>OY743190.1:17886217-19328344 GCA_963555705.1 Ligustrum vulgare
GTCACCTTTTAGGTGTGATCATAATCTCACTGGTTCTTCTAGTGGACAGTTGAATCTGAGCTCAGTAATTCGACAGTGGCTGTTGAATTCTATGATCTGATGGGATCACATCGAACTGTCAGATAGAAGATGAGAGTTGAGAATTTATGAATATTCAGAGAATGGCATTTTGGTCATTTTAACTTGCTACAAATATTTGAGTTGGTCGACGGGGGTAACATGTAAGAACGATAAGTCAGAGGATATAATTATTGATTAATTGTTTCAGTAATTTCAATTTTACTAAGAGTGAAATCATGTTCTTTTAGTGGAATAGAACGTGATTAATAAATTAATTTTGGCTGATCAAGAGTTGATCGGGTCATAATTAATTTATTGGAGCTTATTTTAATTGGGTCCGATCATGTTCCCTCTGTGGCTTCACTATAATGGGGTTATACAGGCTTATTACCTGTATTGGACTGTGCAAAAATGGACCTGAGTTATGGTACTAGGCCTGGTAGGGTTTTAGAGTATAAAGAGGTTACAAATAGTCTCCTAAGACTATTATTTTTAACCTAATTGGAAAAGTGGCGAGACACACACTAAAGTGTGTAGTGTGTATTTTCTCTTTACAAAGAAACCCTGATCCTAGTTTAACCTAGGTCTTGAGAAAGGTGACCACACACCTGCACAGCTGCCATTGGAGAACACCGGAGAAAGCTTGAGGGTTTGAAGCTTTGGTGGAATCAAGAAGCGGGGAAAAGAGATTATTGTAAAGCACGCTACAAGGGTAATCTTCTCGAAACCATTTTTGTGTGCAAAATTGTTTATTCCAAGTTGAATACATAGAACAGAAAATCCTGTAACGAAATGATCTAGTCACAAGAAATCAATTTTTGTGAGTAGAGCAACCCGGGTTCCCGACATATTCAAGGTTCAGGACCCACTCACAGTGGACAATCCGTGTGTTGACGGGTCCGTACCTTCGGACTAGATTCAACCGTCAACAACCTTGATAATCATTGTTATTTATAATGAAATTTAATCCTGAGGGTTTGAAAAGCTTAAATAATACAGATATAAACTAGAAGACAGAAATTAAAATAGAAAATATTCTAAGCACTTAGATTTGATCATGGTGAAGAATATTTTAAAGTGATTGACTTCAAGATTATGTTATGAGAACATAATTTTTGCGTAGATAATTCTTTTGCATATGCCTCGGCACAATGGTGTATCTGAAAGGAGAATGATTGCAATTGATGCAATCATTGACGAAGCCATGCAAAATCTCCAAAATCATTTTGGAGATTTGCACTGAACACTTTATATTACACATTTTGTCGTGTTCCATGATAATCAGTTGATGAAGGTCCATATAAGATATGGATTTTAAAGGTCTAATCTTCCTCACGTTAAGATTTAAGACCTCAATACTTACCAAATTTGGATAAGCAATAGCCTTGGTCAAAATATATATTTGTGGAATATCCAAAAGATAGTTGGACATTATTTCTATGTTCTATCGAGAAAGAAAGTCTATCTCGAATTTTGTCAATATTTTAGAGAAATACTTTATCTAATAGAAGAGGACAGTGGGAGTAAAAGTAGAACATGAAATAGTTCATTATATCACATATATATTTAATCAATTATTTAAGCTAGAATCCGAGATTGAATTGGATGAAGCACGTTCAATGCTTGGAACGCGCACGCTACTCAGGATGTAGTGATGACTGAGAACTCACTAGCTCCATGTAAAAATATTATGATCATGTGTACTCCATTGAGTTACACTTCCCTGATTGCTAATATTGTATTAGTTATCAAGGATAATTAGCCTAAATACATATAAGCTAAGTCAAATGTTGACTAAATGAGATGGCATGAAGCATTGAAATCCGAAATGAAAAACAAGCTTTGGATCTTGTTTGATCTGCCTGAAATGGGTAAGTCCCATAGGCTGTAAATGCGCTTATTCTGAATCAATTCGGATTCTGCTTGCAGTAGCAACATGCTGTAATTATGGGATTTTTGAATCCTTAAATATCCAAACATAGTATACTAGCTACAAAGATCTAATTATGAATTAAAGCAAGTCTCACGGAGCTAGAATTTTCATTTTTGATGAAATAATCAAAATTTTTTACTTTATCAAAAGTTGAAGATAAAGAATGTGTGTATTTAAAAGGTTAGCGGGAGTGTTGAATATTTTTGATACTATATGTAGATGACATATTATTGATCAAAAATTGAATCTCTAACCTTGAAAGTGAAAGTGCAATTATTTAAAATTTCTCCATGATGGATGAGAAATAAGACCTTTACTTTGGGAACCAAAATTTATAGTGATAGATCTGGAAGTTGATTTCTCAATCCATTTACATAGATAAAATGCTAATGAGTTAGCATGAATGAATCCAATGTAGGATTCTATCCCCAAAAGTTTTGGGGTTAATCTTCTCAAAATGGTGTTTAGAACACATATTAAGAAAGAATGATATAGAGAAGATACTTGATTGTTTGACAATAAGAAGTTCTTAAACGCAACAATATGTACGATACTTTTTTTTTTTATTATTGAGTACTTGAGAAGCACTAAGAATTCAATAGACATGAGGAGAAACGTATACTTACAGTCTTTGGGTATAGAGATACCATCATTCAGTCCGTGAAAGGACGAAGGAAATATTCAGTCTGGTTATGAATTAACTCATACTAGTGGTTTGGTCAATTTGAAATGGTTCAAACACAGAAGACCACTAACTATACAACCGAGACCAAATACATAGGTGCTTGCGAAGAAATCTCGATCGTTTAGTTCATTAGCATACCGATTGTTCCTTACATTGTAGCTCCAGTAATGAGTACTGTGACAACAATGGAGCCATGCGCAAGTGGGAAAACTGGGTCTCGTCCATGATCTGAGTATGTATTTAGGGGCTACTATCTCATTCGAAGATTGTAAAAAAATAGAATTCATGCCCACTAACCTTGAGAATGTTGAATATGTGAAGAGTCACTTATCGAAGATCCATCTGTAAAACTACTATCCATAGGAATACGATTTACATATAAACATATATGTATAGGTTACATAACATATTGGATCTAGTGGGAGAATATCAATGTTATGCTCTAAATCCTATCATTGAGATAGTATAACACATATATTATCATTGTTTCAATAAAGGCAGATCTATTATTACACTGAGGTTATCTCATCATTTAAATAATAATGTCCGTAGAGTAAGTTTAAGTAACTTGTAATTCACAAGGTGTTGTGATTGTGAGATACAAGTGTCATGACCCCAAAATTCAGACTAGTTTTTTTTTTTTTTTTTTTTCCAATTCCGCTGAAGGCTACTAGAAGCCTCTATTTGAATTGAGAACATAGCTGCAGGCAGCTACTAGTAGCGTTCCTATTTGAATTGAGAACATAGCTACAGGCGGCTACGAGAAGCGTGCTTTCTGAAACATGGCAAATTTAACACATTTTCCAAAAACTCTTTCTAACATGTTTATAACCATTTTAATTGTTCTAAACAATGAGTTTACCCTGTTAAACATTTTAGGATCATCATCCTTACGTTGAATTTAACATTTTAACAACAATCGAGTCAAAACATTTTAAAAAATGCCGTAAAAATGATATTTAAACATCATGCAGAACTTTAAAATACAAGGCCCATTTATTTACATAAAAATCTACTTTTACATCTCAAAATCGAGTCCCAAATAGTATTTAACTCTTAAATACTGGAAGAATAAAAATTTTCATTCTAAAATAGTTTTAAGTACAAAAGGGCTTATCTTTCCTCTCTTTTGGTTACCAATAAGTACTCTTAATTCTCGGCCCCATTCTCCATAGGAAAATTAAAACGTCCACTAAATAGATGCTTCATTGCCTATAAAAAGAAATATGAAACAACTATGAACCACATGGTTCAATGAATAAAATTTGATACACGTAATAAGAGGTTAACTTTAACATAAAGTGTATGAAGTCATATAACCATCTATCATTCTCATTATTTTCTTGTGAAACTTTCACATTTTCATGAATGAATAGAAATCATACACTTTACCTCTTAACTTCGACATTATCTCGCATATAAGTGAATTAAATCATAATCACTTTAACATATCATTTGATAATTTTACTCATATCACATTCACAACATTTACTTCTACATAACTACATTCTAGCAATCAATTATTTATGATATGAATGTGAGGCATGGTGTGATATGCATAAATGATATGAAACTCATTTTTTTTTTCAATCTTTTCTTTCTTTCTCTTTTTCTTTCTTCTTTCTTTCTTTCTTTGAAAAATGACATGAATGAGAAATACAATATTTTTCTTTTCAAAAGATCTCTTTTCTTTTGTCTTTAAGGTCCCTTCCCATATTAGGTTCGTACACCGCGTGTCAAAGTGCTTTCTATAGCACAAGATCACAAGAGTGTTCTTTTACACTCACGAGTTTTCTAACTCGGTTCTTCTTCTTCTTTTTTTGAACACTTGGCTCACGAGCATGCTAGCTCGATTGGGACTTACTCCCACAACAGACACCCATACTTTTGACTCAGCGTCCACGTCAAACAGGTGCCCATACACCCTAAGTGTAACCAACACCAAAAGTCATGTTGCCTATTTTAAATGAATCTTTCTTTCTTCTAAGGGCATCTAATAGCCCGTGACCTCAAATAGGGACTTTCTCCCTAGGTTTGCAACCTAAATAGGGATTCTGTAAAGTTTAAAAATCATTTCTTGAAAACGTCATTTGAAAGATCTTATACATAATCAATTCTTCACACTTTGAAAACACATGCTTTGCTCTTTTCTGTGAAATAATCGTGCATGCTTGTGATGATAAGATGAAATGCTATTCATCAAATATCATATGAAAGACTTTACATAATAGCATTCAATCACATATTGAAATATAATATCTTATCCTTATCTTAACACATAAAAGATCAAGATCAAGTCTTTCACTATAGAATAAAGTTTCCTATGTTTAATACATAGAATCTCAACCTTTGAGTTTCATTTTAGAAGCTGAATTTAATCCTTAGCTTCATCAAAATCTTAATTCTAATTTTTAGGTGATCATAAACTTAAAAAAGTAACCGAAGCAGATTTTACATCACTTATGTCACTTTTTACTACATTTTACAATTGTGTAATAGCATAAAATATATTCTAAACCTATAGAAATGTTTCATCATAAGTATCATAACTTAAAATCTTCAAAATCCATTTCTAAGATCCTTATAACCGTCATAAACCCAAATCAATCCCAGCAGATTTTTCATCCATAAGTATACATATTTATCATACTTAACATCGTGTGTAATAACGTGAAATATCAACTAGACCCATAGTCAAGTTCTACCTTAAGTTTGATACCTTAAGGTCTCCAAAAATCCAATTCTAAACATATTTATGGTCACAATTAACCCAATCAATCTCACCAGATTTTTAGGCTACTCTGATGCTTAATAATACCCTCTAATCATGCGTATTGAGCTTGGAAGATAACTTGAACTAATGACATATTTTAGACATGAAGTCCAACAACTTTTAACTTCAAAAACTGGTTTAAAACACTTGCAAAATGACCATTTTAAACCAATGGTTCTAGCATATTTTTAAAGCATATTTCTTGCCTTGTAACACACACTTCAAATATTGTATATTGATCATAAAACATTAATTAACTTATAACAAATTTTAGTCATAAGGTCATCCACTTTTTGGCCTCAAAACTCGATTAAAAGCTCCCTTACATGGTACTTGAAATTATAGATTTCACATTTCAATAAAGTCAATCAAAAATCAAGTTTTGGACACTTGCAAAGTAACGTTTTAACGTATACATTCCAACAGATTTTTATACTAGTTCAACTTCTTTTAACATGCCATGGATCATGTAAAATGTATAGTAAAAGAGTTTAGGTTAACAATAATATTTAGGTGCAAGAATTGAGATACATTCTAGTTTGAAAACTAATTTCAAACACTTTCATAAGAACAAGATTGACAACCTTAATAATCTTTAGTCTTTAAACCAACATAAATCCGGATTTTTATTCATTAAGCTCATAAACAAGCTTAAGACATAAGGTAAGACATGATTTAGTGTCCAATATCAATTTGACTCATGTTTCAATACTTCTATACAAAATTTAAGTCTCAAATCTCAGTAAATCCAACTCAAAGTAACAATTTAAGATCATTCAAATTGAAGACAACAACTTAATTCCGAACAAACTTTGATATAAGTCTTTAAAATACATCTTTTTTACTCATAACTTTCACATAATGCCATCAACATTAAGATTTAATATCCCCATTCTACAACTCTTTAGTCTCAAAACCCTTTACAAAAACTTCCTTTATTCCTTCAAAAGTTTTAGGTTCATTCAACTCAAGAAGAACCAGTATAAAGCTGAATTTTAAGACTTGCAACTTCCTAAGCAAGATAAATCATTAAATGGATCACAAATAATGTTCAAATCTCATGTAACTTCTCAGTTTATAACTCCACTTAGAAAATCAGGTTTCAAACATGAATTAATCCATTAATATATGATGACTTGAGACTATTAATATCCAAAAACAGCACTTAAACTTCCAGCCCAAAATTAACTTCTAGTGCTTCTAAACCTTCATCCAAACATTTCTCCACTTATAATCATATTCAAAATATATCTAATGGTTGTTATCATCCTTAAAACATAATTTCCAATATCTAAAATATAGCACATCAACATAACTCAACAAAACCATTGTTCCTTTACTCAAACAATTCATCAAACACTTAGAAGGCATTAATGTTCTTAACTTTCAATCTTAAACATAGATGATCCAATCAATCATAATCAATACGAATCATATTAGAGTAACTTCAATAGACTAAAATCTTACTTCTTAATCCAAGTTTTACCTAGAAATTCCATCCAAAAATTAGGGTTTCTCACTTTGGAACAATTTGCCCAGAACTGGGACATGTTACTAGAATCCTCTCGTTTTGCCTCTGCCGTTGCTACTAGTATCCTCGGCACAGCATAATTTCCTTTCTCTTCTGTTTTCCTTCTCTCTTTTTTTCGCTTTTTTTCTTCTCCTTGTTCGAAAAAAGAAGGAGAAATGGGGTTAAATCATTCCTAGAATCAATTGTTTCAATCATCTTCAACTCTACTAACTTCAAACTTAATAAATTGATCCAAAACTCTAATTTAATTCTTAACCATGAAGGAAATATTTTCTTCCTTACATTAAAAACTGAAATAGGGATTCAAAGAATCATCCCTTGCTCAACTAGGTAGGATTTCATGGCTTCAACCTCTCTAATTCTTCTTCTTCATCTCTCAATTTCTCTCTTCCCCTCCTCTCGGCCTTTCTCTCTTTTCTCTCTATTTTCCACCGACTTGAAGAGGAGGAAGGGGCTGAAATTTTGTTCTTTATAGGCACATATATCTTATATATAAAAACAAGCCCTTATACTTCCATAAAAGCATGATTTGGTACATGTATAATTGAAACTAAGTCCCCAAACTTCTCTTTTCTATCATCCAAGCCCTATAACTTTTGATAAATAATTACTTCTCACCAAAATAAGTTTGATGTGCAAAACATGCCCTTCAAGTGATAATATGGGAATGCCAAGTGTCCATTTTCCCATTATTTTAATACAAAAACTCGTAGATTTTTCCATCTCAAATTGCAACCTTCGGGACAATATCTGAAGGTCAAGACGAGCTCTGTTTTGGATAATTTTATACAATTTTAAAGTTCATACTTCAAGCTTCGCAATGGTTATTCATGCAAAGAAATCAGATCATTACACCGCTCGTACAATTCGTCCAAAAATGGCTGCTCAACTAGATTTCCATACTTAGCCAAATTTCTTGATTTTTTCAGCAATTTTACCATTTCAAGTTCGCAACTTCAACTCGATATTTGAAGCACTTCCCAACCTCAATTGTGCTCAAATTCGATATCAATACATACATCTCATTGTGAACTACAAGGTAGTATAATATGCAAAGACATTGGATTACCATGTTGTTCGTACCATCCTCTCAAACATGGCTACTCGATTATAACTTTACACTTAGAATTATTTTGAAGATTTTCAGCATTCCAACTATTCTTCTAATGCAAAATTTAGCTCCATTTTTGAAACACTTCTCGACCTTAATTGTGATCAAACTTGATACCAATACTTAGATCTCATCATGAACTATAAAATGGTATAACTTGAAATGGCTAAAGATCACTATATAATCCACAAAATGATCCCAAAGTCGTATTAATCCCAATGGGAAAACTGTAATTAATAGGACTTCCTAAAATTTTCAGCTTAGTCCTCAACCATAAAATTCAATCCAACTGATTTCAAACATCGTAGTTATAGCTTAGCCCTCAACCATGAAATTCAATCCAACTAAGTTCAAACATCGTATATAACTTCTTTTATGTCAATTTCTCCTCTTTTCTCAGTAATTCTATACTATCTCATCGTACGAAATGTGGAATTGGCTATTTTATTAAGAAAATACTTGCATCCAACTTTCTAAATAAATTAACTAAGGTACAAAATTTTCGGGTTGTTAAAACAAGTCATTGATAACATATTCTAAAATTGTCCCTAGTCGATGTCACAACAAGATACGAATATTGTTGTTGCAGTTAGACTAGCATGTGTTGCATTTCTTTCTTATGAAGAAAGTAGCTTATCTCACAAGATAGAACGTAGAGGGACATTCGAATGAACAAGTGGATGCATTGTTAGATAAACAAAGCATTGGATGACCCGCCTAGAGATTCCACATGGATAACTATCCAAGCGTCAGTGGTAAATCTTTATTGCGCAGTTGTGAATTTGGTCCTTCAACTTGAAGACGTCATAGAATCTTATATGAGGATGCTATGCTTTGGAAAATGTTGGTGTTAGCTTTTGAGAGGGAGTCATCAGGATGACGTTGTACAGGTATAGTGAGAATCATATGAAAGTTGTGTATGTCAAAGATAAGGACTCGTCATTCCTAGGTTGTAGGATATTATAACCTGCATTTCTTCCAGTTAAGTTGACGTAAATTCCTCGACCGAGGTGAAGTTAAGAGTTGAAAATGTGTTTTCGACAGAGTCTCCTCTATAAATTGGACTTAGTCAACCTGTAGAGGAACCTCATAACCAACATAATAATTTAAATCATCAAACACAACCCATTCAACATCAAACATTCTACCATAGTTCAAATCAATCCCAAACTCCTCAACATAAATAAATTTAAACCATGAGTTCCATTTAACTAGAGGGAGGATTAGCAAACAACTAAAGAGATAAATGACTTATCAAAACTAAATCCAATAAACAATTTAAAAGAATCAACTAATGAAAAATAACTAAAACATTTATGTAAATCCCAATTCAAACTTTATTTAAAAATGAGTGATCTTGGTACTGTGCAAGTCTGTCACCAAATGCTCGATCCTCAGATCATCTAGCTTTCATCACCTGAAATATTGGGGAGGGATTGAGGTGAGCTAAAGCTCAATAAGAAAAATTTATGCACGTGATGCATGCTCATGACATGACATGCTTTAAACTTTGAAATATGTATCCCCATTCACTTTAACCTTTCAAAACTTTCAAACTTTTCAAACTTTCACTTAAACATTTCAAAATTTTTACTCCATTTCCATCGTGAGCTCACTTGGTGCATCTTCTAGTCAATTGGAGAGCAATGGGCAATTCTTATTTGGAACCAGGTTAAAATCCACATTTCCACCGCAAAGCGATTTAACATTCACTTTCCCACCGCATAGCGGTTTCATAGTCCACCGCAAAGCGGTTGAACATTCCATCGCAAAGCGAATTAATTCTGGTACGCCGGTCCCCCACGCCCCATTTTCCACTCACTTCTTTCATGACATAGAAGTACACTCATTATCTTTCTTAAAACATGGGATTGTAAATCTTTTGAGATAATTTTTACTTTCCCACATTTTTCATTTAAAAGAACTTTGACTTTCTAAATTCAATGACAGTGCATGCTTGATGATGCAAGGACAGGATAACATGCATGTTTGAACATTTCCATAATAATACATACATGTATAAAGTCAATGAAAAGTATCACAAGCAGGTAAATTGCAAGATTATCATTTAACATTAAACATTCCACTTTGATAAAAATAGGGAAAGTTTACTTACTTGATGTCCTTAGTAGTTACTTTACTTAAATAACAGGTGGAAGTCTTGGTTGCCCACGATGTCAATGTGCTAAAAATCCTAATTTACATCCATTCATTAAATAAGGTATAACTTTTAGTTCAAAAAAACATAATCACAATACTTTTCAATATTAAACCAAAAACCTGACCGAGGTTACAACTTCAGAGTGATCCACAATTTAACCCAAACGAGGTTTAAAGTTATGTCAAACCCTAGCATGCCATATTCTAAACAAAAATCAAATTTCATTGCGAATTAGAAAATCTTCTTACCTATTAAACTTAAACTCAAATAAATATATTTGACTTAAACCCAAATTAACAAAATACTCAAATAACAACTCTAACCATTCATGAAAATTTTCCCCAAACCTAGACATTTCAATTATAACTCATGTTCACACTAGACAATTGAGCTAATTGAATTCTTTAAATTCCATAATCTGAAATGCATATATGTACATTTAAATAAAATCTTTCTTCAAATCTAAATTTTATTATAAAATCTGGAATATACATGTATAGACGTTGCCCCAAATCTGAATTTGGTTTTCAACCCAAAAATCAAAATTAAACAGTTAAATAATTAATTAAATTCATACATTTCAACATTTGAGAATTAACTATCCACACACACCCAATTTCTTATAATAATTTCGAAATGACCTAAAATCTTGATATTCCAATACTGAAAATATACACATACAATATATTTTCATAAATATTGTAATGTCCATATGTGTGCGTGTTGGTGTGTGAACATTGTAGTGGGTGAGTTCATGACTCTGTGTGTGTGTTCGCACCTGTGTGTGCGCAAGAAGAGGAGGAAAAGGAAAGTTACCGTGGTGGAGGTGCGAAGTGGCAATGGTGACTGGTGTGCGAAGAGAGGCGGCGTTCGGATGGGGCGAGGGAGAGGGAGAGCCGAGAGTGAGGTTTGTTGGGGGAGAGAGGTCAATTACGAGAGAGGTTAATTTGGAGGGTAGGTTTAGATATAAACTTTTGGTAATTTACAATTTGGTCCCTCATTTCTCTCCATGTGCACAAGTAAGTCCATAACTTCTATTTACCCTCCAATTGCCATTAAACTTTTCCCAACTTCAATTTAATATAATATAGGCCACTTGCAACTTAATTAAATAGAAATGGCAAGCTTCACAATTAAAATAAACAATTAGACATAGAATTGCACGTAAAATTTTTTATAAACTTCTTAATTTGGCACATTGATCGTGATGGAGTTCAAGTTCTTCCACTGCAAAAAAAGAATTCAAATATAGACAATAATAGTAATCAATTACATAATTTATAATGGCATCAACGTAAAATTACATGAAATTCAAAAAGCACGTAAAACGAAAAGTGATATTACAATTCCTTACCCCCTAAAAAGAAATTTCGTGCTCGAAATTAAAACTTACCAAAAAGATGTGGATACTTGGAACGCATCTCGTCCTCGTGTTCCCGAGAAGCCTCTTCTACTGCATGATTCCTCCAAAGATGTGACGCCCCGAACTTCAGCTTCGAGTGTCACGTATTAAACATAATAACTTCTGCTTTTGTTACACAAAAGAAAGCATTCAAACAAATATTTGCACATTCCGGCTTTTCGATGCCCTTCGGACTTGTCCTAAGGCATAAATAGATATCTAACTTTGTGGACTTGTCCACATCTTTCATATTATGGTTTTTCATGCATAGCTTAAGCATAAATATTGTGACGACCCGAATTCTCGACCATTCGAGTGCCACAAAAAGTGACTCATATCATATTATCGAGACTTAAATAGTAATGTAAAATTATTCAAAAGAATAATTAGAATCCCATAATTTTATTTGTGAATAAAAATAGAACATAATTTTCTTACATAAAGTTCAACATAATTATCTCATCAATCTTAACCACTTTTGCCACTTCCATGTTGACCGCCTCGAACCTTCAATTATCTGAAAATGGTAAATATCGTGGAGTGAGATTTATAAAATCCCAGTAAGTATACCAAGCATAAATTTTCTTTTGAATGCATATGGATCATTTTCATCATAACATAGGATAGGATTGAAATATTCATAAACATAGGGAGACACAAGAATTTTACCGAACTTAAATGGCAAGAATTCTTATGTGTAGCGCTACTAAACTCCGGTCCCCTTAGCATAATCATAAACATATCATATGGAACCCATAACAATCTTGTGAGATTGATTTCATAGCAATGATCCAAACATTTTCATAAAAACATAAGATATACTTACTTGTCATAAAAACATACTTACTTTTCATAAAAACATAAGGTATACTTACTTGTCATAAAAACATACTTACTTTTCATAAAAACATAAGGTGTATTTACCTTTCATAAAAACATACTTACTTTTCATAAAAACATAAGATATACTTACTTGTCATAAAAACATACTTACTTTTCATAAAAACATAAGGTGTATTTACCTTTCATAAAAACATACTTACTTTTCATAAAAATATAAGATATACTTACTTGTCATAAAAACATACTTACTTTTCATAAAAACATAAGATATACTTACTTGTCATAAAAACATACTTACTTTTCATAAAAACATAAGGTGTATTTACCTTTCATAAAAACATACTTACTTTTCATAAAAACATAAGATATACTTACTTGTCATAAAAACATACTTACTTTTCATAAAAACATAAGATATACTTACCTTTTAAAAGATTAAAATGAAGTGTAGTAGTAAATGGACCAAAACTTTCTTGACCACCTTGAATTTCTCTTACTTGTGGATTTTGTCAAGAGATTGGAAATAAGTGTATATGTGTAGAGTTGTGTGTAAAAGAGATGGGTTTAAATAGATGTATAAAGTTGGCATATTGTAAACATAATCATTCAATTCTATTAATTTTAACACATCATTTTCTTAAAGTAAAGCACCATTCATATACTTTTCCATATTTATACAAATAATATGCTCTTCATGATTATATATAATGGAGTATATAAATCATTCATATACTTTTCCATATTTATACAAATATTATGCTCTTCATGATTACATATAATGGAGTCTTATCAATCATTCATATATTTTTCCATATTTATACAAATATTATGCTCTTCATGATTATATATAATGGAGTATATAATTCATTCATATACTTTTCCATATTTATACAAATATTATGCTCTTCATGATTACATATAATGGAGTCTTATCAATCATTCATATACTTTTCCATATTTATACAAATATTATGCTCTTCATGATTATATATAATGGAGTATATAATTCATTCATATACTTTTCCATATTTATACAAATATTATGCTCTTCATGATTACATATAATGGAGTCTTATCAATCATTCATATACTTTTCCATATTTATACAAATATTATGCTCTTCATGATTATATATAATGGAGTATATAATTCATTCATATACTTTTCCATATTTATACAAATATTATGCTCTTCATGATTACATATAATGGAATCTATCAACCATTTATATACTTTTCCATATTTATTAAATTAAGATTCTCATAATTATTATATATAATGGAACCTCTCATGCTTGCATATATTTTCTTAATTTAAATAATAAAAGTAATTTTTTGTACAAATAAATATTGGGATAACATTGAATTAAGTACTTAGACTTAATATACTTTAAATCAAGAGAATGGAGATATTTTTAGAAATTCGGAATTTAATTTAAAATCGAACGATCTCGATTATTTCTTGACTTGGCTATACGAATACGTCGTGGCGTTAACTTAATAAAAATGGGTGAAATAGTAGCGACATGATTTTCTATTAAAATAATTATTAATCGCGTAAAAATTCTTGGTCGCTACAAACTTACCCCCTTAAAATAATTTCGTCCTCGAAATTAATCTTACTTGATCTTATGATTTCTGAACACTTAATCAGAATCTCTTCTTCTTCTTCTTATGTAGCATCATCGCTACCATATTTAACCCAACCATATTTAACCCACTGGACTTTGACTAAATGCATCAATTTGTTTTCTTAAGACATGGACTTTTCTATCAATAATAGACATATGTCTACTCATAAATTCTTCTGAATCAAAATGAAAATTCCCAATCGTATGTGATATTTCATCATATCTTGTAGTATTCATGTAACTTGTCATTTATCATCGTATCATGTGACCTCAAATATTCGTATTAATATCTCTAAAATTTCAATAAATCTTTACTAACATATCATACCATAATAATTTGTCATTTCTTCTTATCACCAAATATCCCAAAATAATTAAAACGATTACCTGAATATTCTCTATGTAATATACCCAAACATGTTATTCACATATCAACATAATCATCAGTTTATCTTTCCAATATTTGTAACCCAAAATTTCTGCAAAATTCAATAAACAAATATCTCCCAAATAATTAAAATTCTTAACTCAAATATCATAACATTTCCCGTAAGGTATTCCTTTCACTTGCACAAACTTATTAATCCTGATTCAATACAGTCCTTATTTCACTTTCACGTATCCCCGTATTATTTCTATACCTTGATTATTATATCAAAATATCAGTACCCAAAATCCAAGAAAATATTCCATATCTCAAATCCCGTCATCATCAAATCTTCCTTTTATCAAGAAAGTAAACGGCGTATAAACTCTTGTTCCCTCTTTTCCATTATTCTATTCCGCGCTTTCTTGCTGGAATCAATATCACGCGGATTCCCTCCGATCCTTAATGCTTTTAAATAGTTCATGCTGGGAAGAGGTTAGATCCATCAAAAACATGGATATCATTCTTACAAACATTCGCAAGTATTATTCCAGTCTTCCAATGAATGATCTGAGGAAAATTTATCGAATAAGACTCGAAAGATTGAGGTTGCTGATGGCTCATGGTGTTTCAGAAGATGTTCGCTGGTTGATCGAAGCAAAGGTTCGACTATCTGGTGAATTACCTATGACATTTCCAAAGCACATGCCTGGTTTAGGCAAAAGCACCTTCGCAAAGAAACGAAGAGCAAAAAGGCTGAATGGTTGCTACAAATGTGCTCGTTGGAACTGTGATACTCGTTGCAAAATAGTAGGATATTCTTCTACTAATCGGGATGATAAAATCAAATTCATAAAGGGTGGACTGAGTAAGGAGTCTTTGGATGATATTCGACTGACTCTTGAGACGCACCCAAGTGGTTATGTGCAACGTGAACTTCTCTCCTTATACGCTCAGTTTAACGAGGACAAAAATCGTTATAGTCTCCAAAATATAATAGCAAAAGATCCTGTTTGCCAGTCTGTTTTACAAAATGAGGCTTCTGGCAGTTCAACAATAATATAAGGTAAATCTCTTGATACACATTTAAAATATTTTGCTGTTTTCTTTCACGCGTTTTGGAAATAATATATATTTTCCTTTCTCGAGTTTTGATAAAGCTGGAAATAAATCACCGAAAGGTGATATCTTTGGTAAAACAGTCAAAAGTTGGCCGATTTTGACAAAAGTAAATCTTTACTTTTTCATAATCAATCAAAAACAGTAAATTTTTTCGGCTTTAAATAGCCAAACATATTTCATAGTTCAGGCATCCCAAAATCACATCTTCTTCGTAAGTTTTCTCTTCTATACTATCAAAAGTGGGGAAAGGCTTCAGTTATCTAGAAGCGGCCGTAGATCTTGGAAAGAAACTGGGGGAAAAAGGTATCACTCTTGTGTATGGGGGTGGTAGCAGTGGTCTAATGGGTTGTGTTTCCCAATCTGCTCTTGCAAAGAAATCAAAAGTAATCGGTGTCATACCTGTCCCTTTGGTAGATGTTGCAGGCAAAACACGAGGGCATGAAGTTCAAACATTATCCATCCATGAACGCATAACTTGTATGCTATATGGTTCTGATGCCTTTATAGCCCTGCCCGGAGGTTTTGGTACCTTAGAAGAAATCTTTAACATTACCTCGTGGGCTCAACTAGATCTCCATACTAAGCCTATTGGGCTTCTGAATGTTAACAATTTCTTTGATGGCTTGTTAACCTTTCTTGATTATGCTGTGGAACAGGGATTCATCTCTCCATTTTCCAGAAGGCTCCTTATTTCTGCTCCTACTATTGATGAACTACTGGATAAGCTGCAGTCATATATCTCAATACAAGATCCAGCAGGGGTTAAGATAGATTGGTCGCAAGGAAGGGGAATCAAGCGAAAATGGAGTCCGGTTAATGTAAACTTAACTTTATGAATCTTAGAATAGGTGGGGGTAGAGTACGGAGTATTCTTACTCTCGAGACACCCCTCTAATTTCCTGGGATTTCCTTAATGTTTAAATCTTGTGTGTACCTCAAAGGTTCCAGGTGGTAGATTACGGAGTATTCTTACTCTCGAAACACACCTCTTTGAAGGTTTCTTTATTTCCTCAAAAGGTCAGAGGTGGTAGGATACGGCTACTCCGGAAACACATCTCTCAATTTGAGGAATTTCCCATGTTGCTTTCTTTTGATTTTGCGTGTTTCAGGTATTTCTTTCCAATGTGACTCTTGTGTGTTCTCCTTACGAGAAAATAATAAATATCTCTGTTATCATCTACTAAATCTCATTTGTGATGTAAATGAATTTGCATGTCTAACCTCAATTCTCTTAGTGATTGCATACCATACTATGCTCTTAATTCCAAACGATAAAATTCTAAGCAGAGTTTCCTTTGAAATTTGGACTTATTCAAACCGTAAGCATACTTCATAACTCACAATAATAAATAATTCCACATTTGATCACAACGATCTAAAAATTGACCACAATTTCATCAAACTTCAATATCATAAAAAAAATATTCCAGAAAATCAATTCATAATTCCTCAACATAGAAATTTCAAATCATAGTCGTCAATATCACAATATCACTTCCTTCAATACCTTAATTGGCTCAAAAGATTACTCATACTTATATTTATAAGTCATAAATCATATTCCCAAAATTTAATCACAAGGCCAAAGTTCATAATAAATTTCTCTTCAATATAGAGGCATAATTCACTTACTCAACATAATATCCATTACTTAATTCCCAATAACCAAATCTTTAAATCTCTAACTTCATAATGCTTCTCATAAAAGTCTCATTAAAATCATATCACTTATAATCTTAACATCTCATAAAAATTCATAAAATTGGCTCGCTATTTCTCATTAAATCTAAATGATAGATAATCTGAACATATTTCTAATCATTTCTGTTGACTTCTCATACTTAATGCCATGTCTAAAATCAATTATGCAAAGTCCATTTAAGGTTTATCATTTCTAAACTCGAGGACAACAATTATTTTGAAAATCATTCTTAAGTCATATTATTCCCATTATGCTCAACACCCGTTCTCTTTCTTTCTTTTCTTTCTGATTTTTTTTTTTTTTTTTTTTTTCAGAATTGAAACTTGAAGAGTGGTACCAATAATCATCCACAGTTTTTCCTTGCTTTTAAGCAAAGGTAGTGATAAAGGGATAAATTATTGAACCGAAAATTGAAACTTGAAGAGGAAGTACTAATAACCATCCACAGTTTTTCCCTTGTTTTTACACAAAGGTAGTGATAAAGGGATAAATTATTGTACGAATTCATTATCAATTTTGTTTGTTTAATATATTATTCCATATATTTTGGGCAAAAGTTACAACCCAACTTAATTTCTAATTGAGTCAATCTTACTAAGCTTAATATGCACCAAAATTCATATAAATATCCTCTCCGTCTCATGATTCTACATTGAAAAGAATAAAAAAATTGAGTCTTCTATCAATTTATATCATACTTGACATGTATATTATGTGTAACACATAAAGATTCATAACATATGAAGATTTCATACTTAACATGTCTTAATAAAATCGTAAATGACTTGCAAAGCATATAACATACCTGGTTCGAGGAGTCAATACGTGGAGAGTGACATAGTAGAGTGATGAGTTAAAATATTTCATATAATCTTATTTTCCTTTAATCAACAATAATTTATTGTGGTTGTATCCAAATCAACATTTTCTTGAATCATAATTCCTAATTAATCACAGTCTTCAAAACAAATCCAATATCGATATAGTAATTATCTCCCCATCAATAATTAATAACTTAACCCAAATAAAATTTATCGTCAAATCTTATTTTTCCTTTAGTCCCCGAACTTCTAGAAATTTATCAAAGACATCAATATAAACATCATATCACTAACTAATTATATTCCATAAAATTTTCAGGACATTACAAACTCCCTTGCTTAAAATGAATTTTGTCCTTGAAATTCGCACATCAAATTTCATCATGCTTTTCAAAATCATAACCATACTTGACATGTGAAAATTCAACTTTTTTTTTTTTTATAATGAATAGTGATTTCGTTCACTGTTCATCATGAATAGCACGTCGTTTTACTGTTCACGTGAATAGCGATTTTTTTTTTTTTTTTTTTTAAATTTAAAGAAATAAAATTTCAAAAATCTACAGAATCGTTTTTAAAACTCTTTGTTCTGATACCAACTGTGACGACCCGAATTCTCGACCATTCGAGTGCCACAAAAAGTGACTCATATCATATTATCGAGACTTAAATAGTAATGTAAAATTATTCAAAAGAATAATTAGAATCCCATAATTTTATTTGTGAATAAAAATAGAACATAATTTTCTTACATAAAGTTCAACATAATTATCTCATCAATCTTAACCACTTTTGCCACTTCCATGTTGACCGCCTCGAACCTTCAATTATCTGAAAATGGTAAATATCGTGGAGTGAGATTTATAAAATCCCAGTAAGTATACCAAGCATAAATTTTCTTTTGAATGCATATGGATCATTTTCATCATAACATAGGATAGGATTGAAATATTCATAAACATAGGGAGACACAAGAATTTTACCGAACTTAAATGGCAAGAATTCTTATGTGTAGCGCTACTAAACTCCGGTCCCCTTAGCATAATCATAAACATATCATATGGAACCCATAACAATCTTGTGAGATTGATTTCATAGCAATGATCCAAACATTTTCATAAAAACATAAGATATACTTACTTGTCATAAAAACATACTTACTTTTCATAAAAACATAAGGTGTATTTACCTTTCATAAAAACATACTTACTTTTCATAAAAATATAAGATATACTTACTTGTCATAAAAACATACTTACTTTTCATAAAAACATAAGATATACTTACTTGTCATAAAAACATACTTACTTTTCATAAAAACATAAGGTGTATTTACCTTTCATAAAAACATACTTACTTTTCATAAAAACATAAGATATACTTACTTGTCATAAAAACATACTTACTTTTCATAAAAACATAAGGTGTATTTACCTTTCATAAAAACATACTTACTTTTCATAAAAACATAAGATATACTTACTTGTCATAAAAACATACTTACTTTTCATAAAAACATAAGGTGTATTTACCTTTCATAAAAACATACTTACTTTTCATAAAAACATAAGATATACTTACCTTTTAAAAGATTAAAATGAAGTGTAGTAGTAAATGGACCAAAACTTTCTTGACCACCTTGAATTTCTCTTACTTGTGGATTTTGTCAAGAGATTGGAAATAAGTGTATATGTGTAGAGTTGTGTGTAAAAGAGATGGGTTTAAATAGATGTATAAAGTTGGCATATTGTAAACATAATCATTCAATTCTATTAATTTTAACACATCATTTTCTTAAAGTAAAGCACCATTCATATACTTTTCCATATTTATACAAATAATATGCTCTTCATGATTATATATAATGGAGTATATAAATCATTCATATACTTTTCCATATTTATACAAATATTATGCTCTTCATGATTACATATAATGGAGTCTTATCAATCATTCATATACTTTTCCATATTTATACAAATATTATGCTCTTCATGATTATATATAATGGAGTATATAATTCATTCATATACTTTTCCATATTTATACAAATATTATGCTCTTCATGATTACATATAATGGAGTCTTATCAATCATTCATATACTTTTCCATATTTATACAAATATTATGCTCTTCATGATTATATATAATGGAGTATATAATTCATTCATATACTTTTCCATATTTATACAAATATTATGCTCTTCATGATTACATATAATGGAGTCTTATCAATCATTCATATACTTTTCCATATTTATACAAATATTATGCTCTTCATGATTATATATAATGGAGTATATAATTCATTCATATACTTTTCCATATTTATACAAATATTATGCTCTTCATGATTACATATAATGGAATCTATCAACCATTTATATACTTTTCCATATTTATTAAATTAAGATTCTCATAATTATTATATATAATGGAACCTCTCATGCTTGCATATATTTTCTTAATTTAAATAATAAAAGTAATTTTTTGTACAAATAAATATTGGGATAACATTGAATTAAGTACTTAGACTTAATATACTTTAAATCAAGAGAATGGAGATATTTTTAGAAATTCGGAATTTAATTTAAAATCGAACGATCTCGATTATTTCTTGACTTGGCTATACGAATACGTCGTGGCGTTAACTTAATAAAAATGGGTGAAATAGTAGCGACATGATTTTCTATTAAAATAATTATTAATCGCGTAAAAATTCTTGGTCGCTACAAATATTATCATGAAATCCTACCACTTGAGTACAGAAAGTATCTTACCTTAAAACTTGGAGAGTAATTTTGGTGGAAAAGTATACTGGAAAGTGCTAGCCTTTTCTCTTCTTCTTCTATTCTTACTATATCTTTTCTCTTTACTCTCTTCCACTAACTCTTGCTGTTGGTTTTTCTTTGAAAGTAATATTTTTTGGTTGCAAATATATTTAAGAAACGTCCCTTAATAATCCAAGGGAAAGAAAACCTATGAACTAAGTAAGGGCAAAGAGGATAACTCCACATGCAAGATTTATCTCCAATAGCTCTTGCATGCACTCCATGCATTTACTTCATATATTTAATTAAACACCTCATGCTTGCTATGCTAGGAAAATTTTTCACTATTAAGATAGCTTCCAACTAGTTGACACCTCATGCTTGCTTGTTACCTAACTACAAAGGTACACCTCATGTCATGCTTGAATATTAAACACATAACACCTCATGCTTGCCTTTACATTGCAAGAAAATTACTTCACTCCAAAGATAACTCTCGGCCAAGTGAATATGAAATACTTATCAATAGTAATTAGGTATAAAACTTGACATTAATCCCCAAAAAAACTTAATTAACTAATCTTGGCAAACTTTTAATCAACCAACAATGCAAACTTGGCAATCCCTAATAATTTTGGCAATATAAAATTTGAAAAGTTAAGTTATCATCAAAAAAATTAAATGAGTAAATTAACCGAGCACAAAAATTTCAGAGTATTACAAAAGAACTTTAGCTTGTGTTATCTTCTTCCTCCTAAGTTCCTTGTCTTCTTTCGTTAGGATTCTCACAGGTGATTCCTCATAAGTTAGATCCTCACGCAAATCCAATGATTCATTGCTGAGAATATGAGAGGGATCTGGACCCAATCATTTCCTTTCCCCTACTTCATCCCAGTGAACTGGCGATCTACATTTCCTCCCGTATAGTACTTCCGTACGGAGCCATGTGAATGGAAGCTTGATAGCTATTATTATAGGAGAACTCAACCAATGGGAGAAATTCATCCCAAGTACCTGGAAAATCAATAATACAAGCTTTTAACATGTCTTCCCGGGTTTGAATCGTTCTCTCTGACTGCCCATCTGTTTGTGGGTGGAAGGTCGTGCTGAATTTCAAACTCACCCATAGACTCTTCCAAAATGATGAAGTAAATTTTGGGTTGCGGACAAACACAATGGATAAGGGGATTCCATGAAGTCTGACAATCTCTGCTACATATAACTCCGCATACTTCTCCGTATTATAAGTAGTCTTTACCGGTAGAAAGTGTGCTGACTTAGTGAGACGATCAACAATCACCCATATAGAATTGTAAACCTTCTTCGTTTTAGGTACGCCAACAACAAAATCTATAGCTATTCGTTCCCACTTCCACTCCGGAATCATAAGAGAATGTAATAGGCCAAAAGGTCATTCATGCTCGGCCTTAATTTGCTGACAAGTGAGACAATGTTGAATATAATCTGTCACATCCCGACTCATACCAATCCACCAAAAATGTTTCCTCAAATCCTGAGCCATCTTAGTACTTCTAGGGTGAATTGAGTAAGGAGTGTTATGTACTTTCTTTAATATTTCTTGCTTCAACTTCTTATTGTTAGTAACCACCAATCAACTACCGTGCCGAAGTGCATCATCTGTACCGGTAATAACATCAGTATGCTTTTCCTCAGTACGAACTTTCATTAGTAGTAGATCCTTAGACTGCAAGGATTTGATCTTCTCAAGCAATGTCGGTTCCAAAGTCATGTTAGAAAGATAACCTGACTTGCCTTTTGGGATGATCTCCAACCTTAACCTTCGGATATCAATCAGTAACTGTTTTTTTTTTTTTTTTTTTTTTTGAGTAACTTGCAAGGCATTTATTGTTCCATGACTTTTTGTACTAAGTGCATCATTAGCCTTGCCAGGATGATAATTAATAATACAATCATAATCTTTGACAAGTTCCAACCATCTGCACTGTCTCATGTTTAGTTTCCTCTGAGTGAAGAAGTATTTGAGGCTTTAATGATCAGTATAGAACTCACATCTAACCTCGTAAAGATAGTGCCTCCACATCTTTAAATCATATAAGAGAGTTGCCAACTCAAGATCATGAGTTGGCTAATTCTTCTCATACTCCTTTAGTTGTCTTGAAGCGTAGGCAATCACCTTGCCATGTTGCATAAGAATACAACCGAACACCTTTAATGAAGCCTCACTGGAAATGACCAACCCTTCATTTCCATGTGAAATAGTTAAAATGGGCACAATTGTTAACTGTGTTTTTAACTCCTCAAAACTCTGTTCACAATCCAAGCTGCACCGAAATTTTGTATCATTTCTGGTCAACTTAGTCAAAGGCGAGACAATCTTGAAAATCCTTCACAAATCTTCGATAGTAACCCGCTAATTCAAGAAAACTACAGACTTCCTTAACATTAGAAGGCGCAGGCTAGTTTCGAACGGCCTCAATATTACTTGGGTCAACCTCAATACCTTCCATTGATACAATATGGCCCAATAATGGCACTCTATCAAGCCAAAATTCACACTTCTTAAACTTAGCAAATAATTTCTCTTCTCTAAGATTCTGAAGCACGATCCTCAAATGTCTTTCATGTTCTTCCTCAGACTTCGAATAGATCAATATGTCATCAATGAAAAATATAACAAATTGATTCAAATATTCTTCAAAGACCCGATGCATTAAGTCCATAAATGCTGCAGGGGCATTTGTTAACCCAAACAGCATCACTAAGAACTCATAATGCCCACATCTGGTACGGAAAGCTGTCTTTGGAATGTCCTCTTCCTTGATCCTCAACTGATGGTAACCAGATCGCAGATCGATCTTAGAAAAATATCCAGCACCTTGAAGTTGATCAAACAGATCCTTAATTCTTGGAAATCAATATTTATTCTTTATTGTCACCTTGTTCAATTCTCTGCAGTTTATGCAAAGTCTCATGGAACCATATTTCTTCTTCATGTATAGCACAGGCCCATGGAAAAAAGCTAGTTCAAACAAAACCTTTGTCCATGAGGTCCTATAGTTGCTCTTTGAGCTTTTTAAGTTCTATAAGAGCCATCCGATACCATGCCTTGGATATTGGAGCTACCCAGGCACGAAATCGATGAAAAATTCAATCTCTCTTTCAGCAGGTAGATCATAAAGATTATCTAGTAACATATTTAGATATTCTAAAATAATTGAAGTTTGTTTGAGAGAATTGTCTATATTAGGCACCTCAATTTTTGGAATTTGATAAACTAATTCATATTTCAGTTTCTCAGTTTCAATCTCAGCAATCCTATCCCGAGGCTCCAATTATAAGTCCACCACATTCTCACTTTCATTCTCCTTTCGTAATTTATCATCAGCCTCTCCTTCACTCTCCCTCTCTTGCAACTTAGCCAATTTTTCCTCGCTCTTTGTGCCTTCATTTCCTCATTTAACTGTAGTAATGCCTTTGCCATCTCCATGAATTTATCCTTTAATCCCCAACCACCATCTCTCACTATTTTTTCCTCATCCCTCTTTTGTCACAAAATTTTTTCTTCAAGTATTTGTTATGGGGGTTAACAACATAAGCTTAATATTTTTCCCATCCTTAAAAAATTTTCACACATTCCTACCCTATCATAGAATGCTTTCCTCTCAGACCTCCACGGTCTACCAAACAAAATGTGACAAGACTCAATAGGCACCACATCACACCATAGTTCATCGCTATATCTCCCAAGTGTGAATTTCACCCTGACCCCATGAGTTACATTTACCTTCCTACACTTCTTTAACCACGTTAGCCTATAAGGATTTGAATGTGGTAGTAGAGGTAAACCCAACTCCTCAACCAGGGTGGTACTAACCAGATTAGTGAAACACTCTCCATCGATAGTAACATTGCACACTTTATTGCTCACATGACATCTAGTCTTGAAGGTAGGATCGAATTCATAATTCGCCCCTTTATAAGGACTTCAAGAATTCAAGAAACTAAAAATAAGAGGGTCCAAATATTGGTAATAGCAAGAAGGAATTAATTTTGGCTCGAAAAGGAAAAAAATATCAAGAATTTGAGGAAATTCAAGAAAGTGATTCTTGAATTTTGGAACGACACTTTTTTTTTTTTGAATAATGAATTTTCGGAATTAAATAAAAAATTAAATATTTCTTTTTTTATAAATCCGAAAATTTGACTCGAACGCAACAAAACAAACAAAACGGGATTTGGATAAGAATCGAGTAAAATAAACTTTTTTGAATTTTTTTTGTTGAATTTTTATATGAATCAAAATTGAAAAAATTATGGCAGACACGAAAAACAAGGAAACTTGAAAACAAGTTATGGATAATTTTGTGTAAACTCTATGATAAAAACACAAAATCAAACTGGATAGAGTAGAAAAACCTGAATTTAGAGTTCAGCTCTGATACCAACTGATGTGAGCCCGGGAAGGGGGTCACGATGAACACGCGGAAGAAAAATTCCGGGAAGTTTCAAATCCAGGTTGGAACGGACGATACCACTACAACCCGAGCCTTACGATGCAAGAACCGGGGTGTATGTTAAACCCGAGTCCCGTTACGATGCGAAAACAAGAACCATAATGGGTTTAACGCCACAAAGGTTGTTAAATTCCTTTGATAAGTTCGATTTGTTGAACACCATAAATATCTCACGGTATTTGATAAGTTCCTGTTTAAAGGGAATCCTCACCTTTAGAGAGTAAAAATACTCAATATATTTTATTCATCAAAGTCTAATTGTTATAATGAAAGAAAATGTTATAAATAATGTAAAAACAGACTAAAACTAGGTCTAACAACAATAGGGGTACAAAATAAACCCTAAAACAAGTAAAAAATGGAATTAAACCTAAAATGCGTGGAAATTAAGTAGAAATTAAGTTACGTCCGTAAGTATTGAGGTTACATCTGTAATTTCTCGACTATATAATTTCTTCACTTTCCTCAGCAGCATGCTCTCTTAGTATTTTGGTCCTAACTGTCTCGCCCGACGTCCAATTGTGTTGATTCAAAGTGCGTCGAAAATAAGACTCAAAGATCTAAAATTATCGTAGAAATAGATGTTCCAAAATTTGGATGTATGCTATACGAAAACTCAGCTTCAATCACCGATTAAAAATCTAGATCACAATCGCAGCGAGTTTTTGATTGCAAATATCATCCCAAGTCTTCTTTGACCATAATTTTTTCCTCCAATCTTCTTCCCACATGCCATTATTGAATTGGAGCCCTTTGAACATGCCTTTTGAAGTTTTGTTTGGCTTGATTTGCAGGTCTCTCTGTCAATCCTGCCATGATTCTCATCACAAAACCTTACCGACCCCATACTTTGTTAAAATTTTGAATAATAGGAGGAAATTCTTTGTTGTTGTAGTTTTGGGAGGATTAGACCAACAGAGAAATCAGATTGTCGACGAGATTGTCATTGCAAGGGTTCTTCAAGCTGCATTGGAGGTACGAGTTTTACGGGGTTCCACATCAATGGCGGGTAATCTTATGCCCTATGATTTGGAGTCCTTAAGCAGCCATGTTTCTCCTTATAAAGGAAAACCCATGATCATTTTGTTCTTTGGTACGCCTAATTTGATCCATGAACTCTAACTTGTGCTTATGGTCATTTTGGAGTCGAATATTGTGGAGTGAGCTCCTGTGATGGATGACTCCCCTGAGCCATGGTAGTCATAATTTATTACATTGATCCAGTCTATGTTTTTGGTGATGGAGATTGCAGGGTATGATATGTAGGGCTCGAAGAGGAAACAGTTAGCAGAGAAGTAGACGACGGTAGTGAGGAGGAGTAGCGGTGGCCATTTTGTGGATTTGGCGTCTCGCTGGACCTCCAGGCCGCATTCGTCAAGTAAATAGGCCAAGCTTTCCATGTCCTTTGGTGTTTGAGGATATTCCTAGTCAAGATCAATCCCATCAAAACCAAATTTTCTAGCCACTTGTATGCTCTAGTGCATCAAAGGACTCAAGGCCATTCGTCCAAAGATAATTGGATCTTCAGCCGTCCCACCAATTGAAAAGAGCATCTTCACCGGGGGCTCCTTCGCATGAAGAGTAGACGTGAAACTCACTAGCTCCACTGTTGTTTGTGTATTCTATGTCAAACTTCAATGTGACATTGTTAGGAATAAGAAATGGGTTAAAAACGATGTCTCAATGGAAGATGGAGGCAAATTCTTTACCCATGAAGACCAGTGTTTGCCTTTGATTGCTTGAGAAGAGGATGAAAAAGCCATAACAGAACATGCAATGAGACTCAAGATCAAATAGGTGCAAATACTATAATTTTTTATGCCTGCTGCCATTTTATTAATCTTGCTAATAAGCACATTGGATACTATATAGTTATATATAGAGAAGTTTTAATATAAGTTCTTCAAATGATACACAATCATTACGTTTACAGTTTTACAAGTTAATCGCATTATATGTTTCTCTCCTTTTTCTTCTCAAGGTAGCGTTTCAACTTTCACGCGATACGATTCTCAATTTCGATCTGAGAGCTTGGAAATCAAATGTCTAGGAGAATGTGGATTGAAGGTCCTTAATAATAGAAGTTTGTAAATATTCTACAGGTGATTTGACCATCGTAATGGTGTTTAGTGTTGGAAAGTGTATGCCCGTCGAGTTAATTTATTTGTACTCGTGACGTTTTTGGAATAAAATATTATCTTATATATTTGATTATATTATTTTGAGCCTGCATTAATCCATAGATCGATTCGATATTACTAATTGAGTGTTTAAGTTGTTAAACACAGAAAGATTCAATTTGTAATTCGATCTAAAATTATTGTTCACGATCAGTAAAATAAATATGGATAATTTATTTTTGATCGTCTCGATTTCATTAAAATCTATCTTTGATTTTGAAAATGAAATTGAGAGTACATTTGATATGTATTGAACGGGACCACGTGAAATTAATTTGTGACATTGACCGTGGAAATTTAATTTCACTTGACTATCGTACATGGAACCTTAATCCTAATCGGATAATGAACTTCGATTACTAACTTGAAGTTCTTTGAGGTATCAATGAGTGAGATCAAATTGTTGGTCAATATCTCGGTACTTTGGGAATTAAAGTAAAATAACCAGGAACATATATTCGTATTATGGAATCCGTCACCATTCGGTATGATCATGATCTCACTGGTTCTTCTAATGGACAGTTAAATCTGAGCTCAGTAATTCGACAATGATTGTTGGATTTTATGATGTGATGTGATCACATAGAACTGTCAGATAGAAGATGGGAGTCGAGAATTTATGAATATTCAGATAAAGGTATTTTGGTCGTTTAACCTTACTTCGAATATTCCAGTTGATCGACGGGGGTAACATGTAAGAGCGATAAGTCAGAGGATATAATTATTGGTTATTGCTTCAGTAATTACAATTTTACTAAGAGTGCAATCTCGTTCTTTTAGTGGAATAGAACGTGATTAATAAATTATTTTGATTGGTCAAGAGTTGACTGGATCAGAATTAATTTATTGGAGCTTAGTTTAATTGGGTCCGATCAGGTTCCCTTGGTGGCTTCAATAAAACAGGCATATACAGGCTTATAACTTGTATTGGGCCATGCAGAAATGGGCCTGGGTTATAGTATTAGGGTTGGTAGGGTTTTAGAGGGTAAAGAATTTATAAATAGTCTTCTAAGACTGTTTTTCTTAACCTAATACACATGTGGGCGGGACACACACTAAAGTGTGAAGTGTGTGTTTTGTTCTCTTGATAAAAACCCTAACCCTAGTGTAACCAAAAGGCCAGAGAAAAGTGACCACACACTTGCATAGCCTCTGTTGAAGAACACCAAGGAAAACTTGAAGGTTTGGAGATTGGTGGAATCAAGATCTACACAGATAATTGTCAAAGCACGCTACAAGGGTAACGATTGCTAAATTATTATTTGTTCAAAATTATTTGATCTAGTCAAATACATAAAACGGCGAATTCCTATTATGGGATGATCCAAATCACAAGAAATTAATTTTTGTGATTAGATATCCCGTTGCGTCAATTTTTTTTCCCAACAATGGTATCAGAGCGAGGTTTTTGATACTGTTTTATGTATTTAGGGTTAAATAATTTTGTTATGCATGTGTTAGTGGAGCGGTGTAGGTTTTATGTGATTTGATCTGTTATTGGTTGAATGATATTTTAATGAACTGATTTATGGCCTTAGATTGTTTGTTGTAAATTATGTATTTGTTTTATCGAGTCATGTAACAAAAGGGGTGGATTACGACTCCATGTTTCCCTTTTGATTTTGATTTATTGTAAAATAGAATTAGAAATTAGTTTTGCAATTATATCTTGTTGTAATCAAAAGTATGAAGACCGAATCTGTGAAGGCTTGAACATGGAGGACCTCTGCAGCAATTTCGAAATAAGGATTTCACTTCACCATCTTCAACACTTCAAGGGCTTGGCTTGCAATTACTGGAAATCAGCCATGAACCGCATGCAGGCAGTCGGCGGGACTCGTGGGTGCTACCAATGTGCTCGGCAGTCAATGGCGGCGCCTTTGGCGTCACTATCTTGGCTCGATCGCGACGGTAGCGGAACCCACCTATCTCACTGCACACAGTAGGCGGCATCACGGCGCTGCTGTTGCGTTCTGTGGTCGATCGCGCCATCTTTGGCGCTGTGACTCCACGAAGATCGCGGCGGCAGCGAGACCCGCTGCCTGTGCAGCGCTGCGTGAGATCGACAGCACCACCGTGGTGCTGCCGCTGCTGCCATTGGTGGTTTATTCCACCTTGTTGGCAGCGGCGGCGGCACCCGGAGGCTGGCACTGACGTGGGATGATTCAAGCATTTTCCGGCGATGGCATCTCAGAAGGCAGGGGCTGAAATCGCGGCGGCTGGAATCGAGGCGGCTGGAATTTTGAGTTCTCCATTGGTAGGTTACACAGCATGCAGGAAGAGAGGACTATTTATTTGGGCTGTAATTTAAGTTGGGCCTTGCTTTCTTCTTGGGCCGGCCGGTTGGACTGAATTAAAAATTGCAGATTGGACCATTTTGAAGTTGGGCCAGATAATTATTATTTGAAGAGTTCGAGTAATGGGCTGGACACTTGCAAATGGAAATTGAAGAATTGGGCCGGGTTGTGGCTCAATGTAATCTTTAATTAATTTGTAATTTTGTGTCTAGGTTTTGGCCATAAATCATGTTCTAGTTTATTTTATTATTGCATTTATTTATTGCTTTAATTAAATTGTGGATGAATGTCATTTGATAACATGTCATGTAGATCGCATTAACACCGCTCTAGGAACTATACTGTCATGCATAGTTTTATATTTTATTTTCTTTTCTAAATGTTAGATTAGAAAATAATTTTGATAATTATTAAATTGATTTTAAAAGTTAAAATTGATTATTTAATTATTAAATGAAAACCCAATAGTTTAAAAATGTTAAGTGAGTGAGGGTGCAAATTTTTGAACCCACGGCCTCCCTTGTTAGCCCATTAGTAAAAATTTGTGCATGCCTCGTACTAATTTATTTAGTCTCCCTATAGGAGGGCTGCACTGTTTTGGTTACTGGTTTGGGCCCAATTAGGTGATGATTTATTTAAGTTTGAATTAATCATGATTACCCTATAGGTAACGTAATTAATTTGGTACTTGAAAAATTATCAATATAAGGGTTGAACACTTAAATCAAAGACATCGTGGGGACTTCCTATAGAATATCCAAACGATGTCAATGATGGCCAAATTTTAACGACAATAAAATTAATATTGCATGAGATGCTAGATATATTAATTTTAATGGGAGGGTCTCAACCTAGCCATAAATCTCATTTATTTCTCCTATAGAGAAATGTGTTTAAGATTTTGGGGTTTTAGGATGTCGTCATATTATAGTAGTTTTGGGTCTACTTGTGCATTATTTTATATTCATGCATCATATATGAAATCATTGAATGCATAGCTCATTTTCTTTATTTTATTTTATTTCAGAAAAATGTCTGGAAATTCACTGTCCATTATCTTAACTAAAAATCAACTGGTTGGAGAAAATTTTATTGATTGGAAACGTAATTTGATGATTGTTCTCACCGCCGAGAAGCATAAATTTGTGCTAACTGAACCCCGTCCCAATGCACCGACTCGGACTTCCACACCTGAACAGAAGGCCGCATATGAGAAGTGGATCCATTCTGATGAGATGGCCCGCTGCTACATTTTGGGTTCTATCTCAAATGTGTTGCAGCAGAAACATCAGAATATGGAAACTGCTGCTCTGGTTATGGAGAGCCTTCAGCAAATGTTCGAACATCAAGGTCGTCAGGCCCGTCAGGCTGCTATTAGGTCTATTATGAACATGCGCATGAAACCTGGAACACCCGTTAGAGATCATATGCTTGCATTGATTGGTCAGTTTAACGTGGCTGAGGTTTTGGGGGCTGAAATCAATTCGGAGACGCAGGTTGACATGGCTTTGGAGACTCTCCCAGAGATGTTCTCTCAGTTCAAAGTTAGTTATAACATGAACAAGCTGGATATGTCACTGACCGAGTTGATGCAGGAGCTTCAAAATGCTGAGACTGTTCTTAAGACCAGGGCCAATGATGTGTTGACTGTTGCTTCTGTTGGACCATCCTCTTCCAAGCCGAAAGGCAAAGGAGGCAACAAGAGGAAGAAGTCTAACAAGAAGGGACCACAGCAGCAGGTCAAGAAAGCAAAGACAGAAGGCAAGCCAAAGGGGAAATGCTTTCATTGTGGACAGAAAGGTCACTGGAAGAGGAACTGCCAGGGATACCTAGCTTCCAAAAGGCAAGGTAATGGTGAGTTATCTTATATTGAGTCTTGTTTAGTGGTTGATTCTACATATACTTGGATAGTAGATTCTGGAGCCACTAATCATGTTTGCAATTCATTGCAGGGGTTCCAAGTAACCAAGCAACTCAGTGAAGGGGAGCATACTTTAAGGGTTGGCACAGGAGCAGTGGTTTCTGCGAGAGCTGTTGGAGTAGTTTATCTTTATTTTAATAATAAACATTTGGTTTTGAATAATTGTTATTATGTTCCGGATATTACCCGAAATTTGATTTCGGTTGCATTACTTTTTAAACATGGTTATTCTGTTTATTTCACTTGTTTGATGGTGAAAATTGTTATGAATAAAGTTTTAATTTGTGAGGGACATATGCTTAACAATTTGTATACTTTGAAACCTGCCGATAGCTCTCTATATCACATTGCATCTAACAAACGCATTAAGTTATCTCCTACTAATGAGACTTATTTATGGCACCTGAGACTTGGTCATGTTAACCTAAATAGGATTCAAAGACTTGTAAGGGATGGTCTTTTGAGTGACTTAAAAGTGGAATCCCTACCAATTTGCGAATCCTGTCTGGAAGGAAAAATGACCAAGAGACCTTTTACTTTAAAGGGGTATAGGGCCAAAGAAGTCTTGGAATTAGTACACTCTGATGTATGTGGACCCATTAATGTCCAAGCTAGAGGTGGGTATGAGTACTTCGTCACCTTCACTGATGATTACTCTAGATATGGTTATGTTTACCTAATGGCACGCAAGTCTGAAGCTTTTGAAAAGTTCAAAGAATTCAGGACTGAAGCGGAGAAGCAATTAGGTAAGAACATTAAAACACTTCGATCAGATCGAGGTGGAGAATATCTATCCCATGACTTTAGGTCATATCTATCAGAAAATGGGATTGTATCCCAATTAAGTGCACCAGGTACTCCCCAACAGAATGGTGTATCTGAAAGGAGAAACAGGACCTTGTTGGACATGGTCAGATCAATGCTAGGCTTCTCAACTCTCACAACATCTTTTTGGGGATATGCTCTACAAACTGCAATATACTTGCTTAACATGGTTCCATCTAAATCTGTCCCTAAGACACCTGTAGCGACCAAGAATTTTTACGCGATTAATAATTATTTTAATAGAAAATCGTGTCGCTACTATTTCACCCATTTTTATTAAGTTAACGCCGCGACGTATTCGTATAGCCAAGTCAAGAAATAATCGAGATCGTTCGATTTTAAATTAAATTCCGAATTTCTAAAAAAAAAAATATCTCCATTCTCTTGATTTAAAGTATATTAAGTCCAAGTACTTAATTCAATGTTATCCCAATATTTATTTATACAAAAATTACTTTTATTATTGAAATTAAGAAAATATATGCAAGCATGGGAGGTTCCATTATATGTAATCATGAAGAGCATAATATTTGTATAAATATGGAAAAGTATATGAATGATTGATAAGACTCCATTATATGTAATCATGAAGAGCATAATATTTGTATAAATATGGAAAAGTATATGAATGATTTATATACTCCATTATATATAATCATGAAGAGCATAATATTTGTATAAATATGGAAAAGTATATGAATGATTGATAAGACTCCATTATATATAATCATGAAGAGCATAATATTTGTATAAATATGGAAAAGTATATGAATGATTGATAAGACTCCATTATATATAATCATGAAGAGCATATTATTTGTATAAATATGGAAAAGTATATGAATGGTGCTTTACTTTAAGAAAAGGATGTGTTAAAATTAATAGAATTGAATGATTATGTTTACAATATGCCAACTTTATACATCTATTTAAACCCATCTCTTTTACACACAACTCTACACATATACACTTATTTCCAATCTCTTGACAAAATCCACAAGTAAGAGAAATTCAAGGTGGTCAAGAAAGTTTTGGTCCATTTACTACTACACTTCATTTTAATCTTTTAAAAGGTAAGTATATCTTATGTTTTTATGAAAAGTAAGTATGTTTTTATGAAAGGTAAATACACCTTATGTTTTTATGAAAAGTAAGTATGTTTTTATGACAAGTAAGTATATCTTATGTTTTTATGAAAAGTAAGTATGTTTTTATGAAAGGTAAATACACCTTATGTTTTTATGAAAAGTAAGTATGTTTTTATGACAAGTAAGTATATCTTATGTTTTTATGAAAAGTAAGTATGTTTTTATGAAAGGTAAATACACCTTATATTTTTATGAAAAGTAAGTATGTTTTTATGACAAGTAAGTATATCTTATGTTTTTATGAAAAGTAAGTATGTTTTTATGAAAGGTAAATACACCTTATGTTTTTATGAAAAGTAAGTATGTTTTTATGACAAGTAAGTATATCTTATGTTTTTATGAAAATGTTTGGATCATTGCTATGAAATCAATCTCACAAGATTGTTATGGGTTCCATATGATATGTTTATGATTATGCTAAGGGGACCGGAGTTTAGTAGCGCTACACATAAGAATTCTTGCCATTTAAGTTCGGTAAAATTCTTGTGTCTCCCTATGTTTATGAGTATTTCGATCCTATCCTATGTTATGATGAAAATGATCCATATGCTTTCAAAAGAAAATTTATGCTTGGTATACTTACTGGGATTTTATAAATCTCACTCCACGATATTTACCATTTTCAGATAATTGAAGGTTCGAGGCGGTCAACATGGAAGTGGCAAAAGTGGTTAAGATTGATGAGATAATTATGTTGAACTTTATGTAAGAAAATTTTGTTCTATTTTTATTCACAAATAAAATTATGGGATTCTAATTATTCTTTTGAATAATTTTACATTACTATTTAAGTCTCGATAATATGATATGAGTCACTTATAGTGGCACTCGAATGGTCGAGAATTCGGGTCGTCACAGTTGGTATCAGAGAAAAGAGTTTTAAAAACGATTCTGTAGATTTTTGAAATTTTATTTCTTTAAAAAAAAAAAATCACTATTCACGTGAACAGTAAAACGACGTGCTATTCATGATGAACAGTGAACGAAATCACTATTCATTATAAAAAAAAAAAAGTTGAATTTTCACATGTCAAGTATGGTTATGATTTTGAAAAGCATGATGAAATTTGATGTGCGAATTTCAAAGACAAAATTCATTTTAAGCAAGGGAGTTTGTAATGTCCTGAAAATTTTATGGAATATAATTAGTTAGTGATATGATGTTTATATTGATGTCTTTGATAAATTTCTAGAAGTTCGGGGACTAAAGGAAAAATAAGATTTGACGATAAATTTTATTTGGGTTAAGTTATTAATTATTGATGGGGAGATAATTACTATATCGATATTGGATTTGTTTTGAAGACTGTGATTAATTAGGAATTATGATTCAAGAAAATGTTGATTTGGATACAACCACATTAAATTATTGTTGATTAAAGGAAAATAAGATTATATGAAATATTTTAACTCATCACTCTACTATGTCACTCTCCACGTATTGACTCCTCGAACCAGGTATGTTATATGCTTTGCAAGTCATTTACGATTTTATTAAGACATGTTAAGTATGAAATCTTCATATGTTATGAATCTTTAAGTGAAATATACATGTTGAGTATGATATGAATTGATAGAAGCCTGAATTTTAATTTATTCCTTTTTATGTAGAATCATGAGACATAGAGGATATTGATATGAATTTTGGTTCATATTAAGCTTAGTAAGACTGACTAAATTAGAAAAATAAGTTGGTTCGTAACTTTTGCCAAAAAATATATGGAATAATATATTAAAACAAAATTAATAATGAATTTGTACAATAATTTATCCCTTTATCACTACCTTTGTGTAAAAACAAGGGAAAAACTGTGGATGGTTATTAGTACTTCCTCTTCAAGTTTCAATTTTCGGTTCAATAATTTATCCCTTTATCACTACCTTTGCTTAAAAGCAAGGAAAAACTGTGGATGATTATTGGTACCACTCTTCAAGTTTCAATTCTGAAAAAAATTCGGAAAGAAAGAAAGAGAACGGGTGTTGAGCATAATGGGAATAATATGACTTAAGAATGATTTTCAAAATAATTGTTGTCCTCGAGATTAGAAATGATGAACCTTAAATGGACTTTGCATAATTGATTTTAGACATGGCACTAAGTATAAGAAGTCAACAGAAATGATTAGAAATATGTTCAGATTATCTATCATTTAGATTTAATGAGAAATAGCGAGCCAATTTTATGAAGTTTTATGAGATGTTAAGATTATAAGTGATATGATTTTAATGAGACTTTTATGAGAAGCATTATGAAGTTAGAGATTTAAAGATTTGGTTATTGGGAATTAAGTAATGGCTATTATGTTGAGTAAGTGAATTATGCCTCTATATTGAAGAGAAATTTATTATGAACTTTGGCCTTGTGATTAAATTTTGGGAATATGATTTATGACTTATAAATATAAGTATGAGTAATCTTTTGAGCCAATTAAGGTATTGAAGGAAGTGATATTGTGATATTGACGACTATGATTTGAAATTTCTATGTTGAGGAATTATGAATTGATTTTCTGGAATATTTTTTTATGATATTGAAGTTTGATGAAATTGTGGTCAATTTTTAGATCGTTGTGATCAAATGTGGAATTATTTATTATTGTGAGTTATGAAGTATGCTTACGGTTTGAATAAGTCCAAATTTCAAAGGAAACTCTGCCTAGAATTTTATCGTTTGGAATTAAGAGCATAGTATGGTATGCAATCACTAAGAGAATTGAGGTTAGACATGCAAATTCATTTACATCACAAACGAGATTTAGTAGATGATAACAGAGATATTATTATTTTCTCATAAGGAGAACACACAAGAGTCACACTGGAAAGAAATACGTGAAACACGCAAAAGCAAAAGAAAGCAACATGGGAAATTCCTCAAATTGAGAGATGTGTTTCCGGAGTAGCCGTATCCTACCACCTCTGACCTTTTGAGGAAATAAAGAAACCTTCAAAGAGGTGTGTTTCGAGAGTAAGAATACTCCGTAATCAGAACACACAAGAGTCACACTGGAAAGAAATACATGAAACACGCAAAAGCAAAAGAAAGCAACATGGGAAATTCCTCAAATTGAGAGATGTGTTTTCGGAGTAGCCGTATCCTACCACCTCTGACCTTTTGAGGAAATAAAGAAACCTTCAAAGAGGTGTGTTTCGAGAGTAAGAATACTCCGTAATCTTGACCACCTTGAACCTTTGAGGTACACACAAGATTTAAACATTAAGGAAATCCTAGGAAATTAGAGGGGTGTCTCGAGAGTAAGAATACTCCGTACTCTACCCCCACCTATTCTAAGATTCATAAAGTTAAGTTTACATTAACCGGACTCCATTTTCGCTTGATTCCCCTTCCTTGCGACCAATCTATCTTAACCCCTGCTGGATCTTGTATTGAGATATATGACTGCAGCTTATCCAGTAGTTCATCAATAGTAGGAGCAGAAATAAGGAGCCTTCTGGAAAATGGAGAGATGAATCCCTGTTCCACAGCATAATCAAGAAAGGTTAACAAGCCATCAAAGAAATTGTTAACATTCAGAAGCCCAATAGGCTTAGTATGGAGATCTAGTTGAGCCCACGAGGTAATGTTAAAGATTTCTTCTAAGGTACCAAAACCTCCGGGTAGGGCTATAAAGGCATCAGAACCATATAGCATACAAGTTATGCGTTCATGGATGGATAAGGTTTGAACTTCATGCCCTCGTGTTTTTCCTGCAACATCTACCAAAGGGACAGGTATGACACCGATTACTTTTGATTTCTCTGCAAGAGCAGATTGGGAAATACAACCCATTAGACCACTGCTACCACCCCCATATACAAGAGTGATACCTTTTTCCCCCAGTTTCTTTCCAAGATCTACGGCCGCTTCTAGATAACCGAAGCCTTTCCCCACTTTTGATCCACAAAATACACAAATAGTTTTGATCTGTCGAAGTTTTGGTGCTTCCATCTTTAATAGTATAGAAGGGAAAACTTACGAAGAAGATGTGATTTTGGGATACCTGAACTATGAAATATGTTTGGCTATTTAAAGCCGGAAAAATTTACTGTTTTTGATTGATTCTGAAAAAGTAAAGATTTACTTTTGACAAAATCGGCCAACTTTTGACTATTTTATCAAAGATATTACCTTTCGGTGATTTATTTTCCAGCTTTATCAAACCTCGAGAAAGGAAAATATATTTTTTCAATATTTATAAAAACTCGAGAAAGGAAAATATATTTTTACCAGCTTTATCAAAACGTGTGAAAGGAAACAGAAGAATATTTTTAAATGCGTATCAAAGATTTACCTTATATCAATGCTGAATTGCCACAACCTCATTTTGTAAAACAGACTGGCAAACAGGATCTTTTGCGATTATATTTTTGAGACTATAACGATTTTTGTCCTCGTTAAATTGAGCATATAAGGAAAGGAGTTCACGTTGCACATACCCACTTGGGTGCGTCTCGAGAGTCAATTGAATATCATCCAAAGACTCCTTACTCAGTCCACCCTTTATGAATTCGATTTTATCATCTCGATTAGTAGAAGAATATCCTAATGATTTGCAACGAGTATTACAGTTCCAACGAGCACATTTGTAGCAACCACCCAGTCTTTTTGCTCTTCGTTTCTTTGCAAACGTGCTTTTGCCTAAACCAGGCATATGTTTTGGAAAGGTCATAGGTAATTCACCAGATAGTCGAACTTTTGCTTCGATCAACCAGCGAACATCTTCTGTAATATCATGAGCCATCAGCAACCTCAATCTTTCGAGCCTTATTCTATAGATCTTTCTCAGATCATTCATAGGAAGATTGGAATAATACTTGCGAATGTTAGAAAGGATGATATCCATTGTTTGATGATTCTAACCTCTTCCCAGCATGAACTATTTAAAAGCGTAAAGGATCTGAGTGAATCCGCGTGATGTTGTGTCCAGGAAGAAAGCGCAGGATTATTTTAATGAAAAGAGGAGACAAGAAGTAATGCACTGTTAAATTTTATCGATAAAGGAAGATTTGATGATAAGATTTGAGATATGAAATATTTTTCTTGGATTTTGGGTACTGATATTCTGATATATTAATCAAGGTATAGAAATAATACGGGAATACGTGAAAGAGAAATAAGGACCGTATTGAATCAGAATTCATACGTATATACAAGTGAAAGAAATACTTTGCAGGAAATGTGGTGATATTTAAGCAAAGAACCTTAATTTGGGAGATATTTGTTTACTGAATTTTGGGTTACAAATATTGGAAAGATAAGTTGATGATATTATGTTGATATGTTATTGGGTATATTACATAGAGAGATTATTCAGGGAATTGTTTTAATTATTTTGGGATATTTGGTGATAAGAAGAAATGACAAATTATTATGGTATGATATGTTAGTAAAGATTTATTGAAATTTTAGAGATATTAATACGAATATTTGAGGTCACATGATACGATGATAAATGACAAGTTACATGAATACTACAAGATATGATGAAATATCACATACGATTGGGAATTTTCATTTTGATTCAGAAGAATTTATGAGTAGACATATGTCTATTATTGATAGAAAAGTCCATGTCTTAAGAAAACAAATTGATGTATTTAGTCAAAGTCCAGTAGGTTAAATATGGTTGGGTTAAATATGGTAGCGATGATGCTACATAAGAAGAAGAAGAAGAGATTCTGATTAAGTGTTCAGAAATCATAAGATCAAGTAAGATTAATTTCGAGGACGAAATTATTTTAAGGGGGTAAGTTTGTAGCGACCAAGAATTTTTACGCGATTAATAATTATTTTAATAGAAAATCGTGTCGCTACTATTTCACCCATTTTTATTAAGTTAACGCCGCGACGTATTCGTATAGCCAAGTCAAGAAATAATCGAGATCGTTCGATTTTAAATTAAATTCCGAATTTCTAAAAAAAAAAATATCTCCATTCTCTTGATTTAAAGTATATTAAGTCCAAGTACTTAATTCAATGTTATCCCAATATTTATTTATACAAAAATTACTTTTATTATTGAAATTAAGAAAATATATGCAAGCATGGGAGGTTCCATTATATGTAATCATGAAGAGCATAATATTTGTATAAATATGGAAAAGTATATGAATGATTGATAAGACTCCATTATATGTAATCATGAAGAGCATAATATTTGTATAAATATGGAAAAGTATATGAATGATTTATATACTCCATTATATATAATCATGAAGAGCATAATATTTGTATAAATATGGAAAAGTATATGAATGATTGATAAGACTCCATTATATATAATCATGAAGAGCATAATATTTGTATAAATATGGAAAAGTATATGAATGATTGATAAGACTCCATTATATATAATCATGAAGAGCATATTATTTGTATAAATATGGAAAAGTATATGAATGGTGCTTTACTTTAAGAAAAGGATGTGTTAAAATTAATAGAATTGAATGATTATGTTTACAATATGCCAACTTTATACATCTATTTAAACCCATCTCTTTTACACACAACTCTACACATATACACTTATTTCCAATCTCTTGACAAAATCCACAAGTAAGAGAAATTCAAGGTGGTCAAGAAAGTTTTGGTCCATTTACTACTACACTTCATTTTAATCTTTTAAAAGGTAAGTATATCTTATGTTTTTATGAAAAGTAAGTATGTTTTTATGAAAGGTAAATACACCTTATGTTTTTATGAAAAGTAAGTATGTTTTTATGACAAGTAAGTATATCTTATGTTTTTATGAAAAGTAAGTATGTTTTTATGAAAGGTAAATACACCTTATGTTTTTATGAAAAGTAAGTATGTTTTTATGACAAGTAAGTATATCTTATGTTTTTATGAAAAGTAAGTATGTTTTTATGAAAGGTAAATACACATTATATTTTTATGAAAAGTAAGTATGTTTTTATGACAAGTAAGTATATCTTATGTTTTTATGAAAAGTAAGTATGTTTTTATGAAAGGTAAATACACCTTATGTTTTTATGAAAAGTAAGTATGTTTTTATGACAAGTAAGTATATCTTATGTTTTTATGAAAATGTTTGGATCATTGCTATGAAATCAATCTCACAAGATTGTTATGGGTTCCATATGATATGTTTATGATTATGCTAAGGGGACCGGAGTTTAGTAGCGCTACACATAAGAATTCTTGCCATTTAAGTTCGGTAAAATTCTTGTGTCTCCCTATGTTTATGAGTATTTCGATCCTATCCTATGTTATGATGAAAATGATCCATATGCTTTCAAAAGAAAATTTATGCTTGGTATACTTACTGGGATTTTATAAATCTCACTCCACGATATTTACCATTTTCAGATAATTGAAGGTTCGAGGCGGTCAAAATGGAAGTGGCAAAAGTGGTTAAGATTGATGAGATAATTATGTTGAACTTTATGTAAGAAAATTTTGTTCTATTTTTATTCACAAATAAAATTATGGGATTCTAATTATTCTTTTGAATAATTTTACATTACTATTTAAGTCTCGATAATATGATATGAGTCACTTATAGTGGCACTCGAATGGTCGAGAATTCGGGTCGTCACAACACCCCTGGAATTGTGGAATGGGCGAAAGCCTAATCTGGCACATATACGGATATGGGGATGTCCTGCACACGTGCTTAAGGGAAAGGTGGAAAAGATGGAATCAAGATCACAAGTATGCATTTTTGTAGGATATCCAAAGGGAACAAGAGGATATTACTTCTATAGTCCTCAAGATAAGAAAGTTTTTGTGAGTACAAATGCAACTTTCTTAGAGGACAAGTATATAGAAGAACGTGAATCAAAGAGCAAGGTTCTTTTGGAAGAGATGAAGGGAAAAGTTCCCAGTTCATCAACCCCAGTAATCCGCATTGAACCTACTCAGGATGAATTCACGTCCCCACCAGTTACGGTACCTGAATTCAGTGGGAGACAAGTGGAGGTTATACCTTCCATGTCTGCTGGATCACTGACACGTAACTTGGAGGAGGAACAAGTTCCCATTGCATCACCACTTGGTATTGAAATTAGAAACGAGGGACTTGATACCAGAGAGCCGGTGGTAGAACAAATACAAATTCCAATCAACCAGGAGCCTCCTCAGCATAGACGAAGTGAGAGAGTCATTAGACCACCCTCCAGATACTTGCTCTATGGAGAGTCTTTCGAGGCAGTCTCCACTGAACAAGAGGAGGATCCTACTTCGTATAAAGAAGCTGTGAAGGATGTAGACGCTGACCATTGGAGGAGTGCCATGGACTCAGAAATGAAATCCATGTACACTAACTCTGTCTGGGATCTTGTAGATGCACCTAATGGGGTAAAACCCATAGGATGCAAATGGGTCTACAAGAGAAAAAGAGGGGTAGACGGAAAGGTAGAGACCTTTAAAGCTAGACTGGTCGCTAAGGGTTTCACCCAAAGAGAAGGTATCGATTATGAGGAAACCTTCTCACCTGTGGCCATGCTTAAGTCTATTCGGATCCTCTTATCCATTGCAGCTCATTTTGATTATGAGGTGTGGCAAATGGACGTCAAGACAGCATTCCTTAATGGAAATCTTGACGAAAGCATCTATATGATGCAACCAGACGGTTATACCCAAAAGGGTCAAGAGCATAAAGTATGCAAACTGCGTAGGTCTATTTATGGACTTAAGCAGGCGTCTAGGTCCTGGAATATCAGATTTGATCAAGCTGTAAAAGGTTATGGTTTTGATCAGAATCTTGATGAGCCTTGTGTTTATAAGAAAATTAAAGAAAACAAGGTGATTTTTCTCATACTGTATGTAGATGACATCCTGCTCATTGGGAATGATGTAGGAGCATTAACATCGGTTAAAAACTGGTTGGCGCAACAGTTTGATATGAAGGACTTGGGAGAAGCCAATTATGTTCTAGGAATCCAGATCCTTCGGGATAGGAAGAACAGGAGAATTGCGCTATCTCAAGCTTCATATATAGACAAGATTGTGGTGAGGTTCGCTATGCAAAATTCCAAGAAAGGTCAAACGCCTTTCAGACATGGAATTCACTTGTCACGGGAGCATTGTCCTAAGACTCCTAGTGAAATGGAACACATGAAACAGGTTCCTTATGCTTCGGCTGTAGGAAGTCTTATGTATGCTATGCTATGTACTCACCCAGATATCTGTTATGCTGTTGGAATTGTCAGTAGATATCAGTCAAATCCTGGACCAGAGCATTGGACCGCTGTAAAGCATATACTCAAGTATCTTCGCAGAACTCGAGATTATATGCTGGTTTATTCAGCTCCAGATTTGGTGCCAACGGGTTACACTGATTCTGATTTTCAAGCTGATAAGGACTCCAGAAAATCCACATCTGGATCGGTGTTCACACTGGGTGGTGGTGCCGTTGTTTGGAGGAGTATCAAGCAATCATGCATTGCTGATTCCACCATGGAGGCAGAATATGTGGTAGCTTGTGAAGCAGCCAAAGAGGCAGTATGGTTGAAGAAATTCTTACTGGACCTTGAGGTGGTTCCATCTGCATCTCAGGCCATTACTCTATACTGTGATAACAGTGGAGCAGTGGCGAATGCAAAAGAGCCCTGCAGCCATCAGCGTTGAAAACACATTGAGCGTAAATACCACTTGGTTAGAGAAATCGTTCAACGAGGAGATGTGACAGTGTGCAAGATAGCATCAGCAGAAAATCTTGCAGACCCTTTTACCAAAAGCTTACCAGCTAAAAGTTTTGAGGGACATATTGAAAATATGGGTGTACTTAACATGTCTCATTTACTCTAGGGCAAGTGGGAGAATTGTTGGAAAGTGTATGCCCGTCGAGTTAATTTATTTGTACTCGTGACGTTTTTGGAATAAAATATTATCTTATATATTTGATTATATTATTTTGAGCTTGCATTAATCCATAGATCGATTCGATATTACTAATTGAGTGTTTAAGTTGTTAAACACAGAAAGATTCAATTTGTAATTCGATCTAAAATTATTGTTCACGATCAGTAAAATAAATATGGATAATTTATTTTTGATCGTCTCGATTTCATTAAAATCTATCTTTGATTTTGAAAATGAAATTGAGAGTACATTTGATATGTATTGAACGGGACCACGTGAAATTAATTTGTGACATTGACCGTGCAAATTTAATTTCACTTGACTATCGTACATGGAACCTTAATCCTAATCGGATAATGAACTTCGATTACTAACTTGAAGTTCTTTGAGGTATCAATGAGTGAGATCAAATTGTTGGTCAATATCTCGGTACTTTGGGAATTAAAGTAAAATAACGAGGAACATATATTCGTATTATGGAATCCGTCACCATTCGGTATGATCATGATCTCACTGGTTCTTCTAATGGACAGTTAAATCTGAGCTCAGTAATTCGACAATGATTGTTGGATTTTATGATGTGATGTGATCACATAGAACTGTCAGATAGAAGATGGGAGTCGAGAATTTATGAATATTCAGATAAAGGTATTTTGGTCGTTTAACCTTACTTCGAATATTCCAGTTGATCGATGGGGGTAACATGTAAGAGCGATAAGTCAGAGGATATAATTATTGGTTATTGCTTCAGTAATTACAATTTTACTAAGAGTGCAATCTCGTTCTTTTAGTGGAATAGAACGTGATTAATAAATTATTTTGATTGGTCAAGAGTTGACTGGATCAGAATTAATTTATTGGAGCTTAGTTTAATTGGGTCCGATCAGGTTCCCTTGGTGGCTTCAATAAAACAGGCATATACAGGCTTATAACTTGTATTGGGCCATGCAGAAATGGGCCTGGGTTATAGTATTAGGGTTGGTAGGGTTTTAGAGGGTAAAGAATTTATAAATAGTCTTCTAAGACTGTTTTTCTTAACCTAATACACATGTGGGCGGGACACACACTAAAGTGTGAAGTGTGTGTTTTGTTCTCTTGATAAAAACCCTAACCCTAGTGTAACCAAAAGGCCAGAGAAAAGTGACCACACACTTGCATAGCCTCTGTTGAAGAACACCAAGGAAAACTTGAAGGTTTGGAGATTGGTGGAATCAAGATCTACACAGATAATTGTCAAAGCACGCTACAAGGGTAACGATTGCTAAATTATTATTTGTTCAAAATTATTTGATCTAGTCAAATACATAAAACGGCGAATTCCTATTATGGGATGATCCAAATCACAAGAAATTAATTTTTGTGATTAGATATCCCGTTGCGTCAATTTTTTTTCCCAACATTTAGTACACCAATAACTTTTGTGGAAACCATCTGGATAATAAATTGGTTAGGAACAAAACCTATACTATATAAAAATGTCATTAATTTGATTTCTCTAGGTTAATTTATTTATTTTTTATTACCATCTCCTCCAATTTCTGAATGAGATCCACTGAAAGGAGAGTAATTTCCCTGTTGCGACCTTGGGTTAAGGGTTTCATCGGGATGAGATCTATTAAACACATTATCCAGATGAGATCTATCTAAACACATCATTTCAGCCTATTTAAAAATAAACCAAAAATTTATTATGTAAAAACCAATGAACAATTTCACGGAAGCACTTGAGTCCACGCAATTGCAATATCTACTTAGAGCATCTTTAATGTGACTGGTTAGACATGATTGTGAATAAAGAAGGCAAACCCCCGAACCCCAACACAAAGGATGGGTTCGGAGGAGGTTCATATAACTTTGAAGATTCTGCAAATGAAACTTAGGAAGGGTAAGAAACAAAATATATGGGATTCTGGTTAAGCATGTTGAGAGTACTATAGTGGCTTATGCAAGGAACAACGCATAATTTGGAAAGTTTAAGCAATGATATTCTTTATGTTACTTATGATGGTACATTGTCCATGTAAGGCTGTGTTATAACATGAAGACGACGTAGAGACAGGCGATTAACAATACAACTAGCGACAAATGTAGATTCGTTTCTAGATCTTTGTAAATTTTTTGAGAGACACAACATGATAGCTCACATTCAGGTGCTACATTGGTTGTAAAATGTACAGTATAGATTTTGTATATACACTATGGTGGCAAGTTAAGAATATGATGGTTACTATATTTTGTAATTGGACATGTCTACTAATTATGGAATTTGTCTATCACATATCTTTATACATATTTCATATTTGTACGCATACAAAATGAATCTAACAATAAAGTCTCTCCAATCTTTATTATTAGATTTTCTTAGTGTCGGATGTGCGTAGTAGATGCAAAAGTCCCTTCAATCTTTTGTTGCAGCCTTGGGATAAAGATTTCATCTGGATGAGATCTATCTAAACACATTATATACGTCTGAGTAATTTTTTATTTATTTTTGGACTAGCAATGTCGAGAGCTTTTGGGGACTATTGTGTTAAAGATTTTATCTAGATAACTTAGAATGGAGATTTTGGTTTATTTTTTAAATAATAGAAAAAGATTCCACCTTGGGATTTGATAGAGAAATAAGCAAATGCATGTAGCAGTGTACAGAGTTACGAATCATGCTGATCTCGAGATATTGATATGCGATGACGATGAGAACCTAACAAATGTGATGACTGGTGTTGTATGTAAAATTTTTTTACAAAATTTGTAATACTTTTGATAACATAATTATTATTAAAATTTAAATTGGTATTCGTTGTTGTTACTTTTGATTGATTTTTTTCATTGTTCCGTGTTAGTGTGTTAAACTTTGTTAATGAAATATGTTCATGCATCGCATGGATGTTAAACTAGTTACTTGTAGGTTATTAAACTTATTTTACAATTACTAGTAGCAAGCACGTGCGTTGCATGCATTATGCATAGGATGAATGAGATGTGTAATGTTTTTAAAGTACTAATACTATTTTTTAAACTGGTCTATTTATGATTTTGAGGTCAAAAGTACTGACTGAAAATTAGAGAGAAAAAATTTATGTGGTTAAAAAGTATTTTGAGAAATTGTGTAGTTTATAAATTGTTTTATAAACCAGTTTATTTTGGTTACCAAACGAAAGGTGAAATTGTTGAAAAACTTATATATGCTTTTTTTTTTTTAATGAATTATGAATTATGTACATAATGTAAAAATGATGAATAAATAGAAATGTTATGTTATTTATAATATCACTTCTTACATAATATTTTTTGTCAACTTCTCACAATTTTTCTTGTTTTCATTTTTTTGTGTTTAAAAAACTTTGACAGTTTGCATTGAAATTTCGCGAGAAAATATTATCTATATAGTTGTTATTGAGAGAGTACATGTTCAGAAAGATATAATCCAACAATAATCATTATTTATCAGTAATTCTTGTTAATAGTTATCGCAATGTATAAACATATTGAAAATTGTTCATCTTGAATTTGAATTAATATCCTTCATCATTTGCTGAAATTAATATGATACATGAAAGAAAAAATCATTTTTTAGCATGTCGTCCAATGATTATTTTTGCATGGATTATAAGTCTTTCAAAATCACGATAAATTATCGATGTCTCATTACAAAGAATGTCGAATGAGTCTAGATTCCTTAAGTAGATCATTGAAGAATTTATTTTTAAAATTAACTTACTAGTTACACATCTTTATGACCTCTTCAAATCAAGAAGCTCCGACTGGAAAAAGTAAGTATTTTCGCAATACAAATTAATGAGAAAAAAATCAGATTTTAAGAAAACATGCAGAAGAACTAACCGTGAAAATAAGCAAAAGACTTACTGTTGACACATAAAAATATCCAATTTGGATTCCGAACATGGAGACCCAAAACATAATAGCCCATGACAAATGAAAGGCCGATATGGAGGGAAAAGGGTGATTGGCCGATTGCTAGAATGTTTGGGCGATAGGACGATTGCAAGGGTGATTAGGCGATCGAGCCAGGTTGTTGACGGACGGTGACATGAAATGTAAAACCCCGAAATTTCAAGCATTTTTAAAAATAATCCAAAATTTTCAACCTTTTTCAAGAATAATAATGCTTTGATACCAATCTTGTGACACCCTGAATTTCTCAACTTTTTCATTTAAAATAAAATTCATTTATTTAAAAAGAAACGATATTGATTTTTAAAATATTACATAATGAGTTCAACAAAAGTGTGGCAGTTCAAACATAAAAGTTCTTATTCGGTGGCAAGTCCACAACTCACAGGTCGTCACCTAGCGCAGCACTCTCTATCAAACTATCTGAAGTTCCCCTCCAATCCATCTTATATCAATAGCTACCTGAAATGTTAGAAGGTGTGGGATGAGCATACACTTGCCCAGTGAGTAAGATATGGTGTACACGTGTTATTGCACATTGAAACATAATTCAACATTACAAGTCATTGATGCACATGCATGTTCTTTTCTAAACTCATGTTTTCAAGGCCCGATTTTAGATTATCTCCTCTACCCAAAAGCGCTTATCATTTCCATAACTCGGATATCGATAACATGGCCATAACACACCAGATTACATAGGACTATTTCATCCTATAGGGCTTCTACATCCCTATCATCCTTCACCATGTTCGACTCTAACAGAGATATTGGATCACCATGTCGTTCCTCACTACCCTCGGAGTCGCGAGGTGCTCCCGACATCATCAACATTGACCATATTACAACAGATTACATAGGATTATTTCATCCTTTAGGGCTTCTACATCCCTGTCATCCTTCACCCTGTTCAACTCCAACAGAGATATCAGATCATCATGTCGTTCCTCACAACCCTCAGAGTCGCGAGGTGCTCTCGACATCATCAGCATCGATATCCATATTGATTACAGAGGGGGGCTAGAGTTCAAATCTATAATCCACATGTACAAAACTCTTCTTTACGCACAAAATTTCTTTCATTATTCATCATCTATCAAATGCCATTGAATTTCCAAAACATCATCAATCCAATGCCATTGCATTTCCAAAACATGAACGAATGTAATTTCAACATATCATGTTTTCACATTATATCACATACTTCAAATGAACATAATCCATTCACTTATAATAAATAATCTAATCTACATATTATTCAAATAATCCAAATAGCATATCCCGCTCACTGTTTATTGGATGAATTAATCCATGAACAGCTCCTAGAATAGCTTTCTTTTGGAATGGAAATCTTCCTCGGCACGGAGTAGGTGAAATAATAAGAACATAACTCCTAGCACATAAGTCTCCATGAGTTTCATAATATATCATTGGAAAGGATATTGAATCTGGAGTTCCATCGACTTAACGGATTGCAAATCGAATTTGTAGATCAAAAGTTATGGCCGAATGAATTTATGTAACGGGGCAGTCCATTTGGTGTCGACATCACCTGATATGGTGTAGACACAAAAGTGTCAGAATCATCGTTTTAAGCCTAGATGAACATGGTGTCAACACAAAACCATTAGGTGTGACACTAAACGTATTTCCAGAATCTGAAAGTCAGTTTTCTTGGTTTCTTTGATCTAAAATCATTTATTTTGATAAAGGGATTTGAGAAAACATGTTTTCCAATAAAAAGGATAGATTATAACGGATTGAAACATGACTTTGGCATGAAATCAATACTTAGGGTTTGAAAGAAGAAAGAATGATTATGCTGTGTTTTAAATCAGATTTCTGATATGTTTCTTCATTCAAACTCATTCCTATTTATAGGGAAAGATGGCTGCACGAATTGGAGGAAAGGAGATGGATGTATAGGATTGTAGCTTTTTCTTCATGGTTAAGAAACAATATTTTAATGCCAAGCTTGAGGTGTCATAGGGGTTACAAGGTGCCAGAATTCTCTTTATTCACTGCTTTGGGGGAGGTCTCCACGCTAGAACACATAGGGCGATTCACGTTGCAGTGTGGTGAGGTGACCGATTATCATAAGATAAGGCTTTTTCCAAGTTCCTTAACAGGGATGGCTTTCTCTTAGTTCATTAACCTGCCAGCGAATTATGTGCAAACGTGGCAACAATTAGAACAACTGTTCCACACCCAGTTCTATAAAACAGTCTGAGCTGACTCTGGCCGATTTGGCCAATCTAAGGCAAATGCCCACTGAGTACGCTGAAAGCTTTCTCCAACGGTTCAAAATTCCCAGGAGTAAATGCGTTGTACCCCTACCAGAAAAAGAATTCGTTAGAATCGCTCAGAGTTTCCTGAGTTTTGACCTCAAGAAAAAATTCCAGGATAGGGAGTTCCCTGACCTATTTCAATTGAGCGCTAATGTACTAAGATATGAGCATTTGCTGAGAGAAGAAGAGCAAATGAAAAATTCTAGTAAAGGGACTTTTTATAGAGACCCAAATATTGACATACACACGGTAGGTGACGGATATGTTGACCAGGCCGAAGTATGCTTGGCCGAGCTAGTCAAAGGGGACACATATGCTTGTCCCCTGGCAGCAAAATCTGGCGCGATAATAAAAAACGAGCCTGTAGAAGAGAAAAATAAGAAAGCTAAAATATTTTCGTTCGACGTTAGTAAGGTGGACCTTATATTCGACAAGTTATATAAGGATAAGCAAATCAGGTTGAGCGATAAACATAAGTTGCCAAACCTTTAACTAACTAAGGGTAAAAAATACTGTAAATGGCATAATGCATTGTCTCATACGACTAACAATTTTTTGGTTTTTCGGTACGTGTCGCAGGAAGTCATTGAGTCGCGGAGGATCACGCTTGAGCCTAAGAAAAAGATGGAGGTGGACGAGAACCCCTTCCCACAACCGCTTGGAGTGAACATGATGGCAACTGATTTTGCCCAGAGATTGCCAAAGTTCAAACTGGTAATTGATGATGGAGCAGAAGATGAAAAACAACGTCCGAAAGTGTTTAAACGACTCAAGGGAAAAGGATACCAGGGAGACAGGAGTGTCTTATGTGATAGATGCAAGGAAGAAGTGAGTAAGTCTGTGGAAGGAACAAAAGTGCAAGGTTTTCACACTCATCCCAGAGTTACATAAAGTTTCCAATCCGATAGAAGATGATCCCCAGATACACATGGAAAACCATCTCAAGAAAGGAAACTATGGCAAAAAAATCACAGGAAAACATTTAGGCCGCAGCCACACAAATCAAATATTTGGCATTCATTCTAGTACAATGCAAGACGAGTTGTGCCCTTCAATGAGATGACAAGGACTCAGCAAAGGCGTTTTCAAAGGAACTACGGCCAGGAGGTAGAAATCGATATAGCGGAAAAGGTTATCTTTAGGAAACCCTCCATAAAACTAACCAGGCATCTGAGGCCACTGTATGTGAAAACCCAGATTAATGGAATTCCAATGTCAAAGGTTCCTATAGATAACGGGGCCGCTATAAATACCATCCCGTCTAGAATGATGAGAAGACTCGCAAAAAAGAAGGATGATATGATCCCAACAGAAGTTATCCTCACAAGCTTCAACGGAGGGGTGACGTCTGCCAAAGGAGTGATGTCATTGGACGTCACTGTGGGAACTACCACAAGGATCACAGTTTTCTTCGTTATACATGGTCCTACCAGCTATAACGTACTTCTAGGGAGAGATTGGATCCATGGGAGCCGGTGCTTACCTTCATCGCTCCACTAGTATTTAGTATTCTGGGATGATAAAAGAGAAGCAAAAGTGATACAGGCAGATCATAGACCATTCATGGCAGAAGCGAACTCTATAGAAAGATTCATGTACGAGGGCAATTATGGGCCTGTTAGAGTAGTGCAAGAGGGAGAAGAAACTCAAGTCATCACACTAAACAAAGAACCATTCTCGGTTGACGCCCTAACAGAGATGTTCAACCAGATGAGGCCAAATATAATAAGTCTGAAGAAAACACAAAAAAGACAAACGAGGCAACATCATTGACAACGTTCAAGTGCAAGTTGGCCATTTTTGAGTTGGAGCAGAATGCTGATAGAAAGATCTACAAGGTGGATTTTTTGGAGGAAGAGTTGCTCACAAAAAGTCTGGACGATGAAGCAATAGGGATATCCAAATAGGGGCACGCTCAGGCGCAAGACCCTCTTGTAAAAGTGAACATCGGCGACGAAGCGGAAGAACGCCCAACATTCATCAGCCAAACACTCAGTAGAGAGGTAAGTGATCAATTGATTTCCTTATTAAAAGAATACAGAGATTGTTTTGCTTGGGAATATGAACACATGCCTGGTTTAGATAGGAATTTGGTGGAACACAGACTGCCAACTAAGCATAATTTTAAGCCACATAAGCAGCCACCTAGGCCTTTTTCCTCTAATGTATTACCTGAAGTAAAAAAGGAAATAGAACGTCTTTTAAAGGCTAGTTTTATTAGGAAGGTCAGGTATGTAGAATGGTTATCTAATATTGTGCCCGTGTCTAAAAAGAATGGTAGCATTACGGTGTGCATAGATTTTAGGAATCTAAATTTAGCCACGTCTAAAGATGAGTATTGTAACGCCCCGAATTCCGCGGAGCCCAGGACGCCACTTCGTCCTTTAAATCTGATTTTATTGCGGAAAATAAATTTAATTCAAAACGTCACATTCATTATTTGAAACCTTTAGGGAAAATTTAATTAATTGAAATATAGAACAATTCATAAATCTTGTGTCTCAATTATTTAAATAAAATTAATGATAAATAGTTAAACGAGTAACATTCAGAAAATTGTCTAATGACATCATCATTTATTTAATTTGCCACCACTGCCATTTCATTCGCTGCCATTTCCGAGATCTGCAAAAACTGTTAAAATAATGGAATGAGCATTTCAAAAAATACTCAGTAGACTCATCGCCAATAATTAATTTACAGAATAATTGAACACGAAATTATGCAATCATACAGTGACATCATCATCATATTCTTGGGCTCTTGTATTTTCAAAATCAAGGCTGTTAAAATCATAGGGTGTGGGTAGTCTCGTCTCGTGCACTTAAGGCACATAAGTTATGCATAACATCATCATTTCTCATCTTATCTCATAAGAGATATTCTTTTCTCGTCTCATGCATCAAAGCATGTAAATCACGTAATTTCACATAAGACATGCAATTATAATTTAAACTAATTAGTGGGGCGAGTCTACCTCAAATCACGAGTCTGAAAGTTGAGCAAGAAAGTTCACGTTGTTCTTCTAAATGTCCAAGCGCCTCGTCCAGCATAACTTAAAATAATAAGTCCAATTTAATACTTTTAAAACTGATTTAAATGACTTTGAAAACATGAGGGCTAATTAATAAAAACTCTTTTAAAATAAGGGCTGAAACAAATACTTTGAAACTAAGGGGCTTACTTAAAATAATTTAAAACCTTATGGCTTGAAATAAAACATTTTAAACAAACAGGGACTGAAACTTATTACTTTCAAAATTGGGCACTAAAATGTAAGTTCTCAAAAATATAACAATACATATACATATACATATATTTCTCATTTCTCTCTCTCTCTCTAAAACCGAGAGAGAGAGAGAGAGAGAGAGAGGAAGAGAACAGAGAGGCGACGAGGCTTCGCCCCGACTGATTTCCGCCGGCGGTCCTGCCGGCGATGGCACCGACGGCGTAAGGCGGCTGGGAGGGGTAGTTTGTGTGTGTGGGGATTTAGTTTAGGAGGATTTGGGTGCGAAGAACGAAGGCAAACCGAGGCTCGTTTTTGGACTTGTGGACCTGCGATTCTCCGAAGAAGAAACGGTCGGTGGTTGAGGTAAGTAATGGGTTTGGTTTATTTCTTGATTTTTGTGGCTGATTTGAGGGAAGATGATGTGGGATGGAAATTGGGCAGGGGCGATGCGGTCAAGTGATTCGGCCGGTGTGATGCTTGTGGTTGATTTTGGTAATGTTGAAGTTTCGACTACGGTGTTGATTTGGGTTGAAGTGGGTGGCCGTGGTTTGAAGTTGGCAGGTTGGCTGCCGATTGATTCATGGTTCAAGGTGGTGAATTCAGTTAAGGCAGGTTGTGGTTCCAGAATTGGTTTGTTTGATTGAATGCAGTGGTTTGGTTTTAGAAGTGATTATAATGGTGGTGATGTTTGGGTTGTTAGTTCGACATTTTTGGTGGCGTGCTGTGGTTGGGATCTTGGTTGCAGGCGGTGGTCGAGGTTGTGCAGATGGTGGTGGTTGAATGAAGAAGGTAGAGATTAGACTTTGGTTGGGCAGAGGTTGTAGGTGGAGGCTCGGGTTTTGGCGAGTTACAGTCGAATATGGCTTTGCCTTGTGTTTCCACGTTTGGGGATGGTTATGGCTGAATTTTTGTTTGAAATAGAGAGGTTATAATGATGGAATGGTGGAGGAAAAAGGAAAAGGGAAATTGATTAGTGGAAGACATCATAATTTGTTTGATATGGAAATGATGATGGAATTGGTGTAAAGATTAGTTGGAGATGCTTTGTGATTGGATAATGAGGAGGAAAGGAGAAGAAAAAAAGGAGCAAATGTGGGGGGGAAAATTATAGGAAAATGCAAGAATGAAAATGTGTTATTGAGGGAGAGAATTTGGGGATGCAAGAAAATGAATTCTGTAAATGGGAGAAAAATGTTACCAGAATATTGCTTGCAAATTTCTTGCTGAGTGAGTTTTGAGAAGATGGAATGATATGAAATAGAGGAAATATTGTGGAGAATTAGGTAGGAAAGTGAGTTGTGGGAGAGAAACGTGTGGGGAATTGATGTTTGATTAGTTAGGATTTGATTATGGATGAATGTGTTATTGGGGAAAGACGTGTGGAAGTTAGAAACTGGAGAGGGATTTGGGAATTAATTTAAGTTGCATAGCTAATTGAGAGGGATTTGGGATTAATTCAAATTGGATGGCTATTTGAGTGGGATTAAGGAGTGATGATGGGGAAGGGAAAAAATGTGCTGAATATGCAAAAATGGAAGTTGGGGAGGAAGTTTTGGGATTTAAATTGAAATGGAACATGAATTGGGGATTAAAACATTTTGGACTTAAATAAATTTGAATCTAACTAAATTGAAAGTTTGACTAAAAATAATTAAAATTTGGATTTTAAAATAATGAAAACGAGACACTTTAAATTGAACTAAGATAAATTTAAATAAATTAGATTTTCACTTAAAATTGCTAGGAGAAAATGTGTTTAAAATAATTGGGTCAAAGTTGTAGCAACATATTTTTAAATAATATTTAAATAAGTCACGGAAAAATTCTCGGTCGCTACGTGGTCTAATGGTACCAGGGATTCCATGAAGTTTGTACTTAACCCCTAGGTACAAGGTTCGAATCCCTGGGGAGGCAAAAATCCACATCATGAAAACGAGGCTGCCAGCCCTTGAGGAGCAGGACGACCAGGGGGGAGTGGAAAGATCATGAGTAGACGGTCGGCAGCCCTTGAGGACCGGGTACGCTACAAAAAAGCGCCTTTTTTGTAGCGTACCCGGTCCTCAAGGGCTGTCAGTCGTCTACTCATAGTCTTTCAACTCTCCCCCTGGTCGTCCTGCTCATCAAGGACTGGCAGCCTCGTTTTCAGAAAGTGGATTTTTGCCTTCCGCAGGATTCGAACCATGTACCTAGGGGTTTAGTACAATGATTCTTAGAATCCTGCTACCATTAGACCACCCCTAGGGGTAGTCATGCTCTTCGGCCTAGAAAATGTTGGGGCCACTTATCAAATGACAATGAATTTAATCTTTCATGACATGATTGGGGAATTTATTGAAGTATATGTAGATGATATTGTGGTAAAGTCAATGAAAGAAAAATACCATTTTCAACAAATAAGACGTTCATTTAAACGAATGAGGCAGTACAAGTTGAAGTTAAACCCTTTGAAATATGCGTTTGGTGTTAATTCAGGAAACTTCCTTGGTTTTCTGGTACACAAGAGGGGGATCGAACTTGACAAAAATAAAGCAAGAGTCATTCTAGAAGCAAAACCTCCTGCTAATAAAAAGGGATTGCAAAGGTTCCTAGGTCAAGTAAATTTCTTAAGGCGTTTTATTTCTAATTGTGCAGGGCGAACGAATTTTTTCTCCTCTTTTAAAGTTGAAAAATCAAGACAAATTTTTCTGGCTGGAAGAACACCAAAGGCTTTAGACAGCCTAAAGATATACTTATCAAATCCTTCTGTGCTGGTGTCACCAATTCATGGGAAGCCAATGAAAGTCTATATATTGGCGGAGCAAGAATCTATAGCCGGAATATCGCGCAAGAAGACCAACTAGGCGAGGAGAGAGATATTTACTACTTAAACAGACAGTTGACGAAGTGTGAATGTAATTATTCAGCTATAGAAATTTTTTGTCTCGCTCTATATTTCACGTGTACTAAACTAAGGGCCTATTTACAGCCTATAACCATGTATTTGATATCTAAAGTAAATATAGTCAAGTATTTGTTTTCTCACCCTGTTTTACATCAAATAATTGGCCTTTGGACATTGGCCCTTTCTAAATTTGAAATACAACACGTACCTCAAAAGGCAATTAAAAATCAAACTTTAGCCAACTTTTTGGCTGATCATCCATGTTTGGACATGCATAAGGAGGTTAATTTAGAAGTGGATTCGCTCGAAATGAAGCCTTGGGTTTTATATTTTGATGGATCAAAAACTTACCAGGGCGCGGGGGTTGGTATAGTTTTAATAAATCCCGTGGGAGTCTGTTACAAGTATGGTCTCACCTTGGAAAGAGCGTGTACTAACAATCAAGCCGAGTACGAAGCATTGATCACGGGGCTAGAACTGTTAGTAGAGCTGAAAGTGAAGAATGTGATTATTCAGGGAGATTCTCAGTTGGTAATATACCAATTAATGGGCGATTTCAAGTGCCAGAGCGATTATGTGATAAAGCAATACGAGCTCGCCCAAGAGCTTTTGGAGGAATTTGATCAAGTAGAGCTTCAATACATAAGTAGAATTTACAACGATGTAGCGAACGAATTAGCCCAAGTCGCTTCGGGTTATTCAAAGGTGGTGAATGCAACAACAACTTGTGAGTACGGAATAATCATGCCCGCCATACAAAGGAGGATAAAGGAAAGCAGCATCATTGTATACAAACCAGGGACGTGATAGATTGGAGAGAAGAAATAAATAAATTTTTGGAAGAACCTGGTAGAAGAAACGACAGGAAAATGAAACTACGTGCATTGAATTATGTCCTCATAGATGAACAAATATACAAGAAACGTTTAGATGGGGTGCTATTGAAGTGCATAAGTTTGAGCGAGGCCAAAACCCTTATGGCAGAAGTCCATGAAGGGATATGTGGGGCCCATCAAGCCAGCCAAAAATTGAGATGGTTGATTATTAGGAGTAGATACTTTTTGCCCAAAATGGGAGAATCGTGCATACAATATGCAAAAAGTTGCTTAGCGTGTCAGAGACACGGACCAATGCAAAGAGCGCCATCTAGGGAAATGGCGCCTATTATTAAACCTTGGCCATTTAAAGGCTGGCTATTGATTTAATAGGGAAGATTTATTCCCCATCGTCCAAACAACACACGTTCATCATTGTAGCAACGGACTTCTTTACTAAATGGGTAGAGGCTGTCCCTTTGAAAGTGATTTCCCAAAAGAAAGTCATAGAATTCATTCGCGACCACATTATTTATAGGTTCTGGGTGCCGCAAACCATAATGGTAGACCATGGAACCTCATTGAATGGGAATCTAGTAAAGGAGTTCTTGGACGAATTTGGTATCAAGCTAGTTAACTCTACACCTTATTACGCTCAGTCTAACGGGCAAGCAGAGTCTTCCAAAAAAACCCTGAAGAGCATTGTAAGAAAAATGTTGGCCGAAAATGCCAGGAATTGGCACGAATGTTTGAACAATGCTTTGTGTGCTTACAGGTCGTCTCCACGAACGAGTATAGGTGTAACTCCGTTTCAGCTAACCTATGGACAAGAAGTAGTACTACCTATGGAGATCAACGTGCAATCAATTCGAATAGATTTACAGGACCATCTATGCGAAAGCGACTATGCAGAATTGATGGTTCAGAATCTTTTAGAACTAGACGAATTAGAGTTGGATGTCCTTGATAGATTGAAAGTTCAGAAGCAAAAAGTGGCTAAATATTACAACAACAGAGTGATAGCCAAGTTATTTAGTGTGGGCGATTTGGTCTGGAAAACCATACTCCCCTTAGAAAGTAAAAATCCCAAATATGGGAAATGGTCGCCTAATTGGGAAGGGTCGTTCAGAGTAAGCAGTGTGTTGTCCAACAGAGCTTATCATTTGGAGGATCAAGATAACACGAAACACATAAGATCCATCAACGGCAAATACTTGAAGAAATATGTTCCTTCCATATGGGAGGATGAACAAATATAAACGCATTGTATTTCCCCAAGCAAGAAAAAAGGAAAATGAAAATAAGATGCGCCTATGACAAAAATTGTTTCTTTTATTCAAAAAAGTTATGTAAATTCGCAACACAAAAGGAGCCAGCAGGACCTCACTCAGAAACAATAGGGAAACGAATACTGCCTACCAACTACTACAAAATGAAGACTGCCTATCAACTATTACAGAGGACGTCTCTATTACAGACCAATCTTCGTCACCCCAACAACGGCAACATGCTTGTGAACAAGAATGACCCGCCTGGTAGGTCTTTCCCCCTTCCCCATCTCAACCTTTGTGAAGCTTCCATCCTCGTCTTCTCAAGTGCATTCGATGGAAGCAATCACAACCGGTGAATGGCCTGAGAAGCACTCTTAGCAGGAAATTGGCCGATCATGGGGTAAGAAATGGCTGGTGAGCACTCCCTACGGGCAGTTCCTCTACATCTGATGACCCTAGAAAGGGATCACAAAGGAGAGAGACGCCAAAAGGAGCCTCTACGGCCAAGAAACAATTTCCTATATCTCCCATACCAAAGGTATGTTTAGAGCAGATCTTCGGAAAAGAAAGTTAGGTGGTTCATATCCGGGAGAAATAAAAACAAAAAACCTGTCAAACATGGGGGAATATACATGATAGCAGTGGTGTACAAGACTAGAAGAAAGGGATAAGAGACGTATCTGTAACCAAATCCCCTTTTATAGGGAAAGAGTCCACCTCTTTATGCGAGAAAAAGAAGGTAGAAAGGCAGAATCTGAATGGTCTATGTTGGAAAAGACGGAAGAAGGTTGGAATGCTGAGAATTTCAGGGAAAATGACACATCGAAATGATTAATATGATTAATATGGCATAAAATTAATGGATGAACATTAATTCCGCCATATTGAGGAGTAATTGTTGACGCCCAAAAAAATATCCAAAATGCAAGAGGCCTAAGCCTTGGCCCAAAACAAAAGAGGCCCAACGTTAAGGGCTCATTATAGGAAAGAAATTGGACGACTGGACGATTTTGCGACAGCTAGGATAATTGGGCGACAGGGCAAGCGGTGGAGTAGTTGGGCGACTAAGCAAGTAGAAGCGGTTTTGACACTTCTCTTATGATCACATAGCCAGTTGTTAACGAAGGTGGTAGTCGAAATGAAGAATTTTGGAAGTTAATTAGAGTGACGTGGCAAGCGGATGTAGCCTTGCTCAGTGGCCCTAGATTTCAATATCCAATTTTAAAAATAAGTTGGTGAAGTTTACTTTTCTAAAAATAAGGTTCTAATTACCCAATTAACAATTATTAATTAAATTTTTTATACCTAAAAATCAAATTATACTCATCTCTTTGACTCCCACCCAAAATTTTTGGATCATAGAGAATCCCACTGCCACTACGTCTCTCTCTCTGTCTCTGTCTTTACTCCCGACATCTCCGTGCACCTAGTTGAGGCGATGTAGCGACGAGATTGCTACCTTTTTGGGGCAGCAGAGCAGTGATCTCGCTGTTGGAAACCCCTGGAGTTTGGTGTATGTGTAGATCTCGAGGGCTAGTTTGTTCGATCTCGAGGTTTGTTCAACCCCATCGAAAGTAGCAGCTGGTAGCAGAGGAGGTAGTAGGCGATCTTGCACCAACGCTGTCGCATTCAACTCCTTTAATAGGCTACGTAGCGATTGAGCTACTCCGGATACGCTGCTTGACTATGCACAGGCAGTGCGGCCATCTATCACATGGTGCTGGTCCATAGCTTCAGAAGCACACAGTACCGTCGTCGTTAGACATCCTTCCCCTCAGCGGGCTACTTCAATCTAGCATTCAGTACTCTGCCCATTCTATCTCACGTCACACGGCCTTGCAGTGTAATGTGCTGAGGCCGCGAAGTTAAATCTAGTATGTGCAAATTTCATCTTTTATTCCTTTTAAGTAGGTTCTCATTTTTTTATTTTCACTTCATGCCCTTCATCTTCTGATTGGAACTTCTTGAACTCGAAACTTCTCGTTTTCTTCAACTGAGTCCTTTCTTCTTTTCATTTCTTCAATTAAGCCTTCAGTCTTTTGACTTCTTCCAAGTTAAGACCAATTTTATTCCCACTGCCTTTAACTTGACCTTTATTTCCCTCAATTGCTTCCTTTTCTCACTTTTGGGATATAATCTGAAATAACAACAAATAAACACAACTTAGGTAGAATTTATTCTCGAACCAAAATGAAATATCCCAATTTTGACATATAAATAAGTGTATAAAATACACTTATCAAATACCACCAAACTAGAATCATTGTTCGTCTTCGAACAAACTAAATAGAAACCATAAACTCCAAATAACACGTGTTTTTATTTATTTATTTATTTATTTATTTATTATTTTCTTGTCAATTTGCATACCATAATGCCTCAGGTTCGTATCAAACAACCACTCAAGGAGAAATAATTAGACAACTTGATAAAATCAATTTTTACTTACTTCATGCCCAACTTATCATGTGTGTGTAAATAGCCAAAATTGAATGCATACTAATATCAAGATCCACTTAAAATAGTGTGGCTAAAATTGCATAAGCCTGGATCTCAGGTGGTTAGACAACGCTACTCTATCAATTTCTTGCATCTCTCAGGTATGATCACTTCCTCATTGCTTTTCTCTCGAGTCCCAAGGTTCATTCTATTCATGTGGTTTCTAAACATTAAAAATTTGCAGTTTTCCACACCAGGTGGTCAGAATTAGCTAAGTTTGTCTAAACAATCAATGTAAGCGGTTCCCTAATCTATGCCTTTAGTATCCAAAGTCTCGATCTCGAAGCTTAGACCACACACTTTATTTTACTCTTTTTGGACAAATTTTTCTTTTCTTTTCCATTTTATGTCCTTGTCTCTTACCATCTCTATGTGACACCTGTAGCGAGCTTTAAGTCACTGACTCCCAAGCCAAATGACTCTAGGGCACCAGGTTTGAAAGACCCCTAAGAATTAATTGCTCGAATCACCAGTCTACGTCGAAAGATGTTTGATTTTATTATGTGCAACTCCACTCTCCATACTTGCTTTCTAATTGATCCCTATAACGAGCTTTGAGCTGATAGCTCCCAACTCAATTTAGTTTAGGGTACTAGGTTTCAACAGCCTTACAAGCGTACTTGCTCGAGTCAAAAAGGCTATTGAAGAGTATAATAAGACCTTCAACATTTTTCTGTTTTTATCCTGGTTATGGTATATACTCGTTGACCAAGACCTCTTCAACCAATGACACATTTCAGGAACTACAGACCCTTAAAAGTTCAAGTATACCTTCACCACTTCTTTCCACCCCCAAACTAATCTTGAGCAAGTTTAGATTCTGATGCTATAAAAAATCCTAACCTTAACATGACAAGGTCTGGATTTGCTTGATCATTGGAAAAGATGAATGAATTCGCCTTGGGTGACCTGAAAAAAAGGAGAGGAGGATTCTCCCCGTCGCCCCTCCGGTGTGAGAATTAGAATTCTGGTGAAATGTAGAAAGAGAATATATAACTGGAAAAACGTAATGAATAATGAATGAATTATATGTGATCAAAGGAGCTGTATTTATAGGGCTGAACGACCCATAACCTTCTTTAGTTAAAGAAGGAGTCATTTTGGTGTAAACTTACCTTTTAGGAAGAATTCTAATGTTACTAGAATTGAACTCCTCTTTTCTAGGAGGTTTCCTCGTTGGTTACATTTTTCTGGGGCCCAAGAAAGTAGCCCATAAACGAAGAAGGCTTAGGGTCCTGCTGGTATTGGGCCTCCAGGAATAATGAGGCCTGGATGGACCGACCTCAACATCTTAAAAAGGAACAGATGCATATTAGGTCGGGATGACCCAACCTTATGATATATAGCCCAGGTAAGTAGGCTGGTTGAAGAATCTAGTGACTCCAGTAAATGCTCGGTCCATGCTTTCCCGGGCACTATTTCCCGACCTTTAGATTATTTTTGGTTAATATATAAAGAGATTGGGCACATAGGCCAACCTTATGATCAAGATGGGCTGGCCTGTGAAGTTCCAAACCCTTAGCTCATCCTGGTAACTTGAAATCGTACCGATCATTGGCCCCCGTGCATCAGGGATCAGTAATAGATCTCTGAATGCATCTAATTTTTTACAGCTATCTCATTTATTTCTGACAGCTGATGACACGTTTTAGCAACTGTTTTCTTTTTAATCAATGTGAGGAGGCCAACATTTTTGCGTAAGATTTTGGACACGTGTCTCACTGTGAAAGGTGGAATTTTTGAAAATTTTCTCGCCATTATTTCCTATATATATGTGGTCCCTATTCTCCCTTTCATTTTACTTAGAAAAAATTTCTAAGAAACCAGAGAACTTGTCGAGCAAGTAGCGTGATCTACCCTTCCAACAAAAATAGCATTTTAGGTAAGCTCGACCTTTCTCGACCTTATTGATTATATAACTTATTTCTCGAAAAGTATGGTGAGGAAAGTGATTGTAGGTGACCTTAGGGAAGTGGAGAATCTAGATGAGCCCTTAGAGGTCGAGCCCATAGGCTTTTATCGGCCTCCAACATCCCAGGATGAGGAGTCGGGTAGTGAGGAAGGGGTAGAGGATAACCCTGACTTGGGTAGAGGGTCGAGCGAGGCTGACCTTGAGCTCCCAACTTTTAATAGTAGGATGAAGGAGCATATGGTCAAGGCTGACATGAGGAAGTTCGGGCTATCCAAGGGGTACATAGCCCGGGTTCCTGAGGAAGACGACTTTTCTTACCACTGTCGGGAAGGGGAGATGGTGGTTTTTCACGAATCCCTTGTAGCTGGACTTAGGTTTCCTCTGCACCATTTTTTTATTGATTTCCTCCTTACTGCTAGTATAGTCCCGGGTTAGCTCGCACCTAATGGATGGAGAATCCTAGTATTTTTTTTTTTATGTAGGAGTCTAGGGATTGAGCCTACAGTGGATTTGTGCAAATGTCTTTTGGATTTGAAGTATTTACCTAGGTGCAATTGCTTCATTTACTTGAGCGGGAAGGGACGCTTTAAGGTTCTTTGGGTTCCCTCCTCCCTAAAATATTGGAAGGAGAGGTTCTTCTACATGAAACCCCGGGTCGGGGAAAGCCTTTTCCTGTCAACCTTTAGAAAGCTAAATGTAGATATCTTTAATAGGATAGGGAATAAGAGTGAGGAGGAGATGGCCGACCTACTTGCCAATGCCATTAGGGTATGCGATTTTGGCCTATTAGCTGAAGAGGCTTCTGATTTGACAACAAATGAGATTTTTAGCCATGCCAATCTTGACCTTCAGCCCAGTAGTTCTCAGCCTTGTAAATTAAGTAATATATATCATTCTTTTACAATTTCTATTGTTTTTAGCCTTTTTTCCACTGCTCATCCTCTTCTTCCTTACTATTTTGTAGGGATAGCTTTTGACGGAGATAAACTGAGAAAGACGGCAGAGGAAAGGGTACGAAATGCTGCCCAAAAAAGGAAGAATGATGGGTCGTGCAGTGTCGGTATTAGAAAAGACCTTGTAGGGATTAGTCCCGGGTAGGAGAAACCTCGAGGATGTTCCTCCCCAAAGAGCGAGTAATCGAGATGCACAACGCCAGCCTCCTCGAGAAGAGCCATTGCCTGAAGTTGTCCCCGAGGGGCCTACATTGGCCGATCTTAGGGAGAAGATGGAGGGAGGTCTCCATCCTGGCCTTCTGGAAAAAAAATTGTGAGGAAGTGGCGCTCGAGCAAGGGGCGGACCACTTCATGAATGCCACAGTGAAGGTATATTTCTATCTTCACATTTGTACTTAATACTTCGAAACAATATTTAAAATTTTACTTAGTGTTTATCCTGATTATCAGCTGATCAGTATTGGCCGAGGGCTAATCAACCAAGGCGTCAAGCGTGGAGAGACTTCGAGCCAGCTTGTCCATTCTATTCAATATGAGTCCACTAAGGCTTAGGGCTGCAGAGGAGAAACTGGCCCGGGTGGAGTCAGATTTTAGCCTTGATGACCTAAGACCGAGACCTCACTCGGGAGGAGAATGCTAAGCTCACTGAGGACCTTCGTCGGGCTCGTGAAGAGATCGAGGCTACAATGGTCGAGGCTGTTGAGGCCTTCAAGAAATTAGAGGAGTATGACCTGGCTTTGGGCAACTACGCCTTGGAGTCATACTCCCAGGGAATGAAGCAAGCCCAAGCTTGGGTTAAACTCCATGCGCCCGGGCTTGACACTAGCCCGCTCTCCCAATTTCCCCTGGGGACGGAAAGCCTCGACCTTACCCCCTTTTTGGAGGAGGCGGACGAAGTTGAGGCTGCATCTAATGAGGAGGCCGATGACGCCATCAATCACAACCCTCAGCAGTAATCTTTTAGGAACTTAAATAGATTTTGATGTATAGCCCGAGGTATGCCTCGAGGACCTCTTGTAACAATTTTTGTTGTGAATGAAATATTTTGTCAAAAGCTCATGTTCTTTACTTTGTGTTTTATTGATACATTATTGCTATTTCGAATATGCAAGCAGACCTCGTTTAGTCTTATTGATCCTATGTCTTGAAAAGTATATGGTCGAGCAAAGACGACCCTTGGTTTTAGGAACAGACTTCAATTCTTTGTAGCATCAACATTGGATTGATAATACTTGATTACCGAGGTCGGTCAAGGTTGACCCTTTTGACAAAGAATAGGTCGAGCTTTTGACTTGGCGAAATTGAGAGGAATTTTTTAACAAGATCAGCTAATACCGACCAATTAGTCACTTACTGGGTCGAACTTTTCATTTTGTAAATGTGGAAAATAATTTGTAACGCCTTTCCATGAGACATTGTAAATTATTCGTGGAAGAATAATTTGTAACGTCTTGCCATGAGACATTGTAAATTATTTGTTGGGAAATAATTTGTAACCCCTTGCCATGAGACATTGTAAATTATTTGTGGAAGAATAATTTGTAACGTCTTTCCATGAGACATTGTAAATTATTTGTTGAAAAATAATTTGTAACGCCTTGCCATGAGACATTGTAAATTATTTGTGGAAGAATAATTTTTAACGTCTTACCATGAGACATTGTAAATTATTCGTTAGGAAATAATTTGTAACGCCTTGCCATGAGACATTGTAAATTATTCGTGGAAGAATAATTTGTAACGTCTTGCCATTAGACATTATAAATTATTTGTTGGGAAGTAACTTGTAAAGTCATTTGGGTGACCTTGTAAGTTATTCCAGTATTTTCTCTTCTGATGCTCATTCTTCAGAAGAATATTTTTATTAAAGGGGACTGAAAGATGGGCCTCATTAAAACCTTACCCAGAAAAATCCCGTGGGAAAAAATCTGGATAAGGAAAAAGAGTACCCATCCCTGACACTAAAGAAAGTACGATGGGCGCGCAGGCTCGACTTTACTAAAAATTGTTGATAGACGTGCAAGTCCGAATATAATTAAAAGAAAAAATGGGTTTGCAGACCAGACTCTTCTACATTTAGATGACCTTGTTATCAAATGGAATGTGACTACTTGTAGTAAGGCTTTAGATTCTCCACATTCCCTGGGCGAGGAAGAGGCTTTGAATCCATTGTGCGGAGGTTGTATGAGCCCTTTCCCACTCTTTGGATGACTTCATATGGTCCTTCCCAAATAGGTCCAAGTTTCCCAAGTTGATAACCGGCGACTTCACTTCAACGGAGGACAAGATCTCCCATTCTGAATTCTCTCTTCTTCACTCGGATATTAAACTTCTTAGTCATGACCTGTTGATAAGAAGCTATTCTCAAGGTGGCATTTTCCCTGACTTCTTCCAGAAGATCCAGACTTTCTCTCTAACCTTCGATATGGTCGGGTGATTCTGTAGTTATTGTACGGAAGCTGAGAATTGTTACTTCTACTGGAACAACCGCTTCCATCCCAAAGGTTAGCATGAATGGAGTTTCCCCTGTTGCAGTCTTGAATGTTGTTCGGTTCGTCCAAAGTATTTCTGGAAGTAGATCGGGCCAATCACCCTTGGCAATATTAAGGTAAGTCCTCAAGTCTTGTAAGATGAGCCCGTTTGTAACCTCAGCTAATCCATTACTTTACGGGTGCAAAATAGAAGTTAAACTGTGTTCTATTCCCAGATTTTTGCAGAATTGTTTGAAGGCTTGTCACTCGAACTGACGCCCATTATCAGTGATCAATGTTTTAGGAAGATCAAAATGGCAGATAATTGACTTCCAAACAAATGCCTCCAACTTTTATTCTGTGATTATAGCAAGAGGTTCTGCTTCCACCCATTTTGTGAAATATTCCACAACCACTGCTAGGAACTTGACCTGACCACGAGCTATGGGTAACGGCCCAAGTATGTCAATTCCCCACTATGCAAAGGGGTATGGGAAAATAATTGAAGTTAGTTCTTCTGCCGGTTGATGTAATCGTGCTACAAACCTTTGACACTTATCACAAGTTTTTACGTAGCTGAGTGTGTCCTTCTTCATGGTTGGCCAATAGTACCCATATCGCATTAACTTCGTAACCAATGCCCTTACTCCTTGGTGTCCTCCACAAATTCCTTCATGAACCTCGGATATAGCAAGGACTGCTTCTTTCGGAGTTAGGCATTGAAGGTAAGGAACTGTAAAACTTCGACGGAACAAGGTTTTCTATAATATGGTATACATCAGGGCCCTTGCTTTGACTCTTCTTGCTTCTGCTTTGTCATCTAGAAACTTTCCTGATGTTAAATATTCAACGATTGGATCCATCCAACTCGGCTCATGTTCGACAATATCCATTACATCCGGTTGTTGTGTGATAGTAGGTTGATGAAGAGTTTACACGAAAACAATTCTCTCCAGGTGGTCCAAATTGGAAAAAGTCAGTCTTGACCGGGCATCTGCTTTGTGGTTAGCGGATCTTGGTATTTTATCTATGCAACACGATTTGAACTCCCTTTGCAAATCCAGAACCATCATTCTGTGAGATGACATCTTTTCATCTCTTGCTTCAAAAGTTCCATTTACCTGCTCTACCACCAACTGTGAATCACTTAATGATACCCCGAGAATGCGTCAAGGAAGCTGTAAAGTTCAGAACCTAATTTGGAACCCACCAATCTATCGATTTAGGGAAGAGGATAACTATCTTTTGGACATACTTTGTTTAAATCTGTAAAATCTATGCAGACTCGCCACTTCCCATTTGGTTTCTTGATCAATACCACGTTGGCTAGCCATTCTGGATACTTTTCTTCCTTGATGATCCTGCTTTCAGAAGCTTATCTATTTCCTCCTTTGTTATTTGTCTTCTTTCTGTGGCAAACTGCCTTCTTCGTTATTTTACAGGCTTCTTATCGGGAATGACATTAAGTCTGTTCAACAAGTGCGGGGTCGATCCCGAGCATATCTTCTGCACTCCATGCAAATATGTCAATATTTCTTCTTGAACATTGCGACAGTTCTTCCTTCATTAATTTGGGGAGTTCTTTCCCAATCGTGAAACTCTTTCCTTCTGAAATTTGAACTTCTTCCCATTCTTCTATTGGTGACATGTGCTCTTCCACAGGAAGTTCGATTGACATCAGATCTATTTTACCCTTCCCAATATAGCTGACATAACAAATTTTGGCCATTAATTGATTTCCTTGTACTATTTCCATGCCTGCGGAAGTCAGGAACTTGATTTCCAGATGATTTTTTGATACTATTGCTTTCAAACTGTTTAGGAATGGTCTTCCCAAGATAGCATTTTAGGACATAGGGGTCTTCACGACCTGAAAAGGAGTCATCTTTGTTACCAACTTTTCTTCTGATCCAAGTGAAGTAGGAAGGTCAATTAGACCTTCGGGTTTCACTGTTCCCCCACGGAAGCCAGTTAGCAGAGTAATGACCTGTCGAAGCTGATCCTTGGGGAGTTGCATCTTGTTGAAGGCTTCCAAAGAAAGGACATTGGCTATACTCCCATTATCAACGAGCACCCTTCTCACATCAAAATTTGCAATTGTGGTACTGATGACAACAGCATCGTCATGGGGATATGAAATTCCTTCCATATCAGCGTTACTAAAGCTGATCCTATTTGAAATTTCATGTTCATGACTTCCCCACCTTTCTTCCTGATCACCCAATGCCCGGGCATAATTTTTCCTTACGTTATTTGAATCACCTCCAGATGCTATTCCTCCAACGATAATGTTTATGGTGACAGCGGATCTATTCTTCTCTTCCCCTTTTCCCTGATCTTTATCATAATTTTTTATGTAATGTCCCAGGAAGCCTCTTTTTATGAGGGCTTCTATCTCCTGTTTTAGTGTTCTGCACTCATCAGTTGTATGGCCCAGGCTTTTGTGGAAGTCGCAATACTTATGATGATTCTTCTCGTCGATCTTCCCTTTAAAAGGCTTTGGCCAGCGCAAATCTTCGTGACCTTTGATTTCCATGAGAATGAGAGATCGAGGCCCATTTAATGGAGTTAAGTTCTGATGTCCATAACTGCTTCCCTTTGTGTTGGACCGGGAAGAGTTCCTTCCATCTTCCTTCCTTAATCTCTTATTCCCCTATTTGACGGGTTCCGAAGCCTGTACTGTTGCTCCTTGAACTTGATCCTGTGCCCTAACCGACAGCAGTGTCTCTTCCACATTTATGTACTTTTCAGCCCTTCTGAGAAGTTCTGTCACATTTGTAGGTGGATCTTAGATAAGGACATTCTGAATTCCTGACCTCGGAAGGCTAAGTTCAGGGCTGAAGTGGCCGATCAGATGTGAAGATCTGGAATCTGAAGTCTTTCGACGTTAAAATGGGTCATGAACTCCCGCAGTGTTTCATTACACCCTTGCCTCAACTGCATAAGCGAAGTGGCTATTTTCTTGATCCTCTTGCTACTTGCAAAGAAAGCCGTGAACTTCTCTGTAAGATCAGTGAAGGAGGAGATTGATCCTGATGGTACTATAGAAAACTAGTCTCGGACTGAGTTTGTTAGGGTTTACGGGAAGGCCTTACATAAAATTTTATCAGGAGCATTCTGCATGTCCATGACATCAGTGTAGGTATTCAAATGGTTGTTAGGATCTGTTGTTCCATCATATTCCTTTATTCGAGGGTACTTGAATCTTTCTGGTAAGGGGAACGACGTTATTTCAGGAGTGAAAGGGGTTCTTCTTGTGAAAGAGGTCCGAACTTGTGTGTTTTGCCTTATCCCATCTGCAATTCCTTCCTGAATGATTCTTGAAATTTCCTGTTGCGTTAAGTTGGTAGACGCCTCAATCATGGGATGACCCCCGACTCCCGGGGAATTGTCATCTACAGGATTAACCGGCCTGGGATCTTCCCTGGGAATCGTACTTGGAGTGTTTAGGTCGGGTGGTGCTTGGAGGTTATTCTGTTGCTGAAGAGCCTGACGGAGTTCACAGAGCTACTGTTGAAGTTCGTTGATATCTTATCTTAAAAAGGAATAGATGCAGATTAGGTCAGGATGACCCGACCTTATGATAAATAGCCCAGGTAAGTAGGCTGGCTGAAGAATCTAGTGACTCCAGTAAATTCTCGGTCCATGCTTTCCCGGGCACTATTGCCCGACCTTTAGATTATTTTTGGTTAATTTATAAAGAGATTGGGCACACAGGCCGGTCTTATGATCAAGATGGACTGGCCTGTGAAGTTCCAAACCCTTAGCCCATCCCGGTAGCTTGAAATCGTACCAATCAGATTCTAAGTTTTAAAGGTTGGGATGTCTCTAAATCTAAGTTTAAGAATCATACAGTCAAACCTAGGTTGAAAAATTTAACATTGCCCCACATATACTGATTAAATCTCTCCACAATTAATTATTCAATCCTAGCTATGTGCTCATATTTAGACTAGTCAAACATGAAGAAGCAATTCTCAAAAGTAGAATAAGTCAGGATGATTTCTAGAGTTTCACCCCCAATAGAAAGTCTCACTCGAACTAGATCGTAGGCTGTAAAAAAAATTGATTTTTTTTCCTAATAGTTGAAAGCAAAAGACAAAAATATTGAGCCAAGTTGCATTGATCAAAGGGGATTAAGTAGTTACAGACTAGTAAGAAAGCAAAAGTAATCACCCTAAACCGAAACAAAAACTACCCCCAAACTTGGAAAATTACATTGCCTTCAATGTCAGCGTGATAAAACAGAATAAAAATAAGAAAGCAATGTAAAAGAAAAAGATCAAAAACTTCCCGAAGGTAAGTCTGTCTGCTGCGTTTGAGAAGGTCCTACAGATGAATTTGCTATGTCTTGGTCCAGCCTATACTCAATGGCAGCTATTCTCCTATCTAGGGAGTTCAAACGGGTAGATACTCGCAGCATATGGTATAAATTTTCATCAACATAGAACGTACCATGCGTAGCTCCTCAGCAATATTTACTTGAACTAGGGCCTGAATTTGCCTCCGAAGTGTAGCATTCTCCCTATACAGCTCTAGCACTGGATCCCTAGTGGTGGCTAGCATACGTCCCTGAACCCTTGCACTATCCAAAGTCTGCCTAATAATGGTCCCCTCTGGTGCTATGGGCTCCTCATGCGGTAGCAGCTAAACTCCATCTATCAAGCAAATAGCAGAAATGAGACTAGGGAACATAACTTGTCGAGATCTATCAAGCTGAGAGGCAAGTATCATAAGAAATCACAAATATCTCGTCCCAGATCCAACTTGCATCCTCTGGCTTGGTGATGAATCAACCGTGCCCTATCCTCATTAAACGCCATCCTACGTGATGTGGGATCGACATTGTGACAGATGATGATGCATAAAATTCGAATGCTCTCAATCATCTCACCGTGGATAAAGCGGCCTGCTCTCTCTAATTCTGCATCTGGTCTCCCATACAAGAACTGTGTGACCAAGTCTATGATCAATCACAGTAGGGGAGAACCTAATCCATCTCCCCCAAACCCAAGTCTAATATCTATGATCTGCTCCTTCAGTTTCAATGGCCTGATTAAAGTTGGCCAAGAATTCCTTCACCAGCAGTGGCTATACACGATGAGGTGTGGTTGCAAGCTTGTGCCACCCTGCCCCTTCTATCAGGAGTTGCAATTCAGTGTCTAGGAAATCTCCCAAAATAACTTCTCTTTCCCCTAACATCCTTTTGTTTTTCAACACCACATCGTACTTTCTTTGTTCCTCCCCCCATAAACCTTGCCATGTTACCCAGATCAACTGGCTCATAATCTTCGTCTGAGCTCGCCGCCTTTTGGATAGAGCGTCTTTTTCTTTTCCTTTTCGGGCAGCACTGCCTTTTGGAGGCATTTGTACCTTCAATGAATAAGCTTCATTAGAATCAAGATTAGAGTTATAACATAGAAGAACATAGAAGAACACCATTATACATCCCCAAACTTATGAAAGATGGTAAAATGGAAGTGTAAAACCATGTTTGACATGAACTTGCAGCCCTGCAGTGACCTTCCAATGGTGCAAATGTGTTTTCTTGTGTTTTGTGTAAATTAGAGGTTCAAAACATGAAATATTGGCACACTATCAATGTTAAACATGTAATGAAGCTAAATACCTAGAAGATTTTCTCAAAATTGATCAAAACATTCATTTTGCCATTTTGACAAACACATTGAATTCAATGAACAATTTCAAGACAAATCTTAACATTGTTGGCATGAATGAATCCGTAACTTAAAATTCAACAAAACCCAGTCACAATACTCCAACAATCTATCTAAGCCCATCCTCCATCAATTACATAAGTAAAAAATCCAGCATATATGTTAAAACCTAATATATGCGCAAAATGTCATGGGGCTTGAGAAATCTTACCTTTAATTTGGTGCTTGATGTGAAAGAGTGATGCCACGAACTAAAATCACGAAATTGGAGCTTGATTTGTTAGTTGGAATCGACCTTTGGTGATTTGGAAGAGGATTTCAGTCGGAAGTGTAATGTTTGAATGAAAACTGATTACATGGCCTTTAAGTTAAAAAACGCAGTCTTAGGTTAGCTATGCGGCAGCATAGCGTAATGATGCGAGCCCGCTAAGCTCAAAATTTTACACTATGACCATTTTGCTGAATAACGTACAGCCTCGTATGTTACACGGTGAGAGGCCGTGCAGGTGAGACCATTTCTTGAAATTTTTTGTGAATTTTGTTTTGAACCCCCTGGTCGACTCCAAAGTGTTTTGTGATGCATGTTAATGAATTTTTGACCCTTTAACCATGTTCACTAGTGAGTGTGAGTTGGGGATGACGACTAAAGTCTAAACTACTAGAAATTTATAAAAATCTAAAATGTACCTAAAAATGCCTAAACATGCACAGTGATGCTATTATGCTCTGAAAATTTTGCACATACATATTAAAATGGACTAATGCAAAATAAACCTAACAAGTAAAAAAGTCATGAATGAATCTATGATAAAATGATGAAATAAATAAATAAAGGGAAACCGAAAACATAAAAATAAATAAAAGGGAAGAAAATTGGATTGCCTCCCAACAAGCGCTCCGTTTATAGTCTCAAGCCCGACTTTTTGTATTGGTCACTCCGGAATGGCAATGTCAATGTATGAAGGTCAATTTTAAAATGCACTTTTGTTGGATGATGAAGGTCAAATGTTCCATATGGAAAAACTTCAGCAATTGTGAATAGACCCGACCATCTAGACCTCAATTTTCCCGGAAATAGCTTCAAGCGTAAGTTGTACAAGAGCACTTGATCTCCCACCTGAAACTCTCTCTTGTGAATATGTTGGTCATGCCACTTCTTTGTCCTATCTTTGTAGATTGATGCATTCCATAAGCTCCTATACAAAACTCATCCAATGCATTGATCTTTAGCCAAATCCATATCAAGATTCAACCGTTTTAAAGCCTAATATGCCTTGTGTTCAAACTCAACATGCAAGTGAAACGATTTTTCAAACACCAACTAGAATGGTGACATCCCAATAGGGGTTTTGAAAGTTTTTCTCTACTCCCACAAAGCATCATCCAATTTATTAGCCCGATCTTTTCGTGATGATTTTACCGTTGTTTTCAAAATCCTTTTTAACAGTCTGTTTGATGTTTCCACCTGCCCACTGGTCTGTGGATGATAAGATGTCCCCATGTAATGATGAGTCCCATATTTAGCCATTACTACATTGAACTATCTAATGTTAAAATGAGTCCCTCCATCACTTATGATTGCCATTGCTGCTCCAAACCGAGTAAAAATGTTTTTTTCTAATAAAGTCAACTACAATTCGAGCATCATTTGTTGGACATGCTTTTGCTTCCACCCACTTTGATACATAATCCACTGCTACCAGTATATACCTGTTGTTGTAGGAAGGCAGGAATGGGGCCATGAAGTCAATTCCTCACACATCGAATACTTCAACCTCCAAAACACTATTAAGTGGCATCTCATGCTTTGATGATATATTTCTAGTTCTTTAGCATCTGCCACAAGCTTTAAGAAAAGAAAAGACATCTTTAAATACAGTAGGCCAATACAAACTACATTGTAACACCTTAGCTACTGTTTTTGTAGCTCCCATGTGACCACCATATAGAGATGAATGGAACCTCTGAAGAATAGGAATGATTTCCTCATCTGAAATACACCGTCTGATTATTTTATCTAATCCCATTTGGTACAAAAATAGGTCTTCCCAACAGAAGAATTTCAAATCGTGGAAAAATTTCTTCTTTCGATGGTATGTGATATTAGGTGGCAAAACATTGCTGACCAAGTAGTTTACATAATCTGCGAACCGTGGACCCTTATCGTTTTCCACATGCATCATGTGAGTTAAAAGTATCAATTGTTCATCTGGAAACACTTCTTTTATTTCCTCAATAGTCTCCTGATCTGCTTGCTCCAATCTGGATAAACAGACTGCAACTTGATTTTCTGTACCTTTTTTATTCCGAATTTCAATATCAAACTCTTGAAGTAGTAAAACTCATCTAATCAATCTAGGCTTTGCATCCTTTTTCCTAAAAAAAATACTTCAATGCAGAGTGGTAAGTGTAGACAACCACATTTGATCCAATGAGATAAGACCTGAATTTGTCAAAGGCAAATACAACTACTAGCAGCTCCTTCTCGGTTGTGGCATAATTGATCTGTACATCAGTCAATATTCTGCTAGCATAATATATCACGTGAAAAATTATATCCTTTCTCTGCCCCAATGCTACCCCAATGCATAGTCACTCGCATCACACATGAGCTCAAAAGGCAAATTCCAGTCTAGTGTTATGATAATTGGTGCAGTAGTTAATTTTTCTTTGAGTGTATTAAAAGATGATAAACACTCTTCAGAAAAATTAATAACCACATCTTCCTCCAACAAATTACACAGGGATTAGTGATTTTAGAAATTTTTTTTATAAATCTTCTATAAAACCCAGCATGACCCAAAAAACTTGTAACGCCCCGGATTTTCGTGAAACCCGAGACGCCACTTCGTCATTTAAAGCTGACTTTATTTTGGAACATAAATTTAATTCAAAGCATCACATTCATTATTTGAAACTGCAGCGGAAACTTAATCAATTGAAATATAGAACAATTTATAAAACTTAAATCTCAATTGTTCAAATCAAAGTAACGATAAATAATTGAACCGGTAACATTCATAAAACTTGACAAAAATTTATCATCATTATTAAATTTTCCAATGCTGCCCTTTCATTCGACGCCATCTCCGAGATCTGCAAAAGCAGTTAAAAATGGAATGAGCATTTCGAAAGAAATACTAAGTAAACTCATCGCCAATAATTAATTTACTGAATAATTTAACACATCCTTATGAAATCATACAGTGACATCGTCATCATAATCATAGGCTCTTTTAATAAAATCAAAGGCTATTTAAAAATCATAGGGTGTGGGTAGTCTTGTCTCATGCATTAAACATGTAAGTTATGCATAACAACATCATTTCTCTTTTTATCTCATAAGAGATATTCTCGTCTCGTCTCGTCTCATGCATCAAAGCATATAAATCATGTAAATTCACATAAGACATGTAATTATAATTTAAACTAATTAGTGAGGGTGAGTATACCTCAATTCACGAGTAGGAAAAATAGAGGTGAATATCACGTCAATCTTCTAAATCACCGAGTGTTTCGTTGGAGCCAAATTGAAATTTTAAAGGAAACCAGGGATTTAAAAGTTTAGTGGCTAAATTGATATTTTTCGAAAATATTGGGCTAACTTGTAGGAGTTAAAGAATTTAGGGGTGACTTTGCGAGAAGGCTCAAACATTTGGAACTAGAATTAAAATGTTTAAAACGAAAAGGACTGAAATGGATACTTTTCAAAAGTTGTGGTTTAAAGATTAATTTTTAAAAATCAAAATATAATACAAACCAATCCCTTACTATCTCTCATTCAGTAAACCGAGAAGAGAGAGAGACTGAGAGATGGCGATTGGCCCATCTCTCCCTGGGACTGCCGGACATCATTCGCAGGCAGTGGTGCTGCCATCTCTTGGTGGCGATGGTGTGGGTGGAAGTTTGTGAAATGGGAAGCTAATTTGAGGCTCGATCTTGTGCAAAACTAAGACTTGGAGCTGGGATTTTCCAGCAATAAGTGCGGTCGAAAGTGGTCGCGGGTCAAGGTAAGTCAGTAAATTCCTGTTTGGGTTTCTTGGGTTTTGTTTGAGGATGAATGGTGGATATTTAGAGATGGGGCAGTAGCAAGGGGAGCGGCGATTGTGGGCTGCGGGTGGTGTTTGCTAAGATTTGATGTTATGGATTGAAGTGGTGATTGGGGGTCTGTGTAATTTGCTATTGCAGATTTCGGATGGATTAGTTGTGGGTTTGAGTGTTGATTAGAACGTAGGCAGTGGTGGCTTCGTTGTGGTGGTTCTTGGAATGAATGGGAAGTATGTTGGTGGGCTGGTGGATTCATAAATGGAGGTTCAGTTTTGATGTGCGTGGGGTTCGACAGTAGTTCGATGGGTGGCCGATTTGTGTGGTATCTTGAGGTGTTTCCAGCTCCCACTTCCGTCTCCTTCAAACCCATTAATTTGGATGAAGGTGACGATCTTCAATTCCTCCAAATCCATGAATTGGATTGGAGAGTAATGAGGAGTGTGAGACTCGAGAGGGACAACCATGGCAGTCGGTTGTGTGTTCATGGAATTGCTCATCCGTTGGTGACTAGAAATCGACACTCTAGCATCAACGTGGATTTCCCGTAGCATGGCTGTCATGAAGTGGTACCAGAGAGGGGAGAGTTCATACCAGAAGTTGAAGTTGCTAGGAAAAATTTTGTGTGTAGTGATTCGTGATGAGGTTGGGAAGAAATGAACATTCACTACGACTTATTAGTGGTAAATTTTAGTAGACTTTTGGCTTAGGAAATTTTATGGGATTGGGCGAGAAGATTGTTTCATTGAGAGGAGTTGATTAAGAAATCTTGAAATGGAGATCAAAATTAATTTATGAAGATTGGAATTAAATGTGGAAGAATTTTGGAAAGCGGAATTTTGCTAAGGAGACGTGTGAATGACGATGGTGATTGAGGAGAATTTGGGATCTGTATGGAAAACTAGAATCCTTCCAGCAAGGAAATCATGTGAGATGACGCTGATGAATTGGTTGAAGTTTGGATCTAAATTAAATTAAAATTTGGACTTTAAATAATTTGATGTTTGGACTTGAAGATAAATAATAAAATTGAGACACTTTTAAATAAAATTGAAATTGGATTAAGATTTTCAAATAAATTTAATTTAACTTAAATGGTTAGACAACCACGTGTTTTTAAATAAATGGGTAAAGTCATAGCGGCACATTTTTAAAAATAATATTTATTTAAATAAGTCATGGAAAATTCTCGGTCGCTACAAAACTTCTCACTCCCTTAACTGAGCTAGGTGGTGGTAATTTCTTAAGCACTTGAATTTTCGCCTTATCCAGTTCAATCCCTTTTTCTGAGATCCTACGACCTAGAACTATCTTCTCATGCATCATAAAATGACATTTTTTTCCAATTTAGCACCAAGTTTGTTTTCGTACATCTTTTAAACAGTAGATATAAGTGGTGTAAACATTCATCAAATGAAGATCCAAATACTGAAAAGTCATCCATAAATATCTCAATAAAACGTTCCGCCATATTTGAAAAAATTGCAATCATGCACCTCAGGAATGTAGCTGGAGCGTTACACAATCCAAATAACATTCTTCTGAAAGCAAAGGTACCATAAGGATAGGTAAATGTTGTTTTCTCCTAATCCGCTAAAGCTATGGCAATCTGATTGTATCCCGAATATCCATCCAGAAAACAATAATGTGAGTGACCTGGTAGCTTCTCCAACATTTGATCGATGAATGGTAGAGGGAATGATCTTTCCTGGTTGCAACATTCAGTTTCCTACAATCAATGTAAAATCTCCACCCTGTTACTGTCCTTGTAGGGATTAACTCACTGTTTTCATTTTCGATCACTGTTAGTGTCATACCCCCCTTCTTTGGCACTACATGAACTTGATTGGCCCAAGCACTGTCCGAAATTAGATATATGATACCAGTATCAAGTAGTTTCAATATCTCTTTTCTAATGACTTCTTTCAATGTAGGATTTAGTCTGTGCTATCCTTCAACTGATGGCTTGGAATCATCATCCATCAAAATCTTATGCATGCAAATTACTGGACTAATGCCCTTAATGTCTGCAATAGTCCATCCAATTGCAGTCTTATGTTCCTTCACCACCTGCAGCAACCTTTCTTCTTCCAAATATGTCAAATGGCTTGAGATGATAATGGGTAAAGTAGATGACTCCCATAAGAATTCATAACGCAGATGTGCTGGTAGAGGTTTCAACTCCAAAGTGGGAGGATTTTCACATGATGGTAGAGATTTCTGTATATTTTCACCCAATGGCACAAAATAAAGACCTCCTCTAAGTGTGAACCTTGGTGATGCTTCCAACTCATATGATATTTTTGTTACCTCTTTTTTATATGATTCTGTAGACTCGGACTGAACAATATATGCCTCCAGTGGATCTCTTGGATGCTCCTCATCATATACACTCTACACTGCTTTTTGCACAAGATCAACCATGAAACAAGTATCCAAAGATGAAGGATACTTCATAGATTAAAAGATATTGAAGGTGATCTTCTCCTCATCCACACGAAGCACCAATGTTCCTTCATGAACATCTATCAATGTTTTTCCTGTTCTCAATAATGGTTGTCCCAAAATTAGAGGGATTGTCTTGTCTTCCCCCATATCTAAAATAACAAAATTTGGGGGTAGATGAATTTGTCACTCTTATAAAAACATCTTCAAGAAGACCCCAAGGATATTTTATCGAACGATCAGCCAACTGCAAGGAGATTGTAGTTGGTTTTGCTTCCCCTATCCCGAGCTTCCTGAAAATAGACAAAGGCATAATTAATGCTTGCACCTAAATCACATAATGCAGATTCAAAATTAATAGAACCAATAGTGCAAGGGATTGTGAAACTCTTTTGATCTTCCAATTTTGGAGGCAACTTCTCCTGAATTATTACATTGCATTCCTCAGTAAGCATCATTGTCTCATGGTCATCTAACTTCCTTTTATTTGTGAGGTTTTCTTTCATGAATTTTGAGTAGCTTAGCATTTGGGTCAAAGCCTCTGCAAAAGGAATGTTGATGTGCAATTGCTTAATCTTCTCGATGAACTTAGGAAACTGCTAGTCAAGCTTATATTTCCTAAATCTCTGTAGATATGGGATGGGAGGTACATATGCTTTAACTGGTATCAGAGCCTTCTTCAGCTGACTGTTTCAACTGTCTGATTTTTCTGGTTGATTTACTTCCTTGGTCTGATCTTCCTCCTCTTCAGCTACCTCTGTCAAAATTTTCGATTTAACTTTTCTTTTCACATTAATTTTTGGCAACTGAACCCCACTCGTGGTTGTTATTTCTTGTACTTGCTCTCTAGGTTTTGTTTCATTATTACTAGGCAATTTCCCCTGTTGTCTTTCTAATCTTTCGATTGCTAACTATCCTAATTGAATTTTTATCTCCTTGATGTCAGCTTGATGATTTTGCAGCAACTGTAATATCAAATCTTCATTGGATAGCTTTTTTATCTATTGTTGTTGTTGTTGAAAGCTAGGCGGGCGTTGGACATTTTGCTTATTTAGCCAAGAAAAGTTTAGATGCTCTCCATTCTGGATTGTATATTTGAGAGTAAACACCCCCTTGTTACCTCTAATTATTCCCAACAAAGTTAGCCTATTCCATATCCGGTCGACCAAGATGAGCCATAGGACAATCTGTGTAATACCGCCTTTCATTTCATACCCTTTAAAATTTTCACGTCATATTTATGCTAATGTATTTGAAATTTGAGAATTTAATTTAATTTTTCGTCAATGATTTGAATTGTTTTGCAGTGGAAGGACTTGGGCGCGGTCTCGCTCAATGTGACAATTAAGAAATTTTAAATTTGTTTACTTGCAATTTATGTGAATAATTGTTTTATTTCCTAAGCCTGCCAATTCCTATTTTTGTCAAATTATTATAAGTGGTAAATTTTATGGTATTTTGTAAATTTATGATAGAGGTGTACTTAAGTATGTCCCTAGAGAGACTTGAAGGACCAACTTGCAATCACCAAAAGTTCATTACTAAACCTAACCCTCAGACTCACTCCCTCACTCTCGTTCCCTGCCTCTCTCACTCTCAGTCGCCTCTCTCAGCTCTCTCTCTCTCTCGACCTTCCGCTCGCTTCCATCACTCTCGGTTGAACACAAATCCGCCACCCACCACAGCGTTGGTCACCATCACGGTAAGGTACCCCTTCCCTCGATCCTTTCCCCGGCAACGCACACACCCAACAGCGCGCAGTCACACGAAAATCGCACATACACAGTTACGCACACAACACAATATTTTACACGCACATAGGCACATGTTTATATGTATTGATGTATATATATATATATATATGTTGAATGCATGTATGTATGTAAAAATTTCAGATTTGGGTTTTAGTTAAATTTCGAATTTTTAACTGTGAAATTCAGGTTTGGGGATATATATGTGTGTGTGTGTGTGTGTGTGTGTGTGTGTGTGTACACGTGCGTACTTTTCAAATTTATGGATTCAGAGAATTAATTGGTTTTGTTGGATTTCTAACTAAATTGGAATTTTATTATAATTTCAGACTTAGGAAATTTAATTTTAATTATGGTAACTGATAATTGATTTCGGTTAGTTAATTGTGGTTATTTTTATAATTTCAGTTTAGGGTAGATTATGTAAATGTGTACTAATTTTAGATTTCAAAATGTAAAGGAGTTAGCGGTTAGTTTACTTTGATTTTTAAAGTGGAAATTCAATTTCATGTTTTTCCAGATTTATTAATTTATATGGATTAATTTCACATTCCAAAACTTATGAATTTATTAATTCAATTGAAAGGTTTCCTGTCATTTTTTGAGAATTTATAGATTTCGAATGGTTAGCATGCTAATTGGAATTTGCCTTTGTGAAATTCAAGTTGTGATGAAGACTCCATGGCTTTAACCTTGGTGTAAATTGATTAGTTAGATTTCCATTTTTGGCATTTAAGTTAATCTCTTATTTCGAATGAAATATGAGCTGGGTTTGATTTGAATTGCAAGTCACATAATAGTCTCAACCTCACTTAGTAGTTTTAAATGTGATTTGTGGAACTAAAAGGATATTTTATTAATGAATTTAAGTAATTAGGAGAATTGGTACATTGACGTCACAAGCATCCGAGACTTTCCACTTGCAAATTCAGATAACGGTAAATGCTAAGGACGTCAAGTAAGTAAAATTCCCCTTATTTTCATCAAAGTTGAATGTAAATGTGAAAATTATGTGTAAATGACTGTCTTGCAACTTAATTGCTTTGATGAGTTTCATTTACTTTGTGAAAGTATATGTTATTATGAAGAATGTTCAAGCATGCACATTATCATGTCATTGCATCATCAAGCATGCATTGGCATCGAAATTGGGAAGTGAAATGTTTTTAAATGAAAGAAATGTGTCAAGGTGCAAGTTTGTTCAAAAGTTATGTATCCCAAGTTTTTAAAGAAAGAATGGGTGTACTTCTAGTTCATGAAAGTTGCGAGTGGGAAATGGGGCGCGGGGGACCGGCGTACCCGAATTAAGTCGCTTTGCGACGGAATGTTCAACCGTTTACGGTGGACTGTTAAACCGCTTTGCGGTGGGAAAGTGAATGTTAAACCGCTTTGCGGTGGAAATGCGCATGTTAATCTGGTTCCAAATAAATAATTGCCCACTGTATTCTGATTGACTAGAAGTTACATCAAGTGAGCTCACGATGGAAATGAAGTGAAAGTTTTGAAATGTCAAGTGAAAGTTGAAATGTTGTATGTTCTGGAAGGTAAAGAAAAAGGGGATACATACATGGAATTGTTAAAAAGCATTCATGTCATAAGCATGCATTCATGCATAAAGTTTACTTACTGAGCTTTAGCTCACCCCAATCCCTCCCCAACATTTCAGGTGATGAAAGTTAGGTGATCCGAGGAGAACATTTGGCGGCTGACTCAGACAGTAACCCGCTGTCGACATTATTTAATAAAGTTAAATTTATTAAAGTTATCATTTGAATTTATTCCTTAATTCATTATTATTGATAATTGTTTGGTTGAAGTTAGTTTTGATTAAATATGGGTGACGTATTATGGGTTAAGTTACCTCTTATTTCATTTGTCAATACTTGTTGATATTTTGGTAAAATCTTATGATTGAGGAGTTTGGGAAATGCATGAATTGGTTTTGGCGATGATGAATGTGATTGAGATGTGATGGATGTTTTAAATTTTTAAAATGGCCTTTGATGTCCCTCTACAGGTTGGCTATGTCCAATTTATAGAGGAGACTCTGCCGAAATTTCGGTAAAATTTTATAATAGATACATGAACATTTTAGTTGTGTAAATGATTTAAATTCCGCGTTTAATGTGAATTGAAGTTGACACGCCTAGGTTTTAGACTCCTAAACTTGGGGTGTTACAATCTGATAACGCATGATTCTCAAAACAGTAATCACAAACTAAGGTTGTTTGCACTGCATGTACTGGCTGTTACTTCATGCTATCAATTTTCTTTATCAACGTATCCAACTTAGCATGAATAACTGTCATTTCATTTACTGAAGCTATACCACCAAATTTCTGTGCAAAACGATCTGAGTACCACTGATTATTTACAGGCATTTTCTGGATATGTCTAAAGCTTCTTCATAAGTCAAATCCATGCCTTTGCTTTGTCTACCAAAGAGAATGAAAATAATTTCAACTTCATAAGTCAAATCCATGACATATGGCCAGGTGAGAAGAATGTGTCAACAAACTTCGGCTCATAACTTCCCAAGTTGTAATTGTGTGAAGAGTGTGTTGAACCATGCCTTTGCTTTGTCTACCAAAGAGAATGAAAATAATTTCAACTTAACGGCATCATCTGGAATGCCATTCATTCGCTACATGTCACATAATTCTTGGAAAGTTCGAAGATGTGCATGTGAAGATGCCCATGAAACAGAGCAGAATTTCGGATCAAGGAGATTAAAGAAATCTTGATCTCAAAATTATTGGCTGGGATTGTAGGAGGCATTATGCAAGTTCCAATGTTCCCCACAGGAAGAATCATATATTCTCTCAATGCTCACCTCCCATGATTTGGTTGATTTTTCTGCTGTACAACAACATCGGCTGGCAGATTATTCTGATTTGCTTGATTATTCTAAATTCTATTATCGCCATGGCTAAATCTGTTTGTTGAGCTACTTCCAACTGTTGTCTGTGCATTTTTCGAAATGTACGTTCGATTTTTCTATCAAGAGAAAGCAATTCACACGACTTAGATTTCTTAACATGAATTAAATAAAACAAAAATAAAATAAAGCAAATAAAAGTTCAAAAGTAAAGTAAGAACTAATGAGTATCGATATTAATATAAAAATAGTCCCTGACAACGGCACCAAAAAACTTGTTCACTAATATTTCGTGATGAGAAATATACCCGCAAGTGTACGGGTTGTGAGAAGTAATAAAGTGGGCCTAGGAGTCTGGATTATCACCCACGGAGGATGCTACTAAGTATCTAAATATTTTAGTTCATATCCCTATTCGAACAGACAAATTTGTTTGGTGTTTTAAATTAAAACTAAGAAAATAAATTAAAAAATTAAATTGTGAAATTTGTTTTTTTTAAAAATGATTGTAAAGTAGTTGGGAATCCAATTTCACCTGGTCAATTAAATTAACTCTTATTCCATATTTATTTCCTAATAATGTATGCAATCGAATTCACTTATGAATAAGAAATTCCTCTCTCTAGTTTAAATCAACTCTACCTAATTAAGTCAATCATGTATCTCTACAGCAGGTCTAAACTATTCCTTAAATAAGTGCATGAAACACAAGGATTCTCATAACGACTACACTAATAACAAGACTATATATCTATCTCTTGTCCAATTACCAGATTTGTTACCTCAATCTAAGTTATTGACTCACCTCTCGAATTATGGAAATAACTCATTAAATCATGAATTAGTGATCAAGCAACTCAAGCATTAAAATCAATAATAAATCAATACATGCAACAAATTATTAAAACTATGGAACATGGAATTAAAATAATAAAGTTAGGCTACATCGTTCGTCTCAACATTGAAATTAGTTACACCTCATGAATAAAGAATAAAAAAAAAATTATAATAACACATGATGGAGTTTATGAAATTAACAAGAAGAAATGAAATCTTGCACCAAGAGTTGAATTCCCGTGTTAATCTTCTAATCTCCATGACTTTCTCCTTGCTTGAATCTCCCAAATAATTGATGTAAAATGGCCAAGAAACGTCGTTACGAGGCTGAGCAAAACTCCCAAAATCGTGCCCCCAATGTTGTATATATATCTTAGGGCAAAAACATGACGAAAAGGGGTAAAAATTTGTCAAAACCCATGTGAAATAGCCCATAGTCGGCCCAAGAGAAGATCAGCATGGTCGCGCAGTTCTAGCAATTAGCACTCTGCCCATTCTATCTCACGTCATGCAGCCTCGCATTGTAATGTGGCGAGGCCGCGTAATTCAATCTGGTATGTGCAATCTTCATCTTTTATTCCTTTTCAGTAGGTCCCCATCTTTTATTTGCACTTCACGCCCTTCATCTTCTGATTTGAACTTCTTGACCCTGAAACTTCTTGTTTTCTTCAACCGAGTCCTTTCTTCTATTAATTTCTTCAATTAATCCTTCAGTCTGTTGACTTCTTCCAAGTTAAGACCAATTTTACTCCAACTGCCTTTAACTTGACCTTTATTTCCCTCAATTGCTTCATTTTCTCACTTTTGGAATATAATCTGAAATAACAACAACTAAACACAAGTTAGGTAGAATTTATCCTCAAACCACAATGAAATATTCTAATTTTGACATATAAATAAGTGTATAAAATACACTTATCAAGTACCCCCAAACTAAAATCATTGCTCGTCCTTGAACAAACTAAATAGAAACCAAAAACTCCAAATAACACAGGTTTTTTTTATTAATAAATTTATTAATTTATTATTTTCTTGTCAATTTGCATACCATAATGCCTCAGGTTCGTATCAAAAAACCACTCAAGGAGAAATAATTAGACAACATGATAAAATAATTTTTTACATACTTCATGCCCAACTTATCATGTGTGTGTGTGTGTGTGAATAGCCAAAATTAAATGTATACTCATATCAAGATGCACTTAACATAGTGTGGCTAAAATTGTATAAGCCCAGATCCCAGGTGGTTAGACAACGCTACTCTATCAATTTCTTACATCTCTCGGGTATGATCACTTCCTCATTGCTTTTCTCTCGAGTCCCAAGATTCCTTCTATTCATGTAGTTTCTAAACATCAAAAATTTGCATTTTGCCACACTAGGTGGTCAGAATTAGCTAAGTCTACCCAAAAATCAATGGTAAGCGGTTCCCTAATCCATACCTTTAGTATCCAAAGTCTCAGTCTCGAAGCTTATACCATGCATTTTATTTTACTCTTTTTGGATGACTTTTTTTCTTTTCTTTTTCTTTTCATGTCCTTGTCTCTTACCATCTTTGTGTAATACTTTTCTCATCTGCTTTCTATGTGACCATTGTAGCAAGCTTCAGGTCGTTGACTCCAAAGCCAGACGACTTTAGGAAACAAGGTTTGAAAGACCCCTCGAAATTAATTGCTCGAGTCACACATTCTACATCGAAAAGTTAAAGATGTTTGATTATCTTATGTGTAAGTCCACTCTCCGTACTTACTTTCTAACTGACCCCTGTAACGAGCTTTGAGCTGATAACTCCCAACTTAGTTGAGTTTAGGGTACCAGGTTTCAACACCCTTACAAACTTATTTGCTCGAGTCAAAAAGGCTTTTGAAAAGTAGAATAAGACCTTCAGCATTTTTCTATTTTTTATGCTAATTATAGTTTATACCCATTGACCAAGACCTCTTCAACCAATGAAAAATTCAGGAACTAAAGTTCAAGCCTACGTTCACCACTTCTTTTCACCCCCAAACTGCTCTTGAGCAAGTTTAGATTCTAAGTTTTAAAGGTTGGGATGTCTGTAGATCTAAGTTTAGGAATCATACAGTCAAACCTAGGTCGAAAAATTTAACATTGCCCCACATATACTAAATAAATCTCTCCAAAAGTAATTATTCAATCCTGGCTATGTGCTCATATTTAAACTAGTCAAACATGAAGAAGCAATTCTCAAAAGTAGCACAAGTAAGCATGACGTCTGTTAAGTGCATTTTTATACATTTTTTATACCTTTAAATTAACATATTTTGGAACATCTTGAGCAAATACCTACTAATTTGCGCATATTTTGTATTTAAATAGGTTAATATCCAAGTTTGAGGCCAAAAACCACAAAAGGAGTGAAGATTCTGCTGAAAATCCAAGTTTGGGGACCATTTTGTCACATCCGGGAAGTTTTGGACAAGCTGACCAATTAATCGAGGGACCAAATTGCAAGATTTCAAAAGTTGAAGGACCAAAAGTGCAATTTTAGAAGGACTTATTTGAAAGAAATCTGAAAAGTTGGGGACTAAATTGCTCAAGATTAAAAGATGGAGGACTTAATGGAAATTTCGGAAGGGACTTAGCTGCAAAAACACCCTCCAGCTGAACCACGCGATCGCGTGGCTCGAACTAGGTCGCAAACGCGACTTAAACCACAAAACAGACCCGAGACTCGAAGCTGCCAGAAAAAAGCACCGCGCAATCGCGCGATGTTTACCGCGTGCGATCCCGCGGTTGAAAAACAAAAAAAAATAAAAATGTTTTCCGGGCCGGACCAGGTCAACCCGGCTGACCCGGTTCAGCCCATATGCAAAATTTCGCAGATCTAACAAGATTTTAGGGTTTTTTTTGGTGATTTTTGGGTGTATACATAGATAAAATCCTCATTTTTCTAGGGTTATGTAAGTTTCTTGCCTCTTTTTCTATTTTCTCTTGTATTTTTCTTAACATTTACCTTATTTAATGCAATGTTTAATTAATGTTTTAATGTTCTTGTGTTCTTCTTCTACATTTCATCCTCTTGTTGTAGTTTAAGTTTTTATATTTGGTATTTTCTCAAATTTCTATCATAAATGTTAAATATTTTAAGTGCATTTAATGTTTTATGATTGGGTTGTTGAAGATATTAATGGTTGATGAAGAAATTTGGTTCAAAGTGAAGGATTCTTGGGTTTTCACTTCAAGAACTTTACAAAAAGGGGAGTTTTCTTTATTATCTTGTTTTTAATCTTTATTTTAAGTATTATTCTCATGTTTATGTTATTTGTTAAATGGTGTTGTTAGTTTATTATTAGGGGTTAATATTATTGTGTTGGAATTTTAATTAGTTTAAGGTTATTTAAGTATTTTAGGTTGTTTTTGGATTGTGGGTATTTATGTTTATGTATTTGTGATTGTGAATGTTGTTTATGTTTTTCATAATTTTTAAAATGTTTGTCACTATGTTAGGTTCTTATTGGAATTTACTACACATGTTAGGTTAAATTTAAATTTTCCCATGTAATTTGGTTAATTAATTGACTACCACTATTTGATTTGTGAAAGAAGAAATTAGTGTAGTTATAAAAACTAAATTCACCTTGTTTCATGTTTTCTAGTTTAGTTTAGTCACCAAGTTCTTTTTATTATTAGTTTATTTTGGATAATTAGTTTTAATCCTAGCTTTTACATATTGTGGTCTATTTGCTTTAATTAACTGGTTTTTCATGTTGCCATGTTTTAATTTTATGATAGTTAGTGTTCACCATCAAACCAACTTTTTATGTTACTTGTCTTTTCTTTTAAAATGAAATCAATAACTTTAGTTACACTTCAATCATTCCTTGTGGGTACGATAACCCGGACTTCTCTAGTCCACTTTACTACTTGAACGCGAACCGTGCACTTTCGGTATACGATTTTAGCGAACAAGTTTTTGGCGCCGTTGCCGGGGAATGATTTTATTTGTACTAAATGCATTGATTCTTTGTTATTTGAATTGTCTTCTCATTCTCATCTCTTTCTTCTTTTTATTTTTCATTTTCTAGTTACTCTTGCCTTGTTTATGCAACAACGTCCGACTTGGGACATTCTTCCAATTGATCCCGAACCCGAACGAACTTTTAGGAGGAGGATTAGGGAAAGAAGAGAACAAGTTGAACAACAAAGAATACAAGGCAATATGGGGGACAACCAAGGTGGTGCCGATCCCGTTATTGATGAAGATGATAGACCAATGGGGCAATTCATGGTCCCTCTCATCACTCAAAATCGAGGAAGCATCACATATCCCCCATTTGGACGTCCGGACTTTCATCTAAAACCGGATGTGATAAATCTCTTCAAGGGGCATCTACAATTCTATGGAATGAAAGAGGAGAATCCATTTACTCACATCTCGTGGTTTTTGGAGATGTGTAGTAACTTTGATTATCCTGGAATTAGCAAGGAAGCTATCAACATGCGGTTATTTCCACATACCCTTAGAGATGGAGCTCGTGAATGGTTAGATGCCAACCCGGTTGGAAGTATTACAACATGAGATGATCTTGCTCAAAAGTTCACTACAAAATATTTTCCTCCATCAAAAGTGAATAAATTGAAGAGTGATATCTCCACATTCCGACAACTTGACACCGAATGTTTCTATGAGACATGGGAAAGATTCAAGGAGATGTTGAGGAAATGTCCAAATCATGGGTTCACCAAGCAAATGCAAGTTCAATATTTCTATCTTGGGATGAATCCATCTAGTCGAGTGACGGTTGATTCGGCCTCCAATGGAGCTATCACTACAAAATCACCTAATGAGGCAATTGAGCTCTTTGAGAGGATGGCTAATCACAATTCTACTTTGCCAACCAACCGCATGGTACCAAAGAGAGCCGCGGGAATTCATGAAGTTGATGCGTATGCGGCTTTATCGGCAAAGATGGACCTTCTATTCAAGAAGTGTGATGATTTGTCTTCTCAACATACGGTAAAAGCAATCTACCCTCCTATTTCTATTTGTGATGCATGTGGAGCAACACACAAGGTTGAGGAATGTCCCATGCTCAAAATGGCTTGTACTTCAAATGAGCAAGTGAATTATGCTCAAAATTTCAACCGACCACAAGGCAATCCTTACTCCAACACATACAATCCGGGTTGGAGGAATCATTCGAATTTTTCGTGGTCCAACAATCAAAATCAAGTAAAGCCTCCCAGTTTTGTTCAACCTCCCGGTTTTGTTCAACCTCCACCACCCCAAGAGAAGAAGCCTTCCATTGAGGAGATACTCATGCAATTCATGAACAAGACTAATACTATTCTCCAAAATCAAGCGGCTTCTATCAAAAATCTTGAGACTCAAGTTGGGAAATTGGCAAAAATGATGACGGAGAGACAACAAGGAGCCTTGCCAAGCAATACCGAGATCAATTCAAGGGAAAATGTGCAAGCCATCACTACAAGAAGTGGAATTCAATTACCGGAAGTCACGGTAAAGCAACATGTGGCACAACCCGAGGTGAAAGAAAAAGGTAATGAGCATGTTGAGGAGGTGAATGAAAATGATGCAACATTGAAGGAAAGTGGGGAGACCTCAACAAAGGTTCCTACTCCAGTGAAAGCTTATGTGCCTCCCATTCCTTTTCCTCAAAAACTCCAAAAGCACAAGGTGGATGCACAATTTGGTAAATTTCTTGAAGTTTTCAAGAAACTTCACATCAACATACCATTTGCCGATGCATTAGCACAAATGCCTAGCTATGCAAAGTTTATGAAAGACATCCTTTCCAACAAAAGGAGGCTAGAAGATCATGAAACTGTGATGCTCACGGAAGGATGTAGTGCCATACTACAAAACAAATTGCCTCCAAAAATCAAAGATCCAGGGAGTTTTACTATTCCTTGTACTATTGGTGATTTAACTTTTAGTAAAGCATTATGTGATCTTGGTGCTAGTATTAATTTAATGCCTTTGTCTATTTTCAGGAGATTGGGCATGGGAGAGGTGAAGCCAACCACAGTTTCATTACAATTGGCCGATCGTTCTATTAAGCATCCGCGTGGTATTGTTGAGGATGTGCTAATCAAGGTGGACAAATTCATCTTCCCTGCCGATTTTATCATTCTTGATATGGAGGAAGACCTTGATATCCCAATCATCTTGGGAAGACCCTTCTTAGCGACCGGTCGAGCTTTAATAGATGTGCAAGGAGGCAAATTGATATTGAGGGTTCAAGATGAGCAAATCACATTCGACATTATGAAATCCATTAAGTACCCCATCGAGGTAAATTTATGCTCCCGAGTAGACATCATTGATCAAGAGGTGGCTACATCATTCATCTATGGGTCATCTAAGGATCCCCTTGAGACTTGCATTGCTCACTCCATAACCACCGAGGGAGAGGATGATTTGGACATCAGAAGGATGTCACAACACTTGGATGCTCCAAAATTTTATCCCTTCAAGAAGAGGTCATATTTTGAAGAGTTGGGAGAGAGCTCTTCTCCTTCACTACCCTCCATTCAACAAGCCCCAACTCTTGAGCTCAAACCTCTTCCATCACATTTGAGGTATTCATACTTGGGTGATTCTTCTACTCTTCCTGTTATTATCTTGAATTTGTTGAATGAAGTGGAGGAAGAAAAACTACTTGAGGTGTTGAAAATGCATAAAATGGCTATTGGATGGACTATGGCGGATACCAAGGGTATTAGCCCTACCTTGTGCATGCATAAAATCCTCATGGAGGATAACTTCAAACCAACAGTGGAGTACCAACGCCGTCTAAATCCAAACATGAAAGAAGTAGTGAAAACCGAGGTATTGAAGTGGTTGGATGCGGGAATTATCTATCCAATCTCGGATAGTGCATGGGTGAGTCCCGTCCAATGTGTTCCAAAGAAAGGAGGTGTCACGGTGGTTGAAAATGAGAACAACGAGCTTATTCCTACAACGCCCGTGACGGGATGGAGAGTGTGCATTGACTACCGAAAATTGAACAATGCCACTCGAAAAGATCACTTTCCTCTCCCCTTTATTGAACAAATGCTTGAGAGGTTGGCGGGGCATTCTCATTATTGTTTCTTGGATGGATACTTAGGCTACAATCAAATCTTAATAGCCCCCGAAGATCAAGAGAAGACCACCTTTACATGTCCATATGGGACTTTTTCTTATAGGAGGATGCCGTTTGGTCTTTGCAATGCACCGGCTACTTTTCAACGTTGTATGATGGCCATTTTCTCCGACATGGTGGAAAAATTCATTGAGGTATTTATGGATAATTTTTCAGTTTTTGGTTCTTCTTTCAATGAATGCTTGGATAATCTTGATCTAGTGTTGAAAAGATGTGAAGAAACCAATTTAGTGCTTAATTGGGAGAAATGTCATTTTATGGTGAGAGAGGGCATTGTACTTGGCCACCGGATTTCACAAGGGGGGATTGAGGTTGATAAAGCCAAAATACAAGTTATTGAGAAATTGCCTCCTCCTACTTCGGTGAAAGGCATAAGGAGTTTCTTGGGGCATGCGGGTTTCTATAGGAGATTCATCAAGGATTTTTCTAAAATCACTAAGCCTCTTTGTTCTCTACTTGAGAAGAACAACACTTTCCATTTCTCTCAAGAGTGTCTATTGGCTTTCAATACTCTTAAGGAGAGGCTTATCTCGGCTCCTATTATTGTGGCCCCGGATTGGAGCTTACCGTTTGAGCTCATGTGCGATGCTATTGATTATGCCGTGGGAGCGGTTTTGGGGCAAAGGAGAGGTAAATTGTTGCATGTGATCTACTATGCAAGCCGAACATTGAGTGATGCTCAATTGAATTATGCCACAACCGAGAAAGAGATGCTTGCCGTGGTCTTAGCCTTTGACAAATTTCGATCTTATCTCATCGGCTCAAAGGTAATTGTCTATACCGTCACTCCGCTCTAAAATACTTGCTTGCTAAGAAGGATGCGAAGCCAAGATTGATTAGATGGGTCCTTCTCTTGCAAGAATTTGATTTGGAAATCCGTTATAAAAAGGGTGCGGATAATCTTGTGGCCGATCATCTATCTAGGATGGATCAACCAGAAGAAGTGGGAGTAGAGGAAATCAATGAAGCCTTTCCGGATGAACAGCTATTGCATGCCAAACATCTTCTCCAAGTGTTCGAAGCACCATGGTATGCGGACTTCGTGAATTTCCTTGTAAGTGGTATTCTTCCCCCGGATTTCTCTTATCAACAAAAGAAGAAATTCTTTGCCGATGTGAAACATTATTTTTGGGATGAGCCATATTTATTCAAGAGGGGATCGGACCAAATTATTAGAAGATGTGTTCCCAAGGAAGAAATGGAAGCAATTCTTGATAGGCGTCATTCATCACCTTATGGGGGTCACTTTGGAGCTTCCAAAACCGCCTCAAAAGTTCTTCAATCGGGATTCTATTGGCCAACTTTGTTCAAGGATGCTTATACTTTAGTATCCAAATGTGATAGATGCCAAAGGAGCGGGAATATCTCTCGGCGTAATGAAATGCCATTGACTTCAATCTTGGAAGTGGAAATCTTTGATGTTTGGGGAATTGATTTCATGGGACCATTTTCATCCTCGTTCTCAAATCAATATATTTTGGTGGCGGTGGATTATGTTTCTAAATGGGTAGAGGCGGTGGCATTGCCCACTAATGATGCTCGGGTGGTGGTCAGTTTTCTCAAGAAGAACATTTTTACACGCTTTGGAACCCCCCGACTCATCATTAGTGATGGAGGCAAACACTTTTGCAATCGCCTCCTTGACTCACTTTTGTCAAAGTATGGAGTGAAGCACCGAGTAGCCACACCTTACCATCCCCAAACAAGTGGCCAAGTGGAGATCTCAAATCGAGAGTTGAAAAGAATTCTTGAGATGACGGTGAATACATCAAGGAAAGATTGGTCGAGGAAGCTAGATGATGCATTATGGGCTTACCGTACCGCATTCAAGACTCCTATTGGTATGTCTCCATTTTGTCTTGTTTTTGGAAAATCATGTCATCTCCCTGTTGAACTTGAGCATCGAGCATTTTGGGCTACACGGGTATTAAACTTTGATGCAAAATTAATTGGTGAGAAGAGGTTGCTTCAACTTAATGAACTTGATGAATTTCGCCTAAACTCATATGAAAATGCTCGCATCTATAAGGAGAGGACCAAGAAATGGCATGATAACCACATTGTGAGGAGGGACTTCAAAGTTGGGCAACAAGTTCTTCTATTCAACTCCCGACTTCGGCTATTCCCCGGAAAGCTTCGATCCCGTTGGTGGGGGCCATTCACAATTTCTCAAATCTTTCCCCATGGAGCTATTGAGCTATATCATCCCGACAAGGGAAATTTCAAGGTCAACGGGCAAAGGTTGAAACCATTCTTGGAAGGAGAACCCCCGGAGGAAAAGTCATCAATTCTCCTCAATGCTCCCGAATGAAAATCCAAAAGTCGAGCTTATGACTTTAACCAAGCACTTTTTGGGAGGCAACCCAAATTTCTTCTCTTTTGAGTTACTTGTATTTATTTACTATACTTCTTTACTTCCTTTTTAATTAATTATCAAACTTTTGTAGGTAACAATTTTTTGCAAATCCAAAGTGACATGGTCCTCAACAAGTTTGGGGGTGAACTACATTCGACGAAAGCTTAGGTCAATTTCAACGTCACAACCAAGCATTGAATCAAGGAAGTTTCACTACCTCTTATCTTCTTTACATACTGTTTCTATTTTCACATTGAGGACAACGTGTAATTCAAGTTTGGGGGTGTTGACTTCATTTTGCATTTTATCATGTTAGATAGCCTTGCTGGCTTAAGATTTTGTGACGTTTGATTTTGTTCATTTTGTTGTGGATATTGACATGCTAGATAGCCTTGTCGGCTCAAATGATTTGATGTTTGAAATTGCTGATTAATTCATGAATCATGATCGAATATGCTACTTGTGACTATTTTTATAAATTGCTTATCTATGAGTGATCCTGAGTTCTCTTGAGCACAATAGTCATAACTAATTGTTGTTGAGATTTGGAATCCATTGAAGGTAGGAAAAATTTCTGAAGTAGAAAAATTAGGTTATGAGCTTGTATTTTCAATTTTTATCAACCTATCAAATTCCCTCTCTATGCTATTAATCTCTTAATCCTTTGTGAGACAAGTTTGGGGGTGGTCGAGCCGGTAAAGGAGACGGTCTAGATGTGTAGTGATTCCAAGCATGCTTGATCTAAATTTGTGTGGAGTGTTGTTGACATTAGTATAAGCTAAGTGATGACCAAATGCTAGAAATCTAAGCCCATTTTAGTTATTGCATTGCCCTATCTCGTAGCCTTTTTGACTCGAGTAATTAAGCCCGTAGGAGTATCTTGAAACTTGGTGCCTTAAGTTTGAAACTTGGGAGTCATCGGCCTAAAGCTCGCTACATGGGTCAATTAGAAAGCTTAATGAGTAGGGTACACACACACTTGAAAAAAAAAAAAAAAGCACATCATCATCATTGCATTTGCTTAATAAGTCTACCTCACTTCGTAGCCTTTTTGACTCGAGTTAGTAAGTCCGTAGGGGTATTTTGAAACCTGGTACCCTTTGATCTTAAAAAAATCGGGGAGTTTCCGACCTAAAGCTCACTACATGGGTCAATTAGAAAGCTTAAGGGAGTGAGGAAGTCACGAGCAATCATCACATTAGTTTGTAGAAATCATGCATTTGTATTTGCATAAGGGCTTAGATTGATAGTGGGTTTGAATTGCTTGGTATAAACTTTAATGTTGAAGCGCTCATCTAGTGGAGAGTCACTGCATATCTAGATTGTTGAGATTGCTGGTAAGTCATAACCAAGCTTTAGTGGAAAAAGAAATGTGTGAATTGAGAGTCACCCCTAGGATGCATTTTGGGAGAGAAAAGAAATAATATGGGGGGATGAATGTCACGAGAGGGTAAGGAATGAAATTGACCACTAAGGGTGGATAGTATTATTTTGAAATTTATCCCTCCTACAATGTTTCTTTGAACCTTAGTGATAATTGGAAGTGACTATGCACACACACCGATCAAACATGAGATAAGCTAAACCTCGTTTTGTAGTATTATTTTGAGAACACAATTGTGAATTAATCATGCAATTTTACACTCATGAAAGAATTTACAAGTTATCTAGCATTGTTGATCATTCATTCATTTACTTTTTGTGTTAGTAGATATTCTTGCTCGAGACGAGCAAGAGTTTAAGTTTGGGGGTATTTGTTAAGTGCATTTTTATACACTTTTTATACCTTTAAATTAACATATTTTGGAACATCTTGAGCAAATACCTACTAATTTACGCATATTTTGTATTTAAATAGGTTAATATCCAAGTTTGAGGCCAAAAACCACAAAAGGAGTGAAGATTCTGCTGAAAATCCAAGTTTGGGGACCATTTTGTTACATCCGGGAAGTTTTGGACAAGCTGAGCAATTAATCGAGGGACCAAATTGCAAGATTTCAAAAGTTGAAGGACCAAAAGTGCAATTTTAGAAGGACTTATTTGAAAGAAATATGAAAAGTTGGGGACTAAATTGCTCAAGATTAAAAGATGGAGGACTTAATGGCAATTTCGGAAGGGACTTAGCTGCAAAAACACCCTCCAGCTGAGCCACGCGATCGAGTGGCTCGAACCAGGTCGCGAACGCGACTTGAACCACAAAACGGACCAGAGACTCGAAGCTGCCAAAAAAAAGCACAGCGCGATCGCGCGGTTGAAAAAAAAAAAAAAAAAATGTTTTCCGGGCCGGACCGGGTCAACCCGGCCGACCCGGTTCGGCCCATATGCAGAATTTCGCGGATCTAACAAGATTTTAGGGTTTTTTGGGTGATTTTTGGGTGTATAAATAGATAAAATCCTCATTTTTCTAGGGTTATGTAAGTTTCTTGCCTCTTTTTCTATTTTCTCTTGTATTTTTCTTAGCATTTACCTTATTTAATGCAATGTTTAATTAATGTTTTAATGTTCTTGTGTTCTTCTTCTACATTTCATCCTCTTGTTGTAGTTTAAGTTTTTATATTTGGTATTTTCTCAAATTTCTATCATAAATGTTATATATTTTAAGTGCATTTAATGTTTTATGATTGGGTTGTTGAAGATATTAATGGTTGATGAAGAAATTTGGTTCAAAGTGAAGGATTCTTGGGTTTTCACTTCAAGAACTTTACAAAAAGGGGAGTTTTCTTTATTATCTTGTTTTTAATCTTTATTTTAAGTATTATTCTCATGTTTATGTTATTTGTTAAATGGTGTTGTTAGTTTATTATTAGGGGTTAATATTATTGTGTTGGAATTTTAATTAGTTTAAGGTTATTTAAGTATTTTAGGTTGTTTTTGGATTGTGGGTATTTATGTTTATGTATTTGTGATTGTGAATGTTGTTTATGTTTTTCATAATTTTTAAAATGTTTGTCACTATGTTAGGTTCTTATTGGAATTTACTACACATGTTAGGTTAAATTTAAATTTTCCCATGTAATTTGGTTAATTAATTGACTACCACTATTTGATTTGTGAAAGAAGAAATTAGTGTAGTTATAAAAACTAAATTCACCTTGTTTCATGTTTTCTAGTTTAGTTTAGTCACCAAGTTCTTTTTATTATTAGTTTATTTTGGATAATTAGTTTTAATCCTAGCTTTTACATATTGTTGTCTATTTGCTTTAATTAACTGGTTTTTCATGTTGCCATGTTTTAATTTTATGATAGTTAGTGTTCACCAGCAAACCAACTTTTTATGTTACTTGACTTTTCTTTTAAAATGAAATCAATAACTTTAGTTACACTTCAATCATTCCTCGTGGGTACGATAACCCAGACTTCTCTAGTCCACTTTACTACTTGAACGCGAACCGTGCACTTGCGGTATACGATTTTAGCGAACAACGTCCAAAGTTTCACCCCAAGCAGAAAGTCTTACCCGAACTACATCATAGGTGGAAAACAAATTTGATTTTTTTTTTTTTAAAAGAGTTGAAAGCAAAAGACAAAAATATCGAGCCAAGTTACATTAATAAAAAAGGATTAAGTAACTAAATACCAGTAAGAAAGCAAAAGTAATCACCCTAAAGCCAAACGACCCCCAAACTTGGAAAAGTACATTGCCTTCAATGTCAGCATGATAAAACAAAATCAAAATAAGAAAGCAATGTAAAAGAAAAAGATCAAGAACGTCCCGAGGGTAAGTCTGTCTACTGTGTTTGAGAAGGTCCTGCAGATGAACCTGGTATGTCTTGGTCCTTCCTGTGCTCAATGGAAACTATTCTCCTATCCATGGAGTTCAAACGAGCATATACTCGCAACATATGGTATCGATTTCAGTCAATGCAGAACATACCATGCGCAGCTCCTCAGCAATATTTGCTCAAACTGGGGCCTGAATTTGACTCCGAAGTATAGCATTCTCCCTCTGCAACTCTAGCACTGCATCCCTAGTGATGGCAGGTATGTGTCCCTGTACTGATAACTCTAATAGGATCTGCCTTGAAAGTCTATCATCTTCAAGAAGTGCTGGTGCTGAAACAAGCTCGGCTGGTTTTGCTGCTGGTGCTCGTTGTCCCTAAACTCTTCCACCATCCAAAATTCGCCTACTGATGGTCCCCTCTAGTGCTGCGGGCTCCTTATACGGGGTAGCAACTTAACTCCCTTTGTCAAGCAAATAGCAGAAATGAGACTAGGGAACATAACTTGCAGAGAACTGTTAGTGTAGCGACCAAGAATTTTCTTGTCTTATTTAAACCAATATTATTTTTAAAACGTGTAGCTATGACTTTGCCCATTTATTTTAAAACACGTGTTCGTCTAGCAATTTTAAGTGAAACTAAATTTATTTAATAACTTAGTCCAACTTCAATCTTATTTAAAAGGTGTCTGAAGTACATTATTTATTATTTTAAGGAAAATTTAATTTTAGGATTTGTCCAAAATTTTTTTGACTTTGAATACAATATTTATTTGTTTTAGATCCAACCTCTTAAGTCCAACTTTTAATTTTATTTTCTTGTCGTCCAGTCTCAAATTAATCCAACCAAATCCTCTTGGCCCAATCTAGAAGCCCGACCAAGTGACAAAATCCTCACTTCATGTTTCATTCCTTTCCTAAAGAATTTTGAATCCCCAATAATATTCCATGATTTTCCCTATATGCACACACAATTTTTGTAGCGCCCCGAGTTCTAAATACCCGGTTCACCACATCATCATCTTATCTAACTTTTAAAATAATATTTTAGTGGAAGAAATAACTGAAATTCATTTTTGGCAACATTAAATAAACTGTAATGGTCGATAAAATTGAAAACATTTATGAAACAATTTGAAATAATAAATCGAGTCATTAATATTGGAAAGCAATTGACAATGTCATAATTTCTCAAATAACTGAAATTCTCAAAATTACCCAATGTTTGGAAATACGGAAATCATTAAAGTAAGACTTTCAACCATTTAACGACTATTGCCATAATCATCTATCACCTGCCACCCTCTCCGAAATCTGCAAATGTTGTTAAAATAGACATGAGCATTTTCTAGAAATACTCAGTAGACTCATCGCCCATTAATTAATCTACAATATAATTGAACACATAAATGCAGACTCTTTAGAAACATAGGGTGTGGGTAGTCTCTTCTTGTGCATTAAAGCACGGGGCTTCTCTTTGAAAAATCATAGGCTCTTTAAAATCATCGGGTGTGGGTAATCTCGTCTCGTGCACTTAAGGCACGTATGTTATGCATAACATCATCATTTATCTTGCAAGATATTCTCTTCTTTCTTTCTCATGCATAAAGCAAGTAAGTTATGACAAGTATAACAACATAATTATTTTCGAAGAAATACATTCTCGTCTCTTTTCATAAAAATGACTTTCATATAAGTCACATAACATACACATTCACATGCAATCATAATTTAAATCAATTAAAAGGGGCAAGTCTACCTTAAACTTGACAAGTGCAAAGTTGAGCGGGAAACAACTTCAATTCTTTAATTCACCGTACGCTTCGTCTAGTCAATTAGAAAAATAAGTTAAATTAGTCTTTTGAAATTTATAGTTTAAAAATGATAATTTACAATTTGGGGACTGAAATTGATGATTTGAAAATTGGGGGACTAAAATGAATACTATGAAAGTTAGGGAACTAAAATGAATACTTTGAAATTTGAGAGATTAAAATGAATACTTTAAAAGTTAGGGGACTAAAATGAATAATTTGAAAGTTGAGAGATTAAAATGAATACTTTGAAAGTTGAGAGATTAAAATGAATACTTTGAAATTTAAGGGATTAAAATAAATAATTTGAAAGTTGAGTTGAAGCTCAGAACGAATATTAAACTATAGGGCTAAAATAATAGATTTTAAAATGAAGGGGTTGATTAAAATGTTTTAAAGTCAAGGACTAAAATTGAAATTTTAAAGAAACTGAAATTAAAAGGATTTTAAATCAATAGGGACCAAATTAAATGACGTTCAAAAGATGGCGGATTAAAGAGAAATTTGAAAATCATGTTTTAAAATTAAAAAAAAACAAACCATCTTATTCTATCTGTTGAAACCGAAACCGAGAGAGCGAGAGAGCGACGACGGAACGGCCTCATCCGTCACGGCCGGTCTCCGGCCATTACACCGGCGAAACCATCGCCGGAACCTGGCGGTGATGAGTGTGGTATGGGTGTACGAAGATTTTAGGGCTAAGTCATGTGCAAAATTGAAGGTAAACAAAGGAGACTGAGGCTGGGTTTGTGGGTTTTTCCGGCAGTTGCTCGGCCAAAAATGTGGCGGTCAAGGTAAGTGTGTGGGTATTCTGAATGGGTTTATTTGATGATTTGAGGAGTTGAGGTTGTGGGTCGAAGGTTACGGATTCGTGGCGGCGGAGGCATGGTTTTGGTGTTTGATAGGCAGCAGATTATTGGTAGTTTGGTGGGGGAGATGCTTGGTGTTAATGGTGGAATTTGTATTGGTCGTCTTGTGGTGGTGCTTGCACGGTTCGGCCATGGTGGTTGGTTAGTTTGATAGAAATGGGCAAGTTCAATTGGGAGTGCTGGAGGTTGCAATGGAGTCTGCAATGGAGCTGGAGGTAGAGTCGGGAGGAAGCTGGGACGGTTGAGAGGGGAGGCTGGCTGCAACGACATTGTGTGGAGGTGGTGGTAATGGTGAAATGGCCAGCTGCATTTGGAGGTGGTTTGGATTGTGTTGAGAGGAGAGGAGAGGCTAGGATCAGATTGGGTGGTGAGATGATGATGAGAGTTGGGTTTGGAGTGGTAGGTGATATAGAGCTAGGGTATGAGCTTGATGTGATAGATGAAGGTTGGTATTGTGAAAATCTAGATAAGCATTGCAAGTAATTCGAGGAAAATCGTACGCGAATTCAACTGGGTCAGAAGAATGAAACTGATAAAATGCAGTTGATGAAATTTGGAATTGAAAACGATTTTAAAAATAATAATTTAAATAAATAAATAAACAAAATAATAAAATTTTGGAAATTCGGAATTTAATTTAAAATCGAACGAACTCAATATTTCTCGACTTGGCTAGACGAACGCATTACGACGTTAACGTAAAGATGGGTGAGATCGCAAGGGCACAATTTTAAAATAATTATTTAATGCGTAAAAATTCTTGGTCGCTACAATTTTCTTCCCCATGATCACACCCCAATATTGTAAATCAGCCAAATTCCCTTCAGAAGAATCCTCACTCACTCAATCACCAACAATCAAGCTTTCACTCAATCACCAACAATCAAGCTTTTTACTTAACTGAAACACAACCTACATTTTATACCTTCCCTCCCCCAGCTCAATTCACACTCACGGAAAAAACACAGAAATTCTCACATAAACTCACGGCCTTCAAACCAAAGTCCATCTCAAAGCTCCAAATGTTGACTGTAACACCCACAAGAGTTGAATCCAATTTCACCACCAGTCTTCAATTTCCCAGATTACCAAACCTCCCATTTCATGAACTAAACTCCACAACCACGGCCAATATCACTACAATACCGAGATCACACCGAACCCCAAAGCCGATTGTTTCTTACAATCTTAAATTCTAGATTTCATGACTTCCACGCATACTCATACGGTCAGCATCTTCATTACACTTCCAAAAGCCCCGATCTTCACTGTCATAGCCCATTCACGAATCAAAAGTCATCTTTCAAGTCGAACAATGAATTGAAGACACTAGAAATTTCAAAACAGTACCCCCACACACAAACAAGCCTCGAACTACAACTTCTACAATCTGCAAATTTCCAACTTCACACGCACAAATTCATATTCAAACATTTAAAACCCATCACAACCAACATCACCGAGCCACTGCCCGTTTGAAATCATTGCATACCACCATGAACCGCCACCTCCAACCCTTCCCCGACTTCAACCCAAAAATGACAAAAACCCAAGAATCAAACAAGCCCATTGTCTTACCTCAACCACCGACCCGCTTTAACAGAACCATCGTTGGAAAAACTCTCAAATCCCAAACCTTGGTTAGCCTCGGTTTGCACGCAATCGAGCCCAATTTTTCCTTCCTTTTCACACAACCACACACGCGTCACCACTACCACGTGATGGCGACGAAGCCGCCAGCAGAAAAGGGCACTGGGGGCATGGAATCCAAGAGGGCATAGAGCCTTTGATCGCCCCCTCTCTCTAATGGATGCCAAGGGAGAGAAATGAAGGGGGGTTTTGGTTTATTTTAATTTTGATTTTGTAAAATTTTCCTTTAGTCTCATGGTTTTCAAAAGGGTTTAATTTAGTCCCTACAGATTAGTTTCCCTTTATTTTCAGCCCCAAGTCTTGAAAAGTATTTATTTCAGTCCTTTTCATTTTAAACATTTTAATTCCAGTTCCAAAAGATTGAGCCTTCTAGCAGATCAACCCTAAATTCTTTAACTCCTACAAGTTAGCCCAATATTTTCAAAAAATGTTAATTTAGCCACTAAATTTTTAAATCCCTGTTTTCTTTAAAATTTCAATTTAGTCCCTAAACTTTATTTTGTCACTTTAAATCTTTAAATTTCGAAAGTACTAAATTAGTTTAAATTTTTCTTGGCTAGACGAAACTCTCGATGATTTAGAAGATTGACGTGATATTCAGCTCTATTTTTCAAACTCGTGAATTGAGGTAGACTTGCCCCCACTAATTAGTTTAAATTATAATTGCATGTATTATGTGAATTTTACGTGATTTAAATCCTTTGATGCATGAGACAAGACAAAAATATCTCTTATGAAAAATCAGAATGTGGTTATGCATGACTTAACTGCTTTAATGCATGAAATAATGATGTGGTTATGCATAACTTAAATGCTTAAATGCAAGAGACGAGACTAACCCTACGATTTTTAAAGAGTCTATGATTACGATGATGTAGTTAGTATTAGTTGCATAAGTATGTCTTCAAATATTTTGTAAATTAATTATTGGCGGTGAGTCTACTGAGTAATTTTTTTTAAAGGCTCACTCCGTTTTTAATAGCTTGTGCAGATTTTGGAGATGATGACGAATGAAGTGCAGCGATGACAAATTAATAGTGAAGTATATTATTTAAAGTCACGATTTATGAATATTGTCAATTAAATTATTTATCTTTACTTTCCTTTGAAAAATTTAGATTTATAGTTTTATGAATGTTCTAGAACTCATATATGATTTAGTTCCCGCTGCAATTTCCGAATAATAAATTTTTTTTAAATAAATTTATAGAATTAAGTTTCCATTACAGTTTTTCAAATGATAAATATGATGTTTAGAATTCAGTTTATTTTCCGCAATAAAGTTAGATTTAAAGGACGACGTGGTGTCCCGGGTTTTAGGGAATTCGGGGCGTTACAGTCAAGCTGAGAGGCAAGTGTCATAATAAAATCACAGATATGTTCTCCCAGATCCAACTTACGTCCTATGGCTATGTGATGATCCAACTTGCTGGCTATATGATGAATCAACTATGCCCTATCCTCATTAAAAGCGGTCCTATGTGATGTGGGATCGACATTGTGATAGATGAAGATGTGTAAAATCCGAATGTTCTCGGTCATCTCATTGTGGATAAAGTGGCCTACTCTCTTTAATTCTACATTTGGTCTGCCAGACAAGAACTGTGTGACCAAGTCTATACCCAAATCATATGATATCTGCTCAATACCATCCGTAGTAAGCTCATGGACCCTCTCAATCATAGTGGGGGAGAACCTAATCAATCTCCCCCAAACCTAAGTCTAATATCGATTGTAACACCTAGGCTAGGAAAGTTTAAAAGAAATAATAGGTACTACTCATACCAACAAGGTGCACCTTGTTTTTGGAAAGTCCATCATTGGAAACTCCACTGTTAAGCGTGCTTGGCTTGGAGAAATTCTAGGATGGGTGACCTCCTCGAAAGTTTCCTCAAGGAGCGTGCCAATAAGGATAAAGCATGCTGAAAAGACTCGTGTTGGTACAGTGGGGACAGTACGTCGCCATTTAACTGTCGAGAAGCCCCGTTAAGTGGGACTCGGGTCGTTACAAATGGTATCAGAGCCCTTCGTCAGTCGAAAATCAAGAACTAAGTACTACGCCATTTGGCAAGAGCCACCTCTAGAATCCCAACGCCTCGCAACAGATCCACATATGGGTTAAGCGCGACGAGGACGTCGCGAGTCTAACGGGGGGTGATTGTAACACCTAGGCCAAGAAAGCTTAAAAGAAATGATAGGTACTACTCATACCAACAAAGTGCACCTTCTTTTCCAAAAATCCATCGTTAGAAACACTACAGTTAAGCGTGTTTGGCTTGGAAAAATTCAAGGATGAGTGACATCCTGGGAAGTTTTCTCAGGGAGTGTGCGAGTGAAGACAAAGCATGCTGAAAAGACTCGTATTGTTACGGTGGGGACAGTACATCGTCATTTAACGACCGAGACAGCCCGTCAAGTGAGACCCGGGTCGTTAAATCGATTATCTACTCCTTCAGTTTCAATGGCCTGATTAAAGTTTGTCAAGAATTCCTTCACCAGCTGTGGGTATGCTCGATTAGGTGTGTCTGCAAGCTTGTGCCACCCTGCCCCTTCTATTAGTAGTTGCAATTCAGTGTCAGGGAAATCCCCCGAAATAACTTCTCTTTCCCCTAACATCCTTTTATTTTTCAACGCCACATTGTAAATTCTTTCTTCCTCATCCCCATAAACCTTTCCATGTTACCCAGATCAGCTGGCTCATAATCTTCGTCCTAGCTCAGCGCCTTTCGGATGGAACGACTTTTTCTTTTTCTTTACATGCAGCATTGACTTTTGGAGGCATTTTGTACCTACAATGAATAAGCTTCATTAGAATCAAGATAAGAGTGATAACATAGAATAATAGCATTAAACACCCCCAAACTTATGAAAGATGATAAAATGTAAGTGCAAAACTATATTTGACAAGTGGTTTTTAGCCTCAGTAATCGCCTTGAAAAAAAAAATCATAACTTTTTTCTGACATATGAAAGTCTTCTATCTCATTAACAACATATTCAAATTTGAGTTCAAAAAGAGGTCATATGACGGGTGAAATGTGTGGATGAAGTGGTGACATAAACCTACAGCAGCCCTACAGTGACCTTGCAATGGCCTTGCAAATGGTGCAAATGTGTTTTCTTGTGTTTTCTGCAAATTAGAGGTTCAAAACATGAAATATTGGAACACTATCAATGTCAAACATGTAATGAAGCTAAATTCCTGGAAGATTTTCTCAAAATTGATCAAAATTTTCATTTTGGCATTTTGACAAACACATTGAGTGCAATGAACAATGTCAAGACAAATCTTAACATTATTGGCATGAATGAATCCGAAACTTAAAATTCAACAAAACCCTATCACAATACTCCAAGAATCTGTCTAAGCTCATCCTCCATCAATTGCATAAATTGAAAATCCAGCATGTATGTTAAAACCGAAAATATGCCCAAAATGTCATAGGGTTAGAGAAGTTTTACCTTGAATTTGGTGTTTGATGTGAAAGAATAATTCCAAGAACTAAAATCATGAAATTGAATCTTGATTTGTGAGTTGGAATCGACCTTCGGTGATTTGGAAGAGAATTTCAGCGGGAGTGTAATGTTTTAATGAAAACTGATTACCCGGCCTTTAAGTTAAAAAAGCGGTCTCAGGTTAGCTGCGCGGCCGCATAGGGTAGTGATACGAGCCCGCGCAACTCAAAATTTTACACTTAACTATGTTGCTAAATAATGTACGGCCTCGCATGTTACAAGGTGAGAGGCCTTGCAAGTTACGAGTAGAGACCATTTTTTGAAAAATTTTGTGAATTTTGTTTTGAACCCTTGGTCGACTCCAAAGTGTTTTGTGATGCATGTTAATGAATTTTTGACCCTTTAACCATGTTTAACTAGTGAATGTGAGTTGAGGATGACGACTAAAGCCTAAACTACTAGAAATGTATAAAAATCTAAAATTACCTAAAAGTGCCTAAACATGCACAATGATGCTACCATGCCATGAAAATTTTGCACATACATACTAAAATGCACTAATGCAAAATAAACCTAACAAGTACACAAGTCATTCATGAATCTATGATAAAATGATTAAATAAATAAATAAAAGTGATCTTTAACAGAAGATTGGTTGGAGATGAAAGGGAGGCAAGAGCATTGAGATTGTGATGATCAACATGGCAAAATCGACTCATGGTGTAAGATTTCTTTTACTTTGTTTTATTGTCAGCTTCAATATGCATTATTACTTTATTTTCTTCGTTCTTTATTACTTTCTGATGAACAACTAAGTTATTAGCTGGGACAAACAATGGATCCTAGGTAATTATTGTTAATTTCAGATTCTAAGTCGTGCATGTATGTTAAATTTTATGTGATTTTTTTTATAATCCGAGAGTTGAGTTAACAACCTAGATCAAAGAATAAAATGTGGTAAGGTAATACAATAGAGGGATATATGTTCATTTATTTTGTAGTGTACAAAATATACCGCAAGTGTACGGGTCATGACAAGTAATAAAGTGGACTTAAGAATCCCAATTATCGTTCCTGCGAGGATTATAATTAATTGTCGAAATGTTTTAGTTCTCGCCTTATTTGAACGGTCAAGTTGAGATGATTTTCCTAAACTAGATTATCCTAACTAAAATGCAGAAGAAAACGTTGCAAATTTTAGATTTTCTAAATTGACATTTGTAAGTGTTGGAACATCTGATTTCACATTAGCCAATACTTTTAATTCCATTTATCTAATTTTATTCCTATTTATGTGCTCGGTCGAATTCACTTTTTTATTTTTACCAAGAAAGAGTTCAAAGTCGTATCTTTCATAGCCATAACCCGAGCTGAGCATTCAATTTGACTAGAAACAGGCTTAACTGTCCCCATACAACAAAACCGAAACAGAAATTCGAAGTTGAAGAACATATTAGAAGAAAATTGCTATAATGACGACATTAATATTCGTGCCCTAGTGTGCTGCTTCAACCAATTTCTCTTCATTGTTTTTCTTGCCTCCGGAGAAGAGCTTGTACCCTCCAAAGATAATCAAACCCCAGCTAGATAAAGAGACAATCACGAAGTGCTGCTCCTTCCACTTGGTTAGACTCATCGGATCTTTCTAGCAATCAACCTTAGCTGGCCCATGGTGATCAGCGGCGCCAGCGAGGCCTGGGCGGGAAATCAGAGAGGCAGATCTCGATGCTGAGCCAGGAGATGATAGCTGAGCAAATGTTGCAGCTCGGCGAGCCATCATTGCAGCCAATGAAGTAGCCATTGATTTATGTCTCTTTTTCCAAGAAGAGTAAAGGGTATGCGAGTGAGAGAATTCACTTATGCATATAAATTCCTCTCTCGAATTTAAATTAACTCTACCTAATTCAGTCAACCGTTTATCCAGATAGCAATTCATAATAATTCGGTGCATGGAACACAAGAATTCTAGTAGCGATCACAATAATATTAAACGTATATCTCTATCGTTTATCTAATCACCGGATTTTATTCCTAGATCTAGATGTTAGCTCAGGATTATGGAAAAAACCCATTAAATCAATGAATTAGTCATGAATTAATTCATGCCTTAAACATAAAATAAAACCAACAAATGCAACGAAATTGCAAGACTAGAATTATAGATTTAAAAGTGTAAAACTAAACTATATCGAATATCCCAACTACGAAATTCATTAATAAAGAACAAAAACTCAGCAAAAATCTAAAATAAGCATTTTTAGTTTATCAAATTAACAAAGAAAAGAAAATCTTGCACCAAGAATTCATTCATGTTGATAATCTTCAATTCCCCCACCTTTGTCTTGATTTCCGCCTCCAAGATCTATATGATAGAAATATGAATTGTGTACTTGAAAGGACGTGCAAAAGTTCTCAATTCATGCAATAAAGGTTGTATTTATAGGTGTTGAAGAGACCTTGTGAAGGAAAGTAATTAGGATAAAATTTTGTGCACGGGTCTGACTTGCTAGGCCGGATAACCCTACGTGGCCGCGTAGGCCATCCGCGTGTGGCCATGCAGGATAAATATTTAGCCTCTTCCTTTTTGAAGTCACGTCGCGGGACCACCAAGCTTCTTGAAGAGTGGCCACGCAGACTTATTCTTAGAGTGTAATTTCCACTTTCAAATCCGTTTAAGTCCTCATATTTAATTTGTGACTTTAGTCCTCCATCTTCCAATTAGATAAATTGAGTCCCCATACTTCTGAATTCTTCTAATTGTCTTCCTCTCGTCCTCAATTTTCTTCATGCCTTTTCCACGATCAATTGAAGCTCCAATTATCATGCATTTGGCCTTTATTTGCTCTAATTCCTTCATTTAATTGATTTTGAGATTTTTTCTGCAATGTAAACAAATAACATGCAATTAGCTAGCTTTTATTCTAAAACGATAATAAATTATTCTAATTCAGACATATAAATAAGTGTATAAAATACACTTATCAATATACATTTATTGTTATTACGATCTTTAAATGAATTCTTGAATTTCTTGCACCTAATTATTATGACCGCTATATGAATTACATGGTTAACTGAATTTGGTAGATTTGATTTAAACTCAAGAGAGGATTTTCAAATGCATTAGTGAATTCGATCAAGCAGATGATAGGAAAAAACTTGGATGATTTGAATTAAGGGTGATGACAATGGTATCGTATGCCCTAACATGTTTATTTTATCATCACTTAAGAAAATCAAAAGTTGAAATATTTTAGTTCAATCTCATAGATAGTTTAGTTTAAAATTTTATGTCAATTCAAAAAGAACACAATTTGATTGTTCAAATAAAGTTAAGAACTAAGAATTTATATACTTAATTACAATAACTGTGGGATGATAACTTGAACTCACAAGGTCCACTTTGTCACTTGGTTGCTATATCGTACACTTGCGATTAAAATCACAAAAAGCGCCATCTTCGATCGTACCCCATGAAGCTACAAGGATTCACAAAGGACTATGTTACCTCGAATGGTCAAATTGTGTTGATAGTTTAAATTGGAGATAAACTATGTACCAGTAGGGTCATAGTAGATTTTGTTAGAGTTGAAATACCATCAAAAAATAATGTCATTTTGGAGTGGACGTAGTGAAGGACACCAAGGAAGAGGACCTGATCGAGGAGATCTAGACTTTGGATCCTCGTCTAGATCATAATGAAATGGGAAATGGACTCGTGGAAGACTACACTATGATTGATCTGGGTGATGAGAGATATGAACTTCAACTGAAGATCGGTAAAGACCTCAAAGATCAAGTAAAATCTGAACTAATTGAGTTCTTGAAGAAGAATATCGATGTCTTCGCATGGACTCATGCCAAAATGGAAGGAATACCAACACATCTTTCCTACCAAAACTGAACATTTAACATGGGACAAGACCAAAAAGGCATAAGCATCATCTTTCAAATGGAGAAAGGTATGAAGAACTAGCAAATGAGATTGTAAATTTGTTGGGAATGGTTTCATACGTGACACCCGATATCCATAGTAGGTTGCTAACTCGATGCTGGTGCGCAAGAGCAATAAAAAATTGAGGCTGTATATAGATTTTAAGGACCAAAATAAAGACTGCCCCAAAGAAAGTTTTTGGCTCACGCGGATAGATCAAATGGTAGATACAACTGCAGGACTTGAACTACTGAGATTCATGGACAAATATTTAGGGTACAATCAGATCCCCAATCATGAACCAGATGAAGCACACACTTCATTTATAACATATAAGGGTCTATATTGTTATAAAATGATGCCATTTGGATTGAAGGGCGCTGGGGAAACATATTAGCGGCTCGTCAACTCAATGTTTACGAAACAAATCGATAAGACCATAGAAGTATATGTAGATGACATGCTAGTGAAGAGCATCAGTTCGTCAAACCATGTTTAGAAACTGGATAAAATTATCACCATTCTTAGGCAGTACAAGATGAAGCTCAACCAACATAATTGTTCATTCAGTGTTGGATCCGAAAAATTCTATAGATATATGGTACATCAGAAAGGGATTAATGACAACCAATAAAAATAATGGCCTTGATTGAAATAAGCGAACAAGTGTAGAACTTTCTTTGTAGCTCTTAGAATGGGCAAGGACTTTCATTGGATATAGCAATGTCATCATCCCTTCATTGAATTCCTAGCAACGAACAACGAAGCTGAATACGAGGCCCTCATTCTTAAAATGGCAAGAAATATCGGCATATCAAATCCCATTGCACACAATGATTCCCATCTGGTAGTGAATTATACCCAAGGTACTTACAATATGAAAGACAAAAGGATGACGTCATACAAAAAGGTTGCCAAGAAAGAGCTGGAGAGATTCGTTCATGCAGAAGTGAGACAGATATGAAGAACCAGAAACAATCACATCGATGCTCTTACTAGACTTTCTATTGTGAAGGAGCCAGTGGATAGTGTTCCCATTGATAAAGCAAAGAATTCAGCCCTCGCGGAACAAATATCAGTGATGGAAATCAACACGAGGAAGAGTTGGATGGACGAGATCATCCTGCACTTGCAAGATGGAGTGGTGCTGCAGAGTTGGGATGAAGCTCGGAAGCTAAAAATTAGATCAGCTAGATATTATATGAATAATGATGTTCTATACAGGAGGGGGTTCTCTCCTCCACTACTAAGATGTTAGAATGAAGATGAGGCCTTATATGCAATGAGAGAGGCACACAAAGGTTATGTGCCAACCATACAAGAGGTCAATCCTAACTTTCAAGATCATACAACAATGATACTTCTGGTCATCATTGAAGAATGATGCTTTGGACTTTGTATGAAAAAAAGAAAAGAAAATAAAATAAAAATAGCAAAATATTAAATAACTAAAAGGAAACTAAATCTAAAAGCTAAGAATACTAAAAATCAAAATAAAAAATAAGAAATTAAAATAGTCCCCGGCAATAGTGACAAAATCTTGTTCGTATGAGAATATTGCATGAGCACGATATCGTTAACAATTAGTAAAGTAGACTTTTGAGTCCAGATTGTCGATCTCACGAGGACTATTTATTTGCTATCGATTTATTTTGATTCTAAAATAATTCCTAGACTAAAAAAAAGGTTAAAAAAATAACTAAGAAAATAAAATTGTAAGAAAATCCAAAAAAAAAGGCAATAAAATCGAGACAAATGAAATAAATAATGCAATTAAAATGAAAATAGAAATTTAAAACTAAAAGCAACTAACAAAACAAGAGGTGGGTTTTATAACAATTAAATAAATATCGGGAGTAACGATTTCGAAGTATTGTTCCATCTTAATTTTTCATCTCAAGTTGTTTTCTAGAATTGTATTTGGTCGAATTCACAAATGTATCTAATTTACCTCTCTTGAGTTCTAATTATGCCTATTTAACTAAGTCTACCTTGTATCTATACAGAAGGTCGGAGTTCTCCTCATCTTAATGCATTAAATTACTTTGGAATTCATGAGTGACCACAAGCAACCATAAGTTCACATCTCTATCTTTTTGTTGAAATTGTCAGATTATTACGTGATCTTATTGTTAACTCACGTCTCGAATTATGAAAACAATCACTAAATCATGAATTGATGATCAAGTAACACAAGCATTAAAAGCAATAATAAAATCAATACATGAACATTAAAACACCAAATTGAGAATTTAAATTAAACTAAAAATATTAAATCTACATCGTCCATATAGATTAGTAAATTAGCTACTCATATTCTTTGAAGAAAAATCAATAAATAATGTAATCAAAAACCGGAGTTTGAAGAGTTTAAGTCCAAGCATCACCTCCTTCTTCCCAATGCAACTTAAATTCTTGCAAAATTCCACTTCCAACCATCCCCTAGTCCACAGAAGAGTCCAAATCTCAATCCAATTAAAGCTTAATTAGTCTATATTTTACTTTTTATGTTTTAGGGCCACAATTCTTCCAAATAAGATAAGTTGGTCCTTGAGTATCTTCAATTGTGCAATTAAGCCCTTGAATTTCAGAGCATCTTCAATTAAGCTCTTGAGTTTTTGAGTCTCTCCAATATAGCTCCACATTTCATCCAATTATTATGTATTTGCATCATGTCCTCATTTTTCTTGAAATTGGGATAAAACCTGAAATAATAATAAATAACAACAAACTAAGTAGAATTTATTCATGAAAGACAAAATAATATCCTAATTTTGACAGATAAATAAATGTATAAAATACACTTATCAAATCCCCAAAACTAGAATATTTGTTCGTCCTCCATCAACTAAAACTAAAAACAAAAATCTGTAAAAATAACTGAATAACAATTTTTTTAACTGGTAACTCATTTACCATATTGCCTCAAGTTCGAATAAAAAATGCACTTTAGTAAAGAGAATTGAACGACATAGAAATTATTTCTACTTATCTCATACTCGACTTTCCAAGTGCGTGTGTGAATAGCCAAAATCAAACACTTACTTGCATAAAAATATATGTAACATAGTGTAACTTATCACGCAAGCAAGCCCAAATCCGATATGGTCAAACAATGATTTCTTTTGATTTTCTTTCAACTCTCATGGATGATCACACTTTATGCTTTTCTCTCATATCTCGAGGTTCTCTCTATTCATGTGGTTTTAAAATATTTATTCACAGTATTTCTCCACACAAAGGAAGTAAGAACTAGAAACAAGCATGCTCAACAGATTTATGGTAATCAGTTCCCAATTTCACACCTCCAATTTCCAAGATTATGGTCTCATAGTTTATACCAAGTACTTTATTACAAATAGATGATTTTTTTTATTTTTATATCCATGTCTTTTACCCATCTTTGTGCAATACTTCTCTTATTTGTTTTCAATGTAATCCATGTAGCGAGTTTTGGGTCGGTGACTCCTAAGCCAGACAATTTTTGGGCACCAAGTTCAGAGAAACCTTAAAGACTTAATTACTCGAGTCATAAGGCAACAAAGAAAAGTTAAAGTTGTTTTAGTGTCTTATGTGTAAGTCTTCTCTACCTTAAGTTTTCTATGTGACACATGTAACGAACTTTAGGCAGATAACTCCCAACTCAAATGAATTTAGGGTACCAGGTTTTAAAGACGCTTAAAAGCTTACTTGCTCGAATCACAAAGGCTCTGAAGAGAAGAATAAGACTTTTTTTTTTTTGCATGTTGGCTTATACTTATTGCCAAAACCCCTTCAACCAAAGATACCAAACAAAGAACTTCAAACCCTCAACCTATCCATGCATACCTATACTAGCCTTTCCACCCCCCCCCCCCCCAAAGTGCTCTAGTTTGGTTCTAATTTTAGGATCAAGGTCTAATCACTTAAGGCTAAGGATTTACAGTCAATCCTAATTCCAATCACATGATATTGTCCCCACATATGTTAAACATATTTCCCACACAAGTATTAAATCAATATGGCTATGTGCTCAATTTAGTCAAGTCTAACATGGATAAGTGAACTCAATTTAACATGCCAACCAACAATCTAATTCAAAGCACCAAATTTATTCAAATTACATCATAGCGATAAATAAATCAACAGCGTTTTTCATGTTTTTCAATTTTCTCTCTCTCTCCTTTTTTTTTTTTTTTTTGGAAATCCCGAAAAACAAGGTATCGAATGAACAAAGTGAAGAAATGAGATACCACCCCTCAAAATAGAAAGTTACATTGTCCTCAATGTAAAAGAAAAGATATATCAATTAATAATTATATGCAAAATAGGAGTTAGGTACTTCCCAGGTTTAGAGAAGGGATGTGATCACTTGAAGCTTTATTTTGATACCACTTGGATGATTTCGACCCGTCTCTAGTGTTTCAATGCTTGGTTGGAAGTGTTACAAGTGGTGCATTCATCGTAAGTAAAAGATAAACAACATTAGGATCATAAACACGATTAATAAACTGAAATAAATCAACATCAACACTCCCAACTGAAACATAGCAAAATTATGAATTTTCAAACATGGTCGACCATCAAAAACATTACAATTATCATGCATAATTCCTCAAAGTGTGCAAAATCATACCAATGATTTGCTTTTGATGTGATAAGAGCAATGAAGTTAAAACTAAGAATGCACTTGAAGATCAAATCAAAGAGGGGAGGGTGCTACGGATGCTAACTACAAAAACTCAAAGATGCAAGAACTACCTAAAAATAAAAGTAAAGTTGTAAATAAAGCATAATAAATAAAAGGGATGGAAAATGGGCTGCCTCCCAATAAGTGCTTCGTTTATAGTCTAAAGCCCCATTTTTTGGCAGTGGACATTTAAGGAACTCTAAATAAGGCTTTTGATGACCTTCTTTGCTTGTGTTGATTGAACTTGCTCCAGTTTTCATTTATACTCCAAAACACTTTTCCTATGCCATATATGTTGACTTCACAATTCGATTTAAACTTCAATGTGTAAACTTCATTCATCTCGTCGACATTGATGATGAAATCAATTACTAAGCGATCATTGAAGTTAGAGGACTACTTGGTAAAGTCAGCATCATTAAATGTCGCTTTTTTAGATTGCTCTACTACTAACAATTCCACCTTTTCCATATGATCGTCTTCCATTTTTTTAGGTTTCCTCGAACTCGATGTCCAGATCTTAATTTGTTGAGACAATGAATTCCTTATGGCACTTATTTTCCTCATCTTGTATTTGTTGAAAGCCCAGTGGAGTTGATTCCTTTAATTGATACTCATTTAAATTTGGTGGAAGAAATAATTTCAAAGGAAAATCACTCTCATCAAATTTTGTGAAGCGTATAAAAGATCCAACTGGAAAGTCATCTAAGATAGTTTCATTAATTTCATATTTAGCTTTTATTTCTTTTAATCAATCCTCTACGATAAAATCTCCCATAAGCATATCGTCCTCTTCAACTCCTTGAGCTATCAATTGTTGTTGCCTTATAAAGAAGTTCCGTACAAGAATTTTGTTGAAGTCAACATCGGCCATCTCAAATGTTGATTATCAACACCTTATAAGAAGAAAGAAAAGAAAAAAAATTAAAAATAGAAAAATACTAAATAACAAAAAGAAAACTAAATCTAAAAGCCAAGAATACTTAAAAATCAAAATAAAAAATAACAAATTAAAATAGTGCCAGGAAATGACACCAAAATCTTGTTCGTGTGAGAATATTGCAAGTGCACGACATCGTTAACAAGTAGTAAAGTGGACTTTTGAGTTCGGATTGTCGATCCCACGATGAGTATTTATCTACTATCGATTTACTTTAATTCTAAAATAATTCCTAGACACCAAAAAAAAAAAGAACTAAGAAAATAAAATTGCAAGAAAATCCAAAAATGACAATAAATTTGAGATTAATGAAATAAACAATGCAATTAAAATAAAAATAAAAATTTAAAATTAAAAGCAACTAACAAAGCAAGAAATAAAGTGGTGGGTTTTATAACAATTAAATGAATATCAGGACTAATGATTTCGAAGTAATGTTCTAGCTTAATTTTCCATCTCAAGTTGTTTTCTAGAATTTTATTTGGTCAAATTCACTAATGTATCTAATTTACCTGACTAGAATTCAAATTAGACCAATTTAAAAAAGTCAATCGTGTATCTCTATAGACGGTCAGAGTTCTCCTTAATTAAATGCATTAAATTACTTTGGAATTCATAAGTGACCACAAGCAACCATAAATTCATATCTCTATCTTTTTTTTATTTTTAAATTTCCGGATTTATTACGTGATTTAATTGTTAACTCACCTTTCGGATTATGAAAACAATCATTAAATCATGAATTGATGATCAAGCAACTAAAGCATTAAAAGCAATAATAAAATAAAGACATGAACATTAAAAACCAACTTATGAATTAAATTTAAACTAAAAACATTAAATCTACATCGTCAATCCCGATTAATAAATTATCTACTCATGTTCTTGGAAGAAAAGGCAATAATAATGTAAACAAAACCTGAAGTTTGAAGAGTTTAAGTCCAAGTGTCGCCTCTTTCTTCCCAATGCAACTTAAATTCATGTAAAATTCCACGGGATGTCTACACAAATACCCTAATTTTAGGGATGAATTTGAAAAATACTCCCAAACATTAATTAAACAGCTATAATACACTTATTAATCAAGATACACCGTGTGATGTGATCCCAGTCGGGGAATCTCGTCGAAAACGCAGAATAACGAAATCTAAAACCCTAGAAAAGATCTAAATCAGATCTGACACGAAAATAACAAGAACACGAATAAATAAACGGAAATTAAAAGATAGATTTGATGGTAAAACCTTGACCCGACAATCACGACGCAATTAATGACGATGCGGATTGAAGAACCAAGATTGGTGAACGCCACAAGGGATGTCAATTCCTTGATAAGTTCGTTGTGTGAACGCCACAAAGAACAGATCTTTGATAAGTTCGACATAAAGGGAAAACTCGACCTTTCAATTTTGGAGAATCCTCTCTCAAATATTATTAATCTCAAAATCAAACTTGTCTTTTTACAATGAATGGAAAGAGTATAAATAAGCAAAATAACCTAGCCTCTAATTTACTCAAAATAGAATTCTAATTAGACTAAAATTCTAAAATAGGAAAATAACCAAAAACTAAAAAGGAAAATAAATATTTGAAAATCCCCGGAAATCTGGCACTCCTCATTTACAACCGTGAGGAACTCTCTTACGGCCGTAATGGCCTTTCTGATAGAAATCTGATTTGTTAGTTATTGCCGTGACACAATGATTATGGCCGTGAATTTCCTCCGGTTTGAATGTTACGGCCGTAAGACTGGACATTACGGCCGTAAGACCTGTTCTGCCTGAATTCATCCTGTCTCTTATATAATTGGTTTACGGCCGTGAAGATCCTCTTTTACGGCCGTAAGGTATTTTCTGCCCAAATTACTTGTTTTACTCGACTCGGCTTGATTCGTCCCTCTTCTCGGCTCGACCCCAACATGGAACTTACTCCGTCTTGTACGTAGATCATTGTCATATTGCCGATGGCTCGACTTCGCCTTTCGATGCCTGGTCCGGATCATATCATACTCCCTCTCTTGAAAAGGATTCGACCTCGAATTCAATTTTGGTCGACTTTTCAGACTCCTCCTGCTTTTCCAGGCTCGATGATCACGTGTAAGCTTTGTGCAATCCTTTAGACTCTTGGGCTGCTTATTTTGGCCAATAAATTTCTGCCCCGTCTTAAATTCATGGCTTGATTTATGTTCCTGCAAAATAGTTTTAATAGAACTAGGGAGGGACGAAAATGCAAATAAACTCATTTTTGTGGTGGACTCTCTTTTCTTTTTCTTTTCACTCTCAAGCTCACCTTTTTCTGAGGTCGTGGCCTCAACTCTCTTGTTTTCAATTTTCACACCCTCTCCTTTTTCTAAGGTCGTGGCCCCAACGCTCTTATTTTTTTCCTCAAACTCGCTCTTTATTTTCAATTGGTCCTCTCGGACTTCTTTTGGTGACAGCGGAGCAAGAGTGATCATTTTTCCACCCTTCACGAAAGAATATCGATTTTTAAACCCATCGTCCACTACCCTCCTATCATGTTGCCAGGGTCTCCCCAACAAAATATGGCCAACATGCATAGGTACTACGTCACAAACCACCTCATCCTTATAACCCCCGATGGAAAAATTGACCCTAGCCTGTTTATTTACCTTAATTTCTCCCGACTCGGTCAGCCATTACAATTTATAAGGGTTCGGATGTTTTATCAAGCTCAAACCCAATTTCTCAACCAACATGGTACTAACCACATTAGTACAACTTCCCCCGTCAATCACCATACCACAAACCTTTTTACCCACTAAGTACCTAGTATGGAAGAGATTGTCCCTTTGCTCACCAATTTCATCCACCCTGACCCTGGCACTAAGGACACGCCGATTAACAAGTGAATCTTTAACAGCATAGGTCAGTCCTTCCTCATCACTACTACTACTAGCCCCAACATCCACTAACTTAGGCATTCCCTTAAATTCATACTCGGAACTAATTTCACAATTATCACGTAAGATCATTAGCTTCCTATTTGGACACTGGGATGCTATATGACTCATACCCAAGCACTTAAAACATTTAATATTTCTATCCCGAGTAGTTTGAGAATCAGAAATATTTTTACCTTTCGTTGTAGGCTCCTCCTTCCCTTTTGGGTTATGTTCAACGTTGGATTCCTGCTTCGGTTGTGATGTAGGATAAGATGGTGAGTGTCTTGCTGCCCCCTTTCGCCTTAGCTGTCTTTCCACCTTCATGGCCATATGCACCATATCCTCTAGTTCCACATAATGTTGCAACTCAATGACATTGGTAATGTCTCTATTCAGCCCACTCAGAAACCTAGCCATCGTAGCTTCCCGATCCTCCACCACGTTAGCCCGAATCATCGCCACCTCCATATCCTTATAATAATATTCTATAGTCCTCGATCCCTGAGTCATACCCTGCAGCCTCTGATAAATATCCATATAATAATGAGTCGGCACAAACTGCTTCCTCATTATGGTTTTCAATTCACCCCAAGTCTCCACCGGCTCCTCAAGGTTCCTCCTCCTACCCGTCACTAATTGATCCCACCAAATATTAGCATAATCTGTGAATTCAATCACAGCTAATTTCACCTTCTTCTTTTTCGAATAATGGTGACAATCAAATAGTCGTTCAACCTTGGTTTCCCAATCCAAGTACGCCTCCGGATCACTCCTACCCTGGAATGATGGTATTTTCACTTTAATTTTCCCAAGGTTGTCATCAACAACATCTCTATCCCCACGATGCCTCCTAGCATCACGACGCTCCCTATCATGCCTTCTCTCATACCTATATCTCCTCTATTCCTTCTTCGCATACTACCTAAAGATATACTACCACTTTCACTGCCCATGTCTTCATTATCCACACCAACCTCACGTCTATTACCTCTCCTAACCCGAGAACCATCATGAGATTGATCACGAGGTTTTTGTTCACGTTCTGCTCCCCGATTCTCCATCTGTACCATAAACCTCTCAAATTGTGCCCTCATTGCTGCAATATCATTGTTACCTTGTTCATTCCCTCTATTCACACTCCCGAGTTGTTTTCTATCTCCAATAGAAGATGAAGATGTGGAAACCTCTCTATCAGACATTTTTAAGACACGAACAAGGAAATTCGGAATATTTGGGAAATATTTGAGAATTTTCGGACTTTTTTTTTTAATAATCTGCCAGAGAATTGAACTACAAGTATGGCAGAAAAAAACGGGACTGGATTTGGACGAAAAACGAAGAAGAAAAACCATTTTAAATTTTTGGGACTGACTCTTATGGATCAAACTGAAGAAAATTATGACTGATACGAAGAACGCGAAGAACACGAAAAAAATCAAGAAAATCAAGAAACGCAAGAATCTGAAATAGATCCAAGCTCTGATACCAGATGATGTGATCCCAGTCAGGGAATCTCGTCGAAAATGCGGAATAACGAAATCTAAAACCCTAGGAAAGATCTAAATCAGATCTGACACGAAAATAACAAGAACACGAATAAATAAACAGAAATTAAAAGATAGATTTGACGGTAAAACCTTGACCCGACAATCACGACGCAATTAATGATGATGCGGATTGAAGAACCAAGATTGGTGAACGCCACAAGGGATGTCAATTCCTTGATAAGTTCGTTGGGTGAACGCCACAAAGAACAGATCTTTGATAAGTTCAAAATAAAGGGAAAACTCGACCTTTCAATTTTGGAGAATCCTCTCTCAAATATTATTAATCTCAAAATCAAACTTGTCTTTTTACAATGAATGGAAAGAGTATAAATAAGCAAAATAACCTAGCCTCTAATTTACTCAAAATAGAATTATAATTAGACTAAAATTCTAAAATAGGAAAATAACCAAAAACTAAAAAGGAAAATAAATATTTGAAGATCCCCGGAAATCTGGCACTCCTCATTTACGACCGTGAGGAACTCTCTTACGGCCGTAATGGCCTTTCTGATAGAAATCTGATTTGTTAGTTACTGTCGTGACACAATGATTACGGCCGTGAATTTCCTCCGGTTTGAATGTTATGACCGTAAGACTGGACATTACGCCCGTAAGACCTGTTCTGCCTGAATTCATCATGTCTCTTATATAATTGGTTACGGCCGTGATAACATGGTTTACGGCCGTGAAGATCCTCTTTTACGGCCGTAAGGTATTTTCTGCCCAAATTACTTGTTTTACTCGACTCGGCTTGATCTGTCCCTCTTCTCGACTCGACCCCAACATGGAACTTACTCCGTCTTGTACGTAGATCATTGTCATATTTCCGATGGCTCGACTTCGCCTTTCGATGCCTGGTCCGGATCATATCACCGTGTTTTTATGTTCATAACCTAAAGACAAAGGAAAGCGGCATTCCTTCCAGCAGGTCTTTCATCGGAGGAAAACGGCATTCCAGCAGCTCTTTCATCAGAGGAAAACGACATTCCTTCCAGCAGCTCTTTCATCCCATTGATCTCTTCCAACTACAAAATCACGGAGAATCGACATTGAAGGAAATTCTTGCACAAATCGATCCCAGGGATACCTTCAAATCCAGATTTATTCAAGTTTTTCTGCCTAAAATCTCCCTAAATCTGCAAAGAAATCACGGCATTTCGAATTCAGATTCCAATTTTTTCCTCTCATATGAAACTTCTCTTCAAGAAATTTATATTTGATTTGATTTTGATATTGATATTGAGCTTTTGTTATTCTAATACATATGAAATACACTTATTTTTCGTTGAATCTCGCCATGGAATTTGTGGATGTATTTAAAAATGGTTATTGATAGATTTTGGTACTTCATTTGGAATCCGTGATTGACAAATCTTTTCTGGGCTTTTTTTCTATTGTTTGAAAATTCTTCTGCAATTCATCAGTCATTGACTTCTCTTCCATACCTTTTAATGTTGAATGTAAATTTTTATCATTATCATCAATAATCTATCAAATTATCACCCAAAAGAAGATAAAAAAAAATAGCTCTTATATATAGTTCATAAATGAATAAGACTAAAACTGCATATATATTAGTACCAACCATTTTATCTACTGTGGTTGCACCTCTTATGTAACGCCCCGAGTTCCGAGGAGCGCGGGAACGTCACTTTTCTAAATTCTTGAATAAACTTTGTTGCGACAAATGACTAAATATTAAATATCGCATTTATTGAATAAAAGTTTAGCGATAATTCAATAATTCAGATGGAATAAGTAAATTCGTACAAATTTATAAGAATTGAAAATTTTTGATAAAATGAAATAATTATTTCAAAGTTCACGACTTTTAAAAAGATATCAATTTGTAATTTGCCATCATTGCCCATCACTCACCACCGTCTCCAAAATCTGCAAAATTGTTTAAAATAACGGGTTGAGCATTTCAAAATGAAATACTCAGTAGACTCATTGTTCACCTGATATCTCACGATGCCAGATATCCCCGCAAGTGCACGGGTCGTGAGAAGTAATAAAGTGGACCTAGGAGTCCGGATTATCGTCCCACGAGGACTGCTATTAATTACCGAAATATTTTAATTCTACACTTTATTTGAACGAACAAATGAATTTGAGATTTTAAACTAAAAATAAGAAGATGAATTAAATAATTAAATTGTGAAATTGTTTTGTTTTAAAAGATGATTGTAAAGTGGTTGGGATTCACGAGTTCACCTAGCCAATTAAATCAATTCCAATTGCAGATTTTATTTTCTAAATATGAGCTCGATCGAATTCACTAATTCAAATTGAGATTCCTCTCTCGAGTTTAAATCAATCCTACCTAAATAAGTCAACCTTATATCTCTACATAGGGTCCGAATATTCCTTATTTAGATGCATTACACACAAGAATTCACACACGACCGCAGTAATAACAAAAGTATATCTCTATCTCTCGTTCAATTACCGGATTTATTACCTAGATCTATGTTATTAACTCACCTCTCGGATTATGGAAATAACACATAAAATCATGAATAAGTGGCCAGTTCATTCACGCATTAAACGCAATAATAAATCAACACATGCATTAAAGCGTTAAAACAAGGAATATGGAATTAAAATAATTAACTAGGTTACATCGTTCATCCCAACATCAAATTTAGCTACACATCATATTTAAATAGCAAAAACAAAATATAATGACGTTCATTGAAAATAACAACGAAGAATGGAAAGATTGCACCAATTATCAATTCTTCAAGTATCTTCAATTCACGCCCCTCTGCAATGCTTGAATCTCCAAGAATTTTAATTCAAATTTCTGTTGTGGCTCGTTCTATGGAGAGGCAAAGGTCTGAATTTCGTGCAAAGATGTTGTATTTATAGTTGGTGAAGAGATCAAGTTGAAGAAGGAAAGAAATTCATCAAATCCGCGCTCGAGTCTTTTTTGGTATCTGCACAGCATTCAGTATTTCGACCATATCATTTTCTTCCCTTATCCGATTAATGTGATTCAAAGTTATTTGGAAAGATAACGTAAAGGGCTATAATTCTTCCGGAAATATGATTTTCCTAATTCGAACGTTTACTATCCCAAAATAAGTCTCAAAATCCGACTAGAATTCTGTCCAGAATCTTCTAGGATTGGAATCAATTTTATGGTAATATTCTTATCATATTCCATTCCTTTTTGACTTCTACTTGCATCCAATTAACTCCTAAAAATCCTCAAAATATCTTCTTATTATCCAAATCAATCATTGAATATTTGCAAGTTGGTCCCTCATGTTTAATTTGCTCTTCAGTCCTTCAACTTCCAATTTCAACAATATAGTCCCCATACTTTGGAATCTTCTCAATTCGCTCGTTTCAACTCTCAATTCCTTCAACTGGATCCTCCAACTTCTTGTTCCTTTACTTCGGCACATTGCATCTTTCCGGTTGACGTCACAAACTTATCAATTGCTCATTTTAGCTCCAATTAGCATCCAATTATGCATTTTTCTCATCAATTACTTCATTCTTCATCTTTTGGGATATTTTCTGCAAAGTGAATAAATATACACAAATTAAATAGCATATATTCTAAAACGATAATAATTTATTCTAATTTAGACGTACAAATAAGTGTATAAAACACACTTATCAAATATCCCCAAACTATAATTATTGTTCGTCCTCGAACAATGGAAAATAAACTACAAAAATCAAAGAAATAAGAGAACAAGTATATTTGTTGTGTCAACATGTTTACCATATGTCTCCATAGTCCAAACCAATTTAAGCTTTAAGCAAGTGTCATAAACAACAATACAAAATAATTTCTAGTTATATCCTGCCAGAGTCTCAAGTGTGTGTGTGAATAGTCAATGTCAAACGCATATTTATGCAAAAGATATACTCAACACTGTGTGGCTCATTATGCATAATCCAGCTCGAATCCCATGTGGTCAATCTATGAATTCTAATGAAATTCCTTTCAGCGCTCATGGATGATCACCACTTTCTGCTTTTCTCTCACATCCCTGGTTTTTATCTATGTGGGTTCTAAAAATATTCTTTGCTTTTTTCCACACAAGGTAGTCAGAATCAAAAATATGCATGCACAACAAATCAAAAGAAAGCAGTCCCCAATTCTACAGCCTCAACCACCACAGCTCAGTCAACAAAGCTTATACCATGCAATATATATATATATATATATTTTTTTTATTGGACGACTTTTTCTTTTAATTGTCCCTGTCTTTTACCATCTTTGTGCAGAACTTTTCATACGGGCTTTCTATATGACCCCTGTAGCGGGCTTTCAAATCGGAAACTCCCAAACCAGACGGCTTTAGGGTACCAGGTTCAAAGAACCCCTCAGAAGTACTTGCCCGAGTCATAAAGGCTTAAACAGAAAAGTTAAAGATGTTATAATGTCTTAAAGATGTTACAATGACTAAAATGCAAAACCAAGAACCACAGACCTCCAACCCGTCAATACATACAAATTCCAACAATTTTACCCCCAAACTTGCATTTGAGCATGATTGGTTCTAATTTAGAGGTGGGATAACTTATGATCTAAGTTCAGGGATTTTTAAGTCATTCCTAAGTTCAAATTGCATAATTTTGCCCCACATGTATTAAACAAAATCCCTTACACAAGCAATTATCCAACACTGGCTATGTATATGAATCTAGCAAAACATAACTAGTTCAAAAATAAGTTCATGCTTTCATGTTGTCCAATTTTCAAACCTAAGCACAAATTGATTCATACTATATCCTAGGCAATAAACATGTCAACAAAGTTTTCAATTTTTTTTTTGTCCCTAAAGAATCGAATGAATATAAAATGAATGATGAATGCAATGAATTTTCGCCCCCACGCTTGAAATGAACATTGTCCTCAATGTTTGTCAAAAATACCCAATAATGTAAAACAAGACAAAGAAAAGAGAACGAGAACTTCCCAAGTGTAGAGGATGTATTTCTTTGAAGCTCCCTGTTGCACTGCATTGAATGAATCGACCCTTTGTTTGTATTGTTGAAATTTGGTTGGGGTGGTTGGGGTGTTTTGATTGGTGTTTTCCTAGAAAATAAGAGATAAGTAACATTAGAAGTTATAAACACCAATAGGAAATAATGGACGTTCAGTATCACACCCCCAAACTTAAGTTAAAGCAGATTTTTTTTTTCCAAGAATGGTAGACCACACATATTCAAGTCTTGACATGGCCTAGAAAAACACAATATTTTCCGAGCCATCTTTTGATATGTTAAAGTTCACAGGATGGTCTACAACATATTAAAAATTGAGGTCATTTTGAGTTCAATAAGGTCATGTAAAGCTATGGAAAAGTCGGTGACGTGAGTGGATTTTCAGGTGCAATGGCCTTGCAATGGGGCTGCCTTGATGCAAACATGGTTTTAATGCCATGTAGTGAACTAAATCATGAATTAACTACACACAATCAATGATGAACATGTCATGACGATAAATGCTTAAATGAATATCTAAAATTAGCACAAGAATGTCTTTGTGGCATTTCATCAAACACTTAATGGGCATTACAAAAATCAATGGATATGCATAGGGTTGGAGGCATGAATGAACCCAAAATTTTTGTCTACTAAACCACAAATCACAATCTCCAACCACTAACCTACGCCCATTCTTCCCAATTCTCAATGTCTAAGTTGAAGAACTTAAAGAAACTTTCACAATTTTAACAAAAGATTGATTTAAGTGAAGAGATCATACCTTCGATTGGATTATGAAGTCATGTAAGCAATGATATTGATGCAACAAAGTGTTGATAACATGCACACAAGATGTAAGATCAAATATGAGGTGATTAGGGGAGAGAAAATGAGTTTATAATGTTTGAAATTGAAAACATGAAGCACAACACTTAAACTGTCGATTTTGGTCCCAGTACAGTCACGCGATCGCCTGGCTAGAGTGCCAGCGATCGCGTGGTTCAAGGTTTAAAAATCTGTTGATTTTTTAATGCATATTCGCGATCGCTAGATCCTGTTGGCACGTGATCGCGTGGTTCACGACAGATTTTTTTTTTTTTTTAAATCATTTTTTTATCCCCCTAATCACTTCATGATTAATGCAATGATTTTCCAAACATCAACTTCATGATTCAAACTAGTATGTGTGAGTTTGGAATGACGATAAAAAAACCTACGCTAATGTAAACATGCAAAATCAACAACATACCTAAATATGCAATAATAGAATATTATGCACAAGTGCTCTTAACATGAAACATGCAAAACACTCAAACACAATTCCTACCATGCATATATCTAAGTTCAGTAAATAAATAAATAAATCATGAAAGCGTAATAAATAAAAGGGAAGAAAGGTTGGGTTGCCTCCCAACAAGCGCTCCGTTTTAAGTCTAAAGCTCGACTTTTTGCACTTCTTTATCATGGAGGCTTGAAAGATGATCTCAGAGCCTTGCACATCTTGCAATTTCCAGCCTTGCACTTCTCAACTCGTTTTCTCACTCTCTTGAATCCCAAAGCCTCACTTTTAGCCAATTGTTGAGGGATGTTAGGCTTTTCTTCCTTCTTGTCCCTCCATCCATCTTTAGCCTTTATGAACTCATGTTTTGTGCTTAGCTCCTCCTCGATATTAATACCCTGCTTGGTCTTTTCTTCTGGTTTCTGGACCACCCCCTCCACCTTGAAGCAGCTTTCATTTAGACCTTCAAGATCTTGCCTTGGCCTGATGCTGAACGTGACTTGTTCCTTCTCGACCCTAAAGATGATTTCTCCCTTTTTAATGTCGATTAAGCATCTTCCAGTAGCTAGGAACGGCCTTCCAAGAATGAGGGGCATTTGGGCGTCCTCTTCCATGTCCAAAATCAAAAAGTCGACTGGGAAGAAAAATTTGTCTACTTTTACTATCACATTCTCAACAATCCCATATGGATATTGGATTGATCTGTTCGCCAGCTTCAGTGTGATATTGGTTGGTTTAGGCTCACCTAAACCAAGTTTCCTGTACACAGACAAAGACATTAAATTAATACTGGCCCCTAGATCACACAAAACATTATCAAAACTGAAATTACCAATAATGCAAGGAATAGAGAAACTCCCTGGATCGGTCAATTTTTGTGGTAATTTCTTTTGAAGTATGGCGCTGCACTCCTCACTCAGTGCTACTATTTCATTGTCAACCAATTTCCTTTTATTTGACAGCATCTCTTTCATGAATTTCAAGTAGAGCGGCATTTGAGCCAATGCTTCAGCAAAAGGAATATTAATGTGCAGTTTCTTGAATATTTCCAAGAATTTTCCAAACTGCTGCTCCAACTGATGCTTTATCAATCTTTGTGGATAAGGAACTGGGGGTACATATGCCTTTACTGGAGGTCGAACTCGAACTTCTTCTTCCACTTTTTCTTGAGTTTCTGAAGTTGATCCCTGCTCCTTTTCACTTTTCTGTTCTTCCACCACATTTTTCTTCTGGTTCTTCTGCTTTTCATAATCCTCTACAGTCACTTCAGATAGCTGAACCCCGCTCCTCGTTGTTATTGCATTAACATGCTCACGATGGTTTATTTCAGTGTTGCTTTGTAACTGTCCTGGCTGTCTTGTTGAGCTGCTAGCTGCCAGCTCTCCCATTTGTTTCTTCAAATTTCTTATTTCAATAGCTTGATTCATTATCTCACCATTCTGACTCTTGACCAGCTAAATTAACTCTTCTATGTTCTCGGATATGTTTTTCTGAGATTGTTGCTGTTGTTGTTGCTGAAATCTAGGCGGCCGCTGAACATTCTGATTGTAAGACCATGAAAAATTTGGGTGATTCTTCCATTCTGGGTTGTAAGTTTGTGAATAAGGACCACCCTGCTGCCTGTTGCTCACAAAATTGACTTGTTCTGAATTTGATTGATTTTGTTGAAGTGGGCAGAAATTTATCGCGTGATTTTCAAAACAAAAATCACACAAAGTTGTACGAACTGAATTCACTGGCTGCACACCCATACTGTCTATTTTCCTTGTTAAAGCATCCAGCTTAGCATTTAATGCTGTAATCTCATTAACTGCAACAATTCCTCCAGACTTTGGTGTAGATCTATCTGAGTACCACTGGTAACTGTTCGCAGCCATCTTCTCAAAGATCTCAGAAGCTTCTTCATATGTAATATCCATTACTGATCCTCCAGCTGCTGAGTCGGCGCACTTTTTGTTTTCATTTGTCAGCCCATTGTAGAATGTTTGAACTAGTATCCAATCAGCGATTCCATGCGTAGGACACTGTCTGATGAGCTCGTTGAACCTTTCCCAAGCCTCAAAAATTGATTCCCCAGGCTGTTGACTGAATGATAAAATCTCACGCCTTAGCTTTGACATGCGGCCAGGTGGGAAAAATTTATCTACAAATTTCTGACTCATGATTTCAAAAGTGGTGATTATATGTAGGGGCAAAGTGTAGAACCAAGCTTTAGCTTTGTCCGCCAAAGAGAATGAAAATAACTTCAATTTCACAGCATCATCTGAAACTCCATTCATGCGCTGCATTTCACACAATTCCAAAAAGGATCGAAGATGTGCATGAGGATCTTCAGTCGGCAATCCATGGAAAACACATGAGTTTTGGATCAGTGAGATCAAAGAGGTTTTGATCTCAAAATTGTTAGCTTGGATTGCAGGAGGTACTATGCATGTTCCAATGTTCCCCACATGAGGAATCATGTAGTCTCGCAAAACGTGTCTTCCATGATTTTGTTGCTGTCCATTTACAGCTGCTGGCAGATTTTGTTGATTTCCCTGATTATCTTGAATTCTATCATCTTCCATGGCTAAGTCTGTTTGTTGATTCGCTTCCAACTGTTGTCTACGCCTTTGTCGAAAAGTGCGTTCAATTTCTGTATCAAATGGAAGCAAATCAAATGACTTAGTCCTTCTTAACATAAATTAAAGAAAACAAAAATTAAAAGCAAAAACTGAAAAATAATATAAAAATAAAAATAAAAATAAGCAAAATAAAGTTCAAAGTAAAATAAGAACTAATGGGTATCGATATTAATATAAAAACAGTCCCCGGCAACGGCGCCAAAAACTTGTTCACCTGATATCTCGCGATGCGAGATATCCCCGCAAGTGCACGGGTCGTGAGAAGTAATAAAGTGGACCTAGGAGTCCGGATTATCGTCCCACGATGACTGATATTAATTACCGAAATATTTTAATTCTACACTTTATTTGAACGAACAAATGAATTTGAGATTTTAAACTAAAAATAAGAAGATGAATTAAATAATTAAATTGTGAAATTGTTTTGTTTTAAAAGATGATTGTAAAGTGGTTGGGATTCACGAGTTCACCTAGCCAATTAAATCAATTCCAATTGCAGATTTTATTTTCTAAATATGAGCTCGATCGAATTCACTAATTCAAGTTGAGATTCCTCTCTCGAGTTTAAATCAATCCTACCTAAATAAGTCAACCTTGTATCTCTACATAGGGTCCGAATATTCCTTATTTAGATGCATTACACACAAGAATTCACACACGACCGCAGTAATAACAAAAGTATATCTCTATCTCTCGTTCAATTACCGGATTTATTACCTAGATCTATGTTATTAACTCACCTCTCGGATTATGGAAATAACACATAAAATCATGAATAAGTGGCCAGTTCATTCACGCATTAAACGCAATAATAAATCAACACATGCATTAAAGCGTTAAAACAAGGAATATGGAATTAAAATAATTAACTAGGCTACATCGTTCATCCCAACATCAAATTTAGCTACACATCATATTTAAATAGCAAAAACAAAATATAATGACGTTCATTGAAAATAACAACGAAGAATGGAAAGATTGCACCAATTATCAATTCTTCAAGTATCTTCAATTCACGCCCCTCTGCAATGCTTGAATCTCCAAGAATTTTAATTCAAATTTCTGTTGTGGCTCGTTCTATGGAGAGGCAAAGGTCTGAATTTCGTGCAAAGATGTTGTATTTATAGTTGGTGAAGAGATCAAGTTGAAGAAGGAAAGAAATTCATCAAATCCGCGCTCGAGTCTTTTTTGGTATCTGCACAGCATTCAGTATTTCGACCATATCATTTTCTTCCCTTATCCGATTAATGTGATTCAAAGTTATTTGGAAAGATAACGTAAAGGGCTATAATTCTTCCGGAAATATGATTTTCCTAGTTCTAACGTTTACTATCCCAAAATAAGTCTCAAAATCCGACTAGAATTCTGTCCAGAATCTTCTAGGATTGGAATCAATTTTATGGTAATATTCTTATCATATTCCATTCCTTTTTGACTTCTACTTGCATCCAATTAACTCCTAAAAATCCTCAAAATATCTTCTTATTATCCAAATCAATCATTGAATATTTGCAAGTTGGTCCCTCATGTTTAATTTGCTCTTCAGTCCTTCAACTTCCAATTTCAACAATATAGTCCCCATACTTTGGAATCTTCTCAATTCGCTCGTTTCAACTCTCAATTCCTTCAGCTGGATCCTCCAACTTCTTGTTCCTTTACTTCGGCACATTGCATCTTTCCGGTTGACGTCACAAACTTATCAATTGCTCATTTTAGCTCCAATTAGCATCCAATTATGCATTTTTCTCATCAATTACTTCATTCTTCATCTTTTGGGATATTTTCTGCAAAGTAAACAAATAAACACAAATTAAATAGCATATATTCTAAAACGATAATAATTTATTCTAATTTAGACGTACAAATAAGTGTATAAAACACACTTATCACTCATCGCCAATAATTAATCTACAAGATAATTGGACAAGTAATTATGCAAATAATGTAGTGACATTCTTTTCTTATTCATAGGCATCACATAGTGAACGCAAATGAACCATTCTTTTCTTGCATCATGCTAGCAGATAAGTTATGCCCGGCATAACATAAATTCTTTATCTCAAAAGAGATATTCTTTTCTTTATTTCAACAGAGATATTCTTTTCTCATGCAATTAAGCATAAAATCACACAAATGCACATAACACGTGCAATTATAAAATAAATCAATTAGTGGGGGCGAGTCTACCTTAAATCCGACTAGTGCACAGTTGAGCGGGAAACGACTTAAATCCTTTATATCTCCGTACGCTTCGTCTAGCCAATAAGTTACATTGGTCTTTTGAAAATTTATAGTTTTAAAATGATAAATTAGAATTTGAGGACTGAAATTGATGATTTGAAAGTTGAGAGGACTAAAATGAATACTTTGAAAGTTGGGGGACTAAAATGAATATTTTGGAAGTTGATGGACTAAAATAAATACTTTTCAAACTTGAGGGACTAAAATGTAAATTTTCAAAAGTTGGGTCGGAGCTCAAAACGAATATTAAATTATAGGGCTGAAATAATAGATTTAAAAATGAAGGGCTGATTAAACTCATTTAAAACTTAAGGGCTGAAATTGATGATTTGAAACCAAAAGGGACTAAATTGAATAACTTTAAAAGTTAGGGGACTAGGCTGAAATTTTCGAAAATTAAAATATATTATCAGATTTACTTTCTCTCTCTCAACTCACTCTCTAAAACTATCAGTTCGCGATCGGGAAAGAGGAAAGGAGGCGCACTGACTCGCCAAAAATCCGACCCTTCAGCCGGCGAGTTGCCGGCGAAATACCGGCGCAGAGCGGAGGTGAGCAACGGCCCAAAAAGTGATTCGAATTTGAGGGATTGGGTGCGAGTTTGGGATGTGAGTCAGAGGTAAAACGAGGCTGATTTCGCAATGTTTTTCCGACGGTGGTTGAGGTAAGTAACTGGGCTTCGATTCTTCTCAGTTTTTAGGTTTTGATTTTGGGTTTGGGTGAGGATTTGAGCTAGGTTGGCCATCTATGGTTTTGGTGCTTGGGTGCAGGCAGTGGGTGTGGTGATGGTGAAGATGATTCAATTGGTGTTTGAGTTTGATTTGAATAGGGCAGTGGCGGTGAGAGGTGGTCCGAACTGGTTGTGTGGTGATGGTGTAATGGTTGGCTGCGGTCGAGGTGATGATGAATTTGGGGCTGATTGTTGAAGATTTGGAGTTGGCAATAGAGGCAGTGAAGGGGCTTGGTGGTCCATAAATCCGGTGTTGCAGTTTGTGGTTGATGGTGGTGGATTGATGTTGGTGATGGAGTTTTTGGAAAATTGGTGATGATGATCGATATGTTGTTGTGAAGTAGGCAGTGTTGTGGCTGGACAGTGGTGATTGAGGTGGAGATGAAAATGGTTTGAAGGTCTGGTTGGGGTGATGACTGCGTGGCTGTAGTTGATGGTGGCTGCTGTTTGGTGGTGATGGTGATGATGATTCATGTGTGTGTGAAATTTGAGCTTTGGAGATTGTAAAGTGTGGTTCAAAGTGGGGTGATAGAGGTTCTGCAGGTGGGTTGATTTCACAGGGTAGAGGTTTGTTGGTGGTGATGGTTGATTGCGGTGATGTTCGATTGGGAGTGATGATGATATATGGGGTGCTGCATTGGTGGTTTGATTGGAGTAACCTAAAGTGGCTGCTGAGAGGGAGAGGTTGATTGGTGAAAAGGGTGTTGAAATGGAGTTATGCAGTAGGCAGTCGAGGTTGTTCAGCTTGGTCAAACTTTGGCTTAATTTGTGAACTCAATTTGATGATGGTGGTATTGATTAGAAATTTATAGGAGAGAAAAATGGGGGATTAGGTTGGAAATGAAGTGGAAAGTGGAGTAATGAATCATTATGTTCTTGAGACATAATGATGATGAATTTGGTGGAAAAGGAAAGCAAAATTTGTGGGGTTGGCCGGTGATGATGGTGGTGGTGGCTAATTTCTTTGATGGAATTGGTGTAAAGATATGATGGAGATGCTTTGTGATTGGATAATGAGGTGGAAAGAAGAAGAAGAAAGAATGAGCAAATGTGGGGGACAATTTGGTGTTGTGAACGTGAGTTGTGATGGGGAATAAGAGGAATATATGTACTGATTAGGTATTATAGAATAGGATAGTGGAGAATTAGGTGGAATATGAAATGGAAAATGGTGTAAAATTCTTTATACAAAATGATGATGTTTTGGTGTAAAGATTTGTTGCCTTGGTGGAAAGAAGAAAACACGTGGAGAAAATTTGGTTTAATTAGGTAGGATTAAATTTAGGATAATTAACTAAAAATTAGACTAACTTCGATTTGGAAATGTATTTAAAACTGATATATTTTGGACTGAAAATAAATTTGAGAATAAATAAATTTTGAGATAACATTGAATTTCGTATTTGGACTTAAAATAATTTAATAAGGAAAAATTGAGATATTTTTAATAAATTTGGAATTTAAAATGATTTTGAAAATAATACTTTGAATAAATAATTAAAATAATAAAATTTTTAGAAATTCGGAATTTAATTTATTTAAAATCGAATGGATTTAACATTTCTCGACTTGGCTAGATGAACGCGTCGCGACGTTAACGTAAAAAAAATAAATGTAAATGGGTGAGATAGCAGCGACAAGATTTTCTAAATTTTAAAATAATTATTAAATGCGTAAAAATTCTTGGTCGCTACATCTTAGGTTTTGTTTCATTTAATGTAGCTCTCAGTGATATCCATCCACTTTTTCATGTCAAGATGGTGAGTGCAATGGGATTGTAGAAATTTCGTATGTGAAAAAGTGGCAGAATGTAACTTTTTTACAAAAAAGTCGCATCTCATCACTTTTTCATTTTAAGTTGGTGAATGCAATGTCCTTGTTGAAATTTAGTATGTGTGAAAAAGTGACAGAACTTTTTCATTTGAAGTTGGTGAATGCAAGGTCCTTGTTGAAATTCTGTACGTGAAAAAGTGACAGAATGTCACTTTTTTTACAAAAAAGTCACATCTCGCCACATTTTCATATGAAGTTGGTGAGTAGGTGAAAAGTCACCTTTTAACAAAAAAGTCACATCTGGCTTCTTTTTCATGTGAAGTTGGTGAGTACAATGCAATGTCCTTGTTGAAATTCAGTATGTGAAAAAGTGACAAAATGTCCCTTTTTTACAAAAAAGTCGCCTCCCGCCACTTTTTCATGTCAAGTTGGTGAGTGCAATGCAATGGGCTTGTAGAAAATTTCGTACGTGAAAAAGTGATAGAATGTCACTTTTTTTACAAAAAGCATCCCGTCACTTTTTCATGTGAAGTTCGTGAGTGCAATGGGCTTGTTGAAATTTCGTACGTGAAAATGTGACACTTTTTTTTACAAAAAGTCGCATCCCGCCAATTTTTCATGTGAAGTTGGTGAATGCAAGTTCCTTGTTGAAATTTTGTACGTGAAAAAAGTTGCACCCCGCCACTTTTTTATTTGAAGTTGGTGATGCAATGCAATGTCCTTGTTGAAATTTAGTATGTGAAAAAGTGACATAATGTTTCTTTTTTACATAAAAGTCGCATTACGCCACTTTTTCATGTGAAGTTGGTGAATGCAAGGGGCTTGTTGAAATTTAGTATGTGAAAAAGTGAAAGAATGTCACTTTCAAAAAAGTAGCATCCCGCCACTTTTCCGTGTGAAGTTGGTGAGTGCAATGACCTTGTTGAAAATTTCGTACACTTTTTTACAAAAACGTCGCATCTCGCCAGTTTTTCATTTGAAGTTGGCGAATGCAATGTTCTTGTTGAAATTTAGTATGTGAAAAAGTGATAGAATGTCACTTTTTTTTACAAAAAAGTCGCATCCCGCCACTTTTTCATTTGAAGTTGGTGAATGCAAGGTCCTTGTTGAAATTTTGTATGTGAAAAGTGACAAAAGTGACAAAATGACACTTTTGTTACAAAAAGTCGCATCCCGCCACTTTTTCGTGTCAAGTTGGTGACTGCAATGCAATGAGCTTGTTGAAAATTAGTATGTGAAAAAGTAACAAAATGTCACTTTTTTACAAAAAATTCACATCCGCCACTTTTTCTTGTCAAGTTGTTGAGTGCAATTTGTTGAAATTCAGTATGTGAAAAAGTGAAAGAATGTCACTTTTTTACAAAAAAGTCGCATCCCTCCACTTTCCATGTGAAGTTGGTGAATGCAATGCATTGTCCTTGTTGAAATTTAGTATGTGAAAAGGTGACAGATTGTCACTTTTTTACAAAAAAGTCGTAACCCGCCACTTTTTCATGTGAAGTTGGTGAATGCATGGGGCTTGTGGAATTTAGTATGTTAAGTTGCATCCTGCCACCTTTCCACGTGAAGTTTGTGAATGCAAGGTCCTTGTGAAATTTAGTATGGAATGTCACTCTTTTACAAAAGTAGTTGCATCCTGCCACTATTTCATGTGAAGGTTATGAATGCAAGGGGCTTGTTAAAATTGTTAAAATGTGTGGTTTATGTGTATAATAATTTATTGTTAAAATATGTGTTTATAATAAAGGACTATAGAAAAAAGAGAAATTATGGGAATCAAACAGGCACTAAAAGTTAATTCGATTTTTTATTTGTATTTTGCAGATATGGATACAATTAATGTCTTCATTTGTTACGGTGGCAAATGGGAACAATATAATGAATATAAAAGTTACAAAATGACTAGAATTGTTGTTCCAATGGATTGCACATACAACAACCTTCAGTGCATGATATTTTTTGCTATGAATCTAAAACAGGCAACACAAAGAATAAAGATACTGTACAGTGTAAAGAAAAACTTGCTCTTGATGGATATTTCAGATGAAGCTTCTATAGCATTTTATTTGGAGCTCAATAAAAAAGATAAAGATTTTACAAGCTTTCCATTATGTGTAGATGTGACAACAGTCTCAAAAAGTCACAGAAGTGAATTTGCTGAGGATATACAATGTTCAGAAGAAAATGATATGATGCAAATACAATTTTGTGAAACTATAACTGATAATTCGGTGACATCGGTTCAAACTACCCAATATTGATGAAATTTTTGTTGATGTATATAATAGAATATCAGTAGTTGAAGAAGCAAGGAATGAAGGAGAAATTGATATTATTTGAGTTGTAAAATAGCAAAAGATAAAATGTTCAAGAACAAGAAATTGGTCAAGGGAAGTATTTTAGTATATGCGATAGACAAGAACTTTCAATTTAAGATAAGTAAGTCTGACAAGAAAGAATATGTGCTGAAGTGTATAGATGATAAGTGTCAATGGATGTTTAGGGCTTCAAGACTTCCAGGATTAGATATGTTCAGAGTAAGGTATATAAAAAAATGACCATACATGCTCAAATAATATCATCTTGGGATATCACCATCAAGCAACAAGTTCAATAGTAGGAGAATTTATCAAGTATAAGTTTATCTCAACAAAAAAACGTACTCCTCACTAACATTATAGGTGACATGATGAATACATATGGGGTGTCTATGAGTTACCAGAAATCTTGGAGATCTAAGGAAAAAGCACTAGAATAGGTGAGAGGAGATCAAACAGAGTCATATGAAAAGGTTCCAATATATTTTTATATGATAGAACAAACAAATCCTGGATTAGTTACAAAAATTGATACATATGAAGACAACAAATTGAAGTACGCCTTCATGGAATTAGGGGCATCTATTCGAGGGTGGGATTTTTGTAGACCTAATATAGTAATAGATGCTACATTCTTGAAAGGTACCTATGGTGGTACACTTTTTACCCGTGCATGTAAGATGCCAACAACAATTTTTTAATATTAGCTTTTGGAGTTGGTGATTCAGAAACCATTGATGCATGGGAGTGGTCTTTGAAGAGGTTAAAAGAAGCTTATGGTGAGCGGGAAGATTTGTGTATAATCTCAGATGGGCATGCAAGCATAAAAAATATATTGACAAGGTGTTTGGAAACGAAATGCACGGTCTATGTTCCTATCACTTGTTAAAAAATTTAAAGTCGTCTTTTGGTGGTAAGAAAAGGGGAAAGACATTGCTAAACATTTCAACAAAGTTGTAAGCGCATATAAAAAGAATGGCTTTGAATTCCAAATGAAGCAACTTGATGGAATCAATCCAGGAATTCGATCACATCTGGTATGTTCAAAAAGACTGTCAAAAACATTTTAAGTATTACTCGTATAAAAGTGATGTTTTATTACTTTTCTAACAAAAAGTGACGCGATGTCAGTTTTATCCATAAAAAAGTGACCGATTGTCAAATTTTTTAACAAAAAATGACGTGGTTTCACTTTTATCTAAAAAAGTGACTGAACATCGCCTTTTTTTAGTAGCACTTATATCATATTAAATGCTTTATTGCTTAAATTAAGATTAATACTTTGAATCTTTGTTATGCAGAAAGAGATTGGTTATGAAAAATGGTCAAGGACTTAGAAGACAAATAATAGGTTTTCTAAAATGACTTCAAATATAGTTGAATCAGTTAATTCGGTAACAAAAGCAACAAAAGTTTGTCCTATGGAGCCTTTACTAGAGTCATTAAGATACTTTCTATAAGAATGGTTTGTGAAGCATATAAATGATGTATGGGCAACCTTCACAACACTTTCCAGCAAGCAGGAGAAAAAACTGAGGGAAAAATCTATGCATCAAAGAAAATGAAGGTAAAAAATTATAAAGTTAATGTTTCAAATGTTTTTGTATTCTGATATTTGTTTTGTTATGATAGGTTTGTATTAAAAATGGTGTTGAATTTTCATTTTTGAATCCTCTTTTGAGATAAAAAAAAATTGATGATTATTTTGTTGCATTATTCGCATAGGTATCAACTGCGTGTTCAATATTATACCAAGTTAATGATGGATGTGCTTCATATTTACTGAATATAGAAGAAAAGACGTGCATGCAACAAATTTTAGGTGGACAAAATTCCATGTGTACATACTCTTGGGGTTATTGCAAAAATTAAAGAAGATTCATAGAAGTATTGTTCAAAATATTATATTACAGAGATGTACATCTAAACATACAGTGGAACAATTTTCCCACTTGGAGTTCAAATTGATTAGAATGTACCACCTGAGATAATATCAAGAATAGTCTTAGCTCCTGATCCGAAAAGAACATTCGGACCACCTAAAGAAAAAAGAATGCCATCAAAAAGAGAGAAGACCGAAAGTTTAAAATGTAGAAGATGTGGGGAGGACGAACACAATCGAAGATCATGTCAAAACCCAACTATTGTAAAGAAAACATAGAAGAAAAGAAAGTTGAAAGACATATGTCTTTTTAAAGCTGTTTCCATTTATATCCTCTTTTTAAAATTGATTTAATTTTAGCTAGGAAGCAATCAGAATTTTTTATTTGGATGGAGAACTAAACTTTAGTTGTTGATGTAGATGCAGACCTATCTTTTTTTTAATCAAAATGTCACTTTTTTAATAGAAAGGTGACAAATTGTGACTTTTTTGATAAAAACTGACAGATTGCCACTTTTGTGCATGCAAAAAACTATGTTGAAATTTGGTTAGTATGTTCGAATTGCATGATGCTTTTTTGGTTTACTCATATTTTGAACCTTGTAATGAAACCAGATTTGATGTACTCATATTTGCTTTTTAATGAAAATTCCCAACTTAAATGTATGAACACAACAGTTATCTCCATAGTATCAAAGGTAGCATCTCTTGTTGAATACAATATGCCTCAAAATACAAACATTCCATAGAACAAAAAATAAAAAAAATCCCACTCTTACTTCTATTTAGCCATTCAAAAACACATAAAATCATGCCTCAAAATTTATAAATTGTGACTTTTTAACAAAAAGTGACAAAAAAAAAAAGTGACAAACTGTGACTTCTTGCAAAACATATTTGTTTCTGAAACACTGTAATTCAATAAAATGTGCAACAATCAGCCAATACACTAAAATTCTAACAAATTAGACAATTGACTTTCACTAGTTTAATTACATCCCAATGAATCAGCTCAAGCACAAAAATATTCCCTCAAAACGGTAGCTACACAAAATCATTCCTAAAAGTGAATACCTAACTTCTCTCCAAAGACCTGTCTCTGTCTTCATTCTATCCATACTAAATTTGCTTTCATACCCATTCATTTTCTGTGTTCTAATTTTCCTCTTGCTTCTTCCTGGCATAGGCATATAAAAAAGCAGCCAAGTTTCTTCTGAAATATTAAATATCTTTGGCATTTCATTTAATTTCTGATTAATGATATATTCAGCATACCAAATAACATATATTTCGCAATCCCCACTACAACAAAAAAAGAGAAGAATGAGATAAAGAATTAAAAACTAAACTAAAAGTAAAAAAAAATAGTAGTTCTAACCCGTTGATTTGCTGAGGAATTTTTTCAACCACATTCATAGCTAAGGGTTTAATAGCATCTACTTCCAAAATTCGTTTACCGTCAAAGAAGACAGTATTAAAAAGAAGGTCAGGAACTATATGTGAAAGGGCTGAACATCCTCAAGTACAAGAGCCTTCCTCACAACCTTCTTGTAGGAGTTGTACACATTCAGGCACACTTTTTGGATGTCAAAATGGATGAGGATCCAATGAGCACTATTGAACATCCTGACTGGCATAAGAACGTGGTCGACATTACTCCAACTTGTGTTACATGGCATGTATAACCCAATAACATATGACAGCACGGAAGTTTGATTTGCGAGGACAGATTTATCTTTGGAAAATTCATAATATAATCCCCTTATTTGGCTGTCAAACTCAAAGTCAATGGTTGTAGACTTGAAATTTATACCCAAGCCATGTCTAAGCATTTTTCTTAGATAATAAAAACAAAAAAAAAAGAAATAAAAAAATTAACAATGTAATACAACACACAAAATGTTTAAATAATGAACAATCAAAGCTTAGCATCTAACCTTAGTATTAAAACTAACGTATAGTGTCCTCCAAACACTCATTTGGAATATATAGCTCATACCACCACTGTTTATTCGTTATCCAAATATCACTGAAGTAGAAGCACATTTTGATAATAGAATAAGCATCATCAAAATGCTTATACCAACACACATAATGATAATGTGTCACTTTAACCAAAAAAAAGTAACGTATGGTCAATTTATTATTATAAAAGTCAAGAAAAATAGAAAATTATAACTTACTTATTTTTTGGCAGAAATCCTTTTTTGAACCAAGTCTCAAAAGCGTCTACATCGTGATCATTGGGAGGATACACACCAACTGGGAATAAGTTAAAATGTAATTAAATAATATATTATACAAGTTATATGAAAATAGTGACAAAATAAACATTTACCTCATGCAGTTTATTTTCAGCTGCAATGGCAACTGAGATTTCCATAACTTTTTCCCATAAATCATCCTACAACTCAACCTCTGATAAGTTCTTTATTAGAACGTATTTAATTCACTTATTATCTTATTTTTTTATTGGTTTGATCCTATTAAAGTATCGTTTAATGCACTTTCACTTATTGTGCTATGTAAGGTCAAAAAGAAGAAAAGAAAGGAAACAGGACCAAAGAAATACATAAAATCAAGGAGTGAGATTCAAGGGCATATTCAAAGAGCTCCAAATCAATAATGCCATCTGGGAAGAAGATTATATGCAAAAATTATGGTCAAAGAAGGTTTGGGGTGAAGTTGGAAATCAAAAACCCGCAAGGATTGTGATCATGAATTTTAGTCATAGATTGAAGCTCAATTTTGTCATAGAATAATTTCGAATTTTGGAAGACCAATTTCAAAACTAATTATAGATATTTGAGTTTTATTTCCAACGCAACTTGAATCACCACAATCAGACTTCGGGACAGAAAGTTATGACTAAAACATCGAGCATAGGCGCTTCTCAGCAGATATGTACTTACGGCGGTAAATGAAAAAGTTACGGCCGTAACTTCCAAATTCCGAAAATTTTTAGTAGCTCACTAACTGCCGTAAATTAAAAATTTACGGCCGTAACTTGCTCGCCAAGAAATTTCCTTATCTAGTTCAAGGTCTATTTTTGGTATATCTTGTGGGTAAAGTTAGGGCACGATTTTGGGAGTATGAAAGGAGCAAAATCACCACAAAAAAGGAGGCTGGACATTGAGGAAAATTGAGAGAAAAATGTAGAGCATTCTTGAGAGATTTTCAATTACAAGAATATCACAACAATGGAATTCATCGAGCAACTTGAAGAATCTACCACAATCATGCTAGGCTAAATTTCATATCTTGTTCAAAGGGAAAGTTGTGTTAACTTGATTATGTTATTTTCTTTTCCTACAAATTAGTAGCGTGAATTTATTCCTTTATTTCAATTGTTAGATTATTGTGTTTTGAATGTTCATTGAGTTTATTTGATTAATAGTTTAATTTGGCCAATTGGATTATTGATCTTTGGATTCATGAATATGCTATGTTTAGATTCTTGATCCGTAATTGTCATTGAATTTTTACTTTAGTAGCAAATAAATCTCGTACAGATTTAGTAATAATTCGACTTGGATTGATTAATTCGAGTTCGTGTAATTAATAATCCAATTCAATATATTCTTTTAAATTTTCATACTAGTCGTGCATTAAATCTTAAGAGCTTGTTTAGGATTGCCTGTGGCTAGAATTGGTTCGAAGAGCTTGTTTTGAATCAATACACATAAGGAAGAATTTAGATAGTCAGAGCTTGTTGATTATTTATGATTGATAATTGAATTAGGGATAGAAACACGTTACAAGGAAATATTAATTCTCTAGTCATATTTAATTGTTTATGTTGATCCATATTTTTTATTCAAGCAATTTCAAACAACAAACCCCCCATTCCATTCTAATTGATCGAACAACTAAAATTAGTATCTGTTCCTCATGGGATCGACCCTTACTCTCACTACTACATTATTAATTAATATTTAGCGAGTAAGGAATTATTTATTATTTTGGTGCATTGCGACACGCATCAAATTTTTTGCGTCGATGCCGGGGAACTGGTTAGTATTTAATCAATTAGAATTTTATTTTTTTTTTGCATTTTATTTATTTTCACTTTATTTCTATAATTTCTCAAAAAAAACAAAAAAAAAGAAAATAATTTCTTTCCTGTCTACTTCTTTGCTTATATGCGTAGAACTCGATCAACTAATTTTAAATTTTTTTATTTCGACCCAGAAATTGAGAAAATTTTTCAATAGCAAAGAAGAGCAGCACAACCAATGGCAATAGATAACAATAATTTGACTCTCAAGCAACTAGCTACCCCGGATGTTGCTCAACAACCACTATGCATCACTTTTCCGGCAGTGGAAGAAGGTAGAACTTTTGAGCTAAAATTCGGACTGGTCCATCTTCTGCCAACTTTCAGAGGACATCCCGGTGAGGACCCATACAGACATCTGAAGGAGTTCCATGTGATTTGTGATAGCATGAGACCTACGGGTATTACTGAGGAACAAATCAAGATGAGGGCTTTTTCATTCTCGCTGAAGGATGCTGCTACTGATTGGTTGTATTGTCTACCATCCAGATCAGTAACCACCTGGAACGACATGAAGAAGCTATTCCTGGAAAAGTACTTTCCTGCATCAAGAGCTGGGACGATCAGAAAGGAAATATGCGGGGTGCGCCAAAACAATGGTAAATCATTATATGAGTATTGGGAGCGCTTCAAGAAGCTCATCTCGAGCTGCCCCCATCATCAGATCAGTGAGCAACTCTTGGTACAGTATTTTTATGAAGGTTTGGCACCGATGGATAGAAGCATGATAGATGCTGCAAGCAGAGGTGCACTAATAAACAAGACACCGGAACAAGCACGGGCTTTAATCTCCAATATGGCTGAGAACACTCAGCAGTTCAACTCTAACAGGGATATGCAAGTTCCACGCGTAAATGAGGTGAGTAGTTCCAATATTGAAAGTCAATTGTCTGAACTAACCAGTCTTGTAAAACAACTTGCAGTAGGAAAGTTACAAGTCAAATCCTGTGGGATATGCTCGAATTTTGGACATCCAACAGATACTTGTCTAGTGTTGCAAGAGGAAAACAGTGCCCAGGTGAATGCCGCAGAAGGTTTCCCGTTCCAAAGACAGCAGTACAATCCGTACTCTAATACCTACAATCCAGGATGGAGGGATCACCCCAACCTAAGCTACGGAATTAACAAAACCCCGGGTTTCATTTCCAACAAACCTCAAGGGCAATTTCAGCAGCAGGGAACCTTCCAACAACAGGGGCAGTATCAGAAAAAACCTCAAGGCTCAGGTATGTCTCTTGAAGACATGGTAAAAACACTAGCAACTAACATATTACAATTTCAATAGGATGCAAAGTCCAGCATTCAAGATTTGGAGAACTAGATGAGTCAAATGGCCACAGCCATCAACAGGTTGGAAGCACAATTCGAAGGTCAACTACCATCTCAGCCTGAGGTGAATCCTAAAAATGTTAGTGTCATCACTCTCCGGAATGGAAAAGGGGTTGAGGGGCCACAAATGAAACCTGTTGTAGCTGAAAAGGAGGAAGTTGAAGAAGAAGGGGTCGGAAAAAAAAAACAGCACTTCGCAAAACTCTTAGGTAAAAACTGATTCCAATTTAAATATTAAACTAACTCCTCCACCTTTCCCTAGCAGGTTAGCAAAATCAAACAAGGAGGGCAAGGAAAAGGACATACTGGAGATGTTTAGGAAAGTGGAAATCAACATTCCACTGTTAGATGCAATCAAGCAAGTGCCCCGATATGCAAAATTTCTGAAGGATCTGTGCACCAATAAGAGAAAGCTAAAGGGAAATGAGATGGTAAGAATGGGTGAGTCTGTATCTGCACTTCTTCAAAGAAAATTACCTCCCAAGTGCAAGGATCCAGGTATGTTTACCATACCTTATCAAATAGGCAATAAGAAAATAAATCGTGCTTTAATAGACTTAGGAGCATCTATCAATGTAATGCCTAGGTCCACCTATGCTTCATTAAAACTTTCCAAACTAACTGAAACTAATGTTATAATTCAACTAGCCGATCGTTCTAATGCTTATCCTAACGGGGTAGTTGAAGACATTCTAGTGCAAGTAGGAGGGTTAGTATTTCCTGCAGATTTTTATGTATTGGACATGAATGATGACCACTCCCCCAACTCCACTACTATTTTGTTAGGCAGACCATTCCTAAAAATATCAAAAACTAAGATAGATGTTAGTGGTGGTATACTTACCATGGAGTTTGATAATGAAATTGTTAAGTTTAATATTTATGACTTCATGAAACACATTAGTGATGCTAACAAAGTTCATTCTACTGTTGTGAGTGATTCTCTATTTCAGGAAACTATTGCTAAGCTTATTGATTGTCCAAAGTTGCCACAACCAGGTACAATCTCATGTATCACATCACCAGTTTCTAATGAGGAGCTTCTGCCCTCTATTTTGCAGGCCCTGATGAAGAACATGAAAAAGAAATTGAGCTTTGGGAAACCAGTTGATCCCGGTTGAAGAAGGAAGCAACCCTTCGAGCCAACGACAGTAAACAAAGGCGCTACTCGGTAGGCAACCCGAGAGGGGTGTTTTTTTTACTCTCTCATTTTTTTCTTTGTTATTATGTTCATTCCATGTTACCAAAAAAAAAAAAAAAAAAAAAGCATGTCCCATCCTTTGATTTCATTCACATCCCATCTTTTGTTTGGTAGTGTCACGTTCCACATTGAGGACAATGTGGAATTCAAGTATGGGGGGGTGATTTGTCTTTTATCTTCTATTTTGTTTCTTTTCGGTTATCCGTTCAGTTTTGGTTGTGTGTGTTCAGACCTACAGTTTTGTTTAATAGGAAGCGGGCCCACTTATGATAATTTTTGAACCACCAACTTCCTAAATTGTATAATTGGACAAACAATGAGCACATAGAGATGAGTTTTCCAATAATTTCTGAATTAGTTTCAAAATGGGGACAAATTGAAAAATTTCTGCAACATAATAGAGTCAAACCAAAATTAATATGATAAAATACCAACCCGAGTAACTTCATTCTATCATTATCCACTAGATTTTTGAGTTCGGAACCAAGACTGAGCAATGACTTATACTCATAATTGGATGGGAGGAACACATATCAACCATAATTTGTGAGCTTTTGAGCCTATGAGCTGCTTTTACTCTTTATATTAAGCTCTTTTTTTTATGTGTGTCCTGCATGGTTGGTTTGTTCTTGGATGTGCTCTCTTGTGCATGTTGTTTAGCCTCTTGACTCAAATGCAAAATATAGTGAAGGCATTAGGGTAAAACAAATTTGACATTCTAAACAGAGACAAAAGCTTGAAATTTTGATGACACGCTACAGGACACGAATATCCTTTCTTTCGCATTGTCTCTGTTTTGAATCCATAGAGAAGGAATTCGCAAGCTTTTGTTGATAAAGGATCGTGCTGTAGTCTAAGTCTAAGAAGTTGTAATGGTTATCTTGTGTTGGACGATGGTTGTGTAATGGACTGAATTCAGGGGAATGTAATTCTATCTTGTGCCAATTGGTGACTGCGTAATGATTTGAATAAAAGAGAAAAAGTTGCAGTCTATACTCGAAAAGAAAGAGAGAAAAAGCAATGAAAAGAAATTTTAGTCAAGAAAATTAGTAGTCAAACACTCAACTTGTGAAAAAAAATAAAAACAAAAATAAAGTGTTAACTAAGTTAGGTAGCGTGAAATAATGAAGTTCATATTGAGAGTGAAGGAAGTAATGTCATTTTGAATTGACTTAGCTTGCAAAATTCCTTCTCGACTCAGCCTAAATATATCCTTTTATCCTACCTGACCTGAAGCCCCGCTACAACCAAATAAAGACCTTCACTTTGTACTTGTGTTATTGTTGGCTCAGGTTATGACATTTAAGCAGTCTGTGGTAATAGATTCTCCATGCAGTGAGTTGAGTGAAAATTCTCACCCTTATACACTTTGTGCGAAGAGAGAAATATCTAGTGAGGGTGTTAACTCCCATTACATTTGCTTATGAGTGGTTTGAATTGCTTGGACTATATTCTGTGCTTTCAAGTTGGCCAAAAACTAACACCCATGTAGTGAATCATTGATAGAGGTTAAGAGAGAACTCACGAGAGGTGGGAGGATACAAGCCACATTGGGAAATGAATTGGGTCGGGGGTATTGATTTTCATTTCTGTTCAAAGGATATTGGATGATGCATCTCTTGTACACACTAACACACTCCGATTATGCAATTGAATTTTCATGCTAAAACAGAAGTGGGCTGTGACCCTAACTTTCCGATTGTAGGTCTATCTTTTTGTTTGAGTTATGTTTCTTTTCTTTCACATCATTATTCGAGGACGAACAATGGTTTAAGTGTGGGGGGATTTGATAAGTGCTTTATTAGCACGTATTTAATTCACTTATTATCGTATTTTGTTATTGGTTTGATCCTATTGAAGTATCGTTTAATGCACTTTCACTTATTGTGCTATGTAAGGTCAAAAAGAAGAAAAGAAAGGAAACAGGACCAAAGAAATATAAAAAATCAAGAAGTGAGGTTCAAGGGCATATTCAAAGAGCTCCAAATCAATAATGGCATGTGGGAAGAAGATTAGACGCAAAAATTATGGTCAAAGAAGGTTTGGGGTGAAGTTGGAAATCAAAAACCCGCAAGGATTGTGATCATGAGTTTTAGTCATAGATTGAAGCTCAATTTGGTCATAGAAGACTTTCCAACACAACTTGAATCACCACAATCGAACTTCGGGAGAGAAAGTTATGACTAAAACATTGAGCACAGGCGCTTCTCGGCAGAGATGCACTTACGGCCGCAAATGACAAAGTTACGGCCGTAACTTGCTCGTCAAGAAATCTCCTTATCTAGTTCAAGGTCTATCTTTGGTATATCTTGTGGGTAAAGCTAGGGCACGATTTTGGAAGTATAAAAGGAGCAAAATCACCACAAAAAGGAGGCTAGACATTGAGGAAAATTGAGGGCAAAATATAGAGCATTCTTGGGAGGTTTTCAAGTACAAGAATATCAACAACAATGGAATTCATGGAGCAACTTGAAGAATCTACCACAATCACACTAGGCTAAATTTCATATCTTGTTCAAAGGGAAAATTGTGTTAACTTGATTATGTTATTTTCTTTTCCTACAAATTCGTAGCGTGAATTTATTCCTTTATTTCAATTGTTGGATTATTATGTTTTGAATGTTCATTGAGTTTATTTGATTAATAGTTTAATTTGTCCAATTGGATTATTGATCTTTGGATTCATGAATATGCGATGTTTAGATTCTTGATGCGTAATTGTCATTGAATCTTTACTTTAGTAGCAAATAGATCTCGTGCAGATTTAGTTATAATTCGACTTGGATTGATTAATTCGAGCTCGTGTAATTAATAATTCAATTCAATCTATTCTTCTAAATTTTCATACTAGTCGTGCATTAAATCTTAAGAGCTTGTTTAGGATTGTATGTGGCTAGAATTGGTTCGAATAACTTGTTTTGAATCAATACACAGAAGGAAGAATTTAGATAATCAGAGCTTGTTGATTATTTATGATTGATAATTGAATTAGGGATAGAAACACGTTACAAGGAAAAGTATAACATTAATTGAGGGCACAACCGAACCCAAGAACAAGATTTCTTCTCATATTAATTCTCTAGTCATATTTAATTGTTTATTTTTATGCATATTTTTTATTCAAACAATTTCAAATAACAAACCCCCCATTCCATTCTAATTGATCGAACAACTAAAATTAGTGTCTGTTCCTCATGGGATCGACCCTTACTCTCACTGATACATTATTAATTAATATTTAGCGAGTAAGAAATTATTTATTATTTTGGTGCATTGCGACACACATCAACCTCCTCATTGAGTAGCTGTATTCCACAGTTATGAAAATGCTGGTAACTTTTTCTAAGTAACTTGTCACTTTTTTTGGGTGCATTGTCACTTTTTTCAAAGACTTTGTCACTTTTTCCAGCCCCCTCTTCACTTTTTTCAACCGACTTGTCACTTTTTTCAGATCCTTTTTCACTTTTTCCAACTTCAATCTGAACAAAATTTTCGATCAGCACATCAATATTTTTCCTCACCACTCGCATCAAACTCAACACCTAGAGAAAAACTTGGATAGTCGTTTAAAAACTTGTCTGTAGTCTCCATCATTTCATTAGGTGTACTCTACACAAAGATGTGTTAATAGACATTAAAAAGTTAGCAATAAATATCATTGAGAAAAGTGATAAGCAACTGAATTCAAATAACTTGAAAAAGTGACATAAAGTGACAAAATACTCAAAAGATTTGACATTAAGTGAAAAAAAGACATGTTATCTACAAAAAACTTAAAAAGTGACAAATAGTTAGAAAAAGTGACAAAATAATAAATAAAAAAAGCGACAATAAATAAAAAAGACATCTGTTGATTTCAAAAAACACAAAAAAAAAGTGACATACAGTTAGAAAAAGTGACAACAATAAAAAAAAGTGACAGTAAATAATAATTTAAAAAAAAAAACATCTGTTAACTACAAAGCTTGAAAACACTGGAATACCTTCAACTCTGTCGATTGGGCATACACTTTACATTCCAGAATATTCAGACTTTCAATAACCTCTTCATTCATCTTCATCCTACGTTCGACCTATTTTAAACGGTCTTCTAATTCAGTGTTTGATTAAACTCTGATATCCAGCTTGCTTTCAATCCCAGAAATTCGACTTAAAATCATGTCATTTGATTGAAGTTTCATTTTAATATCAGCCAACCGTTTCAAAATTCCTTCATTGAAGTGCTGGACTATCACGACCTCAAAATTCCCATGATTTTTTTTTTTTTTTACACTATTTATACATTGAAATGTACACATAAAATTCTGTACTAATTCATTTGCCTTTGAACGGAGAAAACATATTTCAGAAGGCTTCTAATAGCCTAACACTGATGAACTGGGAGCCAAGCTACAGGAGGCTTCTAATAGCCTAAAGTTGCGCTGGAATTCAAGCTGCAGAAGGCTTCTAATAGCCTAACGCTGCACTTGAATTCAAGCTGCAGGGGGCTTCTAATAGCCTATTGTAGAAACTTCTTTCGTAATCTTCTTTTAAGATTTCATTTATCTTAAACGATAAGCGGAAGTTCAAGACAAAGAAGAATTTCATTCTCAAATAAACAAAAGTAGGAAATACGATAAACTTCATTTAAGATCTTACAATAGTTACACATCATGTTCTGTCCCTCCAAAGCATATTAAGTTTATAACCATTTCAAAATATGATTTCTTGATTTTACTATTACTATATGTCTTAAACCTGAATAGCCTTAGTTTTACATCAAAATAGGAAAAACTTTGCCCACACTATTCTCTTAGCGATAATATGATACTTGATCCATTTGAGAAAGACCTCCCCCAAGTACGTAAAACCTCCAAATAGTTAGAGCTTGTGACCTACATAAGAGTCATAAAATGACTATAAGCTATGAAACTTACTAAGTAAAGCTACACTTTATCATTTAATAATGTTATCATATAGATATGATCAATGTGATACAAACACACTTTACCTCTTAACTTTGAGGAGAATAAGTAATTCACATAGATCTGTTAGGAATCATCTCACGTATAAAACATCATGTCTCATGAAATCTCAACATAAGAATACTTGAATTCACATATTACATATCATTCTCAAATTACATAATGTAATTAAAAGAATATGCATATCACGATGTAATGCATGGACTCTCCAACTTCATTTATTAATTTCTTTGGGTCCCTACCCTAAGAGTAAGTATTCACGAAGCGCTCAATATAAGATTTGATACCCTTCCGAGACAAATCTAGTACCCTTTCTGACGCGATCCCGGGAGGGGAATCTTGTCGAACAACGCGGAATAACGAAATCTAAAAACCCTAGGAAAGATCTAAATCAGATCTGACAAGAAAATTAACAAGAACACGAATAAATAGACGGGAATTAAAATAAGATTGACGATAAGACCTGGACCCAACAATCACGACGCAATAAATTGACGATGCGGATTGAAGAACCGAGGTTTTCGAAACGCCACAAGGGATGCCAAACTCCTTGATAAGTTCCTGATTGGAACGCCACAAACAGTCAGGAAAGAATATTTGATAAGTTCTATAAATCGTTCTTCAAGAACAAGAAAAAAGGAATCCTCCTTTTCGAGAGAGAAAATCTCACATTCATTCAATAATATCAAAGTTGTTGTTCCATAATGAAATACAAAGTAATACAATGTAACAATTGACCTAACTAGGGTTAGCCACTAATTTGGGCCCAAAATATGGAAGTAAATAATTTAAAAACGGAATTAAATCAAAATACGCGAAATATGGAAAATTAGATGTTACGGCCGTGAGAACTGATTTACGGCCGTAAATGTCCTTCTGCATAAGTCTTACGGCCGTGACCATTTTCATTACGGCCGTAACTATAAAATTCTGCAATTCTTAATTCAAACCCGAGGCGGAGTTACGGCCGTGAGGATTTGAGTTTTACGGCCGTGAACTTGAGTTTTACGGCCGTGAAGTTTCTTCTTACGGCCGTAAGTGTCTTTCTGCACAATTTCTTGATTATTTGTCTCGGCTTGATCCTTTCGCCTTCTCGGCTCGACTCCAGCATGAAACTTGTGCCGTTTCCCGCGTAGATCACTGTCACATTGCCCATAGGTCGACTTCTCCTTTGGTCTCCTACTTCGGATCACATCATCCCCCCTTTCTTGGAAAGGATTCGACCTCGAATCCGTATATGGCCTCTCCTTTATGTAACTCTTTCTTTCGTTGGTTCGAGGGACCTGTTCCTGTTTGGTGCTATACATCATCCTTTGGGGTTGTCCTGTCCGGCAATTAATTTTCCTTTTGGCCTTAGCTTTGTAATTTGATTGTAGTACCTGCAAAACAGAATTAGCCAAACTAGGGAGGGATGTGTTAGCGAATGCAAGTAAGCTCATTTTTGTGGTTGACTCTCTTTTCTTTTTCTTTGTACTCTCAAGCTCACCTTTTTCTGAGGTTGTGGCCTCAACTCTCTTGTTTTCAATTTTCACACCCTCTCCTTTTTCTGAGGTCGTGGCCTCAACGCTCTTATTTTTTCCCTCAAACTCGCTCTTTATTTTCAATTGATCCTCTTGGACCTCTTTAGGCGTTAGCGGAGCAAGAGTGATCCTTTTTCCACCCTTCACGAAAGAATATCGGTTTTTGAAGCCATCATGCACCACTCGCCTATCATGTTGCCATGGTCTTCCCAATAAAATATGCCCAACATTCATAGGGACCACATCACACACCACCTCATCTCTATAACCCCCAATGGTGAATTTAATATTAACCTGCTTGTTCACCTTAAGTTCTCCCGACTCGGTTAACCACTGTAATTTATAGGGGTTGGGGTGTTTCACCTTAGGCAATCCCAACTTCTCCACCAATAATGTACTAACCACATTAGTACAACTTCCCCCGTCAATTACCATCCCACAAACCTTTTTCCCTACCAAACACCTAGTGTGGAAAAGATTATCTCGCTGTTCATCAATCTCAACCATCTTAGTTCGAGAACTTAGGACACGTCTATTCACAAGGGACCCTTTCACCGCATAATTTAACCCCTCTTCATCGCTACTACTAGCCCCAATATCCACTAACTTAGGCATTCCCATAAATTCATCCTCAGAACTAATTTCACCATTATCACGCAAAAGCATTACTTTTTTATTTGGACACTGTGATGCTATATGGCCCGACCCCAAACACTTAAAGCACTTAATATTTCTATCCCTAGTAGGTTGAGAGTCAGAAATATTTTTACCTTTAGTTGGAAGTTCCTCCTTTCCCTTCGGGACGTGCTCATCATTGTGATCCTTCCTCGGTTGTGATGTAGGATAGGTTCCTGGTGATTGTTTAGATGTCCCCTTCCGCCTTAATTGCCTTTCTACCTTCATTGCCATGTGAACCATGTCTTCCAATTCCACATAATGTTGTAACTCAACAATGTTCGCAATATCCCTGTTCAGCCCACTCAAAAATCTAGCCATTGTAGCTTCCCGATCCTCCACCACGTTGGCCCTAATCATGGCTACCTCCATGTCTCTATGATATTCCTCTACACCCCTAGAACCCTGCGTGAGCCCCTGCAACCTTTGATAAATATCCCTATGATAGTGGCTTGGGACAAACCTCTTCCTCATGATGGTTTTCATCTCACGCCATGTATCCACCGGCTCTTCACCATTTCTCCTCCGATCCTTCACCAACTGATCCCACCAATTAATGGCATAATCGGTGAACTCAACAACCGCTAGTTTCACCTTCTTTCCTTCAGAATAATTGTGGCAATCAAACATCAATTCTACCTTCTTCTCCCAATCTAGGTAAGCCTCCGGATCACTCCTCCCATGAAAAGGTGGAATAGACATTTTTATTTTACCTAGATTATCATCTATCTCATCCCGATCACCACGATCTCTTCTATTATTTGCCCTTTCATTCCTATCTCTTCTACCCCTTCTCCTCCTTACACTATCCACAGATGATTGGATACTACTTCCTTCACTCGCAAACTCTTCATCACCAAACCCATATCCAACCCTTTGATTATGTCTCCCCCTATGATCCCTCCGGTCTTCCCTCCTAACCCTAGGACCCGCACGAGTTTGTTCCCTACGCAACTTGTTAATAGTTTCCTCCTGCCTATCCATCCTAGTCATCAACTTCTCAAACTGCTCATGTATCGTCTCCATCACACCTACATCATTTTTATTCACTCTATTCATACCTTCCGGTCGTTTGTTGTGGCTCGTTGATAGAGCTGCTGGCTCCCTTTTGTAAATTCCCTGGTTGTCCCCAACTGATGAAGATGATGAATCCCGTCTGCTAGACATTATTAGTCCTCACAGAAACAAATTCGGAATATTTAGGAAAATATTGAAATTTTTGTTTTTTTTTCTAAACTGCTAGACAATCTGACTACGAATATGGCGAAAAAAACGGAATTGGATTTGGACGAGAAACGAACAAGAAAAATACTTTTGAATTTTTGAGACTGACTATTATGGATCAAACTGGAAAAATTTATGACTGACACGAAGAACGCGAAGAACACGAAAAAAATCAAGAAAATCAAGAAACGCAAGAATCTGAAATAGATCCAAGCTCTGATACCAGATGACGCGATCCCGGGAGGGGAATCTTGTCGAACAACGCGGAATAACGAAATCTAAAAACCCTAGGAAAGATCTAAATCAGATCTGACAAGAAAATTAACAAGAACACGAATAAATAGACGGGAATTAAAATAAGATTGACGATAGGACCTGGACCCAACAATCACGAAGCAATAAATTGACGATGCGGATTGAAGAACCGAGGTTTTCGAAACGCCACAAGGGATGCCAAACTCCTTGATAAGTTCCTGATTGGAACGCCACAAACATTCAGGAAAGAATATTTGATAAGTTCTATAAATCGTTCTTCAAGAACAAGAAAAAAGGAATCCTCCTTTTCGAGAGAGAAAATCTCACATTCATTCAATAATATCAAAGTTGTTGTTCCATAATGAAATACAAAGTAATATAATGTAACAATTGACCTAACTAGGGTTAGCCGCTAATTTGGGCCCAAAATATGGAAGTAAGTAATTTAAAAACGGAATTAAATCAAAATACGCGAAATCTGGGAAATTAGATGTTACGGCCGTGAGAACTGATTTACGGCCGTAAATGTCCTTCTGCATAAATCTTACGGCCGTAACTATAAAATTCTGCAATTCTTAATTCAAACCCGAGGCGGAGTTACGGCCGTGAGGATTTGAGTTTTACGGCCGTGAACTTGAGTTTTACGGCCGTGAAGTTTCTTCTTACGGCCGTAAGTGTCTTTCTGCACAATTTCTTGATTATTTGTCTCGGCTTGATCCTTTCGCCTTCTCGGCTCGACTCCAGCATGAAACTTGTGCCGTTTCCCGCGTAGATCACTGTCACATTGCCCATAGGTCGACTTCTCCTTTGGTCTCCTACTTCGGATCACATCACTTTCGGTACAATTCTGATAAATATAAGATTTGATACCCTTCAAATACAAATCTAGTACCCTTCCGGTACAATTCTAGTAAATATAAGATCTGATACCCTTCCGGTACAATACGAGAATTATCCCCTTGGGCATCCAGAATCCCAAACTGGTGAATACTTTACATCTTAGAGTTCTATTCTTATTCATGTACATTCTTAGGTATACTTTTGAACCTAACTGCATTCTTAGAGAGTGAAACATGAATACAGTTTGCATGAGAGTTATATCTCAACATCTGATGCTTATGAAGTCAAAACTTCCATTTACTTGTTCAACATGAAAGCACAATAATCTTGCTCAAGTCTTTGCATGCAAGATAGAATTCTTTGAACTTAACATAATAGGAGCTTTAACTACTAAGTATATCAATTAAACTCACATGTGCTTCACATAATTAAAGAGCAAGTACCATTCAATGGGGGAAGCTTGCTAAATTCAAAGTGAATATGTAACACCCCAAGTTCAAAAATATTAAACCTAGGTGTTAACTTTCCTTTTTCTTTTAATGCGTAAATGAATCATTTAAAACATCAAAATTTTATTTTTCTATTATACAAATCTATACAAATATATAGAAATTTCTATTAATAAATCTGAAAAATTAAATTGAATTTCAACTTTTAAGAATCAAGGTGAACTAATTGTTAAGCTCCTACATTTTGAAATTTGGGATTAGTACACATTTAAAATTTTACTCTAAACTTTGAAATTATAAAGATAATTCCAAATTAACTAACCGAAATCAATTATCAGTTACACTAATTAGAACTAAATTTCCTAAATTCGAAAATACATTACAATTCCAATTTAGTTATAAACTCAACAAAACCAATTAATTCAATGAATCCATAAATTTGAAATTATATATATATATATATATATATATATATATATACACACATACATATCTCCAATCTCAAATAAAAATTTAAAAATTCAAAAATCTAAGCATTACTAACCCCCAAATTAATTGTATAATTCGAAATTAGGTAAACTTAAATCTGAAAAATATGAGAAATAACACACATTTACATACACTCACATATATACACACATATACATATACATAGTGATTTTGTGTGTGTAAAACCACGAAATTGTGAGCTTCTGTGTGTGCGTGTGTTGCTGCGGGAAAAAGAAAGGGGAAGTGTGTGTGTATGTCTCACCGGGGTGGTGGCGCTGGCGGTGTTGTCGACGGCTAGCGTGCGTGAGCCGAGAGAGAGACACACGAGACCGAGAGAGAGAGGGAGAGAGCGAGAGGCAGGGGAAGCGAAGAGAGGGAGAGACGGGAATGAAGAGAGAGACTGAGGGTGAGGTTAATTTAGGTTATGGTTAAGATTTAATCTTTTTGAAATTTAAGAATTGGTCCCTCAAATCTCCTCCCTTGCATAACTAATCCCCTAAGTTCCATTTGTTTTCCAAATGCCACTAAAGTTCCCCCAAGTTTCAATTTAATAAAATAAAAATAGAAATTAGCATGCTCGTCAATAGAACAATTAATCACAAAAATTTGCATGTAACCAATTTTATAAACTTTCAAATTTGTACATTGATCGAGACGGCGTCCAAGTCCTTCCACTGCAAAATAATTCCAATTATAGACATTGAAGATCATAAATTTATAATTTATAATAACATTCACAAGAATATTATGTGAAATTTAAAATTGCACGTAAAAATGAAAAGCGGTCTTACAGAATAAGAGCAAACATAAGTTTAGACATGTTATAAGGATCAATGAACTTACAAGTTGCTGGAACTAATTTAAAGAATCTGAAATTAAACTTTGACACATCTACTTAAGGATGTAATTGTAACAAAATGCTTATGAATTCATCCAAAGTCTGAAAATAACTTTAAAATACTCAATTATCTTCATTTAAGAATCTGAATTTAAATTTAAATTACCCAAATATCATCATTCAAAAATCTGGAAATTTCCTTTAAAGTGTCAAATCAACATTATTTAAGAATCTTAAAAATTACTTTGAAGTACTCTAAATAAATTGTTTCAAGAATCTGAAAATAACTTTAAAATGTGCAAGTAACGTTATTCAAGAATTCAAGAATCTGAAAATAACTTTAAAATATATAAATAACCTTAATAAGAAATCTAGAGTTTGAAAATAACTTTAAACTATACCACTAACATTATTCAAGAATCTGAAAATGCTAGATTAAGGTAAATTAAGTCACTTTTGAAGTTTAGATCTTGTTTTACTTCATTTTATGCACATGCAATATTGTCTTGGTGATGACAACTCTCATAGAAATCAAGGATCCAACATGCAATTAAATAAAACACAAAATTATTGCAGTAGCTCTTTAGATCCCAAAAGAAATATAAGCTAGTGAACAAAAATTAACTTTAGATTAGGACTAAGTGAAAAAGTTAAGGAGAAGCATGAAAACCAACATTAAGTATTAAATAATCACAATTACATAACTCTAATTAGTCAAGGATATTACTTTACAGTAGAAACTGAATAGTACATAATAAAAATTACAAGAAAACACATAAATGCTTTACTCACTACTTGTTAGGGTGTTTATACTTTTAGATCCTGCAATTTAATAAGTTTTTTTTTATTAGAAACCTTGTATAACTCAGTTAATAAAGATCTATTACTTATGAACAGTCTACAACTTAGTTATTCCTCAGAAAAATTGCCAAAAATCTGTTTAGTTTATCACATAAAAATTCACTGTTGCAGGAGACTACTAGATGCCTCCGTCTGTGTAGAAATTAGGCTTCTAGTAGCCTAATCCCGGCTGACTGTTTCTGGGCTAATTTTTTTGCAGATTTTGATACTGAAATGTATTGAAATCTTATGTTTAACAGGCTGAAGATGATGAATTTCATATAGTAACAAGAATCCATCATTTTCACTTGTTAATCCATGATTTAGAATGAGAATTCTCCACTTTACATTTGATTTCTTTCCCACCAAATTTCAAGGGCTCAAGTGAGGTTATGTGCTGTATTTATAGAGGTGAAGTAAGGTCATGTTTGTCCCTTCTTAATTATCCATCTTTTAGTTTGTAAGTGTTTTTCGATAAATATACAGTTGTTATGCAGTTACAATATTTTAATATGCATTCTGATTAAATAAGTACTTCTAACTAAAATAAGTAGGATACCAAACATATCCTTAAGATTGGGGTTAGTGGAATGACACTTGTCCCACTTCCATTATTTTAATAATATTTCTTCCAAATTTTCATGTCTCAACAAGCTTGTTTCGGGTTAACATTCGAGGGTCGAGACTAATTCCAAACTAGTCAAATCTTATATCGTTGGAAAGAACGTACTATAAGCTTTATAATGGTTACACATGCAAAAACATCGAATCATCCAAATGTTCGTACGACACTTGTAAACATGGCGACTCGTCCACTATTTCATACTTCAAAAATTTGACAATTTACACATACTCACCATATTTCAACTATACTACTATAGCTCGATTTTTCTAACACATGCGAACCCGAAAACATGGAATCAATGTATCGATCTCAACCTCTCGCTATAAACTTTGCATAGGTATAACATGCATTGTCCTCGGGTCAATATTTAACTCCTACGATGACTACAAAGATCGCTCGATGAAATGTCAATGTTGGAATAAATCAACCTTTTCAATAATTCCATATTAGTCCCCAACTTACCTAAGGCTCCAATGCTTTCCGTAACTTTAATTTCTAGAAAAATAGTCCTCCAAACTTTTTAACTCATATAAAGCATTCCCTAGATTTAAAGAAATTTAAATAGAAATGTTATACTCATTTCCATTAAACGAGTTTCACTTAGGAAAATAATATTTGCCAATGAACCTCAATTATCATAATTCATACAACTTTCTCCTCCACTTTCTAAAAATGTTACCATATCATGAAATTGGCTATTTTCTAAGAAAATAATACCATCTAAATTTCTAGATAAATAAAAAATAAGGTACGAAATTTTCGGGTTGTTACATGGACTCTCTGAGAAAGAAAAAACGCATATGATGAAACGATATAAATATATTATAACAGATAATGAAAAAATATGAAAAAATGGCAATAACCTCGTGGCTTTTTCCTTTGTCTATCTTTTCCATAGATTTGTTGATGCAGGTTGAGATGATGGGCTACATCAAGTAACTTTTTAGGCCAACCAACTGGGAGCTCAAAATCATCATCCTCATCCTTGACAAATAAACCAAATGTATATCCCTCTTCCTTCTCCACTTCAAGAGGTAAAACACTATTTACCTCCAACTAAAAGTAAAAATAACAATCTGAATAATAACTAATGACATAAAATAAGTAATAAATTTAAATGAAACTTACTTGAAGCAAATAAAAAATACGTTTCCTTAAACTGACAGGAGTAAGATGCTCTTTAGAAGACCAACTCAACATTCGAAGGCACTGAGATTTATATTTCAAGCAACACTTTTTCTTGGCTAATGAGGGAATGATTTAATTAATCCACACTTGAAAGGGGAGAATAAATCCACTATGCCTATACTCCAAAAAATTCCTTTCAGTGAATATATTCTTCATTCGCTGGTTAAATGCGTTCTTCAACGATGATGACAAGGTAATACTATACAATTATTTCCCCCATGGAAAAGAATTCAAGTCATCCAAATCTACAAGACAAAAAATAGAATCGTCCACACCTTTGTGATATGATGTACCAAATAAAAATGTAGTAATCAAATAAATTACGCCAATATCTACCAAATCCTTATCTTCAGTGTCAATTGGAAGATTTTTGAACACTTCTTCAACATCTTGGGTAGATACATTTTCATAATCTTTGAAATAATTCCCTTTCAAAAAACTATCTCTCGATCGATATTTTGTGAAGTCACCATTTCCAACGTACCGTAGCCCTGACATTAGGCAAATATCCACAACAGAAAACCTAACAAGTTGATCATTCATGTTGAACCACATTTCGTTAGGATTTGGTTGCTTCACTTGCCTTAACAACATTTGGTGTATCAATTGAGGCTATAAAATATTTCTTTGAGATCTATGAAGGCACCAAAGCATGATTCATTGAATATATTTTTTTGTTGTTCGGTGAACTTTTCACTAAGGCAGCATATAACCTCATGTGGGGAATGTAGAGTAATTTTCCCCTTGAACCAGTTATCTTCGGGTATTATGAAGTCCCAATTCTGTAAAAAGGAAAATGAACAATTGGGTACTTGAGACAGTGATAAAAAGTGTCCTGAATTCTAAAAAAAAGTCACAATTATTCAACAAAATGGAAATAAAAAATCAAAATTCATTTACTAGTTAACAATTTAAAACTAGTAATCTCAAGGTATTATGAAGTCTCAATGCAAAAACGAACAAGAACGCATAAATACTTGAGAGAGTGACAAAAAGTGTCATAAATTCTGAAAAGTAACAAATACTCAAAAAAATAGTGGCAATCACAACTCAAAGGCCATGTCCCTCCTGATAGGTTGGAAAAGAACTTATTTTTAGGCTATTGAGCAATTCTATGGTACATAATTTTCGTATATTGCGCCAATAAGGGCCGTAAAATGACAAATTTACTTCATATTATTTCATGCAAATTTACTTCATGTTAAGTTCTAGATATTTTGGCATGTAAACTTCATATTATTCCATCCATGCAAGTTTACTTTTGATAACTTGTCCACGTTAGTTTTAACATACACTATTCTAGGTGGGGGATCCAGTGCAATTGCTAGCTACTGTAATCTCTCCTATTGCAGAAAAATTTGATTAAGAGCAGTCATGATGTTAAGAGAACTCTTATTTCCTAAACATCCAATGATTTCTAATTTTAAATTTCCAATTAATGGAAACTCCATTGTAGTTATGGCATGAGCTTATTTAAAAGATTCTAGAAAGCTGACATTCATAAGAAAACGAGTCCCAGCTATCAGGTAGTGGCTCTTGGGTAATTATTGATGAGGTTGAGTTTGTCCTCTCTTTGTATAGTAAATTGGTAAGTAGATATCTAGAACTTAAGTCAAGTTTCCAACTCGCAATAATATCCCCATATATATCAGTTAACAATTTAAAACTAGTGATCTCAAGGTATTATAAAGTCTCAATGCAAAAACAAAAAAGAACGCATACATATTTAAAGTGACAAGAAGTGTCATAAATTCTCAAAAAGTAACAAATACTCAAAAAAGTGGCAATCAAAAAAAATACTCAAAAAAAATGGCAATTCTAAGGTAAATAATTTCCATATATTATGCCAATAAGGGCCGTAAGTCCCAAACGAAAAGTTCATTTGATCCCATGACAGATACTTAGCAGCCTGATGGGGTGGTTTGCCTACAAAAACAAGGTCATGTGTCTTAAGAAACTGCTCAACTGCTTGAGGGGAGGATACTATGATGTTTGGGACAAACCCAAATTGCATATACATTATCTTGGTGGGGATTTTTGCTTAACATATGAAGGTGTCCTAAATATAGGGACACCTCTTGGACCTGGGGGCAATTTCTTCTTCTTCTTTGTTGATCCATGAAGGAAAAGAGCATTGCACCTACTATAAGTGTATCAAATGAAAGAGGAACACAACATGGTTCTTCGGAAGACAATTCCTATTGCCATCAATTTGTCTATTTTCAAGCTCGGTGTTTATTAATATTATTTCAGTACCACAACAAAAAATGAAAAGTTTATAGAAAGAATAGTTAACACATTATGAAAAATTCACAAGAAACTAACAAATATTATCTATATTTAATCAACCTGAAACATAAATCTCAAGTTTCAATCTCAAAAACGCAGAAAAATAAACCCATGTTACTCATTCGAAATGTAAAATGTCAAAACAATATAGCATTGTAACATTCAACCTAAAATCGAACCGTAGGTTTATAATATTTCGAAAAACTCTTTTGCTTCTTTTTTGAACTTCCAGTTTAAAAAAAAAAAAAACACACTTTTCCTCTTCGAACTTTCACCGGTCATTATAAACCAAAGGAGATGGCGGGGAGGAGGTCGGTTCCTAGTGTGATGAGCCGAACGATGGATGCACTATGCGAGTAAAGGTTGTGAGGTGAAGAAGAGACTGTGCGAACGAGAGAGATACCAGCGGAGGAAAGGTTTGAGGCAGAGGAGAGTTTATTTCCTTTTTTTATAACGTTTTAGTTTATCTACACCGTATATTTACCTGTTCTAAAATTTTAAAATAGTTAAAAAGGTATAAATGAAAGTAGGTTAAAAAAGTGGGTATATCATGTAATTTCTTCAAATTCCACTCCCAGCCATCCCCTAGTCCACAAAAGAGTCCAACTCTCAATCCAATTAAAGCCCAATTAGTCTATACTTTACTTTTTATGTTTTAGGGCTACAATTCTTCGAAATAATATAAGTTGGTCCTTGAGTATCTACAATTGTGCAATCAAGTCCTTGAATTTCAGAGCGTCTTCAATTAAGCTCTTGAATTTTTTACTTTCTCCAATTTAGGTCCACTTTTCATCCAACTATTATGTATTTGCATCAATTCCTCATTTTTCTTGAAATATGGATAAAACTTGAAATAATAATAAATAATAACAAACTTAGTAGAATTTATTCATGAAAGACAACATAATATCCTCATTCTGACAGATAATTAACTGTATAAAATATACTTATCAGAAAGCCATCATCTGTCTTTTTGGCATCCCTCAATCCATCATAATGGACAATGGAAAACAATCATAACATTGAAGACCAAACTTGACGAACTGAAAAGGCCATGGGTTGATGAGTTACAAGGAGTATTATGCTCTTATAACTTAACTTGAAGAACCCAAATAGGAGACACCCCATTTGCTCCCCCCCCCCCTTTGAATTCGAGGTAGTAATACCCATTGAAATTGGCATCTCTTCAAGTAGAATAGAACATTACTCAAAAGAGATGAACAATGAGATGCTTCAAGCAAATCTAGACTTAATTGAGGAGAAAGACCTTAAAAATGCATCTTATAAACAAAGGAGTGCCACATATTAATACTCTAAAGTAAGAGGAAGATAATTCCATGTGGGAGATCTGGTCCTCAGAAAAGTGTTCTTGTCAACCATGTTTATACCATTAGGACCTATAGCTCTGCTTAGGGAAAGCCCTTACAAGATTGTAAAAAATCTACTCAATGTAGCGTATGAACTATAAACTTTAGAAGGGAAGACCCTGAAACATCCGTGGAACACATAACACTTGAGGAAATACTACTAGTAGCCAACTTTGAAATATTGGAATGTTGTTCACTTAAAATAATACAGCAAGTGTACAGGTTGTGACAAGTAATATAGTGGACTTTTAGAGTCCGAGTTATCGTACCCACAAGGAACTGGATTAACTACCAAAACTATTTTAATTCCCACTTTATTTGAATGAAAAATAAATGAAGATTTGATGATTCTAATGATTGAGGTAAAGCAATAAATAATGAATAAAGGTGTGTTTTTGAATCGATTGATGCAGAGTCGGGATTTCACAAGTTCACGTAGTCAATACCTTTAATCTCACTACTCAAGTTTTAACTCCTAATGTGATCTGTCGAGGAATTCCCCTCTCGGGTTTAAACCAACTCTACCTAATTAGACAACCGTGTTAACAAACAGTAGGTTATAATGATTAGGTTCATGGAATACAAGAGCTCAATTAAGACCACAATAACAACGAACGTATATCTCTGTCACTCATTCAATTACTGGATTTTATTCCTAATTCTAGATTATTAGCTCACCTCTCAGATCATGAAAATGATCCAATTAATTAATTAATTAGTGGCCAGTTAATTCACGCGTTGAAAAAAAAACAAAATCATACACATGCAATCAAACCGTAAAACTTAAGTAATGAAATTAAAGGCATAAAACTACGCTACATTGTTTGATCCCAACAAATAGTTTAGCTACTCATAATTAGAACAACTAAATCGCAGTAAATAACTAAACTAAATATCATGAGAAAGCAAAAATAACAATGAAGAGAACTCTAGCACCAAATAGTTGTCCCCGTTGCTAGTCTTCTATCCTCACGCCTTTGCTTCCTATTGATGCTTCAAAATCTCTAAGTCTTGATGGTGAATTGTGCTTCTAGGATATGTGTGCAAAGGTTCTGAATTCGTGCTTGATAAGTCCCTTTTATAGATTTTACAAGAAACCCAAGCTAAACAATGTTGAAATCCGCACGTGGGCTTTTCTTCGATGGGCCTCAGACAACAGCGAGGCCGTGCAGGAAAACTTTTCGTGGTCGCGCAGTAGACTGAAAACTGGTTTTGCTTAATTCAGAAATCTCGCGCGGCCACCACATAGATAACACATGGCCGCACAGTTCAAATCTTCAATTGCAATTTCCATTTTTCCGGTACATTTAAGTTGGCCCCTGAACTTTATTTGTACATGAATCCTTCACCTTCTGATTGCAATAATTAAGTCCCTGAACTTCCAAAACTCTTCAAATATTCTTCCAAACTTAAATTCATCTTCAATTTAGCTCTCGAACCTTGATTCCTTCCACTTAGCTCTCCTTGAAAATCCAGGATGATAATTCCATCATTGATTTTGCACCTTTAAGCTTCAAATAACATCTAAATGCCCACTTTTCCACTTTAGTGCTTCATTCCAATGACTTTGGGAAAATTCCTAAAATATAAATAATTATAAAGCAATTAAGTAGCAATTGTTCAAGAATGACAGTAATATAATCTAATTTAGACATACAAACAAGTGTATAAAATGCACTTATCAAATAACATGATCAAGTTGTAAACGCTCTTCAATAAATAAAGTTATTTTGCAAGATCAGATGTTTCCAACACATATCGAGACTGTGCATAACATTATGTCTATGGAAACAGAGTCTAAGAATTTGTTAGGACACTAAATCATATTTTGCACTCAATCCATCGTAACAGAATCTACAGATTCCATATGACTCCAGATAGCGCACAGCACTATGTCCATCATAATGGAATCTACAGATTCCTTAGGACTCCAGATTATGCATAGCACTCATTTCATCATAACGGAATCTACGGATTCCTTAAGGACTCCAGATCATGCATGACACTTAGTCCGAAATAATGAAGTCTACAGATTACTTAGGTCACCAGATCGTACATGATAAGATTAAAGATATGGAAAATATTCAAAGTATAAACTGAGAACGTCACATCCTGCAGTGAAAATACATGAAAAATAATGAACATATAAAACAACGTTCAAAAAGTCATATCATTTAAATGAACATGCAACTTCATCAGGTCATACTTATCTAATTGTTTAGTGAAGTTACATTTCCATTTCGAATCTTATGGTTATGATCGTACACTAATATTGTCATCTTTAGTTTGTTCACTAAATTGTGTATTTTTTACAAGTTATTTGTTCTTTACCATTCAGTTCATTCACAAGGAACATTGAAGCCAGATCATTACGAAGCAAGAGTTGAACATAAAAGAAGAAAGTACACTGAAATAACAAAAGTATTACATTGATACTGAAGAATAGATCCGGTCTAAAAAAGTAAGTTCATATAAGCGTACATATAGAATTGGCTCATAAGACCAGACTGAACAAAATAAAACTTAGACTATTCAACAGCTGGAGGTGGAAGAGTGTCATTCTATCCAAGGCCCTTGGCAGCTTGAGCTTGCTCCTCTTTCAGTTAGTCATATTCTTTTACCAGAGAGCTTGTGTAAAAGTTATGATCAATTTGTAGGAGCTTCTTCAATAGGTTCTCCAAGGCCATGATATAAGTATCCATATGGTAACCTCATATTCCATAGATTCTTTGTATTCCCCAACAACCTTAGATTTAGCAGTCTTAACCTCTTCTAGATGAGCTCCAGTGAGAACCTCAGTATCTTTCCGCAATTTCCTCTCCGCCTCCAACTGGATTTTCAGTTCATCCATCTCAGTTCGAGCCTTTACTCAGGTCATCTTCCAAGCTCCTTTTTAACGTTACAAACTATGTAGCCATCTCGCGTTGCTCATTCTCAAAGGCATTGTTCTAATCTCTCTCTCTCTCTCTCTCTCTCTCTCTCTCTCTCTGTGTCACACCCCTTTTTAATTGACAATTTTGTATATTTGTATAAAGGTTGAAACTAATTACTTGATCTAAATATGCAATCAAATTTTTTATAAACATGGCGTAAGCATTCTCACAATATAACAATAGTATATCGAGATAAAAGACTATATAGACATACTGAAAATATTTCACATTGAGGTTACAAATGTATAAACAACCTCACTTCATAAGTCATATATACATGCATTACAAGAATCCAAAATACAGTACAAAAGACCTTAGAACAAATGATAGCCTACAAAATAACACTGCAGATCGTCATCCATGTACATCAACCTTCGAAATCTTTGTAAGAGCTTCATAGCTAGCAGGTCATCTATGAAGTTTCATGCTCACCTATAATGTAAGAACTACATGAGCTTATGCCCAATAAGTAAAAATCATGCATTCCATGATTATGAATACACAATCGTGCAATTTCCTTAAAAAAAACATAAGGTTATAAATACATCATATTCAAATATTAACCAAGATGAGCTCAAAACATTTTGATTGAAATCCTTTCTTTTCACTGGGCCGTTGACCAATGTGCTATACATCGGAAAAGAGCTATGTACAATGTCAAATCAATATCAATAATCCAATGGCCAATATGTCATTGACACGGTCAAGTAGACCAGCCTCCTATGACCACTAGAGGTACATCTCCTATTGTAATACCACTTTTCGTTTTACGTGCTTTCTTGAATACCACCCAATTTTCATGATGAATAATTTATTTGACAATTATTATTGATAATAAGTTGAATTATTTTGCAGTGGAAGGACTTGGGCGCCGTCTCGATCAATGTGCCAATTAAAATGTTTATAAATTGTTTACGCACAATTCTATGTCTAATTGTTTATTTTAATTGTTACTTGCCATTTCTATTGTAATTGAGTAGTAAGTTGCCTAAATTGCATTAAATTGAAGTTGGGAAAAGTTTGGTGACACCTTGGAATTTTATTTGAAAGTTATGAACCTAAATTACCAATTTATGAGAGTTGAGGGACTGAATTGCAATTTACCAAAAGTTAAACACTTAAACCTAACCTAAAATCCTCACTCTCATCTCTCGCTATCTCACGCCTCTCTCACCCTCTCGCTCTCACGCTCGGCCCGCTCTCCCTCTCCCTCGGCTCTCACCACCGTAGCCATCACCGTCGCCGACCACGATCCAACCACCGGCGGTAAGCCTCTTTTTCCCCTTCACTTTCTTCACACACGCACGCCCACACGAAACCGGATACACACACACCCGAGACCGAACGCACACACACACGGTTCACACAATTTCACGCACACACACATACATAATTCGATATACACATGTATATACATATATATTCTATGTAAAGAACGTATGTATGCAACTTATATGTATAAATTCAGATTTATGGGTTAAATTTCAGATTTTTACAGTTAATTTCAGATTTTAATTTTTGTTAAATTTTCGAAATTAACCATGAATTTAGGATTTAATGATGTATATGAATGTGTATATTATTATGTATGTATAGATGTGTGTAAATATATATATTTTGGATTTTTTGTGGGCAGAAGGTATATACTCAGATTTTGGCTATGATGAAAATAAAATTCCTCATACTGGGGACTCATGAAACTTTGATAAATTGCTGTGCTATAATATTAAATTTGAGGTGTGAATGTATGTATATATGATCATGAATATGTATACGACTATTTAAACAAATAAGTGTGATTTTTGGGATTTTGGGATAATGGTATAGGAGAGTAAACTTTAACCTTTTAGAAACAAGTTTATTTAAATTGAAGTTATGATCAAAGTCATAAATTTTTAGTTCAAGATCATTTTTGAATAAGTAATGCCTAGCTTTGATTTGTGAAACTGATAAGTAAGATTTCAAATTTGTCCTTGCACTTAGTGTATTACTTCGAATATGATATTATATGTGGTGTTAAATGTATTTGTTATATTATGGGTCACATGAAAGTCTCAACCTCCTTTAAGAGTGTTAAATGTGATTGTTTCACTAAAAGCCATATTTTGTTAATGAATGTGAACAATTAGGATATTTGGTACATTGACGTCACGGGCATCCGAGACTTTTCCACTTGCAAATTCAGAAACGGTAAATTACTAAGGATTGCAAGTAAGTAAACTTCCCCCTATTTTCATCAAAGTTGAATGTAAATGTGAAAGTTATGTGTAAATGATTGTCTTGCAACTTACTTGCCTTGATGAATTTCATTTACGTTATGAAAGTATGTGTTATTGAGAAGAATGTTCAAGCATGCACATTATCATGTCCTTTCATCATAAAGCATGCATTGACATCGAAATTGGGAAGTCAAATATTTTAAATGAAAGAAATGTATCAAGGTGCAAGTTTGTTCAAAAGTTATGTATCCCAAGTTTTTGAAAGAATGAATGGGTGTACTTCTAGTTCATGAAAGTTGCGAGTGGAAAATGGGGCGCGGGGGACCGGCGTACCCGAATTAAGTCGCTTTGCGAAGGAATGTTCAACCGTTTACGGTGGACTGTTAAACCGCTTTTGCGGTGGGAAAGTGAATGTTAAACCGCTTTGCGGTGGGAAAGTGAATGTTAAACCGCTTTGCGGTGGAAATGCGCATGTAATCTGGTTCCAAATAAGTCATTGCCCACTGTATTCTGATTGACTAGAAGTTACACCAAGTGAGCTCACGATGGAATGAAGTGAAAGTTTTGAAATGTTAAGTGAAAGTTCGAAAAGTTTGAAAGTTCTGGAAAGTAAAGTAAATGGGGATACATACATGGAATTTTTGAAAAGCATTCATGTCATAAGCATGCATTCATGCATACAGTTTACTTACTGAGCTTCAGCTCACCCCAATCCCTCCCCATTTTTCAGGTGATGAAAGTTAGATGATCAGAGGAGAATACTTGGTGGCTGACTCCGATAGTACCCGTTGTCGCCTTAATTAATAAAATTTAAATTCATTTGAGTTATCATTTAAATTTATTTCTTCATTCATTATTATTGATAATGGTTTGGTTGAAGTTATTTTTATTAAGTATGGAACGTATTAGAGGTTAATTTACCTTTATTTCAATGGTCAATGCTTGATGATGTTTTGAAAAATCTTATGATTGAGGAGTTTGGGAAATGTATGAATTGGTTTGGAGATGATGAATGTGATTGAGATGTGATGGATGTTTTAAATTTTGAAATGGTTTTTGATGTCCCTCTACAGGTTGGCTATGTCCAATTTATAGAGGAGACTCTGCCGAAATTTCTGTAAAATTTTATAATAGATAAATGAATATTTTAATTGTGCAACCGTTTTAAATTCCGCATTTTAATGTTTAAACGATTTATTTCCGCATTAAAAGAAAAAGAGAAGTTAACACCTAGGTTTAAGATTCTTGAACTTGGGGTGTTACACCTATCGGCCTCTATGAACACCCAAGAAGTATCTCACACACGGGGTCAATAATCATAATATAGCAAAGGCATAGTCAAGTGGTCCAATAATCATATTATAGCAAAGGCATAGTCAAGTGGTCCACCCTCTCGTAATCCACCAAGGACTCCCCCTATCTCTCCTCGTGTTCACCAAGAAGTTTCACTTTCCAACAATTATCAAAGCATGCATCGGTGCCCTAGTAGTGGTCAATAAAATATTTTGTAATACAATTCACTTCTAAAATCATGTCATGCATGCACGTGCCAATGCTCATGAATAAAATACATGATAAAAATGATGTCTAGAACATATATTCAATCATCATGTTCAACATAAGATATAAAACTTTCCAACAATTACTATTCTCTTGCATTGTAGCTGTAAATGAATGTTTACTTACCTTTCGCCTTTTTGTGTGTGTGTGTGTGTGTGTGTGTGTGTGTGTGTGTGTTCTCTACGGGTGTAAGTCAAGTCCCTCTTTCCACTTAAAGGTGGCAAACAACTTGTATTGTTACTTAGTATCAAAAATGGCTCTTATGTTCACAAACTTAATACACATATTCCTTCACTGTGACCATTAATGTCAAGACAATCTAGATAACACTAGGACTTCAAGTAGTAGCCCTAAACTTCCCCCTATTTCCAAGTTCAATGGATGTAAAACACATTTATTTGGATCAATAATGTCCTAACACATTAAAATCAACTTCCCAATCTTTAGAGGTGAATGGTAAATATGCAAGGGTGAAACTATATAAAATCTTAAAATGGACAGATTCTGTTTTTATGTCTCGGCTGTTGCGCGGGTTGGTTTCATTCACTGTTTCACACCCTTAATTATATCCACTCATTCCCAAATTCTTACCATACATTTATGACATGTATATGAAGGTAATCATGTCACAAGATTTAGAATCAATCCAATAATTTCACTGGGGCTGTTTTGAGTTCCACTCTAATTATCATGCTTCAAGGCAGGTTCTACCCCTCTAAGATTCATTTAAACACCTCTAAATAATATATAAACATATTCAAACTGATAAATACAGTATTCCTTATGATATAATTCAAATTCAATAGCTAAATCATCAAAGTCCAACAATCCCAATTTCTGCCTATAAGGTTGTACTCACTTTCTTTCCATCAATAACCATTCTCTTGTCATAATAAATTCAGCAAAAAATACCAAAATCATCTAAATAAATTTCATATATTAAATAGGTCATAAAACACTCAAAAGTAATGGATTAAAAACCTCAAAACCGTGATGCTTACTTGTGCAAGTTTTTAGCTCTGAGATTCTTTTTTCCTACTTCTCTTCAGCTTCCTTGTTTTCTCTTTCAATTGGGAGCACTTGAGGATGTCTTTAGGGATTTTTTTTTTGGTCTTAAATGGTAGAGATAGGATTTATAGGAGCTTTAGTCGTGATAATTCCTTAGGGGTTAAGTAGTAAGCATCAAAGCACAAGTCTATGTAAACAAGCATGAGGTGGCAGCTTCTTTTAAATTCTGATTTTGTACCAACATTCTCAAGTACAAATCACGTGTCCATGACCTATTTCAAGATGTTTACCATCTAATTTAATAACCATAGGATCCTAATTTTTATTATAAAGTAATTTCCTTAACCATTAATTTGAATCCGCTCTCGATTGACATCCGATCCTCCGTTGGTTTCTATAATTCCCACTTCAATACTTATCACTTCACTTGAGCTGAATAATATTACATCGTGATCATACCATCTTATACCTAATGTCCAAATTTTGTTGCATACTTACTAGGTTTTAAGATAGCCTTAATCAATCCAAATTAAAGGTGTAAGATCTCACCGATCATAAGTACATTTCCAAATTATCGTTGAGTAACAATTCATTATCCACCACTTGATTAACCGAATTTTCCACCATAGCTCAACATGAAATTTATCACCTAAGTCGAGAAGCTTAAAGAATAATACCTTAAAACCTCAAATTGAATATATCATTTCAGCAAAAAGCACAATGAATTATCAAGGTAAATGCAAATTGCAATGTCAATAATATGTGATGCATGCATCATATTGGCCATGTTTTCGTTTGAAGTTCGGGGTATTACACTCTCTCTCTCTCTCTCTCTCTCTCTCTCTCTCTCTCTCTCTCTCTCTCTCTCTCTCTCTCTCTCTCTCTCTCTCTCTCTCTCTCACGAGTTGTGCAATCAGTTCTTCATTCTGCTTGATCATCTCATGATCCATTTCCGAAGCCATCAATTTTTGACTTGTAGCCCATCCTTTAGAGAGGACATCAAAGGAGTTATTCATAGAGGTGGGTTGAACGGTCACAACATCTTCCCATGGACTGCATAACCTACAGACGCTCCTCAGGGACTTGGGGAGTTTTCCCTTTGCATCAGTCATCTTGATGACACAGCGTGAATGCTCATCGAGAAAGCTAAGATCGAGGTATTCAGTGAAGTCGACCTCGGGAATGACTGGAGGAGGGGTTATAGTCTCAAAAGTATTTCTAGAATACCCTTGTTTATATTCAACACAGCCCTGACAATTGGTTCACTAGGAGTCGGTCTATTGCGATATATCTTTTAGTTGATAACGGTACCATAGCTGCTGGACTTTCCTTTGAGACAAACGCAACTCTTTGTTTTTTAGCCTGAACTAAGTTATATTTTCCACCGGCCATTTTTCCCTTTTTAGGTCGAGATTGATATATAAAACAAAAGAAATTAGCAAATGTCAAACCTAATGACATAAACATTTGCACACATGTACAAATAAAGCGCTTACAGCTTAGAGGTGGAGGAATTTAGTCTGCAAAAAAGAAATATAAACACCATTAGAAGTTTGGTCGAAAGTTAAAAGGAAAAAACATACTTATTTGTCTAAAGCGAGTCAGCAATTCAAAATCTAGTTCATCTGGGTGTCCATGCATTGCCACAATCTCCCAACGTAGCACCGGTTATCCTTCCAACTCCGAATTGAATCAGGAGATTTTAGGACAAGGTTGCCTCCAGTGAACGGTCGAGCCATAAGTTAATACCATTCGAAATCATTATTGTTAGACCAAAAATTGAAAATAGCATCGAACTTCCTCACATCGGGAAGCCCAAACTCCATTTTGTGCTATGCTATATTGAAGCCTACGATCATCCTCCACCATTTTGACACAATCTTGGAAGGGGTTATTCCCAAGTGTTTAAGATTCATCTTAGTCACGACTATGAAACGATCAAGAGGGTTTTTTAGCCCGGTTATTTTTGTTCTGTATGAAAAGTAGGATGTTTTGAGGAACCCTATATCTTAATTACCAATCTGCTAGGTTGTGCAACTTAGCAAGAGAATTTTGAGAGTGTTGAGGAGAAAATAAAGGCAAAGTCACCATTTTTATAGTCCCTGCATTAAATATCGATACAGAATTTGAAGAGACACATTAAGCTACGCAACTAAAATGAATGACATGACAACTATCAGCATAGGTCTCGACACAACCAGTCATGCTCCCCTATGACAAACTGACGCTTGGCACCATTACCATCACCTCTTTGAGTACACGTATTTTCTAACCAAACAGGGAGTAAGTACAATAACAAGAGTAGACCTAAGAATCATTCAACCCAGCTCCAAGGGGAAATTGTCAATGCATGATATTATGTGGACTATAAGTAATGATGTAGGAGTTGACGTGGCACAAACGAAAGTGCATGACCTGATGGGGGCATGTGATAATTTATTTTTTCACATAACCCATCACATGGGCATGTCCGAGATGATAATGTACAACCTAGGCAACATCATGATTGGCATGACCTGAAGACCAACTCGTACCTATTTTACGGAGAGAAATTGGACAAATGCATGACCTAGTGGTAATCTTAATGCATGACTTGGAAGTTGACTAATTGCAACCCTTACATTAAGACGGTTGAACTAGTTAAAAGTAACTACTTTTTACTTTGAAAGAAATCAAGTAGTTCGGTTAGGATGTAATTATTAACTGCCCTCTCTCCCTATAAATATGGGGGATAGCTCATAAAAGGGGATACAATTTTGGCTAATCTAAGCTAAAATTCTCAATGTATAAGGGGATCTAACCCAATGATGACCTGGGATCCACTTCTTACAAATCTTGCATTAAACTCTAGCACTCATAGAATACATATATCTCAACAGCTAACACACACACACACACACACACACTCACATACATACATATATGTATGTATTTATATATGTATAGGAATATAGGAATAGGAAAGGAAGGATAAGATATACTAGGAACTCGAGCACAATGTGAAATTTGCGAGTTAAATATCCTAACATCATTGAATTTATGTCTACGTCTATGATTGATCACTGAACTTTAAAGTGTTGAGTTTTGGTCACTAAACTTGTTAGTTAATTGTCTCAATAATCACTGAACCATGTCTGCATTTTCAACTTGTCACTGAAGTTTAAAAAGTCGAGTTTCATTAAACTTATGGATTAATTGTCCCTATAATCACTGAACTTGTAACACCCCAAGTTTCATGAAGTCGAGAATCCACATCGTCCTTTAAAGCTGACTTTATTGCGGAAAATAACCAAATTTGTAACCATCACATTTATTATTTGAAAACTTCAGCGGAAAAAAATTAATTAAATAAATTGTAGAATAATTCATAAAAACTCAAATCTCAATTTTTCAAAGGAAAGTAACGATAAATAATAAAACAAGTGATATTAATAAAACTTGACTAAAAAAAATAACATCGTTATTAATTTGCCATCGCTGCCCTTCACTAGCCACCATCTCCAAAATCTGTAAAATCTGTTAAAAACGAGGTGAGCATTTCAAAAGAAATACTCAGTAGACTCGTCCCCAACTAGTACAGTGACCACATTATCATAATCACAGGCTCTTTAAAATCATAGGCTGTGGGTAGTCTCTTGTCATGCATTTAAGCATTAAAGTTATACATGACCGCATCATTATCTCATGCATTCAAGCATTTAAGTCATGCATAACCACATTTTGATTTTTATTTCATAAGAGATATTCTTGTCTTTTCTCATGCATCAAAACATTTAAATCACGTAAAGTACACATAATACATGCAATAATAATTTAAACTAATTAGTGGGGGTAAGTCTACCTCAAATCACTAGTTTGAAAAGTAGAACTGAATTATCACGTCAATCTTCTAAATCACCAAATCTTTCGTCTAGCCAAAAAAGAAAAAAAAAATAATTTAGTACTTCTAAAATTTAAAGATTAAAATGATGAAATAAAGTTTAGGGAATTTAAAAGTCTAGGGGTTGAAATAGTCTTATCGAGAAAAGTGGGTTGATTGTATGAATACTGAAACTTTTGAAACTGAAATTAAAATGTTTAAAACTAAAAGGACTGAAAATAAATGGGTTTTGATACTTATAGGACTAAAATAAATGACTTTCAAAAAAGAGGGCTCAAGGAATAATTCTTTATAAAATTTGTTTTAAAAACAAAATAACTCCCTCTCTCTACATTTGAAACCTAACTGAGGAGAGGAGAGGAGAGGAGCGAGAGATGGAGATAGGCGATGTCAAACGGCCAGCGCCTCACTCCGTTGGTGATGCCGCCATCACGTGGTGGCGATAGCGGAGGTTGGAGGGCGGCGGACGAAGAAGAGTTAGGCGGATTTTGGGTGAAAATCGAAACTCGATTTCGAGCTTGGGGTGATAATTTCCTGCTATATTCCGGTCAATACAAGGCGGCGATCGAGGTAAGGTGTTTGGGTCTTGTTTGATTCTTTGTTTTAGGTTTGATTTGGGGGGAAAAACTTGGATTTGAAGTTGGGCAGTAGGTGGTGGCAGTGTGGTCCGGTTGGGAGTTGCAGACGGTATTTGGGGTGGTGATGATGTTCACGGTTTGAGTGTGCAGAGGCGTTTGGATTGATCTGGAGTGTGTGGGATGATAGGTGTGCTTATTGATTGGTTGTGGTTTATGGGTGAGGCAGTGGATTTGTAGTGGTTTTGGCTCGATTTTGAGGTTGAATGTGGCGGGTGAAGAAGGTAGTTTGGCTGTGTGTATGAATGTGACGTTTTTCTTTAAATTCCATCATCTCCTTCAAATCCATTTATTGGATTAAAGAGACGACTCTCAACTTCTCTCAATTCCATTCATTGGATTGGAAAAGTTTGGCATTCGGAAGTGGGCAGTCGTTGGGTTTATGCTTGAAGTATGAATTTCCTACCTCCTAATCCATTGTTTGGATTGAAGGAAACTACCTTCAATTGTCCCAACTCCATTAACTGGATTGGAATGAAGGAGGGTGATGGTGTGAAATTCTTCATGTCAAGATAATTTGAATGAAAATCAATCGGGGTGGGAGAAAGAATGTTATCCAAATTTTATTTATTTATTTATTTTGCAAATAGATGTTGTGAATATTTTCTATATTTGTGTCATGAGGGATTTGGGAAGAAATACACACTGAATTTGATTTATTATAGGTAACTTAGGGTGAATCTGTGATGGAAGAAATTAGTGGGAATTTCTATAGAAATCTGAGTCGATTGTGGGATGGAAAGTGCTTGTGAAGATTAGAAATATTGTTGAAGAATTTTGGAAATAGAATTTGTTAAACAAGGTAACATGAATGAAGGTGTCAGAGCCAAGAAATGATTGATTGGGTTTTAACTATTAAATGTGCTTGAATGATTGGTAACAACATTTGGACATAAGAAGTTGGATCGGATTAAAATGGTTTTGGACTTAAAGTAGTTAAATTTTGGGTTAAGTATACAAGTACAAACATTTAGACTTGAAATTTTTTGTAATCAGACATTTTGTAACTAATTACACAAGTATCAAAATAATTTTCAAAATCAAGTATTTTTTTTTTTAAATTCAGAATTAGGTTCTGTAATTACTTACAATTGTAACTTTATTTCAATTTGTAATTAGTTACAATTGTAAATTTAACTACAATTGTAATTTATCACCACCACCACCATCGATCACTGCCTAATTTGTAATCAGTCACTGCTACAACCACCATCGAAAATACAATTATAACTTATTTCAATTTTGTAATTAATTAGAATTGTAAATTATGAATTAGAACTTTATTTCAATTTATAATTAGCTACAATTGTAAATTTAACTACAGTTGCAATTAATTACCACCACCACCACCATCGATCACCACCTAATTTGTAATAGTCACCGCCATAACCACCGTCGAAAATACAATTGTAACTTATTTCAATTTCGTAATTAATTACAATTGTAACTTATGAATTCGAACTTTATTTTAATTTGTAATTAGTTACAATTGTAAATTTAATTACAATTGCAACTAATTACCACAACCACCAATCACCAACCTAATTTGTAATTTGCTACTGTCACAAGACTCATAACCACCATCGAAAATATAATTGTAATTTATTTCAATTTTTTAATTAATTATAAATGTAACTTTATTTTAGTTTGTGATTAATTTACAAATGCAATTAAATCTCCTCATCATCACCACCACCACCACCACCACCACTGTCTCGACAACACCACAACTACATCAACCAAAAAAATAAAATCAAACAAAAACAGATGCGGTTCAAATATACCACACCACATCATCTAACCTCCACCACCTTCACAGTCACTCCCACCATCACCATCACCGATGTGCACATAGTTACCATCGTTGCACACACCTCCACCACCTTCACAGACATTCATATTAGCCATATAGACCACAACCAACTACAAGCACCAACATCAGCACCACGAACACAATCGAAAGAACCAAAACCACCCCTAAGCCAACACCAACGCCAAACACTACCACCCACAACCATTATAGCACCACTGTGGTCTCCACAAAACCATCAACCACCACCAACTCCCAACACATCCATCCATTAGCCACCGAGATCTACCACAGAACCATCACCATACTTCGCTACAGATTCACCACCCACAACCACCATAGACATTGGCACAGTCGAAGAATGGGGGGAGAGAAATTATCGACGTTGGTGTCACCGGTGGTGACGATTGATCAGAGACAATGGTAGTGGTTCATCGGAGAGAAGCGAGAGAGAATGGGGAAAGAGAGAGAAAGAGGCTCGGTAGTTGTTTGCGGAGAGAGATAAATGGATTAATTAGGTAGAATTTAGGTCACCTGATTTCCAAAAATAGTTTATAAATTTCTTTTTTTTTAAATTTTCAAATTAAATGTATGATTTTCCGTGATTTACCCTTAAAGTTTGGACTATAAGTGTGAACCTAAAATAATTAAAACTTGGACTTAAAATAAATAATGATCTTGGAATACATCTGATAAAATTGGACTTGGGTTTTTAAATAAATTTAATTTAACTCAATTGGCTAAACGAACACGTGTTTAAAAAAAATAATAAATGGGCAAAGTCGTACTAACACGTTTTTAAAATAAAAATATTTATTTAAATAAGTCACGAAAATTCTTGGTTGCTACGGAACTTATCTAAATGTCATCGACTAATCACTAAATTTAAAATGTTGAGTTTTAATCACTGAACTTATCAAAATGGTGGACATTAGTTAGTGACTTAAATTTCGTAACAAAATTGACGACGTGATAGATGGAATGTACACATGGTGTCACCTCACCTCAACCGATCAATCACGACACACCAAATTAAATTTATAAACATTCTTTCAAATTATCAGTTGTATATAAAAAATCAAGAGTAAAAAATGTTTTTAAAAAATTAGTGACTAATTGATTATCTTTTTAAAGATTTCTTACGTTGCAATTTGTTGTGTCGTCATTGGTCGGTTGAAGAGGACGTTATGACACATGCACATTCCGTCTGTCGCATCGTCAGTTCTGTTAAGAAAGTTAAGTCAATGACTAACGTCCATCATTTTGATAAATTTAGTGATGAAAACTCAATATTTCAAACTTCAGTGATCAGTCGAGGACATATAAATAAGTTTAATGATTATTGAGATAATTAATCCAAAAATTTAATAACCAAAACTCGATATTTAAAATTTCAACGATGAGTCAAAGACGTAGAAAGAAATTCAGAGATTAAAATTCAACATTTTAAAGTTTAGCGATCAATCCAAAACGTAGACATAAATTCCTTAATAATTGGAACAATTAATTCAAAATTTGCAGAGGGGTCATTTCAATTATTACCCCAAACAAAAGAAAGATAAGACTCTCTCGGTCTCTCCCCCCCCCCCCCCCCCCCCCCAAAGGAAAGATGAGCGTTTTTACGAGTACCAGCACTCGTTCTCTCTCCTCAACCTCACGCCCAAATTCTATTACAGAACAAAGAAAACCTATAACTCTCTCGTCTCCTTGTTCTAAAATCTTCCCTTTATCAAACCCATCTCTGAATTTTACAATCACTGCAAGAACTGGACCTTTATTGCCCATCAACGCTGTGACAGAGGACAGAGAAGTTGATAAAGCTGATGAAACCAGTGATAATGTCGAAGATAAAGCTTCAATTACAAGAGAATCAGAGGGCATCAAGAATATTACATCTTCATCTTCAGATAGATTGCTTAATGCTGCTATTGTTCTTGGTGCTGGCACTCTTGCCATCACTAAGTTGCTAACTATTGATCATGACTACTGGCAGGTGATCTTCTTCTTATTTTCTGTTCTTTTTTGAGTTAGTTTTTATTTTAATTTTTTGGGTGTTAGAATTAACATATTTGTTGTTCTTGATTAACTGGTAATGACAGTAAATTAAGTTTATTTATATTGAATTTTGCGCGGCATGGCTAAATTTGGTTTATGTCACTTCCCATATGTCTTTAAGTTTCAAGAATTTCAAGGATCTAGCCGGTTTAGCATATGATGCAAAAGCCTCTTTACATCTTCTAAATTGAAATTGGAAAAATGAAGAAGATGTGAAACCAAAATGGATGTTCAATAGTTTGATGTTGCACTACATGTCTATTTTCAGGGATGGACTTTTTATGAGGTTTTGAGATATGCACCTGAGCACAATTGGATTGCTTATGAGGAAGCTCTTAAAAAAAATCCAGTATTTGCTAAAATGGTGATAAGTGGGATTGTTTACTCTCTAGGAGATTGGATTGCTCAAGTAAGGATTTCATAATTCTCAAACGTCATTTTTGTGGCAAAGATGACATGTATTCATTTTGTGTATTTTTTTTCTCTGTTTTCTTTTGCTTATTAATTTGCAGTGTTATGAAGGGAGACCCCTTTTCGAATTTGATCGAACACGAATGTTTAGATCTGGCCTCGTCGGATTCATCCTCCATGGATCACTTTCACATTATTATTACCAAATTTGTGAGGTGATGTTTGTGGCTTATATTTGTTCAAACCCAAATTGGCTTGATGTTAGCTGTGTGTTGCTGAAATTGTTGACTTTTACACAGGCTATTTTTCCTTTCAAGGATTGGTGGGTGGTCCCTGCAAAAATTGCCTTTGACCAAACTGTGTGGGCTGCGGTTTGGAATAGCATTTACTTTACGGTTTTGGGTTTGTTACGCTTGGAATCCCGAGCCGATATTTTTGATGAGTTGAAAACTACATTTTGGCCTATGTTAACGGTAAGAACTCTCCCATTTAACATTTTTCTTCGCACTTATGTGCTTTAGTTTGCCTCTGTATGAGCGAGGTCTATTATGTGATCTAACTAACTGTAGTGTCAAACAAAATGTTAAATTACGAATAATTCATAAGCTGTTGTTTCCTTTCCCCCTTCTTTCCCTGGAAAGTAAGAGTTGGGGATGGGTTGTTATGCAGTCTAATGATCTATGAACAGTTCAATATGCTGATCCATATTGCAGATTCAGCTTCAGACCAGGATTTATTTTTATCTTTAAACACAATGCGTAGTGATGCAGAGTCAAGATGTGACGCCCTGAATTCTTTTATTAGAGTGTCACTAAAAATCATTTCTCGAGGGCTAAGTTGCTCTTATTAGAAATTAAAAACTCATGAATATTCATGTAAAATATAGCTCATATTTGATGGAGATTAAAATCAGATTTCTAGTAGATTTTGATAAAATTTATGTGATATGTGGTTAAAAAATAGTGGGTTTCATAAAATATGTGATTGAGATTGATTGTTGACTTTGACTTACATTTAAATTTAGATTTTAATTGATACCAAGCAGGGGCATAGTAAAAAAAAAAAAGGAAAAAGAACCCACATTTATTTCAACGAAGTAACAAGTATAATTCTCAATTTATGATATACTTATACGAAATAAGAACTTTTAAAAATTTGTAGGCTAAAAGTAAGTACTTTGTAGGTTTCCTTGTTCTCAATATTTCTCGCCATCTCGTGTCTTGATAGCCTCGAATTTCTAATTTCATGTAATGAGAAAGAGAGGGTGCAAGAATAATTTCTCAATAAGCATATAAGTGGAATGGATAATTATTTAACTTAGTGATCATATTAAATACTTAAGGTGATGCAAAAATTGTACCGAACATACGTGGTATATAGAATTTCGTGCATACCGCTATTATACTCTCATCTCAATTTATAGTGCATGCATATAGGACCCATAATCATTTAGGCTCATTCATACCATTAAACTTGTAAATGGGACTCATATACATTGTTTTAACATAGGGTATAAAATATTATCCATAAGTTACATAAATACTCATATGCTTACCTTTAAAAATATTAAATGAAGCGAGAAATAGAAGTTCGACTCTACTACTATGGCAACAAATATCTTGGGATGCATGAAGTGTGTGTGAGGAAAGAGTGCGTATGTGTCCTCTTTTAAAGTAGCAAGATTGCATATAATGAATAATGATTATCACTTCCCATGGGAAACAATCATTTTGTATGCATGATCTTAGGGAATTGGCACCAATCACGTAAGCTTCCACACACACTCATAATAATTGACTTCTTTTTGTTATTGAGAAAAATCAAAATTAATATTTTTTTACAATTATAGTTTATTTTCTAGTTTATCACGATTCTAGATAAAATAGCTTGCATTCCAAATCTATTACTGTTGCCCATCGTCATGCTCTGTGCAATGTACCAAATCATGCTCTCCCAAATATGACACCACCAAAACCCTAACCTTCTATCAGTTCTATGGCAGCATCTATTGCCTCCGTCCCTTTCTCAACCAATGACCTCATAGAGAGGATAATCATATATTTGAGCCGTTTCCTGCACTTTGTTGGACTTTGATTTCCTCATTTTAGAGCCTCATGAGTTTAGTTTCCAAAATATTGTGGAGTGCCTTGTACAAATTTAAGATTTTTTTTTTGCCTAAAAGTTGACCAACCACCTGCCGTATTGATGCTCAGTCACATACGAAAATCTATTGCATGCAGATGTTGCAATAAAATGATAACCTTCCGTATTGATGCTCACAGACGAATCACTATTTCATGCAGATGTTGCTATAAAATGATATTTGCTTCTTGCATGAGCAAATTACTTCACCTGATGCCCATGATGCCCATTATAGACAGGAAAAAATGCAGGATATCTTTTAATTGCTTGTATCATCATTTGTATGCTAAGGACCTACGATACTTGGAACTATGGCCAACATAAGGCACTGAATCATCATGTTGGATCTAGAATGAACAAATAATAATTGACCTGTTCCAACAATTTCTTAAAGCCTGAAGGATAATAATTTAGAGAGAACTTCATATCCATGGAGACGAACATGACTTATATTGGAAGAAAGTGACAACTTCTATATGGAAGTACTTACTTAGTTAGAGCAAAAAAGAACAATGAGGATGTTCTTGTTGCTATGAATTTTGTGGATGGACCATTTGAGAAGTACAAAATCATGCTCAAACCTTACTTGACTGATAGAAACTATAAAATCATTGGGGATTTACTTGGATGATTATTGTGCAGTATTGTCTTTTATGTTCAAAGGGACTAACGATACCGTTTGATTGGAATAGTGGCATCACAGTGGAAGACAAGTTGGTTGCTGAGAGGAAGTCAACTAGGACCTCCCCAATCTTGCTCTAGGATCTCAGAAATCTAAATATGTTAATGATGGGAAAATTCTTGAAGACGACGACTATAATTTTAGCATGTTACTCAATTCAATCGTGAGTGATGTTGAGACAGGAAATTAGAAATTTTAACTCATCTAGATTTTTAACCCCAAAGTATAAGGAAACAAAGTCTCTGGTATTATAATCATTTATTACTGTTAGCAACAATCTATGTTAGTATATCGTGCTCCTTATTATATATGTGTACTCCCTTGTAGCTTCTGTGTATGACTTGCTTAGATTGTTGCTATTTGGAGTTCATTGTTGATATTTGACTTGAAGGAATGATCACCATCCTTAGTCTATTGATGTCATTGATGATCGTTTGCACATTCAATTATTCATCATACGGGGAATATTATTATTTGGTTAGGAAAAAAGGTTGTCCTTTTTGGATAGGAAGTTGCAGCAGATCTCCTTGGAGTCTAGTTTTCTAGGTCAAAATTAAATGATGGAAAGTTGAGATAAGAATAATAGATATCTATAGTAGATTAGGAATAAAGATAATTTAATTTAAATTAGCTTATTTAGTTTATTATAGTTTTTTTTTTTTTAACTTGTAATCCGTTCGGCGGCTTGAGTTTTAGTTATAAACATTTGCTTTTTCAAATCTCGAGGTAAATAAATGATTAAAAATTGGAGAGAGAAAATATGTATGGTTAAAAAGTTGTATTGGAAATTGGAATTATTATAATAAAAAAATAACCAAAATACCCGAACACATCATTGACTAGAATTAGGGTTTTATTTAATAAATTTTCTAGATTGAATTAAAGTAGGTTTTATTTCCTTTGTTCCCTTCTTAAAGGGTGGCTATATTATCACTACAAATATTATTTGACACACCACATATTTTTTTTTTTTTAAATCTATTATTATTATAGCTATTGCTATATGACATAAATAACCTTACTTGTGCACGCCCAACCCTTTGAAGTTTTAATTCTTCTCTCCACCACAAAATACAACCATAGTTTTTCTCCAAAGCTGTCGAACGCCCATCCAACGATGATGCATGCCTCCGTCGAGTGGCGGCGAAGAGGGTAGGTAACGAACAATGAAAAGAGGGAAAAAATGAGTTTGATTTTAAGCAAAACGAGGGTGGAGTTTGTACTTGGAATTTGTGATTTCTCCGGCAATAATTCGTCCAAGCAGGTCGGCGATCAAGGTAAGGAAGGTGTTGGGTTTCTCAATTTTCTATTTCTCTTGGTTGGTTGGGTGTTGATTGGGGCTTTAAGTAGTTTAGGTGGGTTCGAGTATTGGTGCTTCAGTGGTGTGATGGTGGGCGTGAATATTGCATATTTGCTCATGGTTTGCTGTTGGTAAATGGATGGTTGAGGCTCGGGTTGAGGTTCAACCATACCCTTTTTTGGCATCAATCCACAGCTAAGATCTCTAGCCCCCAAAAATCTCAGTTGCGAATCATCTACCGATGGGGGCGTTTGTGATGTTTATTTGGTTGGCACTGCCCATGTTTCTACGGAGTCTTGCCAAGAAGTTCAAACTGTGATCAATTTCTTGAAACCACAGGTTGTCTTTTTGGAGTTGTGCTTAGGCCTCGAAATTTGAAGATACCAGCTTTAGCTAAAATGATGATGATGTGGAAGAAAAATCCTTAGTACAGACAGCAATCTCGATCTGATTTCCAAAGGGAGAGAGTGTTGTGCACCAATATTTTGTTTTTATTATATGCAGGATATATTAGTAAAATAGTTGTGGTGTATTTATAAAAACTATTATTTATTTGGTGTGTAGTTAACATGTGGTGGGATAAACAAAAAATGTGGTGGTAATATATTTACCCCTTCTTAAATTAGGGTTACTTGACTCTATATAAAGAGGTTTTATTCATTGTAGTATTAGACTTTGATGATTGATAAACTCATATTTCTCTATCTAATTTTTCTTGACTCTCCCCCCTTCCTTATCTCTTTATCTGCCTTTATTCTCAGGTCTTATTCTTGTTTGTCACATTTTGTGCCCCTTAGTCAATGCTCTTGGCGTTTGGCACTCTGTTTCTATCATAAAATGTTTTACCAGTTTTAGGAACTGTATAATTTAGCAACCATATTATTCATATTAAGATTCCAGTAAAAGGGGCCTTTATGAATATTAGTTTGCTAATCAATTCAACCATGGACGTGTGTTGTCAAAAGATCATATCGAGGACATTGCTTTATGAGGCATTTACACTTAAAGACTTCAATTTCCTTGTGTTGGATGGACTATTGTCTAGCATCACGTTATAACATAGCCCCTGTTTGGCTCGCATTATAAACAAAAGCACATTTTTCTCTATTTTCTTTTCAACCACATATTTATCAATAAAATAATATTACACAAACTTATAAAAGATTTTCTACTTTTTAACCATATATTCTCCTAAAAATCACTATTCAAAAAAATATTTCTTCAAATAAACTATTTAAAATCAACATCAAACAGGGTCATAAATTCAATTGGAAAATGTTGATAATATAGCATATCATTGTGTATAATTTTTGTTATGCCCATTTGAGGTTCTTGTGACTTGTATAGTTACGCTGCCGAATCATTCATATATTTTATGTCAACTTTTCTGCAATTGTTCGTGTCAATCTATGGACATGAAGTGATTTTGTTTTGTTGTTAAATGACAGGCAGGGTGGAAGCTTTGGCCTTTTGCTCATGTAATAACTTATGGCGTGATTCCTGTAGAGCAAAGACTTCTATGGGTGGATTGTGTGGAGCTCATATGGGTCACCATACTCTCAACGTAAATATTTTTAACATTTAAATTATGTTGTACAAAAATAATGTCAAATTTTAACAGATGAATTTTTGCCACAACTTTCAGATATTCGAATGAGAAATCAGAATCGCGGATATCTGAAGCATCAGTGAAAGCTGAATCAAGTTCTTCAACAGATGAATTTCCCAAGGTAAGATTTAAATATTCAGATATTTGCAGGAACAGAAGTCAAAAATGTTATATAACCATTTCATGTGCTGTTTAATTTTTAAATCAAAGTACAACGCAAAGTTTTATTGGTACTACAAATAAAAACTCCTCTAATTCTTTTGAATATGACCGTCCAACTAGGAAGTTCCCCCAGCTGTCCGCAAGTAAGCCTTGTCCATTTTGTGACCCTCCCTAACCCTAACTAGATTTACATTTGTGGTTGCTTAGGAGAGTGAATGAAGCAAAACATTGTGTTGATCTGGTACCGCCGTCACGAAATCAGCCAGCTAAAATTTCGTACCTCTGTCTCACAATCTTGCTGCAGCTATAGCCTCACGAGTCTCTTTGGGGTGATGATAGATCTTTGTTGTGGCATAGTGAAATAGGTATAGATGAAATTTAAAGCTTACAATTGTACTGTAATCTATTATTTGGTACATATTTTGATATGTGGCTATGTTCGGCAAAATAATGTCAGAAAACAACAGCATGTTATACACTTCGTTTGGGCTTCTTTATTTGCTTATTTAAGATGAATTGAATGGATATCTACATAAAATATTATTTCGCTCGGGTGTAGTTTCGTTCGAGTTAACAATTAAAAGGGATTAGAAGAAAGTGTAAACACCATTGAGTACTTGTTGATATTGTATGTTGTGAACGACAGCATCCCCGAAATAAACATAAGAGCTCTTTGACTCTGAATCAACCCAGAAATGAGCAAACACACCATCCTCGTCAGTCTCATAGGCGTAGTAGAAGCTATGACTCCTTTTTTCCAACCCGAAATGTGCAATCAATGTTTCTGCATCGCGGTCAATGGCTTCCAGTCATCGATCACATCGATGGTTCCTGATATCCTACCCAATACAATCCAATGAAGAAGGCCCAATAGTATCTACCTCCATAAATCTAATCTGTTGACAGCTTGGAATGTTGGCCTATGAAAATTGATCAGCAAACGTTTTTTTGGTTGCAGAAACATGTCGATAAGAATGTAGTAGATACGTTTTGCTCGGTATATATAGTGTGTGGTTGTGCCCCTCAACAAAATGGTTGCAGAAACATGTCGGTAAGAATGTAGTAGATACGTTTTGCTCAGTATATATAGTGTGTGGTTGTGCCCCTCGACAAAATGGCTTACAACCCACATAGAATTTGTCTGTTGCTTTAGTACTGTTAACTTTGCATCACATTCACAACGTGAGTTCCCACGTTTTTGTTCACCAGAAAGGGCCACCAATTTTTTTAGTTTCATCTGATATGTCTCATCTTTTTTACCATGTTTGCAGCAAACATATGATTTCCAGACAACCTCATTTTTCTGTTGATCCTTTCAGCAACTACAAATACGTATGCTAAACCCGACTAATTTCGCATACTCATAAAAATTGTACACATCATCAAGCAATTGAAATTCTTGTCCGAATGTTAGAATTGCACCAATATTGAATTTTGGAATAAATACATTGTCATCCCCTTCCATTCCTTAAAATTAGTATGAAAAATTATTTAGTTTGTGAAATAATTTAAACATAAACTCGTGCAAAACGTAATGTAACAAACATAAAATTAAAACTAAGTTGCGAAATTAAACAAAATAAAAACGTAAACTCAAACACAATACAACACATTTAAGAGTAATATATATTTGTTTTGCAAAATAAATGAAAAAAATAAGAGAAAATGACTCAACAAAAATTCAACAAAAAAAAGGTATAAACAACTCTCAGAGAAATAAGAAATTCTTCTCTATTCTTTTGTTCCAAAAGAAGTGCATCGTTTTTTTTTTAGTTTGGGGAACGAATGCATGAAGTCCATTTGAATCACGTAATCTATAAGCAAAAATGTAAAAAAAAGAATAAAAAAAATTATTATTGAAGGTTGTCAGTCGCTAGGTTACAAGCAAGGTCTACTTGTAACTTACGCTTTTCCTTGTTTTTGTAAGACAAAGCTTAGGATAATCTCCTTCGCGCAATGCGTAGGAGAACATAACTGTACACACACACACAAACACACACACACACAGAACTTCTCCCCTACCCGTTACGGGTAGGGGAGTTTCCTACTCGAGTGAGAAGGGGATGTGATGGGGTGGGGTGGAGCCCAATGCCACCCACCCTACAGGAGTGGGTGGTTTGTGAGGGGCAAGTAGGATTGCTCCCCTACCCATGACGGGTAGGGGAGCTATTTCATATATATATATCAAAGTAAACTGACTATTATTATTTGAATATCTAATTTGCCGCCTTAATTTTGTAACTTGTGTGTGATAATTGTCATCCATCCAGTTACATAATCGTCGCCCACTTTCTCATGTAGTTGTCTTCCACTATGACGCGATCCTACTCGGGAATTTCGACGAAAATGCGGAATAAACGACAAGACAATAAGAAAGATCTAAATTCAGCAACAAACACAAGAAACAAGAAACAAAATAATTGGAAAAGATAAAATTGACGATAAAACATTGACCAAAAAATCACGAAGTGAAGATTCGACGACGCGGATTGAAGAACCGAGGTTTTCGAAACGTCACAAGGGCTTGTCAATTTCCTTGATAAGTTTCTGATTGGAACGCCACAAATATTTCACAGTATTTGAGAAGTTCAGATTTGTTCTTAAAGAACACAAAAGAGAATCGTCAACATTTTCAAAGAAAAAAACTCTCAATGTATTCGATAATCAAAGTTGTCTATCTATTCATAATGAAAAACATAACATAATATAGTCAAAAATACCTTAAACCTAACCCTAGCCGCAATTAGGGTTCAAATACGGAAATAAATCATTAGAAACGGAAAATAATTAAAATTTGCGAAAATTCGGAAAAATAGAGTTACGGCCTTGAATGACTCTTTTATGGCCGTAAATGATCTTCTATTTACGGCCGTAAGTAAGGATTTGCTGGAAATCTTCATTTTTACCCGAGAGGGTCTTACGGCCGTAAGATACATGGTTTAGGGCTGTAAGTATGCTTCTGGATTTCAAACTTCGACCCTTTGATTCGGCTTGATCCATTCGCCTTCCCGGTTCGACTCCAACACGAAACTTGCTCCGTTTCTCACGTAGATCACCGTTGTATTTCTGGTAGCTTGACTTCTCCTTTCGACGCCTATTTTGGATTACATCATCCCCCCTCTCTTGAAAAGGATTCAACCTCAAATTAACTTCTGGTCGACTTTTCAAACACTTCCTGCTTTTGTGGGCTTGATGGTCATGCTATGCCTCGTGCTTTCTTTCAACCTTTTGGACTGCTCTTTTGTGTCAATGGATTTCGTCCTCGTTTTAAGATCATAGTGGGACTTTGGTACCTGCAAAACAGATTTAGTCGAACTGGGGAGGGATTTGTTAGATTGGTTAAGTGCAAGGCATGAATCCTTGTACATCAACCGTTGTGAAAAAAAACTCAATTTGAGGGTGGACTCTCTTTTCTTTTTCTTTTTGCTTTCAAGCTCTCCTTTTTATGAGGTCGTGGCCTCAACTCTCTTGTTTTCAATTTTCACACCCTCTCCTTTTTCTGAGGTCGTGACCTCAACACTCTTATTTTTCCCCTCAAATTCAGCTTTTATTTTTAATTGATCCTCCCGAACCTCTTTAGGAGATAAAGGAACGAAAGTGGTCTTCTTTCCACCCTTCACAAAAGAATATCTGTTCTTAAAACCATCATGCACCACCCTCCTATCATATTGCCAAGTCCTTCCCAACAAAATATGCCCAACATGCATAGGCACCACGCCACACACAACCTCATCTCTATAACCCCCAATGGTAAATTTGATATTAACCTGCCTGTTCACTTGAAGCTCCCCCGACTCGGTTAACCATTGCAATTTATAGGGATTAGGATGTTTCAACTTAAGAAATCCCAACGTTGCCACCAACAATGTACTAACCACATTAGTACAACTTCCCCCATCAATCACCATCTCGCAAACATTTTTTCCCCTCCAAACACCTGGTGTGAAAAAATGTTATCCCTTTGTTCATTCAGTTCAGCCACCTTAACTCTAGAACTTATGACATGCCTATTAACAAGTGATCCTTTCACTGCATAAATTAGCCCTTCATCATCCCTACCACTAGCCCCAATATCCTGTAATCTAGGCATCCCTTTAAACTCATCTTCCGAACTAATTTTCCCATTATCTCGCAAAAAAATTACTCTTTCATTTGGACACTGAGATGCAATATCACCCGAACTCAAGCATTTAAAACGTTTAATATTCCTATCCTTAGTAGGTTGGGAATTAGAAATATTTTTACCTTTTGTTGTAGATTCCTCCTTTCCCTTCGGAACATGTTTGTCATTAAGATCCCTTTGTGGACAAGAAGTAGGATATGATCTAGGTGAATGCTTTGCTGTCCCCTTTTGCTTTATTTGCCTCTCCACTTTCATTGTCATATGCACCATGTCTTCTAGTTCCACATAATGTTGTAACTCAATGATGTTAGAAATATCTCTGTTCAGCCCACCCAAGAATCTAGCTATTGTAGCTTCCCGATCCTCCACCACATTGGACCTAATCATGGCTACCTCCAAGTCTTTATGATACTCCTCCACACTCCTGGAGCCTTGCGTAAGCCCCTGCAACCTTTGGTAAATATCCCTATGGTAGTGGCTTGGGACAAATCTCTTACTCATTATGGTTTTCATCTCACGCCATGTATCCACTGGCCTCTCACCATTTCTCCTTCGATCCTTCACCAATTGATCCCACCAGTTTATGGCGTAGTCAGGGAACTCAACTACGACAAGCTTAACCTTCTTTTCCTCCAAATAGTTATGACACTCAAACATCAACTCCACTTTCTTCTCGCAATCTAAATAAGCCTTCGGGTCATTCCTCCCACTAAAAGGTGGTATGGTCATTTTAATATTTTCGAGGTTACCATTCATTTCATCTCTATTCTCATGCCTCCTTCTATGACCTCTTTATGCCTATCACCCCTTTCACTCCTTCTTCCTACACTAGCCATTGAAGAATGCACATTTTCCCATCCACAAACATCCCTCTCTTCATCAAACCCATATCCAACCCTATGATTGTTTCCCCTCCTAGCTCTAGGACCCATATGAGTTTGATCCCTACACGACCGATTAATAGTTTCTTCCTCCTAACCATTCTAGTCATCAACTTCTCAAAATGTTCATGCAAAGTTTCCATGACACCTACATCATTCCTGTACACCCTATTCATACCTTCAGGTCGCTTGTTGTGGCTCATTAATGAAGCTGCTGGCGCCATTCTGCCAATGCCCTTGTCTTCACCAACCAATGAAGAAGATGAATCCCGCCTGCTAGACATTGTTAGATTTCAAAGAAATAATTGATACTTTCCCTAAAAAATGTATCACTCAAAAATCCACTTTCAAGAACTCCAAGAGCACAATCCAAGAACTCAATTAAGGGTAGGGCAAGATATGATACGAAGAAGAATAAGAAAATTTGAGGATTGAGATAATTCAGAATATTTGGAAAAAATATTGAATTTTTGAAAAAAAAAATTTATTAGAGAATTCAACTACAAGAATGGAACTTAATTTGGATAAGAATTGACTAAAATAAACAAGATTCAATTTTTGTTGGAATTTTGTATGGATCAAATAATAGAAAGATTTTACTAGCACGAAGAATAAAAGACTCAAGAAAAGTCAAGAAAATATCAAGAACTGAATTTATATTCAAACTCTGATACCACCTAATGCGATCCAACTCGAGAATCTCGACGAAAATGTGGAATAAACGACACGAAAATAAGAAAGATCTAAATTCAACAACAAATACAACTGGAAAAGATAAAATTGAAGATAAGACATTAACCAACGATCACGACGCGAAGATTCGATGATGCGGATTGAAGAACCGAGGTTTTTGAAACGCCACAAGGACTTATCACTTTCCTCGATAAGTTTTTGATTGGAACGCCACAAATATTCCACAATATTTGATAAGTTCAGATTTGTTCTTGAAACACAAAAGGGAATTCTCAACCTTTTCAAAGAGAAAAACTCTCAATCTATTTGATAATCGAAGTTGTCTATCCATTCATAATGAAAAACATAACATAATATAGTTAAAAACACCTTAAACCTAACCATAGCCGCAATTAGGGTTCAAATATGGAAATAAATCGTTAAAAACGAAAAATAATTAAAATTTGCGAAAATCTGGAAAAATAGAGTTACGACCGTGATGGACTCTTTTACAGCCGTAAATGATCTTCTGTTCAATACTTACAGCCGTGACAACTAGACTTACGGTCGTAAGTAGGAATTTGCTGGAAATCTTCATTTTTACCCGAGAGGGTCTTACGGCCGTGAGATGCATGGTTTACGGCTGTAAGTATGCTTTTGGACTTCAAACTTTGACCATTTTGATTTGGCTCAATCCATTCGCCTTCCCAGTTCGACTCCAACACGAAACTTGCTCTGTTTCTCACATACATCACCATCGTATTTCCAGTAGTCTGACTTCTCCTTTCGACGCCTATTTTGTATCACATCACACTACTTTGTATCAAGTAAGCTCCATATTCTCTTTCAACTTGCTATGATGTGAAAATTGTCTGTAGATGGCCAAGTGGTTTGTGGAATGAGTTGTAAGAACTGTCATTTTACTCATGACTGGTTTGATCGTCCAATCGTCCTTGTGATCGTACAATTGTCAAGGTGCCTTTGTGATCAAATTGCCAAGGCTCCTCTACATCGCCTTGTCATTTGTAATGCGCTTTCATGCTTTGGATTTTATGTTGGACCTTCGAATTGGGTATTTTTATGTGTCAACAATTACCTCCCAATATGGCTGAGTTAATCTGCAATCATTAATTTGCCATATTCATGCATTTTGCCCCTTTTAATATCATTTTAACACAAAGTAGATAAGATAAATGTACAGTGTACCTCATGACAACATTTAACATCCCACTACCAAAGCATTGCATCCCACTACTTGAAAATGAATCATTATTTGTTCTACACGTATCTTTTCGCTTTATAAAAAGGAGTAGCCCTTTCCCAGCTTTTATATTTACTGCCATCGCTTTAGAGTTTTTTACAATCTATTTCCCGCGATTTCCTCTTTACAAACTTTCTCTGTTAGCTATGGCACCTAAAATTTCTTCTTGTTCCTCGCCCAAGGTTGTTTCTAGTTTTCAAGATTTCTAGAAAATCCTTGCCTTACCATATGTTACATCTGATATCCTATTCACTTCACCGTCAAATTCAAGCGTATGTCTGGGTCCTACTTTTATTGATGTTGACAAAATTAAATTTTCACCAATAGCACAAACTTTTCCCCTCTCCACCCATTTACCTTTCTCCGACTCTGTACCAACATGTCCATTGTTTTGTAGGAGTATTCGTACATGACCCAAGTCATTGAATTCTACATCTTCAAAATCTACTATAATGTTTTCAAGTTGGACCAAGGTAATGTTGAGGGTTAGCAATTTCAAAAATGCCCTTAAAAGAGCTGGTGTTCTTAATGCAATTGAAGCTTATGCGAGGGTTCTTAATTTGGACCCAGTGCTATTCTCCATGGTGCTTCAATTCTTGTCTACTAAACACTATGTTTTTATTTTTCCTTTTCCAATTCGTCTTTGCTTGATATCTAGCCGAAGTGTATCTTCGCTCTGAGCTTCACCAACTTTCTTTGCTTGTGTAGAACTTTCTGATGTTTCTTCCCACCTGCAGGTGGAGGGAAGATCTTTGATGGCGACCCATACTTTTTAGCATGTGGTACTCTCTTCTTCCTTTTAGGTGTGCCATGTAAAACCAAGTCATCGAACTGTCGCCCATATGGTTCATGCAAAGTCCCTACTATGGGATTATTTTCTTAATTTAGCTACTTGAGAAGTCTATTACTTGATACTCCCCTCGCCCTACACTCTGCTTTCAAGTCCATTTCTTCTTCTACATCAGTCATCTCATCATCGTCCAAGTCATATGTTTCTTCTTCTTGTGGGATTACTACAACTAGAGTATTATATTTGTTCTCTAATATCCATGTTGTAGCGCCCCGAGTTCCGTATACCCGATTCACTACGTCATTTTCTGTCTAAATTTTTCGAATAATATTTTTGCGGAAGAAATAATTGAAATTCATTTTTGGAAACATTAAATAAACTGTAATGGCCGATAAAATTGAAAACATTTATGAAACCATTTGAAATAGTAAATCGAACCATTAATTTTGTAAAGAAATTGACAATGTCATAATTTCTCAAATAAATGAACTTCTCTAAATTATTCGATTGTTTGGAAAAAAATACGGAAATCATTAACGTCAAACTTTCAACCGTTTAACGATTATTGCCACCATCATTCATCGCTCGCCACCGTCTCCGAAATCTGCAAAACTGTTAAAAAGTAGGGTGAGTATTTCATGGGGGAAATACTCAGTAGACTCATCGCAAATTAATTTAATTTATAAGATGATTAAACACATAAATCCCGGCTCTTTATAAAACGGGCATTGATAGAGCTTCTTTATAAAACGGCTCTTGATAAAACTCATATTGTGCATTACAGCACGGGACATATTTTGCAAATCATAGGCTCTTTGAAAATAGCTCTTTGAAAACAGCTCTTTGAAAACCATATACTTATAAAAACATTTTAATTATGCCAAGCATAATTTCTTTTGAAAGCATAACATAAGATAGGATTGAAATCCTCATAAACATAGGGAGACACAAGAACTTTACCGAACTTAGGTGGCAAGAATTCTTATGCAGTAAAATCATAATAACAGTAAGTATACCAAAACATAATTCTTGAAATTCATAGGGATCATTTCCATCATAACATAAGATAGGATCGAAATCCTCATAAACATATGAGACAGGAATTTTACCGAACTTAGGTGGTAAATCCTCATAAACATATGGAAACATAGGAATTTTACCGAACTTCGTGGCAAATCCTCATAAACTTATGGAGACACAAGAATTTTACCGAACTTCGTGGCAAGAATTCTTATGTGCATAGCAATGATCCAAAACATATAAAACATTATCGTAAAAACATAGGATATACTTACTTTTCATAAAAACATAAGGTATATTTACTTTTCATAAAACATACTTAATTTTCTTGAAAATTGACTTTCACAAGTCACATGACATTTATATGAAATCATAATTTAAATCAATTAATAAGTGCGAGTCTACCTTATATCCGACGAGTGCAAAGTTGAGCGGGAAATTTCTTTAAATTCTCCGTACGCTTCGTCTTAGCCAATAAGTCACTTTAGTCTATCGAATATATAGTTCAAAATGATAAATTATAATTTGAGGACTAAAATTGATGTTTTGAAAGTTGAGGGATTAAAATGAATACTTTTGATAGTTCAAGGACTAAAATGAATACTTTTAAAACTTGGGCTTAAAAGTAAATCAACAGTGACTGAAATAATAGATTTTGAAAATGAAATGGCTGATTAAAACTCATTTAAAACTTTGGGGCTGAAATGGATAACTTTAAAACTAAAAGGACTGAATGGAAACAAATTAAAATGTCAGGGACTTGATTTGAAATTTCTGGAAGTTAACATATTAAAATCAAAATATATATTTATCAGATCATCATACGCTCTCTCTCTCTCACTTTGCAAATATTGACTTCGACCGAGAGAGAGAGGTGAGAAAATGGAGGAACGGCGCGACACTGCCGGTGATTCGCCGGCGAAGTAGCCAGCGCAGGTTGCGGTAAGCGGTGGCCAAAGCAAGGGTTCTGATTTTAGGGCTTGGGTGCGAGAAACAAGGGCGAAATCGAAACAAAATCGAAGCTGGAAATTGAAATCGGATTTGTGCTTTTCGACCAAAATATGTCCAGTGGTGGTCTGAGGTGAGGTAAGTACTTTGTTTGGCTTATTCTTGGGTTTGGGTTGATTTTGTGTTTGAATATGATGTGAATATGGGAGTTGCTCGTGGTTGGATGGTGCTGGTGATTGCAGGTGATTGTGTAGACAATGGTTGCAGTGTACTGGAATTGGCGGTGGTTGAGTCAGAGGTGAGTTGAGCAATGTTTATAACGTTTGGGCTGTGAGGTTGATGATGATGAGGATTCCAATTGTATATAGAGAGAATTGTGGTGGTGTCCAATTGAGAAGGTAGTGATGATGATGGAGAATATATCAAAATAGAATAAAAGATGGTGGAGAATGATGATCATGGAGAGGGTGGAAAACATCATAATTGGAAGGGTGGTGATGATAATGATTCAGGGTTGTGGGGTTGGAATTAGTGAAGTATGGGTTGGATGTTGGTGTTTAGTGGAAAGTGGTGGAAAAAGAAATGGAATTGATTGTGACTTGAAACCATTATGCGTGAGGATGAACTAAGTTATTGAAAATGAGATGGAAAGTGATCAATATGGGGACATAAAAATTTTGAGGAGGGAATCATTTGAATGGAATAATTGAGATATTTAAATAAATTTGGAATTCAAAATGATTTTGAAAATAATACTTTGAATAAATAATTAAAATAACATAATTTTAGAAATTCGGATTTTAATTTAAAATCGAACAAATTCGATGTTTTGAAAATAATACTTTGAATAAATAATTAAATAACATAATTTTAGAAATTCGGATTTTAATTTAAAATCGAACAAATTCGATATTTATTGACTTGGCTAGACGAACACGTCGCGGTGTTAACTTCAAAATAATGGGTGAAATAGTAGCGACACAAGTTTCTAAATATTAAAATAATCATTAACTGCGTAAAAATTCTGGGTCGCTACACATGTTGCTTCCCCTATTTCTTCTGTGACTGCGTCATTTTCTTTGTTTTGAAATTCATTAGCTAATATATAATTGTTGGCCATATTTAAGGGCAATGTTCCAAATTGATTATTAGTACAACCCTGACACCACCACCATCATCATCATCATAATTTCCCCTTTGCTCATACTTTGACCTCAAAACATACTTGCTTGATGATGCTTCTCCCATTATTCTTTTCGAACCATTAACTTGTTTAGCTCCTCTAATGTTCTCATTTTTTGTCCACGTGGGATTTGCAGACTTGATTTGCTCCTTACCTTGCTATTGTCTCATCATTTGTCCATAATTTCTTTGATATTGCCTCTACTGTGTCCTTTTCATCTCATCAAATGGAATCACTCTTCCTGCTTTGGAATTGTACAAGTGCCATACATTTGGGCGATATGACTGTGGTTTGAATGTTCTGAGCTTTTATGGTGGACTTGGTGATCTTCAAAACGTCGTTGCATATAACCGTGGACTATATGAATTCCCATGTAACACCCGGCCAGGAAAGCGTAAGAGATTTGATAGGCACTACTCATACCAACAAAGGACACCTTCTTTTCCGGAAGTCCATCGTTAGAAACTCCAACGTTAAGGGTGCTTGGTTTGGAGCAATTCTATGATGGGCGACCCCTGGGAAGTTTTCTCAGGGAGCGTGCAAATGAGGACAAAGAATGCTGAAAAGACCCATGTTGGTACAGTGGGGACAGTACGTCGTCGATCTAACGGCCGGGACATCCCATTAAGTGGGACCCGGGTCGTTACAAATGGTATTAGAGCCAATCGCCAGCCAAAAATTGGGAACAAAGTGCTATGCGGGATAAATTATTACACCATAGGGTGGGAGCCACCTCTAGAATCCCAACACCTGGCAACGGATCGTCAGATGGTTTAAGCGCGACGAAGATGTCCCGAACCTAACAGGGGTGATTGTAAAGGCCATGAAAGCTTAAGAGATTTGATAGGTACTACTCATACTAACAAAGTGAACCTTCTTTTTCAGAAGTCCATCGTTGGAAACTCCATAGTTAAGCATGCATGGCTCGGAGCAATTCTGTGATGCATGACCCCCTGGGAAGTTTTCTTGGGGAGCGTGCAAGTGAGGACAAAGCTTGCTGAAAAAACCTATGTTGGTACAATGGAACAGTACGTCATCGATCTAACGGTCGGGACAACCCGTTAAGTAGGACTTGGGTTGTTACATCCCAGGACCTGGTTTTACTTGCCCTCTAAACTGTCATGGCTTAGCTTTATGAAGCAGTTTTATATTGGCCTTTATTTCATTTGATGCTTTTATAATCTCCTTTTGTCATCTAGTGCATAAATTCTTTACCTTTTGGTTTGTAACTTCTAATCTTTCAAACACACTAAGACGTGATTTGTATTTTCCTTCATCTACCACTAATTTGAATTTCAGTAGATCCTGCTTCTTGAATTTGGGAATGACCATGTCAATACCAACTGTCTGGGAAAATGGATTTTCATCTGCTGCCATCTTTTTCTTTGAATCAAAGGTTATTCGTCAAGATTCAATTGCATCCTATATCACATTGCGAAAGACCAAACTGTTGTTAGTGGTTTGAGATCATGCATTATGTCATTTACAGTGTTTTTTACAATCTGTTGGGTTTGACAATCTATGTTTATCACTCAGGTTAATCTATTTATCTTGAAATAGCCGAACAAATATTAGATTGGCCTTTGTTATATCAAACGAAAATGTTTTGACTTTTTTATTTTCTTTTTTAGCCATTTCATTTTTATTTGATACTTCCAATTTGGTCAACACAGGACATTTGTAAGTATCTCCCTTGACCAACTCGACTAAACCTATTTCAACTTCTTCTCGTCTAGTGTCAATTGCATGTACCCTAAAATTAAGGTCTCTATAGTAGGTCCATTTACTAGCATTTTTCATTCGTTCCTCCTCTCTAAACAGACGCTCATATCTAATGACATTTGCACTAAGTTGAAAGAGATCAAGGAACTCCCTATCTTGATATTTCTTTTTAAGTTCAAAAGTAAAACAACTCTGGGCTATTTTGACAAAAAAAAAAATTCATGCAAGGGGGTAAAGAATTTACACCTACCCATTTTAAATGTTTGAAGGAAAGCTTCAACCTATTCATTTGGCAGTTGATGTAAATTTTCTACATCTTCCAAGTGACTTATGATTTAGTTTTGTAAAATTGAGCTTGGAGCAACTACTCTAACCGTTGCCAATTTTGAACAAAATTTGCTGGCAGGTTGATAAATTATGAGAATGCAACCCCAGTGAGTGAATTTGGGACCAACCTTATTTTATGACAATCTAAAACTTCGCCACATTGTAATGTAAATCGTTCTATATGTTCCAAGCTAAATACTTCCTCTAAACCAGTGGACAAAGAGAATTCGGGTACTCTAAGCTCCCTAGGCCAAGGATATGTTTGATCTACCCAATCTGGATAAGGTTTTCTATAAGTTGGACGAATTACTAGCCTAATCCCAAATGGCCATTTGACCTTACAAGATCTCCGTCATTTTATCCATTGACATAGCATTGGGATCAAATGGAGCTCCTACTGGCTATGGTGCATGAGGCACCGCTGGCGATCTGACAGCATTAACCCCACCATTACCCATAAATGGAACATTGTTTGCTTCATTAACACCACTGAATTGTTGGTTTGCTCCTTCATTGATGTGTATAGCATTTGGTCCTATGTTTTGGACATTTTCCCTAACATTAATGGTACCCCTAGAGTGGATGTTTCAACACCTCCTGTATTGGAAGGTCTTAGACCCCCTATGTTAGACGTACCAATATGTGGTGTTTTTAAGCCATGACTCATGTACAAAGTTGAATAACTAGCATTCATATTCATATTTGGCGAGTCATTATCTGGTAGGCTCCAGATTTTATTGTTACCCCCTCCCATAGGATTTGTTTGACATACTTGATCAACTAGTTTATTCATCAATTTATTTGTATTCAACTGTTTAGCCATGTTGTCATATTGCCTATTTCGGTTTTGAGCAATTTTTTCAACAGTATGAATATTTTGTAAATTTACCTACTCAACGATGTCCTGGGTGAGTTCTCCCGAAATTCCACGCATGGTACGTGGGCTTAACTTGGTCGTTATTTCATAACGACCACAAGATCATCCTGAGTTAGGACTTTGCTGGCTCTCTTGTTCTTCAACCATGCAATGAAGAAATCAATGTGCATTTGGCTCCTTGTCGGAATTTTTATGAGACATGATGCGTCAAACTTCTCAACACCAAGTGTCCCATTAAGCGTGCCAAATTGTTTCGCTCAGGTGTCGTTTTGCTCAAGATAACAATTAAAAGGAATCAGGAAAAAGTATAAGGGAAAAACCTCTTGAGACAAAGTTCCAAAAAGGGGTATTTGCACTAAGAAAAACCTGATTACAAGATGCCTGATTACGAAAGATGCCTCCAAGGGGCGCAAGTACACAATTTAAATTTTGATAATTTCTGAGATCTAAGGTAAAAGATTACATCTCTGTTTTCAGTGTTTTGGTTTGTTGGTTTTTCGAAACTTCTAAAATTCTGCTATATATACATATCTAAGTAAACCGAATACTGTTATTTGAATCTCTAATTTATCGCCTTAACATTGTAACTTGTATGTGATAACTGCAGTTCATCATGTTGCATAACCGTCGCTCACTTCCTCATGTAAGTGTTGTCCACTACTTTGTATCAAGTAACCTCCCATGTTCTCTTTCAACTTCTTATGATGTGAAAACTGCCAGTAGATAGCCAAGTTGTTTGTGGAATGAGTTGCAAGAACTGTCCTTTTACTCGTAACTGGTTTGATCATCCAATCATCCTTGTGATCGTACAATCCCCTAGGGGCCTTTGTGATTACTCAATCGCCCAGACTCCTCTGTGCCGCCTTGTCATTTGTAATGGACTTTCAATTTTCGGACTTCTTTGTTCGGCCTTTGAATTTAAGTTTCAACAGATACATTAGTAGTATATTTTCAATATGGGTGCATTTTGACACAATTGGTGCAAAAAATGCATATTTGAAGCCAAATTGAAGTTTATTTGAAGTCATTAATAATCAATTGGGTTGTGAAAAATAATTTGTTTGATTAATGGATAAATAAGTTTTGATCGATTAATTTGATCATTTGTGATCGATAAATAAGTTGTGATGTTTCGTTAAATAATTCGTGATCGATTAATTTTACTATTTGTGATCGATAATTAAGTTTTGATTTATAAAATTTGTGACTGTGATGTTATGAGATTGTGGTTAGTACGTAACCCTGACCATTAATTTAATGTTATCATGACCTTAATGTTTTAATTATTTGTTCAATTAATAATACTTTTAGTTAATACAATTTTATCTTTTTGCAAGGAATAGATTCAAAACATGACATACATTGGTATGCCATTAAAGCGTTGAAAAACCATCGATGCTAACTTTGTTCTGTTTTCAATTTAATAAAATTTAGCATAAATTTTTGATAAAATGAAATAAATCAACATTGTTACATGAGAATAAATTTGGGATTTTCAAGTCAGAGTTTTGATCCCGTGACCCACTAACATAACACGTGGCCCAGCGAAGACCCCACATGGGTGGGAAATGTCCTCGCATATCTTCCACAAAGACCATAAATTTGCATGGGCTTCACTCATCTCACCCTCGACCTAAACTGTAATGACCCGGCTCACTCGCTGGGGCCTTCTCCGTGTCGTATTCATGGTCTTTCCACTCCCCTTGGTTGTCTTGGTCTTCAAGGGCTACCAGCCTCGTTTCCAGGAAGTGAAATCTTGCCTTCCATAAGGATCGAACATTGTACCTAGGGGTTAAGTACAAAGATTCTTAAATCCCTGCTACCATTAGACCCTAGAAACGAGACTGGCAGCTCTTGAGGATCAGGACAACCAGGATGGAGTGGAAAGACCATGAGTACGACATGGAGAAGGCGGCTTTTTTGTAACGACCCGGCTCCCTCGCTGGGGCCTTCTCCCTTCTTACTCATGTTCTTTCCATTTCCCCCTGTTTGTCCTGGTCCTCAAGAGCTGCCAGCCTCGTTTTTAGGAAGTGGATTTTTGCCTTCCATGGGTTTCGAACCTTGTACCTAGGGGTTTAGTACAAAGGTTCTTAGAAACCGACCAATGGTGGTGGGTTTCTAAGAATCTTTGTACTAAACCCCTAGGTACAAGGTTAGAAACTCATGGAAGGCAAAAATCCACTTCCTGAAAATGAGGCTAACAGCCCTTGAGGACCAAGACGACCAGGGGGAATGGAAAGACCATGAGTACGACACGGAGAAGCCCCAGCGAGGGATCCGGGTCGTTACATAAACTAAGATTGCAAATGTCAATCTATAATTAGGAAGTTCTAGCGGGCATGCAAAGCGTAAATTGAGGTCCTCGTGCAAACCCTAAGTATATTTGAGGGATATTTGGCATGATAAAATCAGTTAGAAGTATTTAATTAATTGATTAAGATCCTAACATATTTTATTTACAACTAATCTTCGCACCCGTGCGTTGCACAGAAAAAATATTATAATTATTAATTATTTAATAAATAAACAATTTAATATATTCAATAATTAATGAAAATGTGAGAAATATATAACAAAAACAGTTAAATTTATATATAATGGGAAAGAATATGAGGAAACGGAAATAGCAAAACTCAATGTAAATTACGAAACACTTCTTCAAAAACAACATTTACAGTTGATTTTGATTCTGTACCATCTTCATCACAAATCATGACTTTCAAACCGTTACGATTTGTGACCCTTGAAACTGCAACGTGTAGTTGTCCATGACAAAATACTGGTTTCTTCAAGTATAGTCCAACATGAGACAATGATTGACCTTGACTTTTGTTTATGGTCATTGCATACGAAACAGTCATATTAAAGGTTTCAAAAATTAATGTACCAAACAGCTCAGTCTTATCTATCTCTTGTGATACCAAAATCTCAGCAAATGGACGAAGAACATACATGTTGCTGGGAAAAGTCAAGTCTTCAACCTCTGTCACTTGTGTTATTGGCATGAAGTTCAGTCGATACATATGTTTACATGTCTTGTACTTTGCGTTGTTGTAGACCACTGAGAAGTGACGCATTACGTATAGTCGTCCCTCAAGCAACTTAGGCGAAAAACTCATATAATTGAAAAATGCATATTCATAATCTTGCTGGTATAATTATGGTCTATATTCTTATCAAATCTCATTAACAATAAGTAAAGTAAGTAAAGAAATCATACAAGAGTTCAAAAGCCACAAACAAATAAAAAAAAAACATAAAGTTATAGAAAATTTGAAAAAACTCGATTGGGAATGCTTTGATATAAGTATAAACAATTACAAAACAGACGAAACATATGAAATGATACAATTTGAATGATAAAATTCATATTTACGAAAAAATTCATAAAGCTATGGAAAAATTCATAATTTTTCTAGCATTATTATGGTCCATATTCCTATCAAATCTCATTTATGAAAAAATTCATAAAGTTATGAAAAAATTCATAATCTTCCTGGAATAATTATGGTTCATATTCTTATCAAATCTCATTTAACAATAAGTAAAGTATGTAAAGAAATCAAACTGGATAAAAACTACAAAGAAATAAAAAAAAAAATAACAAAAATAATATAAAGTTATGGAAAATTTGAAAAAATTCAATTTGGGAATGCTTTGGTATAAGTATAAACAATTACAAAACAGACGAAACATATGAAATGATACAATTTGAATGATAAAATTCATATTTACGAAAAAATTCATAAAGTTATGGAGATATTCATAATCTTGATGGCATTATTATTGTCCATATTCTTATCAAATCTCATTTATTGAAAAATTCATAAAGTTATGGAAAAATCATAATTTTGCTGGCATAATTATGGTCCATAATCTTCCAGGGTCCTCATGACGTGGGAAATGGTACCAATGCAATTGTCCAATTAATGATATATTGTGCAAGCATATTAGTTGACCAAAAAGAGGAGAAAAAATGAAGCTAACTATCTTGTTATAATATATATAAAGAAAAGATTCTCAACACAATCCAGAAGAATCTTCCTTAAATTAAAGGATTAAAAAAAGGAGTTATGGAAATCCCTAGATACCTGTCCCTAATGATAAGAACGTTGCCATGCTAGTTATTATCTCCCTTCTGGAGAACGGCTTTAAACACATATGGATACAGAGGAAAAAGATAAGTAAAAGTGTAGAAGGTAAATCTCAATTTTATTATTGATGCTGTCAAAAATCCTAACCTTGACGTGGCAGGATCTGGTGATACTTCGATTGCTGGAAGAGATTGATGAACCCGCCTTGAATAACCTGCAAAAAAGGCGAGGAGGATTCTCCCCGTCGCCCCTCCGGTGTGAGAATTAGTTTTCTGGAAAAATATAGAGAGAGAATATATAACTGGAAAGCGTAATGAATTGTGAATGAATTTATGCGAGTAAAGGAGCTGTATTTATAGGACTGAAAAAGCCCATAACTCCCTTTATTTTAGGAAGGAGTCCTTATTGCCATAAACTTACCTTTTAGGAGGAGTTCTAATCTTATAAGAATTGTACTTCCTCTTTTTTATGATGACTCCTTATAGGTTATGTCTTATTCCAAGGGCCCAAGGAGGTGGCCCATTAATAAAGCCCATAAGGGTGAACACCCGGAAACCTGAAGTGGCCGGGTAAGGCCGGGCATATTCCCCACTATGGATGCAAGGCCTGAACTGATCGGGCAATTCTGGGCTGGGAGGTAATAAGGCCGACCATACATCCCGGTGATAAGTGCTTTATTAGCATGTATTTAATTCACTTATTATCCTATTTTGTTATTAGTTTGATCCTATTGAAGTATCGTTTAATGTATTTTCATTTATTGTGTTATACAAGATCGCAAAGAACGAAAAGAAATGAAATATGACCAAAGAAATACGAAAAAATCAAGAATTGAGGTTCAAGGGCATATTCAAAGAGCTCCAAATCAATAATGGCATGTGGGAAGAAGATTAGATGCAAAAATTATGGTCAAAGAAGGTTTGGAATGAAGTTGGAAATCAAAAACCCGCAAGGATTGTGATCATGAATTTTAGTCATAGATTGAAGCTCAATTTTTTCATAGAAGACTTTCGAATTTAGGAAGATCTATTTCACAAATAATTGTAGATATTTGAGTTTTATTTCCAACGCAACTTGAATCACCACAATCGGACTTCGGGAGAGAAGCTTATGACCAAAACATCGAGCACGGGCGCTTCTCGACAGAAATACACTTACGGCCGTAAATGATAAAGTTACAGCCGTAACTTCCAAATTTCGAAAATTTTCAGTGGCTAACTTACAGCCGTGATAAGTAAAGTTACGGCCGTCACTTTCTCTCCAAGGAATTTCCTTATCTGATTCAAGATCTATCTTTGGTATATCTTTGGGGTAAAGTTAGGGCACGATTTTGAGAGTATAAAAGGAGGAAAATCACCACAAAAAGGAGGCTAGACATTGAGAAAAATTGAGAGCAAAATATAGAGTATTCTTGAGAGATTTTTTAGCACAAGAGCATCAAAAGCAAGGGGAATCCATGAAGCAATTTGAAGAATCTACCACAGCCATGCTAGGCTAAATTCCATATCTTGTTCAAAGGGGAAGTTGTGTTAACTTGATTATGTTATTTTCTTTTCCTACAAATTAGTAGCGTGAATTTATTCCTTTATTTCAATTGTTGGATTATTATGTTTTGAATGTTCATTGAGTTTATTTGATTAATAGTTTAATTTGGCCACTTGGATTATTGATCTTTGGATTCATGAATATGCTATGTTTAGATTCTTGATCCGTAATTGTCATTGAATCTTTACTTTATTAGCAAATAAATCTCGTGCAGGTTTAGTAATAATTTAACTTGGATTGATTAATTCGAGCTTGTGAAGTTAACGATCCAATTCAATCTATTATTCTAGATTTTCATACTAGTCGTGCATTAAATCCTAAGAGCTTGTTTAGGATTGTCCGTGGCTAGAATTGGTTCGAAGAACTTGTTTTGAATCAATATACATAAGGAAGAATTTAGATAGTCAGAGCTTGTTGATTATTTATGATTGATAATTGAATAGGGATATAAATACGTTACAAGGAAAAGTATAACATTAATTGAGGGCACAACCGAACCCGAGAACAAGATTTCTTCTCATATTAATTCTCTAGTCATATTTAATTATTTATTTTATGCATAGTTTTCATTCAAGCAATTCAAACAACAAAACCCCCCATTTCATTCTAATTGATCGAACAACTAAAATTAGTTTTCGTTCCTCGTGGGATCGACCCTTACTCTCACTACAACATTATTAATTAATATTTAGCGAGTAAGGAATTATTTATTATTTTGGTACATTGCGACACGCATCAAATTTTTAGCGCCGTTGCCGGGGAACGGTTAACCAATTTTGTGTTTTATCAATTAGAATTTTATTTTTTCTGCATTTTATTTTATTTATTTTATTTTCACTTTATTTCTATAATTTTTAAAAAAATAAAAAAAAAATATTGCCTTTCTACTTCTTTGCTTATATACGTAGAACTCGGTCAACTAATTTTGAATTTTTTTTATTTTGACCCAGAAATCGAGAAAACTTTTCGACAGCAAAGAAGAGCAACACAACCAATGGCAATAGATAACAATAATCTGACTCTCAAGCAACTAGCTACCTCGGATGTTTCTCAACAATCACTATGCATCACTTTTCCAGCAGTGGAAGAAGGCAGAACTTTTGAGCTAAAATCCGGACTGATCCATCTTCTGCCAACTTTCAGAGGACATCCCAGTGAGGACCCATACAGACATCTGAAGGAGTTCCATGTGATTTGTGATAGCATGAGACCCACGGGTATTACTGAGGAACAAATCAAGATGAGGGCTTTTCCATTCTCGCTGAAGGATGCTGCTACTGATTGGTTGTATTGTCTACCATCCGGATCAGTAACCACCTGGAACGACATGAAGAGGCTATTCCTAGAAAAGTACTTTCCTGCATCGAAAGCTGGAACGATCAGAAAGGAAATATGTGGGGTTCTCCAAAACAATGGTGAATCATTATATGAGTATTGGGAGCGCATCAAAAAGCTCATCTCGAGCTGCCCCCATCATCAGATCAGTAAGCAACTCTTGGTGCAATATTTTTATGAAGGTCTGGCACCGATGGATAGAAGCATGATAGATGCTGCAAGCGGAGGTGCATTGATGGAAAAGACACCGGAACAAGCACGAGCTTTAATCTCCAATATGGCTGAGAACACTCAGCAGTTCAACTCCAACAGGGATATGCAAGTTCGGCGCGTGAATGAGGTAAGTAGTTCCAATATTCAAAGTCAATTGTTTGAACTAACAAATCTCGTTAAACAACTTGATGTAGGGACTGTAGGGATGGCACAACAGGTCAAAGCTTGTGGGATATGTGCAAACTTCGGACATCCAACAGATACTTGTCCGGTGTTGCAAGAGGAAAATAGTGCCCATGTGAATGCTGCAGAAGGTTTCCCGTTCCAAAGACAGCAGTACAATCCGTACTCTAATACCTACAATCCAGGATGGAGAGATCACCCAAATCTGAGTTATGGAAATAACAAGCCCCCGGGTTTCATTTCCAACAAACCTCAAGGGAAAGTTCAGCAACAAGGAACCTTCCAACAACAGGGGCAATATCAGCTAAAACCTCAAGGCTCAGGTACTTCTCTTGAAGACATGGTTAAAGCCTTAGCATCTAATACACTTCAATTTCAACAGGACACTAAGTCTAGCATTCAAAATCTGGAGAACCAAATGGGTCAAATGGCTACAGCCATCAACATGTTGGAATCACAATCCAGAGGTAAATTGCTATCTCAACTCGAGATAGATCCTAAAAACGTGAGTGCCATAACCCTGCGGAGTGGAAAAGTGATTGAAGGTTCGTGAAAGCAGGCCCCAGTAAATGAAGAGGAAGAAGAGAAGGAAATTGAAAAGGAAGTTACAACTTCGCAAAACCTGCAGGTAAAATCCAACTCTAACTCAATTGTTAAACTAACTCCACCTCCCTTTCCCAGCAGGTTAGCAAAAGCAAACAAGGAGGGCAAAGAAAAAGAAACCCTGGAGATGTTCAGGAAGGTGGAAGTCAACATTCCCCTATTGGATGTAATCAAGCAAGTGCCCCGATATGCAAAATTTTTGAAGGATCTGTGCACCAATAAGAGAAAGCTAAAGGAAAATGAGATGGTAATAATGGGTGGGTCTGTATCTGCACTTCTTCAAAGAAAATTACCTCCCAAGTGGAAGGATCCAGGTATGTTTACCATACCTTGTCTAATAGGCAATAAGAAAATAAATCGTGCTTTAATAGACTTAGGAGCATCTATCAATGTAATGCCTAGGTCTACCTATGCTTCTTTAAAACTGGCCAATTTAACTGAAACGAATGTCATAATTCAATTGGCTGATCGCTCTAACGCCTATCCGGATGGGGTAGTTGAGGACGTGCTAGTGCAAGTAGGAGGGTTAGTGTTCCCGGCTGACTTTTATGTGTTAGACATGAATGATGACCACTCCCCAACTCTACTCCTATTTTGTTAGGGAGACCATTTCTAAAACATCTAAGACCAAGATAGATGTTAGTAGAGGCTCACTTACCATGGAATTTGATAATGAAATGATTCAGTTTAATATTTATGATTCCGTGAACTACCTTGATAATGATAATCCTGTTCATTCTGTTAATGTTATTGATTCTTCAGTACAGGAAACTTTCAAACTTGGTGGAAATGGTGAAAATCCAGGTAAAATCTCGTGTATTACATTGCCAACTTCTGATGACATGCTTTTGCCCCCTGTCTTGCAGGCCCTAATGAAAAATATGAAAAAGAAGTTGAGCTTTGAAAATCCACCTAATCCCGTTGAAGGAGGAAACAACAAGTCTAGCCAAAGACAGTAAACAAAAGCGCTGCTCGGGAGGCAACCCGAGAGGGGAGTTTCTTTACTCCCTCAAATTTTTATTTTTTTATTTTCATTTTTGTCATTTTCCTTATTAGTTAATTTATTTCAAAACAAAAAAACAAAAAAACAAAAAACATGTCCCGTCCTTTGATTCCATTCACATTACCCTCTTTTGTTTTGTATTGTCACGCTCCACATTGAGGACAATGTGGAATTCAAGTGTGGGGGGATGATTATCTATTATCTTTTGTTATCCCTATTTTATTCATCTTCATTCAATCATTTGTTATCTATTATCTTTTGTTATTCCTATTTTATTCATCTTCATTCAATTTTTTTTTTGTTAGTTAGCTTTAATTGTGCTTAGACCCACATTTCGGTTTAATAGGAAGCAGCCCCACTTATGATTATTTTTGAACCACCAACTTCCTAAATTGCATAATCGGATAAACAATGAGCACATAGAGATGAGTTTTCCAATAATTTCTAAATTAGTTTGAAAATGGGGATAAATTGAAAAATTTCTGCAACCCAATTGAGTCAAACCAAAATTGATATGATAAAATACCGCCTTGAGTAACTTCATTCTATCCTTATCCCCTAGATTTTGAGTTCGGAATGAAGACTGAGCAATGACCTATAACTCATAATTGGATGGGAGAAGCACATATAAACCATAATTTGTGAGCTTTTGAGCCTATGAGCTACTTTTACTCTTTATATTAAGCTCTATTTTTTGATGTGTGTCCTGTATGGTTGGTTTGTGCTTGGATGTGCGTTCTTGTGCATACCGTTGTAGCTTCTTGACTCAAGTGCAAAATATAGTAGAGGCATTAGGTTAAACCAAATTTGACCTGCTAAAAGGGCCTACCATGATACATGTACCAATAGAAGTCCTTTTGAGCCTTAGCCTTTCCTTGAAATTTTGATGCCACGCTACAAGCCAAGAAATACCCTTTCTTTCGCATTGTCTCTGTTTTGAACCCATAGAGAAGAGATTCGCAAGCTTTTGTTGATTAAGGATCGCGCTGTAGTCTAAGTCTAAGAAGTTGCAATGGTTATCTTGTGTTGGACGATTGTTGTGTAATGGACTGAATTCAGGGGAATGTAATTTTATCTCAAGCCAATTGGTGACTGCGTAATGATTTGAATAAAAGAGAAAAAGTTGCAGTCTGTACTCGAAAAAAAATTGAAAGAGAAAAAGTAATGAAAAGGAAGTTTAGTCATGAAAATTAGTAGCTGAGGATGTCAAACACTCAACTTGTGAAAAAAAAAAGAAGAGATTCAAGTGTGAACAAAGTTGGGTTGCGGGAAACAATGAAATTCATATTAAGGGGTGAATGAAGTAATGTCATTGTGAATTGACTTAGTTTGCGAAATTCCTTCTCGACTCAGCCTAAATATGTCATTTTATCCTACCTGACCCGAAGCCCCGTTACAACCAAATAAAGACCTTTACTTTGCACTTGTATTATTGTTGGCTCCGGTTATGACATTTGAGCAGTCTGTGGTAATAGATTCTCCATGCAGTGAGTTGAGTGAAAATTCTCACCCTTATACACTTTGTACGAAGAGAGAAATATCTAGTGAGGGTGTTAACTCCCATTACATATGCTTATGAGTGGTTTGAATTGCTTGGTCTATATTCTGTACTTTCAAGTTGGCCAAAAACTAACACCCATGTAGTAAATCATTGATAGAGGTTAAGAGAGAACTCACGAGAGGTGGGAGGATACATTGAAGGTTCGTGAAAGCAGGCCCCAGTAAATGAAGAGGAAGAAGAGAAGGAAATTGAAAAGGAAGTTACAACTTCGCAAAACCTGCAGGTAAAATCCAACTCTAACTCAATTGTTAAACTAACTCCACCTCCCTTTCCCAGCAGGTTAGCAAAAGCAAACAAGGAGGGCAAAGAAAAAGAAACCCTGGAGATGTTCAGGAAGGTGGAAGTCAACATTCCCCTATTGGATGTAATCAAGCAAGTGCCCCGATATGCAAAATTTTTGAAGGATCTGTGCACCAATAAGAGAAAGCTAAAGGAAAATGAGATGGTAATAATGGGTGGGTCTGTATCTGCACTTCTTCAAAGAAAATTACCTCCCAAGTGGAAGGATCCAGGTATGTTTACCATACCTTGTCTAATAGGCAATAAGAAAATAAATCGTGCTTTAATAGACTTAGGAGCATCTATCAATGTAATGCCTAGGTCTACCTATGCTTCTTTAAAACTGGCCAATTTAACTGAAACGAATGTCATAATTCAATTGGCTGATCGCTCTAACGCCTATCCGGATGGGGTAGTTGAGGACGTGCTAGTGCAAGTAGGAGGGTTAGTGTTCCCGGCTGACTTTTATGTGTTAGACATGAATGATGACCACTCCCCAACTCTACTCCTATTTTGTTAGGGAGACCATTTCTAAAACATCTAAGACCAAGATAGATGTTAGTAGAGGCTCACTTACCATGGAATTTGATAATGAAATGATTCAGTTTAATATTTATGATTCCGTGAACTACCTTGATAATGATAATCCTGTTCATTCTGTTAATGTTATTGATTCTTCAGTACAGGAAACTTTCAAACTTGGTGGAAATGGTGAAAATCCAGGTAAAATCTCGTGTATTACATTGCCAACTTCTGATGACATGCTTTTGCCCCCTGTCTTGCAGGCCCTAATGAAAAATATGAAAAAGAAGTTGAGCTTTGAAAATCCACCTAATCCCGTTGAAGGAGGAAACAACAAGTCTAGCCAAAGACAGTAAACAAAAGCGCTGCTCGGGAGGCAACCCGAGAGGGGAGTTTCTTTACTCCCTCAAATTTTTATTTTTTTATTTTCATTTTTGTCATTTTCCTTATTAGTTAATTTATTTCAAAACAAAAAAACAAAAAAACAAAAAACATGTCCCGTCCTTTGATTCCATTCACATTACCCTCTTTTGTTTTGTATTGTCACGCTCCACATTGAGGACAATGTGGAATTCAAGTGTGGGGGGATGATTATCTATTATCTTTTGTTATCCCTATTTTATTCATCTTCATTCAATCATTTGTTATCTATTATCTTTTGTTATTCCTATTTTATTCATCTTCATTCAATTTTTTTTTTGTTAGTTAGCTTTAATTGTGCTTAGACCCACATTTCGGTTTAATAGGAAGCAGCCCCACTTATGATTATTTTTGAACCACCAACTTCCTAAATTGCATAATCGGATAAACAATGAGCACATAGAGATGAGTTTTCCAATAATTTCTAAATTAGTTTGAAAATGGGGATAAATTGAAAAATTTCTGCAACCCAATTGAGTCAAACCAAAATTGATATGATAAAATACCGCCTTGAGTAACTTCATTCTATCCTTATCCCCTAGATTTTGAGTTCGGAATGAAGACTGAGCAATGACCTATAACTCATAATTGGATGGGAGAAGCACATATAAACCATAATTTGTGAGCTTTTGAGCCTATGAGCTACTTTTACTCTTTATATTAAGCTCTATTTTTTGATGTGTGTCCTGTATGGTTGGTTTGTGCTTGGATGTGCGTTCTTGTGCATACCGTTGTAGCTTCTTGACTCAAGTGCAAAATATAGTAGAGGCATTAGGTTAAACCAAATTTGACCTGCTAAAAGGGCCTACCATGATACATGTACCAATAGAAGTCCTTTTGAGCCTTAGCCTTTCCTTGAAATTTTGATGCCACGCTACAAGCCAAGAAATACCCTTTCTTTCGCATTGTCTCTGTTTTGAACCCATAGAGAAGAGATTCGCAAGCTTTTGTTGATTAAGGATCGCGCTGTAGTCTAAGTCTAAGAAGTTGCAATGGTTATCTTGTGTTGGACGATTGTTGTGTAATGGACTGAATTCAGGGGAATGTAATTTTATCTCAAGCCAATTGGTGACTGCGTAATGATTTGAATAAAAGAGAAAAAGTTGCAGTCTGTACTCGAAAAAAAATTGAAAGAGAAAAAGTAATGAAAAGGAAGTTTAGTCATGAAAATTAGTAGCTGAGGATGTCAAACACTCAACTTGTGAAAAAAAAAAGAAGAGATTCAAGTGTGAACAAAGTTGGGTTGCGGGAAACAATGAAATTCATATTAAGGGGTGAATGAAGTAATGTCATTGTGAATTGACTTAGTTTGCGAAATTCCTTCTCGACTCAGCCTAAATATGTCATTTTATCATACCTGACCCGAAGCCCCGTTACAACCAAATAAAGACCTTTACTTTGCACTTGTATTATTGTTGGCTCCGGTTATGACATTTGAGCAGTCTGTGGTAATAGATTCTCCATGCAGTGAGTTGAGTGAAAATTCTCACCCTTATACACTTTGTACGAAGAGAGAAATATCTAGTGAGGGTGTTAACTCCCATTACATATGCTTATGAGTGGTTTGAATTGCTTGGTCTATATTCTGTACTTTCAAGTTGGCCAAAAACTAACACCCATGTAGTAAATCATTGATAGAGGTTAAGAGAGAACTCACGAGAGGTGGGAGGATACAAGCCACATTGGGAAATGAATTGGGCCGGGGGTATTGATTTTCATTTCTGTTCAGAGGATATTGGATGATGCATCTCTTGCACACACTAACACACTCCGGTTATGCAATTAAATTTTCATGCTAAAAGAGAAGTGGACTGTAACCTTGACTTTCCGATTGTAGGTCTATCTTTTTGTTTGAATTATATTTCTTTTCTTTCACATCATTATTCGAGGACGAACAATGGTTTAAGTGTGGGGGGATTTGATAAGTGCTTTATTAGCATGTATGTAATTCACTTATTATCCTATTTTGTTATTAGTTTGATCCTATTGAAATATCGTTTAATGCATTTTCATTTATTGTGTTATACAGGATCGCAAAGAACGAAAAGAAATGAAATATGACCAAAGAAATACGAAAAAATCAAGAAGTGACGTTCAAGGGCATATTCAAAGAGCTCCAAATCAATAATGGCATGTGGGAAGAAGATTAGATGCAAAAATTATGGTCAAAGAAGGTTTGGAATGAAGTTGGAAATCAAAAACCCGCAAGGATTGTGATCATGAATTTTAGTCATAGATTGAAGCTCAACTTTGGCATAGAAGACTTTCGAATTTAGGAAGATATATTTCACAAACAATTGTAGATATTTGAGTGTTCTTTCCAACGCAACTTGAATCACCTCAATCGGACTTCGGGAGAGAAGCTTATGACCAAAACATCTAACACGGGCGCTTCTCGGCAGAAATACACTTACGGCCGTAAATTATAAAGTTACGGTTGTAACTTCCAAATTCCGAAAATTTTCAGTGGCTAACTTACGGCCGTGATAAGTAAAGTTACGGCCGTAACTTGCTCTCCAAGGAATTTCCTTATCTGATTCAAGGTCTATCTTTGGTATATCTTTGGGGTAAAGTTAGGGCACGATTTTGGGAGTATTAAAGGAGGAAAATCACCACAAAAGGGAGGCTAGACATTGAGGAAAATTGAGAGCAAAATATAGAGTATTCTTGAGAGATTTTTTAGCACAAGAGCATCAAAAGCAAGGGGAATCCATGAAGCAATTTGAAGAATCTACCACAACCATGCTAGGCTAAATTCCATATCTTGTTCAAAGGGGAAGTTGTGTTAACTTGATTATGTTATTTTCTTTTCCTACAAATTAGTAGCGTGAATTTATTCATTTATTTCAATTGTTGGATTATTATGTTTTGAATGTTCATTGAGTTTATTTGATTAATAGTTTAATTTGGTCAATTGGATTATTTATCTTTGGATTCATAAATATGCTATGTTTAGATTCTTGATCCGTAATTGTCATTGAATCTTTACTTTAGTAGCAAATAAATCTCGTGCAGGTTTAGTAATAATTCAACTTGGATTGATTAATTCGAGCTTGTGAAGTTAACGATCCAATTCAATCTATTCTTCTAGATTTTCATACTAGTCGTGCATTAAATCCTAAGAGCTTGTTTAGGATTGTCCGTGGCTAGAATTGGTTCGAAAAACTTGTTTTGAATCAATATACATAAGGAAGAATTTAGATAGTCAGAGCTTGTTGATTATTTATGATTGATAATTGAATAGGGATATAAATACGTTACAAGGAAAAGTATAACATTAATTGAGGGAACAACCGAACCCGAGAACAAGATTTCTTCTCATATTAATTCTCTAGTCATATTTAATTATTTATTTTATGCATAGTTTTCATTCAAGCAATTCAAACAACAAAACCCCCTCATTCCATTCTAATTGATCGAACAACTAAAATTAGTTTCCGTTCCTCGTGGAATCGACCCTTACTCTCACTACTACATTATTAATTAATATTTAGCGAGTAAGGAATTATTTATTATTTTGGTGCATTGCGACACGCATCACCCGGCCTAGAGAAAGAAAGGCTTGACGGTTGAGACCCTCAAAGCCCGGGATATAAGGCTTACCCGAGCCTCGGATGGGCCGACCTGATTTGGTGGATTTCATAGGTCCATTTTGACAATCACTGAAAAAAGCCCGATCAATGGCCCCCGTGCATCAGGGATCGGTGAAGGATGCCTGAATGCAATTAACTCCTGACAGCTGTCACCTTTATTAATGTCGTGTTTCGCCAGCTGTTTTGTCCTTTGTTTTACGCGTCATCATTAATATCACACTTCTGGATTGCTGCCACGTGTCAAAATTGAGTGGCGGGATTTCAAAAGTTTTCCCGCCTTTTTCCTCCTATATATATGTGGTCCCTATGCTCTCATTCTTTTCACTTTGCAATTTTAGTGAAAACCAGACAACTCCCCGAGCGTCTAACACGAGCTAAAATTCCAAGCACGACCTTTAGGTAATCTCGACCTCTCTTGACGTTAATTTTATTTTGTAATTTAATCGTTAGGAAAATGGCCAAGCAAGTGAACATCACGGACCTTAGGGAGGTAGAAAATTTGGACGAGGCTTTAGATGTAGAGCCAATAGGATTTTACCAACCTCCACCAACATCGGGGGGGGGGGGACGAGTCGAGCGATGATGAGGAAGTCAATAACCCTGAATTTGATGATAGACCAAGCAGTCCCGACCTAGAGTTACCCACTTACAACAGTAGGATGAAGGAACACATGGTCGAGGCTGACATGAGGAAGTTTGGTCTATCTGATAGGTATGCATCTCGGGCACCCGATCATGATGATGTATCATATCATTGTCGGGAAGGGGAGACCGTAGTATTTCACGACTCGTTAGTGGCTGGCCTCAGGTTCCCCTTACATCACTTTTTTGTAGATTTCCTTTTTACGGCTAGCATTCTTCCCGGGCAACTGGTCCCAAACGGGTGGAGAATTCTAGCTTACTTCTTTGTTTTATGTAGGAGTCTAGGGATCGAACCTACCGTGAACCTTTGCAAATGCCTTTTAAATTTGAAGTTTTTACCCCGATGTAACTGCTTCGTTTACTTATGCGGGAAGGGGAGGTTCGAGGTGCCCTGGGTTCCCTCTTTCTTGAAATATTGGAAGGAAAAATTCTTTTATATCAAACCCCAGGAAGGTGAGAATATTTTTTGGCCCACTTTTAGGAAACCGAAGGTAGACAACTTTAATAGAATGGGTAATGTGGGGGAGGATGAGATGGCCGACCTCTTGGACAACGCCATAAGAGATTGTGACTTCGGACTTCTGGGCGAGGAGGCTTCAAATCTTACTACCAACGAGATCTTAGGTCAGGCCGGCCTTGACTTGGAGCCCGGTAGGACCCGGCTTTGTAAATTAAGTAATAGTTGATTTCATTTTTTCACTAGAAAATGTTCCCTTTCCCTTCTATTGCTTTTCATCTAACCTTTCCGTTCTTTCACAGGTATGGCTTTTGATGGGGACAGGTTAAATAAAGCGACTGAAGAGAGGGCTCGAGCTGCTGCTGAGAGGAGGAGGGAAGGTGGTATTACTCGAAGACGACCACAAAAAAGGCCAAGCCAGGCACAGTCCGGGCCAGGCGAATCTTCAGGGAGAAACGTGGAAGTTCCACCCCGGCGCGAGACCAGCCAAGGTGTTCGCCGCGCTCCCGTCCGGGAAGAGAATACAAGGTCTGATCCTCCTGAAGCTGTAGTAGAGGGTCCTTCCCTAGCCGACTTGCGGTCTAAATTGGAAGAGAGTTACCACCCCGGTATACTCGAGAAATATTCTGATGAAGTCTCGCTGGAGAACGGGGTGGATCATTTTTTGAATGCGGCGCTTAAGGTAATTTCAAGATGACCTTTTACTTTTGGTATTATATTTTGCCTCCAAATAATACAAGTATTTAACTCGTACAGATGCTCAGTATTGGCCGGGGTCTTATAAACCAAGGTGTCCGGCGAGGGGAGGCTACGAGCCAGCTTGTCCATTCTGTTCAGTACGAGGCAACCCGTGCTAACAACGCTGAAGAAAAGTTGACCAGAATGGAAACTGATTTGGCTTTGATGACTGAAGACCGGGATCTTGCTCGCTCTGAAAATGTCAAACTATCTGAAGATCTTCGCCGGGCAAGGGAAGAGATAGAAGTGGCGAAGGTGGCAGCGGTCGAGGCTTACAAGAAGTCTGAAGAATATGACCTTGCCGTGGGTAACTATGCCCTGGAGTCCTATTCCCAGGGCATGAGACAAGCCCGGGCATGGATCAAGATACATGCGCCCGACCTGGATACCAGCCCGCTTTCTCAATTCCCATTGGGCACTGAAGACCTTGACCTTACTCCTTTCATGGAAGATGTAGTGGAGGTCGAGTCTGACGAAGAAGAAGCCCGTGCTAGTGATCCCGAGCAGTAGTAGGAAAATCTGTTGTACCTTTTCCTTTCATAGGCCGAGGAGTAACCTCGTGGCCTCTTTTTGTAACAAGGTTTTTGTTAATGAAGAATGTCTCTTTTTGCCAAAACTCGTGTCAATTTTCGTATAATCTTTCGTTTATCATAAAATAATTTGAGCTTTTTACTTGCACCAATTTTCAGAAATGATAAGATAAGGTCAGGCAATACCGAACTATTTCCTGGGGTTGAGCACAAGATTTTTAGAATTTATCTAGTTGTCACTATATGGTCGGGTAGTACCCGACCTTTTGTTTCCCATCATAAGAACGGTCTTAACCTTTTGTAGCATCAAGACTGAGTTGAGTCTAACTGAAGAGATCGGGATTTCCCGACCCTTTAAGTCATTTGAAAAGATCGGGCGATACCGACCTGTATTTGTTAATTATAGAAATAATTTGTAAGCCTTGCCATGAGACCTTGTAAATTATTCGTGGAAGAATAATTTGTAAAGTCTTACCATGAGACATTGTAAATTATTTGATGGGAAATAATTTGTAACGTCTTGCCATGAGACCTTGTAAGTTATTCGTGGAAGAATAATTTGTAAAGTCTTGCCATGAGACATTGTAAATTAGTTACAAATTATTTGATGGGAAATAATTTGTAATGTCTTGCCATGAGACCTTGTAAATTATTCGTGGAAGAATAATTTGTAAAGTCTTGCCATGAGACATTGTAAATTATTGGATGGAAAATAATTTGTAAAGTCATGTGGATGACCTTGTAAATTACTTCGACATATGATCTTTGTAGTGCTCATTCTTTGGAAGAAGTATTTTTATTGAAGGGGGACTGAACGATGGGCCTCGTTAAAACCTTATCCAGAAAAACCCATTGGGAAAAAATCTGGACAAGGAAAAAGAGTACCCGTCCCTGACACTGAAAAACAAAGCAATGGACACGCAGGCCCGACTATAATATTGACCGATGGACGTGCAAGTCCGTAAGTAAAAATAAAAAATGGGCGCGCAGGCCCGACCTTGATAGGACTAATGGACGTGCAAGTCCGAAAATAAAAAATGGGCGCGCAGGCCCGACCTTAATAGGACTAATGGACGTGCAAGTCCGAAAATAAAAAATGGGCGCATAGGCCGGACCTTAATAGGACTAAATGACTTGATATCAACAGAGATACGATTACTTGTAGTATGGCTTCAAGTTCTCCACATTCCATGACCGAGGAAGAGGTTTTGAATCCATTGTGCGGAGGCTGTATGAGCCCTTGCCCGCCTTTCGGATGACTTCATAAGGTCCTTCCCAAATAGGCCCAAGTTTCCCTGGTTGATGACCGGCAGCCTCACTGTGGTGAAGGACAAGATCTCCCATTCTGAATTCCCTCTTCTTTACCCGGGTATTGAACTTCTTAGACATGGCCTGTTGGTAAGCTGCTATTCTCAACGATGCATTCTCCCTGACTTCTTCTAGAAGATCCAGACTCTCTCTGTCCTTCGATGTGGTCGGGCGACCCTGTAGTCATAGCACGGAAGCTAGGAATAGTTACTTCTATGGGGACGGCGTCTTCCATCCCGAAGGCAAGCATGAACGGGGTTTCCCCGGTCGCTGTTTTGAACGTGGTTCGGTTGGTCCAAAGTACTTCAGGGAGGAGGTCGGGCCAGTCTCCCTTGGAACTGCTAAGGCGAGTCTTTAAGTCTTGTAAGATGAGTCTGTTCGTAACTTCAGCTAACCCATTACTCTGCGGGTGCGAAACGGAGGTCAACCTGTGTTTTATCCCCAGATTCTTGCAGAATTGCTTGAAGGCTTGGCACTCAAATTGATGCCCATTATCTGTTATTAATGTCATGGGAAGACCAAAACGGTAAAATATTGATTTCCACACAAATGCTTCCAACTTTTGTTCTGTGATCACGGCCAGTGGTTCGGCTTCTACCCACTTAGTGAAGTATTCTACTGCAACTGCCAAGAACTTGACCTGACCCCGGGCTATAGGGAAAGGTCCGAGTATGTCGATTCCCCATTGGGCGCAAGGGTATGGGCACGATATTGAGGATAGCTCTTCTGCGGGTCGATGTAATCGGGCTGCGAATCTTTGGCACTTGTCACAGGCTTTCACATAACTAAGGGCGTCTTTTTTCATATTCGGCCAGTAGTACCCGTATCTTATCAATTTCAGTGCTAGAGCTCTTGCTCCCTGATGTCCTCCACAAATTCCTTCATGAACTTCGGCCATAGCAAGAGCTGTTTCTTTTGGAGTTAGGCATCGTAGATAAGGAAGTGTGAAGCTTCGGCGGAACAAGGTATTCTGCAACAAGGTATACCTCGGGGCTCTTGCTTTGATTTTTCTGGCCTTTACTTTGTCATCTGGAAACTTTCCTGATGTTAGATATTCAATTATTGGATCCATCCAACTGGGCTCTTGATCAGAAATATCCATGACCTCGGGTTGTTGTACGATACTAGGCTCATGAAGAGTTCGTACGAACACGGTCCTATCCAAATGGTCTAGATTGGATGAAGTAAGTCTTGAAAAAGCATCCGCTTTGTGATTGGCGGACCTCGAAATTTTGTTTATGTAGCAAGACTTGAACTTTCTTTGCAAGTCCAAGACCATCATCCTGTAAGATATCATTTTCTCATCCCTAGCTTCAAAAGTGCCGTTTACCTGTTCAACCACTAATTGTGAATCACTAAGGACCTTGACATGCTCGACCCCTAGATGTTGAGCTGCTTGAAGTCCAGTAATTACGGCCTCATACTCTGCATCATTATTGGTTGCTGGGAAGTCAAAACGTATTGCGCACTGAATTTCCATTGTGCCATCATCTTTCTTTAATATGATTCCGGCCCCCGATCCTGTAGCATTCGATGCTCCATCCACTTGCAAGGTCCATGTAGTCTCTTCCTGGTCATGACCCGTCGGCCCCCGAGGTCTTGGTGTGAGTTCGGCGACAAAATCAGCCAAGACATGTGCCTTGATGGAAGGTCGAGGCTTGAACTCGATGTCATACTCCCCGAGCTCGATTGACCACTTCAGTAGACGACCGGATACATCTGGTTTCTGCAAGATTTGCTTCAAGGGCTGATTTGTGAGGACCGTTACTGCATGGGCTTGAAAGTATGGTCTTAACTTTCTCGCTGTTGTAACCAGGGCAAGTGCGAGTTGCTCTGCCAATGTATATCGGGTTTCTGCTTCCAACATCATCTTACTAACATAATATATAGGCTTTTGGGTCTTCTCTTCCTCTTTAACCAAAACGGCGCTCACAGCATGATCAGACACTGCTAGATATAAGAACAGATTATCCCCTGGATTCGGCTTTACCAGTATCGGAGGTGTACCCAAGTATTCTTTCAACTTTCTGAAGGAAACCTCGCATTCCTCATCCCATCTGAAGTCCTTGTTTCCTCGGAGAGTTTTGAAGAAGGGAAAACATTTGTCTGCTGCCTTTGACATAAATCTGCCCAATGCCGCTACTCTTCCTGTTAATTTCTGTACTTCCCTGATGTTTCGAGGAGGTTCCATTGAAGCTAGGGCTGAAATTTTATCTGGATTAGCTTCGATACCTGTCTCAGTGATCATGAATCCCAAGAACTTTCCCGAGCCTACTCCGAAGGCGCACTTTGCAGGATTGAGTTTCATCCGATGTTTTCTAAGTGTATTGAATACGTCCTCAAGGTCAGCAATGTGGTCTTTCTTTCTTGAGCTTTTTACAACCATGTCATCAACGTAGACTTCAATGTTAAGCCCAATGTGTCGGGAGAAGACCATGTTAACCAACCTTTGATACGTGGCTCCTGCATTCTTCAATCCAAACGACATGACCTTGTAACAGTATATTCCTTCATCTGCCATGAAGGAAGTTCTTTCCTGATCTTCCTGTGCCATCCGAATCTGATGATATCCCGAGAAGACGTCTAGGAAGCTGTAAAGTTCGGAGCCAGACGTGGAATCTACCAACCTGTCGATTCTGGGAAGGGGATAACTATCTTTCGGACATGCTTTATTCAAGTCTGTGAAGTCTATAAAAACTCGCCACTTTCCATTCGGCTTCTTCACCAAGACCACATTGGCTAGCCACTCTGGATACTTCACTTCTTTGATGAATCCTGCTTTCAAGAGTTTATCTATGTCCTCTTTTATTATCTGCATTCTTTCTGTGGCAAACTGTCTTCTTCGCTGTTTCACGGGCTTCTTGTCGGGCATGACGTTGAGTCTGTGCTCGACGAGCTCGGGATCTATCCCGGGCATATCTTCAGCACTCCAAGCAAAAACATCGATATTCCTCTTTAAACACTGTGACAATTCTTCCTTCATCATTTTGGGGAGTTCTCTCTCAATTGTGAAGCTCTTCCCCTCTGAGTCATGAACCTCTTCTAACTTTTCTACTGGCGACATTCTTTCTTCGAGAGGAAGTTCTATCGACATCAGATCCGACTTGCCCTTTCCAATACAACTGATATAGCAACTCCTGGCTACAGATTGACTTCCCTGAATAGTTGCTATGCCTACGGGAGTTGGGAACTTGATTGCCAAGTGATAAGTTGATACTATAGCTCTCAGGTTGTTCAGGAATGGTCTTCCCAAGATGGCATTGTAGGCCATAGGAGTGTTCACGACTTGGGAAGGAGTCATCTTCGTTACACGTTTTTCTTCTGATCCCAGTGAAGTGGGAAGGTCAATTAAACCTTCGGGTTTCACGGTTCCTCCACCAAATCCAGTTAGGGGAGTAAGGACCTGTCAAGGCCGATCTTTGGGAAGTTGCATCTGATTGAAAGCTTCCAAGGAAAGAACGTTGGTTGCGCTTCCGTTGTCAACTAGCACTCTCTTGACATCAAAATTGGCTATTATCGCACTGATAACAACATCATCGTCATGAGGATACGAAATTCCTTCCATGTCAGCATTGCTGAAGCTAATGTTGTTCGAGATCTTCTGGTCATGATATCCCGACCTTTCTTCCCGATCATTTGGAGCACGGGCATGGTTTTTTCGGGCGTTGTTCGAATCACCTCCAGATGCTATTCCTTCGACGATGAAATTTATGGTGCCAGCAGATCTGATACTTTCTTCTCTTGTTCCATGCTCTTTATCATCCTTCTTTATGTAATGCCCCAAGAAGCCTCTTTTTATGAGGGCTTCTATCTCCTGTTTCAAAGTTCTGCAATCGTCCGTGGTATGGCCCGGGCTCTTGTGAAATTCGCAATACTTATGTCGATTCTTTTCGTCGACTTTCCCCTTAATAGGCTTGGGCCATCACAAATCTTCACACCCTTTGATTTCCATAAGAATGTGAGATCGGGGTGTGTTTAACGGAGTTAAACTCTGATGCCCATGACCGTTCCCCTTCTGGTTACTTCGGGAAGAACTTTTCTCATCTTCCTGTCTCGATCTCTTATTCCCCTGCCTTGTTGATTGTGAAGACTGTGCTACTGTCCCATGCCCTTGATCCTGTGCCCGAACTGACAAAAGTGTTTCCTCCATGTTTATGTACTTTTCCACTCTCCGAAGAAGCTCTGTTACATTTGATGGTGGGTTCTTGGATAGGGACATTCTGAATTCCAGACCTCGAATAGTTAATGTAAGGGCTGAAATTGCTGATGATATATGGAGATCTAGAATCTGAAGTCTTTCGGCGTTGAACCGAGTCATGAATTAACGCAGCGTCTCATCCTGAGCTTGCTTTAACTGCATGAGGGATGCGGCGGTCTTTTTGATTCTTTTGCTACTTGCAAAGAAAGCAGTGAACTTCTCAGTAAGATCTGCAAAGGAAGAGATGGATCCTGGGGGTATCGTAGAAAACCAGTCTCGAGCTGAATTTGTCAAATTTTGGGGGAAGGCCTTGCATAGAATCTGATCGGGAGCATTCTGCATGTCCATGACATCTGTGTAGGTGTTCAAGTGGTTGTTAGGATCTGTTGTTCCATCGTATTCCTTTATCCGAGGGTATTTAAATCGATCTGGCAAGGGAAAGGATGTTATTTCATGAGTAAAGGGGGTTCTTCTCACAAACGACGCCCGACCCTGGGTGGTCTATCGTATTCCATCAGCAATTCCTTCCTGAATGATTCTAGAGAGCTCTTGCTATGTCAAGTTGGCAGATCCTTCTGTCATGGGATGGGCACCCCTGATCCCCGGGGAGTGGTCAGCCATAGGGTTAACTGGCTGGGGACCTTCCCTGGGAATTGTGCCTGGAGTGTTCGGGTCAGGTTGCGCTTGACGACTTTCTTGTTGTTGAAGAGCTTGACGAAGTTCGCGGAGCTGCTGCTGAAGTTCGTTGAAATCTTCCCGACTAACAGGTTCATTGTCTGGAGTTGCCTCTGGGTTTTGTTCTTCCCCAACCTCTTCAAGAGGTGGAGGAATATCATCTTCAGCTGAAGTGCTGGCCGGAATGGATTGACCAGTGGACGCGGAGGGATGGACTTGGCGTCTATTAACCATGGCTGATTGTATCTCTTCCCACAGACGGGGCCAATTGATGCTCTCAAAAATCCTAACCTTGACGTGGCAGGATCTGATGATACTTTGATTGCTGGAAGAGATTGATGAACCCGCCTTGAATAACCTGCAAAAAAGGCGAGGAGGATTCTCCCCGTCGCCCCTCCGGTGTGAGAATTAGTTTTCTGGAAAAAGATAGAGAGAGAATATATAACTGGAAAGCGTAATGAATTGTGAATGAATTTATGCGAGTAAAGGAGCTGTATTTATAGGGCTGAAAAAGCCCATAACTCCCTTTATTTTAGGAAGGAGTCCTTATTGCCATAAACTTACCTTTTAGGAAGAGTTCTAATCTTATAAGAATTGTACTTCCTCTTTTTTAGGATGACTCCTTATAGGTTATGTCTTATTCCAAGGGCCCAAGGAGGTGGCCCATTAATAAAGCCCATAACGGTGAACACCCGGAAACCTGAAGTGGCCGGGTAAGGCCGGGCATATTCCCCACTATGGATGCAAGGCCTGAACTGATCGGGCAATTCTAGGCTGGGAGGTAATAAAGCCGACCATACATCCCGGCCTAGAGAAAGAAAGGCTTGACGGTTGAGACCCTCAAAGCCCGGGATATAAGGCCTACCCGAGCCTCGGATGGGCCGACCTGATTTGGTGGATTTCATGGGTCCATTTTGACAATCACTGAAAAAAGCCCGATCAATTATCAAAAAGCCTAATTACTACACAATGTTCACTGATCCCTTTTTCCCCACTTCCCCCATATACAACGTATTCCAGCAATTGACTTGACCTCTGGAGAATCAATGTTTACTAATCCCTTTTTACGCACTGATCTTGATTTATAATTCGATGATGAATTTGTAGTGTTTTTTGAACTCTTCAAAATTGTATTTTAAAAAATCATTTTGTCTAAGTTATGCATTTTTTTGAAGTGGGACGAATATTAACCCCGTAAAAGAAAAATTGAAAAATATATCTTTAAGAATGGGTAACCACAAGGACTTAGAATTGACCTCTGGAGAATCAATGTTTACTAATCCCTTTTTACCTACTGATCTTGATTTATAATTCGAAGATGAATTTGTAGTGTTTTTTGAACTCTTCAAAATTGTATTTTAAAAAATCATTTTGTCCAAGTTATGCATTTTTTTAAAGTGGGACGAATATTAACCCGTAAAAGAAAAATTGAAAAATATATCTTTAAGAATGGGTAACCACAAGGACTTAGAAAAGACAAAAACAACATTACAGTCCATGAAACCAAAATTACTTCACAAATGCAAAAAAAAAAGACCTTGAGGACCATCTAAGAACTCATCTAGATCATCGCCTGTAGGATGCTGATCCTCCACCCAATGCTCGAGTAATACCTGGAATATAGGTACCAAGTTGGAGTGCTGAGCAAAAATGGTAATGACATGCTCAATCGTTGCTAAGAGCTACATAGCTAAGAACTTCGAGTAGCGACAGTCTTCCGTAATTCTGCAAGCTCAGCGATAGACTGATCGGATCTAGTTCTGGATGATGACTTCGAAGAGCCTGGAGATTGTGAAACACTCCAAACTTTTTGGCCGATTCAGCAGACATGTCCCTCCACTCTACAAGCACTTCACATAGGATGTCGTGCTCGTCAATCACTGTAATGCTGCAACGGGCCTGTTATGTCTGGGTGTCCTTTTCATCTACTATTGTAGCTTGAATAATTAAATAAGAATAATTAGAGCAAAATAAAAAATAATTCAAACACTGAAATAAAATGAATTGTTGTTGAAAATCGGCTCCTAAAGGGTGTGGGCCCCTACGAGAAATTTTTAAATTCTTTTTATAGCAATTTACAATATAACCAATTGAAGAAAACAAAAATAACGCAAATCGAGTTGAAACTTATATTTAACGAGTTAACAGCTTATATAACACTCAATATCACTCATTCATTTATGACAATTTATAGAAGGAATGAAGTTACTATTATAAAAGATAAAATTTTCTCACAACTTTCGGTTCAATCCCAAGGGAAGTCCTCAGAATGCAATTAAGTTATAGCAATAGCATCAAATACATCTACGTAATAATGTGATTTCAAATTTTTTTTGAATCTTATAAATTCATGACGCACAATCAAGGTAAGGACTTCCTTGGCCGCAAATGATACTGGCCATCATTAGTTGTCATCCACTCCGTAGAGGTTATATCAAAGAATTGCTTTGTCAACATCTGAAACTAGAAATACAACAAAGATGTGAATAATTATTATTCAATGAGCACTTTATCCCATAATAAGTTTAGAAATACCAAAGGATTAAATCAGGCGCAAACGATACTGGCCATCATTGGTTGTCATCCACTCCGTCTAGGTTATATCAATGAACTACTTTCTCAACATGACAACATCTGAAACTAGAAATACAACAATGATGTGAATAATTATTATTCAATGAGCACTCTATCCCATAATAAGTTTAGAAATACCGAAGGATCAAATCGGCCCAAGTATAGACAATTGATTCTATTTCTATCAAATGCACACTACATTGACCTAATCACATATAATGAGCTCATATCCAAATCACACCATTTCTATGCGGAAACAAATATCAAGATAAAGGGATAATATTCATATCAAAATAAAGAATAAAATCTTAGGTCTATTACAATTTCAAAGCCAATAGTCATAAATCAATATTTTCCAAAACATGCTTTCAATGAACCAAAAGAGGGTTTAGACTACTCACCTTCATTGTTCAAGCAATGTAATAAAAAAACGCAAAAAAAATAGATTAAAAAAATTAAAATAAAACGGAGTGATTGACCGAGGATTGACCCTTGGCCCAGAATTTCGCAGGGATAGACCTAGAGAATTTTCTTCAAAATCTAACTTAGGGTGTTTTTCCTCTTTTTTTCCTCAACTTAGGGATTTGTGTTAAACCCTATTTATAGGTAGATTTTGGAATTTTTTAATATGAAAATTTCCCTAATCATTACTAAAGTTCCGCATCAGTCCCAATTTTGACGTGTTTCACCCTTTGTGTCCCACTTCTAAAGTTGCCAATGTCTCACATGGGATTTTTAAGTTTTGTTTGGCCCGAATTAACCTTTCTTTTATAATTTTATGCAACATTAACAATTTTCCAAACATACCCTTAAATAATGATCAAAATTTTGGGACCCAACCCAACCCATTTATTTTATTTTATTTTATTTTATTTGGATTAAAAAGTTAAATATGAGGAAATTATAGGGAACCTGAAATTTAAATTTTGAATTCAAGAATAAGAACAATTATATTGAAAATTAAGGTTTTAAATAGGATTTTAATATTTTATACACAAATTTAAATATATTATAAAATATACGTATAAATAAAGTAACTAGCGCCATTTTTGTTTATAACCATAGAAAGAAATTATTCGAAATAAATAAACACAAATCAATATCCCTAAACATTCGGGAATGATCGTATTCTATTCATTCCACTAACTCAAACCGAACAAACATGAACCCTGGTCCTCGCCCATTTGTTGAAAGCCATAAACCATTTATGCCACACTAAGGTTGAAGCCGAAGAATTTGCTGAAATGTCTAAAAAGAAAAGTACTGACAGGAAAAGAAAGAGAGTCATCGACATGAAAGAAATTTAGGCAATTGATGCAATGGAATCTGGTAGTCGGCAAAAAATCGAAACACGAGTCTGTTCAAATCTGTAATGCATTGATCCTTCTGTGACCTAAGAATTTATATATGATTACGGGTATCTTGGAATAACTTAAGATTTTTAATTATTTTCCCTTTTGTGACTTAGAAACCTTTCTAATGCGAACGTGGAATGCATAAGAAAATGATTTTTGCTGTAGAAAAATTGAACATGTGACCCCAAATTCATACTGATGTGATTATTTTGTGACCTAACCATTCTATATGATTTATGGTGTTGTGGACTAATACAAGATTTCTCAATATTTTAACTGTGTGACCTAGACGCATTCGTATTAGGAATGTGAAAGAGATAAAAAAATGATTTTTATTGATATGTGCTTTTTGGAACAATGAACATGGGACACCATATTGTAATGATGTGATCAAATTGTGACCCAAGAATTCATATACGATTATGGGTAATGACATAAGTTTCATAATAGTTTCCCTTCGGTGACCTAGAACCCTTTATAGTATGAACGTGAAATGAAGAAGAAAATGAGTTATGTTGATAAGTGTTACGTGGAAAAACATACCACGTTACTCAAAATTCTGATAATAATGTGATTTCACCGTACCTATATGCTTTTGGGTATTGTGGATCGAGACCACAACGCATGAAAGGTGCTTACTCAAATCAACTGAAACCCCAAGTCATAGCTTCTTCAATTTATATATTCTGAACCCACTCCACATCATTATCATATACAATTGGTTTTTAATAAAAAAATTAGTGTTGTCATCCCACTGGTAACCAACGTCTGTGAAATGGTGGATTATTTTGTTGCATTTTTAATCTGAGCACCTGTTATGAACTAGCAGTGGCGGACGCAGAATGTTTATACTACTGAGGCACAAATGGATTTGTGCTTTTACCGACGGCCTTTACGGGAGTTGCCTCCGAATTTTTTTTTTAAGGAAGAAGACCAAAAGAATGAAAAAGTACTTGAATTTTATTACAACTGTTCTCTACGCGTTTTCATATTTTGATAACGTTCCATAATTACATCATTGTCAATATTGTCAAGTACATCCTTCTCAATATATTCAATTAAACTATCATTCAACAACTGACCTCCGATGCGATTACACAAACGATTCTTAACATAAGTCATTGTAAAAAATGATCTCTCCACTGTAGCAGTAGCCACGGGAAGAATTAAACTCAATGTCACAAGCTTGTACACTAATGTATGTACTTCATGTTTATTTTTCTCAACCATCTTCTTTGCAAGATCATCAAGACCATGTCAAGAATATATGTATCAAGTTGATCATCAAGTTCCAAAATATCTGTAGTGTCAAAATCTATCGGATAATACTCACATAGTTGAAGCAATTTGTTCTTCTCAAAAGCAGTAAATGAATTATTTGGAGACAAACATGCAACACAAAGAAGTAAGTCACTATTTACTTCAGAAAAACGATCATTCAGCTCTTGAAGTTGCATATCAATGATGGCATAAAACATTTCCACACTGATGAGATCCCGGTCGGGGAATCTCGTCGAACAAGCGGAATAACGATAATTAAAACCCTAGGATAGATCTAGATCAGATCTGACACGAAAATAAACAAGAATTAAAATACTGGAAAGATAAAATTGACGATAGGATCTTGATCCAAGATTCACGACGCAATTAATAGACGATGCGGAATCGAGATCCAAGGTTTTCGAAACACCACAAGGACTTGTCAACTTCCTTGATAAGATTCTAATTGAAAACGCCACAAATATTCTCGCGAATATTTGATAAGTTCAACGCCACAAATAATTCACAATATTTGATAAGTTAGATTTGTTCTCGAAGAACACAAAAGGGACTCCTCAACCTTTTAATTGGAGAAAACTCTCTCAACTTTATTAATCTCAAAATCAAACTAAACTGTTTTTTACAATGAATGGAAATGAATATAAATAAGCAAAATAACCTAGCATCTAATTTACTCAAAATAGACTTCTAATTAAACTAAAATACAAAACTAGGAAAATAACCAAAAACTAAAAAAGGAATAAAATAATTAAAAATCTGGAAAATCTGGCCGCTACTCATTTACGGCCGTGAATAATTCTTTTACGGCCGTAATGGCCTTTCTGATTAAAATTGTGTCATCGATTACGGCCGTGACGAATCTCTTACGGCCGTGAAATGCTCCTTTTACGGCCGTAACTTCCAGGCTTACGGCCGTAAGTATCGTTCTGCTTAATTTCTGCCTTTTCCTTCGATAATTTGTTACGGCCGTGATAACATGGTTTACGGCCGTGAATATATGTATTACGGCCGTGAAGATCCTCTTTTACGGCTGTAAGGTATTTTCTGCCCAAATAACTTGTTTTACTCGACTCAGCTTGATCCGTCCCTCTTCTCGGCTCGACCCCAACACGGAACTTGCTCCGTTTTGCACGTAGATCACTGTCATATTGCTGATGGCTCGACTTCGCCCTTCGATGCCTGGTCCGGATCACATCATACTCCTCTCTTGAAAAGGATTCGACCTCGAATCTGTTTTTGGTCGGATTTTCAAACTCCTCCTGCTTTTCTGAGCTTGATGATAATGTTTAAACTTCGTGCGATCCTTTAGACTTTTAGCCTGCTCATTTTTGCCAATGAATTTATTTCCCGCTTTAAGTTCATGGCTTGACTTCGGTACCTGTAAAACAGATTTTAAAGAATTGGGGAGGGGTGTGTTAGCGTGAGTAAGTGCAAATAGACTCATTTTTGTGGTAGACTCTCTTTTCTTTTGCTTTTTGCACTCAGTCTCTCCTTTTTCTGAGGTTTGAACCTCAACCCTCTTTTCTTTATTTTTCACTCCCTCTCCTTTTTCTGAGGTCGTGGCCTCAACTCTCTTTTCTTTAATTTCCACTCCCTCTCCTTTTTCTGAGGTCGTGGCCTCAACTCTCTTATTTTTCCCCTCAAACTCACTTTTCACCTTCAGTTGATCTTTCAGGGCTTCAGTTGGAGATAGTGGCATTAGAGTAAAAAAAATTTTCCCCCTTTTACCAGGCTATATCTATTCGTATACCCATCATGTAGTACAGCCCTTTCATGCTGCCAAGGTCTCCCCAATAGTATGTGACTAATTTGCATTGGTACCACGTCACAAATTACCTCATCCGAATACCCACCCAAAGAAAATGTCACCAAGGCATGTCTCTTCACCTTAACTTCCCCTGACTCAGTCAACCATTGTAATTTATAAGGCGTTGGATGTTTCGTTAAAGGTAAGCCTAATTTTTCCACCAACATTGTACTAACTACATTAGTACAACTTCCCCCGTCAATCACCAAGCTACAAACTTTTTTCATCCACTAAGCATCTAGTGCGAAAAATATTATCCATTTGCCCATCCACATTTTCCAAAACATTCGCCTTACGCTTAATGCTAAGAGCATGCCTATCAATAATTGACTCATCCACCATAATACTTTTTGTCCCTTCACTATTACACATATCCTTTTTACGTGGACAATCAAGTGCAATGTGACCCCGTTCCAAACATTTAAAGCACTTAATATTTTTATCCTTAAGAGGCTTGGAATCAGAATTATTTTTACCTTTGGTTGTCGTTTCCTCCCTCCTTTTGTGAACATGATCACTACTCTCCCGTTTTGATGTCTCCTTTCGCTTTAATGGCCCTTCATCCATCCCATCTCCGTACCTAGCATGACATTCACGCCTATTACCTCTCCTAACCCGAGAACCATCATGAGATTAATCCCGAGGTCTTTGTTCACGTTCTGCACCTCGATTCTCCATCTGAGCCATAAATCTCTCAAATTGTGCCCTCATTGCTGCAATATCACCGTTACCCCGTTCATCCTTTCTATTCACACCCCTGGGCTGTTTCCTGTCTCCAACAGAAGATGAAGATGTAGAAGCCTCTCTATCAGACATTTTTAAGACACGAACAAGGAAATTCGGAATATTTGGAATTTTCGGATTTTTTTTTTAATCTGCCAGAGAATTGGACTAGGAGTATGGCAAAAAAAAGGGAACTGGATTTGGACGAAAAACGAACAAGAAAACACACTTTTAAATTTTTGGAACTAACTCTTATGGATCAAACTGGAAAAATATATGACTGACACGAAGAACGTGAAGAACACGAAAAAATCAAGAAAATCAAGAAACGCAAGAATCTGAAATAGATCCAAGCTCTGATACCAGATGATGAGATCCCGGTCGAGGAATCTCGTCGAACACGCGAAATAACGATAATTGAAACCCTAGGATAGATCTAGATCAGATCAGACACGAAAATAAACAAGAATTAAAATAATGGAAAGATAAAATTGACGATAGGACCTTGACCCAAGATTCACGACGCAATTAATAGACGATGCGGAATCGAGATCCAAGATTTTCGAAACACCACAAGGACTTGTCAATTTCCTTGATAAGATTCTAATTGAAAACGCCACAAATATTCTCGCGAATATTTGATAAGTTCAACGCCGCAAATAATTCACAATATTTGATAAGTTGGATTTGTTCTCGAAGAACACAAAAGGGACTCCTCAACATTTTAATTGGAGAAAACTCTCTCAACTTTATTAATCTCAAAATCAAACTAAACTGTTTTTTACAATGAATGGAAATGAATATAAATAAGCAAAATAACCTAGCATCTAATTTACTCAAAATAGACTTCTAATTAAACTAAAATACTAAACTAGGAAAATAACCAAAAACTAAAAAAGGAATAAAATAATTAAAAATCTGGAAAATCTGGCCGCTACTCATTTACGGCCGTGAATAATTCTTTTACGGCCGTAATGGCCTTTCTGATTAAAATTGTGTCATCGATTACGGCCGTGAAATGCTCCTTTTACGGCCGTAACTTCCAGGCTTACGGCCGTAAGTATCGTTCTGCTTAATTTCTGCCTTTTCCTTCGATAATTTGTTATGGCCGTGATAACATGGTTTACGGCCGTGAATATATGTATTACGGCCGTGAAGATCCTCTTTTACGGACGTAACATATTTTCTGCCCAAATTACTTGTTTTACTCGACTCAGCTTGATCCGTCCCTCTTATCGGCTCGACCCCAACACGGAACTTGCTCCGTTTTGCACGTAGATCACTGTCATATTGCCGATGGCTCGACTTCGCCCTTCAATGCCTGGTCCGGATCACATCACACACGGAAGTGATGCAAATTTGTCACCGTGTCATGCCTTGAACGACCCAAAGCTATGAACATATCATCCATATTGGGAATACTAATGCCATGAGTTTCACAGAATGAACAAACTATCCCAAAAAAAGAATCCCATCCGTCATCTCTCATCATTTGGAGCTGCAATTTACATAATTTTATCAATCTCATGGCATTGACAATATCTTGATCTTTTCTTTTTAATGCTTTTGACAATTCATTTGAAATACCCAAGATATTTTTCATCAGATGTAGATTAAACGGAAAATCAAATTTGAGCATCAACTCCAATAAAATACATGCCTCACCTCTTGTTCCTATACTTGTAGAATCAGTAGCAATCATCTCAATAATTTCAACTGGGGATGTAAACATGACAATCAAGTTAATTAAACAACTACAGTGAGAGCCCCAAAGTGTATCACCAGAACGCTTAAGAGTAGTTTCTTGATTGAGACCCCGTCCACATGATATTTCACCAACATTTAGTGCTTCAAGAATTGAAAGTCTTTGTTTCTCTCTAAGAAGATCACTCCGTTTAGCAGATCTTCCAACAACATTCACCAGTCTATGTACTGAATGAAAGAATGTTTCAATTTTCGCATGTTTCTGTGCCACAGCTACAAGAGCTAGTTAAAGTTGATGAGCAAAATAATGAATATAATAAGCATATGGATTTTCCTTTAAAATGAGTGCTTTGTGTAGCGACCGAGAATTTTCGTGATTTATTTTGAATAAATATTTTTTATCTTTAAAAACGTGTTGCTACGATTTTGCCCATTTATTTTAAAACTCATGTGTGTCTAGCCATTTTAAGTGAAATTAAAATCATTTAAAAATGTTAGTCCAATTCCGATTTCAATTTAAAAATGTCCCAATGTCATTATCTATTTTATGTTCAAACTTCCAATTCTAGCTAAATCTCCAATTTTAAATTATTTTAAAAATCTCAAATTGTTATTTCCTAGTTCAAAATTTTCAAATTCTAATATCTTGTCCAATTTATACTAATTTAATTTCTCTTTAATCCCAAATTAGAAACGATCATTCACCTTGTCATCTATTCCCCACATTTCTTTTTTCACTTTACAACAAATTCTTATTTTCCAAAATTTTACCTCCATACAGGTCCATACCAGCTCTACAATCCTTAACTCTCTCCCTCAACTCCCTCAATCAAATTCCATTCTAGCATGTTTCATATAATTTTTCCCAATTTTATAATTTCTCAATTTAAGTCAATCAAATTCAATATTTCTCTCCTACTCAAATTGTGTTGCCCCTTACATAATTAATTTGCAAAACTCATTCAAATTGACAACTCCATTCAATCACATTTCTTAACAAGCTCTAGATTTCCCATGATTACTCCTTAAGCCCAATTATTACTACTATCTTCCACTTCACATTTTTCTTTTCTTTCTTCCTATAAATTTTCCTCTTCCAAGTATCAAGCTCTACACATTCATGGATGATTGTTAATTTCCCAAAAATTCCTTCACAACTTCCATTTTTCATATTAAGCACATTTTTCTTCCCCATCACCTTCCCTCAATCCATGTCATCTCCTCTTGTATAATTGAATCAATTGTTCAAATTTTCCCTTGAATCCCTCCCAATTATTGATTTAATTTGCTTACCAAAAATTGTATCAAAACCAGCCTATATAATTCGCTATTCACACCACCGAGCCCCAGCCCACTACCACAATTTAGAACCTTAGCCAAACCACATATCTGTAAACCATCTTCACGCACCAAAAACAAATCACCACTATTAAACACCACAATCATCAATCACCACCAACCTCCATAGCCAACCAGCATCACCAATGGCAACACCAAATCAGCCACTGTCATAGCCAAGCAACCACAATTACAATCCACCATTTCACCATCATTTGAATCATCATCATCATCACCTCGACCACGGCCTACACCCAAGATCCGTTGTAGCCCGCAACCACACCCACAAAAACCTATGCATCGTCATCTCTACCGCCTACTGCATAAATCCAGTCCAAGCACCACAGCCGCCACCACCGCCATGTTCAACCACATCACCACTGCCCCTTCCATCAAGCCACAGCCGAGTTTTCAAATCTTCACCATCGGAAAATAAAACCAAACTCAATACCAAATTTCCAGACTACAACCACAACCTTGCAGCAAGCACCAATAGAAGCCAACCAACGCTACCCAGTTCGAAGCGGCCACTGCCAAGCTTCAAATCCGACCACCACTGCCCTGTTTTGGAACCTCAAATTTACACCAAACTCCCTTCCAAAAATCACACCCAAAACAAGAAATAAGCAAGCCCATTTCCTTACCTCAGTCACCGGGTCGTTCGACCGGAATTTTTGCCAGAAATTTGCACAAACTCGAGCCTCGATCTAAGTCCAAAATCTGTTCAAACATTGCCCAAAATCTCCCTCCTCTCTACCAACCACCAATTACCCGATCACCGACACGCCGCGCCAGCAATATCGCCGGCTTCACCGTCGACGGTTGGAAATTTCAGAGGGGCGAAGCCCCTCCCATTTTTCGCCTCTCTCTCTCTCTCTCTCTCTCGATTTACAAAGAGAGGGAGAAATGAAAATTTTTATATTAAATGTTGATTTTTCAAATTTTGCCATTTAATCCTCAACTTTCATTTTTTTTGAGTTTAGTCCTTCCAAATGAATAATGTTTCAAATCTTTAGCCTATGTTTTAAAAGTTATTATTTTAAGCCCCTCAGTTTTGAAATATCTTAACCAGTCCCCTTATTTCTGAAAATTACTCAAAACAATCTCAAGATTTATTATTTATGTGAATCAGCCCTTTTATTTCCGAAAATTTCAATTTAGTCCCTTAAGCCTTTTAAAAACTTGATCTTACACAAATTCATCTTTTTAAACTTGATTAATCCAAAATAAAATTTTAATTATATATTTATTTTATAGGACTAGACGAGGCGCGAGAGAATTAGAAGTATTATTCCCGTTTGCTCAATATTCGAGAAATTAAGGTAGACTCTAATCTACAAATTTACGTTTTTCAAAAGTGCGCATCAATAATTATTTTGATTATAAGTTTAGCATGTATGCTTGTGTTCATGAGAATTACTTGCTTTTCTAAGCATGAGACTATGTTACGAGAATTTACTTGCTTAAATGCATGAGACTTGAACTTGTATGCTCATGAGAATACACTCAGCCGACAAGACTAAATGATAAGCCATTGGACCAATTTTTTCAACAATCTCATAAGGTCCAATATATCTAGACTCAATTTTCCTTGCTTGCCAACAAATCTCAACACACCTTTCCAATGAGACAATTTAAGAAAAACTTTATCTACATCTTCAAATTTTAGATCTCTTTCACGTCTATCTACATAGCATTTCTATCTGTCTTGTGCTGCCTTTACCTTATCCTAAATCACTTTCGCATGTTCTATAGCAATCAGGACAATTTCAGGGTCTACTAATTTTCTCTCACGTACTCACCCCAACAAACCAGTGTTCTACATTTCCTACCATAAAGGGCTTCAAATGGAGCCATCTCTATGCTCAACTGATAACTGTTATTGTAGGAAAACTCCATTAAATATAAATGAACATCCCAACTTCCTTCGAATTCCAGAACATAAGCTCAAAGTATATCCTCTAAAGTTCGTATAGTTCTCTTCGATTGACCATATGTCTGTGGGTGAAAAACTTTACTGAAATGAAGCTTAGTACCTAGTGCACTCTATAGACTAGGCCAAAGTCTAGAAGTAAATTAAGGATCCTTGTTCCACACAATAGACACTGGAGTCGCATACAAACTGACTATCTCATCCACATACAACTTTGCTAATTTACTTAAGGAAAATGTAGCTTTGATCAGCAAAAACCTTGCAGTCTTGGTTAAACGATCAACAATCACCCAAAGACCATCATGACCACTTTGAGTGCGAGGGAGACCAAATACAAAGTCTATAGTAATATGTTCTCATTTCTACTCTGGAATAGGTAACGACTATAGAGTCCCAGCTGTTTTCTGACGAATTTTCTCTACTCGCTGATAGGTAAGACACTTAGATACAAAATATGCTACCTCCCTCCTTTTTCATACCAGGCCACCGATAATGCTCTTTCAAAGTATAACACATCTTGTTACTTCAAGGGTCCATAACATAGGCTGAATTGTGTGCCTCTTCTAAAACCTCCTGCGTCAATTTTTGAATATCAGGAACACAAAATCTGCTCCCCATAACCAATGTACCATCTCAGATTTCATAGTCTGATCGTAAACCAACATTGTCTTCCACCTTCAAAATCTTTAATGTTAAATCCTAAGATTGAGCTTCTCTAATCTTGTCAATCAAGGTAGGCCGTACATGAAAATGAGCAAGTAGTGCTCCCGTAGTAGATGTTGATAACTGAGTACGCAAGTTCTTAAACTCATAAATCAAAGAAGCACATACTGCATTGAGTTGAGATGAAGAACTACTAGTCTTTCGGCCAAGAACATCTACGACAACATTTGCCTTCCCTGGAGGATAATCAATTTTGTAATCATAATCTTTAATCAACTCCAGCCATCTCCTTTGTCTCAGATTTAATTCTTTCTGATAAAAAAATATATTTCAAGCTTTTGTGATACATAAATATTTGACATTTTCACCATATAGATAATGTCTCCAAATTTTTAATGCCAAAACCACTGCAGCCAACTCTAAGTCATGTGTTGGATAGTTTAACTCATGCTTCTTCAATTGTCTTGAAGCATAAGCTATAATTTTTTCATTCTATATCAGAATACAACCTAGGCCTTGACATGAAGCATCACTATAAATCATGAACTCTTCACTTGAAGATGGAAGAGTAAGTACTAGGCCAGAAGTTAATCTATTCTTCAACTCTTGAAAAATCTTCTCGTGTTCTTTAGTCCACACGAATTTAAAGTTCTTTTGAGTCAAAGTGGTCAAAGGAAGAGCAATTTTATACAAATCGATGGTAGTAACCTGCTAGTCCTAGAAAACTCTTTACTTCTGTCACATTTGTAGGCCGTTACCAACTCAACATTGCTTTAGTCTTGACTGGATCAACATAAATTCCTTCAGCCGAGATAACATGACCCAAAAATACAACTTTGTCTAGCCAAAATTCACATTTGCTAAACTTAGTATACAACTGCTTATCTCGTAAAATTTGTAAAATAATCTTCATCTATTCAGCATGCTCTTCGTGATTACGAGAATAAATTAATATACCATCAATAAAGACACTCACGAATCTGTCTAGGTATGGTTGAAACACTTTATTCATCAAATCCATAAATGAGGTCGAAGTATTAGTTAACCCAAATGGCATCACAAGAAACTAATAATGGCCATATCGAGACCTGAAAGCAGTCTTCGGTATGTCTGAATTTATGATCCTAAGTTGATGATATCCCGAATGCAAGTCAATCTCAGAGAATACAGTGGCACCTTGAAATTGATCAAACAAATCAATAAGACTAGGCAATGGATACTTGTTATTGATAGTCACTTTTCTCAACTGTCTATAGTCGATACATAATCTCATTGTGCCATCTTTCTTTTCACAAATAAGACTGGTGCTCTCCATGGAGATGTACTGAGCCTAATGAAACCCTTATCGACTAATTTTTGCAACTGCACATTTAACTCTTTCAACTCCATTGTTTAACTCAATCATATGAAATAAGTAACTTTGGAACTTACATAACTTGCTCTAAGAACTTTAATAAACAAATATTTCATATAAATCTTGGAATTGAAATAAATAAATAAAATACTTATTTTCTGAAAAATAAAGTTTTCACTCACAGAGTTAAGAATGGTAGCTAGGTTGGCTGATAAGCTTTGCTTATTTCAATGTCTCATCCTGAAATATAGATAAGAGTTTGGATCAACTTAGTCATAAGAAATCCTTAATAACTTACAATTAAATGAATATCCAATTGCTTAACTCGCCATTTGTATTCAAAAGGAAAAAATTCAAGATTTTCATAGCTATGAACCAATTGAAGTTAATTGATATCTTAACTCAAGTCAATTTCTTTTATTCTTTTACGTTACTACGACTTCCCTCCTCCAATATCAAATTAAAACAATCCTTAAGGGGTTAATCCATTCTCTATTTACCTTATAGTCAAAGAGGGCACACATGCACCTAAAATCCCCTTCTCCAATTACTTAAAATTAACCAATAGCTTAACATAATCAGATTGTAAACTAGACATACCATAAACTTCATCATATCCAATATTTATAAGCTAAAATATCCTTAAAAGAATTTAACCATAATAAAATCATGAATGCAAGTCACAAGTTGAAAACCCTAGAATTCTTGTCATTTCTTTCATTACCAAATTCCATTAACTAGCTCAATATACTAAAATCAACACTTCACCATCATAAATTTCGTGTCTAAGTCAATAAACAAAAGCCTATTTTTAGATAAATCCTCAAATAAGAAATTGCTTGCTTACCTCTTAGGAACTAGAAGAATGGAACTCAAACTTGGCAAAAAAACTCACATTTTCTTCCTGTTTCCCTTTCCATTTTTTCCTCCTGCCTTGCGTGGATTCTGCCTGAGAATTGGAGGAAGTGGGTTTCCTTCAATTGGGAATTATTGATAAGTAATGAAGAATTTGCAAGTAAGTCCCTTAAGATTAAATTGGTAAGTTAAATCCCCAAATTTAATAATTACAACCAATTTAACCTTAACATTAAATAACACTAAAATGACCCACTAAATTTCTCATAAATTCAAATTGGTCCAAACTTGATTTTGACTTAGTCAAATAAAATGTTTGACTAAGAAAATAATTTTTCACTAATTAAATTGTGACAAGCCTAGTTCACCTGCTAAAGATGCAACAAAAAGAAAGTACTCCTAAATCACTCGATCCAGATGTTTTTTCTGGTACAGGAGATAATTAAAGAAGCAGAGAAGGAGGCTTGAGGGGTACCTAGTCTTCATTTAGGATGCGTTTGATAGAACAAATTTTTCATGGAAAAGAAAAATTTTTCCACCCAAATTCCATCTTTTGGTGTTTGACAGTCATAATTTTTCAGGCAATTTCATTTCCACATTTTCTTATCACGCGCGAGTGTTCCAAGTTTTGGTTGATTTGATTTTCCTACCATACTAGTGTCTAGTAGAATTAATTTTCCAGGTAAAACTTTTAACTATTTTCGTCACGTTTGATTAATTTTGTTGTTGTTAATTGATTTGTTTTTTTTTCAAAAATTAACATTATTATTATCAAGTACAAATGTGTAAAAAAATAAAAAAAAATATTTATTTTGATTAAAATAGTTAAATTTTGTTTTATTTTCTATGGAAAATAATGTCAATCAAACAATAAAGTTAAAAAATTTCTCACTTTTTCCACCTAGAAAATTAAACCAATCAAACACATTAACTTCCAATTCTCTTGAATTAAATTCCCTAGAATTAAATTCCTTAAAATTCATTTTCTTTCCACCCAAATTCCACCATCGCTATCAAACGCAGCCTTAATTAATTAATTATTTTAAGCCTCTGTTTGGTAATACTGTAACGGTTCATAAACTAGTTTATCTATAATTTTGAGATAAAATGTGTGGTTTAAAATTAGAGAGAGAAAATATGTGATTAAAAAGTTATTTGAGAAATTGTGTAATTTATAAAAGCAAATCTCTTTGACATCTTTTCTCTGCAGCAGGGGCTGCCGGAGCTCTGTTCTAACTTGCTTTTTACATTACACTTATTTTAAAAGTTGTGTTTAAAAATATGTTTTTTTATGTTTTCGAAGTAAAATATGTGGTTGAAAATTAGAGAGAAAATATATATGGTAAAAAGTGATTTGGAGATTTATGTTGTTTAAAAACATGTTTTTTTCTTCTTTACCAAATAGAGACTTAGGTGGCATTCTGTTTGTATTTTATTTTGTATTTTCATTTTCGAAAATGTTTTGTATTTCCTGTTTTCATTTTTGTTTTCAAATTTGCTGAAAATGCGTTTGGTTGTCATTTCTGAAAATAGTTTTTGAAAATGAAAAGCTGAAAAATACGTTCTGTTTGGAATTTTGTAGAATACTACTTCAATTATTTTTAATTAATTTGATTGCAGAATACTACTGACTCAAACTCAAACTCAAATTTCCTTTCACAATACACTAAAAACATTGTTACATGCAACACACTAATGTGAGCATTAAGAGTCTATATTAACACGGCTTGGTTAGGTTCGGGATTTGAGAAAGTTCTAATTCTATTAAAATCCAGAAAATGCAAGTTCTTTCAAAACCATCAGAGTCCATTTATCAGTACATTTTTTGAAATATAACAACAAGAATTCTCACTTAAATTTTTTTTTGTAATGTTGATATTGAATTCAATAAAACTGTATTTAAACTTAGTTCTAAGTTAGGATAATTTTTCAAAAAAAAAAATTCTTTATTTAGACTTAGTTCAAAGTTAGAATAATTCTGAAAAAAATAATAAATAAATAAAAAGTTTATATTAACCTTGTTCCAAGTTAATATAATTCTTTATATATATATATATATATATATATATATATATATATATATATATATATATATATATATAAATCCCAAAAACGCGTTTTCCGTGTTTTGAACATTTTTTGTCGAAATACACACAAAATGCCCAAAATGAGGTTTTGGGCTTTTTGCATTTTGTATACAATTTTTTTTTTTATTTTCCAAAATGCATTTTCGATAATGGTAAAGAGAACGCGTTTTTAGCGTTTTCGAAAAAAAAAAACAGAAAATGACCTCAAAACAATAAAGAGAATAGGGCCTTAAATTTTTATGTTGAGTATCGTTTGGTTAAATATCATACAATTAATCCATTTGTACATAATTTTTGTCCAGATTGGTTTACCAATCATGTGTTGGCAAAATTGTGGATGTTGATTGTGAAGGTCAGGGGTGGATTTAGCATAGGCCCGTACTGTGCTGAAGCCCAGTGCTGGTATGGGCCAGATGCTGTTAAAAAAAAAAAAAAATTAGTTAATAATTCGGCCCAAATAATTACCCAGCTCGGCCCTTCATTCAGCAGCCCAACTCCAACTCCCAAGCGTAAGGCTCCCTTCCGACCTCCCATTTCTTCCTTAGTTCCTTTCCTCTGAAATATTGAAACTCAAAGTCTCAAACTCTCCGCTAAAATTGTACTATCATTTCTACACAGTAAAATTGTACTATCATGATATGGCTTGAATGCAGAGCACAAGTGAAAATTTTCAAATCGATGCCAGTGCGGGCAAGTGCATTTTGAGATCTGAAATGAGCCAACACAGTAAAATGGCGTCCTCCCCATTTCTGCAGAGCTGGAGTTTGTGCTAGGGTTTTCTGCCTTTTCGCATTCATTTTTTTCCAGATTGTTCAGACTTGCAAATGACGACCACCAAACGTGCTTATAAGCTACGTATCCTTTTTTACTTCATTCTAAGTTACTAATTTTTATTTTTTTTTCTAAACTCAAATCGAGAAAAGGAAACCGCCGTGAATTTGGATGGGCCTAAGAGGAAAGAAACTTATGGGTTCTATTACATTATTTGTTTCCAATTATTAATTTGATTATTATTATTATTGATGTTTTATGTTTTGTTTGGACTACATTTTTCTATTACCAAAGACTTCTCTTGAAAGTGTGATGTAGTGTGCTCAAGTCGAAGAGTTGCCTTTAGGAATTTATATATGAAATGAGTAAATAACAAAGGACCATGCTACACACACAAAATTGATGTCAAAATGAATTACACACCCCTCACATAGAGGGGGTCCACATGTAGGTGAGTCCCCCTCCATGTGAGAGGTTTGTCATTTATTTTGTTATTTATTTTGTGTGTAAGGAATTATCCAATAACAAATATGATATCAGTTTGGTCAATTTTAGATTATTGTGATTTTAGATTATCTGATTTGTAGAATGTTATTTGATTTTGGGAATATGATGCATATTATAAATTTATATAGCATTATGTTATTTAAATTTTGATTTTAATTTCGTGGTAGTTATAATGTGATTTTAAATTTGAGAATGTCAGTTATAATGTTAGATATTTATGGGGTTAGTTTTAGATTATATGATTTAGATATTAGATTATTTGATTTTGAGAATGTAATGTTGATTTTACTACATTATTTCTTTACCATTGGAAAAAAATTTCGGGCCTCGAAAGAGGAGGGCGCACCCCCCTTCCGACTCCCGCACCAACTCTCCTATTTGATTTCATCTCGATCCAATAAGAATCCTGGATCCGCCACTGGTGAAGGTGATGTGATGGGTAAGTTAATGGATGATTTTCAAATGTATAATCTATACACCAAGATGTAAACAAATGTATACAAACTCAATATCATAACATCTAATCGTTGCCTCATTCTGTTTACACGGTCGTACAGTGCCAGAAACTTTGAATGATACTGCGGCCTTCACTTGTACATATTTATTTATTTATTTTGTATAATTTGTGTTTGAAAATGAGTGTTTTAAACGTTAAGTAGTAGAGGACTGGTACAAGATACGTATATTATTGTGAAAAAAAGTTATGGGTTGCATGTCCTAGTAAAGCAGTGCTTTCCAGTAAAAGATTGTCATTGAAAAACAGAATCTCTTTAAATTTAAAAACAGTAGTAAAATAATAAAAGCTATCTCTTTGAGTAAATGGAGTCCAAAGGAACTTATAATTAATGGCATGATATACGCGAAGTTTGGGAGGATTTTGGACCATGTGAGGGAAGAATTGGAAAAACAGCTTTCACATGGATGAATTCAAATTTATGTCTTGAAACCACTTGTTCTTTCCCATGTGATGTGAGGCATCGCCTCTGTTCAGTAAGTATGCTTTTTTGGTTTATAATCTACGTAATTTTTCAAATACTTTTTAATTACGCACATTTTCTCTCTTCATTTTTCAATCACACATTTTACTTAGAAAACTCAAATAAATCAAATTATAATCATTCCATTTTATCCGAACAGATGCTTAACTGCACGCCGTTTGTGCGCATTCATTTTTCATATCTCCGATGTGTCAACCCCGCAAAGTTATAATGTACGTAATGAAAGAAAGAGTAAAGTGAGAAGAGGGCAACAAATGCTGCAAAATTTTGGTTTGTGCATTAATTCATATATCTTGCAATATTTCCTCTTGAAGTTGTTGAAGTCAACAAATGCTGCATAATTTTGGGGAGAGGGAAATGCCATAAGGTGCACTCAAATGTTGCAACAAATCTATGTTCAAGAATCTGTAATTACTTTATTTTTTAATATAAAAAGAAGGACCTTGCTACACTTACTAACAAAACTGTACTAACAGTTGTACTAACGACTAAAAGACAAAAATTTTGAATGTTTAATTACTATGTTATCCTTCTAGTTATAATTCTTTTAACTTTCTGATGTTATGTCTATATCTCTAAATTTATTGTTTACATAAAATGCGTAATATATACTATTATATGTTAAACTCTTTTCTTCAATAATTATATTTAATTCTTCAATTTTTTTCTCTAGATCACTAATTATTCTTCCTCTATTTACTATAATTCTAGTAAATTGTGAAAAATCTGTGAATGTGGGTTCTTTTATTGCGTAGTCTAATAAATCATAAAATCTCCCTAAATCTTCTCTTACAACTTCTAATTGTTTAATTGTTTCTTCTCTTAAATACTTAAAGTCGTTTACTTCTGAAGGATTTAGTTCTATTAAATGTTCTGAATTCATAAATTATAAAACTATTTAAATTTAAGCTATTAATTCAAATCCTTTTCCAATAGTTAATTCTAGGAATAATAAAAACAAATTTTCAACATATATAAAAACATGCAAGAGATATCATAAGCAAAATGATAAATTTAAGACTTTAATAACAGTAATTGTATAATATCAATAAAAAAGACGATATATAATCCACTATAAATAATCAATAATACTTCTTTCTATCTATGGGTCCATCACGCTTCTTTGTAAATCTGATTTTAAAAGATTTTTGACCAAATACTCTTCAGTTATTTATCTAAGTATTAAACACATCTTCATAGAAGATCGTTGCTGCTCGAAAGACTTATGCATTGAAGGATGCTCGAAAGACTTACTCCAACATTTTCTGTTTAACACTTAAACAAACACTTCAAAGAGGTTCAGCACAATCCAGTTTCGTTTCCTACCTCTGGATGTACTCTTTCAACAAAAGTTTTATAAAGAATAAACTTATGGACTCATAAATAAATAGAGTATTACTAACTATTTATAGCTTCATATATATCTATGTGAAGTTTAGTTACTCATACCTTCTGCTAACTGTTTCTGAATTGGTTTGATGAAAGAAAATTTTGAACTAGGAATGAAAAGAAAGACAATAGATAGAGAATATAGATTTTTATTGCTGAAAACTCATATGATTTTCGGATGCTTACAATGAGGAGAGACTCCTCCTTTTATAGTTGGAAAAAGCAAAGTTTGGGAAACAAGATAATATTCCCTATCTTTTACATACTTGGCTAAGATTTAAAGTAGATAAAGTAAAGCTAAAGTTACAATAATTTTTGCTGCTTTTCTAAAGCTTCACATGGGTCTGAACCCCCATGCCTTGAATAATTCGTGTTCAGACAAGGTATGCTTCATCTTCATTATAGTTGAGTAGGTCCCCACAATTATTACATTTGTGACCAGTTTCTACCTCCATTAAGTGATGTAAATATTCATAGGCTTCTTTGCTAAGATCCAAATTGCTGACAAGTATATTCTCAGCATATTCTCTTAATTTCCATAATTGACAATTAACTTGATTAATTCTTGCAATGCTGTAGATCAATAATTTGTCATCATTAGATTCATATACCCAAACATTAGTTTGTGTAAGGGTATCCCTTAATTCAGTGTACATTACTCTAAATCCCAATGCCCTTTTTTCTGGAATAGCTTTTATCTGTTCCTCTTTGTTAAATGGTTTTATTTCTGGTTCTGAAAGAATAGCTTTGCTAGTTACTCCGAGTTTTACAATATGTTCTGCCCTTAGAAATTCTTCATCAATAAATTCTGGAATGGCTGAGTAAATCCTGACATAGATCTTTTCAGCTTTGGTAATTCCAAAATATGTTTTCACTGCTGCCTTGATAGAATTAGGTAATAATGATATTTCCTTCATATCCTTGCTAGGGTAGATGCACTGAATAAGTCCTTGGTCAAACCGTCCCCTGACTGTTCTTGGTTCTGCTCCTGGAAAAATAATTGCTTTATTGATTTTTTGATGGCTAATTGTCCTTAGCCATTCTCCTTCTTTTGTCCTCTTGTTTAGATACTCCACATACTTCAAGAATGTCTCTAGTTTCTTCATAACTTTCTCCTTTTCTGATAGTTCCTTTGTTACGACTGCTGGTTTCTTCGCAGCTTCTAAAAAAGTTTCTTTAGATGGTTCAATAGTTTTGCTAATGGCTTTGGAAGATGAACTTCCAATAATTGATACATTAGATACTTCTTCCTCAATAGGAAGTTCTACAGATAAATTCTTCACTGGAGAGGATTGTGATCCTCCTTTGTACATTTCCTCAAGAGAATTAACCCTTGACTTGTAAAAGGCTAGTTCACTGTTAATTTGTACAATCTGCGCCATGCAAGTATTCACATGGTTGAATAGATTTGAATAGTTGATATTCATTTGACCCATGGCCAAGTTAATTTCTTCTACTTTCTTAAGTATATCTTCCATGTCTTGATAAATAATCTGCAATAACATTGTCAGTACCCTTAATATGAATAATTTCAAAATCATAATGACTAAGTTCTACTTGCCATCTAATTAACCTTTTATTTGCAATAGTTGGATCAATTTCTTTAGTTAACCAATATTTAACTTGTGTATTATCTGTTCTAATTTTGAATTTTGTAGTAATAATAAATAATTCAAATTTTTTAATAGCAAACTTTACAGCTAATAAATTTTTTCATTTATATGATAATTAGTTTGAGTTTGAGTAAAACTGCCACTAGTATACTGTGCAATCCTTTCCTCATCCTCATTTGGATAAATATATTTAAGTACTGCTCCCCATGCTGTTTCACATGCATCGGTTTCTATAATCCAATCACATTCTTTTTTGGGTAATTCTAATTCTGGTAAATCTTTACAAAGGTCTTTAATTTTTTGTACTTCTTCTTCTTCATCTTTAGACCATGGTGTCCATCTAGTTTTTCCTTTTAATCTTTTTTGTAATGGGATTAAATGTTTTGCTAAGTTAGGTACATATTTCCTAGTCTGATTTACAATTCCTAAAAAGCTTTGTAATTGTGTTTTATCTTTTATATGATTGTCAAATTCTTGTATTTTTGTACCAATATGTTTTTGGAGTTTTATTCCTTCTTGGCTTATTATAGATCCCAAAAATTCTACCTTTTCTTTAGCTATCTCCATTTTTGTAGCTGATAATATAATTCCATTATTCCTTACAATATCTATAAAAATATTTAGATGTTTTAAGTGGTCTTGTCTGGTTTCAGAGTAAATAAGAACATCATCAATATATACTGTAATAAAATGATAATAATCTTTAAATATTTTATCCATACACCTTTGGAATTCTCCTGGACTATTTTTAAATCCAAAAGGTAATACATTCCATTCATAAAATCCTTGTGGTACCGTAAAAGCTGTTAAATGTCTAGATTCTTCAGTTAACATAATATGATAAAATCCTGATTTGAGATCAAATTTAGAGAAATATTTCTTTCCTCTAATTTGATTAAATAATACCTGTTGGTTTGGTATTGGATATTTTAATTCTTTTGTATAAGTGTTTAACCTTTTATAATTAATTACCATTCTAGATTTTCCTCTTTTTTGTTCTGAATGTTTTATTACAATGAAGGCTGGACTACTATGTTTACTATTAGATTCTCTAATAAATTTCTTTTCTAGCATTTCTTTTATGTGCATTTCAAATTCAGGTAATTCTTTTGGTGTATGTTTAATTGGTTTTACACTAATAATCTTAGTATCATCTTCTAGTATAATTTCTGCCATAGGCTTATTTATGTGCCATTTTTCCAAAGGATTATCTCCTGATAATTTTAATAATTTTTCTGTAATATTTTTTATTACAATTTGATCAAAATGTTCTTGTACTAGATTTATTCTATTTTTGTTAGGCATAAATTGTGTTGTTTGTGTTAATTTTTGTCTATCCTCACCACGCTGAGCTGCTATATGAGGCATTTTTTCTCTACAGTAAGGATCATTAATTCTTATTGCAATTGCTATATGGTGGCAAGGCGTAGATAAAAGTATAACTTTTTCATCAATAGTTATTGGATAATATTGTTTTATGAAGTTATTTCCTAATAATATATCCCCTGGCATATCATCAAATTGATATACATAAGGTATTTGTAATTCATATTTTCCTATTTGTATTTTAACATTCCTTGCTACTTTAGTTATTAGGTTTGTGCTTCCATCAAATCCTGCAAGTATTACTCTTTCTTCATTATCTTTTTTATTACTCCACATTTCTGGGGGTAATACATTTTCTTTAAATAAACAGGATGATGCTCCTGTATCAAACAATGCATGATAATTTCTACTAAGATATCCATTGTAATTCATTTTGGTTAGTATATAAATATGTTCTCTTCCTCCTTGTATTTTATTCATAATAACCTTGGTATAACTAAATTTTCATTTTGTATTGTTAATAGCATTCTATCATCTTTTATGTAATATGGTTTTACTTGCTCTAAGAAGTCTGTTCCTAATAGTAATTCCGTATTTACCTTTCCTGTATGTTCTACGTACATGTTTATGATTATTTCATTTCTTTTATTTATTCTTATTGGTAATTCTACATAAGTATCCATGGGATGAATATTTCCAAAATAATCTTGTATTTGAATTGAATTATTCGTTACTTTAAGTTCTAAGTCTCCTATTATGTTTTCTTTTATATGAGATACAGTTGCTCCAGTATCTATTAATACTTTCTGCTCTTTCCATTCTCCATTTATTCTAATTTCTATCATAACTTCAAATTGTTTTGTCTCATTTCTTTTAGATAGATTCATTCTTGGTATTTTTCTATGTATTTTTGTCATTATTTGTTTTTCTGAATCATTCCTATTTTCTATTTCAGGTAATGATTTTGTACTAGTATTTCTTCTTAGGCTAATTGATCTTCTTCCAAATTCTATTTGTGGTTTATCCATATTTACTAATCTTTTAGCTTGATTGAAATCTATTTCTATATCTTCTGGTATTGTCATTCTTGGATTTTCTTTAGCTGGTTTGTATTCCAATAAATTCTGAAATATGGGTTCTATTATATGTGTTCTTGTAGCATTCTTAATTTTTACTTCATGTTTACTAGTAAAAGCATATATTGTTCTAATAGTTAAACTTATAGTTTTACTTCCTGGTTCCATATCTATCCCTCTTAACCTGTAATATAATGTTAAGGCTTTATTTTTATTTTGTTCTCCCATACTTATGCTGAAATTTGGTCTTATTGTAAATTTTACTTTTTGGTACATTAAGTTTCCTGTTACAATTCCTATTAGAGCATCTTGTACTGAACTTACAATTCTATCATCCATAATATAGAATTCTATAGGTGTATCTATTCCTTCTCTAAAATAGGCTTTTGCTATAATTTGTACAGCTCCTAAATATATGTTCTTTATTTTTCCTTTTAGTTCAGGATTCAATAGGTTTATTTCTTGTCTTATAATTTCTTCATTTATTATTGGTATTAATGTATTTCCTGTAGTATCTCTTATGTCTATAGGGTGACTATGGTTTCTTGCTACATATGCTATTTCTTTGTTTTTCTGCCAAAATGGTAAATTAAATATTTCTTTTGGTTCTACATCTAATTTTGATTTTAAGATCTTCTCATACATTTTAGGATTAAATATTAATCTTTCATTTAGTTGTTCTTCATTTTCTTCTAATTGATATTCATATTCTTTAGATGTACCTTCTTCACTAATTTGTCTAATCATATTTATATATAAATATTCTTCTTCACTAGATTCATTAGATTCACTTTCTTCTGAAGATTCTAATTCCATTATTGTATTTATTACTTCATGTTCTTCTAATTCATAAATTTCTTCATCTTCAGGAATTTCTTCCCATTCTTCTTCTTGTTCAATAGGTAATAAATTATAATTTTCTTTTTCTATTAATGAGATATACATCATATTTTTCTTTTTATCTTTCTTAGGACATTCTGGAGATATATGTCATATTTCTCCACATGAATAGCATTTACATTTTCTAGGATTTTTAGGGTATGTTTTAGTTTTGTTTTGTTTTTGCCTTAAATATCTCTTGTATGGTACTCTATACCTTTTAAATGTTTTATTATATGGTTTTTTATATTTATTAAATTTATTAAATTTATTTCTAAATTTATCTTTTCTATAGTATTTCTTTTTCTTATATTTTCTTTCTAGATGACATCCCCATTGTGTTGGTTTATATTGTAATTTATCACAGCATAATGATTTTTTACTTGCTTTATGGAATTTTATCATATTATTTGCTTCCATACATTTTTCTTGTTGTCTCATTTCTATAAATTGTATTCTTGCTCCTAAACTATTATTACTTAATGGTATTTCTAATTTTTCCCAGTCCTTAAATAATTCTAAATTCCATGGGTTTGGTAATTTAAAGAATATTTGGTTCATAATTTCCATACCATATGTTTCTTGATTATATTCTGCTTTTTCAAAATATTCTCTAAATTCACATGCAAATTGTTTAAAGTAACACATATCACATATTGATAGATTTTCTAACAAATATCTATGTCTTAGTTTTGAACTAATTTTGGTATCTCTGTCTATTACTAATGTGTATTCTCTTTTTAATGCATCTTCACATCTGCTTAAAATAGTTCCTATTTCATCTTGGTCATTTCCTCTAACTTGTCCTATATAAGTTTCTGTTAAATTTCCCCACCATCTTGCAGTGGTTCCTATAAATGTATTTTCTAACATTAATTGTAATTGCTTTCCTGTTAATTCTTTGGTATAGGCCATCATAGCCATAGATTTCATCCATAATTCTAATTCATGATCTACATCTTGCACACATCCTAAATCTATCCATCTTCCTTCTGAACTAATTTGTGTTTCCATACTTCTCCATGGTGTATATTCTATAGGATAATTTTTACTTGGCTTGGTGTAATATTTTTGTTGTGGTATAAAATTATTTGTTTTGAAATTTGTGTTTTGTCTTTGATTCATATAGATTTCTGGTGTATTTTGTGGATTAGTATTACTTGTATTTTCTTTTTTAACTTGGTTAGTTCCTGGTTGTTGTATATATTCTGATGGATTTTGTCCTGCTGGTATTAAAGCTCTTTGTTGTCCATTCATATTAATTTCTTCTATTTTAAGATTTTTAAATTTTTCTATATAATCTTCTTCTGTTATGTAATCTTCTTCACCTTCTTTTTTAGGATTTTCCATAAATTTTTCTATTTGTTCAGTAATCATATTTATTCCTAATCTATTGATAGCTTTAAATTCTTTGTTAGTTATTATTCTTTTAGGTTTTCTTTTTTCCATTTCATCATATATTTTTGTTATATTTTGGTTTATGATTCCAATATTTTGTTGTATATTATCTATTCTTTTATGTAAATCATTTTTCCCTTTTTCTTCTTCTTTAATTGTTCTTATCATATTTATTTGTTTTATAATAGTTTTTTGCTCTATAATTTCTATTGGGTTTTCATATACTCCTACCATATTTCCTATTTTATTTATTTTATCAGTTATTTGCTTAATTTGGTTTTCTAAGGTTATTAATTGTTTTGATAGGTTATTTACATATTGCTTTACTTCTAATATTTGTGTTGGTATATTTTTGTTTATATCCTTATAATCATTAGTTATTTCTATCATTTGTCTTATTTCTAATGGTAAATTATTGATAATTTCTTGAACTTGTTCTGGGTTTTTTGCTTGTTCTAAATTTTGTTCTGTAGTTTTATCTAAACTTATTCCTAATTTATTTAGTAAAAATAAATTTGTCCAGTTTAATTGTTTATGTTCTCCAAATCCTCCTTCTCCTAATAATATAAATGGTATAAATTTTCCATATGTTTCAGTTATTAATGGCCAATGACTATTATTTGGTAAATCTTTAGATTTATAATTATATACTCTAGGTTCGATTATTGGTAGTTTTTTAGACATTTTTCTAAATATATTTTTAAGTATAACTACTGGCTCTGATACCACTTTTAGTTGGATCGTGAAAGTGAAATTTTTATTTTGCGGAATTATAATCTTTGTCTTACTCTTCTTAAAAATCTTTCTTCAAATTCATCCATATATCTATTATCTTCTTATCTTATCAAGTTTTCTTCTTTTAATCTTAAATATTCATTATGTTGTAAAACTAGCCTTTTAATTTCTTTATATTTTTCTATAGCAATAGGATCAGTATTTAAGTTTCTTCCTAATCTTTCTAATTCTAAATATTCTCTATGTAAGCTTCTAATTAAATTTTTTCTTTTTTCGTGAAGTATATGAGGATCATAAACAGGCATAATATTTTTTAATTATGAAATAAGTAATAAAAATTTTAAAGTAATTAAATTTTTAGAATTTATTATGTGTTAAATTTAATAAGATAATATGTGAAATAAGATATTAGTTATATTTTTAGCTAAAAGGGTAAAATGGGTATAATTTATGTTAGTAAGTTGTTAGTAGCTATTTGTTAGTAAGTCTAGATTTATCCTAAAAAGAAATAACTTCAACATGTTTTTGTACGGTGGAAAGATTAGTAGGTGAGAATGTTTTTCTTGAATGTGAAAACATTTCCTAACTACTCCATATATAAAAAAGAAAAGAAAAGAAGATGATAGTGAAGGAGTTTTGATCCTGTGCCAACTGTTGGCACCGTTATGATGTCAACGATAGACATAGTTGTGACCCCTACACACAGGTGGAGCCACATCACATGTGCCTACCGTTGCTACCATCATGGTGCCAACGATTAGCACTAGATCTTTTTCAGATAGCGAAATTGGGCATTAGTAAATATTGTTTTCGACTTTAAGAACTTATTTGATAAAGCAAAAATTTTCACCACAACTTTTCAAATTCAATTTCAATCATTCATTCTTAATCAAGCCCATAAAAAAATCACAAAAACAAAAAAAAATTCACATTACCAAATAGGCTCTAAATTATGTAATACAATACTGTCTTTTATCATTAAAAACAATACCATAGGTCCATAGCAAGCATACAACATATTTGTTTGGTTTCGAAGTGGAACAATACCATACCACTTTTGAAAGACATCGCACTCTCTCCCTTTGGAGAGGGCTACATAAAATAACACAAGGCAATAATAATTAAGTCTCACAAGGCACTACAAATGGATGGATCGAAAGCAGGAAACATGATGATTTCAGTAGAAGTTGAGACGGGACGTGTAAGTGGCTTTGGGAGACCAATTTCTGGGAATAATATCCCTTGCAGATAGACTTGTTCCCGTTGATAGTGTCGTTAACTTCACTGAAAATGGCCCTCTTAAGGGCCCTCCAATAATGCACCAATTTGCACCCCATAAATGTGTCATCTCTAGCCATTCATTCGAATTTCCCTGCATTACATTACACATTATTAATCATCTTAAAGTTTTCCAATTGAGTTTGTTTTGACAAACTTTTAAGGCTGTCGGCCACGTCTTCCACTTAGATAACTGTGAAACTGAAGCCTCTTTGAATAAGAGGACTATAAATACATATATATGTCTTCCGGAATAAACAAAATTCCAACCTGTCTTATATGCATCGACCCAACGTCACCATCTCCATCTTCGTATTCGACTAAAACTGATAACCAATAATCAGTTGATCCTTCATTCACGCGAAAGGCAATGTTTTTCCCACGATACTTGCATGTTGTCCTGCAAAATTTGTACCTCAATTAATTAATTGTTTTCTTTCTTTCGTTCTTTTTCTCCCTCTATGTATAATAGAGAAACAAATAAATAAATCATTTTATATCTAGCATTTGCTAACATCTCTAATGACTTATGAATTGTGAAAAAAATGACTGGCCAAATTTTAATTTTTCATTTATTTAACCTAAGAAAACGGTACAAATTCAAAGATACATGTATACATAAAAAAAAAATAGTAGACAAAAATCGTTGGATATAAACTTTAAATTTTATTATCTATTTAATCAATATTAGTGAGACATTTTATTTATCTGTCACATATATCAAAATATGTATAATTCATTACCGATGCTTTAATAATACCAATACCAATAATAATAATAATAATAATAATAATAATTAATAATATCTGGCAATTGTCAGTTGAGATTTTGACCACATTGAATCTCAAAATGACAAAACAGAACAAGACCGTTACAACAACTTACCGTCGGTACATTACAGAAATTTCGCCACGGTTGCGCAACCCACCACCAGCACCGGCCACAGCCATTCTGCCGAAGGCGGCACCACTAAGGTCGAAGTGTGTGCCGTCATTGGAGCAACCTGGGCACTCGTCCGTTATAATGACTGTGACGGCCCTTCGAGAGCATATTGACTTGTCCAAGCACCTCACTTTATAGCACGCCCCACACCCTTCCCCGTTTTTAAATAATACCGGGTTCACTGCCCCGACTCGAGCCCTGAATGGCTTCACATCCACCAATGACCCGTACCCACACGCCCCACCTTCACCAAAACAAAAATTATTAAAAAATTTAATAAAAAATAATTATCAACGGAGCATGGATGGGAGTATATTATACCGTCACTGCCGTCGCCTTCGGGGCTTCCGTACCAAGTGGCGGTCGCGGGATACCAATGCAGGTCAGCAACCTCCCGGAGAGGCCCACCGCCGGCCAACAAGCAATGAAACAACACTAGCACAACAGGCACAAACAAATGGGCTAAATGGCGGCGACCCTCCATAATGTAAGTAGAATGTAGATCAGTGCCACCAGTTTCTAGGAGACGGAGAACTGAGGTAGAGAAGTAGAACTGAGCTCTGCCGACAGTTTAATTAGGTCTTTATGTACTGAAACTCTGCAGTTGATTTTGTAGTGTTGTGTGGAAATATAAGGTTGCAAAAAGTTGGCATGTGCAATAGGGACCGAATTGTCTTTATATAAAATGTTCAACTTTTTATGCCCACTGTGATATGCTTTAATCACGATGGTGCCATCACTTTTTGAATGGGGCCCACCGACAGTTAAGGCGTTAAATCCGCATGACGGTATCAACGTTATGATTATTCAACCGTTGATTATTTTCGTTTTCATATTACAAGGAATTAGATCATTCTACCGTTGATTTTTTTCGCTTTATTGGATTTGGCGATGACAGGCAAATAGTTTCTTGCTTTTTAATTCGTTTAGAATATATGATGATGATGTACTGTGTATGTATTGACATAAAAATATTGAATTCAATAGATCCAACAAGAGGTCCAAGCTACAAATATCAAAGCGATACAGACTAGTGGAGCAATATCAAAGCGAAGGAATGTTGAGTGATATACGAGAATCAATTCTACAACTCAACACACTATCCAACATAATCATTGTGAGCAATTATCATAACATGAAAAGTTATTGAATACGTGTGCAGTTATTACGGTACTGGTAGTCAGTGAAGAACGTGAACGATTTAAATTCTATCATCACGGGAAGTTGCTAGAAGAAGTTAATTGACGCAAAGAAGTGAACAGTAATTACAAGTTTCTCTTCCAGGATTAGTTACGAATCAAACAATGCAGGTTTAGAAGATTCAAGGCAATGACTTTACATGTCGTAAAAAGATAGATTTTTAGATGCCTACAAAATTAACTCTCAAACTGAGAATATGTAATTTTACTATCTTAGATTTTAATAGAGTTTTTTTAGTTAAATTTGTATGTTTGCGCCCCTTGAATGTATCTTATCAATTAAGTTTTTCTAATAGAAATATCCCTCATTGAGGCTTTATCTCAAGAGACTTGTACCTTATACATTGTATGATCCATTTTCAATTGTTAGCTACGTGATCATCGCGAAACAATTGGCACGTCCAGTGGGACACTTGGTGTAAGAAAGTTTGAATCATCATGTCTCATAAGAATTCCGACATAGAGTCGATAACACAGTGATATATTCCTTCTATGATCGAGCAATTTAAGAGTCAACAAAGCACCCTAGAGGTAGAAGGATATCGGGATCGTTATGAACCAATGACATAATTAATCCCACGTACCATGCGTGTACTATTGGTCGAACTCACTTCGGACATTGTTGAGCAGGTAAACTTGCAAAGAATTCATAATGTAGAAAGACTTGTTCAAAATGAAAACACGCATTATGACAATATGGCTTAAAAACTAGATACATTAAATGAACTCACGAATAAGTTAGTAAGCAAAATATGCCAACCAATTCCATGGGGGGTTACTATTTCTAAACTAGGAGTTTAATAGACACTAGCTCAACAATTGCAAACACAAACACTGATTTGCCAACTATGAACAGAGTCAAGGCTATAAACACCACATATTAGACCATCCAACATGAGGGTCTTGGACCTTCTAATACGGGAGGTGTTGGAATATATAATATAGGGGGTATCCCTAATATAAGGGAGAATGTCCAAAGGTTAGGACCACATGTTGCACATACCAATGAAGGAGTGAATTCACCTTTCAATTGTAATAATGAACCAAATAATGGTCCGTTCATTGCTAATATAGAGGCTAATCATGCTAGATCATCAACAGTAACTTATATGTCACATTGAATCGGAGTTTTATTAGATCTCAATGCCATGTTAAGGGAGCAAATAATAGAAATCCTACAAGATCAATTAGCTTTTGGAATTTTGCCAATAATTCGTCCAACATAAAAAAACTTATCCAACTTAGGTAGATCAAACATTTCCTTAGTCGGGAGGGTTTAGAGTACCAAAATTCTCTTTGCTTATGAATTTAGAGGAAGTTTCTACTTTAGAACACAAAGTGTTTTACCTTACAATGTGGTAACTGGTTACCATAAAATGAGATTGTTTCTAAATTCAACTCACTAGAGTTGCTTTGTCATGGTTTATTAACTTTCTAACAAGTTCTGTTCAAACTTGGCAATAGTTGGAATAGTTATTCCATGCTCAATTTTATAAAACTGAATTCGAAGTCACTTTGACAGATTTGGCGAATTTAAGTCAATTACCTAATGAATTGGTTGAATCTTCACTTCAAACATTTAAACCGTCTACCAGAAAATGTTTTGCTCTCTTGCCTAAAAAGAGTTTGCCAAAATCTTCCAAAGTTATTCCAGTCTTGAATTAAAAAAGAAACTCCAAGACAGAGAATTTCCTAATCTCTTTCAATTTAGTGTGAATGTTATTAGATATGAGCGATTATTAAGAAAATACGAACAAATGAAGAGCTCTAGTAAAGAGACTTATTATAGAGACCCTAATTGTGAGCTCCACGCCATTGACACTAGTCAAATGAGGCTGAAGTATGTATTGACGAATTGGTTAAAGTAGACACATATGCACGTCCCATGTAGCGACTGAAAATTTTCAATGACTTATTTAAATAAACATTTTTTCTTTTGTCACTACGACTTTGTCCATTTATTTTTAAAACGTGATCGTCTAAACTAGTGAAGTGAAATTTAATTTATTTTAAAATTTATCATATTCCAATTTCCAAATTTTATTTAATGATGTCCCAAGTCCATTATTATATTCCGATTTTCAAATATTGGATTCAAAATATTTAAACCCAAAATATTTTATGTCCAATTTAAATTTATTCTCGAATTTTAATTATTTTAAAATCCCAATTATTCATAAATTTTGATCTCAACCAAATTCAAGCCGAACCATTTTCTTCTTGGCCATTTTGGAATCCCAATCACAAATCATTCCCTCCTCAATCATCAACACCATCTCCAACCTACCATTTCTTACCATTTTCCCCTATATGGACAAACCCATGATCACTCCTCTATCCCTTTCAATCAGCCGATCAACTCAAATTAATCCCAAATCCCTCCCAAGTTTCAGTCCCTTGCTGACTTACCAAAGTTTAGTCCATACACATGCCTTTAACTCCTCTCCTCTCATTACCCTCATCACTCACACGCCATAACTGTACCCCTAATCTCTCCCTCAATCCCCCCATTCAGCCAATATTTCTCTACATTTCCCTCAACATTCCTAAACCAAAGGCTGCCACACATTAATCAAAGTGATATAATCACCTCTCCCCAGCCTCATTCACGTACCCAAAGAAACTACTCCAAGGTATCTCCTTCCAATTGTCATTATCCCACATCCAAAACACCACCGTAACACTGCCTACTTCACAACACATATATGCTGCCACACATCCTAACTTACGGCTCCAGACTGTAGGAAATTTCTCAACACTCACGACCAACATCACCGCCACATCCACCATTTTTCAGCCCCTTCACCGAAACACATCGCAAACCCAATCTGCAAACCGAGACACTTTCAACCACCGAGCCTCACTTTTCAGTCACCGCTGCAACATACGGCTGCACCCAAACCTCCACCTTCATCATCCAACCGCCCATCTCAATAACACCACAAACAAGCCTCGACCAACCATTTTCATCTGCAACATCGAACCCTCTAATCACTACCACGAGCAGAACACAACTCCACCACCACTCCAAAACCACCTCAGCCTCACTTTGAATTAACACCCAAATATTTTATCCCAACTCCACAACAAGCACCGTTCGAAGCCAACCAACGCTGCCCACTTCGAAGCAGCTAATACCCAGCCTCAAATCCAACAACCATCGGCCATCGCACCCGTACCTGCAAAACCGGGGCTGCCCATTCGAAAATTGGACCGAAAATCAAACCCAAAACAAGAACTAAGTGAGCCCAATACCTTACCTTCGACCGCCGCGTCGTATGGACCGGAATATCGCGTTCCCAATTTTCGAACCCAAGCCACTGACTACCTCATTTCTCGCACTTGAAATCGCCCAGAACTTCACCTTCTACAACCCCCTCCACCCACTGCCGCCGCGCCCTTCGATGGCGGCTTCGCCGCCTACGATCGCCGGAGAATGGGCGAGAGGCGTCGTCCGCCTCTCTCTCGCCTCTGCACTCTCACTCTCTGTATCACGAAAATAAGAGAGAGAGAGAGAGAGTTTGTGATATTTCTATAAAAGAAATTTTTATTATTTTGTACAATTGCCTTTTAGTCCCTTTAGTTTTAAAATATATTCATTTCAGTCCCTGCTTAATTTGAAATGTCTTAAGTCAGTCCCCTGGTTTCAAATCCTTATTTTAAGCCCCCAAGTTTGAAAAATGATCCTTCTAGCCTCCAAGTTTTAAAATCACTTATTTAAATCCCTCGCGTTTTAAAAATGTTTTATCTCAGCCCTGCTGTTTTTGAAAACTTTCTAAAGCTGCCCCAATATTCGTTAATTTCACGAATCCGTCCCTAATTTCAATTATTTACACAAAGTCCCAAATCTTTACACTTTTCTATTTTAGTCCGAGCTTTACACTTTTAAATTCTTTCAATTCAGCCCTCGAATTTACTTTTATTTACAAAACTTTAATTTCAAGTTTCTAATAGAAGTTATTTATTTATAGGGCTAGATGAGGCACGAGAGAATTAGAAGTATTTTCCCGTTTGCTCAATACTCGAGAAATTCAGGTAGACTCTGATTCACAAATTTACGTTTTTCAAAAGTGCGCATCAATAATTATTTGGATTATAAGTTTAGCATGTATGATTGTGTTCATGAGAATTACTTGCCTTCTGAGCATGAGACTATGTTACGAGAATTTACTTGCTTAAATGCATGAGACTTGAACTTGTATGTTATTTACTTGTTCATGAGAATACTGGTGATTGTTAGACACCTGAGACTTGAATATCATGATTATGTGTTTTGATTTATAATGTTAAATGATTATTATGCGCGAGTCTACTGAGTATTTTTTTTTGAAATACTCACGTTTTCCAAAACAAATTTTGTAGATGATGGAGTTGGCGGCGAGGCGTACGATGGTGGCTATTAATGAGACTTTAGAATGTTTTATTTGAAATTATAAATTTATTATTTTATCATGTTCAAGTTATTTTCCATACTCGAATTGTCGAAATTAAAATTTTATTTTATTATATCCAAGTTAAATTCATATTCAAACATTTTGGCCGTTTGAGCCAAGTTTATGAAGTCATGGGAATTAAGATTTTAGTTATTAAATTTATTTTCCGCTAAATTATTATTTTTCAAAGTTAATTTGAGACGATGAAGTGGCGTCCCGGGTTCCACGGAATTCGGGGCGTTACAGCGTGGTATCAGAGCAGGTCTACGTTTCTGTAGACTTGAAAATTTTTAAAAGAGAATTTTTCTTCTAAAATAAAAATAAATAATGTTTTGACGACAATTGCCACTGCCATTGTGAAGCTCCGAGTTCCGAGAAACGCGGGAACGTCGCTTTTCTAAAATTTCAAATAAACTTATTGCGGAAATTGACTAAATATTTAATATCACATTAAATGAATAAAAGTTTAGCGATAATTCAGATTAAATAAAATAATTCTTACAAACTTATTAAAATGAAAAATCTTGATAAAATGAAATGTTTATTTCGAAAATCCACGACTTAAAAATAATATCCAAATTATATTCTTTGCCATTACCCATCACTCGCCTCCGTCACCGAAATCTGTAAATTTGTTAAAACAACGGGGTGAGTATTTCAAAATGAAATACTCAGTAGACTCAACTCCAATAATTAATTTACAAGATAATTGGACAAATAATCATGCAAATAATGTAGTGACGTTTTTTTCTTATTCATAGGCATCACATAGTGAACACAAATGAATCATTCATTTCTTAAATCATGCTAGCAGATAAGTTATGACGTGCATAATATAAATTCTCAATTTTTTTCTCATACGAGATATTCTTTTCTTTTCTGCAATTAAGCATATAACAATCACACAAATCCACATAATCACGTGCAATTATAATATAAATCAATTAGTGGGGTCGAGTCTACCTTTAACGTTACGAGTTCTCAAAAATTGGAGCGGGAAAATACGTCAATCTCTTAATTCTCCAAATGATTCGTCTAGCCAAGAAAATTAATTAAATTAGTATTTTCGAAACTTGAATTTAAAGTAACTAAAAATAAATATAATGATCTAAATGAAATTTTTAAGAGAATTAAATTTAAAATTTAGGGACTAAAGTAGAATTTTACAAAGATAAGGGCCGATTCGTTAATTATAAAAAACATTCGTAACTAAATTGAAAATCATTTTAAAAAGGAGGGCTGAAACGGATATATATGAAACTGTGGGGGCTACATGGCAAATTTTCAAAAACTTAATTTTAATGAAATCATTATCTTTTCTCTCAACAATCAGAAAACAGAGGGAGTGAGTAGGGAGTTACGAGAGGGAGAGGCGACGGTAAGGAGGGCTTCGCCCCTCTCCGCCACATTCCCGCCGGCGCTAGGAGGCCGGTGCTAATGCCACCGTAGGGTGGTGGCTCCGGTGTAGGATTGGGTGGGTTTGGGGCGTGAAAAATGCAAACAAACCGAGGCGGTGGAGTTCGGTGATTGTGACATTCCGGCGAAGAAATCCGTTTAAGTTTGAGGTAAGTGATGGGTAATGTTTTTAATTCGATTTTGGGTTTGATTTTGGGGATTTGGCTTGGATTTGGGAGTTGAGCAAGGGCGGTTTGTGGTGGTGATGAGGGTTGTGACAGTGGTTGGCCGTGTGTGGTTGGGGCGTTTGGTTGTGGCGAGTGGTGGTGGTGATTTTGTGTTTGGCTCGTGGTGTATAATTGGTGGTGGTGTGGAGGTTTTCCAGCCATTGTTGGGTTCGTGTAGTAGTGGTAGCGGTGAGGTTTGAACAATGGAGGTCCGATGGTTGATTTGGAATTGTGGAATTCGTGTGCAGCTGCTGTGAGGGTCGAGAGCTTACCCAAAAGCTGAAGCTTTGTGTGATTCTCGCTGGGTGAGGGATTATGAGAAATAAACATAGGTTGCTGGCTTAATTTTTGGTAGATTAGGGCAAAAATTTGTAGTTTATGGAAAGTTTGTGATATCCAAGCTGTATGGAAGGAGGAGGTGAAGCTGGAAGGAAATTTATGATTCAGTTTCCCAAACAATTTGATCGGCTTGATATGGAGAAATTTGATACAATCTTGCTGAAAATGCAAACGTGAGGGAGAAGCGTGAACATGATTGTAAATTGGGCTTAAAGCTTGAATTTGGGTTTGAGTGTTTGGGCCCAAGTGCTTGGTCCAAAGAAAATAATTCAATTTGGGAGTTAAAGGAATTTAAATTGGACAAAGATCAAAATATCGGAATAAATTAATTTGGACTTTAAAATCGTTAAAATTTGAATTAAGATTTAAAATAGCGACATGGGTATATTTTTAAATAAGATTCGGAAATTTAAATATGCTGAAAATTAATTTAATTTCATTTATAATTTGGCTAGACAACATCTCTTTTAAATTAAATTGGAAAAGTCGTAGCGACGCGCAATTAGTGTTTTAAAACATTTTATTTAAAAAGAAATGAAAATTCCCGGTAGCTACAACCCTACCACCTTAAAATAATTTCGTCCTCGAAATTTAAGACTTACTTGGTCTAAAATATATGGATACTTGGCCAGAATTTATTCTTCTTTTTCCCATGTAGCCTGGTCGCTACTATGTTTACCCCACTGGACTTTGACTAGTGAAATTTCTTTATTTCTTAGGACATGAACTTTTCTATCGATGATGCACATGGGTGCCTCTTCATAATATAGATTCTTCTGAATTGGGATTGTCTGAAAGTTCACCACGTGACTGGGATCGTGAACATATTTTCTCAACAGAGAGATGTGAAAAACATTGTGTATAGCCGAGAGTTCGGGTGGCAATGCTAGACGGTAAGCCACATTACCTACTTTCTCCAATATTTCAAAAGGTCCGATAAACCGAGGCTTTAATTTCCCTTTCTTGCCAAAATGAATAGTGCCCTTCATAGGAGAGATTTTCAAAAACACTTTCTCTCCAATCTCGAACTCCAAGTCTTTCCTCCTCTGATCGGCATAGCTTTTCTGTCTGTCCTGGGCAGCTTTAATTCGCAATCTGATTTTCTCGACAACCTCTACGATCTTTTCAATTAATTCGGGACCCAATAACTTCCTCTCGCCAACCTCATCCCAATATACCGGCGATCGACATCTTCGCCCATATAGTGCTTCATACGGTGCCATACCAATGGTAGCCTGAAAACTGTTATTGTAAGCAAACTCAACCAATGGCAAGTGAGCTTCCCAACTTCCACTTAGGTCCAGCACACAGGCTCTAAGCATATCCTCTAAATTCTGAATGGTGCGTTCAGACTGCCCGTCTGTCTACGGGTGGTAAGCGGTACTAAAATTTAATTTTGTCCCCATAGCCGTGTGTAAGCTCTTCCAAAATCTCGAAGTGAATCTCGGATCCCTGTCTGAAACAATAGACGCTGGAACCCCGTGAAGTCGAACTATCTCCCTGATATAAATCTGGGCCAAGTGATCTATACTGAGAGTCATCCGCACTGGAAGAAAATGGGCTGACTTTGTAAGTCGGTCTACAATAACCCAGATGGCGTCATGTCCCCTCACTGTTCTTGGTAAGCCTATTACGAAATCCATGGAAATTTTCTCCCATTTCCATTCTGGAATGTCTAAAGGATTTAGCAGTCCTGACGGTCTCTGATGTTCAGCCTTGACCTGCTGGCAGGTCATGCATCGTGAGACGAACTTGGCAATACACCCTTTCATATTCCTCCACTAGAATGTAGTACGCAAATCTCGATACATCTTTGTTGCTCCTGGATGAGCTGCATATGGAGCTGAGTGGGCTTCCCTCAATATTTCATTCCTGATCTGATCATCTTTCGGTACACACAGTCGACCCATGAATAGTAGTGCCTTATCGCTTCCAATTTCAAAATCTGCTCTCTTGCCAGTCCCAACTTCGGCTTTGATCTTTTCCAAAAACTTATCACTTTCCTGAGCCATCACAATTCTGTTTCTCAAATCTGGCTTAACTGTCATATTTTCCAATCTATTAGAACTTTGGATTTCTGGGTTTCTCACTTCAATTCTCAAGTTCTGAAAATCCCGAATCAATTGTTCTTGTACTGTTCGCAAAACTGATAATTGACCCATGTCCTTCCTGCTTAGTGCATCTGCAACCTTATTAGCCTTACCCGGGTGGTAAAGAATAGTACAATCATAATCCTTCACCAGTTCCAACCATCGACGCTGTCTCATGTTCAATTCCTTCTAAGTGAAGAAATACTTGAGACTCTTATGGTCGGTGTAAATCTCGCATTTACTCCCATATAGGTAATGTCGCCAAATCTTAAGAGCGTGGACAACGGCTGCCAGTTCTAAATCATGCGTCGGATAGTTTTTCTCGTATGGCTTCAACTGCCTCGAAGCATAGGCAATCACTTTACCTTTCTGCATCAACGCACATCCTAAACCATGTTTCGAGGCATCGCTGTATATCACAAAATCCTCGGATCCATCTGGCACTGTTAACACTGGTGCTGAAACCAGTCTATTCTTCAATTCCTGGAAGCTTCGTTGACACTGCTCTGTCCATTGGAATTTTACACCCTTCCGTGTTAACTGAGTCATGGGACTCGATATCTTAGAGAAACCCTCTATAAATCGTCGGTAATATCCAGCTAATCCCAAAAAGCTTCTTACATCACCAGCATTCGCTGGAGTGGTCCAATTACTCACTGTCTCCACCTTTGACGGATCAACTTCGATGCCATTGATTGTGACAATATGACCCAGAAAGCCTATTTTCTCAAGCCAAAATTCGCATTTCTTAAATTTGGCGTATAGCTTTTCGGCCCGTAGTTTCTCCAACACGATTTTCAGATGTTCTGCATGTTGTTGTGAATCTTTAGAATAGACTAGAATATCGTCAATGAAGACAATGACGAACTTATCCAAGTACTGATGGAAAACCCGGTTCATCAAGTCCATAAATACTGCAGGTGCGTTCGTAAGACCGAATGGCATCACCGTGAACTCATAATGTCCATATCGAGTCCTAAACGCTGTCTTTTGTATATTCGAAGACTTGATCTTCAATTGATGGTAACCGGACCTTAAGTCCATCTTTGAAAATACCGCAGCTCCTTTTAATTGATCGAACAAATCTTCGATTCTGGGCAGGGGGTACTTATTCTTTATCGTCAACTTGTTCAATTCCCGATAGTCAATGCACATCCTCATACTGCCATCCTTCTTTTTCACAAATAGCACAGGTGCTCCCCACGGGGACACACTTGGCCTAATAAAACCCTTCTCTAGTAATTCTTCCAGTTGGACCTTCAATTCTTGCAATTCCTTCGGTGCCATACGATACGGGGCTTTCGAAATAGGGGCAGCTCCTGGCACCAAGTCAATAGCAAATTCCACTTGCCTATCAAGCGGAGCACCAGATAGGTCTTCTGGAAATACATCTTGAAAGTCACACACAACTGGCACTGACTCCAATTTGATTTCCTTGGCAGGCTTTCCTTGGAGGTTAACTAGATAACTCTGACAGTTTCCCTTGGTAATCAGCTTTTCGGCTTGCAAAGCCGAAATAAGGCGAGGGAGTGCTTTAACCTTCGAACCGTAAAATCTGAATACCTCATCTCCATTCTTCCGAAATACCACTTCTTTCTCATGGCACATGATCGCGGCACGGTTAGAACTTAGCCAGTCCATTCCTAGGATAAAGTCGAAGTCCTTCATCGGAATAATATTCAGGTCTACCTCAAGCACTATCCCATCGAAATCGATTCTTACAGACTTGACTATCTTATTGGCATTAAGAATTTCTCCTGACGGTAAGCTTACTTCAAGCACACTACCAGTTGTTTCACCTATTAAATTTAATCTAGTTGAACATGAGTCGGCAATAAATGAATGCGTAGCACCCGAATCTATTAGGACGTATACGGGAATACCAGAAATAGATAAAATGCCTGTTATCTTCGTTCATATTATTAATTCAAGCAATGCATGATACATGAAATTAAGAAATGTAGGTATGTGAATGCTAAAATAATGGTATACCTGCAATCACGTTGGAGTTCTCAACGGCGTCCATGGCAAATACTCTAGCCTTCCCTTTCCTATTCTGGTCCATGTTCTTCTTCTGGTCCAAGCCTTGAGCAGGTACTGTGTTGCAATCTCGAGCAAAGTGGCCCGGTTGGCCACATCGGTAACAAACAACCTTGTTGCCAAAGAGGCATTCTCCTTTGTGTGTCTTCTGGCACTTCGGACATGGTGGAAGGAAACTGGTCACCTGACCTCTGCTAGGTCCTGTATTCCGTCTCTTATTGAGATTTTGGTTCCTGTTCTGATGATGACCATGCCATTTTCGTTTACCCTGATGCCCTTGATTGTTCCGGTTGCCTTGAGTGCCAATCTTGGCACCAGCAAAAGCCACGGCCTGAGCTTTCTTCACAACTTCTCGGTAAGTGGGCAGTTCATGTGATCCAACAATCTGCCTGATATCCGAACGCATACCTCTCTCAAATCGGCGTGCCTTCTTAACTTCTGTTTCCACTAGATGTGGAGCATACCGTGACAATTCCTCGAACTTCCGTTCATAGTCAGTAATGTCCATCTCACCCTGAACTAGCTGTAAAAATTCTGTCTCCTTGTGGTCTCGGAGGGCTTGTGGGAAGAATTTGTCTTTGACTTCATCCTTAAACTCTTCCCAGGTCAACGCTGCCTGCTCCTCTTCGGTCCTAGTCCGTGATGCGGACTCCCACCAAAAGCCGGCCCTACCGATAAGCATAAACTCTGCGCAAGTAACCTTCTTGTCCTCAGGGCAAGAGATATGCTTGAAAATCCTCTCGATTCCCTGTAACCACTCCTCCACGGCCAATGGATTGTCCCCACCATCAAAAGTGGACGAACGATACCTCCTGAATTCAATAATGGGCACTGAGGAACCTGTTGGGGCCTGCCTCAAATCTTGCACGGCCAGAAGTAAGTCCCTGATGACACTGGATTGGGCCGTGGGGCCCTGTCCTGCGTTCCCTCGTTCAGATGTAGCACGGTCCATTAAACTCCTGTTAATGCGTCCAGCCATTCCCTTTAAAAATGAAAACAAGGAATGTGTTTGTACTTCTAATAAAATTTGGATCAAATATAGTAATAAATTCCATTCCAATATGAATGAACATGAAAATTGAAATATTCTCATTAATGATTAAAATTTCCTTCGATTGAGGATACAAAACATAGAACTGTCAATACTGGGAATGGGAATAATGCTAGACTAAGATTTTAGATAACCATCATATATTCTACATCTTTGGTGGTGACATAAGAGATATCGATCCTGGGGTGCCTGGGGTATAATCTGGTGCGCCCGGGGTCATAGTTGGTGAGTCAAAGGTATACCCTGGTGAGTTAGGAGTGTAGTCATATATGCCTGACTCGGCGTCGGGTATCTCAACTGGTTCTTCCTCGTCATCTGATAAAATAATTATTTCTGGTGCTAGAGCACGGGTTAGGCAGCGGTCCCACCACATTACAAATTCGTCACAGACAGTCCGAAAATTCACATCCTCTCCTAGTCGTCTCTTCACGTCATTATAAAACTTGATCGCTAATTCGTGCTGACATTCTGGGAATGTTGACAATAGGCGGCTAATAGATTGAGCATCAGTCAACCTAAGTCCGTTAGCTATAGCGTCATGACGTATGGCGCAAAAACGAAGGATATGATTCGATATTCCGTCAATCGATGCCATGCCTAGAATCCATTATGCAAAGTCCAGTTAGGGTTTTATTATTTATTTAAGTCTAGGGACGAAATATTTTATGAAAAATTTCTTAAATCGTACTAATTCCCATTATGCTCCAAACCTCGTTTCTTTCTTTCTCATTATTTCGGATACTAGTTTTCTAATTCCTTCTTGTCTTTTATTTTCTTTTCTTTTCTCGTCAAATTCTCAAAACATTTATTCTCAAGTATCCGAAAAAAATCAATAAAATAAACATACTAAACTTCGTTACCTTCGAAGTCGGCGGAAAATGATGGCAATGGCAAAAAGTCGTCAAAACATTTTTTTTTTCTATTATTTTTAGAAAAATTTTATTTTCTTGTTTTACAAAAATTTTGCAAGTCTACAGAAACGTAGACCCGCTCTGATACCACGCTGTGACGCTCCGAGTTTCGAGAAACGCGGGAACGTCGCTTTTCTAAAATTTCAAATAAACTTATTGCGGAAATTGACTAAATATTTAATATCACATTAAATGAATAAAAGTTTAGCGATAATTCAGATTAAATAAAATAATTCTTACAAACTTATTAAAATGAAAAATCTTGATAAAATGAAATGTTTACTTCGAAAATCCACGACTTAAAAATAATATCCAAATTATATTCTTCGCCATTGCCCATCACTCGCCTCCGTCACCAAAATCTGCAAATTTGTTAAAACAACGGGGTGAGTATTTCAAAATGAAATACTCAGTAGACTCAACTCCAATAATTAATCTACAAGATAATTGGACAAATAATCATGCAAATAATGTAGTGACGTTTTTTTCTTATTCATAGGCATCACATAGTGAACACAAATGAATCATTCTTTTCTTAAATCATGCTAGCAGATAAGTTATGACGTGCATAACATAAATTCTCAAATTTATCTCTTACGAGATATTCTTTTCTTTTCTCATGCAATTAAGCATATAACAATCACACAAATCCACATAATCACGTGCAATTATAATATAAATCAATTAGTGGGGGCGAGTCTACCTTTAACGTTACGAGTTCTCAAAAATTGGAGCGGGAAAATACGTCAATCTCTTAATTCTCCAAATGATTCGTCTAGCCAAGAAAATTAATTAAATTAGTATTTTCGAAACTTGAATTTAAAGTAACTAAAAATAAATATAATGATCTAAATGAAATTTGTAAGAGAATTAAATTTAAAATTTAGGGACTAAAGTAAAATTTTACAAAGATAAGGGCTGATTCGTTAACTATAAAAAACATTCGTAACTAAATTGAAAATCATTTTAAAAAGGAGGGCTGAAACGGATATATATATCAAATTGTGGGGGCTACATGGAAAATTTTCAAAAACTTAATTTTAATGAAATCATTATCTTTTCTCTCAACAATCAGAAAACAGAGGGAGTGAGTAGGGAGTTGCGAGAGGGAGAGGCGACGGTAAGGAGGGCTTCGCCCCTCTCCGCCACATTCCCCCCGGTGCTAGGAGGCCGGCGCTAATGCCACCGTAGGGTGGTGGCTCCGGTGTAGGATTGGGTGGGTTTGGGGCGTGAAAAATGCAAACAAACCGAGGCGGTGGAGTTCGGTGATTATGACATTCCGGCGAAGAAACTCCGTTTAAGTTTGAGGTAAGTGATGGGTAATGTTTTTAATTCGATTTTGGGCTTGATTTTGGGGATTTGGCTTGGATTTGGGAGTTGAGCAGGGGCGGTTTGTGGTGGTGATGAGGGTCGTGACAGTGGTTGGCCGTGTGTGGTTGGGGCGTTTGGTTGTGGCGACTGGTGGTGGTGATTTTGTGTTTGGGTCGTGGTGTTGGATTGGTGGTGGTGTGGAGGTTTTCCAGCCATTGTTGGGTTCGTGTAGTAGTGGTAGCGGTGAGGTTTGAACAATTGAGGTCCGGTGGTTGATTTGGAATTGTGGAATTCGTGTGCAGCTGCTGTGAGGGTCGAGAGCTTACCCAAAAGCTGAAGCTTTGTGTGATTCTCGCTGGGTGAGGGATTATGAGAAATAAACATAGGTTGCTGACTTAATTTTTGGTAGATTAGGGCAAAAATTTGTAGTTTATGGAAAGATTCTGATATCCAAGCTGTATGGAAGGAGGAGGTGAAGCTGGAAGGAAATTTATGATTCAGTTTCCCAAACAATTTGATCGGCTTGATTTGGAGAAATTTGATACAATCTTGCTGAAAATGCAAACGTGAGGGAGAAGCTTGAACAGGATTGTAAATTGGGCTTAAATCTTAAATTTGGGTTTGAGTGTTTGGGCCCAAGTGCTTGGTCCAACGAAAATAATTCAATTTTGGGAGTTAAAGGAATTTAAATTGGACAAAGATCAAAATATCGGAATAAATTAATTTGGACTTTAAAATCGTTAAAAATTGAATTAAGATTTAAAATAGCGACATGGGTATATTTTTAAATAAGATTCGGAAATTTAAATATGCTGAAAATTAATTTAATTTCATTTATAATTTGGCTAGACGACATCTCTTTTAAATTAAATTGGAAAAGTCGTAGCGACGGGCAATTAGTGTTTTAAAACATTTTATTTAAAAAGAAATGAAAATTCCCGGTCGCTACAGCCATCGCTCGCTTCGCCGACTCTGAGGTAAAGAAAGTATATTTAGAAATGATGAATTATATTGGATACATGAGAATATTGTTATGAGAATTTAGAAAAGAAAGAACTTGTATCCAACCAGAAGAAGAGTTTGAGCATAATTTGGAATAATTAAAGATTTTATTTTATGTCCTCGTAATTTAACTTAGAGAGATTAAAGAACTTATCCCTAATTGAACTTTGCATAATTGATTTTAGGACATGGCATCAAGTTCCAAGAACGTATTTAGTTACGCAGAAATTGCTGCTAGGGACTGTGACAATTTTAAACCTAGGTCGGAATGGAATATCAACCAGCACGTTGGGCAAGAAAGCTACTTACGTAATCGAACAATACAACATGGCTACATGACCAACGACTTCCAGTCGATCAATCATTTAATCTTGTCCTTTCCGGATAATACGCGAAATATAGCTTGCTTGATCTACATAGACGCGAACACTTCCATTAATGTGGATCTCAACTACGACTCGTTCTGCGAGAGACTCGTGGCATACTGGCCTATGTACCACAAGGACCTTTTGGGGTTCTCTCCTGGTGAGGCACCGGCACTCGAGCCCGAATTTGGCAAGAAGCTGAGTTGGTGCCCGAGAGTGATCCCGAAGAAGACCCAGATGAAGAACCGGAAGAAGAACCTGAAGAAGAACCGGAAGAAGATCCAGAAGAAGAACCCGAGGAGGACTCCGAAGAAGATCCAGAAGAAGAACCCGAGGAGGAACCAGAGGAAGATGCTGAAATAGCACTAGGGGAATTCTCGGATGCGGAGTCATGTATTACTCAATAGATTAATAAAATTCGATAGTAGAATAGGCTCTAATTATTTTAAACTATGTAGCATTTCGCACCCGTCTATTTTTGTATCCTCACTTGAAGGACTTTGAATTATTAATTAAAGATAATTTTTTTAAAGAAATTTTTTTGTACATTCTCATGATGTTTATTTTATGTTTTTAATAAAAAAAAAATTGATATATATATATATATATATATATATATATATATATATATATATATATATATATATATATATTTTTTTTTTTTTAAGGAAATGTCGAGACGTGGAAACAGAAGTGCAGCCGAGCAAGCTAACCCAGAACAGGGCCCCACAGCTCAATCCACGGCTATCAGGGACCTACTCCAAGCAGTGCAAAGTTTGCGGCAAACTCTGAAAATTTCCACAGTGCCGATGATAGAGCAATTCAGAAGGTACCGTCCGCCCACTTTTGATGGCGGAAATGGTCCGCTAGCGGTTGAGGAATGGCTACAAACTATCGAGAGAATCTTCAAGAACATATCTTGCCCTGAGGATAAGAAGGTTTTATGTGCTGGGTTCATGTTAGTGGGGAGGGCCGGTTTTTGGTGGGAGTCCGCATCAAGGACTAGAACCGAAGCAGAACAGACAACTCTAACTTGGGATGAATTTAAAGCCGAAATCAAAGACAAATTCTTCCCACAAGCCCTTCGAGACCATAAGGAGATGAAGTTTCTGCATTTGACTCAGGGAGAGATGGACACAACAGATTACGAGAGAAAGTTCGAGGAACTATCACGGTATGCTCCACATCTGGTGGAGACTGAGGCTAAAAAGGCTCGTCGATTTGAGAGAGGCTTACGCTCAGAGATCAGACAAATTGTTAGTTCGCACGAGTTGCCTACCTATCGAGAGGTTGTAAAGAAAGCTCAAACTGTGGCTTATGCTAGTGTGAAGTATGGAGGACAGGGTTCCGAGAACGAGCATAGTAAAAGAAAATGGCAGAACCACAACCGAGATCGGAACGCGAACGAGAGCAACGCTCCTAACAAGAAACCCAACAATAAGCCTAATGGAGGACAGATATCGACCTTTATCCCCTTATGCCCTAAATGTCAGAAGCCCCATCGTGGGGAGTGTCTATGGGGTAAGGGCGTTTGCTACAAATGCGGGAAGTCGGGTCACATGGCAAAGGATTGTTGCTCCGGGTCAGCTGGGAACAATGTGCAGACAGGAAAGGCCAGGGTATTCTCTATGACCTATAACGACGCTAATCGAGATTCTTATGCAAGCCCAGGTATACTATCAGCATCTATATATTTTCTTAAAAACTTTGATGAAGCATATTACCTAAAGCATGCCTAGTTAGTTCGAAACTAGTAATATTTTGAGAATTGTATGCCATCCGAAGGAACGATTGATACCGATCTAATATCTAGAAAGATACTAATAGATTTCGGTGGTATAATCTTGGGAGTAGACTTACATGTAAACGAGATGATTGATTATGATGCTAAGAAAAGTCCATGTCCTTAGAAATCGAAAGGTTCCTTTAGTCAAAGTCCAATGGGATAGATATAATAAAGTTGAGGTCATTTGAGAAAATGAAGAATATATTTTTACCAAATGCACAGGCCTCCCAGAATAAAAGAGTAGAAATTTCGAGGACAAAACAAATTTAATAGTGCCCACGTCTAGTCATATTAATTATTTTAAGATTTTAAGAAAAGAAATGTAAATTCGTTCCAATCTTTAAGTCCAAAATTTTTGATTTTCAAAATTCTCCCAGTTCATCATTTATTTTTAAAAGTCCAATGGAGTAGACATGGTAGTGATTTAGCCACGGAGAAAAGAAAGAAGAAGTTTTGGTCTAGTGCCCAAATATATTTAGATCAAGAAAGTTTTGAATTTCGAGGACGAAATTATTTTAAGGTGGTAGGGTTGTAGCGACCGAAAATTTTCAATGACTTATTTAAATAAACATTTTTTTTTGTCGCTACGACTTTGTCCATTTATTTTTAAAACGTGATCGTCTAAACCAGTGAAGTGAAATTTAATTTATTTTAAAATTTATCATATTCCAATTTCCAAATTTTATTTAATGATGTCCCAAGTCCATTATTATATTCCGATTTTCAAATATTGGATTCAAAATATTTAAACCCAAGATATTTTATCTCCAATTTAAATTTATTCTCGAATTTCAATTATTTTAAAATCCCAATTATCCATAAATTTTGATCTCAACCAAATTCAAGCCGAACCATTTTCTTCTTGGCCATTTTGGAATCCCAATCACAAATCATTCCCTCCTCAATCATCAACACTAGCTCTAACCTACCATTTCTTACCATTTTCCCCTATATGGACAAACCCATGATCACTCCTCTATCCCTTTCAATCAGCCGATCAACTCAAATTAATCCCAAATCCCTCCCAAGTTTCAGTCCCTTGCTGACTTACCAAAGTTTAGTCCATACACATGCCTTTAACTCCTCTCCTCTCATTACCCTCATCACTCACACGCCATAACTGCACCCCTAATCTCTCCCTCAATCCCCCCATTCAGCCAATATTTCTCTACATTTCCCTCAACATTCCTAAACCAAAGGCTGTCACACATTAATCAAAGTGATATAATCACCTCTCCCCAGCCTCATTCACGTACCCAAAGAAACTACTGCAAGGTATCTCCTTCCAATTGTCATTATCCCACAGCCAAAACACCACCGTAACACTGCCTACTTCACAACACATATATGCTGCCACACATCCTCACTTGCGGCTCCAGACTGTAGGAAATTTCTCAACACTCACGACCAACATCACCGCCACATCCACCGTTTTTCAGCCCCTTCACCGAAACACATCGCAAACCCAATCTGCAAACCGAGACACTTTCAACCACCGAGCCTCACTTTTCAGTCACCGCTGCAACATACGGCTGCACCCAAACCTCCACCTTCATCATCCAACCGCCCATCTCAATATCACCACAAACAAGCCTCGACCCACCATTTTCATCTGCAACATCGAACCCTCTAATCACTACCACGAGCAGAACACAACTCCACCACCACTCCAAAACCACCTCAGCCTCACTTTGAATTAACACCCAAATATTTTATCCCAACTCCACAACAAGCACCGTTCGAAGCCAACCAACGCTGCCCACTTCGAAGCAGCTAATACCCAGCCTCAAATCCAACAACCATCGGCCATCGCACCCGCACCTACAAAACCGGGGCTGCCCATTCGAAAATTGGACCGAAAATCAAACCCAAAACAAGAACTAAGTGAGCCCAATACCTTACCTTCGACCGCCGCGTCGTATGGACCGGAATATCGCGTTCCCAATTTTCGAACCCAAGCTACTGACTACCTCATTTCTCGCACTTGAAATCGTCCAGAACTTCACCTTCTGCAGCCCCCTCCACCCACTTCCGTCGCGCCCTTCGATGGCGGCTTCGCCGCCTACGATCGCCGGCGAATGGGCGAGAGGCGTCGTCCGCCTCTCTCTCGCCTCTGCACTCTCACTCTCTGTATCACGAAAATGAGAGAGAGAGAGAGAGAGAGAGAGAGAGAGAGAGAGAGAGAGAGAGAGAGAGAGAGAGAGAGAGAGAGAGAGTGATATTTCTATAAAAGGAATTTTTATTATTTTGTACAATTGCCTTTTAGTCCCTTTAGTTTTAAAATATATTCATTTCAGTCCCTGCTTAATTTGAAATGTCTTAAGTCAGTTCCCTGGTTTCAAATCCTTATTTTAAGCCCCCAAGTTTGAAAAATGATCCTTCTAGCCCCCAAGTTTGAAAATCACTTATTTAAATCCCTCGCATTTTAAAAATGTTTTATCTCAGCCTTGCTGTTTTTGAAAACTTTCTAAATCAGCCCCAATATTCGTTAATTTCATGAATCCGTCCCTAATTTCAATTATTTGCACAAAGTCCCAAATCTTTACACTTTTCTATTTTAGTCCGAGCTTTACACTTTTAAATTCTTTCAATTCAACCCTCGAATTTACTTTTATTTACAAAACTTTAATTTCAAGTTTCTAATTGAAGTTATTTATTTATAGGGCTAGACGAGACGCGAGAGAATTAGAAGTATTTTCCCGTTTGCTCAATACTCGAGAAATTCAGGTAGACTCTGATTCACAAATTTACGTTTTTCAAAAGTGCGCATCAATAATTATTTGGATTATAAGTTTAGCATGTATGATTTTGTTCATGAGAATTACTTGCTTAAATGCATGAGACTTGAACTTGTATGTTATTTACTTGTTCATGAGAATACTGATGATCGTTAGACACCTGAGACTTGAATATCATGATTATGTGTTTTGATTTATAATGTTAAATGATTATTATGCGCGAGTCTACTGAGTATTTCTTTGAAACACTCACGTTTTCCAAAACAAATTTTACAGATGATGGAGTTGGCGGCGATGCGTACGATGGTGGCTATTAATGAGACTTTAGAATGTTTTATTTGAAATTATAAATTTATTATTTTATTATGTTCAAGTTATTTTCCATACTCGAATTGTCGAAATTAAAATTTTATTTTATTATATCCAAGTTAAATTCATATTCAAACATTTTGGCCGTTTGAGCCAAGTTTATGAAGTCATGTGAATTAAGATTTTAGTTATTAAATTTATTTTCCGCTAAATTATTATTTTTCAAATTAATTTGAGACGATGAAGTGGCGTCCCGGGCTCCACGGAATTCGGGGCGTTACATCCCATATTGACCAAATTAGAAATATTAGACAAGGACAAACTAGCCAAAGAAGAAAACAAAAAGACTAGAATATTTTCATTTGATATAACAAAAGTTAATGCAATTTTTATCAGTTATATAAAGACAAGCAAATTAAATTGAGCGATAAGCATAAATTGCCAAACTCTGAACAAATTAAGAGCCACAAATATCTAAGTAGCATAATTCATGGTTTCGTAATATTTTACAGGATGCCATTGAGTCAGACGAATTATCTTTTAATCGAAAAGAAAGATGCCAGTGGATGAAAATCCGTTCCCACAGCCAGTGGAGGTTAATATGGTTATTCCCAAATTTGACAAACTTGGTCTTCCAAAGTTCAAGTTAGTTGTAGATGAGGGAGAGGACGAACCAGTGGTAAGCACTTACTTTGCACGTCTTTTGTATATGATGAATGATATGCATAATATTTTTGAAGTACTAATATTAATTTTTTAAAGTATTTGATGTAATCGATATTTTAAAAGAAATAATAAATTGTAAATTGTCCACAATTTTTAATAAATTAATATTTTATTGAAAATTTTCATTTGATTCCTCGAAATATATATTGGACAAATGTTTAAAATTTTCAGCTTAATAACAAAATCACATGTCATATATAAAGAAATAATCTGATATCATAACATATTAGACAAATCGAAACATGATTTATAAAAAATATTTAAGCTAAGTCATTTTAATAAGAATTTATTTATATTGACAAAAGATAAAAATATTAAAACTGTACTATAGAATAATACAATAACTAATACTTTTAGATTGAAAATGTACTATAAAATGTATTGTAGATCAATTTTAAAAATTAATAATATTTAATGAAAATAAATTAAATATTAATTGTAATATTGATCGAAAACATAATATTTTAAGACTAAAATGTGAAATCAAAAGTTTCATACTCATTCTAGCTTTTAATATATTTGTAGATTGTAGATGTAGATGTATATTAAATAAATTAAAAATATAATAATATGAGAATCATAATATAACAATGTCAATTATTAGAGCATAAACTAATTTAATACTAAATAAATGAGGAAAAAATAATATTTTGAAATTATATTATAATATTTTAAGTTATTAGATAGTAATTCAATGTAATGAATTAATTAATGTTATTAAATAAAGGTAAGGGTATAATGTGTATAAAACAAAATATATAAATATATAAGGTTAAAATATGTATTTAAATTTTTTTTTTTTTGGTCCTCCATTTTTTATATATTGTAGATGTAGATGTAGATGTGGATGGAAAGGCGACATATTGGGTAATTTCATCCTTGGTCACTCAACTTTAAGAAAAATTTCCATTAAATCAATTTACTACTTTGACATTTGTCATTCTCTAAACTAACGAAAGTCGATTCTTTTGCAGCCACATCATAGCCATGTAATTGTCACGTCTCATCATAAAATCGAAAATAGTGAAGTGAGGGTCATGATAATATCTTTATGTAAATTGATATGTCACGTTTTCTATCCTACTATATTAAAAGGGAGAAGAGCTACGCGCCGAGCTGAGTGTTTTTAGCCGCAACTATTTGAGCGTTAGGCTCAAAAGGTGTTTAGTCCAGCAAAGTTTAGTCCAGCAAAAAGAAAACCCTACACCATCAAGACTCAACACGCAGCCCTCTCCTATTCGTGCAGCTCTTCCTCTTTTTTCGAAAAAGAAATCCTACACCATGAAGCCCGTTGCTTCTACTTGCTACTGGTCCACCACCCCCTCCGGCCACCATGCCCAAGCTTCAAATCTCTTCCCATTTGCTTCAAGAGATTTCATCGAATAAGGTGTTGGTGAATTTTGTGAATAGTGACGTCAAATAAATATAATGATGGTTTTGTAAATCCTTGCCGAATATTGGTCAGAGTAACGGCAAAGAAAAACACAAACGAAAAGAATAAGAGAAGAAGGGAGAAAGCCGAGGTAAGAGTTGGACTCTTTGTCCTTAAGTCGAATTTGCCCCGCAACGGTGCCTACGGATTTCGGCAATCGATTCCCAAGATACAACGGCTTCACTTATGTTTGTAGCACTCCAAAACACAAGTACAACGATCCAAATATAGGCTTATATACTCCAAATGACGCAATGAAGGAAAATCAAAATAAATGAAATGATTTTGATTTAGGAGAGAAGTGAGGATGAGAGATGTTTTTGCATATCAAATGTGAGGAATAGGACACCCAAATGGTCCTATTTATAGATCATGAAAGGGTGTGGACGAAATGGTTGAGGCCCAAACCATGCACCCTTTCCAAACAATGCACATTTACGAAAATGTGTCTTTTGGCCGGACAACCGTGCGGCCGTGCGGTCGCACGGTTTTATTCAAAAACCCAAAATTAAATTTGACGTGTGGTCGCACAGTCAAATATTTTGACCTGATTTTCGTCATTTTTCGTAATTTCTCATTCATCCGATTTTAGTTTTCGAAATGCCAAATATACCTTTCAATACATGCAGAGAAATCAAAATTCTTTTTCCGGAGCGTTATCCCAGAGCCCCCACGGGGGGCACTGCCCCCTCGACCCCCCCAGGAAGGGTCGATCCCCGTTTGTGCGCTCCGAAGCGGCGAAAGTGGTAAACAATTTTGCCTAAACGGATTGAGTTGAGCTTTTGAGTATTAGGCCGAAGTCGACACAAAGTCACTTTAATCGATTTTCAATTCTCGATTTATTAACCAATATCCGACATAAGGTTTGTTGTTATTTTTCATTACTTTCTATTGTAAAATCTTGGGATTTCATTTTTAATTTCTTCATTTTTTTCTTAAGGGGGTTTATTTAATTAGGATTTGGAAGGAAATTTATAAACTTTGATGGAATTTAAAAGTTTAGGGGTATTCAATCTAGACTTTTTTAAATCTATTAAAATTTTGAGTTATTCAATGTAGGTTTTAATAGACTCTTAAAATATCTTTTAAAGTCATGGTGTATTGTATAAAGACTTTTAAAAGTCTTTAAAAGTCCCTTGTTATTCAAATTATCAATGATTTTTAAAGAATCCTACGAAATCCTCTATGTACTAACTTCTAAACATAAAGTACAACCACAAAATCTCTTTATTTGTCTCTCATTAACCTCCAAGATTTTGAAAGACTTTTATAAAAAAAAAATTCTTTTAAATTGTAATTTTATTTATTCTATATTTTTCTTCTTTCATATTATTTTTAGAAACTTTAAACATTTGACTAAACAAATCATTATTTATCTTCTCTTCAACTTTTTGTATTTTTTTATTTTAAATATTTTTTTTTATATTTGGACTCTCTTTTTTTTCATCGTTTTTTTCGATTTTTTTATGAAAATAAATCTAACTAAAATTTCATAAGATCTTATAGAAAAATAATAAATAAATTGTGTCAAAACAAATAATAATAAGTAAAGTGATTCAAGAATTTTCTCTAGAAATCTTTTTATGAACATAGTACAATTTTTATGTCGATATCAAATGAAATTTTATTTTTCCCCCATTTTTTAATCACAAATGTTTCTATGTCTTAAAACTATTTATATTTCTCACGCTTTTTTTTTAATTCACTTTACATATAATTATTATTAACGATTCATATTCACATCATACGAAAATCAATCTATTAGCGTTTCTATTTTTCAATTAAAAAATAAAAGTCTGTAAAAGTCTTTAAAAATATTTGAAAGTCTTTAAATCAATCTATAAAAGTCTTTGAAACTATATAAAAGTCTTTTAAATAAATGTCCACGAAAGTCTTTAAAAGTCTATATAAATCCATAAAAGTCAATCAAATTCAATGAAATTCATTAAAAAAAGTCCATCAAAAAAAGTCTTTAAATGTCTTTCGAAATCCCAATTGAATAAACCCCCCTTAGATCGGGTAGTTGATTCTCCCATTTTTTATATATGCTCATATTTTTTGGTGCTTACTGGTTGAGCTGAAGAAACAGATATTATGTTGTTTCCAAGGTAATTTTTCTTTTTGGGTTTTGCATATTTGTGGTATAGTTCTAATTAATTTTTTACGTTCAATTGAATTTCTGTTTATTAGGTGTGTACGGCTCAATTCCAGGTTTTTTTTTTTTTTTTTTTTTTTTACCCCTGATCTCAACTGACCAATTACACAACAATATGTAACTCTTCTCGCCTAATTCCCAAATTAGTTTGAAACCCTGATTCAGCTTCCCAAAAATCCGAAATTAGACTAGATGAATTGTAGCACAAATGAAAGATCCATGACTACATCCGAACCTTGGGAAATCATTCACATTCCGAACAAATCTCCAGTTCATCCTCACTGCCAACCCATTGGTATCTATACACGCACACATACAAATTGAAAATTTAGTTTTTTCTAGATATTATTTGAACTTTGCAATTGATCTTGACTTATTTCTTTATGTTTTTTTAAAATTTGTGCATAGTGAATGTACATGTTGCGAAAATCAAACCTTGACCGTAGTGACCGAGAATTTTCAAACTTAAAAGACTTGTTTTACCAAACTTGTCGTTACGACTCTCCAACCTCAACGATTATTATTCAAAACCAGCGCTCTTGTCTAGTCATATTAATTATTTTAAGATTTTAAGAAAGAAGAAACGTTGAAGTATCCAATTATTTTAAATCTAGAAATTTTTTTTAAATTTCGAGGACGAAATTATTTTAAGGTGGTAGGGTTGTAGCGACCAAGAATTTTTCATGAATTATTTAAATAAATATTATTTAAAAGGTGTCGCTACGATTTTACCTATTTATTTTAAACACATTTTCGTCTAATCATTTAAGTTAAAATTTAAATTATTTAAATTTATCGTAGTTCAATTTCAATTTTTATGAAAGTATCTTATTTTCATTATTTTATTTATTCATGTATTTTAATCCAAATTTTAATTATTTAAGTCCAAAATATTTAATCCCCAATTCACATTCATTTTAATCCCAAAATTTTCTCCCCAACTTCTATCTTCATATTCAAGCATATTTTCCCCATTATCTCTACCCAATCCCTCACAATTAGCCATTCAACCTCGTTACATCCCAAGTTTTCTTCTTTTCCACCCATTTCATCATCATCAATCACCATACTTTATACCACTTTCCATTTCATTTTCCACCTAATCCTCCACCACAAACCTCCATTTATGAATCCACCAAGCCTCATTTGCAACCACATTCAGAACCATAGCCAAGAATGAAATAACCAAACCTCAATCCCAAAATTTCAGTCATCAATCAGCCGAACTCCTCCCCCTTCATACGCCATCTGCACCAAATTAACCTCTCCTTCAGCCCCCTCAATCACAAATCAAGCAATTGCCAATTTTTTAATCCAACTCTATGTATATCTTTCCATCTCCACTTCATTCATTCAAACCACCACCAGCTCCATAGACGACCCACACCACAGACGCCATCTCCATCAACCATATACCTCATGGCCCCTAATCCAATCGATGGGTTTAAGGGGACAAGCATCACAAAGACAAAACCATCGAGTCTGCAAAACCACCCTCACTGCCTCTTCACAAATCAACCACCATCGAGCCTCACATTGCAATCACCTTAGGAAACCAAACCTCGATCAAAACCATAACTTCCACCACCCTTGCCTAAGCTCAAGCAACCTGCATCACCATGGTCCGCCCCCTTCCATCGCTCGTGACCGTGAACCACCACCAGCCAAACACCATTATAGCCCGAACCAAAAATCACACCAACAACCACCACCACCTACTAACCCAAAACAGCAGCCACATCCCACTTTCAACTCCAATCCCACAACCGCCATCACGACCGCACACCCCGCCAGCACGATCGCACCACCACCAACCACTTCCCAACCTCAATCCACACCATTTTTGTCCCAAATCAAACCCAAAACCAAGTTAAAAGCAGTACCCATAACTTACCTCAACCTTCACTGGAGTTCTACCGCCAGCGGAACCCCAAATCGCGAACTTGCAGCCCTGTCTTCGCACCCAAACGCCTACCAAAAAACCAGCCCAAATTCCTCCTGTTGAACCACACATACACCGGCACCACCTTGCGATGGTGGCTCCATCGCCGGCTTGGCCGGCGGCGTGGACCGGAGGAAGGGGATTTACCCCTCCCCGTCGCCTCCCTCTCGTCTCTCTCGGTTTTAGAGAGAGAGAAATGAAAGAAAATATATGTATATGTATTGTTATATTTTTGAGAACTTACATTTTAGTACCCAATTTTGAAAGTAACAAGTTTCAGTCCCTGTTTGTTTAAAATGTTTTATTTCAAGCCATAAGGTTTTAAATTATTTTTAAGTAAGCCCCTTAGTTTCAAAGTATTTGTTTCAGCCCTTATTTTAAAAGAGTTTTTATTAATTAGCCCTCATATTTTCAAAATCGTTTAATTCAGTCCTAAAACATTTAATTTCAGTCCCAAGTTTTAAAAGATATATATCTTTAGCCTAAATTTCAAAAGTTATCATTTAAGCCACATATTTTAAAGTCTTTTAATTTTGTACCTATTGATTTAAAAATGATATATATATTTATAAATCCCAAGTTTTAAAATAATCATTTCAGTCCCTAAAGTTCAAAGTCATTTAAATCAATTTTAAAGTATTAAATTGGACTTATTATTTTAAGTTATGCTGGACGAGGCGCTTGGACATTTAGAAGAACAACGTGAACTTTCTTGCTCAACTTTCAGACTCGTGATTTGAGGTAGACTCGCCCCCACTAATTAGTTTAAATTATAATTGCATGTCTTATGTGAAATTACGTGATTTACATGCTTTGATGCATGAGACGAGAAAAGAATATCTCTTATGAGATAAATGAGAAATGATGATGTTATGCATAACTTATGTGCCTTAAGTGCACGAGACGAGACTACCCACACCCTATGATTTTTAAAGAGCCTTGATTTTGAAAGTAAAGTAGCCCAAGAATATGAGAATGATGTCATTGTATGATTGCATAATTACGTGTTCAATTATTCTGTAAATTAATTATTGGCGATGAGTCTACTGAGTATTTCTTTCGAAATGCTCATTCCAATTTTAACAGCTTTTGCAGATCTCGGAAATGGCGGCGAATGAAAGTGGCAGCGCTGGAAAATTGAATAAATGACGATGATATGAGAAAATTTTATGAATGTTACTCTTTAAATTAATTATCGCTAATTTCATTTAAATAATTGAGATTAAATTTTTATGAATTGTTCTATTTTTAAATTAATAAAGTTTCCGCTGAAGTTTTCAAAGGATGAATGTGATGCTTTGAATTAAATTTATTTTCCGCAATAAAGTCAGTTTTAAAGGACGAAGTGGCGTCCCGGGCTCCGCACGGAATTTGGGGCGTTACAGCGTGGTATCAGAGCGGGTCTACGTTTCTGTAGACTTGCAAATTTTGAAAAGAGAATTTTTTTTTTTTAAGAAAATAATAATAAATAATGTTTTGACGACAATATTTTGATGACTTTTGCCACTGCCATCGTTCGCTCCGCCAACTCTGAAGGTAAATGATTTTATCATGAAGTTTATGTTATGATTATTTCGGATACATGAGAAATGAAGTATTTTGAGAATTTGATGAGAAAGAATGAGAAAGATTTTTGTATCCGAAATAAGAAAGAAAGAAAGAAAACGAGTTTGAGCATAATTTGAAAGAGTTTTTAAAATATTTTTACGTCCTCGTAATTTTAACTAAGAGAAATGGATAAACCCCGCATAATCGGACTTTGCATAATTTGTTTAGGACATGGCACCTTTCACAAGAAGTCAACCGAAGAATTTAGATCTAGTGTATGCTCCTATCAAAGGGATATCAGACTATGTACGTAGATGTTGCATCAGACGAAAAGGGTTACTTTATATTTGTCATGATTGATGATTTTAACTTTGATCATTTTATGGGAAAATTGTGATTTAAATTAAATTTGGAGACTAGATCATGTTCTATTTCGTGATTGAATTGGGTTATGGTACACATACGTCAGAGATTTAATTTTGGAATTATATATGAAGTTGAAGCATATAGTAGCAAGAAGAAAGAATCGAATTTTGGGTTTTTGATAATATAGTGAGGCTTAGACTTATTATTGGGTTAAGTTTTGTCTTCTTGCTTAAGTATTTGATTGAGATGAAAGGATTTAAAGTTTTGAATAAATAACCACTGACAATATTTATGGATTTGAGGAACCGAGTTTTCCAACATTAATTGGACATGTTTTTTTTTTATTGTATTCATGGACGATATTTTGGAGATAGTAAATCATATGAGGAACATTTGAGGATTTTGTTGGAGACACTTCGAGATTATGAAGAGGAAATTTTGGTTGACCCATGAACAATGAGGAAATATTATTTTTCAAGTATAAGATGGTTGAGAGTTATTGGTTGTTTACTTACATTGCGGCTTAGGTAAGCATGTTTACTACAAGAGTGAAATCTTGAACAGAGTATCAATTTGGAGTTAAAGTTTTGATAATTTTGGAGATTGTTGTTTATAAACATCTTGATTGGTGAAGTGTGCAATCGATTTAGTATCAATGTATATGTGGAGTTATATGACCATTTGAGGTATAAATAGGAAATACCAAGTTATATCTTGTAGAAAATGTTATGGCATTTGGGAGTAGAATCTTAGTTATTTGGGAGCAAATTGTTTATTAATATTATCTGAATTTTGTGATACGTTTTGGTGACGTACATGGGAAGATGTTAGAGATCAAGATGGTGCATAAATGTACTATATGAATAGATTCTCGTATACGATAAGCTGATGATATTATGCTGAATTGTGGATAATATGTTATTAGACATATTACATGGAAGAATATTCATGTGAGTTGAAATGTTACAATTGATCTTGGGTTATTCGTTATAAGAAGTTTGAGAAGAATGATGATAGACTTCATAATTGATTATTATGGTGCGACATGATTTCTTAAAGAAATAGTACAGATTAATAATGATGTTTCTCTAGTCAAAGTCCAATGGGGTACACAAGGTAGTGTTGAAACTACTTGAGAAAAGAAAGAAGAAAGAAGTCTGGCTTAATACCCAGATATATTTAGATCAAGAAAGTTTAAAATTTCGAGGACGAAATTATTTTAAGTGGAGAAGGTTGTAGCGACCGAGAATTTTCAAACTTAAAAGACTTGTTTTACCAAACTTGTCGTTACGACTCTCCAACCTCAACGATTATTATTCAAAACCAGCGCTCTTGTCTAGTCATATTAATTATTTTAAGATTTTAAGAAAGAAGAAACGTTGAAGTATCCAATTATTTTAAATCTAGAAATTTTTTTTAAATTTCGAGGACGAAATTATTTTAAGTGGAGAAGGTTGTAGCGACCGAGAATTTTCAAACTTAAAAGACTTGTTTTACCAAACTTGTCGTTACGACTCTCCAACCTCAACGATTATTATTCAAAACCAGCGCTCTTGTCTAGTCATATTAATTATTTTAAGATTTTAAGAAAGAAGAAACGTTGAAGTATCCAATTATTTTAAATCTAGAATTTTTTTTTTTAAATTTCGAGGACGAAATTATTTTAAGGTGGTAGGGTTGTAGCGACCAAGAATTTTTCATGAATTATTTAAATAAATATTATTTAAAAGGTGTCGCTACGATTTTACCTATTTATTTTAAACACATTTTCGTCTAATCATTTAAGTTAAAATTTAAATTATTTAAATTTATCGTAGTTCAATTTCAATTTTTATGAAAGTATCTTATTTTCATTATTTTATTTATTCATGTATTTTAATCCAAATTTTAATTATTTAAGTCCAAAATATTTAATCCCCAATTCACATTCATTTTAATCCCAAAATTTTCTCCCCAACTTCTATCTTCATATTCAAGCATATTTTCCCCATTATCTCTACCCAATCCCTCACAATTAGCCATTCAACCTCGTTACATCCCAAGTTTTCTTCTTTTCCACCCATTTCATCATCATCAATCACCATACTTTACACCACTTTCCATTTCATTTTCCACCTAATCCTCCACCACAAACCTCCATTTATGAATCCACCAAGCCTCATTTGCAACCACATTCAGAACCATAGCCAAGAATGAAATAACCAAACCTCAATCCCAAAATTTCAGTCATCAATCAGCCGAACTCCTCCCCCTTCATACGCCATCTGCACCAAATTAACCTCTCCTTCAGCCCCCTCAATCACAAATCAAGCAATTGCCAATTTTTTAATCCAACTCTATGTATATCTTTCCATCTCCACTTCATTCATTCAAACCACCACCAGCTCCATAGACGACCCACACCACAGACGCCATCTCCATCAACCATATACCTCATGGCCCCTAATCCAATCGATGGGTTTAAGGGGACAAGCATCACAAAGACAAAACCATCGAGTCTGCAAAACCACCCTCACTGCCTCTTCACAAATCAACCACCATCGAGCCTCACATTGCAATCACCTTAGGAAACCAAACCTCGATCAAAACCACAACTTCCACCACCCTTGCCTAAGCTCAAGCAACCTGCATCACCATGGTCCGCCCCCTTCCATCGCTCGTGACCGTGAACCACCACCAGCCAAACACCATTATAGCCCGAACCAAAAATCACACCAACAACCACCACCACCTACTAACCCAAAACAGCAGCCACATCCCACTTTCAACTCCAATCCCACAACCGCCATCACGACCGCACACCCCGCCAGCACGATCGCACCACCACCAACCACTTCCCAACCTCAATCCACACCATTTTTGTCCCAAATCAAACCCAAAACCAAGTTAAAAGCAGTACCCATAACTTACCTCAACCTTCACTGGAGTTCTACCGCCAGCGGAACCCCAAATCGCGAACTTGCAGCCCTGTCTTCGCACCCAAACGCCTACCAAAAAACCAGCCCAAATTCCTCCTGTTGAACCACACATACACCGGCACCACCTTGCGATGGTGGCTCCATCGCCGGCTTGGCCGGCGGCGTGGACCGGAGGAAGGGGATTTACCCCTCCCCGTCGCCTCCCTCTCGTCTCTCTCGGTTTTAGAGAGAGAGAAATGAAAGAAAATATATGTATATGTATTGTTATATTTTTGAGAACTTACATTTTAGTACCCAATTTTGAAAGTAACAAGTTTCAGTCCCTGTTTGTTTAAAATGTTTTATTTCAAGCCATAAGGTTTTAAATTATTTTTAAGTAAGCCCCTTAGTTTCAAAGTATTTGTTTCAGCCCTTATTTTAAAAGAGTTTTTATTAATTAGCCTTCATATTTTCAAAATCGTTTAATTCAGTCCTAAAACATTTAATTTCAGTCCCAAGTTTTAAAAGATATATATCTTTAGCCTAAATTTCAAAAGTTATCATTTAAGCCACATATTTTAAAGTCTTTTAATTTTGTACCTATTGATTTAAAAATGATATATATATTTATAAATCCCAAGTTTTAAAATAATCATTTCAGTCCCTAAAGTTCAAAGTCATTTAAATCAATTTTAAAGTATTAAATTGGACTTATTATTTTAAGTTATGCTGGACGAGGCGCTTGGACATTTAGAAGAACAACGTGAACTTTCTTGCTCAACTTTCAGACTCGTGATTTGAGGTAGACTCGCCCCCACTAATTAGTTTAAATTATAATTGCATGTCTTATGTGAAATTACGTGATTTACATGCTTTGATGCATGAGACGAGAAAAGAATATCTCTTATGAGATAAATGAGAAATGATGATGTTATGCATAACTTATGTGCCTTAAGTGCATGAGACGAGACTACCCACACCCTATGATTTTTAAAGAGCCTTGATTTTGAAAGTAAAGTAGCCCAAGAATATGAGAATGATGTCATTGTATGATTGCATAATTACGTGTTCAATTATTCTGTAAATTAATTATTGGCGATGAGTCTACTGAGTATTTCTTTCGAAATGCTCATTCCAATTTTAACAGCTTTTGCAGATCTCGGAAATGGCGGCGAATGAAAGTGGCAGCGCTGGAAAATTGAATAAATGACGATGATATGAGAAAATTTTATGAATGTTACTCTTTAAATTAATTATCGCTAATTTCATTTAAATAATTGAGATTAAATTTTTATGAATTGTTCTATTTTTAAATTAATAAAGTTTCCGCTGAAGTTTTCAAAGGATGAATGTGATGCTTTGAATTAAATTTATTTTCCGCAATAAAGTCAGTTTTAAAGGACGAAGTGGCGTCCCGGGCTCCGCACGGAATTTGGGGCGTTACAGCGTGGTATCAGAGCGGGTCTACGTTTCTGTAGACTTGCAAATTTTGAAAAGAGAATTTTTTTTTTTAAGAAAATAATAATAAATAATGTTTTGACGACAATATTTTGATGACTTTTGCCACTGCCATCGTTCGCTCCGCCAACTCCGAAGGTAAATGATTTTATCATGAAGTTTATGTTATGATTATTTCGGATACATGAGAAATGAAGTATTTTGAGAATTTGATGAGAAAGAATGAGAAAGATTTTTGTATCCGAAATAAGAAAGAAAGAAAGAAAACGAGTTTGAGCATAATTTGAAAGAGTTTTTAAAATATTTTTACGTCCTCGTAATTTTAACTAAGAGAAATGGATAAACCCCGCATAATCGGACTTTGCATAATTTGTTTAGGACATGGCACCTTTCACAAGAAGTCAACCGAAGAATTTAGATCTAGTGTATGCTCCTATCAAAGGGATATCAGACTATGTACGTAGATGTTGCATCAGACGAAAAGGGTTACTTTATATTTGTCATGATTGATGATTTTAACTTTGATCATTTTATGGGAAAATTGTGATTTAAATTAAATTTGGAGACTAGATCATGTTCTATTTCGTGATTGAATTGGGTTATGGTACACATACGTCAGAGATTTAATTTTGGAATTATATATGAAGTTGAAGCATATAGTAGCAAGAAGAAAGAATCGAATTTTGGGTTTTTGATAATATAGTGAGGCTTAGACTTATTATTGGGTTAAGTTTTGTCTTCTTGCTTAAGTATTTGATTGAGATGAAAGGATTTAAAGTTTTGAATAAATAACCACTGACAATATTTATGGATTTGAGGAACCGAGTTTTCCAACATTAATTGGACATGTTTTTTTTTTTATTGTATTCATGGACGATATTTTGGAGATAGTAAATCATATGAGGAACATTTGAGGATTTTGTTGGAGACACTTCGAGATTATGAAGAGGAAATTTTGGTTGACCCATGAACAATGAGGAAATATTATTTTTCAAGTATAAGATGGTTGAGAGTTATTGGTTGTTTACTTACATTGCGGCTTAGGTAAGCATGTTTACTACAAGAGTGAAATCTTGAACAGAGTATCAATTTGGAGTTAAAGTTTTGATAATTTTGGAGATTGTTGTTTATAAACATCTTGATTGGTGAAGTGTGCAATCGATTTAGTATCAATGTATATGTGGAGTTATATGACCATTTGAGGTATAAATAGGAAATACCAAGTTATATCTTGTAGAAAATGTTATGGCATTTGGGAGTAGAATCTTAGTTATTTGGGAGCAAATTGTTTATTAATATTATCTGAATTTTGTGATACGTTTTGGTGACGTACATGGGAAGATGTTAGAGATCAAGATGGTGCATAAATGTACTATATGAATAGATTCTCGTATACGATAAGCTGATGATATTATGCTGAATTGTGGATAATATGTTATTAGACATATTACATGGAAGAATATTCATGTGAGTTGAAATGTTACAATTGATCTTGGGTTATTCGTTATAAGAAGTTTGAGAAGAATGATGATAGACTTCATAATTGATTATTATGGTGCGACATGATTTCTTAAAGAAATAGTACAGATTAATAATGATGTTTCTCTAGTCAAAGTCCAATGGGGTACACAAGGTAGTGTTGAAACTACTTGAGAAAAGAAAGAAGAAAGAAGTCTGGCTTAATACCCAGATATATTTAGATCAAGAAAGTTTAAAATTTCGAGGACGAAATTATTTTAAGTGGAGAAGGTTGTAGCGACCGAGAATTTTCAAACTTAAAAGACTTGTTTTACCAAACTTGTCGTTACGACTCTCCAACCTCAACGATTATTATTCAAAACCAGCGCTCTTGTCTAGTCATATTAATTATTTTAAGATTTTAAGAAAGAAGAAACGTTGAAGTATCCAATTATTTTAAATCTAGAAATTTTTTTTAAATTTCGAGGACGAAATTATTTTAAGTGGAGAAGGTTGTAGCGACCGAGAATTTTCAAACTTAAAAGACTTGTTTTACCAAACTTGTCGTTACGACTCTCCAACCTCAACGATTATTATTCAAAACCAGCGCTCTTGTCTAGTCATATTAATTATTTTAAGATTTTAAGAAAGAAGAAACGTTGAAGTATCCAATTATTTTAAATCTAGAATTTTTTTTTTTAAATTTCGAGGACGAAATTATTTTAAGGTGGTAGGGTTGTAGCGACCAAGAATTTTTCATGAATTATTTAAATAAATATTATTTAAAAGGTGTCGCTACGATTTTACCTATTTATTTTAAACACATTTTCGTCTAATCATTTAAGTTAAAATTTAAATTATTTAAATTTATCGTAGTTCAATTTCAATTTTTATGAAAGTATCTTATTTTCATTATTTATTTATTCATGTATTTTAATCCAAATTTTAATTATTTAAGTCCAAAATATTTAATCCCCAATTCACATTCATTTTAATCCCAAAATTTTCTCCCCAACTTCTATCTTCATATTCAAGCATATTTTCCCCATTATCTCTACCCAATCCCTCACAATTAGCCATTCAACCTCGTTACATCCCAAGTTTTCTTCTTTTCCACCCATTTCATCATCATCAATCACCATACTTTACACCACTTTCCATTTCATTTTCCACCTAATCCTCCACCACAAACCTCCATTTATGAATCCACCAAGCCTCATTTGCAACCACATTCAGAACCATAGCCAAGAATGAAATAACCAAACCTCAATCCCAAAATTTCAGTCATCAATCAGTCGAACTCCTCCCCCTTCATACGCCATCTGCACCAAATTAACCTCTCCTTCAGCCCCCTCAATCACAAATCAAGCAATTGCCAATTTTTTAATCCAACTCTATGTATATCTTTCCATCTCCACTTCATTCATTCAAACCACCACCAGCTCCATAGACGACCCACACCACAGACGCCATCTCCATCAACCATATACCTCATGGCCCCTAATCCAATCGATGGGTTTAAGGGGACAAGCATCACACAGACAAAACCATCGAGTCTGCAAAACCACCCTCACTGCCTCTTCACAAATCAACCACCATCGAGCCTCACATTGCAATCACCTTAGGAAACCAAACCTCGATCAAAACCACAACTTCCACCACCCTTGCTTAAGCTCAATCAACCCGAATCACCATGGTCCGCCCCCTTCCATCGCTCGTGACCGTGAACCACCACCAGCCAAACACCATTATAGCCCGAACCAAAAATCACACCAACAACCACCACCACCTACTAACCCAAAACAGCAGCCACATCCCACTTTCAACTCCAATCCCACAACCGCCATCACGACCGCACACCCCGCCAGCACGACCGCACCACCACCAACCACTTCCCAACCTCAATCCACACCATTTTTGTCCCAAATCAAACCCAAAACCAAGTTAAAAGCAGTACCCATAACTTACCTCAACCTTCACTGGAGTTCTACCGCCAGCGGAACCCCAAATCGCGAACTTGCAGCCCTGTCTTCGCACCCAAACGCCTACCAAAAAACCAGCCCAAATTCCTCCTGTTGAACCACACATACATCGGCACCACCTTGCGATGGTGGCTCCATCGCCGGCTTGGCCGGCGGCGTGGACCGGAGGAAGGGGATTTACCCCTCCCCGTCGCCTCCCTCTCGTCTCTCTCGGTTTTAGAGAGAGAGAAATGAAAGAAAATATATGTATATGTATTGTTATATTTTTGAGAACTTACATTTTAGTACCCAATTTTGAAAGTAACAAGTTTCAGTCCCTGTTTGTTTAAAATGTTTTATTTCAAGCCATAAGGTTTTAAATTATTTTTAAGTAAGCCCCTTAGTTTCAAAGTATTTGTTTCAGCCCTTATTTTAAAAGAGTTTTTATTAATTAGCCCTCATATTTTCAAAATCGTTTAATTCAGTCCTAAAACATTTAATTTCAGTCCCAAGTTTTAAAAGATATATATCTTTAGCCTAAATTTCAAAAGTTATCATTTAAGCCACATATTTTAAAAGTCTTTTAATTTTGTTCCTATTGATTTAAAAATGATATATATATTTATAAATCCCAAGTTTTAAAATAATCATTTTAGTCCCTAAAGTTCAAAGTCATTTAAATCAATTTTAAAGTATTAAATTGGACTTATTATTTTAAGTTATGCTGGACGAGGCGCTTGGACATTTAGAAGAACAACGTGAACTTTCTTGCTCAACTTTCAGACTCGTGATTTGAGGTAGACTCGCCCCCACTAATTAGTTTAAATTATAATTGCATGTCTTATGTGAAATTACGTGATTTACATGCTTTGATGCATGAGACGAGAAAAGAATATCTCTTATGAGATAAATGAGAAATGATGATGTTATGCATAACTTATGTGCCTTAAGTGCACGAGACGAGACTACCCACACCCTATGATTTTTAAAGAGCCTTGATTTTGAAAGTAAAGTAGCCCAAGAATATGAGAATGATGTCATTGTATGATTGCATAATTACGTGTTCAATTATTCTGTAAATTAATTATTGGCGATGAGTCTACTGAGTATTTCTTTCGAAATGCTCATTCCAATTTTAACAGCTTTTGCAGATCTCGGAAATGGCGGCGAATGAAAGTGGCAGCGCTGGAAAATTGAATAAATGACGATGATATGAGAAAATTTTATGAATGTTACTCTTTAAATTAATTATCGCTAATTTCATTTAAATAATTGAGATTAAATTTTTATGAATTGTTCTATTTTTAAATTAATAAAGTTTCCGCTGAAGTTTTCAAAGGATGAATGTGATGCTTTGAATTAAATTTATTTTCCGCAATAAAGTCAGTTTTAAAGGACGAAGTGGCGTCCCGGGCTCCGCACGGAATTCAGGGCGTTACATTGACAATCCAATACTCTGATGAGGTCTACAGCTACTCTTGATTATCGTTATTTTGATTTTGAATACTCTTTTTATTTTATACTTTTATTTGTTATATTTAGAAGTTTGAAATGTGAATTGTTTCTTACGTATAGCTCAAATTTATGTTCTCAAAACCTTTACTTCTTTGGTGTTAGGAAGTTGAATCAAATTTTGCCACTAGGAAATCTCCACCAATGTGAAGCGGGTGCACAAAAAGTGTTCAGATGGAGGTATTATACTGTTATTCTCAAACATGTGTGACACGATTCAAGATGCGCTGAATTAAACGCCGGAAAGTTCCGAACCCAGCCTGTGGATGGACGGTGGAATCTTGACCCAATATTCACGATGCGAAGATCGATGATGGGGAATAAAGAACCAAGACTTTCGAAATGCCACAACGATCTGTCCAACGTCCTTGATAAGTTTTTGATTTGAACGCCACAAATACTCTCATGAATATTTGATAAGTTCGGGATGAACGCAACAAGAAATAATTCTTGGCCAAGTTCGAAGAAAATATAGGAATCCACCTATATATTTTATTGAATTCTTAATAAACTGTTAAATAAAATCCAAAAATGTTTTACAATGAATGGAAATAACATATAAATAATGAAAACAACATAACAACTAGGGTAATCGCTAATGGGCTTAAAATAGAGTTCTAATTAAACTAAAATAATTAAAATTGAAAAATGAAATAAAATTCTCGCAAAATCTTATCCCGCTGAGCAGTTACGGCCGTGAAGAGACACGACTGTAAGTGTATTCCTGTTTGAAGGTTACGACCGTGACCTGAGACTTACGTCCGTAATTGTGAAAATCTTGGAATCCTGTGTTTTGGCCCGAGAGTGGATTACGACCATAACATATGGCCCTTACGGCCGTAAATATGCTTCTAATCCTGAAAATTTGATCTTTCGACTCGGCTTGATCCCTTCGTCTTCTAGGCTCGACTCCAACATGAAACTTGTTCATTTTCCTATGTAGAATGTTGTTGCATTTCCCGTGTATTGATTTCTCCTTTAAACTCCTATCTCAGATCACATCATCCTCCCTCTCTTGATAAGGACTCGACCTTGAATCAATTTCTGACTTGCTCTTCAAACAGTTCCCGCTCTTGGGTTGATGTAAAAATACTCCACCTGGATCGAATAGAAAATTACTGCTTCCATGCCAGATGAATGACCAATAGTATTCCGTAACTTGGGTGGCATGGATGATCTAATCATAAGCTTCTTTAGCCATATGTGGTGTGGCTCAAACTCCCAAGCGTAACCAACCTGCAAAAGAGATTTAAATAAAATAGGGAGGGGAATGTTAGTTTCATGAGGTACATGGTATGAATCCTTGTATACGTGATGAAGCATCACTAACTCCTCTTTTTGAACCAGAGAATCTTCTCTTCGCCTCTTTCCTCCCTTGCAACTTCTTGTTCAATTTTTACTTTCAAACCCAACCACATCTTCTATCTCTACATTTTTATCACCATGTTCATGTACTACCTCATCACTGCCCAAATGTGGATCTTCAACTTCGAAGTTCAAAATTTACACTTCTACCCCCAACCTCCAATTCATGCTTCTCATCAACAATATTAGTGTCAATCACTTCAACCTCACTATTATTTTTCTCCTCATGCCCCTTGTCAACAATTATATCTTTTTGTTCACCCATCTCTTCATTACCAAATTTTTCATCTTCCACCTCAAAATTTGGAGTTTCTTCGACCACTTCTAACCTCAATTCTAACTCACCCTCCTCCTCCACATCAACATCCTTAACCTAAGGCTCTACTATAATATATTTTTCACTCTCTTTCAACCATTTAACCATAACCTCTATTTTCTCCTCCTCCTTTTGCAACCTAGCCAACCTTTTCCTTTCTACCTCTCGTTCACACCTCATTCTTTCCTCATAGATTTCTTTCTGAATATTCAAAATCACCTTCGGATCAATCTCTGCTCCCCTCTTAACACCAATTTCATCCATAGGTTTATGATCACGCCTATAATTCCTTTCATCACTTAGTTTGTTTGAGATCGCTCATTTTTCAATTTGGCCATGTTTTCATCTAGTTTATCCAACTTCATCCAAAAACCTCCACACACAATCTGTATCATTAACCCTCCTAGATGAAGATTTTTCTTTGGATTCAAACATGGTGGAGTTTGTAACAACCCGAAAATTTAGTACCCTAGATAATTTATTTACAAAGTTAGAATCAAGTTTTTTCCCTTAGAGAAGAGACAATTTCACGTGTTGTATGATGAGATAATATATCATTTATGAGAAAATGAGAGAAATTGACGTTATTGGTAACTTTGGAGATTAAATTGGCATAAAAGAAAGTTGTATATGATGTTTGAACTCAATCGGATGGAATTTCATAGCTGAGGACTAAGCTGAAAATTTTAGAAAGTCCTCTTAATTACATTTTTCCATTGTGATGAACATGATTTTGGGATCATTTTGTGGATTATATAGTGATCTTTGGCCATTGCAAGTTATACCAATTTATAGTTCATGGTGAGATCCAAGTATTGGTATCAAGTTTGAGCACAATTGAGGTCGGGAAGTCTACAAATATCGAGTTGAAGTCGTGTACGTGAAATGGTAAGAATGCTGAAAATTTAGCTAAGTGTTGGGACTATTCGAGCAGCCGTTTTTGGATGACCGGCACGGGCGGCATAATGGTCCGTTTTCTTTGCATGTGTAACCGTTGCGAAGCTTGAAGTGTGAACTTTACAACAGTATAAATATTTGACAAAACGGACCATCAAATATTAACCCGAAGGTGGCATCTTGAAAAGGGAAGTTTTGGAATTTTTGTATTAAAATAATACAAGTGAGGGACGCTTGTCATCACACCTTAAGGGTGTGTTTGTCTTATGAACTTATTTTGGTTATAAGTAATTATTTATCATAAGTTATAGGGCTTGGATGATAGAAAGAAAAAGCTTCAAGGACTTAGTTTGTAATTACATAAGGACCAACTTGTACAAAATTGAAAATATGTGGCTGTTTTGTAAAACCTATCATATATGTTTTATATAGAACGACCTAGACCCTTCTTCACTTCATCTTGTGAGTGAAAACCAGAGAAAAGAGAATGAGAGACCAAAAAGTGAGAGGAAAGGAGAGAAATCAAATGTGAAAATGGAAGAAAGGAAATTTTGCTGTACCGAGGATACTGGTAGCATCTGCAGAGGCAAAACGAAGGTTACTGGTAGCATTTTCGGTTCTGGACAGGATCTTTAAAATCACGAAATTCTCAATTTTGGGCTTATTTTCTTAGTAATTCTTAGATTAAGAAGTAAGATTTTAGTATATTGAAGATACCCTAACACTTGGTTAAATGTATTGTAGGGGTAAAGGCTCAAAATCATCATTATAAGTTAGAAACTTGGTTTGTGTTTTAATTGAGTTAGTTTCTCATATGGTGTAGAAGATTTTTATATGATTTTACTATTTGATGTAATTCTTATAAATGGGTGTTGAATTGATAACCAATATACCATGATTTATGTTAAAACCAAAAATCACCTTCTAAGTGTTTGATGAAAGGTGTGAGGGAGTGAAATATGTTTTAATGACTTATTTTAAAATCTGTGGAAAATAAAGTTTCTGTTTTTATGATAGAAGGGCTTAAATTACACTTCAAATTAAAGTTATTCATACCTAAAGTCCAATTTTTAAGTGGGGATGTTAGATAGGATTGAGGGTGTTCTCTTTCATGATTTAATCTTTGGTATGAAGCTACATGTATTAGAATTCAGATTTAAATGTAGAATTAAGTTGCTGTTTTTATTTTTAAATGCCCTTAAATTGTCACTTTGAGTCAATTTACTAAGTTTTGAGACTTAATTTTCATACAGAAGTATTAAACCATGATTTAAATTGATTTTTTGCACTAAATCATGTTCTCTCTTATGGCTTTAGCTTGTTTATGGGCTTCATGTATAAAAGTCCAGCTTTAAGTTGATTTAAAGACCAAAGATTATTAAGGTTATGGATATTGTTCTTATGAAAATGTTTTAGTGAAACAACAATGACTTTGTTGAATTATGTTGATATTGTGCTATATTTTAGATATTAGGAATTATGTTTTTAGGATGATAACAACCATTAGATATATTTTGAGTATGATTACAAGTGGAGAAATGTTTGGATGAAGGTTAGGAAGTAATAGAAGTTGAACTTGGCGAAAAGTTTAAGTGCTGATTTTGAAACTTAAATGAAGGTAATTACATGTGTATATGGGAGTTATTGATGTTATAAATCTTATTTTTGAACGGGAATATTTAATTTTAATGTTGATGGCATTATGTGAAAGTTATGAGAAAAGAAGATGTGTTTTAAAGACTTCTTTTAAAGTTTGGTTGAAACTAAGTTGCTGTCCCTATAATAAATGAGCCTAAAACACCACTTTAAATTAAAGTTATTCATACCTTAAAGTTGATTTTAAGTTGGGATGTTGATTTAGGCTTGATGGTGAACTCTTGAGGTAGTTTATGCCATTTTTGGTTGGTTGTGATGATGTATAATGATTGAATAAATATTATGCCAAGACTAAGGTTAGAATTTCAAGTGCTTTCTAGGTGTTTGATGAAATGTGTAAATGAAGTATGCCTTAGAAAGACCTTATGGAATTTTATATACAAGTTAGATTTTTAACTTAAAGAATGTGAAGATGCAAAGATGAGGATTAGCATGAAGTTTTAAATTGCTGATTTTGTGTAAAGGATCTTATAATTTAAGTCTTCATGTCAAGTATAATGGCATATGAAATCCTATTTTAAGTTAGTATGTTGGTATAAGAAAGAATTGAAGTTATGGACATTTAGTAATGAAGTTTCATGACTTATTTCCATGCTTACAAAGTGTAAAATTCAGATTTGAAGATGTTTGTTCTTAAGCTATGAATCGTAGTTTGAGGTTTTGAATATATGATGTTGATATCTTACTGATTAAACATGCTTTTGAGGTTGCATATATGTAAATTCAGATTTGGAGACATTATGTTTAAATATGAATCTGATTTTTTAAGGTTTTAGACATATGATACTAATACTTTATGGTCTAAATATATTTTTGAGGTTGTATGTATAAGAATTTCAAATTTGAAGATAATAGCTATGGATATAAGAATATGAAATTATGAAAGTATGTTAAGATGAGACTTGTTGAAGTTTTTAGAAATGAATGGTAGTTAGATGTTATATCTATAACTTGTGAATTGATATGCCCTCTGTTTGAATCAATCTTTATGATTTTAAGTGTTCAAATATGTATACTTATGGATGAAAAATCTGTTGGGATTGATTTGGGTTTATGATGATTATAAGGATCTTAGAAATGGATTTTGGAGATTTTAAGTTACAATACTTATGATGAAACCTTGCTATAGGTTTAGAATATATTTTATGTCATTACACAATTGGGAAGTGTAGTAAAAAGTGACATAAGTGATGGAAAATCTGTTTGGGTTACTTTCTTAAGTTTGTGATCACCTACAAATTAGAATCAAGATTTTGATGAAGTTAAGGATTAAATTCGGCTTATAGGGTGTAACTCAAAGGTTGAGATTCTATGTATTAAACCCAGGAAACTTTATTCTATAGTGAAAGACTTGATCTTGATCCTTTATGTGTTAAACTAAAGATAAGATATTATGTTTCAATATGTGGTTGAATATTATTTTATGTAAAGTCCTTCATATTATATTTGATGAATAGCATTTCATCTCATCATCACAAGCATGCATGATCATTTCACATAAAAGAGCAAATTATATGTTTTCAAAATGTGAAGAAATGATTATGTATAAGATCTTTCAAATGATGTTTTCAAGAAATAATTTTGAAACTTTAAAGAATCCCTATTTAGGTTGTATACCTAGGGATAAAGTCCCTATTTGAGGTCACAGGCTATTAGATGCCCCTTATAGAAAGAAAGAAATATTCATTTAAAGCAGACAACATTACTTTCGGTCTTGGTTACACTTAGGGTGTATGGGCGCTTATTTCACATGGACGCTGAGTCGAAAGTATTGTCTGTTATGGGAATAAGTCCCATTCGAGCTAGCATGCTCGTGAGCTGAATGCTCTAGAAAAGAAAGAAGAAGAATCGAGTTAGCAAACTCATGAGTGTAAAAGAACACTCTTGTGATCTTGTACTATAGAAAGCACTTTTGCGCGCGGTGTACGACCCTAATATGGGAAGGGCCCCTAAAGAGAAAAGAGAAGAGATCTTTTGAAAAGAAAAATATTATATTTCTCATTCATGTCTTTTTTCAAAGAAATAAAGATGAATTTCATATCATTTTGCATATCACACCATGCACTACATTCATTCCATAAATATGATATTATTTATTTGAATGTAGTAATATGGAACTAAAGGTTGTGAATGTGATATGAGTTGATTATCAAATGATATGTTAATATGATTGTGAGTTCATTCACTTATATGAAATATAATGTCCAAGTTAAGAGATAAAGTGTATTTTGACAAGAAAAGATTTAGAATGAAAGGAGGTTTTATGAACTTCTATACTTTATGTTGAAATTAACCTCTTATTACATTTATCAAGTTTTATTCATTGAACCACGTGGTTCACAGTTGTTTCATATCTCTTTTTATAGGCAATGGAGCATTAGTTCTTGTATGTGTGGATTCCCAATGGAGAATGCTGGTCGAGAATAAAGAGTACTCATTGGTAACCGAAGATAATGAGGGATTAAGTTTCTCTATAGCTTGAACTAATTTTGGAATGTAAATATTATTCTCTTTATATTTATAAGTAAATTACTAGTTGGGGTTTTATTTTGAGATGTAAAGTGTATGAAAAGAATGGGTCTTGTATTTTAAAGTTCCGCTTAAAGTTTTAAGTTTCACTCTTATGAAATATTGATACCGAAACTATTTTTACTCGATTATTATTAAAATGTTAAATCAAAGTAAGGATAATAATCCTAAATACATAATAGGGTAAACAAGTTTAGAAAGAATTTTTAGTAAATGTATTAAAGTTGCCCTATTTCTGAAAGTACGCTACTAGTATCCCCTTGTAGTTACGTTTTCAATTCATTTTATACTACTAGTAGCCAACAGCAGACTTGGAAAAATAAATAAAAATAATAATAGCCTGAAATTTTGTGTCGTGATAGAGTTGATTGTGGAAAGGAACGAGAAAGATACGATAACAAGGAATTATGGAATTTAAGAAAGTGGTTCTTGAATTTTGGAATGACCCCCCTTTTTTTTGAATAATTGTTGAATTTTCCTAATAAAAAAATAATTTTTTTAAAGCCGGAAATTCGACACGAACGCAACAAAACAAACGAGACTTAAATTGAACGAAAAAATGGACACAAACAATTTTGGGATTTTTTTTTGTGGATTAAAGACTGGATAATTTTATTAGCATGAAGAACAAGACTCAACAAAAGAAAACAAGATATGAATGATTTACAAGTGACAGACTCGATGATAAACACGAGTAATCAAACTAGGATAGAGAAAACCTGAATTCAGAGTCCAGCTCTGATACCAAATGATACTATAGCGATCGAGAAATTTTCAAACTTAAAAGACTTGTTTTACCAAACTTGTCGCTACGACTCTCCAACCTTAACGATTATTATTCAAAACCAGCACTCTCGTCTAGTCATATTAATTATTTTAAGGTTTTAAAAAAAGAAATTTAAATTCTTTTAAATCTTTAACTCCAGATTTCAACTTTTAATAGATTATCCAAATTATTTGATTTTATGTCCAAATCCATTATTTATTTTAAAATTCAATTTTCAAGTTATGGGATTCAAATTTATTTTTAAGTCTAAAATGCTTTAAATCCCCAATTCATGTTCCAAAGTTCCTCCCCAATTTCCATTTGCATATACAACACATTTATTTCCTATGATCACCCTCAATCCCCTTACATATGCACACAATTCTGGCCTACACCAAAACCAGTCATAACTTACCAAAAAAAAATTGAGCCAATTACCAGCCAAGAATCCTCCCATTTTCACACTTTGTCTTCATCATCATCACTCCACGATTTCTTCTTATCATTCACAGCCAAAAAATTCATTCAAATGTTCATTTCCTCTAACTAGTCAGCATCTCTAATCACTCTACAATTCCATAATTCTTTCCCCACTTTCCTCAAATTTTCCCTCACTCTAGCCTACCATTTCGAGGAGCGCGGGAACGTCACTTTTCTAAATTCTTGAATAAACTTTGTTGCGAAAAATGACTAAATATTAAATATCGCATTTATTAAATAAAAGTTTAACGATAATTTAATTGGAATAAGTAATTTCGTACAAATTTATAAAAATGAAATTTCTTGATAAAATGAAATAATTATTTCAAAGTTCACGACTTAAAAAAAAATATCAAATTGCAATTTGCCGTCATTGCCCATCACTCGCCACCATTTCTGCAAAATTTTTAAAACAACGGGTTGAGCATTTCAAAATGAAATACTCAGTAGACTCATCGCCAATAATTAATCTACAAGATAATTGGACAAATAATTATCCAAATAATATAGTGACATTCTTTTCTTATTCATAGGCATCATATAGTGAACGCAAATGAACACTTTCTTTTCTTTTCTTGGCTAGCAGATAAGTTAGGCCCAGCATAACATAATTCTTTATCTCAAAAGAGATATTCTTTTCTCATGCAATTAAGCATAAAATCACACAAATCCACATAACACATGCAATTATAATATAAATCAATTAGTGGGGGCGAGTCTACCTTAAACTTGATGAGTGTGGTTGAGCGGGAAACGACTTCAATTCTTTAATTCTCCGTACGCTTCGTCTAGCCCATATGTTAAATTTGTCTTTAGAAATTTATAGTTTATTACAATTTGAGGACTGAAATTGATGATTTGAAAGTTGAGGGACTAAAATGAATATTTTTTATAAAGTTGAGTCAAAGCTCAAAATGAATATTAAATTGTGGGGCTTGTAATAAGTGATTTTAAAAATAAAGGGCTTATTAAAATCATTTAGAACTTAAGGGGGACTGAAATAATAGGTTTTAAAACTATAGGGTCTGAATTAAACGGTTCATAAATCTTGTGACTAAAATAATAACTTTTGAAACTTAAAGTAAGATTTAAAATATTTAAACTGTAGGGACTGAAATGAATAACTTTAAAAGTTTGGGACTAAAGTGTAATTTCTGAAAATTAAAGTATTAAAATCAAAATTTAATCTCTCTTTCACGCATTCGACTGAAGCAGAGGAGAGTAGGAGAGAGAGCTGCGGCGCGGCGAAATATGGAGGAAAAATCTCCAGCCGGCGGTTCGCCGGTGCAACGCATGTGTAAGGTGTGGCGAGCGGTGGGGCGTTGTAGACTAGGTTTTTTTGTGCGGTTTAGGTGCGAGAAATGGGTGCGAAATAGAAGTGAAATCGAGGCTTGGAGCTGCGATTTTCCGGCGGTGGTTGAGGTAAGTACCGGGCTTCGATTCTTCTCAGTTTTTGGGTTTTAATTTGGGTTTTGATTTTGGTTGATTTATGGGGATTTGGTGTTGTGCACTAGGCCGGTTCATGTGGTGGTTGGTTCGGCCGGTGGTAGTTGTTGTGTGGATGTTGACTGCTGGTTTGGTGGATTGATGATGATGATGGTTATGCTGGAAGGTAGTGGTGATGGTGGCTGCTTGATTCAGTGAAGGTATTGAACGACTGCGGTGGTGTCAATGCGACGGTGATGATGGATGGTGGAGCTCTGCAGGTTTTGGGTTTGGTTTTGAGATAGTGAAGACAGTAATTGGTTGTGTAAAGGTTGCAGGCTATGGTGAATGGAGGTTGCTATGGTGGTAGGGAGATGACAATGGTTGTAGGTCTGGATGATTTGAAATTTGAGTTTTTTTGGTTGTCGTTGATGGATGTACGTGGTGGTTAGTGATGGAGCAGTGTTGGTGGTTGCGTGAGATGGTTTTGTGAAAATTGATTCTTGTATTGATTAGTGGATTGGCAGTGATGGTTGGTGATTATGATGAGGTTGATGAAGGGGTCGGTGATGAGGTTGGTGATGAATGGAGGTTGAATGTGGTTGGATGATGAAAGTGGAGGTGGGAGGAAGATTACTTATATTGAAGAAGTGATGGGAAAAGGAAAAAATTGATCAATGGAAAACATCATGATTTGGGGGAAATCATTGAGTGGAATAATTGAGTGGATGAGAATGATGATGGAATTGGTGTAAAGATTAGTTGAAGATGCTTTGTGATTGGATAATGAAGTGGAGAGAAGAAGAAAGAATGAGCAAATGTGGGAGAAAATTTGGTTTTGTGAACGTGAATTGTTATGAGGGAGAAGAGGAGTATATGTATTGATTAGAAATTATAGGAGAGAATAGTGGGGAAATAGGTTGGAAATGAAGTGGAAAGTTAGGTAAAAGAAATGGAACATGGATATATCATCATTATGTTTTTGAGACATAATGATGGTTGAATTGTTAGAAAAGAAAAGAAAGAATGAGCAAAAACGTGGGAGGAAAAATTTTAGGTAGAATTAATTTAGGATAATTAACTAAAAATTTGACTAACTTCGATTTGGAAATGTATTTAAACTGATATATTTTGGACTGAAAATAAATTTGAGAATAAATAAACTTTGAGAAAAAAAATGATTTCCGTATATGGACTTAAAATATTTTAATAAGGAAAAATTTAGATATTTTTAATAAATTTGGAATTAAAAAATGATTTTGAAAATAATACTTTGAATAAATAATTAAAATAATATAATTTTAGAAATTCGGAATTTAATCAAAATCGAATGAACTCGATATTTCTTGACTTGGCTAGACGTATACGTCGCGGCGTTAACTTAAAAATATGGGTGAAATAGCAGCGACATGATTTTCTAAATTTTAAAATAATTATTAAATGCGTAAAAATTCTTGGTTGCTACAACCTTACCTCCTTAAAATAATTCCGTCCTCGAAATTAAACTTACTCGATCTATGATTTTTGTATACTTGGCTAGGATCTCCTCTTCATTTCTCAAGTCTCGTCACTATTGTATCTAACCCACTGGACTTTGACTAAAGGCATCTCTTTATTTCTTAAGATATGGACTTTTCTCTCTACTGTGCACATAGGTGTCTCTTCATAAGTCAAATCTTTCTGACTGCAATAAACTAATAATTCACCATGTGATTTGAATCATGAACATACTTTCTCAGTAGGTAAACATGAAAGACTTTGTGAACAGCTACAAGTTCTGGTGGCGAAGTCAAACAATAAGCCACATTACCTACTTTCTCCAATATTTCAAATGATCCGATAAAACGAGGTCTTAAATTTTCCTTTTCAAAATTGAAGAAAATTCAAACTTAAATCTTTTAAATCATGAATCAAGTACTCGGTATCACATACTCATTCTAACTGAAGGCTAAGATACTAACTTAAAACATCATAAGGATCAAATATGATATTCTCAAACTTAAGAAACCTCACTAATTTCCCAATCTGAAGTTCAAGATTCAATTTTCCCAGTTCTCCCAAAACTTCAATTCATGTCACACTTATGAACAATACTCTGATTAAATATATCACCATTGAATAGGACTTCTATGAATCATATAGGATTTTTCATCAAGTTTGCTTAACCTAAAGATACAATCCCATTATAAGTAAAAGTCACACAAATGATCTTCTCAAGTTTTCCATTATTGTAGCAAAATACTTTACTCACATCAAAAGTACAACCGATAATTTGTGACTCAAAATCTTAAATAAATCTTAAATAAATCCATATATTATGACTCAAAATGAAAATTCTCAATCGTAGGTAATATTTCACCATAATGCAATAAACCATCAAAATGAGATCAATTGACTCAATATATATTCACACAATTCTTCACTGGATAACCATAACATCCCTTAACCGTCTAGTCACCATATCTTGTAGTAATCATGTAACCTGTCACTTATCATCGTATCATATGACCTCAAATATTCATATCAATCTCTCTAAGATTTCAATATAATAACCTTCATACCTATCACGTCAATCTGCTCACTAAGATTATATATCAATCTCTCAGACTAATAAGTCTTGGATTCTACCGTTGTCACTCTTCTGCACACCACTCCAAAAATAAGTCATCACTGTGAAGTCTTATCCCTATTTTCCATAAATTCTATCCACAAAGACAATTTCGTAAAATCTCATTTCTTATTTTCGAACCAAGATACCATCAATAACAATTTCCAAAATTTCAAGGTATAATCTTACCATAAACTTTCCTCCGATCAAATGCATTACTTCTGCAATACTTTTACAAAATCTAGGACTTAATAAAATTTTCTTTCATCAATTTCATCCAAAATTTTTCTCTCATTATCTTCTAGTATCATAGATGAAAACTTAACGTACATAAGTGAATCGTTCAAATTACGAGGAAACCTGATTTATTTTCCATGACGAGATTCGTCATTCTTTGAATTCCACTTAGAACCAAATACAACATAACTTATTCATGGATGGTCAACTTATTTCATCATCTCAACACATCATCTCCTTAAATTCTCGACCTAAGAAAATCACATTATTCCTTATAATTATCTCTTGTACCTTTTGTATTCAAATGACCTTATGACCATCATCATTATCTCACATAATCCCAAATATTCAATCACATGTCCCTAATTTCTCACTTTGAATAAATGGTTACTCCTTTAAGGCATCTCACCATAAATTTTTTTCAATATCTCCCATTCATGATAACTGACTATTCCCAATAATCATATTATATGTAAATTCAACAAACGGTAAATGGTTTTCCTAGCTATCACAAAGGTCTAAAATGCAAGCTCCCAACATAGCTTCTAAACTCTGTATAAAGAAATATTTTCTGACTACTTAATTCATTATTCAATAACCCAAATGACATTACGTCTCTTCACTAATCTCTGTAAACCCATGAAAAAAAAAATTCTCTCCAAATTTCAATAAATCTTTACAATTTCTTTAAAAATCTATCAAGCCATAATAATTTGTCATCTCTAAAACTTCTTATCACCAAATATCACCAAAATAATTAAAACGATAGAAATTACCCGAATATTCTCTCTATGTAGTATACCCAATAACATATTATTCACAAATCAACATAATATCATCAGCTTATCTTTAACATATCTTCCCGATCAAATTCCAAAATAAATCAACAGTATTATCTCCTATCCTCATAATTTATAATATTCTCCAATACAAGTGATCATTCCTTACTAGTGATCAATCCGTTCCCAAGAATAATTAAGATTCTTCCCAATAACGCCATAATACTTGTCTTCACTCATCTTTCAAAATATAACTTATCATTTACTAAATCTCGCTTATGGTGTAAATGAACTTGTAATTCTAACCTCAATTCCCTTAGTGGTTACATATCATATTATGCTCTTAATTCCAAATGATAAAATTCTAGGCAAAGTCTCCCTTGTAATTTGGACTTATCCAACCCGTAAGTATACTTCATAACCAACAATAACAAATAACTCCACATTTGTCCACAAAGATTTATATATTGACAACAATTCCAACACTTTCAATATCATCAAGAATATCCCAGAAAATCAATTCATAATTCCTCAACATAAAAATTTCAAATCCTAGTTTCCAATATCAATATCTCACGTCCTTCATTATATTAATTGACTCAAATGATCACCCATTAGTCATACTTATAAATATATGTCACAAATCATATTCCCAAAATTTATTCACAAGGCCAAACTACATTATAAATTTCTCTCAAAATAGAGGAATAATTCACTTACTCAACATAATATCCATTTCTTAATTCCCAATAACTAAGAACCAAATCTTTAAACCTCTAATTTCATAATTCCCCTCATAAAAGTCTCAATAAAATCATATCACTTATAATCTCAACATCTCTTCACAACTTCATAAAACTGGCTTGCTATTTCTCGTTTAGTCTAAACGATAGATATTTCGAAATTATTGTTTAATCCTTCCTGTTAACTTCTCGTAAATGGTGCCATGTCTAAAATCAATTATGCAAAGTCCAGGTGGGGTTCATCATTTCTAAATTCGAGGACAAATTTTTTTTATAAAATCATTCTTCAATTATATTATTCACATTATGCTCAACACTCGTTTTCTTTCTTTTCTTTTTTGAATTTTTTTTTTTTTTTTTTTTTTGTGCTTTAAAACTCATTTCTTTCTTTCTTTCTTTATTCGGATAAAATCTCATTCTCTTTCTTTTCATTTTTCCTCATAAATAAGTATCCGAAATATTGAAATAACGTTAAACATCATAAAATTCTTTACCTCGGTGTTGGTGGAACGATTGATGGCAGCGGAAATCTTCATCAATAATAATTTAATAGTGTAAAATGTTTCTTGAAATTTATTTTTGAAAATTTTCCAGTCTACAGAAACGCAGACTGGCTCTGATACCATGCTGTAACGCCCCGAGTTTCGAGGAGCGCGGGAACGTCACTTTTCTAAATTCTTGAATAAACTTTGTTGCGAAAAATGACTAAATATTAAATATCGCATTTATTAAATAAAATTTTAGCGATAATTTAATTGGAATAAGTAATTTCGTACAAATTTATAAAAATGAAAGTTCTTGATAAAATGAAATAATTATTTCAAAGTTCACGAATTAAAAAAAAATATCAAATTGTAATTTTCCGTCATTGCCCATCACTCGCCACCGTCTCCGAAATCTGCAAATTTTTTTAAAACAGCGGGTTGAGCATTTCAAAATGAAATACTCAGTAGACTCATCGCCAATAATTAATCTACAAGATAATTGGACAAGTGATTATGCAAATAATGTAGTGACATTCTTTTCTTATTCATAGGCATCACATAGTGAACGCAAATGGACACATTCTTTTCTTTTCTTGGCTAGCAGATAAGTTATGCCCAGCATAACATAATTCTTTATCTCAAAAGAGATATTCTTTTCTCATGCAATTAAGCATAAAATCACACAAATCCACATAACACATGCAATTATAATATAAATCAATTAGTGGGGGCGAGTCTACCTTAAACTTGACGAGTGTGGTTGAGCGGGAAACGACTTCAATTCTTTAATTCTCCGTACGCTTCGTCTAGCCCATATGTTAAATTTGTCTTTAGAAATTTATAGTTTATTACAATTTGAGGACTGAAATTGATGATTTGAAAGTTGAGGGACTAAAAATGAATATTTTTTATAAAGTTGAGTCAAAGCTCAAAATGAATATTAAATTGTGGGGCTTGTAATAAGTGATTTTAAAAATAAAGGGCTTATTAAAATCATTTAGAACTTAAGGGGGACTGAAATAATAGGTTTTAAAACTATAGGGTCTGAATTAAACGGTTCATAAATCTTGTGACTAAAATAATAACTTTTGAAACTTAAAGTAAGATTTAAAATATTTAAACTGTAGGGAGTGAAATGAATAACTTTAAAAGTTTGGGACTAAAGTGTAATTTCTGAAAATTAAAGTATTAAAATCAAAATTTACTCTCTTTCACGCATTCGACTGAAGCAGAGGAGAGTAGGAGAGAGAGCTGCGGCGCGGCGTAATATGGAGGAAAAATCTCCAGCCGGCGGTTCGCCGGTGCAACGCATGTGTAAGGTGTGGCGAGCGGTGGGGCGTTGTAGACTAGGTTTTTTTGTGCGGTTTAGGTGCGAGAAATGGGTGCGAAACCGAAGTGAAATCGAGGCTTGGAGCTGCGATTTTCCGGTGGTGGTTGAGGTAAGTACCGGGCTTCGATTCTTCTCAGTTTTTGGGTTTTAATTTGGGTTTTGATTTTGGTTGATTTATGGGGATTTGGTGTTGTGCACTAGGCCGGTTCGTGTGGTGGTTGGTTCGGTCGGTGGTAGTTGTTGTTTGGATGTTGACTGCTGGTTTGGTGGATTGATGATGATGATGGTTATGGTGGAAGGCAGTGGTGATGGTGGCTGCTTGATTCAGTGAAGGTATTGAACGACTCCAGTGGTGTTAATGCGACGGTGATGATGGATGGTGGAGCTCTGCAGGTTTTGGGTTTGGTTTTGAGATAGTGAAGACAGTAATTGGTTGTGTAAAGGTTGCAGGCTATGGTGAATGGAGGTTGCTATGGTGGTAGGGAGATGGCAGTGGTTGTAGGTCTGGATGATTTGAAATTTGAGTTTTTTTGGTTGTCGTTGATGGATGTACGTGGTGGTTAGTGATGGAGCAGTGTTGGTGGTTGCGTGAGATGGTTTTGTGAAAATTGATTCTTGTATTGATTAGTGGATTGGCAGTGATGGTTGGTGATTATGATGAGGTTGATGAAGGGGTCGGTGATGAGGTTGGTGATGAATGGAGGTTGAATGTGGTTGGATGATGAAAGTGGAGGTGGGAGGAAGATTACTTATATTGAAGAAGTGATGGGAAAAGGAAAAAATTGATCAATGGAAAACATCATGATTTGGGGGAAATCATTGAGTGGAATAATTGAGTGGATGAGAATGATGATGGAATTGGTGTAAAGATTAGTTGAAGATGCTTTGTGATTGGATAATGAAGTGGAGAGAAGAAGAAAGAATGAACAAATGTGGGAGAAAATTTTGTTTTGTGAACGTGAATTGTTATGAGGGAGAAGAGGAGTATATGTATTGATTAGAAATTATAGGAGAGAATAGTGGGGAAATAGGTTGGAAATGAAGTGGAAAGTTAGGTAAAAGAAATGGAACATGGATATATCATCATTATGTTTTTGAGACATAATGATGGTTGAATTGTTAGAAAAGAAAAGAAAGAATGAGCAAAAACGTGGGAGGAAATTTTTTAGGTAGAATTAATTTAGGATAATTAACTAAAAATTTGACTAACTTCGATTTGGAAATGTATTTAAACTGATATATTTTGGACTGAAAATAAATTTGAGAATAAATAAATTTTGAGAAAAAAAATGAATGCCGTATTTGGACTTAAAATAATTTAATAAGGAAAAATTTAGATATTTTTAATAAATTTGGAATTTAAAAATGATTTTGAAAATAATACTTTGAATAAATAATTAAAATAATATAATTTTTGAAATTCGGAATTTAATCAAAATCGAATGAACTCGATATTTCTTGACTTGGCAAGACGTATACGTCGCGGAGTTACCTTAAAAATATGGGTGAAATAGCAGGGACATGATTTTCTAAATTTTAAAATAATTATTAAATGCGTAAAAATTCTTGGTCGCTACAATTTCACTCCCATAAACACACACACGAAAACTTCTAGGTATGAATTCATTTCCTAAAAATTGTTTAGTTATCAAATCACTGGAACTTCACATGTTGATGCCAGAAAAATCAATTTCTAGCCATGAACAGGATGAAGATTTTTCCACACTGCATAATACACAAAACAAATCCTCAATCCAACCTCCATTAATAGACTGTTTCCTACAATCTGAAATCTCAGATTTCATACACGCATACACCCCCACGCCATCACCCTCATTCGTTTCAAATTCAATTAATGGAATTTGGGGCAATTGAAGGTAGTTTCCTTCAATCTAAACAATGGATTCAAAGAAGGCAAGAAATTCATACTTCGTATTTGCCCAACTACAATCACCTACATCAGCAACCACCATAACCGCGACCACCTACTGTCACTTCAACACCCCGTCACGCAGACTCCAAACCAACCTCGAGGCTCCAACTGTTAACCGTGAACAACCACCACACCTTCACTGCCTCACCCAAAATCCACAACCAAATCAACCCACACAGCAACAAAAATCAAGAAATAAAATAAACCCAATACCTTACCTCAACCCTCAATCTATTTCTGGCCGGATTACCGCCGGGAAACCCAATGATCCTCCAAGCCTCGGCCCTTCCCGTAAAACCCGCACAAAAATCCGTCCAAGCACCCACTGGCGCCACCACGCGAAGGTGGCGCTGTCGTCAGTTCTGCCTTCATGCGGCCGTGGTGGAACGGGCGAGCTAGTTCGCCCGTCGCGTCTCCTTCTCTCGTCTCCCTCTTCTCTGAATAACGACGATGAGAGAGAGAGAGATGGTTATACATATATATTACTTTTAGATAATTTGGAAATTTAGTGTTTAAGCCCCAAACTTTGAAATTTGTCTAATTCAGTCCATTTGTTTTAGAAGTCCTTTAATTTAATGCCTACACCTTTGAAATGAGTTAATCGAGCCCTAGTATTTTAAAATCCTATGAGTCAGCCCACTAATTTCGAAAAGTCCATTTCAGCCCCTACACTTTTAAAATCCATGCTTTCTTTAAAATTTCAATTTAACCCCAAGTTTTATTTTGTACCTTTAATATATCAAAATACTAAATTCATTTAATTTTCTTTTGGCTAGACGATACACTTGGTTATTTAGAAGATTGACATGATATTTCTGCTCCACTTTCAAACTCACAAATTTAAAGTAGACTCGCCCCCACTAATTAGTTTAAATTATAATTTACGTGTCTTATGTGAAATCACGCGATTTATGTGCTTTGATGCATGAGACGAGAAAAGAATATCTCTTATGAGATAAGATGAAAAATGATGTTATGCATAACTTACTTGCTTAAATGCATGAGACGAGATTACCCACACCCTATGATTTTTAAAGAGCCTTTGATTTTATTAAAATAGCCTATGATGATGATGATGATGATGTCACTGTATGATTGCATAATTACATGTTAAATTATTCTGTAAATTAATTATTGGCGATGAGTCTACTGAGTATTTCTTTCGAAATGCTCATTCCATTTTTAACAGCTTTTGCAGATCTCGAAAATGGCGGCGAATGAATGGGCAGCGTTGGCAAAAATTAAATAAATGATTATGTTATTAGACCAATTTTATGAATGTTACTCGTTAAATTATTTATCGTTAATTTCATTTAAATAATTGAGACACAAGTTTATGAATTGTTCTATGTTTAAATTATTCAAATTTTCCACTGAAGGTTTCAAATAATGAATGTGATGTTTTGAATTAAATTTATTTTTAAATTTTTATGAATTGTTCTATATTCCAATTAATTAAGTTTTCGCTAAGGTTTTCAAATGATGAATGTGATGCTTTGAATTAATAAGTTTCCAACATCCTTACTAAGGTTTCCAACATCCTTAATAAGTTTCTGATTTGAACGCCACAAATACTCTCGCGAATATTTGATAAGTTCTGGATGAACGACACAAGAAATAATTCTTGACAAGTTCGAAGAAAATATAGGAATCCACCTATATATTTTATCGAATTCTCAATAATCTATTTAATCAAATCCAAAACTGTTTTAAAATGAATGTAAATAACATATAACTAATGAAAATGACCTAACAACTAGGGTAGCCGCTAATGAGTTCAAAATAGAGTTCTAATTAAACTAAAATAACTAAAATTGAAAAGGAAATAAAATTCTCACAAAATCTTATCACGCTGAGCAGTTACGCCTGTGAAGAGATACTTAAGTGTATTCCTGTTTAAATGTTACGGCCGTGACCTAAGACTTACGGCCGTAATTGTGAAAATTTTGGAATCCTGCGTTTTGGCCTGAGAGTGGATTACGACCGTGACATATGACCCTTACGGCCATAAATATGCTTATGATCCTGAAACTTTGATCTTTTGGACTCGGCTTGATCCGTTCGTCTTCTCGACTCGACTCCAACATGAAACTTGTTCATTTTCCTATGTAGAATGTTGTTGCATCGCCCGTGTCTTGATTTATCCTTTGAGCTCCTATCCCGAATCACATCAATATGTGTGTTCCTCTTTGTGGTATTGATGCTTGTCACAATGCACCAAAATAATAATTAAATATCTTACTTGCAAATTAACAGATTTGATTGTAATAGCGGAAGTAAGAGTCGATCCCACGAGGAACGGGAACTAAAATAGTGCTTCGTCAGTTAAAATAGACGGGGGGTTTTCGAGTTCAAGAATTGTAAATAACGTGAAAATAAAGTAAAAACGTAGATTAGATAGAATAAAAGTCAAGTGGTTGCAAACCCTAGTTCTCAGGTTCAGTTGTATTCTATCGCAATGTTCTCACTTTCCAAGTAACGCGTGTTCAAATTCCCTATTTGATTTATCACCCGTAAATAGTTAATAAGCTCTAACTATTCCTATTCTTCCTTATTTGTATTTAATTAGAATAAGCTTTCTAATCAAACATTAGCCATTGAATAACCTAAAACAAGCTCTTTAGATTTAAGACAACAACTATGTATTGTTTAAGAAGAATTAGGGTGAATTAGATTATTAATCACACAAGCTCGTGATAATTAACCCAAATTGGAATTCTTTATGAAAATATTAAATTTCCAATTGCTACTATGATTTGAATAAAAAGACAATTACGGATCCAATCATTCAAAATAGCAAATCTCAACACAACAAATTAAATGATAAGGCCTTAATCAAATAAAGAATTGTATTGATTGAATTAAAAACGCATAAGATTCCAACAAATCAAAATAAAGAACTTAGAACTACGTTACTAGTTTGGAAAAGCAATAACAAATTGATATGAAATACAACTTCCCCTTCGAACTAGGTATGGAAGCTTAGCCGAGCATAGTCATGAGGAATTCTATAATTTTTTGTCTTGATTCACCTTCTCGAATTTCTGAATTCTTCTTCCAAATCTTCAAGCAAGCCGTCCTCCTTTAAAAATAATAATCATCCCTTTTTCTTGTCATGAAACTCCCTTTTTATAGCTCCAATTTCGTGCCCTAGCTTTGGGAGCAAGAAATCCCAAATTATGGAAAGAATTGAAATAAGGAAATTTTTGACTTGAATAGTTACGGCCGTAATTGAGTTGCTGCATATTTCCTTAAATTGGAGTTACGGCAGTAAAGATGTTTCTTACGGCCGTAACATCTTTTCTGCTTAATTTTGTCTGTTTCAATCATGCACTTACGGCCGTGATGATATTTGCTTGCGGCCGTAAAGATATTTGCACCTAAGTCCCCAAACTTCAGTTTTTAGTGCAATTTGGTCCTTTTTTCTTCTTTTCTCCTCTTTTAGGATCCTATACAACATGAAACATAAAATGCATTAATAATACTTAGATAGAATCACATTATGGTATATTCAAGGATATAAGTGTATAAAATAAACGTTAATATAACACTTATCAAATCCCCCCACACTTGAACCATTGTTCGTCCTCGAACAGATAAAAAGAGTAGGATTCCAACAGTAGATTACAGTTTAGAGACTTGAGGTTGCAACCCACTTGTCTTTAACAAAAAATGTTCCATTGCATGATCGGATTGTGTTAGTGTGTGCTAGAGATGCAACGCCCTTTATTTTCCATCCCAATCATGACTCGATATGGTTTATTTCCTTGCACCTCTCGTGTTTGATCACATCCCAACCATGTATGAGTGACTACGAGGAGAATAATTTCGCCCAATTCTAGCGGAAATCAGTTACGTAAACTGAGCTGTTCATGACATGAATACAGTCAACACAGGACCCCCGACCACATTCATAGCACCAACCCTAGACCAAGCAATTCAAACCACTCATAAGCATATGTAATGGGTTTAACACCCTCACAAGATATTTCTCTCTTCGCACAAAGTGTATAAGGATTAGAATTTTCGCTCAGCTCTTTGCATGGATAAGTCAGTACCACAGATTGCCTAACTGTCGTAACCGGAGCCAACAATAACACAAGTGCAAAGCGAAGGTCTTTATTTGGTTGTAACGGGGCTTTGGGTCAGGTAGGATAAAAGGATATATTTAGGCTGAGTCGAGAAGGAACTTCGCAAACTAAGTCGATTCAAAATAACATCACTTCCTTCACTCTTATTATGAACTTTATTGTTTCCCACTACCCAACTCTATCCACACTTGAATATCTTCTCTTCTCTTTTTTTTTTTTTCAAGTTGAGTGTTTGACATCCTCAACTACTAATTTTCATGACTAACTTCCTTTTCATTGCTTTTTCTCTTTCTCTCTCTTTTTTTTTTGAGTATAGACTGCAACTTTTTTTTTTTTTTTTTTTACGCAGTCATCAATTTACACAAGATAGAATTACAATCCCCTGACTTCAGTCCATTACACAACCATCGCCCAACACAAGATAACTATTTCCACTAAATTAGATTTAAACCATAGCACAATCCTCAATCAACAAAAGCTTGCGAATCCCTTCTCTATAGGTTCAAAACAGAGACAATGTGAAAGAAAAGGTGTTCGTGGCTTGTAATGAGGCATAAAAATTCAAAGAAAGGCTTATGCTCAAACGGGCTTCTAATGGTCCATGTAGCAAGGTAGGCTCTTTTAGCAAGTCAAATTTGGTTTAACCTATTGCCTTTGTTATAAATTGCACTTGAATCAAGAAGCTACAACGGTATGCACAAGAAAGCACATCCAAGTATAACTCAACCATGCAGGACACACATCAAAGAATTACGAGCTTATAAGTATTGAAAATAGCTCTTAGGTTCACAAGCTCACAAATTATGGTTTTCATGTGTTTCTCCCATCCAATTATGAGTCATAGGTCATTGCTTGATCTTCATTCCAATCTAAGTCCATTGGTCGAGGGTCATGGTTAAAAGCATTCAAACCATTACTACTCACAAAGGTATAATAGTTTGGGACATTCAAGGTTATATATGAAAGGTTAATCTGTCTATTGTAGGTTGGGTTAACTCGGTTGTAGATATTTGACAATTTTACTTTTCATTTCCAACCTATTGATGAAGTTTTGGACGAGATGATCTCTATGTGCTCACTTTACATCCAATCATGCAATGATTTTTCAAACAAAAGTGCACCAAAAGTGGGGTTGCTTCCTATCAAAATACGGTCAAGGACCTAAGTAGCATAGATAGGTAGCAAAAGCAGATAACAAGGTCAAAATGAGATTTACAGATTCGATTACAGAGAGAAAATAAATTAGATAAGCTTACAATCAAGTCAATCCCCCCCCACTTAGACAATTCAATGTCCTCATTGAAAATGGCAACAATAAAAGAGAAAACAATAAAAAGGGAAAAAAGAAGAAACTCCCTCGGTCTATTGTGGAGGTTGATCATCTCGAGCTCTCTGCAATTGCCGAATCTGATCCCGAATGGCCCTCTACTCCTCCAGTAGAAGCTGCTGATCCTCTTGCATAGCATTCAGCTGGGTTTGGAAGGCTTGCATCATGCCTAGCATCTGAAGCTCAAAAGGGGTAGGAGCATTTGGCTGTTGTGGCCCTTCCCGTGCTGCGGGTTCCTCGGCGCCCTGATCATCATCGGAGTCCCCTGATCCATCATCTCCGTGACCCCGCTTCGTAATGATCTGCCTGTGAGCATTCTCCAAACTCGCCTTCGTGAGGCGATTCCGATGCCCCAAGGTGTCGTCACTTACTGCAACGGGAACACTTTGAGCCCGGCATAAGGCGGTGATTAAACATGGGAACGGCATGCCTCGCTTCTGCGGTATCAAGCTGGCGTATGTGGAAATCGTATCAAAGATGTGCTGCCCCAAGTCAAACTTGATTCCCATGGTGATGGTGTAGTAGACCCTGAGGTAGCGAACAGATACTGTAGTGAGGCTAGTGGATGGGAAGAGACTCCCCGACCCCCACTGGTGTAGGTACCAGGCGTCCCGCTGTAGATTCCGATTCTTGTAGTGCGGAAGGATGACATTCAGGGAGTCGTGGAGTTCAGGCTTCAAAGCCCAACGGAGCACCTCTTGGTCCAGAAAGAAAGCACCCGCATTAGACGACATGGGGACCGACCCAGTGCAATTTAACCCCAAATAGTTATCCACCACTTCCTTATCAAACTTGATACGTTTCCCCGCCACCCTGGTGTGGTGATAGTCAAGGGAACCTTCGTCACCAATTTCTTTGTTGAACTGGGTGTAGAATTTGTACACCAGCGGGGGGTTCCCAAACGGTAGATCACTCACGAATTTGACCCATCCGAATTCAGCGAAGCGGGCCCAAAATCAGAACCAACTATTTGACGAATATCAGAACGTATTCCTCGTTCGAAGCGACGAGCCTTTTTAGCCTCAGTTTCCACCAGATGTGGAACATATCGGGATAATTCCTCGAACTTTCTCTCGTAATCCGTTATGTCCATCTCTCCCTGAGTCAAATGCAGAAACTCAGTCTCCTTATGGTCTCGAAGGGCTTGTGGGAAGAATTTATCTTTGATCTCGGCCTTAAATTCTTCCCAAGTTAGAGTTGCCTGTTCCACTTAAGTTCTGGTCCGCGATGCGGACTCCCACTAATAGCCGGCCCTTCCGACCAACATGAACTCAGCACATAAAACTTTCTTATCCTCAGGGCAGGATATGTGCTTGAAGATTCTCTCGATGGTCTGTAACCATTCCTCAATAGCTAGCGGACCATTTCCGCCATCGAAAGTGGGTGGACGGTACCTTCTAAATTGCTCTATCATCGGCACTGTGGAAACTGCAGGAGTTTGCCTCAAACTTTGTAATGCTTGGAGTAGGTCCCTGATAGCCGTGGATTGGGTTGTGGGGCCTGTTCTGGGTGAGCTTGTTCGGTTGTACTTCTGTTTCCGCGCCTCGACATTTCCTTAAGAAGAGGAGTAAAATATATTCAACTTCTCGGTATGTATATATATATATGCATATATTTTTAATCATAAACCAAATATTAAGATAAAGAGAAAATGTTTTTATCAAAATAATATCTCGTTGATAATTCAACAATCCTTTAAGTGAGGATACAAAATAAGAGGGGTAAAATGCTACCATAGTCCAAAATAAATAGGGCCAATTATATTAATCTATTGGGTAATACATGACTCGGCATTCGAGAATTCTTCTAGCACTGGCTCATCGTCTTCCTCTTCTGGGTCTTCTTCTTCTGGTTCTTCTTCTTCTTCTTCTGGATCTTCTTCGGGTTCTTCTTCAGGTTCTTCTTCCGGTTCTTCATCTGGGTCTTCTTCGGGATCACTCTCGGGCACCAACTCAGCTCCTTGCCCAAATTCGGGCTCGGGTGCTGGCGCCTCACCAGGAGAGAACTCCAAAAGGTCCTTGTGGTACATAGGCCAGTATGCCACAAGTTTCTCGCAGAACGAGTCGTAGTCGAGATCCACGTTAATGGAAGTATTCACGTCCATGTATATCAAGCGGGCTATATTTCGTGTATTATCCAGAAAGGACAAGATTAAATGATTGATCGACTGGAAGTCGTTGGTCACGTAGCCATGTTGTATTGCTTGATTACGTAAGTAGCTTTCTTGCCCAACATGCTGATTGATATTCCATTCCGGCCTAGGTTTTAAAATTGTCATAGTCCCTAGCGGCTATTTCTGCGTAACTAAATACGTTCTTGGAACTTGATGCCATGTCCTAAAATCAATTATGCAAAGTCCAATTAAGTGGGGTTTCATCTATTTCTCTTAGTTAAAAATTTATGAGGACATAAAAATTTTAAAAGATATTTCAAATTATGTTCAAACTCGTTTTCTTTCTTTCTTTCTTATTTCGGATACAAAATCTTTCTCATTCTTTCTCGTCTAAATATCAAAACCTTCATTTCTCATGCATCCGAAATTAAAATAAATAAACTTCATAATAACAAATCATTTACCTTCGGAGTTGGCGGAGCGAAAGATGGCAGTGGCAAAAGTCGTCAAACATTATTTATTATTATTTTAGAAAGATTATCTTTTAAAATTTTTGCAAGTCTACAGAAACGTAGACCCGCTCTGATACCACGCTGTAACGCCCCGAATTCCGCGGAGCCCGGGACGCCACTTCGTCCTTTAAAATTGACTTTATTGCGGAAAATAAATTTAATTCAAAGCATCACATTCATCATTTGAAAACTTCAGCAGAAACTTAATTAATTTAAATAAAGAAAAATTCGTAAAAATTTAATCCCAATTATTTAAATGAAATTAGCGATAAATAATTTTAAGAGTAACATTCATAAAATTTTCTAATAACATCATCATTTATTCAATTTGCCAAAGCTGCCCCTTTCATTCGCCGCCATTTCCGAGATCTGCAAGAGCTGTTAAAATGGAGTGAGCATTTCGAAAGAAATACTCAGTAGACTTATCGCCAATAATTAATTTACAGAATAATTTAACATGTAATTATGCAATCATACAATGACATCATCATCATCATCATCATAGGCTATTTTAATAAAATCAAAGGCTCTTTAAAAATTATAGGGTGTGGGTAGTCTCGTCTCATGCATTTAAGCAAGTAAGTTATGCATAACATCATCATTTCTCATTTATCTCATAAGAGATATTCTTTTCTCATCTCATACATCAAGCATATAAATCACGTAATTTCACATAAGACACATAAATTATAATTTAAATTAATTAGTGGGGGCGAGTCTACCTTAAATCACGAGTTTGAAAGTAAAGCTGAAATCACGTCAATCTTCTAAATCACCAAATGTATCGCTTAGCCAAAAGAAAATTAAATTAATTTAGTATTTCGAATTATTAAAGTGACAAAATAAAACTTGGGGTTAAATTGAAATTTTAAAGAAAGCATGGATTTTAAAAGTGTAGGGGCTGAAATGGACTTTTCAAAATTAGTGGGCTGAACTAAACGATTTTTAAACCAAAAGAACTGAAATAAATACTTTTCAAAACTTGGGGTTGAAAATCGAAACTAAGCTGTAGGGACTAAATTAAAATCCTTTGAAAATCGTGGGACTAAAGGGAAATTTTACAAACAAAAAAAATATAAAATACAAATATATCTTATCTCTCTCTCTCTACAACCGGTCTCTCTACAACCGGTAGAGAGAGAGGAAAGAAGAAAGGGCGACGAGGCCCTTCGCGGTCACGCCCACCGGCGTCCCTACGCCGGCTCGCAGGCGGCGACAGTGCCGCCATTATTTGAAGACGACGGACATGGGTAGGGCATTGCGAAATAGAAGGTTTATTGGGGCTGATTTTGGGTGCAAGAAACCGCGACGGGAAGTTTGGGTTTCGAAGTTTTCCGGTGATCAATCCGGTCGTAGATTCGACCAACCAGGCGGCGGTCGAAGGTAAGGTATTTGGAGGGTTCATTCTTTGACTTTTGGGTTGATTTGTGTGTTAAGTTGATGGCGGATTGAGTGGCGTTATGCGGCGTGTGAGAAAAAGGGAGAAGATATATTGGGTGGTTTGGGGTGCGAAGAATTGAGGCAAACCGGGGCTTGGAGGCTCGAATTTGTGTGGCGGCTTGCGTTGGGCAATACGGTAATGATGGTGGTGTGATGGTGAAGGGCTGTCGTTTGGAAGTTGGTGTCTGCAAATTTTGGTTTGTGTGATGAGGTGCTAGATTTTGGTTTGGGAATGGGCCTTCTCGGTTGGGTTGGATGCGTGGTGGTGAAGGGGCAGTGGCGGCTGGTGGTCTGGATAGTAGGTGGTCGTCTGATTTTTGGGTTGAGATGATGAAGGTTTTCCTGCGGTTTGGGATTGAATGACGCACTGCTTAAACACAAATTTTCAGTTTGAGAAAAAGAGATTCATACCAGAGTAAAATTGTATTGCTGCAAATTGTTTGTGTGTGTGTGTGTCGTGAATGCAAGGGATAGGGATTTACTTAATGGTTGATTTAGGTGTTAAACATGGTAGTTTAGGTTAAATCTTGGTTTATGGAAAATTGTGAGAATTTTGGGAAGTGAATATGGTTGTGTAAGGAAATACTTGGAAAATAAGTTGTTGATTTAGTTGTGCCAAGAATTTATTGATTGGGTTGTTAAAAGGGCTTGAATGATCGGTAAAACATTTGGGCTCGAGTTGTTGGATTGGATTAAAACAGTCGAAATTTGGACTTAATATAATTTGAATCCAAATAAATTGAAAATTGGACAAAAAAAAAAAAAAAAAAATTATCTTAGAATATTTTTGATAAGATTTGACTTTAAATTAAATAACGAACTTGGACATAAAATCAGAATAATTTGGATAATCTATTTAAAAATTGAAATCTGGACTTAAGGATAAATACTGAAAATGATTCACTTTAATTGGACTGGAATTTGACTAAGATAAATTTAAAATAAAATTTTACTTCGTTGGCTAGACGAACACGTGTTTTAAAATAAACGGACAAAGTCGTAGCGACACATTTTTAAAATAATTATTTATTTAAATAAGTCATGGAAAATTCTCGGTCGCTACAGCATAAGTACAAGGGTCTAACGTGATTTCGTTGTATGGCATACATCAAGTGTAAGGTCATGCGATATTTGTCAACCCCATGTGACACTATCCAATATGACAAACCAAAATGAAGGTGCGGGGTCACAACCTAGGCAATTGCGAAGATAAAAGTTGGCACTCATAACCAAAAGAACCATAAATAGATATATAGAAGAGAAAGAGGAGTATGCAATATATCCTAAGAAAGCAACAAGACCAACCACCACACTTACCCTACAAGTTCACTTCTACATGACGATAGTAAAATCAACTAGCATAATAGGTTGGTTCGAGTTGAAACTTGAGGCAAATAAACACTTGAAACTCTCCTAGACATTACATCAAACACTTGGAGTGCAAACCAAAATTGATGCCAAGGTAGGTAAAACAATCAAAATCTAAACCCCAAATCACAAAACACAATCTCAAACAATGCAAATTCGTTTAGTGGACGGGGAAAAGTCGAGAACCCATTGGATAAAAACACACTACCACGCCACGAAGAGAAAAACAGAAAGAAAAAAACATACCTTGAAGAACTTGTGAGGAGGGAAGGTTGTAATGGATGAGGGCAATTAGGTTTCCTTAAGAATGAAAAGAAGGTGTGAAATGGGGAGAAGGTGCGTGAGAGAAAATTGGGAGAATGGCGAAGAAGAGGGGGAGAGTGGGGGTTATGCGCGAGTTCAACGTTTTAAATTTTGAAAAACATAGACTTACGGCCGTAAAATTATGACTTACGCCCGTAAGTCACATTCTGGAAAAAAAAATACAAAGAAACAATTACGGCCGTAAATATTTTAGTTACGGCCGTAATAAGGCCACTGCATAAAAATAAGAAAATTGAGTTACGACCGTAAAATTTTAGTTACGGCCGTAATAAGGCTTCTGCAAAAAAAATAAAAAAATTGAGTTACGGCCGTAAAATGCTATATTACGGCCGTAACTAGGCCATTGGAAATTTTTTTTTTTTTGTTTTTTTTTGTTTTTATTTTTTTTTTGAAAGAAATGACTAAATAAACTAAAATTAACCAAAATGAAAATACGAAAATAAAAAGTCGAGGAGATAAAGAAACTCCCCTCTCGGGTTGCCTCCCGAACAGTGCCTTTGTTTACTGTCGTTGGCTCGACTGAGTCCGTGCGAGACTATTGCCCTTTGTTGGCGTTTTCCAGTGCAATCACCTCCAAGTTCTCAGTTTGGAATCCCTCATAATATGGCTTGAGACGGTGCCCATTGACCTTGAACTGTTTATCCGTACGCAAGCTCCTAATATCGACTGCACCATGGGGAGATACATTAGTAACAACAAAAGGACCGACCCGACGAGAACGAAGCTTACCAGGGTGTAATTTGAGCCGGGATTGAAACAGTAGCACTTTCTGGCCCTCAAAAAATCTCTTTCGAGAAATGCGTTGATCATGGAATGCTTTAGTTCGATCTTTGTAGATCATCACATTCTCATAAGCCTCATTCCGTATTTCATCCAATTCCTGCAATTGAAGCTTCCTATGGTCTCCAACTGCCTCCCAATCCATATTGCATTGCTTGATGGCCCAATAAGCTTTATGCTTGAGTTCCACCGGTAGGTGGCATGGCTTTCCAAATATCAACCGGTAAGGAGACATACCAATTGGCGTTTTGTAAGCGGTTCGGTAAGCCCAAAGAGCATCATCAAGGCGAATGCTCCAATCCTTCCGGTCTGGTCGAATCGTCTTCTCTAAAATGGACTTCACTTCCCTATTGGAGATTTCAGCCTGCCCGCTAGTTTGGGGGTGGTACGCGGTTGATACCCGGTGCATCACTCCGTATTTCCGTAACAAGGCTTCAATGGTACGATTGCAGAAGTGCGTCCCTCTGTCACTGATCATAGCTCGGGGTATCCCAAACCTGCTAAAAATGTTAGCTTTTACAAAATCTGCAACAACTTTAGCGTCATTAGTACGGGTGGCCTTTGCCTCCACCCATTTTGAAACATAATCGACAGCTAAAAGGATGTAATTACAACCAAACGACGGGGGAAAGGGTCCCATGAAATCAATGCCCCAAACATCAAAAATCTCACATACAATAATGGGGTTTTGAGGCATTTGATCTCGTTGGGATAAGTTACCTGTTCTTTGGCAATTATCGCAAGACTTGCAAAAAATGTACGCATCCTTGAAAAGGGTCGGCCAAAGAACCCACTCTCCAATACCTTTCGCGCCGTCCTTCTAGGTCCAAAATGGCCACCGCATGCATATGAATGGCAAAAGGTGAGGATGGATTGATGTTCTGATTCCGGCACGCACCTTCTAATTATTTGGCCGGGGCATCTCTTCCACAGGTACGAGTCATCCCAAATATAATATTTAGCGTCGCTCCTCATCTTATGCTTTTGTGCCTGCGAAAAACCAGTAGGAATTAGTTTAGCAGTAATGTAATTTACCAAATCAGCATACCATGGGGGATTTGCTTCGATGGAAAATAAACCCTCGTCTGGGAAGGTTTCACGCAGAGGTAGGTTGTCCTCGGGCTTCACTACCCGTCTAAGATGGTCGGCAACTACATTTTCGGACCCCGCCTTATCTTTTATTTCCAAGTCAAATTCTTGTAATAGAAGTATCCAGCGGATGATTTTAGGCTTCGCATCCTTTTTAACAAATAAGTGCCGTAAAGCTGCATGATCTGTAAAAATAATCACTTTAGTACCCAATAAATAAGGATGAAATTTTTCTAAAGAAAATACCACAGATAGAAGCTCCTTTTCAGTAGTGGTATAGTTGGCTTGAGCCTGATTCAGGGTTCGGGAGGCATAGGAAATCACATGGGCTGCTCTCCCAACCCGTTGCCCTAGAACTGCTCCCACTGCATAATCGCTAGCATCACACATTATTTCAAATGGAAGATCCCAGTTGGGTGGTTGAATGATCGGGGGCGTAGTTAGCCGCTCCTTTAGTTGGTCAAAGGCTTTTTTGCATAGCTCGGTGAAATTAAATGGGACATCATTTTGCAACAGATTGCACAACTGTGACGCAATTTTGGAAAAGTCTTTGATGAACCTGCGATAGAAACCTGCATGCCCAAGAAAAGATCGTATATCCCGCACATTGGCGGGGTACGGTAATTCAGATATGATGTCCACCTTGGCCTTATCAACCTCTATTCCCTTTTCCGACACTACATGACCTAACACAATTCCCTTATCTACCATAAAATGGCATTTTTCCCAATTTAAAACTAGGTTAGTGTCAATGCAACGTTTCAAAATTAATGATAGATTGTCCAAACATGCATCAAATGAATCACCCCACACACTAAAATCGTCCATAAACACTTCTATAATATGCCCTATGTATTCAGAAAAAATGCTCATCATACAACGTTGAAACGTTGCAGGAGCATTACACAAACCGAAGGGCATGCGTCTATACGCAAACGTGCCAAATGGACAAGTGAAAGTGGTTTTCTCCTGATCTTCTGGAGTTATGGCTATTTGAAAATAACATGAGAAACCGTCTAAAAAACAATAATGGGAATGACCAGCTAATTTCTCTAACATTTGATCCATGAAGGGAAGGGGAAAATGATCCTTACGAGTGTCAGCGTTTACCTTTCTGTAGTCGATGCATACCCGGTATCCAGTTGGACCCTAATTGGTACAAGTTCTCCATCTTTGTTTTCCACCACAGTTACTCCAGATTTCTTTGGTACCACTTGGACTGGACTGATCCACTTGCTGTCTGAGATTGGGTAAATCATCCCTGCTCCTAGCAGTTTCAAAATTTCTTTCTTCACCACGTCCATCATTGCCGGGTTTAACCTTCGCTGGGCTTGTCTCGATGGTTGAGCACCTTCCTCAAGCAATATTCGATGCATGCAGATTGACGGGCTGATTCCTTTGATATCCGCGATGGTCCAACCAATCGCCTCCTTGTGCTCCCGAAGGACCCGAACAAGTTTGTCTTCTTCCAGATTGGTGAGGTTGGATGAAACAATTACGGGAAGCGATTCTTCATCACCAAGAAACACATATTTCAGATGGGCGGGGAGAGATTTCATTTCCACCACTGGGGCCTGCAAGATAGAAGGTAGCAATTTGTTAGGATAGTCTGTCAGTTGAATTGTTTTTACGGTGTACCTGCGTGGCGTAGGTCCTAGTGAATCAAGTGCAGTAATTCCATCCTGTAATTCCTTGCTTATACCCACGTCGCTGTCATCATCTTGCCTCAGCGACTCCACGATAGTTGTTTCTAGCTCGTCCCTGCAATTTAACCTGAAATTTTTCTGCACAGCAGGAGTAATGTCATTAATAGAATAAACAGCACATACATCATTTGGGTGTTTCATGGCATCGTAAATATTAAATTGCACTACTTCCCCATTGAGTTCCATAGTCAACACCCCTTTCCTTACATCAATAATGGTTTGGGAGGTCCACAAAAATGGTCTTCCTAGCAGTATAGGGGTAGAATTAGGGGAGTGATCATCATTCATATCTAATATGTAAAAGTCTGCCGGAAACACCAACCCCCCTACTTGCACTAAGACGTCCTCGACTACCCCGTCTGGATATGCATTGGAACGGTCGGCTAGTTGGATGATAACATCTGTTTTAGTCATTTTGGTAAGATTTAATGCAATATAAGTGGATCTAGGCATGACATTAATGGATGCTCCTAAATCTATTAGTGCATGATTTACCTTGGTGTTACCTATTTGACATGGCGCAGTGAACATACCAGGATCCTTACCCTTTTGAGGCAATTTCCTTTGAAATAAGGCCGAAACGCTTTCCCCCATTCTTACCTTCTCGTTTCCCACCAGTTTCCGTTTGCTAGTGCATAAATCCTTTAAAAATTTTGCATACCGGGGGACTTGCTTGATGGCATCTAGTAGCGGGATATTTATTTCAACCTTTCTGAACATCTCCAGCATCTCCTTTTCTTTGCTCTCCTTGTTTGATTTTTCTAACCTGCTAGGAAAAGGTGGAGGTGTTAGTTTAACATTTAATTGGGGGTCAATTTTTACCTCAGGTTTTTGCGAAGCGTCGTTTCTTTTCCCGACTCCTTCCTTTTCATCTCCCTCCATTTCGGGTGCAGCCGGTTCCAATTTCGGGTCCTCAATTTCTTTTCCACTTCGGAGAGTCATGGCACTCATGTTTTTAGGATTTATCTCGGGTTGAGATGGAAATTTACCTCCGGATTGTGAATCCAACCTATTTATGGCAGTGGCCATTTGGCTCATTTGATTTTCCAGGTTTTGTATGCTTGACTTGGTATCCTGTTGGAATTGCATCGTATTAGTTGCCAATGTCTTAACCATATCCTCAAGAGACATACCTGAATTTTGAGACTTTTGTTGATATTTCCCCTGTGGTTGGAAAGTCCCTTGCTGCTGGAATTGTCCTTGTGGCTTGTTTGAAGTAAAACCCGGGGGTTTGTTATTTCCGTAGCTCAGGTTGGGGTGATCTCTCCACCCAGGATTGTACGTATTCGAGTATGGGTTGTATTGCTGCCTTTGGAAAGGAAAACCTCCAGCAGCATTTACCTGTTCATTGTTTTCTTCTTGCAATACCGGACATGTATCCGTTGGATGTCCAAAATTCGAACAGATTCCACAGGCCTTGGCTTGTTTCGAATTCCCTACAGCAAGTTGCTTAACAAGATTTGTTAGTTCATATAATTGACCTTCAATATTAGAACTACTTACCTCGTTCACTCGGCGGACTTGGGAATCCCTACTCGAGTTGAATTGTTGAGTATTTTCCGCCATGTTGGATATTAAAGCCCGTGTTTGCTCTGGTGTCTTGTCCATTAGCGCACCTCCACTTGCGTCGTCTATCATACTTCTGTCCATTGGCACCAGACCTTCGTAGAAGTACTGCACCAAAAGTTGTTCGCTAATCTGATGATGGGGGCAGCTGGAGATGAGCTTCTTGAAACGCTCCCAATACTCATATAACGTTTCATTGTTGTTCTGGCGCACTCCACATATTTATTTTCGGATGGTACCAGCCCTCGAGGTAGGGAAGTATTTTTCCAAGAAGAGCCTTTTCATGTCGCTCCAAGTAGTAACCGTTCCCGATGGCAGACAATAGAGCCAGTCAGTGGCGGCATCCTTCAATGAGAATGGGAAGGCTCTCATTTTTATTTGTTCCTCGGTAATGCCCATGGGCCTCATACTGTCGTAAACCACGTGGAACTCCTTTAGGTGCCTATACGGATCTTCGCCGGGGTTTCCTCGAAAAGTTGGTAATAAGTGGATGAGCCCAGATTTAAGCTCGAAAGTTTTTCCTTCTTCCACTGTTGGAAATGTTATGCATAATGGCTGCTGAGCCACATCGGGGGTAGCCAGTTGCTTAAGAGTCCTGTTGTTAGCTGCCATTTGTCGTGCTGCTCTTCTCTGTTGTCGAAAAGTCCTCTCAATTTCTGGGTCAAGATAAAAAATTTCACAATTAGTTGACCGAGTTTTAAGCATATAAGCAAAGAAGCACAGCTAAGTATTATAATTTTTTTTTTTTGAAAAATTATATAAATAAAATAGAAAATAAAATAAATGCAGAAAAATAAAATTCTAATTGATTAAACACTAAATTGGTTAACCGTTCCCCGGCAACGGCGCCAAAAATTTGATGCTTGTCGCAATGCAGCATAATAATAATTAAATATCTTACTTGCAAATTAACAGATTTGATTGTAATAGCGGAAGTAAGAGTCGATCCCACGAGGAACGGGAACTAAAATAGTGCTTCGTCAGTTAAAATAGATGGGGGGTTTTCGAGTTCAAGAATTGTAAATAACGTGAAAATAAAGTAAAAACGTAGATTAGATAGAATAAAAGTCAAGTGGTTGCAAACCCCTAGTTCTCAGGTTTAGTTGTATTCTATCGTAATGTTCTCATTTTTCAAGTAACGCGTGTTCAAATTCCCTATTTGATTTATCACCCGTAAATAGTTAATAAGCTCTAACTATTCCTATTCTTCCTTATTTGTATTTAATTAGAATAAGCTTTCTAATCAAACATTAGCCATTGAATAACCTAAAACAAGCTCTTTAGATTTAAGACAACAACTATGTATTGTTTAAGAAGAATTAGGGTGAATTAGATTATTAATCACACAAGCTCGTGACAATTAACCCAAATTGGAATTCTCTATGAAAATATTAAATTTCCAATTGCTACTATGATTTGAATAAAAAGACAATTACAGATCCAATCATTCAAAATAGCAAATCTCAACACAACAAATTAAATGATAAGGCCTTAATCAAATAAAGAATTGTATTGATTGAATTAAAAACGCATAAGAATCCAACAAATCAAAATAAAGAACTTAGAACTACGTTACTAGTTTGGAAAAGCAATAACAAATTGATATGAAATACAACTTCCCCTTCGAACTAGGTATGGAAGCTTAGCCGAGCATAGTCATGAGGAATTCAATAATTTTCTGTCTTGATTCACCTTCTCGAATTTCTGAATTCTTCTTCCAAATCTTCAAGCGAGCCGTCCTCCTTTAAAAATAATAATCATCCCTTTTTCTTGCCATGAAACTCCCTTTTTATAGCTCCAATTTCATGCCCTAGCTTTGGGAGCAAGAAATCCCAAATTATGGAAAGAATTGAAATAAGGAAATTTTTGACTTGAATAGTTACGGCCGTAATTGAGTTGCTGCATATTTCCTTAAATTGGAGTTACGGCCGTAAAGATGTTTCTTACAGCCGTAACATCTTTTCTGCTTAATTTTGTCTGTTTCAATCATGCACTTACGGCCGTGATGATATTTGCTTGCGGCCGTAAAGATATTTGTACCTAAGTCCCCAAACTTCAGTTTTTAGTGCAATTTGGTCCTTTTTTCTTCTTTTCTCCTCTTTTAGGATCATATACAACATGAAACATAAAATGCATTAATAATACTTAGATAGAATCACATTATGGTATATTTAAGGATATAAGTGTATAAAATAAACGTTAATATAACACTTATCAGGTATTCAAATGCACGTGTTATTCTAATATAACAGGCTGTCCTATGATTTATTTATGGGGTTATGCTTATGTTGGTTAGTTTAGTCACTATTTCGTGAAATTCTTACACTGCCGAATATGGAAAAAGGACTCTGGAAAGGTTTAAACTCAAAAACGGCTTGTGCAATTAAATGTAGTAACTTTAGTTATGATAGTGTAAACTATTCCAGTTGCGATGAAGAAAACTTCTGAAAATAGACAACAGTGCTCCCCATGAATGTTGATAACATTTCCCCTTAAACATGGTGTTGAGCGACTACAATTTAGCACTTCCGTCCACTCTAATACAATGCTGAACTACCTGATCTAAAAAACTTAAACTATTATGAAAATCACATTTCATGTACTTTATTAAAAAATGCCCTTGCCACAATTCAAGCTCATGTGAAAGTTTAATAGAGAATTAAAAAAAAAAAAATTCACCAAATAACGATCGACCAACAAAATGAAGGCAATGCCAAAAAACTCATATTCTTTCTGGGTAGAGAAATTGTTTATAGTGATCACCAAGTAAATATAATGGTGCAACATCAAGTTTTTAATTCTATTTTTCCTCCCTTCCATTTCTCATGCTCCATATGTTCCTCTAATTTTAGTAAATAGACATAAACATTAGTTTTGATTTTCTCCCTTCACAATCTAATGACTTAATATATTTATGAATTTGTTAGTGACCTTTAGCTTATCTGACATGGAAAGGTTGGTTACTTGAGATCTTATGTATTGGACAGTGATAAATAATGGAACCACATGCCTGAAATGATGAGTACCTGAGTGACCCAACGAGTAAGGACCCGTTGCATGTACCAGTGGGACCAATAACGAGGCTGAGGGTTAAGAAGATCAAGCAAGCAATGCAGGGGTTTATGCAAGCTTGGGTGGATGAATATTCAAGTGCAAGGTCGAAGACTCAATTTTCAATGCATGACAAGATGGGAGATGCGCCAAAACCGTTACAATGCATTTGGGTCAAAGAAAAAGGAGAAAAGAAGTCAGAGGGCCTTTTACGGCCGTAAATTCTGGAGTTACGGCCGTAACTTTGTTATCGCACGGACGTAACTATCATTTTCACGTCCGTAATTGAGTTGTGTAATTTTATTCAGTAGGTGACTTACGGTCGTAAGAACACATGTCACGGCCGTAAGAGTTAAAACAGTTTCTGGACCCGAGGGTCAATTACGGCCATAAGAACGATAGTTACGGCCGTAAAAAGGCGCCGAGTTTTATTTTAAGAATTTTGCAGCTAGGGTTATTTTGGACGCATTTTTGCACTATATTAAGTTTTCTTTGTCATTGTAAAAACACAACTTTTATGATTAATGAGATTGCTTGAATTAGGTGAGTTTATCCCTATTCTTCTTCATTCTTGATTGAACCCCTTGAACTTATCAAATGATTTGACAACCTTTGTGGCGTTCACCCCTTTATGGTTCTTCATTCCGCATCTTAACGGGTCTTGGATTTGATACATCCTTGGTTCTTGAGTCGTGAGTGTCGGGTCATATTGTTATCGTCAATTAATCTGGATTTGGAACTTTCCAAGCATTTAAATAATTTTCGCGAGATCCCGTGATTCCCCAATAAGAATCACATCATTTGGTATCAGAGCTTGGCTCTAAATCCAGGTTTTTACATAATTCTTGTTTTGTTTCGTCTTCTTCATTAAATTCCATCGTTATTGAGTCATTGTTGAATCAATATTAGATTCTTGGGTTTCTTGAAATCCTTCACTATTTCAAGATTGGTCGTAGTTTCAATTCTTGTTATTATTGATTGTTCTTGATTAAAAAAAAAGTACAAAATTCAAAAAAAAAAAGTGATTATTATTGAAGAGCGAGATCAAGAACACAATTCCACATTCAAGAGGACCATTCTTGATACCTTTTTAAATTTTTCCACATTCTTGGTAGTTCCCGTCATCCATCACTACTTTCAAAATCTTTCATTCCTTTTTGCATCAACTTTCTTGTGTCCAATATTCCATCAAACTTCCTTGCACCTTGGGTTAATTCCACAAGGACCAAGTCCGTGACTAGTTTGTTGGGTTCTTTGAGAACTTGAGAAAGGGATAGAGAGGAAAAATGCAGAGTGGTGAGATCAATAGAGGGAAAAAGCAGAATAGAGTGATACACGAGTGGTAAACACTTGAGGATATATTTTATTGCAAATTATTTCTTTTTCCTTTTGATCACTAACCATGTCACAGAAGGAAACATCATCGACAGGGGAGGATAACCAACAGTTCCACTTTCTTGCAATGCTGGAAAAACAATTCGAGAGGTGAGATGCGAAGTTGGGGGAGATTTAAAACTCCGTGGACACGCATAGTGCAGCAATTGCCCAACTACGTAGAGAGCATCCCCACACGGCTCCTAATATCCGGAGGCCGCAAAGGTATGACCATAATCCTAGGAGTGGAGTTTGGGATGATGATGAAGTTGAGATAGGAGATAGTGTTGATGATGATAGTGAAAATGTATCAGTGGCTAGCTTGGGTAGGAGAAGAGGTCGTTGTGGTCGGCGTGGAAGGGGCAATAGGCGTGAATATAGGGATGATGATGGGATGGATAGAAGCCTGGGAAACATTAAAATGACTATATCAGCTTTCCAGGGTAAAAGTACTCTTCGGGTTCCACTCCTTAGAAACCTACGTGGAGTGGAAATAACAAAAATAAAGGAGCTGCTCCAAAGGGGAAGCCAGAACCACCAAAGGCTCGAGAAGAATCTACCAATAAAGGTAAACCCGCTTCTAACTCTCAACCTCCTAGAAGTAGGGACATCAAATGTTTTAGGTGTATGGGAATCGGGCACATTGCATCACAATGCCCGAAAAAAAAGATAATGCTTGTGCGAAATGGGGTGGTGATGTCGGAGGATGAGGTTGAGGATGATGATGAGTTTAAGGATATGCCTGCCTTAGAAGAAGCTAGTGATTGTGGCGAAAGAGATTATGCAGTAGCTCAATCCCTTATTACTAGGCGTGCTCTTAGTACCCAAATTAAGGTGGAGGAGTGGGGTGAGCAAAGGGAAAACATATTTCATACTAGATGATTTGTCAATAATAAAGTGTGTAGTTTGATAATTGATGGGGGGAGTTGTACCAACGTGGTTAGTACCACTCTTGTTGAGAAATTGTGTTTACCTATAATCAAACACCCTAGACCTTACAAGTTACAATGGCCAAATGAGTCCGGTGAGATCAAAGTGAATAAGCAGGTGTTAATCAACCTCTCTATCGGAAAGTATGAGGATGAGTTAATTTGTGATGTGGTTCCAATGCATGCTGGGCACATCCTGTTTGGTCGGCCATGGCAATATGACAGGAGGGTGGTACATGAAGGGTACAAGAATAGGTACAATTTTACAAAGGATGGGAAAAGTATCAGACTTATGCCATTAACTCCACAACAAGTTTATGAAGATCAGTTGAAATTAAAGAGTGAGGAAGAGAAGACAAAGAGAGTTGGGACTACGATCCCAGAAAAAGGTGAGCTGAGAGAAAAACAGAGAGTTGGGAGTCCCGCCTCAGAAAAAGGAGAGGGAGTGACGAGTGCCAGAAAAGAAAGAGGAGAGAAAACCAAAGTGAGCTTCCTTGCCAAAAAGAGTGAGATCAAAAGAGCTGTCCTTGACCACCAACCAATGGTCTTACTAATGTAAAAGGATTCCTTCCTTGCACTCGATGACACTAACTCTTCCCTCCCCCATTTAGCTATTTCTCTTTTACAGGAATTTGATGATGTATTCCCGGAAGACATACCCAGTGGGCTGCCACCCATTCGGGGCATCGAGCACCAGATTATTTTTTCACCAGGAGCTGTCATCCCAAATAGGCCTGCATATAAAAGCAATCCGGAGGAAGCAAAGGAGCTTCAGTGACAAGTTGATGAGCTGTTGAGCAATGGCTATGTCCGAGAAAGCATGAGCTCATGTGTTTTGCCGGTCTTATTGGTGCCCAAGAAGGATGGAACCTGGAGGATGTACGTGGATTGTAGGGCTATCAACAATATCACGGTAAAGTATCGCCATCCTATACCTAGGTTAGATGACATGCTTGATGAATTATATGGTTCATGTGTCTTTAGTAAAATTGACCTTAAGAGTGGATATCACCAAATACGCATGAAAGAGGGGGACGAATGGAAAACTGCATTCAAGACCAAATACGGGCTTTATGAATGGTTAGTTATGCCGTTTGGTCTCACCAATGCACCTAGTACATTGATGAGGTTGATGAACCATGTTTTACGAGCTTTCATTGGTAAATTTGTGGTCGTGTATTTTGATGACATTTTAATTTATAGTAAGAATGTAGATGAGCATGTTGGACATTTGAGGTTTGTACTTGAGGTTTTACGCACTGAAAAATTGTATGCTAACTTTAAAAAGTGTACTTTTTGCATCGATAAGGTCATATTCCTTGGTTATGTTGTTAGTAAGGATGGTATTGCGGTTGATGAGGAGAAAATCCGAGCTATTAGGGAATGGCCAACACCAAAGAGTGTAACTAAGGTAAGGAGTTTTCATGGGTTAGCAAGTTTTTATAGGAGGTTTGTAAAATATTTCAGTACAATCGCCACACCACTCACTGAGGTAATTAAAAAGAGTGTGGGTTTCCATTGGGGGGATGCACAGGAAAATGCCTTCAAGTTGCTTAAAGATGGGCTATGTTCTGCACTAATCTTAGCATTACCTGATTTTAATCAGACTTTTGAGATTGAATGTGATGCACCAGGAATAGGAATTGGAGCTGTTCTTATGCAGGAAAAGAGGCCGATAGCTTATTTTAGTGAAAAGCTGAGCGGGGCAGCGTTGAACTATCCAACGTATGATAAGGAGCTTTATGCTCTTGTCAGGGCATTGGAGACTTGGCAGCATTACCTCTGGCCAAAAGAATTTGTCATCCACACGGATCACGAGTCATTAAAGCACCTCAAGGAGCAAGGTAAGTTGAACAAAAGACATGCCCGATGGATGGAGTTTGTGGAGACTTTTCCTTATGTCATTCAATACAAACACGGTAAGGAAAATATAGTTGCAGATGCGTTGTCAAGAAGGTATGTGCTCCTTAATTCATTGAATGCTAAATTGTTGGGATTTGAATATGTTCGAGACTTGTATGCTAACGATCATGATTTCTCCACTATATATGTCTCATGCGAAAAGGGAGCATTTGATAAATTTTATAGGCGTGATGGCTATTTGTTTAAGGAAAATAAATTGTGTGTGCCTAACTGTTCTATGGGTGGTTTGATGGGTCATTTTGGTGTTTTAAAAATATTGGAAACATTAAAGAAACATTTTTATTGGCCTAGGATGAAACGCGATGTTCACCAAATTTGTGATAAATGCATAACTTGTAAACAGGCCAAGTCTAAGGTATTACCACATGGTTTGTACACTCCCCTACCTGTTCCTAGTGGGCCTTGGGTAGATATACCCATGGATTTTGTGTTAGGATTGCCTAGGACAAAAAGAGGTCGGGATCCCATATTTTTGGTGGTGGACAGGTTTAGTAAAATGGCACACTTCATTCCTTGCCATAAAACTGATGATGTCGTGAACATAGCAGACTTATTCTTTAGGGAAGTTGTCAGACTACATGGGGTGCCTAGGAGTATAGTGTCTGACAGAGATGTCAAATTCCTTAGTTACTTCTGGAATGTTCTATGGGGGAAAATGGGTACTAAACTATTGTTTTCCACTACATGCCATCCTCAAACAGATGGTCAGACAGAAGTAATCAATAGGACGTTAACACAACTCTTGCGTGTTGTCATAAATAAAAATTTGAAGAGTTGGGAGGAATGTTTACCATTTGTGGAATTTGCATATAACAGGGCTATACATTCTACTACTATTACTTATTCTCCGTTTGAAATTGTGTATGGCTTCAATCCACTAACCCCTATGGATTTAATTCCTTTGCCTGTAGATGACAGGAACAGTTTAGATGGCAAAATGAAAGCCGAGCTTGTGAAGTCACTCCATGAAAAGGTACGGCAACAAATAGAAAGAAAGAATGAGCACTATGCGTCCCATGCGAATAAGGGCAGAAAGCAGGTGATTTTTGAACCAGGCGATTGGGTGTAGGTTCACATGCGAAAGGAACGATTTCCAACACAACAGAAATCTAAGCTGCAGCCTAGAGGAGATGGGCCGTTTCAAGTCATTGAGAGAGTCAATGACAATGCTTATAAGTTGGATCTCCCAGGTGAGTATAATATATCTGCTACTTTCAATGTTGCTGATCTCTCTTTGTTTGATGCAGGTGATTATTCGAGGACGAATCCTTTTCAACGGGGAGGGAATGATGAGTACCTGAGTGATCCAACGAGTAAGGACCCGTTGCATGTACCAGTGGGACCAATAACAAGGCTGAGGGCTAAGAAGATCAAGCAAGCAATGCAGAGGTTTATGCAAGCTTGGGTGGATGAATATTCAAGTGCAAGGTCGAAGACTCCATTTTCAATGCATGACAAGATGGGAGATGCGCCAAAACCGTACAATGCATTTGGGTCAAAGAACAAGGAGAAAAGAAGTAAGAGGGCCTTTTACGGCCGTACATTCTGGAGTTACGGCCGTAACTTTGTTATCGCACGGCCGTAACTATCACTTTCACGGTCATAATTGAGTTGTGTAATTTTATTCAGTAGGTGACTTACGGCCGTAAGAACACATGTCACAGCCGTAAGAGTTAAAACAGTTTTTGGACCCGAGGGTCAATTACGGCCGTAAGAACGATAGTTACGGCCGTAAAAAGGCGCCGAGTTTTATTTTAAGAATTTTGCGGCTAGGGTTATTTTGGACGCGTTTTTGCACTATATTAAGTTTTCTTTGTCATTGTAAAAACACAACTTTTATGATTAATAAGATTGCTTGAATTAGGTGAGTTTATCCCTATTCTTCTTCGTTCTTGATTGAACCCCTTGAACTTATCAAAGGATTTGACAACTTTTGTGGCGTTCACCCCTTTATGGTTCTTCATTCCGCATCTTAACGGGTCTTGGATTTGATACATCCTTGGTTCTTGAGTCGCGAGCGTCAGGTCATATTGTTATCGTCAATTAGTCTGGATTTGGAACTTTCCAAGCATTTACATAATTTTCGCGAGATCCCGTGATTCCCCAACAAGAATCACATCAGGAAATCTTTTTTATTGTACGTAATTTCCTGTTCGAAATTTTTGCCGTCTTTAATTGTTCAGAAATTTTTTATTTTCAGTTTATTTATTTATTTATTTTTTTTGTAAAAAAATTAAATTAACAGTTTGAAGATGTCTTGCTTCTTTTCTCTATTTTGTAAAAAAAGTTATGTAGCTGAAAGCTTGAGTTTTTATGGTCTTTATTTTCTAATAATGCATCATTAACCTCATAAATATTACACTTGAGAAGCATTAATTGCCAAGCCAATTCCAATTCTGATGTTGCACATTAAGGTTGTTAACTTATGAATTGTTCTATTATCATGATCACATCATATAGCCTTGATTTAAAATTGTTTTTTTCTTTCTTTGAAAGATTTTGAAGTTTGAGCTCATTTTTTCATCTTGTGTTTAGCTTGTTTCTGTCAATGAGTGTTTGTTGTTCCCCGTTTTCTTTGTTTCATCATGAAAGATTTTCTATTTGCTTAAGTAGTAGTAGTTCTTGCATATTATTTTATTTTATTTTTTTATGTAAATCACCTACGATTTAAATTGGTATGGTTGTTAAAGTAGTTTCATATTTTCCTGTTTTGAAATTCTTCCTGTTCAAAAATTTTTACGACTTAAGACCTAATTCTGTCAACCACAAGCTGGTTTGCTGCTATTTAATGGGCAAGGCCTGAAGTTTTTGATAAATTAAATGTCGTTAAAGGACTGAATTTCAACAACTTGCTGGAAAGTGTGGTTTGTGAATTGTGTTGTGTCTGACAAATTGAAACAAATGAGGGTGGTTCTCAACAGGTTGGGACTCGATTTCATTTCTAAATTTTAGTTAAAAAATAATGACCATTTTTACTTCTTTCATGCAGGATAAAAGTGGTGTTGCACTGGTGGCACATGAAAAATTTCTGGAACCCAAAGAAGTGGAGGTTAACCTCCCCCCCCCCCCCCCCCCCCCCTATCTCTCTCTCACACACTAATGCGCACGTACATATGCTTCAATAATTTTCTTAATTGTTGAAACTAAATATCAAATGTTATTTTATCCTTTTCAGAAACCTGTTATAGCTCCAGTGAAGAAAGAGCTGGGTCTTGCCTTCAAGGGTAATCAAAGGATGGTGGTGAAAGCATTGGAGGTAAAACCACCTTTGAATATTAGATGTGCTTTGGTTTCATGTCTTCTTTTGTGTTACATTTTTAATATTTTCTGGCTATGATTTTTGTTGTTAAATTAGGCATCTTTTGGATTTTTTTCCCCAGATTTGCGCAATTATTAGCTTAGTATTCAGCTTGCTTTATTTAATATTTTCTTCTCCCTTCTTCAAGGTTGAAAAATCATAGAATTATTATACGAGTTGACCATCGTTTGAATGACAATGAAAAGAAAATTCTTGAGGTATGAGGTTGTTGAATCTTCATTTTTTCTTTTGAATCCTTGCGAGATATCTTTGTACTTAAGCAACCAAATTGTTTCACTTGGAGTCTATATTACAACAAGGCTTGGTATTCTGTGGCAAATTAAAACATTATCAATGCTTCCACTTAATGTAAAAAATGTCAACCTACTCACCATTTATTCATAAATTTATTGTAAACTATTTAAATTTTCCATAATTCTTTTAAAGACAACATTGCAACTAAATTGTATTATGCCCCAAACTATGTTGATCTTTCCTCCAAAGATGTTTGTTAATAAATTAACTCTTGTTCTCTATGCAGGATGATGCTGGTATTAATTTTAATCTCGACATTCCCAAATGGCTTAAAATCATACATTTGGATAGGCTAAACTCCTTTGTAGGTAAATTTTACATCCTATTATGAGTTCATATGTAGAGGTAGCAAACGGGTCGAGCCCCTCGTCGGCTCGACTCACGAAAACATGAGCCGAGGGCGGCTCGGCTCGTCTCGTCAAACTCACGAGATCATCCACGAGCCAATCGCCATTGTTGAACCACGAGCTGAGGCTCGTGGTTTAACGAGCAGCTCTTCGGCTTGAGCCACTCGACTTGTGCCAACGAGCTTAACGAGCCGAGCGGCTCGCTAGCTTGTCAAAAAACAGAAAAAAAATTTAAAAAAAAAAATTTGCATTGCATGCAACGGTCAATGCGCTGTTTATGTGACCAGAACAGTCAAAAAATTTGACCGCTCTGGTCACATTTTTTTTCTTGATTTTTTTTTCTTACACTATAAATGTTACACTAATTCTTATTTTACACACTACACAACACTCTTCCTCTCTACTACATTTACATATACTCTATTTCCTACAATTCTACATTACAAATATACACTCTCAATATGTCATTAGTCATTAATTTACATCTCTCAATTACACATATTTCATTTTATATTTCAATTTTTCACTCCACATCACATACAAAAAAATGGATCCCTGCAGCTGAAGATTTGTTAATGAATTGTTCGATGGTCTACCTGAATTTGGGAGGCATGATGACTCAACGCCACAATCTCACGCTCATTTCGACAATCAATTTGTCGATTTCAACGACGTACCAGTTCTCGACAATATTGAAGAAGATCCATTAAATCAACGAATCGATTGAGACGATATTGAAGAAGATCCGGATGTTCAAATCTTACAAAATGATCCCGATATTTCCGACGAAATAGGAAAAATAAAAGTTAGAAAAGGTAAGAAGCCAACTTCAAAGTATTGGGATCACTTTAAATTAGTCACAACGGGAAAAAAATTGAAGGAGAAGATGAATTCAAAGTTGTGTGCAAATATTGTACACAACAATTGGCATGGGCGAAGGAGATTGGTACTACACACCTCAACCGTCACTATATCGCAAGTGTCAACCCAAGCATGGGTTCGTTGAACCAAATCAAAGTCAACTACAATTTGGTTCATCGACCGCTAGTGGTTCTGGAGCGAGATCTACAACACTTTCAAATTTGATGTATTTCGAAGCAGAGAATCGAACTAGGATGGTTCAATTTGTTGCGGGGACGGAGTTGGCACTAAGCAAAGTGGACAACGAACACTTTGTTACATACATCAAGCGTTATCTTCAACCCAGGTACGTCGGTATTACTTAAAGCACTCTACATTCTGATACAATACAATATTATCTTAAAACTAAGAAACAATTAATAGTCGATTCAAATAACTATGGTGGTGTTATTTCTTTTATTTCTGATCTTTGGGAAGGTATTAACAAAAAAAAGTTATATTGCTCCAACTGTACACTACATCGATCCACTTTGGGTTATGCATAAAAAAATTATTGCTTTTAAAATTCTAGAATTTCCTCATAATGCAATCAACATATTTAATGCTATACTTCATATTATTAGAGAATATGGGTTCGAAAGTAAAATTCGATCATTTACTTTCGATAATTCTAGTGTAAATAAGCCTGTAGAAGATAAATTATGTAGAATTCTTAATCCGAATTTTGGTGATTTCTTATTCCATGTTAGATGTGTATGTCATATTTTAAATTTAATTGTTCAAGACGGCTTGAAACATATTAAAGATGAAATTGATAAAATTAGAGATGTTATAGTGTACATAACCATATCACCGTGTAGAAAACAATTTTTTGAAAATATGTGTTTAGAATACAATTTAGATTCTAAGAAATTTATCACCGACGTAGGTCATAGATCGAACTCTATATACTTGTTACTTAAATCATGCGAAGGTTATGAACACATAATAATGAAATATTATAATAGTAGGACACTTAAGAAAGACGATGATCCTCTATTAATAAAATCGGATTGGAAAACTACTTTTAAAGTGAAAAAAAATTTGACAAGTTTTTATGATTCAACCAATATATTATCTGGAGTATATTACCCAACTAGTTCAGGAGTTCTTGAACGTCTTTATATTATTGCAAGAACTTTTTATAGATATAGATATGACTCATTTTTTACTAAAATGATAATTGCTATAGAAATGAAATTTAGAAATGAGTCAAGCACAAAGAACTTCTTCTTACAGTATGTCTTCTAGTACCAACGAATCAGGTTCACTTCAAATACCTGAAGAATTAAAAATTTATTTTGGACAAGATCTACTTAGAAATGTGGAGTCTACTAATTCTTTAGAATTTGATTTACTTCATTATTGGCGAATAAACGAACGAAAATATCCGATTGTTTCCGCCATAGAAAAAGATCTACTAATACCTCCGGTTAGCACGGTAGTTTCAAAGTCTGCTTTTAGTGCAGGTAAAAGGGTTTTATCAGAAGTCAGGAGCCGACTCAAAGAAGATATTTTGGAAGCGTTGATTGGTATTAAAGATTGGCAAGACGGTGATTTACGCATACAACATAAGTATGCCGAAATTACTTGTAGTCAGGTAAATGATATTTAACTTTAAATTTTTAATTTCTTTATATATATAAAATAAAATATAATTTTGATTTCAAAACAAAAAATTGTACATGTAACAAATTGTTCGTGTACAATTTTAACTCCGCCTACTAGTACTAGAATATTAAATTATTCAATTAAGACTATTTAGTAGCCGGTCCCAAGCCCGAAAAAGGAGGAGGGTTTTATTTTATTTTTAAACTTTTAAATTTTAATTTATTTACTTAATTTTAGTTTTTGTTTTTTCAAATTATAATTGGATATTTCATTATTTTAACAAGTTTTTATTTGCATTATAAACTTATAAATTATAATTAATCATTTCGACTTTCAATTTAATTCACTAATAACTAACAAACATTATTTTTTTACTTATTAAGTTATTAATAATTTATTTAATACATAACTTATAACTAATTACAAATTTATATGATTATATCAATAATATTAATATTCAAGGCTTCAAGTATTTTATTTAACTATCGATTGTCGACTAAATCAACATAAGAGGGGATTTTTAAAAAAAAAATTCGAGCTGGACGAGCCGAGCTTGGCTCGTGGGCCAAGCCGAGCCTAAGCTCGGCTCGTTTGACACGAGCTCGTGGCTCGGCTCCTCCATTTGACGAGCCGAGCACACCGAGCCACGAGCCAAGCCGGATCGGCTCGGCCCACAGCCACCTCTATTCATGTGTATTCAGACACATATTTTAAAATTCTTTCATTTCAAATAATGGTTACAAAACAGAGACGATCATCTAACAACTCATTCTCGTTTATTTTTCCCCACTATTATATACTTCAACTTTCTACGTTGTATGGTCAAAACACAGGCACAGAACAAAAATATTTTTTTGCAAATACATACACACAATTCTTCATTTTTTTCAACCGCATTCAAACGCTATCCTGACTTACAATTACTCCTCATTCGTGCAACGCACGTTCAAGACCTAGTATACCTAAAAAATTCTTGTAGTATAATTACTAATTATTAGTTAAATAATTACAATTAAGAAGACGATTGTTGACATATTATTGAAATTTAAAACTAAATTGGAACTCAACGATCCAATTTGAATAATAATAATGAACAAGTTGATACATTAAATTTCACTCAAAGTTGAGTGAAATTTAGCTTTGAGCTAAGATTGAATTGAAGTGTAAAAAAGTGGGGCTATTTCATTGATCACTTCTTTTTTCTTTGTGAATTATATCTATTAATATTGATGCAGTCTAATTGGCGCACTTTCATAATCTTAATCTTTTATATATATATATAAAGTCTTTGTAAAAAATAACACACACACACTTTCCCGTCAAAATTTACTTGCTAAATTTGGAAATGTTTTGCCCAAAAAACAAGAATTAAAAAATATAAATAAAAAATGATTGTATTTTGAAAAGTGTAATAATTGCAAATTTGAATTACACTTTTGAACACTACATGCATTTGTTCCCTAATAAATAAATAAAAAACATTTTGAGCACTGTTAAATTATATAAAAAAATAACGGTAGTTAAAATTTTTTGTTTAAAAGCAAATAATGTGATGTTTTTAAGGTAAAAATTAGTGATTGAAAGGTGGAGAGAAAAAATATGTGTGATTAAAAAGTAGTTTAAAAAGTTAATTGTTTAAAAATATTTTATCAAACAGAGATGCCTCGTTCCAATTTCAAAAAATGGCAATTTAAAATTGTCTATAATCTTATTATGAATCTTAACTTCAATTTTTTTTTTTTTGTGAAAAATGTGAAAAAAATTACATCAAAAGCATCATAAGTCTAATTTAAAAAATAAATAGGTAATTCTCTATTGTTATAAAAAAGTATTCAAGATCCGTAATTTGGAAATTTTGTCAAATTAATTAAAAAAAATTATTCAAAAATATTTTGCTTAATTATAGTGTAACTAATTTGGTAAAGTAACATTAAATTATTTCTAAAGATATAAAATTATATTATTAAATGTATTGAAAAATACTTAAATAACCCGAAAATATTTTACTTTAAAGAACGAAAAATGTTTTAGTTTAAAGAACTTAAGAACATTTCTTATATTGTGTATTTTTTTTATAAGTTTTCCAATTAGATTATATAAAAAAATAAAAAAATTAAATGACTAATCCAAAAATTTCTTTCAAATCGAATAATTTCATACTTGATTGTATATAATTTTCCGTCATATGTAATGACAATTAACAAGAGTTAGAAGTAATCACTCTCATATGTTGGAATGTATTTGAAAAATCCTATGAGTAACTATCAGTATTAAAATTATGTTTAAGCATGTGTTCGATAAACTTGTAAAAATGATTTATAAACCATTTTATAAATCACGTTTTTAATCATACACATTATTGTATTATTTTGAAGTCAAAAAATATATAATATAGACATCAAATCTAAGATGTCAACAAGAAGTTTAATACAATATAACAAGTGAGAGCAAACTGTAAAAATATTTTCTGTAAAATCGTTCAAAAGATCAAATGTCAAAGTTTTATTTTATATTTTTAACTTCATTTTAAATTATATCATTTAAGTTATATAATACTCCTTATTCAAAATATCTGAAATGGTTCAACTTGAAAGAGGCAACAGATCAAGGGTCAGAAGATTGAATCGGGTTGAACCGGGGTCGAATCGATTTTAATTAACAAATAAATAATTATTTCAAAGATCAGAAAAATTTCTAAAAAAAATTATTTTAGAAATAAAACAACATTTACTCATTTGGAGTTAAATTAAATAAAAAAAAATATAACAACAGTATTCTTTACCAATTTAAAGCAAATATAGATTTATGGTTGTAAATAATTTAATATATAACAAAAAGAGAGATAAAAATAACTTATTTTAAAAAAAGAAAGTTTAACAAACAATTAAATAGTAAATAAAACTATTTTTTTTTGAAGAGACAAACAATTTTAAAAAGAAAAGAAAAGAAAATCTTATAATGAACATAATTTCTTATTTTTTATTAGTTTTGTAAATGTTGCATTTCCTATTTTGATTATTTTTTTTTAAGTTTTGAATTTGATAATATTTTATATTAAAATGTTATTGTACTATTTTTTTATTTGATATGATTGTATAAATAATATATTTTCATAATTTTGATTGAAATCACTATCAAAACTATATTCACGTGCATCGCACGGGTGAAAAATACTAGTTATATATAAAAGTAGAATAGCCGTCACCAAAATACACGCATAGTTTCCCGCAAAAAAACTTTCTAAATTTAGAAATTTTTTGCTAAAAAGTGGTATATTAAAATTTGAGCAATTATTATTTTAAACGTGTCATTAATTGCATTGGCATCCGTACTATGCTGTTAATAACATCAAAATGTTATTTTTCTATTTTATTATTATTCTTTTAATAATTATTATATTGTTTTGAAATCGAAAAATATGTAATATGTGTGTCAAATTAAAGAGCATGGTGAGAAGTTTAATACAAGCTAACAAGTGAGCAAATTGTAAATATATTGTCCGTAAAATCATATCAAAATTAAAAGTAAAGTTTTATTTTTTATTTTATATTTTTCCTCAATATCTAATTCATTTTAAATTTTATCATTTAAGTCCTATAATCTTATCTTATCTTAATCTTAATATATCTTATATAAAAGTAGAATAGCCGTCAGCAAAATATACACATAGTTTCTTGCCAAAAAAAAAAAATTCTAAATTTTGAAATTTTTTGCTAAAAAATAGTATACTAAATGTTTTAGCAATTATTATTTTACATGTGTCATTGATTGCATTGACATCCGTATTATGCTATTAATAACATCAAAATATTTTTTTTTTCTATTTTATTATCATTCTTTTAATAATTATTGTATTATTTCGAAATCTATTACATATAAAAAAATAGAAATGAGGAGAGAGAAGCATTTAATGTTATTTTCCCTCCAAAATACACTTACAATTTTTGAAAAAAAAAACTAAAATAAAATAAAAATTCGTGTATATAATATTTATTATCCTTTAAATAATAAATAATATTTTCTAAAATATATATTATATATATTATTATCAACTATTTAATAAATTAAAACTTTCGTTCAAAGGCTTTGTTTTTTGTTTATGGATATGAATGTCAATATTTTTAATCGTTCTTAATTTTAATAATTGGGTAAAAATTATATGGAATAAAGCTTTCGATATAATTTATTGATCTCTCATGTTATCCGATTGTTATATAATGATAATAATTGAAGATTTTCATAATTATTATTTTAATTTCTTGATTTTGAAAATAAAAGTATAATTTTATTGATTAAATATTTACAAATATTTACTTGGTTGAGAATAAACATACATTTATAATTATTTTGATAATTTTTTTTTTTTTAATGAAAGTTGAAAAAAATTGTTAAATACAAGAGGCAAATGCAGAAATAATGTAAATTTGCATTTTCAATGAAGTAAATAATAACTCATAAAAATTATTGAAACCTACGATTGTTTATTATTTAAATATATAAATTGACATTTTATTATTCCCTACCAAATAGGCATTGTTTTTTAAATTTTAATAATTATTGTAATAGAATAATATTATTTTATGCATTTTATATTTGTTTTGATTATGTAAAAGTAATAACATTTTATGAATACTTATCGAAATAGATATTATGGAAAACAATTTTTGTGCATCGCACTGGGTCAATACTAGTTGAAAAATATGTAATATGTGTGTCAAATTAAAGATCACAGTGAAAAATTTAATGCAAGCTAACAAGTGAGAGCAAATTTAAATAAATAATAACTATGCGAATTTTTAAGTCAAATTCAATTAAGTTGGGTTAATTTTACAAACTTAAGATTTCTTCAATTCATTCATCATTTTCACATTATTTTTATTTATTTACTGATTCATGTTCATTTTTCTATTTTTCATTATAAATTGAAATAAAAAACTATGCAAAAATATATTACAGATTTTAATAATTAGTTCACATAATTCCTATTAAACAATTGATAGTTAGTAATTTTTATTAAAATAATAATGTAACAATATGAATAAAGAAATTGTCAGTATGAAGGAAGAAGATTCAATTAATGTAACAATATTTATTAAAATTAATGATTATATTTTTGAAAAACACTTGAAATTAATTATTAATGTTTAAAATATCAAATTATACCAAAAAAGTCTATCATATACCTCTTTTTGGGAACAATATGCTGAAGAATAATATATGAAAAGTCTATCAGTATATTTTAGACTGACCATCTTAGTTTTGCTCGATCTAATCTGTTCATAACAACTTTTGGAGGTGAATTGGCCAGTAGGATTGAGCTTCCATACGATGATATCTTCAGATTTGTCAATAGGAATGCTTTCAATATTATTTACAATATACTGAGGGAGAAGCTGTCTAAGTTTTTCCAAATCCCATTCACTATCCACCATACAATCAGCAACTTTGATATTTTGGGAGGCATTTTGCGAGAATTCTTTAAGGTGTAGATTAGGAAGCCAATGATCAAGAAATAGATTGCATTCCCCTTTTCCAATGATCCATTGGATATGTTGATCTATAGAGTCTCTGATATGACAGAGTCTTTTCCAGATGGATGAAGCCGACGTTTTCAAAGGAGAAATGTTAGGATGATATCTATCACAGTACTTAGCTTTAAGAACCTGACTCCAAAAGGATTTCTGCTCACGAAATGTCCACCACATCTTGAATGCAAAACATTTAGATATATCATATATCTTTCTGCAATTGATGCCTTCTTCCACATACGACAGGCATAAATTCTCCCAAGCACACCAATGAATAGTTTTATGTTGATCAGAATCTCCCCAAAAAAGCTGTTAAAATTTTTTGAAATGGTGTTCAAAATGGCTTTAGGAGGAAGTAAAGCTTGAAGCAGTTGCATGGGGATAGAGCTTAAAACATGTTTGATCAAGGTAAGTCTACCACCTGAAGATAAAAGCTTATTTTCCCAGCCAAAAACCCTCTTTCTAAGTTTCTGAATCAACTCAACAGAGAGAAAGATGTTCTTCCTTCCTTTATGTAGTGGGACACCCAAGTATTGCATTGGCAGATGAACAAACGAAAATCCTGTGATATTCTAAATAACTTGCTGATGATGGAGTTTAGGTGTATAAAAATTGCTCTTAGAGATGTTGATTTTTTGTCCAGAATTTTTGACATACAAATTCAAAAAGAGCATTATTTTTCTAATGTTGATCACCTGGCCATTAATAAAGATCATAACATCATCTGCAAACGCAAGATAAGTAACAGCTTAGGTCCGCCATAAACATAATACATAGCTGGATTTTGCTAGAATAGTTTATTTATGCCACGCGAAAGAGCTTCAGCCATTATGATGAAGAACGATGGAGAGATAGGATCCCCTTGTCTTAGTCCCCCTCTAGATTTGAAGTATCCCTTTAGTTCACCATTAATGAGGACTGAGAACCCTATAGAATTAATACATCTATGAATTTTGTTGACCCATGCTTCATTAAATCCAAATCTCCCGAGCACTTGCAATAAGAATCTCCAATTAGTTCTGTCATAGGCCTTTTGCATGTCCAATTTCGAAATAACATTTCCCCCTCTTATCTTCCTATCCACTTGCTCTATAAGTTCCTGTGCTAGCAATATGTTATCAATGATATCCCTTCCCGGAGTAAATCCACTTTGGTTGTTTGAAATGATGTTAGGCAGTAAAAGATTTAATCTGCTACTCAAAATTTTGGTGATGATTTTGTTGCTGAAGTTACATAGACTTATAGGCCTTTAATCCTTCCACTGATCAGCATTGTCTTTCTTAGGAATGAGAACAATAGTGGTAGTTGAAATACCATTTGGAATGTCTCTTCCCTGAAAGAAATCAACAACAACATTCAACAAATCATCTTTGATTATATCCCAACAGGCTTGATAAAAGGAGCCCCCAAATCCATCTGGTCCAGCCGCACTATTTTTATCCATGGAGAATACAACGTTTTTTTAGTTCAAGTAAAGTAGGAGTAGCATTGTGTTTGATGTTTTCCTCATCAGATATAAGTTGAGGGATGCAGTCAAGGAATTCTGTGGAAGGATCAGTTTCTTCATTGGCCAGTAGTTGCTGGAAGAGCTCAATGGCAAAAGCCTGAATCTCTTGCATATCTTCAAGAACCATTCCATGTTTAGTTTTTATATATTTGATGCTATTGGACCTCCTTTTATTATTGACCATAGCATGAATGTATTTAGTGTTTTTATCCCCCTCAGCTAACTACTTAACACCTGCTTTTTGTTTCCAAAATATCTCCTCCCTCTTGTAGAGTAAATTTGAATGAGCATATGCCTTGTGTAACTCACTTCTGTTTTGGGGGCTTTGGTTGTCATCATAAATTTTTTCCAGCCTATAAGCTTTATTTTCAACCTCCTTGATGGTAACAAATATTTTTCCAAAGCAGACTTTATTCCATTCCTTAAGTCTGGTTTTTAATCTCTTGAGTTTGAAGAAAAAACCAAACATCCCTTTAGAGTAAGGAATCAGAGGAGCCACCCAGGATTGTTTAACACAAGCATGAAAATCTTCATGAGAACACCACAATTCTTGAAATCTAAATGATGAGGCAGCTTTGAAAGACTTTGGTGAGATGCATTGCAGTAAGATGGGGTTATGATCCGAAGTGTCTCGATTGAGGAGTTGTGGTTTGAAGTCAGCAAAAGTAGAACTCCAATGAACATTGATTAAGATTCTATCAAGCTTCTCCCATATTTTCCCATTAGTCCTAGTATATTGACCTCCATCAATGCAATATTCATTTACGCCACATTTCAGTAACATATCACCAAACTCAGTCGTTGTATGAAGATTAGGGGGGTTACCACCTTTCTTTTTCTTAGGCCTAAGTATAGTGTTAAAATCTCCACCAATCAACCAAGGACCATTAATGTAAGAAGAAAATTCTATCAAATCTCTCCATAAATTTCTTCTATCTATAATAGAACATTTAGCATATACCCATGTTATATGGATACTCTGGTTATACCAGGATGTTTGAATAGTCAAATGCTGCTCTTTATCCTCAACAATGTTACAACTGAAAGAATCATCCGAAAAACACTATAATTTTCTAGAAGAATTAGAATAATGGTATCTGAGACCCAATTTGAGACCAAAATCTGAAATCTGTATGTAATTGACAATGGGTTCTGAAAGTAAAAGAAGCCCAATTTTATATGATTTGATCAGCATATACAACCTACTCACAGAGGTACCAATTCCTCTTAAATTCCAAATAAGTATCGAATTCATCAAGATTAGAAATATTTACCTCCCTTGGGTCTCCATCCTCTTTTCTTCCTAACTGCCTTGGGTTCTTCATATGTATTTATATATTCTATCTCCTCATCCTGTGTGTTTTTATGGACAAAGCTTTCAATTAACTGAGGGGAGGTTGCACTTCTTTCAATAGGCACGTGATCAACTTCCTTAAGTGTGTCTTTATCTGAAATTTGTTGCAATTCCAGCAGTATTAATTCCATTGGGACATCCTGATTAACTCCTTGTTGCTCATTCACATTCAACTCATCATTGGCTTCCTTTAGGTCACTTTCAATCTCTTGAACTTCATTAGCAGTAGCATCATTTGAAATATTATTTTCAACATATATCTCAGACACCTTAGGACCCATGTTCCCCTGTTGATCTTTTAGATTATCTTCTTCTCCCAATACTTCAAAAGAATTACGTATGTCAATTCTTTTAGCAGGAGACATAGATATAGTTGGATCTTCTCTGATATCAAGATTATTCAGTAATGCAGGTGGATTGTATATTCTTTTCCCTTTGTTTTGAATCTGCTTTTCAGTCCAAATACCATCCTCTTTGTCAGTTTTGACTGGATTTTCCGATACCTTCTTAGCTGGTAAAGACTTCGACAATTTCACAGGGAGGTTATTTTCTTTCTTCCAATAACATTCCTTCTCTAAATGTAGCGTACCCGGTCCTCAAGGGATGCTGGCCGTCTACTCATGATCTTTCCACTCCCCCCTTGGTCGTCCTGGTCCTCCAGGGCTGCCAGCCTCGTTTCTAAGAAGTGGATTTTTGCCTTCCGCAGGGATCGAACCTTGTACCTAGGGGTTTAGTACAATGATTCTTAGAATCCTGCTACATGGTCTAATGGTAGCAGGATTCTAAGAATCATTGTACTAAACCCCTAGGTACAAGGTTCGATCCCTGCGGAAGGCAAAAAATCTACTTCTTGGAAACGAGGCTGGCAGCCCTTGAGGACCAGGACGACCAAGGGGGGAGTGGAAAGACCATGAGTAGACAGCCGGCAGCCCTTGAGGACCGGGTACGCTACAAAAAAAAAGGCGCCTTTTATTTTGTAGCGTACCCGGTCCTCAAGGGCTGCCGGCCGTCTATTCATGGTCTTTCCACTCCCCCTTGGTCGTCCTGGTCCTCAAGGGCTTCCAGCCTCGTTTCCAAGAAGTGGTCTAATGGTAGCAGGGATTTAAGAATCTTTGTACTTAACCCCTAGGTACAAGGTTCGATCCCTGCGGAAGGCAAAAATCCACTTCTTGGAAACGAGGCTGGAAGCCCTTGAGGACCAGGACGACCAAGGGGGAGTGGAAAGACCATGAGTAGACGGCCGGCAGCCCTTGAGGACCGGGTACGCTACACTAAATGTCTCACATGATTACAGAATCTGCAATAAGAGAAGTTTGATAATTTTGACTCATCTTCATACACAACTTTCTGCCATATACTAAATTCATCATGCCCAATCTTAATTCGATCAACTCTGTCCCTTGTAAGATCCACTTCCACACATATTCTAGGAAGATATAGCCTGGACTTGGATGTTGTTGGCTCATCTACTTTTAGAGGTCTTCCAATAACTGAAGCAATTGAATACAATATGGCTTTATAGTAATAGATCAGGGGCAGTTTTGGGAGAGATAACCACATTGGAACAATTGGGGATTCCTTACTGGATTCAAAATTGACTGTATATTTCATGATTCTCATAGGATATCCTTTGATGTACCAAATAGGCTTAAGGAACAATCTCATATAGTCTTCTTCAAGCTGAAAATTAATGAGAACATGCTTTGGATCCAGTGATCCAATGGAAAATTCCCCTCAAAAACCAGAACTTATCAAGGATTGTTTGATTTCAACATTAGCTGGTTTCATATGTGATAATTTTTCCAATGAGAGCAAATGATAATCAGTTGGATAATTTTGTTACTTCTTCTTTGGACACCAGAATAAAAGGTTCATTACACACAATTTCAAAACCTCGAACTGGAAAAATTTCAGAATTACCTTCATAGGCAACTTGTTCGAAGGATTTCGCTTTAGCAGAGGCTGGGGGCTTCTTCACTTCAAGAATTTCAGCAAAAGTTCGCCCCAAAGGGGGTTGATCCATTTAGTCGACCTTCAATTTTGCCCTATGATATATAGAAAACACCAAGGATGATGGGGGTGGGGGTCACGCGCCACCACTCAGCACAGTTTCCAAATTGGATTGGCGTAACAAACTTAACCGGAAAGGGCAACGACCTATTCAGGAAAGAACTTCCACCGCCTCTATTTTGGGAAACAACGGCTTTTTTAGCTGAAATATTGAGATAATTTTGAGAATTATTGTAGTTAGTCTGCATTAAAACTATGAAGATAATGAAATAAATTTGAGGTTTTTAAGTTAGCGGTGCACTAGGTTATTGAACTGATTTACCTTCAAGGCTAAGTAGATTATTGAAATAAATTTGGGAATTTACTATTAATATTTGACTGTTGAGAAAATTTGGAGTCGTTGATTACTTGCAATAGAATACAAAAATAACATTTGCAACATTCACAATAGATTCATCCCCGTAGACAGTATAGTATTTGGCACTATGTTTCAATTTTCATTCCTCGGAATCCTATATTTTATGGTTCTCTTATCCAAAGTTTATATATCTACTAGTGAAAAGTCGTACTCCATACGAGAAATGTGTAGATGTTGTATTACTTAGCATCATTGAATTAACGGAATCCTAATATAATCATATTATGTTTTTTCTATAAAGAATTATTAGCTGAAGAGACACAGTAAATCATAGAAGGCTATATAGTATCATATAACAATTAATTAAGAATACATAAAATTTACAATTTTGGGAAGGGCCATGGAACTGTGCAACGCATTCGAACCTGGTGGTATGGAAAAACTGTTTGGGATATTATTTCCAAGCAATTCTGATACCACGTATCCAAAACTAGCTTGAACAGTATTAGGAAAGCTATTCGGGGACAGCAAGTACAATAACATTCCTATATAATCGAGAAATAATAAATTCAGAAAGGTTCGCAATGATCAGACATCAATAATGTGATGCAAATTGTAGTAAATAAACAAGTGAAAAGAATGTATAAGGGGAAACAAACGAAATGCACTAACATGATGTAAATTATAGTAAACAATGACATACGAACGAATTAGCTTTAAACTTAATTAATACAGATAACAACCTATCTACCATTAATTGGAGGTCTTTCACAATTTTTTTTATAAGCCAATTTTTTGCTAGCAAATTTGTTGAGTGCATTTTACATGCATATTTCATATATTTTTAGTAATACTTTTTGAGTAATTTGGACAAATACCTACTTAATTTTACATATTTTGTGGTTAAATAGGTCTAACAATCAACTTCATGGTGAAAGCACAAGAAAGAAGCTAAATGGATAAATACTTGAAGAAATTGAGGAGAAAAGAGTCAAATCCATCATAGATTCAAAGTTTGGGGATCAAATTGTCATTTTCAAAAAGTTGTGGATCGCATGTGCAATTGATCGAAGGACTAAATTGCAAGTTTCCAAAGTTGACGGACTCAAATGCACTTTTGAAAGGGCTCAACTGAAAGAAATCAGAAACTTTGGGGACCAAGTTGATCTACACTGAAAGTTGGAGGACCCAATTGTTAATAATCAAATGACGAAGCTGCCAGGTCAACCAAGTGATCGTGTGGTTAATCACAGGTCGCGTCCGCGAATCAAGACTAAAATCCAAGCCGAGAGTTTTCAAAGTCAACCACACGATCGCGTTGGGCCGACCCGGTGCGACCCGGTTCGGCCCAAAAGCTGTTATACGCGGATCTACGCGATTTTGGATGTATTTTTGAGATATTTTGGGTATTTTTGAATCACTTTTTCCCTCCTTTTGAAGCAAGAAACCCTAGCTCTCTTTCTCTCTTTGATTTTTCTTGCTTTTGTCTTGTAAGTTTCTCTTGCAATTATTAAGAAATTGTTGTGTATTCTAGATCAATACAATATTTGCTCTAGGTTCTTGTTTAGGATAGAGATATACCTAAAACCCTAGATGACCCATTGAGCTATTTTCACAAAGGTTTAATCGACATAGAGATATAGTAGGTTAATGCCACTAATTAGGGTTGATTTCACTCGAGAGAGGTAATTGGCTAAGCTTGGAAAATCGGGTCTAACATGATTAATGAATTGCATTTCTATTTGCTTGTGATAATTCAATTAGGTAATTGATGAGATTCGAAGCGCGGAAGAAACGCCGGAAAGTTCCGAACCCAGGTTGTGGTCGGACGGATGAATCATGTCCCGATATTCACGACGCGATGGCTTGACGATGCGGAATAAAGAACCACGACTTTCGAAACACCACAAGGATTTGCCCAATCTCCTTGATAAGTCTCTGATTTGAACGCCACAAATATTCTCGCGAATATTTGATAAATTCGGGATGAACGCCACAAGATAATCAATCTTGATAAGTTTGAGTTTGTAATGTGAATCCACACATTAAACAATTGAAAAACATTCAATCTCTGTTTTATTTAATCATCAAAGTCTTTTTTACAATGAATGGAAAAAGCGTTTAAATAAGCACAAATAAAACCCTAGTCGCTAATCTACTCAAAATAGAATTCTAACTAACCTAAAATAGCTAAAAACTGATAAGGAAATAAAATATTTCGAAATCTTTAAACTCCACAGCGGCGCACGTCCAGAAGCAGTCTTACGGCCGTGAGTATCTTCATTTACGGCCGTAAATTGTGTAATTGAAATATGTTACGGCCGTGAATATTTTCGTTACGGCCGTAAGTCCCTTTTATCCGGTTTATGAAATATACAGAGAGCAGGTTACGGCCGTGAGCTTCAAAGTTACGGCCGTGACCAATTCCATCCATGGCCGTGATTTAATTTTTGGTTCTTTTCGATACGGTTTGATCTTCAAAGCTCGTCGAACCTGCTGAATTCTTGTTTTGGGTTGAATATTTAAATTTTCCCGTCAAGCCTGCTATGACTCCTATTGTCGAGGGTCGGGATCACATCATACCCTCCTTCTTTAGGATGATTCGTCCCGAATCATAGCTTTGTTCCTGGTGTTTCACTTCACCACCTGGATCAAACGGAAAATTTCTGCTTCCATGCCATAAGTTCAATAAATTGGAATCCTTTGATTTGCTAACACGGAAGAGTGGAGCTTGAACTTTCTTTGCCATTCGTAGTGTGGTTGAAGCTCCCAGTCATAATTAACCTGCAAAAAAGATTTAAACAAAATGGGGAGGGACATGTTAGCTTCATGAGGTACAAGGTATGGATCCTTGTATTCATGAAAAACCACCACCAACTCCACTTCTTGAACCACGAGGCTCTTCTCTTCGCCTCTTTCCTCCTTTGCAATTTCTTGTTCGATTTTTTTATCTTCAAACTCAACCACATCTCCGACCTCCACATTTGAATCACCATGTTCATGTACTATCTCATCACTACCAAAATGTGGATCTTCCAATTCAAAGCTCAAAATTTGAACTTCTACCCCAACTTCTAATTCCTCATCATATTTTGGAGTTTGTTCACCTAACTCCATATTTTCAATTCCTACCACAAAGTTCGGGGTCTCTTCAACTAATTCATGCCTCAAGCCTCCCTCCTTCTTTTCAACATTCATATCCCGAGGCTCAACCATAACATGTATTTCACTCTCCTCTAACCATTTAATCACCGCCTTTCGTTTCTCCTCCTTTTTTTGCAATTTCGCCAAATATTTTTTTTCTGCCTCCCGTTCACACCTCAATTTTTCCTCATAAGTTTCTTTTTTGAAATTTCAAAATTGCTTTTGGATCAATCTCAGCTCCTCTCTTAACCCCGATTCCATCCCTAGGTTTAGGATCACGCCTATAATCACTACGATTTGCTTGAGATCACCCCTTTTTCAATTTCCCTTCCCTTTCATCAAATTTATCCAACCTAACCAAAGCTTCATTCAAAAATCTCCACATACGATCTTTGGCGTTTTCATGGGAATTGGACATTGTGAAATTTTTTTGTGGAAGGACACAAAAAGATTAATAAAAACAAAGGATCAAGAAATTCAAGAAAGTGGTTCTTGAATAGACTCTTTTTTTTTTTTTTTTTGAATTTTAGGAATAAATAAAATAATAATTTTTTTTTTTTTTTTTATAAATCCGAAAATTCGACAACGAACACGACAAAACAAACAGAACTTAATTCGGATAAGAATTAAGCAAAACAAACACTTTTGAATTTTGTTGGATTTTTATATGGATCAAACAAAGAAAACGTTTACTGGCACGAAGAACAAGAAAAGAAAGAAAAGAAAGACTCAACAACAAGATATGGATGATTTTTATGGGACTCGATGATAAACATAAAAATCAAACTGGATAGAAAAACCTGAATTCAGAGTCCAGCTCTGATACCAAATGATGAGATTCGAAGCGCGGAAGAAACGCCGGAAAGTTCCGAACCCAGGTTGTGGTCGGACGGATAAATCATGACCCGATATTCACGACGCGATGGCTCGACGATGCGGAATAAAGAACCACGACTTTCGAAACACCACAAGAATTTGCCCAATCTCCTTGATAAGTCTCTGATTTGAACGCCACAAATATTCTCGCGAATATTTGATAAATTCGGGATGAACGCCACAAGATAATCAATCTTGATAAGTTTGGGTTTGTAATGTGAATCCACACATTAAACAATTGAAAAACATTCAATCTCTGTTTTATTTAATCATCAAAGTCTTTTTTACAATGAATGGAAAAAGCGTTTAAATAAGCACAAATAAAACCCTAGTCGCTAATCTACTCAAAATAGAATTCTAACTAACCTAAAATAGCTAAAAACTGATAAGGAAATAAAATATTTCGAAATCTTTAAACTCCACAGCGGCGCACGTCCAGAAGCAGTCTTACGGCCGTGAGTATCTTCATTTACGGCCGTAAATTGTGTAATTGAAATATGTTACGGCCGTGAATATTTTCGTTACGGCCGTAAGTCCCTTTTATCCGGTTTATGAAATATACAGAGAGCAGGTTATGGCCGTGAGCTTCAAAGTTACGGCCGTGACCAATTCCATCCATGGCCGTGATTTAATTTTTGGTTCTTTTCGATACGGTTTGATCTTCAAAGCTCGTCGAACCTGCTGAATTCTTGTTTTGGGTTGAATATTTAAATTTTCCCGTCAAGCCTGCTATGAATCCTATTGTCGAGGGTCCGGATCACATCAGTAATGGTCAAGTGGAATCAAGAATCCCAACACTCCTTCATCATCTATTCATCACCATTTTTCTAGTTATTTATTTACAATTGCAACTTTAATTCTAGTACGAGAACATTCCCAAACAAATCTTTATTGTGTGTGTTTCTTGTTAAAATTAATTATACTAGAGTGTAGTTGAAATAGAAAATCCTTGTGGGATCGATAAACCAGACTCAACTAGTCCACTATCACTTGTATGCAATTCGTACACTTGCGGTGTGTTTCTAGCGAACAAGTTTTTGGCGCCGTTTCCGGGGATTGTTTCTATTTAAATTACATTTTAGTAGATATTAGTTTTAACTATTGGTTACTTTTATTTCTTGTACAAACTTTCTTTTGTTTTGTTTTGTGTAAGAAATCTTCTAATTTCTTGTGTTGTTCTAGGTTGTTAATTGTGCATGCGTCGAAGTAGAAGTCTTGATCTAGTTGAAATAGATCCGGATATCGAGGGAAATTTTCGACGTAGGTTAAGGGAACAACGGGAAGCTAGGAGACAACTTCTTACTGGGATGGAAGGAGAAAGAGTTAACATCGAGCTTAATGCTCCAGCTGCAATTCCTCCAAAGGGTGGAATCCCACCCGGTTTTGTTCCTCAAGCGGCTAGAGCTCAAGAGCCCGTTGTGAATGAAGAAGACATGCTTTTTAGAGATTTCATGAATCCTCCTATTGTCGAGAATCAATCAAGCATCGTCTATCCCTCCTATAATCATCCAAATTTTCAATTTCGGCCTGATGTCATCAATTTATTCTCCAACACCATCTCATTCTATGGGAGGACCGATGAAAACCCACATGCCCATGTGGTATGGTTCCTAGAGATTTGTAGCAACTTCAACTATGAGGGTGTGAATGTGGAGGCAATCCGGATGAGGTTATTTGTACATACATTGAAAGATAAAGTAAGAGAATGGCTTGACACTTTGCCTCCGGGGAGCATCACGACTTGGGTGGAGTTTGTCCAAAGATTCACTACAAAATTTTTCCCACCATCTAGAGTTGCTAAACTCAAGCATGATATTACTACATTTCAACAATTCTAGATGGAGAGCTTTCATGAAGCTTGGGAGAGATTCAAAGATATGCTTAGGAAGTGCCCAAATCATGGGATTACATTGAGGCAACAAGTCAACCATTTCTATGCCGGGTTAACTCCTCCTTGCCGTTCAAATGTGGATTCATCCTCTAATGGGTCCATCAAGACAAAGAGCATTCGGGAGGCTTATGATTTGTTTGAGATCATGAGTGAACAAAGTACAATGTGGCCGGATAGAAATGCATCAAGGAGTTCTAGTGGTGCACGTGGGGGTGATGATTATGCACTTGTTTTGTCAAAGATTGATTCCTTAGCCAAGAAAGTGGAAGGGTTATCTACTTCAATCTCTCGACCTGTCAACATGGTTCAAGCCCCTTCGGTATGTGATATATGTGGGGCTAATCATCAAAGCTCCATGTGTCCATTGGTGGCAAGTGGATCTTCATCTACCAAGCAAGTTGCTTATGCTCAAAATTTCCAACGCCAAGGATTCAATCCATATGCTCCTACATACAATCCCGATTGGAGAAATCATCATAATCTATCTTATGGCAACAATCACAATGTGTTGAATCCAAAGTCACAAGAGAAGAAAGAGGGATGGGAAGAGGCTATCACGAAGCTAGCAAATCATCAATTGCAATATCAAGAACGCAATGATGCCTCTTTGAAAAATTTGGAGAAGCAAGTGGGCCAAATAGCTAAACTTCTCTCGAAAAGGCAACAAGGAGCTTTGCCTAGCAACACCGAGACAAATCCTAGGGAGAATGTTCAAGCTATTACAACAAGGAGCGGGGTGCAATTGCCCGAGATCACGACCCCACAACCAACAACTCAATCAAACAAGGCTCCCATTGAAAAAAATGAGCCTATTCAAGCATCCGAAAAAATTGTTGAAGTGCCAAAGGAAAGTGAGCCGGAAGCATCCACATCAAAGGCACCAACACTTGTGTCAAGTTGGCAGATCCTTCTATCATGGGATGAGCACCCCGAATTCCCGGGGAGTTTTCAGCCATAGGATTAGCTGACTGGGGATCTTCCCTGGGAATTATGCCTGGAGTGTCCGGGTCAGGTTACGCTTGATGATTGTTCTGTTGTTGAAGGGCTTGACGAGGTTCGCGGAGCTGCTGCTGAAGTTCGTTGAAATCTTCTCGACTAACAGGTTCATTGGCTGGAGTGGCCTCTGGGTTTTGTGATGAGATCCCAGTTGGGGAATCTCTTCGGACAACGCGGAATAACGACAATTAAAACCTAGGAAAGATCTAAATCAGATCTAACACGAAAATAACAAGAACACGAATAAATACACGGAAATTAAAAGATAGATTTGACGGTAAAACCTTGACCTGACAATCACGACGCAATTAATGACGATGCGGATTGAAGAACCAAGATTGGTGAACACCACAAGGGTTGTCAATTCCTTGATAAGTTCGTTGGGTGAACGCCACAAAGAATGAATATTTGATAAGTTCGAAACAAAAGGGATAAACTCAACCTTTAACAAGAGAATCATCTCTCAATTTAATTCATAAACTCAAACTTTCTCTCTTGTGTACAATCATGGTAAAGAATATAAATAAGCAAAATAACCTAGTCGCTAATTTACTCAAAATAGAATTCTAATTAAACTAAAACACTAAATTAGGAAAATAACCTAAAAACTAAAAAGAAAATAAAATAATTGGAAAATTCCTGGAAAATCTGGCGTTGCTTATTTACGGCCGTGACGAACCCTTTTACGGCCGTAAAGGCCTTTCTGATTCAAAACTATGTTATTAGTTACGGTCGTGACGAATTTCTTACGGCCGTGAAATGCCCCTGCTTTGAATGTTACGACCGTAACTTCCAGGCTTACGGCCGTAAGCCCCATTCTGCTGAAATTCTTCTTTTTTCTTCGATAATTGATTACGGCCGTGATTGTATAGGTTACGGCCGTGAATGCCCTCCCTTATGGCCGTAATGGATTTTCTACCCCAAGAACTTCGTTTACTCGGCTCGGCTTGATCTGTCCCTCTTCTCGGCCCGACTCCAACATGGAACTTGCTCCGTTTTGCACGTAGATCATTGTCATATTACCGATGGCTCGACTTCGCCCTTCAATGTCTGGTCCGGATCATATCATTTTGTTCTTCACCAACATCTTCAAGGGGTGGAGGATTTTCTTCCTCAACCGAAGTATTGGCCGGAAAAGGTTGACCAGTGGATGCGGAGGGACGAGCTTGACGTCTATTAACCATGGCTGATTGTATCTCTTCCCACAGACGGTGCCAATTGATGCTGTCAAAAATACTAACCTTGACGTGGTAGGATCTGATGATACTTGATTGCTGGAAAAAATCAATGAACTCGCCTTGGATGACCTGCAAAAAAGGCGAGGAGGATTCTTCCCGTCGCCCCTCCGGTGTGAGAATTAGTTTTCTGAAAAAAGGTAGAGAGAAAATATTTTGCTGGAAAACGTAAAGAATAATGGATGAATAATTCGTGATCAAAGAGACTGTATTTATAGGGCTAAAAAGCCATAACCTCTTTTGGTTAAGGTAAGAGTCCTTTTGATATAAACTTACTTTTTATGAAGAATTCCAATACTACAAGGAGTGATTTCCCCCTTTTTAGGAGGCTTCTTCGTGGGTTAGGAATCCTTTCTTACTTTGAGAGGCCCAAGAATGGAGGCCCATGGGCAAGGCCCATAGACAATGAATATCTAGAGTCCATCTTGTATCGGGTTATCCAGAGCGAAGTGACCGGGTTAAGCCGACCACCGTAACATTAAACGAACCGACCTTTAATAAGGTCGGGCATGACCCGACCTATGATAGAGGACAAGGTCGGGCTACAACTCTTGCATTGGGAAGATTCATACCTGATAAATTAAGAGGCCGGAAAATCTCATGGTCGGGATGTACCGACCCGGCGTATCCCAAATCAAAGGCCCACATTGAGATGACAAGAAAATAGTCGGATCACTTACCATCCTCAAAAACTCGGTTTTGTTTCTTTGCAGCTTCCGTTGTCATCCTCCTTATGCGAAGTTCTCAGATATAATGATGTAATTTGTCAATCATGAATTCGAGGAATAGAGAATATCCCGCATGAGATTTTATTCATTAAACTTAACGAGATATAAAGAACTGAAGTTAAACCTTCAATCAAAAAAAGTTGTAAATGTGACCATTGACCAGTCTTTATTGCAGGAAATATCATAAATAAATTTCTTCAAAATGAAGATTCCATTTCAAACATCATCTTCCAAATTCTGGTCACTATTTCTGAAGAGTTTTAATTGACATTACATAACGACTTCCTATTTTCTAGTAGATAATGATGATAATTGTCAAAGTAGCATCATCTTAAAATCAGATGACACTATAAACAAATAAGGGAAAAATAAAATCTTATTGTCCCGTACATGAGTAGCACAATTTAACTGGTCCAAAGTTCTGCATTGCATACCATTTTATAACTAAAGGAGGAAGTAAAGAGTCAACGTGAGGCTCATATGACAAAATAAAATGATAGCTGAGAACTAAAGTGAAGAAATGGCTGAGATTGCAAGAAACATCTCTTACAAAACTGCACTAAATAATTTTCAGCAGTTTTTCATGACTCATTCAAGCACATCACTTTGATGTACTTCAAATGACATCTAAGGCTGCGTTTGATAGCGAGAGTGGAATTTGGGTGGAAAGAAAATGAATTCCAGGAAATTGAATTCTAGGGAATTGAATTCCTGGGAATTTGAAGTTTAATGTGTTTGATTGGTTTAATTTTTTAGGTGGAAAAAGTAGGAAATTTTCCAATTTTTTTTGTTTGATTGACATTATTTTCCATGAAAAATAAAGTAAAATTTATCTATTTTAATAAAAAAAAAATATATTTTTTTTATTTTTTCACACATTTGTACTTGATAATAATAATGTTAATTTTTAGAAAAAATTAAAATCAATTAACAACAACAAAAATGATCAAACGTAAAGAAAACTATATAAAATTTTCCATGAAAAATAAAACCTCCACTCCTCCTAGGAAAACGAATTCATTCAAAACAAGGAAAATACCAAATTTCGAGACAAGTGGAAAAATGAATTCCATGAAAATCTTAGGCAACCAAACAGCGCAAAGCTGGAAAATCATATTTTCCATGGAAAAGAACGCATATCAAACGCACCCTAAGAGTAATCATCTTCACGTCAATACATTATTGCAAGCAGACTACAGAGGAACATGAGCACTTCAGGCAAAGTTACTTCAATATGGATGGCAGGGAACCTGCCAGCCCAAAAAGTTTGTTGAGATTCATCAATTCATAAGGTATTCCTCGAAGTTACGACAGATAGAAATACCTCCAAGTTACAACAGATAGAGCTCAGGAGTACCAATTTATGAGAAGTCCCCTAGTCTAGAGATTTGGTAAAGTGTCATTGTGAATAAGCCCATGTTTGATTCCCATTTAATTTTACCACATTTTTCTCTCTTCTTTTCGACCACACCTTTTATAATAAAATAATTTTACAAGTAAATCATAATTCTTCCATACTTCTGAACCATGCATTCTCCAAAAAAATAACTAATCCAAAATACATTTTCCCCAAAACCTCATTATAATGGGTCTCAAACAGGGGCTAAATATTATAGTAGAAAAGCAACTATGAATGTACATATCTTAGACTAAAGTGCATCCAGTTCAATATCAGATGCTAATGGTTTAATTTTTATAAACGAGGTTGTAAGCATGTGCTTTCTAGAACATATTTTTCCTTTTTCCAGGCGTATGAGAAAATAATTTCGTGGAACCAATGGATAACTAAAGAATTGAGACCAAATGTGGTGACACAATGATGAAAGCCTTCATTCTCAACTCCAACGTTGATTAGATGGAAAATTCCCTTCTTAATAGTTCAATTTTAGACAATTAGATGGAAAATTTCCTTCTTGATGGTTCAATTTAAGACAAATCTTGACACTCAGGTGCGGTTTTAAAATCATGGCCTGTTATGGAAATTTTCCTTCTTGTAATATTTCAATTTAAGACAATTCTAGACACTAAAATCAGGTTTGGCATCAGTCCCACCTTTGGCAGTAGTTAGGTCATTAAAGAATAATCTTCCTGTTAAAGGTAAATGAAATATGGAACTCAACATTTCCGAAATGTGTTTTCTTAACATAATTTGAAGCATGAATTGATTGGTGCTGGGGGTATAATCACTCCCATACTCTAAATATTCAGGCTTTCTGGATTCATTTGTTGCTTTGGATCACGAATCAAGCAGCCTACACCCAACCGAGTTCATTCCACTGTAGTGTTAAAATGTAATCTCACCACAACAAAATGCTCTGAGCCAATATTCCCGGAATCAACTGAGAAAGACTGAATATTCATAAACCAAAATGAAATCTTCGAAATAAATAAGACTGCAACTGGAAAAATAGATTTAGATATTATCATTTCAAAAAGGTCAGGCATACCGTAAATGATTTCAACACAATGCTTGTTCCAATTAGTACTAAAATACACATATCCTAGTCAACGAAAATGAAGAAGAGTATAACAGTCCACATTCCAAAAATCACAAAGATTTTACAGTTACATTATGCTAGATTCCTCAAAATACTTCAAACATTATTCTTTCGTCCCAACAAAATATTTTTTAATGCCAAATAAAGTAGCTTATACATCAATTATTTTTTATATACAAAATTTTAAATAAACTCTTTCACCACATACATTTTGTAGCGCCCCGAGTTCTATATACCCGGTTCGCCACGTCATCGTCTGATCTAACTTTTCAAATAATATTTTAGTGGAAGAAATAACTGAAATTCATTTTTGGCAACATTAAATAAACTGTAATGGTCGATAAAATTGAAAACATTTATGAAACAATTCGAAATAATAAATCGAGCCATTAATATTGTAAAGCAATTGACAATGTCATAATTTCTCAAATAACTGAAATTCTCAAAATTATCCAATGTTTGGAAATACGGAAATCATTAAAATAAGACTTTCAACCCTTTAACGACTATTACCACAATCACCCATCACTTGCCACCCTCTCCGAAATCTGCAAATGTTGTTGAAAATAGACATGAGCATTTCATAGAAATACTCAGTAGACTCATTGCCCATTAATTAATCTACAATATAGTTGAACACATAAATGCAGGATCTTTAGAAACATAGGGTGTGGGTAGTCTCTTCTTGTGCATTAAAGCACGAGGCTTCTCTTTGAAAATCATAGGCTCTTTAAAATAATCGGGTGTGGGTAGTCTCGTCTCGTGCACTTAAGGCACGTATGTTATGCATAACATCATCATTTATCTTGCAAGATATTCTCTTCTTTCTTTCTCATACATAAAGCAAGTAGTTATGACAAGCATAACAACATAATTATTTCCGAAGAAATACATTCTCATCTCTTTTCATAAAATTGACTTTCACATAAGTCACATAACATTCACATTCACATGCAATCATAATTTAAATCAATTAATAGGGACGAGTCTACCTTAAACTTAACGAGTGTGGTTGAGCGGGAATGACTTCAATCTTTCAAATCTCCGTACACCTCGTCTAGCCAATTAGAAGATTAAGTCGAATTAGTCTTTTGAAATTTATAGTTAAAATGATTACTTAAAATTTAGGGATTGAAATTGCTGATTTTGAAAGTTCGGGGACTAAAACGAATAGTTTGAAAGTTGAGAGACTAAAATGAATAATTTGAAAGTTGAGGGACTAAAATGAATAATTTGAAAGTTGAGGGACTAAAATGAATACTTTGAAAGTTGAGGGACTAAAATGAATAATTTGAAAGTTGAGGGACTAAAATGAATACTTTTCAATAGTTGAGTCGAATCTCAAAATGAATATTAAATTGTATGGCTTGAAATAAGTGATTTTAAAAATGAAGGGATTATTAAAATCATTTAAAAAAACTTAAGGGCTGAAATGAATAGTTTAAAACTCAAAGGATTGATTTAAATCATTTTATAAACTTGGGGACTGAAGTTTAAATTCTCAAAAATCAAAATATTAAAACTAACCCACATTCTCTCTCTCTGGTCGTGACACAGAGAAGAGAGGTGAGGGCGATGGAAAATCGCCCCCTCCCCAAACCGGCCCATTACCGGCGTTTTGCCGGCGAGATGCCGCCGTCGAGCGGCGGCGAGCAGCAAGGTGTGCAATAGGTTAGGGTTTGTAGATTTTTGGTACGTGATTGGTGCGAAACCGAGAGGAAACGAGGCACTGGAGGTTCGGATTTTTTTGGGTTCTCCGGCGAGGAAACCCAGCAACGAAGGTAAGGTGTTGGGTTTTTTGTCTTATTTTTTGGTTTTGAGATTTATTTTATTTTTTTTTGGGTTTGATTTTGGATGGGGCAGTGGCGGTGAGAGGTGGTCCGAACTGGTTGTGCGGTGATGTTGGTCGTGGTGGTGTGTTGAACATGGCGGTGATGACGGTTTGGATAATGGTGGCTGGCTGCGGTGGTTGTTCCCTGCGTGTAGCGGTGGTGGAGCGTTTTGTGGAGGCGATGGTGACTGTGGTGCTTGGGTGCAGGTGGTGGGTAGTCGAGGTGATGACGATGAAGGAGGTGGCTGTGGTTCTGTAGTGGTTCGGTAGTGGTTCGATGGTGGTTTAGCGTGTTTGGTGGTTGGGATCGTGATGAGGCAGTGGAGGTGGTGGCTGCGAGGCGGTGGAGTCTGTTGCCGGTGGGTTGTGACTTCGACTGAGGTGTCTTGATTGGGAGTGGTTTGGTGAAGGGTTGTGGTGGTGTAATTGGTGTGTTGGTTTGCTGAATGGAGAGGCTGGGATGGTTTGAGTGGTGAGGTGATGCTGAGGGTTGGGTTTGGAGGAGTGGGTGATATAGGGCTAGGGTATGTTATGGTATGGTATGGTATGTGATTGATGTGATTGATGGAGGTTAGTAGTGTGAAAATCAAGACAAGCATTGCACGTAATTCGAGGTAAATTCGCACGCGGATTCAACTGGGTCAGAAGAATGAAACTGATAAAATGAGATTGACGTAATTTGAAATTTAAAAATGATTTTGAAAATAATAATTTAAATAAATAATTAAAATAATAAAATTTTGGAAATTCGGAATTTAATTTAAAATTGAATTAACTCGATATTTCTCGATTTGGCTAGACGAATGCGTCGTGACGTTAACTTAGAAATGGGTGAGATCGCAGCGGTGCGATTTTCCAAACTTTGAAATAATTATTAAATGGCATAAAAATTCTCGGTCACTACACATTTTGTATTTCTCCACTTTTCAACAATTAGTTTTTAACCAAAACATAAAAATAGTTTAATAACAATTTCATTAATGTTCACACCACACTCGTTGCACATATAAGGCTCAATTGTCAACTGCCAGTTACAAATTTATCATGACAATTTCGTTCCTATACAATATATTATCACTTCTATATTTAGCTCCTTTTTCGCCACATACATTATTGTTAACCTACTATTCAATTATGTATTTTTAGAAAAACATATTACACTCTTGTTACTATCTACATCGAAAACCACTATTTTTTTGCTTCAATCAAAACTCGAAACACATTTTTAACCACTCTACATAAATAACTGTACAATTATAATTATTGTAACCAAAAAAAATCGTTAATTAATGCAAATTCTTTAAAAAAAAATTATAAAAAAATGTCCATAGTTTATACCACAAGTTTATTTCCCTATTCTTTAGCCTTATTCCAACCTTTAAAAAAGAATTACTGGATGACAATATTTAACGAGTGTTTCAACTACTGATTTAAAGCGTAGATTATAGAAAAATTGGTGGTTAAACATACAAGTGCTACTTTACCAAATGCGTAATAGATATACAAATTAATTTATTCAGATTTCTAAAAAAGATTAGTTCATTAAAAATCTCATCATAAAATACAACGTAACCTCAATTTGGTAACACTATTATAGTTTATAAATTAGTTTATTTTTTATTTTAAGGTAAAATATGCAAAATTTATTTACTGTGAAAGAAAAGATTGGTTCTAAGAAAAAAATGTAAATAAAGATTGAAATTAAATATATGAATCAAAAAACCAAAAAAGATAAAACTTCCTTATTCGATTTCCGATATGGAATTGAATAATACTCACAATACGTTTAAACCTTGAAGTGCGCAGTTTCTGATCATTCACTGAACAAAACTCAGATCTGAAAGAAACATAGAAACCCGCAAAACCGTTAGATATGGTTCACACTATACGGATAAATGAAGGAGGGAAACTTCATAATAGTTGTGTTGCAGAGGTAGTTTATGCTTGCCTATTTTGATTGTTAAATTTTTTCGACTCTTGTTTACACAGTTTGAGCTGGGTTTTCTTCTATCTTCTTGCTGAATATTATTTTTCCCAAAATTTAACTAAGCTCAAAAATCAGTTCTATTGGAAACTAAAATAAATCTATGAATGATTATGGGTACCTTTGTTATTCTTCTGTCCAAGGTGTTCCTTTGAGTGAAAACCTTAGACGACGAAGGCTCTCGAAGGAAGGAGGAAGAAATTTTGGATGTACGTTGGGAGCAAATTAGTCTAGATGATAATGAACAGTTGAAGATTTAGAATGTGAAGTGGTTAATTAATGGATTTGTTTTCTTCTAGCATAAATAATGAGGGAATGACCGCCTGAAGATGAAGTGAGGAAACTGTGTTGAAGAATTTGTCGGTTGAAGAGAGGAATTATGTGTGTGAACAGAAGAGGCAGTGTTTTTCCGGTGTAAATAACGTTAGAAGAGATATTTTCTCACGGCCTTATTCCTCTTCAACGTCATCATACCGTTACGAAACCAGAACTTCACCTCATGGTGTGAAAAGGAATGGGACATATTTTGTGAACAGTAAATTTATTTGCTCTTTTATGTAGAGGGGATACATCACTATCTTTGAATATATTTTGAATGTGAGTTGCCTTGGTGGGATTTGAAGATGGGTGGAGAACATGGAGCAGGAGGACTAAACTACTGACCTTGTCATAGCTGTAGGAAATGGGGTCATTGGGTGGATGATTGTCCAACTAAGAAGCTGTGCCCATGGTGCGGGATGGGATATGTTAGATGGTTAGTGGTGGGAGATTTGTAACTGAACAAGGGGAAGTCATTCTTCAATTGCAACAAAATGTATTGCGAATACTTCAGTTGGGATAAAGGATAATCAAACGGAGTTCGTTCAAGGGGTTGGGATGAAGGACAATCAAGTGGAGTTCGTTCGATAGGTTGTGATGAAGATGCAAGCGATGAGATTTCTCACCTATTGAGAACGTGTGCATGGATAACACACGAAGAGGACGTGGAGATATCGCTTGTGACAATTCACAAGAATAAGATGTGAAAGCTTGATGTTAATGTTAATTATGTTCTGTTGGTAGAGTTCCTTAGGTGGTTTTTTTTTTTAGAAGTAGTGTGGCAGATTCAAATATTGTAATTAGTGTGGATGGTTTAATATTGTAACCCCATTTGCTTAGTTGGGTGAGGTTTCAACGAGTTAAGCGCGGTACTAAATATACTCCCTTCTCAGCTACGGACAAATGTGACACTCCTCAGTAATCCATCTGAACCCTTAGTCTTATTCCTTTGCCTAACAGGAAAACCCACTTTGTATGCATACTTTAGGTAATATTGAAAAATCTCGTCATCGCTAGAAAACTTCTTTCCAACCTCAGGCACTCACTAAATTCTCTCGGCTGTTAGTTCATCATTCACCCTGACATAGTTCTCCGGTATTATCTAATTCAGTTCCGCACATTCATGAACCACAATTATTTGATTATCATCACTAGAGATAAATTCATTTCCCACACAAAGATGTGAAAGTTCAAAATCGAGGAAAAATGAAGGATTTTGGCCAGGTTCAGCCAACAGTTGAAGATTATCAATCGAATAAATCAGTAGAAAATAAAAGAAAATACAAAGATTATGAATGGAATAAATCAGTTGTACAAAGGGAAAAATACAAAGATTATATTTGAAATAAATCATATCCAGCTCCCATCATTTCCCGGTTTGACTGGAAGCTGAAGCTTATGGTCAGGTTCGACCAACAGATGAAGATTTTGGTTAGGTTAGGTCAACTATTGTTATCTAACAATGGAATAAATTAGTTGAAAATAAAGGAGAAACACAAATATTATGATTTAGAACATCATACCCAGCTCTGAATTTTTCATTACAAGTATCGCCGACGAAAATGGAGTTATTGGTCCGGTCGAGGGTCGCTAGAGGCCATCATCGTTGGTGGCGGGAGAGTTGAAGCTTTCACGTAGAAATGAAGAATTGGATTGTTGGGTATTAGATCTGATATTTGTATGGCCCTTCCTGCAATTTCAAGGTTGTCAACAATAGATTTTACTGCATTTAGATGTTCATCGATGTTGTTGGATCCTTTTCTCATCTTTTACGACTCTCCATTCAAAAAATCAATCTGGATTTGTTCATAACACCAAAGCTCACTGAGTCAGGTTCATTCTGAACGATAAGGTGTGATTGACTCCTAGCAATGGAGGCATCACAGTAGTGGAGCTTGCTGGAGAAGTGTTGCTGTTAGTATTGGCATTTACCATCACTAATTCCTCTCCCACTTTAGGTAAGTCGAACCAGTAAAAGCAACTACTCAGGTTTGTGATGATTCTCCATTTTGTCTGAGTACCTCAACCTTCAAAGCATTCACTATGCAATTCAAACCCACTAGTTATCTCAATCCAGTGTATGCAAACTATCAACTAAATACTAATGTCATGCAGTACATTTCTCCATTAAGCTGAATAAATGACCTTTGTAGCGAGTTTTAGGTCGGTGACTCCCAAGTCAGATGACCATAGGGCACTAGGTATATAAATACCCCTACGAGCTTAATCACTCGAGTTACTAGGCTCCGAAGAAAAGTGTCCAATGTATGCGTCCTAATACTTTTTTTCCCTTCTTCATTTTTCTCTCTTTTCTTTTTCAATATTTCTTTTCTCTAATGTAAATCTAAATGGATCACCACTCTTTTAAGTTTTCTAGATGATCCATATAACGAGCTTTAGGCTGGTAACTCCCAAGTCAGAAGTCTATAGGGCACCAGGTATTAACATACCCTTATAGACTTACTAACTTGAGTAAAAAAAGCTACAAAGAGAGGTAATGTATGCATGCATGTTCCTACTTTACGACATAATTGAAATAAATGGGAAATGGGACAAAACCACTAGCATTCGGTCATTACCTAGCTTCCACTTGTATGTCAAGTCTACTCCATACATAATATTCCACACATGGAATCAAAACACCCTTAACCAATTTTAATCACCAATTCAACTGCCCCAAATGTCTACCTATTAGGTAAAGTAATTGAGTAATGTTTTCATATGGGTGTTCTTGGTTCATTACTGATAACCTATTCTTTATATTCGAGCATCACCTATACGCAAAATAATCAAGTTGACGTGCTCAATTAATAATCTAACATGAATCAAATTATTCCAAGTATAACACATATATTCACGATTCATTAATCACTCAATTTCAAATATGAAGTGCGGCAAAGCTATTCAACCAAACACTCAAACATCCAAAGATACAAAATTTTTTAATTAATAAAAAAAAAGTGAAAATTTAACTTGAATTTTTGCACACACCCCAGACTTAAGTATCACATTGTCCTCAATTTGTTAAAGAAATTACACGAGCTAATAAACACAAGAAGTAATAGTGTACACCCTGAGGTGTAGTTTGGTGCTGTAGAAGACCACTGAGACTGTTGATATGTGGGTGTCAGGACAACCTGCTTGCTTCCTTGTCCCTGAACTTGGACTTTTCCTCTAAGAATTCACAATAGGCATTAGCGATAACATATATATAAGGTTTAAATGTTTGTAGCTAATCCACACCAAAAAGATTTAAAATCTCTAACTTTTATACTCTATTCGTCCCACAAAGATAGACTTACTTCTATTTTCACACAGATTAAGAAAACATAATTAATATATGTTGGAACTATAAATTTATCTACATTCTACCTAATATACCCCTACATTAAATAATGAGTTATTCATATTTGTTGATAACAATGCATATTAAATAGGGGTATATTAGAAAATGAAGACATTAATTTAATATACTCTAAAAAAGGAAAGCGGCCTATCTTTGTGGGACAAACAAAAAAGGAAAAGAAGCCTATTTTTGTAGGACGGAGGGAGTAATAATTATCTTAATAGAGTGTACGTCACTGAAAAAAATTCCCATGACTAGGAAAAGATAGGTTTTACAATTTGTTTTGAGGATTGAAAATCGAGGTGCAACCTTAAAATTTCTATCATATCCTATTTGGATCGAGATTTTTTATATTTTAGGTCCGAAAAAAAAAAAAAAAATTAATTAAAAAAAAATCCATTATGTGTAAAAATCTACTAGTTACTGGGCGACGATGATAACATTTTATTTTAAGTAATTAAGAACTCCAAAAAAGTTGTGGGAAACATGTCATAATTTCTAATGCAAGTTATAATGCAAACTACGTGATATTAAAATTCAAAAGCTGAAGTTTAAAGTTTAAAAATCAAGTTACCACCCTTTAGTTCTTGATTTATAGCCTCTAGCTCAACTTTTTGCAACTCCCATCATGGTGGCTTGAAAGAGGCTCTTAATGCCCTACACTGCTTGCAATTTCCCGTTTTACACGTCTCAACCTTACTTGGCACTTTGATTAATCTATGATTTGTGCTTTGAGCGTCCTCTTGCTTTGCCTCATACTTCAAATTTTCGCCTTTCTTTTGTACTATTCCTTCCACCTTGAAACAACTTTTAGGTTGATAGTATTGATCCAGGTGTTGAGTGATGTTGAAAGTTACTTGTTCATCCTATACCCTTAAGATCACCTATCCTTTTTCAATATCTATCAAAGCTCATCCCTTGGCAAGGAATTATCTAAGTATAAGGGGCATTCAACTGTCCTCTTCAATGTCCAGAATCACAAAGTACATTAGAAAGAAAAACTTATCCACTTTGACTGGCACATCTTCTATGATTCCATATGGACACGTTAACAATCTGCTAGCTAGCTGTAGTGTGATTGTGGTGGGTTTCGGTTTTCCCAATCCAAGTTTCCTTTATTGGCCAGATGAATGAACAGCCTGGTGCTCTTATGAGAGTACTGCCCTCGATAATTCCTGCTCGTTAATACATAGAGTTCCATAAGCATATCTTGAGTTGGTACGAAAATGGGAACCCCAGTAGCAGGAGACAAAAGATTCATATGAAACTCTCCATTCATTAGATAGAGAAGATCACCAAGATTTCGTGACTCATTTTCGTGACTCATTGCCAAACTGATTCATTGGTAGTGAAAAAAGCAACAACCTATGAATGTTCCCGGTTGGGCGCTTTACCCAAACAGAAAGAGACATTAAATTAACATTTTCCCCTAAATCACCCAAAACTCTATAAAAATCAAAATTTTCAATATTACAAAGAATAGAAAAACTCCCTGGATCTTCGAGTTTTGGTGGAGTTTGCTTTGAAAGATTCCACTGCATTCTTCAATTAAGGATACAGTGACGTGATCCAAAGAAGGAGCTCCAAGGAGAATTCGAGCTATCGTCGATACAACAGTGATGTACATGGAAAACGGACCAAGTTTCAGGTTGGAGTCGAGCCAAGAAGGCGAATGGATCATGCTGAATCAAATGGGTGAAATTTGGGAATCAATACCATATTTACGGCCGTAAACCATGCATCTCACAATCGTAAGACTCTCTTGGGTAAAAATGAAGATTTTTAGAAAATCCTTACTTATGGCTTAAGTCCAGTCGTCACGGCCATAAGTCTTAAAAAAAAGACCAGTTACGGCCGTACAAGAATCCTTCATGACCGCAACTCCGATTTTTCGGATTTTCGCGAATTTTAATTATTTTTCCATTTTCAGTTATTATTTTCATATTTTGGGGCCCATTAGCGGCTTAACCTAGTTTTAGGTCAATTTTAGTTTATATTATGAATTTCATTCATTGTAAAGACAGTTTGGTTGATTATGGAATTAAATTGCGAGAGAGTTTTCTCTTATTAAAGGTTGAGGAGTCCCTTTTTCTTGAACTTATTAAAGATTTAATCTTTGTGGCATTCACCCAAGAACTTATCAAGGGATTAGGCAATCCTTGTGTCTTTCACCAATTCCATTTCCCCCCCCCCCCCCCCGCATCGTCAATTCTTGTGTCATGAGATTTGGGTTGGAATCCTATCATCTAATTTTTATTGTTTTTCGTTCAATCAAATTTAGATCTTTCCTATCGTGTTTATTATTCCTCTTTTTTGTCACATTTCCCGATTGGGTTCGCATCTTACAGTCTAAAATTCCTCTAACTTCCTCTTTTTAGGTATTATCTCTTTCATGAACTTGAGATAAAGGGGCATTTGAGCCAGAGCCCTTGCAAAAGGTATGTTAATATGCAATTTCTTTAAAACTTCTAAAAAGTTACCAAACTGCTTTTTCGGCTTGTACTTCTTGAATTGTTGAGGAAAAAGAATTGGTGGTACATAAGCTTTGACAAGAGGTGGAGATTCCTATTTCAATTATTTAGCCTTTTCTTGAAGTGTTGAAGTTGGTGTTGCTTCTTTCTCAATTTCCTTTCCTTTGATGACTATCTGATGCTTATTCTTTTCAGACCTTTAAACATGCATTTTTGGAAGTTGAACACCACTTCTGGTAGTTATAACTTGCAATTCCTTTTGTATCATATGCCTTAAAAGTGCTTGAGGAAACGGGATTGAAGGTTCTATGCCTTTGGTGGGACACATTCCTCTGTGGGGATGTATGGACAATCCTCAATATCTACTTTAGAAATTGGAGTATCAACTTTTTCTTTTCCCATTGTAGATATCACATTGATTTGCTCCCTAGGATTTTTTCATTGTATAGCTCGGCAAGCTCCCTGATGCTCTATTTGATAGTTGTTCAGCTATCTGTCCAATCTATGTCCCTAGCTTCAGTATTGATGCTTGTTGATTCTGAGACTTTATTTTAGTCTTCTTAAACATCTTCTATGTTCTTTATAGGTACTGCAGATACATATCCGCCAAACTTTGTCTATTTTCTTGTTGTTGATTGTTGGCATTCTGATTATTTGAACATCTAAAGTTCGGATGTTGCCTCCCACCCGGATTGTAAGTTTGAGAATAAGGGTTGTACTATTGTTGGTTACCATTTTGTACAAAGTTGATACGTTCTTCTGAAGTGGCAATAAAAATACACTCCTCAGTAGGATGATTTGCTCCGCAGTTTTCACATATTGGACATTAATGAATGGCATGAACCCCTTATGCTTGTTCCCTGACCAAAAATTCTACCTGTTTTGTTAATGCAAATGTCTGAGCATTAATAGCGTCTATTAACTACAAGTCAGCTGGAAACATGGTGTGTATTTTTGCTATCAACTCCAGCAGACCCCATGCTTGACTCACATTTTTGTTGATGATAGACCCATTTTCCAATGAGTCTACTATATATTTGTATTGCGGAGTCAGTCCAAAATAGAAAAATTGTACTTGTAAACCCTCTTGTACCTATGATATGAACATTTTCGAAGTAATTCCTTGAATCTTCCCCATGCACCATGGAAGTTTCTCCCGTCATATTGTTGGAATGTAGATATCTCTAGCTTCATCTTGGCTATCTTAGTAAGCAAAAAATATTAGTTGCAGAATATTTTGGCTAAGTCGTCCCAAGTAGTGATGCTAGCTTTAGGTTTTGAATCGAGTCATTTCAATGCAGCATCCCTTAAGGTAAAAGGAAATAACCTTAATTTGACAACATCTTCATTTATCCCGTCTAACTGGACATTTTTGGCACATTCTTGAAAACGGGCAATGTGAACATGTGGATCTTCATGTGTTTTTCCATAGTATTGCATGTTGTTTCTGAAAAAGTTCATGAGATCCACTCAAATCTTGAAATTATTCCTCCCAAATGGCAGATAAAAAACATTGGAACAATTAATAACTAGAGCAAGTGTTAGAAATTGCACCATAGGAAGATTTCCCTAATCATCATCATCTTCAAATTCTTCTCGTCGCTAAATATGTGAAGCATTTAATTGAGCATCCAAAGCAGTGGCCATGGCAGCGTCTTGTTCCATATCTATGCAATCCTATTCTTCAAGAATGGCATAATCAATGACGTTTATTTCACTCGATATTTTTTGGCAAATCATACCACATTTGTGAAGCATCATTTGGCTATAATTCCTCTGTAATCTCCTTTGTGGAGTTTCGTCAATTGATCAAAAGGGACTGAATTTCCAGTTTGATTATCGTAAGAGTTCCATATATTGAATATTTGCAACTTTGGTCTAAATGTCCTCAACATTCTGGATGAAATTGGAGTATTCCTTGCAGAATCAGAGCTTGAACCTCTTAGGAGGCCATGGTCTTTGTGGTCTATCAAAACTAGCTTCTTCTACTTCTTCACATGTTCCTTCTAGCCCTTCCACATTTTTTGCCTACTTAATACTTTTGTGACAGCGTATACAAAGAACTTCTCAAGCTTTGTCTAGATCAACTATCATCTTACCCTTGTGCTCTAGTCATTCAAACATACTAGGACTCTCGTCCTCTTCTTCATCCATTACCAATTGGAACTTTAGAAAATTCTGGTCATATTTGGGATGCCCATATTCACTCCCACAAGATTTGAGAACGGATACTCTTCCACCGCTATTTTGTTTTGTTATCGAACGAACTCGTCTAGATAAAATAGCATTCTAAAAAATATTTCACAATACCAAACAATTGGGCAAGTTGTCCAATTGGTACTAGGATTAAATTTAATTATCTCATAAGGCAGAGGTCTTGGATTCGAATCTTGGGAATGCGTCTAGAAACCTATGAGGGGTAAGATAGGTTAAGACTCTCCTAAAGTGGATAGTACATTGTTCTAATAACTTGGGCACAGAGGCTGGGTCGTTACATAACTATTCTGATAGATTTCAAAACAACTTGACGACGACACTGATTCAACTTCTTCACTTTTCCATTAGTTGATGATGGAGACCAAAGGTTGAGGATCTTGGATGCTGTAGGAAGTACATGTAGAAGAGATGGTGATTTTAAAGAAAAGTAGACATATTTAATTGAATTAACAATTCATCCATATGCCAACTTATATAACATTGTTTTTACAAATAGTTAAACACTTAAATAGTTAATCAAAAAAATTATTTAGAAAAAGTTAAAATAATTTGTCTTATTCAATATAAAAAATTGAAGAATTAGGGAGATTCAGTTCTTATACATTGATTTTTCTAGAATAGAGAATCGAACTAAACCCGTCAGTTCTCAATTATAGTATTATTCTGATATTTAATATAAGAAATCGAACCAACCCACATGGATTAGTTCAGGTATTGGTCCGATTAAGGAGTTTTGTCTAGCCATAGCAACTGCTAGTTTGGGAATTACTGGTAGGGATGGTGGTTGTGTTGTGGTAAAGATGCAAGAGATGGTGATTATTGGTACATGAGACAGTGACGATGGTGGGTCTGGGGATTTTGATGGTCGGGGTTGTGGTTTTGGCATATTATAAGTTGAAGAGAAGGTATATTTGAGAAGGTGATGGTGGTGGTGACTTACATAGCTTGTTGTATGATTGTGGTGCAATGGTGATGCAGGTGTTGTTGGTTTGAGTTTAGAGTGGAGGATGAGATGGCGATGGCGGTGGCGTGTGGTGTGGTGATGGTGAATTTGAGAAGGTGGTGGAGGATTTGAGGAGGTGGTGGAGTGGCGATGTTTTCCGTGGTGCCAGTGTGGTGAAGTGGGGTGTGTGAGATGGGGAGACGAAGGATAATTTGTGACCAATTAGTAAGGCACTTGTGATAAATGAATTTGAGAAGTTACCTATAAAATTTGTATTTGATATGGAGGTAGGAGGGTGGGTGGTGGTGGTTGATGTTTGCTAATCGAAAGTGTTCGATGTCGCATCCAAGTAATAAAGTGGATTTTTTGAGTCCGAGTTATCGTCCCACAGAGATTGTAATTGAGTACCGAAATTGTGTTAGTTTCGCTTTATTTGAATGGTCAAATAGTTATGGATTGTTTAAACTAAAATAGTAAATTAAACTAAATAAAAGAGAAGAAAAGACTACACATTTAGAATTTCAAAATTGATATTTGTAAGTGTTGGGACATCAAATTTCACATTAGTCAATACTTTTAATTCCATTTATCTAGTTTTATTCTTATTTATGTGCTTGATCGAATTCACTTATGCATATGAAATTCCTCTCTCGAGTTTAAATCGACTCTACCTAATTAGTTCACCGTGTTTCAAGAGAGCGGGTCATAATAATTAGGTGGATGGAAAACAAGAATTCATGCAGTGATTGCAATAATAACAAATGTATATTTTATTGTTCGTCCAATTATTGGATTTTATTCTTAGATCTAGGTTGTTAACTCACCTCTCGAATTATGAAAAGAACCCATTAAATCAATGAATCAATCGCGAACTAATTCATGTATTAAAAACAAACAAAAAAATCAACACGTGTAATGAAAGTACAAAAGTAGAATTATAGAATGAAAAGCCTAAAACTAAGCAACATCGAATATCCCAACTATAAAATTAGTCGTTCATCAATAAAGAAATAAAAACATAGAAATAAATATAAATACGCATGAGTAGTTTATCAAATTAACAAGAGAAAGGAAATCTTGCACCAAGTATTTTGCTCACCATTGATAATCTTCAATTCCCCTGGCATTTGTCTTGCTTTTTGCCTCCAACATGTGAGCGATAGAACTATGAATTATTAAATTGAGAGGCTATGAAAAAGTCTCCAAAGGCTCTCTTTTTCGTGCATGAGAAGTTGTATATATAGAAGAGGAGAACATCTAGTAGAATAAGTGAGAAATTAGGTAAAAAATATGCATGGGCCGAAAACTCACCGTTGGGCCGGATAGTAGGGTTTATGGTGGCTGCGTAGGAAACCTAGGCTAGGTTATGCCCATTTCACATGTTTTCGCGCGACCACCTGGTTGGATGAATGTGGATAGGTAGGCTAATAGTTCCTGCAAAATTTTCATCTTTCAGCTTGTACAAGTAGGTTCATGTAGATTTATTACACCCCAATCCTTCAACTTTCTATTGCTCCAATTAAGTCCCCAAAATCCTTAATTCTTCCAATTGACTTCCTCTCGTCCTCAATTTCCTTAAAGCATTTTCCCATGTACACAATTTAAGCTCCAATTATCATCAATTTGTCCTTTGTTTTCTTCATTTCCTTAGCTTGTTTGATTTTGGGATATTTTTTTGCATTGTAAACAAATAATAAACAGTTAGGTAGATTTTATTCTGAACGATAATATAGTATTCTAATTTAGACATATAAATAAGTATATAAAATACACATATGAAATACCCCCAAACTAGAATCATTGTTCGTCCTCGAACAAAGTAGAACTAAACTAACATATAAAAATAAAATAGCAAATATTTTTGTCATATCAACTTGTTTATCATATGCCTCAAAAATTCAGATCACATTGTACTATAACATATAATTTTGAACAACACAATAAAATGGTTCTAGTTATCCCATGTTAGACTTTCAAGTGTGTGTGTGAATAGCTAAAGTCAAATGCATACTTATGCAAGAACATACTTAACATAGCGTGGCTAATTATGAGTAAGCAAACCCAAATCCCCTGTGGTCAATTTATGATGTTATAATGATTCACCTTTCATCGCTCATAAATGATCATAACTTACTATTTTTTTCTCAAATCCCATGATTCCCTCTATTGTGGTTTCTAGGCATTTATATATTTTGCATATTTCCACATAAGATAGTCAGGATTATAAATATGCATGCTCAAAAAATCAACGGTAAGCAATTCCCAATTTCACACCTCCAATTTTTGAAGTTCAAGTCAACAAAACTTATATCATGCACTTTATTATTTTATGAAAGACTTTTTCTTTTTATTGTCCATTCTTTTACCATCTTTGTGCAATACTTTTCTTATTTTCTTTCTATGTAACCCTTTAACGAGTTTAGTCGATGACTCCCAAACCAGACGACTTTAGGACATCAGGTTCAAAGAACCCTTCAGACTTAATACCTCGAGTAAAAAAGGTAACAAAGAAAAGTTTAAAGATATTTTAGTGTCTTATGTGTAAGTCAACTCTCTCTTAAGCTTTCTAAATGACCCATGTAACGAGCTTTGGGTTGATAACTCCCAACTCAGTTACATTTAGGGTACTAGGTCTTCACACCCTTACAAGCTTACTTGCTCGAGTAGACAAGCCTACGAAGAGTAGAATAAGACTTTTAGCATTTTTTTTATTTTTATGCTAGAGTTAGCTTATACCCGTTGACCAAATTATTTCAATTGAAAGTGGAAAACCAAAAATTACATACCCTCAACCCATCAATACATGCGCATACTAATCTTTCCACCCCTAAAATGCTTCTTGAGCAGTTTGGTTCTAATTTAGGATTGAGATGTCTAAAAATCTAAGTTTCGGGATTATAAAGTCATTCCTATGTTCAAATTGCATAAATACACCCCACATATGTCAAACACACTCCTAATAATGGCTATGTGCTTGAGAATATGAAAATCTAACATGAATAACAAGACAATAAAATTCAAGTTTTATACATTGTCCATTACTCTAGCTAAAGCAAAAAGTTGATCCAAATTATTTCCTAGGCAATAAACATATCAACAAAAATCGCAAATTTTTCAGATTTTTTTTTTTAATCCCAAAGAACCAAATGAATGCAAAGAATTAGATTTCCACCCCCAAACTAGAAATATACATTACCCTCAATGTATCCAATAAAATATATGATAACTAAATAAACACATAAAAGAGGGGTTCAAGTACTTCCCGAGTTCGGAGATCCATTGCGTTCACTTGAAGTTATTCCCTTGGATTCGCCTGGATGTTTCAATCCTCTTTCTTCCAGTTCCAAGTTTGGTTTGAGGTGTTTGAAGTGGTGTTTTCCTTGGAAATAAGAGATAAACAACATTAGAAGCATAAACACCATCAATAAATTAAAATAGATCAACTCTCATATCCCCAAACTAGGAATAAGGTATAAATCTGAATTTTAAAACATGTTTGACTACCTATATTCAGGCCCTGACATCACTATGAAAAATTGAATTTTTTTGAGTCATCTTTGGACACATGAAAGTACATAATAAGGTCTATAACATGTCAAAAATTTAGAGCGTTTGGAGTTTAAAAGGGCCTTGAAATGGTGTGACAAAGTGGTCACTACTGGCTGAAAAATCAGTGATATGCCTTGCGGTGACCTTGCAGTGGTGCTTAGAAGTTCCTATCAACCCCAATCCAAGTTTTGTCCATTGTGAAGATTAAAATCATGAATTAATGGCACATAATAGATTTCAAACCTACTTTGAAGATGATTTTCCCAATGTTTTTGCAAAAAATTGATGAAAAGCTCTCAGAAACATTTTATCAAACACATGGTGGGTACTAGTTATTTCACAACCAATCTGTTATCAAAACCTAGCATTATCCAGAATTGAAATACTCACAATATCAAAGTTCTCATAAAAGCAAGAAAGACATTAAAAACTGCAATTTTCCAAAGTGCAGAGAATCAAAAATTTTGGGAAGATTGTGATGTTGTGCAAGTTCTTATGTTGCTCAAATCCATATGAATGTATGAAAATTAGATGTCATGAGTGGTTGGAATGAATTTAGGGAGAGAAAATAAGAGTGACATTTTGAAATATTTAAAGTTCTTGGTTTTATTCAAAATTGTCGAATTTTTGCTACAGGTTACTGTGTGGCCACGCAGTTTAAGTTCAGGTGGCCGCATAGTGCAAACCTATAGCATCTGCTGAATTTTATGGCATGCACGTGCCCACCACATCTCAAGGGTGTAGCTACACAGCAACTCAGCTGAACACTAATTTCATGCAATTTTGAATTTGAACTCAACTTTTCGATTCCTAAACACCTTGTTATTAATGCATTCACCCACCTATACTTTGATCATGTCTTGAAATACATGTCATGCTTTCGTTTATGATTTAACATTTACCATTCAAGCATGCAAGTATGCGTGTAGGATTAGCATTTCAATGGAAAGAACATGCTAAGAATGCTCAATATGCACCAACTTATGCTTTCAAATTTTCCAAGCCAAGAATTAATGATGCAATTGATGCTCAAAATCCAACTAGGACTATGCAATTATCAAACATCTCAATGTGGTGCAACAAATATCATGCTAAAGTGATAACTCAACCATGTGAAAATAAATACTAAGCTATCAATGCAAATAAATCCTAAAACTAAACATAAGACAATAAAGAAAGCATAATAAATAAAAGAGAGAGAAAATTGGATTTCCGCCCAACAAGTGCTCCGTTTATAGTATAAGCTCGAATTTTTATCGTAATTGTTTAAGGGACTCTAAATAAGGCTTTTGATGACCTTCTTTCTTTGTCGCTTTGCTCCAATTCGCATTGAAACTCCAAAATTTTACCTTGCCCATGTCATATATGTTGATTTCTCCACTCAATTCGAACTTCAATATGTAAACTTCAATCATCTCTTCAGTGCCAATGATGAAATCAAAATTTTCCCAATTATTGAATTTAGAGGATTACATTGTAAAGTCGGCACCCTTAAGTGTCTCCTTGTTTATCTGCTCTTCTGTGATTAACTCCTCTTTCTCCCATTGATCTTCCTCTTTAATGGAAGTCTCCTCAAACTCGATGTCCGGACTTTGAATTGTTGACATTTGGACAATAACCTTTCATGGTAAATAATTTCTTTTGGTTCATCCACTCTTTCAAGTTGTCTTCTTTTTCTTCAGCTGTTTCATCACTTTTTCTAAATCATCTGATCTAGTCACCCGAAGTTCTGGCATCTGCACTGACTGTCTCTTTGATATGCTCACTATCTGATGCAAACCACGTAGCAATTGTAGCTACGCAACCCACAAAATATTAAAATCGACCCAAAAATGCCAAGAAACCCCGATTTATGGATCCAATTAAAATTAATTGAACCAAGCAACCAATACAATCATAAGGATATATTGACCACTTGATCACAAGCAATATTAATTATCACCGAGATTTGAACAAACAAGAATAACTCGCAAGTTCAGTTTTTATTCAATGAAGAATAAGGTTGTGAAAGCAAAATAACCTCTCAATAATAATATCAAAGTTGTGTGCATAATAATGAAAATTACATCCCTATAAATAGGGTCAAAACCTGACTAAAGAGTTTTAATTATACTAGAAAAGAAATACATAAAAATAAGGAAATAAATTAAAAATCCTAAAATTACGGATATTGACTTTTACGGCCGTGACTCCTTCCTTTACGGCCATAAGAAGCTTTCTGTTTCACAGTTACGGCCATGAGACTTTATTTACGGCCGTAAGAAGCTTTCTGAAAATATTAATTTTACCCGAGGCTGCATTACGGTCGTGACAATGTGTATTACGGCCGTAAGTCCAACTTCTTTCAAATTCTCAGTTTTCAACATTGGGCTCTTCACAGCCGTAAGAATTATGGGTTACAGCCGTGAATTTTGAAACTTTACAATTTTCTTCGACGGCTTGAATAAGGTTGATCCACTCGTCCTTTTAGCTCGGTCCCAACATGGAACTTGCTTCTTTTGATGACACATTGTTTTGGTCATTGTTTCTTGTACTAGCTCGTTTATTGCTTCGTTGGCCCTCTTTGTTTGCAATCGAGTCATCGGTCCTCCTTTGATTATCAATGGATCTTTACGCGGGCTTGTGTTCGTGGTCTGGATCACATCATCCCCTCCCCCTTTGAAAGGATTCGACCTCGAATATGTACCTACATCAAACGGAGATAGATCAGAAACATTAAATGTAGCTGAAACATTATACTCACCAGGAAGATCGAGTTTATAGGCATTGTTGTTGATCCTTTCAATCACTTGGAATGGACCATCCCCTCGCGGTTGTAATTTTGATTTACGTTGTTCTGGAAACCGCTCCTTCCTCAAGCGTACCCAAACCCAATCACCGGGTTCAAATATGACGCATTTTCTTCCTTAGTTAGCCTGCGATGCATAATGTTCATTTTTCTTTTCAATCGCCAACCTCACCTTGTCGTGGAGTGATTTAACCATCTCAGCTTTTTTCTTTCCATCTAAACTACTATGTTCATTCACAGGTAAAGGAATTAAATCCAATGGTGTTAGCGGATTAAAACCATAAACAATTTCAAATGGTGAACAAGAAGTAGTAGAATGTATAGTCCTATTATATGCAAATTCAACAAATGGTAAACACTCTTCCCAATTTTTCAAATTTTTATTGATTATGGTGCGTAACAATTGAATCATTGTCCTATTTACTACCTCAGTCTGTCCATCGGTCTGTGGGTGACAAGTTGTAGAGAAAAGTAGTTTTGTTCCCAGTTTGTTCCACAAGACTCTCCAAAAATGACTAAGGAATTTAACATCCCTATCCGAGACTATACTCTTAGGAACCCCATGTAAGCGCGCGACTTCCCTAAAGAAAATATCAGCTATTTTGGTAGCATCATCAGTTTTGTGGCATGGTATGAAATGTGCCATTTTACTAAAGCGATCTACTACCACAACAAAATCCATAAAGATATCGACCTTCTTAGTCCTAGGTAATCCCAAAACAGAATCTCTGCCCTTCTTAGTCCTAGGTAATCCCAAAACAAAATCCATAGAGATAACGACCCAAGGTTCACTAGGGACGGGTAAAGGCATATATAATCCATGAGATTTAATCCTAGATTTTGCCTTCTTGCAAGTAATGCATTGATTACAAACCCGAACCACATCAATCTTCATCTTAGGCCAATAGAAATGTTCACTTAGGATTTTGATGGTCTTTTTAACCCCAAAATGACCCATTAAACCTCCACTATGGGCCTCTCTCACAAGTAACTCCCTCATTGAACACCTAGGGACACACAATTTATTTTCTCGGAATAAATATTCATCATGTTTAAAGAACCTATCCACAGCCCCTTTACCACATGAATCATAAATACTAGAAAAGTCCGGATCATTAGCATACATGTCCTTAACGTATTCAAATCCAAGCAATTTAGCATTCAAAGAAGTTAAAAGAACATACCTTCGAGACAATGCATCTGCCACCGCATTTTCCTTACCTTGTTTGTACCGGATGACATAGGGAAATGTTTCGATGAACTCTACCCACCTTGCATGTCTTTTACTCAGCTTAGCTTGACCCCTCAAATGCTTCAAGGATTCATGATCAGTGTGTATCACGAACTCCCGTGGCCACAAGTAATGTTGTCATGTCTCCAACGCCCGCACAAGTGAGTATAACTCCTTGTCATATGTGGGATAATTAAGTGCAGCCCCCTTTAGCTTTTCACTAAAATAGGCTACTAGCCTTCGATCTTGCATTAAAACAGCTCAAAGGCCTAGCCCTAAGGCAGACATCACATTGAATCTCAAAAGTCTTGTCAAAGTTAGGAAGTGATAAAATCGGTGCTTTACACAACATATTTTTTATAGTCTCAAATGCATGCTCCTGTTCTACACCCCATTTAAACCCTACACTTTTTTGACAATTTCTGTGAGTGGTGCGGCAATTGTGCTAAAATTTTTAACAAAGCGCCTGTAAAAACTATCCAAGCCATGAAAACTTCTAACCTCAGTTATGCTTTTAGGTGTTGGCCATTCTTTAATAGCTTTGACTTTCTCTTCATCTACTTCTATCCCTTTAGCACTAACCACATAGCCAAGAAACAAAACTTTATCCATGCAAAAACTACACTTTTTAAAATTAGCAAAAAGTTGCTCTTGTCTCAAAACCACAAGCACACACCTAACATGCTCCACATGCCCATTCAAAGTTTTACTATATATCAAGATATCATCAAAGTAAACTAAAACGAATTTACCTATAAATGCATGTAAAACATGATTCATTAAACGCATAAATGTGCTAGGTGCATTAGTAAGTCCAAACGGCATAACTAACCATTCATATAAGCCGTATTTAGTTTTAAAAGCAGTTTTCCATTCATCTCCTTCCTTCATTCGAATTTGATGATAACCACTCTTAAGATCAATTTTACTAAATATACTAGAGCCATGCAATTCATCCAACATATCATCTAACCTAGGAATAGGATGACGATACTTTACCGTTATGTTGTTGATGGCTCTACAATCAACACACATTCTCCAAGTCTCGTCCTTCTTTGGTACTAGTAACAAAGGTACGGCACATGGACTCATGCTCTCCCTTATGTACCCCTTGCTCATCAATTCCTCCACTTGATTTTGAAGCTCCTTCGTCTCATCGGGATTACTCCTATAAGCGGGACGGTTTGGAATGATTGCTCCAGGTACAAAATCAATCTGATGCTCAATACCTCGAATGGGTGGCAACCCACTAGGTATATCCTCCGGTAATGCATCGTCAAATTCCTGCAAGAGAGAAATAGCCAAACTAGGGAGGGGTTTGTTAGCTTCATCAAGGGCAAGGAATGACTCCTTGTACAATAAAAGGACCACTGGTCGATTTTCCAAGAAAGCCTTCTTGATTTCACTACTTTTGGCATAGAAGCTCACTCTTGGTTTTTCTTTTCTGGCACTTGATAAGTATGGTTTTTGTACTCATCTTGACTTTAAATTCAGACAATTACGAGTGTTTTAGGATATAATATTGCTAATTATGTATTTATTTTGTTTGTTTTAGGAAAAACCCAAATTTGGACGCGTTTGGAGGCAAAACGGATAAAAAGGGACTAAAACCATACAAAATGAACTCAATTGCATCATATAAAAAGTCTAGGGACCGATTTGATCAGCAAACTATGGTAACATGTATATGGGCCTAATTCTAATCCAATGAGTGACCTAATTCTATATGAGCATCAATTTTTTCTGGAAAAAAGGGAAGAGCTGATTTGAGGGCTGCTGGAAACGAGAGAGGGAGCCGCTGGTGAGCTTAAGAGGGAGATTTCTTGAGGGATTATCATTCATCATCAAAAGTGGTCAGCGGTGGAGTATGGATTGAGTATCCTGGGAATAAAAGCAGCTGGAAAAGGGAGATATATACATTGGAGACGGTCAGCTGAGAGAAGAGAGGGCGTCTGATGCATTAGAGAGAGGAGCCGTGTGTAGAGAGCTGCAGGTGAAGAGAAAAGAGAGATATAATTGGCTGAACTTGAGATTATACACATATATACACACGACAGTAGATTTCTGGGAGATTGGAGAAGTATATAGATATACATATATACATTACCAATTGAATTGCTGGGCATAAAATTCAGAATCTGGGGAGCAGCCGAGGGAAATTTTCTGGGAGTACTAATTGGAAAGTGGTGGAAAGATATACATCTTATACATTAAAAGATTGGTGGACGGTGGGAATTGGAGGAAGTGCCACGGCTGGTGAGTGCAAATTGGAGGAGACAAAAAAAGAAGTGATTAAGATTGGCTGGAGATATATCGGAAGTTATTGCTCGGCTGGAATTAAAATTGGAAGAAGACAGTTGGCTAACGTGAAAAAACGGAGGAGAATTCCAGTTTATTTCGCGACATCAACCGGGTGATAATTTTCCAATTCTTTGTGTCTGATTTACATATTAAGATGCTAGGCTAATTTAATTTATGTATTGGATGAAGATGAAATTTGTTATTTATTTATTTCAAATCAAAAACTAGTAGTTTAATAATTTCTTGTGTTGTCTTGATTGATTTTGCATGCTTTATTGTTATTATTTGATTGATTGGCCACCAATTAAATATATTGTTGCTTGTTGTAGTTTTGGAAAAGTCACAATAAGTTTGAACATTGCATGATCAACACATGAACACTAGATGTCAGGAATAACACTATGACATGTGCAATCTAATTGATAATTGTGTGAATTAATGCATTCTAAACATTCGTATTAGGACTAGGGATAGATTCGTTCCGTGTTTAGAATAGAATTAATTTGTCTTGGAAAAGAAATTAATTGTATGTGAATTATCGATTGTCAAGAAACGCATGAATGATTTAAAGTACGAATTGTTGAATTGAGATAGGTGATAACAAGTGGATTCAGATTCCAATACATGCTCTCCATTCATATTTTACTCCCAAACATTTGTTTTTATTTAATTTTTATTTATTGCAATTTTTTAGAATAGATAGAAAAACAAAATCATATTTTTATTCTAATTGTTTTCATTAATTGAATCGACGATAAACTAATAATTAGGACTAAACATTATTCCTCGTGGGAACGATACTCTCAACTCATCACAATTATTACTTGTCAACGATCCCGTGCACTTGCGAGATTCGAAGCGAACAAGTTTTTGGCGCCATTGCCGAGGAATAAAGGATTTAGTATAATTATTAGTTTACCTTTAATTCAATTATATTTTTATTTTTAGTTTTTAGTTTTCATTATTTTAATTTTAATTTTTACTTTGTTTTGGTTATTCATAATTCCTTATTTTTCTCTTCACATTGGTCATTGAGTAGTATATGCTAGGTTTTAACGAGCCTGAACTATTACCAGTAGATCCTGAAATAGAGAGAACCTTTAGATAACGTAGAAAAGAACAAAGAGAAAACAGGGATATGGCAAATAATCAAAATCAAAATCAATTGCCACTTGCTCCTCATGAGCAAGAAGTGCAAATTCAACCAGGAGCAGTTCACGATAATGCTCAAGCGCTGGTTGGGGATTATGTAAATCCCGCGCCTGCCCCTGTACAACAAACTATTGTTTATCCACCATTCGGGCAGACAAATTACCACCTTAGACCTGATGTCATAAACTTATTTCAAAATCATCAAAACATCAAGTTCTTTGGTAAGGCGACTGAAAATCCGCATGAGCACATTCAAGCCTTTTTAATGCTATGCGATGTAATCAGTCACGAAGGGATGTCAGCAGACGCTTTTCGAATGCGTTTGTTTCCCCATACTTTAAAAGATAATGCTAGGGAATGGCTACGCTCATTAGCTCCTGGAAGCATTGTATCTTGGAATGATATGGTGCAAAAATTCACCATGAAATTTTTCCCTCCATCTCGAGTTCTCCAAATCAGAATCGAAGTTCACACTTTCAAACAACGAGACCTTGAGAGTTACCCTGAGGCATGGACGAGATTCAAGGACTATTTTAGAAAGTGTCCAAATTTGGACATACCAAAAAATGCTCAGGTTTACATCTTTTATTTAGGATTGCATCCTGAATACCGCAATATGCTTGATGCTTCGGCAGGGGGATCAGTAATGAGATTAGATATTGACCGAGCACATGAACTATATGAGAGAATTGCGGAGAACCAGGCGATGTGGCCTACTGAAAGGGAAATTCCAAGAAAAGTATCTGGTGTCCACAATGTCGATGCAGTTACGCAATTGGCAGCCCAAATGGAAGTGATTTCAAAAAAGCTGGACAATTTAACTCGACTGTGAACATGGTGCAACAACCAACACCAATTTGCGAAGGATGCGGGGCAGATCATGTTACAGCTAGCTGTCCTTTAGCCTCAACACATGGAATGCAATGTGAGAATGTCAACTATGCCCAGAATTTTCAGAAGTATCAAAATAACCCCTATTCCAATACCTATAATCCAGGGTGGAGAAATCATCCAAATTTCTCTTGGTCTAACAATCAAAGTCAAAGTCATGAAGGAACAGGTACAAGCTATTACCACTAGAAGTGGTATACAACTACCTGAAATAACTGTTAAGAGACCACCAATTGCCACAGAGAAGGTACCTAATACTGAAAAGGAACAAGTGGACCAATTCGACGACTCAATAAAAGGAAATCAAGAAGAAGCTTTAGAAGCTCTACAAGTTAAAGCAACTGTTCCTGTAAAGGCATATGTACCTCCTATTCCATTCCCACAAAGGTTGCAAAGACACAATGTAACGCCCCGGGTTCTGAACGCCCGGGACGCCACTTCGTCGTCTCAAAATTTACTTTGAAGATAATAATTTAGCGGAAAATAAATTTAAGTGAAATTCCATTTCACATAACTTTATAAAAATTGACTTAAACGGTCAAAATAGTTTAAACCTGGAAAAATAACTTGAACGTAACATAATAAAAATAAGTTTATAATTTCAAATAAAACATTTCTAAAATCTCAATAATGGCCACCATCGCACGCCCCGCCGCCAACTCCATCATCTGCAAAATTTTATTTTGGAAAACGTGAGTATTTCATAGAAATACTCAATAGACTCGCGCATAATAATCATTTAACATCATAAATTAAAACACATAATCATGATATTCAAGTCTCAGGTGTCTAACGACCACCAGTATTCTCATGAACAAGTAAATAACATACAAGCTCAAGTCTCATGCATTTAAGCAAGTAAATTCTCGTAACATAGTCTCATGCTTAGAAAGCAAGTAATTTTTCGTAACATAGTCTCATGCTTAGAAAGCAAGTAATTCTCATGAACACAATCATACATGCTAAACTTATAATCCAAATAATTATTGATGCGCACTTTTGAAAAACGTAAATTTGTAGATTAGAGTCTACCTTAAATCCGACGAGTGCAAAGTTGAGCGGGAAACGACTTAAATCCTTTAATTTTCCGTACGCTTCGTCTAGCCCATAAGTTACATTAGTCTTTCGAAACTTATAGTTTAAAAATAATAATTTACAATTTGAGGACTGAAATTGATGTTTTGAAAGTGATGGACTAAAATGAATACTTTGAAAGTTGAGGGGCTAAAATAAATACTTTGAAAGTTGAGGGACTAAAATGAGTACTTTGAAAGTTGAGGGACTAGAATGAATACTTTGAAAGTTGGGTTGAAACTCAAAACGAATATTAAACTATAGGGCTGAAATAATTGATTTTCAAAATGAAATGGCTGATTAAAACTCATTTAAAACTTAAGGGCTAAAATTGATGATTTGAAACCAAAAGGGACTGAATTGAATAACTTTTCAAACTTGGGGGCTGAAATAGATAACTTTTGACATTTTAAGGTAAGATTTAAAACATTTAAAGTTGTAGGGACTGAATTGAAACCTTTTAAAACTTGAGGACTAAAGTGGAAATTATCAAAATTTTATAAATATCAACGCTCCTCTCTCTCCTTCATTTCCATTTTCAGGATATAGAGGGAAAAGGAGAGAGCTGGCGACGGCACAGGCTCCATCGCCGGTTCGGCGCCTCCGGCGGTTCAGGCGGCAATAGCGCCGCCGACACATGGCGGCGGTAGGAGTGGTGCGGTGAAGAAAAGAGGAGTATTCTTGGTGTGAAAAACGAAGGTACACCGAGGCTCAAAGATGTGATTTTCCGTTGGAGAAAAATCCGGTCTAACACGCCGGCGGTCGGAGGTAAGGTATTTGGTTCAGGTTTTATTTCTTGGTTTTGGGTTTTGATTTGGGGAAATTTGATTGTGGCTTTTGGGTGAGGCAGTGGCGATTTCGACGCAGTGGTGGTTCGGTTGTGATGGTGGTATTGCAGGTGATTGAGGTTTTTCCTGGTTTGGGTTCGATTTTGGATGATTGCTGGGGATTTGGAGTTGGGCAGGGGGTGATTTCGTGGTGATGGTGCTTGGGTCTGTGGCAGTAGGCGTTTGGCCGTGGAGTTGGTTATGGCGGCTGGGTTGTTTCTTGGTTCGATTGGTTACCTTCCGGCAATGATGATGGTTGCCGTTTTGAGGTGGTGGTTGGGTGGCTGATTGGTGTTGGTTGCTCCGGTGATGGGCAGCCTAGGAAAAATGCATTAACCGTGTCATGGGTTGGTGAATTTGGGCGACCGTTTGGCTGTGGTGAGGAGAGTTTCGCAGTGGTATTGGAGACTCGGCTATGGACTTTTGGGATTGGGGAATGAATTGTGGCTCGTTAGTGGTTGAAGGCAGAAAACATACTTCGGAAATTGAACTTTGAAAAACAATGTCGTGAATGCAAGGGATAGGGATCTAATTAATAGTTGATTTAGGTGTTAAACATGGTAGTTTAGGTTAAATCTTGGTTTATGGAAAATTGTGAGAATTTTTGGAAAGTGAATATGGTTGTGTAAGGAAATACTTGTAAAATATGTTGTTGATTTAGTTGGGCCAAGAATGACTTATTGGGTTTTTAAAAGGGCTTGAATGATCGATAAAACATTTGGGCTCGAGATGTTGGATTTGATTAAAATAGTTGAAATTTGGACTTAAAATAATTTGAATCCAAATAAAATTTGAAAATTGGACAACATAAAAAAATGATCTTAGAATATTTTTGATAAGATTTGAATTTAAATTAAATAATGAACTTGGACATAAAATCAGAATAATTTGGATAATCTATGTAAAAATTGAAATCTGGACTTAAGGATAAATACTGAAAATGATTCACTTTAATTGGACTGAAATTTGATTAAGATAAATTTAAAATAAAATTTTACTTCGTTGGCTAGACGAACACGTGTTTTAAAATAAATGGACAAAGTTGTAGCGACACATTTTTAAAAAAAATATTTATTTAAATAAGTCATAGAAAATTCTCGGTCGCTACAACCCTACCACCTTAAAATAATTTCGTCCTCGAAATTTAAAATTTTCTTGATCTAAAATAATTGGACACTTCAAAATTTCTTCTTTCTTAAAATCTTAAAATAATTAATATGACTAGATGAGAGCGTTAGTTTTGAATAATAACCGTTAAGGTTGGAGAGTCGTAGCGACAAGTTTGGTAAAACAAGTCTTTTAAGTTTGAAAATTTCCCGGTCGCTACAACCTTCTCCACTTAAAATAATTTCGTCCTCGAAATTTTAAACTTTCTTGTTCTAAATATATCTGGGTATTAAGCCAGACTTCTTTCTTCTTTCTTTTCTCAAGTAGTTTCAACACTACCTTGTCTACCCCATTGGACTTTGACTAGAGAAACACCTTTATCAATCTCTACTATTTCTTTAGGAAAACATATCACACCATATTAATTAATCATTATGAAGTCTATCATCATCTTCTCAAACCTCTTATGGTGAATAACCCAAAATCAGTTGTATCATTAGAAATCACATGAATATTCTTCCGTGTAATATGTATAATAACATGTTATCCACAAATCAGCATAATATTATCAGCTTAACGTATACGAGAATCTATTCATATAGTACATTTTTGCATCATCTTGTTTTCTAACATCTTCCCATATACGTCACCAAAACATATCACAAAATTCAATTAATATTAAAAAAAAAAAAATTTGTTCCCAAGTAACTAAGATTCTGCTCCTGAATGCCACAACATTTTCTGCAAGATATAACTTGGTATTTCCTATGTATACCTCAAATGATCGTATAACTCCACATGTACATTGATACTTAATCGATTTCACACTTTACCAATCAGGATGTTTATAAATAACAATCTCCAAAATTATCAAAACTGTAACTCCAAATCGATACTCTGTTCAAGATTTCACTCATGCTTACCTAAGCCGCAACGTAAATAAACAACCAATATCTTTCAACCATCTTATACTTTGAAAAATAATATTTCCTCATTGTTCATAGGTCAACCAAAATTCCTCTTTCATAATCTCGAAGTGTCTCCAACAAAATCCTCAAATGTTCCTCATATTGTTTACTATCTCCAAAATATCGTCCATGAATACAATGAAAAAAAACATGTCCAATTAATATTGGAAAACTTGGTTCATCAAATCCATAAATACTGTCGGTGGGTACTTATTCTTTATTGCCAACTTGTTAAGTAGTATAGTTACTCCCTATAGAGATACACTTGGCCAAATAAAAACTTTAAATCCTTTCGTCCAAAACTCAATCAAATACTTAAAAAAGAATGCAAGACTTACCCCAACAATAAGTTTCACTTATAAACTCGAGGCATCCTTAAATATCAAACACCCAAAATTCAATTCTTTCTTCTTACTACTCTAAGCTTCATCTTCATAACTAATCCCAAAATTAAATCTCTGACGTATGTGTAACATAACCTAATTCAATCATGAAATAGAATATGATCTAGTCTCCAAATTCGATTTAAATCACTATTTTCCCATAAAATGATCAGAGTTATAATCATCAATCATTATAAATATAAAGTAACCATTTTCGTCTGATGCAACATCTACGTACATAGTCTGATATCCTTTTGATAGGAGCATATACTAGATCTTAATTCCTCAGTTGATTTCTTGTGAAATGTGCCATGTTCTAAACCAATTATGCAAAGTCCAATTAGACGGGGTTTATCCATTTCTCTTAGTTAAAATTACGAGGACGTAAAAATATTTAAAAACTCATTCAAATTATGCTCAAACTCGTTTTCTTTCTTTATTTCTTATTTCGGATACAAAAATTTCTCATTCTTTCTCATCAAATTCTCAAAATAATTCATTTCTCATGTATCCAAAATCATCATAACATAAACTTCATGATAAAATCATTTACCTTCGGAGTTAGCGGAGCGAACGATGGCAGTGGCAAAAGTCGTCAAAATATTGTCGTCAAAACATTATTTATTATTATTTTTTAAAAAAAAAAATTTCTCTTTTCAAAATTTTCAAGTCTACAGAAACGTAGACCCGCTCTGATACCACCTGTAACGCCCCGGGTTCTGAACGCCCGGGACGCCACTTCATCGTCTCAAAATTTACTTTGAAGATAATAATTTAGCGGAAAATAAATTTAAGTGAAATTTCATTTCACATAACTTTATAAAAATTGACTTAAACGGTCAAAATAGTTTAAACCTGGAAAAATAACTTGAACGTAACATAATAAAAATAAGTTTATAATTTCAAATAAAACATTTCTAAAATCTCAATAATGGCCACCATCGCACGCCCCGCCGCCAACTCCATCATCTGCAAAATTTTATTTTGGAAAACGTGAGTATTTCATAGAAATACTCAATAGACTCGCGCATAATAATCATTTAACATCATAAATTAAAACACATAATCATGATATTCAAGTCTCAGGTGTCTAACGACCACCAGTATTCTCATGAACAAGTAAATAACATACAAGTTCAAGTCTCATGCATTTAAGCAAGTAAATTCTCGTAACATAGTCTCATGCTTAGAAAGCAAGTAATTTTTCGTAACATAGTCTCATGCTTAGAAAGCAAGTAATTCTCATGAACACAATCATACATGCTAAACTTATAATCCAAATAATTATTGATGCGCACTTTTGAAAAACGTAAATTTGTAGATTAGAGTCTACCTTAAATCCGACGAGTGCAAAGTTGAGCGGGAAACGACTTAAATCCTTTAATTTTCCGTACGCTTCGTCTAGCCCATAAGTTACATTAGTCTTTCGAAACTTATAGTTTAAAAATAATAATTTACAATTTGAGGACTGAAATTGATGTTTTGAAAGTGATGGACTAAAATGAATACTTTGAAAGTTGAGGGGCTAAAATAAATACTTTGAAAGTTGAGGGACTAAAATGAGTACTTTGAAAGTTGAGGGACTAGAATGAATACTTTGAAAGTTTGGTTGAAACTCAAAACGAATATTAAACTATAGGGCTGAAATAATTGATTTTCAAAATGAAATGGCTGATTAAAACTCATTTAAAACTTAAGGGCTAAAATTGATGATTTGAAACCAAAAGGGACTGAATTGAATAACTTTTCAAACTTGGGGGCTGAAATAGATAACTTTTGACATTTTAAAGTAAGATTTAAAACATTTAAAGCTGTAGGGACTGATTTGAAACCTTTTAAAACTTGAGGACTAAAGTGGAAATTATCAAAATTTTATAAATATCAACGCTCCTCTCTCTCCTTCATTTCCATTTTCAGGATATAGAGGGAAAAGGAGAGAGCTGGCGACGGCACAGGCTCCATCGCCGGTTCGGCGCCTCCGACGGTTCAGGAGGCAATAGCGCCGCCGACACATGGCGGCGGTAGGAGTGGTGCGGTGAAGAAAAGAGGAGTATTCTTGGTGTGAAAAACGAAGGTACACCGAGGCTCAAAGATGTGATTTTCCGTTGGAGAAAAATCCGGTCTAACACGCCGGCGGTCGGAGGTAAGGTATTTGGTTCAGGTTTTATTTCTTGGTTTTGGGTTTTGATTTGGGGAAATTTGATTGTGGCTTTTGGGTGAGGCAGTGGCGATTTCGACGCAGTGGTGGTTCGGTTGTGATGGTGGTATTGCAGGTGATTGAGGTTTTTCCTGGTTTGGGTTCGATTTTGGATGATTGCTGGGGATTTGGAGTTGGGCAGGGGGTGATTTCGTGGTGATGGTGCTTGGGTCTGTGGCAGTAGGCGTTTGGCCGTGGAGTTGGTTATGGCGGCTGGGTTGTTTCTTGGTTCGATTGGTTACCTTCCGGCAATGATGATGGTTGCCGTTTTGAGGTGGTGGTTGGGTGGCTGATTGGTGTTGGTTGCTCCGGTGATGGGCAGCCTAGGAAAAATGCATTAACCGTGTCATGGGTTGGTGAATTTGGGCGACCGTTTGGCTGTGGTGAGGAGAGTTTCGCAGTGGTATTGGAGACTCGGCTATGGACTTTTGGGATTGGGGAATGAATTGTGGCTCGTTAGTGATTGAAGGCAGAAAACATACTTCGGAAATTGAACTTTGAAAAACAATGTCGTGAATGCAAGGGATAGGGATCTAATTAATAGTTGATTTAGGTGTTAAACATGGTAGTTTAGGTTAAATCTTGGTTTATGGAAAATTGTGAGAATTTTTGGAAAGTGAATATGGTTGTGTAAGGAAATACTTGGAAAATAAGTTGTTGATTTAGTTGGGCCAAGAATGACTTATTGGGTTTTTAAAAGGGCTTGAATGATCGATAAAACATTTGGGCTCGAGATGTTGGATTTGATTAAAATAGTTGAAATTTGGACTTAAAATAATTTGAATCCAAATAAAATTTGAAAATTGGACAACATAAAAAAATGATCTTAGAATATTTTTGATAAGATTTGACTTTAAATTAAATAACGAACTTGGACATAAAATCAGAATAATTTGGATAATCTATGTAAAAATTGAAATCTGGACTTAAGGATAAATACTGAAAATGATTCACTTTAATTGGACTGGAATTTGATTAAGATAAATTTAAAATAATATTTTACTTCGTTGGCTAGACGAACACGTGTTTTAAAATAAATGGACAAAGTTGTAGCGACACATTTTTAAAAAAAATATTTATTTAAATAAGTCATAGAAAATTCTCGGTCGCTACACACAAGCTTGATAAACAATTTGCAAAATTTTTGGAGGTGTTCAAGAAATTGCACATCAACATACCATTTGCAGATGCCTTAGCACAAATGCCCAGTTATGCTAAGTTTATGAAGGACATATTGTCAAACAAGAGAAGGCTGGAGGGGAATGAAACTGTGATGTTGACTGAGGATTGCAGTGCTAGACTATTACACAAGTTACCACCAAAATTGAAAGACCCTGGGAGTTTCATTATTCCCTGCAATATTGGTAATAAGTTTGTGGATGATGCACTTTGTGATTTAGGTGCAAGCATTAATTTGATGCCATTGTCTCTTTTCAAGAAGCTTGGTTTGAGGGAAGCAAAAGCCACTACTATCACCCTACAGCTAGCTGACAGGTCAATCATACACCCTAGGGGGATAGTGGAAGATATTCTGGTAAAGGTTGATAAATTCATTTTTCCAGCAGATTTTGTAATCTTGGACATGGAAGAAGACAGAGACGTCTCCCTCATTTTGGGACGTCCATTTTTAGCCACTGGTAGAGCATTGATTGATGTGCAGAAGGGACAATTGATTTTTAGAATCAATGATGAAGAATTAAAAATCAATGTTTTCAACGCAATCAAATTTGGAGATGAAGTCGAATCCTGCTATCAAATTGATGCAATAGACAAAGTCGTGACAAAGGAGTTCATGCTTGATCACCGTCAAGATCCGCTTGAGGCTTGTATGATGTACTCTGGAAAACGTCCATGTCCCTCTGAAAAAGTGGAGAAGTGCATTCGAGATTTGGAAGCAATTCCCCCATGCATAAAACAACCCATGTTGGAGCTGAGTGAAGGTTCTGAGAAATCTCTACCATCTATTCAAAAGGCTACAACACTTGAGTTAAAACAACTTCCACCTCATCTGCGATATGCATACCTAGGAGAGAAGAACACACTTCCAGTTATCATATCTAACTCTATTTCCGAGAACGAAGAAGATCAATTGCTTAGAGTTCTTCGAAATCACAAAACTGCAATTGGATGGACAATTTCTGACATAAAAGGAATTAGTCCTTCCCTTTGCATGCACAAGATTCTAATGGAAGATGAGTTCAAACCATCAATTGAACGAAAACGCAGATTGAACCCAAAAATGCAGGAGGTTGTGAAAGCAGAAGTGCTGAAATTGTTGGATGCAGGAATGATTTATCCTATATCTGATAGCCATTGGGTAAGTCCTGTGCATGTAGTTCCCAAAAAGGGAGGAATTACAGTGGTCCCAAATGAAAATAATGAGCTCATTCCAACACGCACAGTAACAGGTTGGCGAGTTTGCATTGACTATCGCAAGCTCAATAATGCCACTAGGAAGGATCATTTTCCCCTTCCTTTCATTGATCAAATGCTGGAAAGACTTGCAGGGCATTCACATTATTGTTTCCTGGATGAGTATTCGGGATATAATCAGATTCCCATAGCACTAGAAGATCAGGATAAAACTACTTTCACTTGTCCTTATGGGACTTTTGCATATAGAAGAATGCCTTTTGGACTATGTAATGCTCCAGCTACTTTTCAGAGATGTATGACGTCCATCTTCTCTGATATGGTGGGTAAGCTCATTGAGGTATTCATGGATGATTTCTCAGTATTTGGGTCTTCATTCAATGAATGTTTAAGTCACTTAAAGACAGTGATGCAGAGGTGCGAAGAGACTAACCTAGTGCTCAACTGGGAGAAATGTCACTTTATGGTTCAGGAATGAATTGTTTTAGGACACTTAATTTCAACAAGAGGAATTGAGGTGGACAAGGCCAAGATACAAGTGATAGAGAAGTTACCTCCACCTAGTACCGTAAAAGGGATCAGAAGTTTCTTGGGACATGCTGGTTTCTATCGGCGTTTCATCAAAGATTTTTCAAAAATAACCAAACCTCTTTGCACACTGTTGGAAAAGGATGTCCTTTTTAACTTTTCTGAGGAGTGTTTGGATGCATTTAACACTTTAAAAGAAAAATTGGTCACGTCTCCAGTGTTATCTTCACCTGATTGGGGTTATCCATTCGAATTAATGTGTGATGCTAGTGACTATGCAATTGGAGCAGTTTTGGGGCAACGAAAGAACAAAATCCTATATGTGATTTATTATGCCAGCAGGACTCTAGATGAAGCTCAGTTAAATTATGCCACCACAGAAAAAGAGCTTTTGGCAGTGGTGTCCGCCTTTGATAAATTCAGATCTTATTTGATTGGATCAAAGGTGATAGTATACACTGACCATTCAGCACTGAAGTACCTGTTTGAAAAGAAGGATGCAAAACCAAGACTTATCAGATGGATACTTCTATTGCAGGAATTCAATTTGGAAATTAGGGATAAAAAAGGTTGTGAGAACTTGGTAGCTGATCATTTATCTCTCATGGAGCAGTAAGAAGAAGATCCTCCAGGTGAAATCAATGAGATATTTCCAGATGAAACTCTTTTGAAAATTGAGATAGCACCTTGGTATGCTGATTATGTAAATTATTTGGCAAGTGCTGTGATTCCCCCAGAGTATTCAAGTCAACAGAAGAAGAAATTTTTCAGTGATCTTAAGCATTACTTTTGGGATGATCCATTCCTCTATAGAAGAGGCCCAGATCAAATCATACGTCGTTGCGTACCAGAAGAAGAACATGAACAGATTCTAGAACACTGTCACTCTGCTCCATACGGGGTCACTTCGCAGCTACCAAAACAGCAGCTAAAGTCTTACAATCTGGTTTTTATTGGCCTACACTGTTTAGGGATGCTTATTGTAGCGACCAAGAATTTTTACGCGATTAATAATTATTTTAATAGAAAATCGTGTCGCTACTATTTCACCCATTTTTATTAAGTTAACGCCACGACGTATTCGTATAGCCAAGTCAAGAAATAATCGAGATCGTTCGATTTTAAATTAAATTCCGAATTTCTAAAAATATCTCCATTCTCTTGATTTAAAGTATATTAAGTCCAAGTACTTAATTCAATGTTATCCCAATATTTATTTATACAAAAATTATTTTTATTATTGAAATTAAGAAAATATATGCAAGCATGAGAGGTTCCATTATATATAATAATTATGAGAATCTTAATTTATAAATATGGAAAAGTATATGAATGAATTATATAAGACTCCATTATATGTAATCATGAAGAGCATAATATTTGTATAAATATGGAAAAGTATATGAATGGTTGATAAGATTCCATTATATGTAATCATGAAGAGCATAATATTTGTATAAATATGGAAAAGTATATGAATGGTTGATAAGACTCCATTATATGTAATCATGAAGAGCATAATATTTGTATAAATATGGAAAAGTATATGAATGGTTGATAAGACTCCATTATATGTAATCATGAAGAGCATAATATTTGTATAAATATGGAAAAGTATATGAATGGTGCTTTACTTTAAGAAAAGGATGTGTTAAAATTAATAGAATTGAATGATTATGTTTACAATATGCCAACTTTATACATCTATTTAAACCCATCTCTTTTACACATAACTCTACACATATACACTTATTTCCAATCTCTTGACAAAATCCACAAGTAAGAGAAATTCAAGGTGGTCAAGAAAGTTTTGGTCCATTTACAACTACACTTCATTTTAATCTTTTAAAAGGTAAGTATATCTTATGTTTTTATGAAAAGTAAGTATGTTTTTATGAAAGGTAAATACACCTTATGTTTTTATGAAAAGTAAGTATGTTTTTATGACAAGTAAGTATATCTTATGTTTTTATGAAAAGTAAGTATGTTTTTATGAAAGGTAAATACACCTTATGTTTTTATGAAAAGTAAGTATGTTTTTATGACAAGTAAGTATATCTTATGTTTTTATGAAAAGTAAGTATGTTTTTATGAAAGGTAAATACACCTTATGTTTTTATGAAAAGTAAGTATGTTTTTATGACAAGTAAGTATATCTTATGTTTTTATGAAAAGTAAGTATGTTTTTATGAAAGGTAAATACACCTTATGTTTTTATGAAAAGTAAGTATGTTTTTATGAAAGGTAAATACACCTTATGTTTTTATGAAAAGTAAGTATGTTTTTATGACAAGTAAGTATATCTTATGTTTTTATGAAAAGTAAGTATGTTTTTATGAAAGGTAAATACACCTTATGTTTTTATGAAAAGTAAGTATGTTTTTATAACAAGTAAGTATATCTTATGTTTTTATGAAAATGTTTGGATCATTGCTATGAAATCAATCTCACAAGATTGTTATGGGTTCCATATGATATGTTTATGATTATGCTAAGGGGACCGGAGTTTAGTAGCGCTACACATAAGAATTCTTGCCATTTAAGTTCGGTAAAATTCTTGTGTCTCCCTATGTTTATGAGTATTTCGATCCTATCCTATGTTATGATGAAAATGATCCATATGCTTTCAAAAGAAAATTTATGCTTGGTATACTTACTGGGATTTTATAAATCTCACTCCACGATATTTACCATTTTCAGATAATTGAAGGTTCGAGGCGGTCAACATGGAAGTGGCAAAAGTGGTTAAGATTGATGAGATAATTATGTTGAACTTTATGTAAGAAAATTATGTTCTATTTTTATTCACAAATTAAATTATGGGATTCTAATTATTCTTTTGAATAATTTTACATTACTATTTAAGTCTCGATAATATGATATGAGTCACTTTTAGTGGCACTCGAATGGTCGAGAATTCGGGTCGTCACAGTTGGTATCAGAGAATTCTGTAGATTTTTGAAATTTTATTTCTTTAAAAAAAAAAAAAAAAAAGTTGAATTTTCACATGTCAAGTATGGTTATGATTTTGAAAAGCATGATGAAATTTGATGTGCGAATTTCAAGGACAAAATTCATTTTAAGCAAGGGAGTTTGTAATGTCCTGAAAATTTTATGGAATATAATTAGTTAGTGATATGATGTTTATATTGATGTCTTTGATAAATTTCTAGAAGTTCGGGGACTAAAGGAAAAATAAGATTTGACGATAAATTTTATTTGGGTTAAGTTATTAATTATTGATGGGAAGATAATTACTATATCGATATTGGATTTGTTTTGAAGACTGTGATTAATTAGGAATTATGATTCAAGAAAATGTTGATTTGGATACAACCACATTAAATTATTGTTGATTAAAGGAAAATAAGATTATATGAAATATTTTAACTCATCATTCTACTATGTCACTCTCCACGTATTGACTCCTCGAACCAGGTATGTTATATGCTTTGCAAGTCATTTACGATTTTATTAAGACATGTTAAGTATGAAATATTCATATGTTATGAATCTTTATGTGTTACACATAATATACATGTCAAGTATGATATAAATTGATAGAAGACTCAATTTTTTTATTCTTTTCAATGTAGAATCATGAGACAGAGAGGATATTTATATGAATTTTGGTGCATATTAAGCTTAGTAAGATTGACTCAATTAGAAATTAAGTTGGGTTGTAACTTTTGCCCAAAATATATGGAATAATATATTAAACAAACAAAATTAATAATGAATTCGTACAATAATTTATCCCTTTATCACTACCTTTGTGTAAAAACAAGGGAAAAACTGTGGATGGTTATTAGTACTTCCTCTTCAAGTTTCAATTTTCGGTTCAATAATTTATCCCTTTATCACTACCTTTGCTTAAAAGCAAGGAAAAACTGTGGATGATTATTGGTACCACTCTTCAAGTTTCAATTCTGAAAAAAAATTCGGAAAGAAAGAAAGAGAACGGGTGTTGAGCATAATGGGAATAATATGACTTAAGAATGATTTTCAAAATAATTGTTGTCCTTGAGTTTAGAAATGATGAACCTTAAATGGACTTTGCATAATTGATTTTAGACATGGCACTAAGTATGAGAAGTCAACAGAAATGATTAGAAATATGTTCAGATTATCTATCATTTAGATTTAATGAGAAATAGGGAGCCAATTTTATGAAGTTTTATGAGATGTTAAGATTATAAGTGATATGATTTTAATGAGACTTTTATGAGAAGCATTATGAAGTTAGAGATTTAAAGATTTGGTTATTGGGAATTAAGTAATGGCTATTATGTTGAGTAAGTGAATTATGCCTCTATATTGAAGAGAAATTTATTATGAACTTTGGCCTTGTGATTAAATTTTGGGAATATGATTTATGACTTATAAATATAAGTATGAGTAATCTTTTGAGCCAATTAAGGTATTGAAGGAAGTGATATTGTGATATTGACGACTATGATTTGAAATTTCTATGTTGAGGAATTATGAATTGATTTTCTGGAATATTTTTTTATGATATTGAAGTTTGATGAAATTGTGGTCAATTTTTAGATCGTTGTGATCAAATGTGGAATTATTTATTATTGTGAGTTATGAAGTATGCTTACGGTTTGAATAAGTCCAAATTTCAAAGGAAACTCTGCCTAGAATTTTATCGTTTGGAATTAAGAGCATAGTATGGTATGCAATCACTAAGAGAATTGAGGTTAGACATGCAAATTCATTTACATCACAAACGAGATTTAGTAGATGATAACAGAGATATTATTATTTTCTCGTAAGGAGAACACACAAGAGTCACACTGGAAAGAAATACATGAAACACGCAAAAGCAAAAGAAAGCAACATGGGAAATTCCTCAAATTGAGAGATGTGTTTCCGGAGTAGCCGTATCCTACCACCTCTGACCTTTTGAGGAAATAAAGAAACCTTCAAAGAGGTGTGTTTCGAGAGTAAGAATACTCCGTAATCTACCACCTGGAACCTTTGAGGTATACACAAGATTTAAACATTAAGGAAATCCTAGGAAATTAGAGGGGTGTCTCGAGAGTAAGAATACTCCGTACTCTACCCCCACCTATTCTAAGATTCATAAAGTTAAGTTTACATTAACCGGACTCCATTTTCGCTTGATTCCCCTTCCTTGCGACCAATCTATCTTAATCCCTGCTGGATCTTGTATTGAGATATATGACTGCAGCTTATCCAGTAGTTCATCAATAGTAGGAGCAGAAATAAGGAGCCTTCTGGAAAATGGAGAGATGAATCCCTGTTCCACAGCATAATCAAGAAAGGTTAACAAACCATCAAAGAAATTGTTAACATTCAGAAGCCCAATAGGCTTAGTATGGAGATCTAGTTGAGCCCACGAGGTAATGTTAAAGATTTCTTCTAAGGTACCAAAACCTCCGGGCAGGCCTATAAAGGCATCAGAACCATATAGCATACAAGTTATGCGTTCATGGATGGATAAGGTTTGAACTTCATGCCCTCGTGTTTTTCCTGCAACATCTACCAAAGGGACAGGTATGACACCGATTACTTTTGATTTCTCTGCAAGAGCAGATTGGGAAACACAACCCATTAGACCACTGCTACCACCCCCATACACAAGAGTGATACCTTTTTCCCCCAGTTTCTTTCCAAGATCTACGGCCGCTTCTAGATAACTGAAGCCTTTCCCCACTTTTGATCCACAAAATACACAAATAGTTTTGATCTGTCGAAGTTTTGGTGCTTCCATCTTTGATAGTATAGAAGAGAAAACTTACGAAGAAGATGTGATTTTGGGATGCCTGAACTATGAAATATGTTTGGCTATTTAAAGCCGGAAAAACTTACTGTTTTTGATTGATTCTGAAAAAGTAAAGATTTACTTTTGACAAAATCGGCCAACTTTTGACTGTTTTACCAAAGATATCACCTTTCGGTGATTTATTTCCAGCTTTATCAAAACTCGAGAAAGGAAAATATATTTTATTTCCAAAATGCGTGAAAGAAAACAGCAAAATATTTTAAATGTGTATGAAAAGATTTACCTTATATCATTGTTGAACTGCCGAAGCCTCATTTTGTAAAACAGACTGGCAAACAGGATCTTTTGCTATTATATTTTGGAGACTATAACGATTTTTGTCCTCGTTAAACTGAGCGTATAAGGAGAGAAGTTCACGTTGCACATAACCACTTGGGTGCGTCTCAAGAGTCAGTCGAATATCATCCAAAGACTCCTTACTCAGTCCACCCTTTATGAATTTGATTTTATCATCCCGATTAGTAGAAGAATATCCTACTGTTTTGCAACGAGTATCACAGTTCCAACGAGCACATTTGTAGCAACCATTCAGCCTTTTTGCTCTTCGTTTCTTTGCGAAGGTGCTTTTGCCTAAACCAGGCATGTGCTTTGGAAATGTCATAGGTAATTCACCAGATAGTCGAACCTTTGCTTCGATCAACCAGCGAACATCTTCTGAAACACCATGAGCCATCAGCAACCTCAATCTTTCGAGTCTTATTCGATAAATTTTCCTCAGATCATTCATTGGAAGACTGGAATAATACTTGCGAATGTTTGTAAGAATGATATCCATGTTTTGATGGATCTAACCTCTTCCCAGCATGAACTATTTAAAAGCATTAAGGATCGGAGGAAATCCGCGTGATATTGATTCCAGCAAGAAAGCGCGGAATAGAATAATGGAAAAGAGGGAACAAGAGTTATGCGCCGTTTACTTTCTTGTTAAAGGAAGATTTGATGATGACGGGATTTGAGATATGGAATATTTTCTTGGATTTTGGGTACTGATATTTTGATATAATAATCAAGGTATAGAAATAATACGGGGATACGTGAAAGTGAAATAAGGACTGTATTGAATCAGGATTAATAAGTTTGTGCAAGTGAAAGGAATACCTTACGGGAAATGTTATGATATTTGAGTTAAGAATTTTAATTATTTGGGAGATATTTGTTTATTGAATTTTGCAGAAATTTTGGGTTACAAATATTGGAAAGATAAACTGATGATTATGTTGATATGTGAATAACATGTTTGGGTATATTACATAGAGAATATTCAGGTAATCGTTTTAATTATTTTGGGATATTTGGTGATAAGAAGAAATGACAAATTATTATGGTATGATATGTTAGTAAGGATTTATTGAAATTTTAGAGATATTAATACGAATATTTGAGGTCACATGATACGATGATAAGTGACAGGTTACATGAGTACTACAAGATATGATGAAATATCACATACGATTGGGAATTTTCATTTTGATTCAGAAGAATTTATGAGTAGACATATGTCTATTATTGATAGAAAAGTTCATGTCTTAAGAAAACAAATTGATGCATTTAGTCAAAGTCCAGTGGGTTAAATATGGTTGGGTTAAATATGGTAGCGATGATGCTACATAAGAAGAAGAAGAAGAGATTCTGATTAAGTGTTCAGAAATCATAAGATCAAGTAAGTTTAATTTCGAGGACGAAATTATTTTAAGGGGGTAAGTTTGTAGCGACCAAGAATTTTTACGCGATTAATAATTATTTTAATAGAAAATCGTGTCGCTACTATTTCACCCATTTTTATTAAGTTAACGCCACGACGTATTCGTATAGCCAAGTCAAGAAATAATCGAGATCGTTCGATTTTAAATTAAATTCCGAATTTCTAAAAATATCTCCATTCTCTTGATTTAAAGTATATTAAGTCCAAGTACTTAATTCAATGTTATCCCAATATTTATTTATACAAAAATTATTTTTATTATTGAAATTAAGAAAATATATGCAAGCATGAGAGGTTCCATTATATATAATAATTATGAGAATCTTAATTTATAAATATGGAAAAGTATATGAATGAATTATATAAGACTCCATTATATGTAATCATGAAGAGCATAATATTTGTATAAATATGGAAAAGTATATGAATGGTTGATAAGATTCCATTATATGTAATCATGAAGAGCATAATATTTGTATAAATATGGAAAAGTATATGAATGGTTGATAAGACTCCATTATATGTAATCATGAAGAGCATAATATTTGTATAAATATGGAAAAGTATATGAATGGTTGATAAGACTCCATTATATGTAATCATGAAGAGCATAATATTTGTATAAATATGGAAAAGTATATGAATGGTGCTTTACTTTAAGAAAAGGATGTGTTAAAATTAATAGAATTGAATGATTATGTTTACAATATGCCAACTTTATACATCTATTTAAACCCATCTCTTTTACACATAACTCTACACATATACACTTATTTCCAATCTCTTGACAAAATCCACAAGTAAGAGAAATTCAAGGTGGTCAAGAAAGTTTTGGTCCATTTACAACTACACTTCATTTTAATCTTTTAAAAGGTAAGTATATCTTATGTTTTTATGAAAAGTAAGTATGTTTTTATGAAAGGTAAATACACCTTATGTTTTTATGAAAAGTAAGTATGTTTTTATGACAAGTAAGTATATCTTATGTTTTTATGAAAAGTAAGTATGTTTTTATGAAAGGTAAATACACCTTATGTTTTTATGAAAAGTAAGTATGTTTTTATGACAAGTAAGTATATCTTATGTTTTTATGAAAAGTAAGTATGTTTTTATGAAAGGTAAATACACCTTATGTTTTTATGAAAAGTAAGTATGTTTTTATGACAAGTAAGTATATCTTATGTTTTTATGAAAAGTAAGTATGTTTTTATGAAAGGTAAATACACCTTATGTTTTTATGAAAAGTAAGTATGTTTTTATGAAAGGTAAATACACCTTATGTTTTTATGAAAAGTAAGTATGTTTTTATGACAAGTAAGTATATCTTATGTTTTTATGAAAAGTAAGTATGTTTTTATGAAAGGTAAATACACCTTATGTTTTTATGAAAAGTAAGTATGTTTTTATAACAAGTAAGTATATCTTATGTTTTTATGAAAATGTTTGGATCATTGCTATGAAATCAATCTCACAAGATTGTTATGAGTTCCATATGAAATGTTTATGATTATGCTAAGGGGACCGGAGTTTAGTAGCGCTACACATAAGAATTCTTGCCATTTAAGTTCGGTAAAATTCTTGTGTCTCCCTATGTTTATGAGTATTTCGATCCTATCCTATGTTATGATGAAAATGATCCATATGCTTTCAAAAGAAAATTTATGCTTGGTATACTTACTGGGATTTTATAAATCTCACTCCACGATATTTACCATTTTCAGATAATTGAAGGTTCGAGGCGGTCAACATGGAAGTGGCAAAAGTGGTTAAGATTGATGAGATAATTATGTTGAACTTTATGTAAGAAAATTATGTTCTATTTTTATTCACAAATTAAATTATGGGATTCTAATTATTCTTTTGAATAATTTTACATTACTATTTAAGTCTCGATAATATGATATGAGTCACTTTTAGTGGCACTCGAATGGTCGAGAATTCGGGTCGTCACACTTATGCCTTAGTGAAAAAGTCTGATAAGTGCCAAAGACAAGGGAATATCTCAAGGAAGAATGAGATGCCTTTAAACAATATATTAAAAGTTGAGTTATTTGATGTTTGGGGCATTGACTTCATGGGACCATTCCCATCTTCATATGGTCAACAATATATTTTGGTGGCCGTAGATTATGTATCTAAATGGGTTGAGGCTGTTGCTTTGCCAACAAATGATGGACGAGTTGTGACACAATTCATAAAGAAGAACATTTTCTCAAGGTATGGCACACCTCGAGCTATCATTAGTGATGGAGGAAAACACTTTTGCAACCGCAAATTCTCAGCATTGTTAGCTATATATGGAGTCAAACATCGAGTTGCAACACCTTATCATCCTCAGACAAGTGGACAGGTTGAAATTTCCAATAGAGAGCTAAAAAAATTCTTGAGGCAACAGTTAATACATCACGCACTGATTGGTCAAAGAAGCTGGATGATGCATTATGGGCATATCGCACAGCCTTCAAGACACCAATTGGGATGTCCCCTTATCGGTTAGTCTTTGGAAAAGCATGTCACTTGCCAGTAGAGCTTGAGCATAAAGCATATTGGGCAACACATTTGCTGAATTTTGATATGAAGTCAGCTGGAAAGAAGAGAATCCTACAACTAAATGAGCTTGACGAATTTAGATTGGGGGCATATGAGAATGCCAAGTTGTATAAGGAAAAGATAAAAAAGTGGCACGATAAGCATATCAAAAAAAAGAGTTTGTGGTTGGTCAACAAGTTTTGATGTTCAATTCTCGCCTCAAGCTCTTTCCAGGGAAGTTGAAATCCAGATGGTCAGGTCCATACACAGTTGTGGCTGTTTATCCTTATGGGACAGTGGAGGTTGTTTCATAAGATCATTTGAGACGGTTCAAGATTAATGGCCAAATGTTGAAAGCTTATTGGGGGGTGATTACTCCAATGAGAAGACAATCCTACCACTTGAAAATCCAAATGAAGAGTAGCCAAAATATCAAAGTCAAGCTAATGACTATAAACAAGCGCTTGTTGGGAGGCAACCCAATTTTCTTTTCTTTTATTTATTCAGCTTTATATGCATTAGTTTGATTTATTTATTTGTTTGTGACGCGATCCCGGTCGGAGAATCTTGTCGAATACGCGGAATAACGAAATTTAAAACCCTAGGATAGATCTAGATCAGATCTGACACGAAAATAACAAAAAAATTAAAATACTGGAAAGATAAAATTGACGATAGGACCTTGACCCAAGATTCACGACGCAATTAATTGACGATGCGGAATCGAGATCCAAGGTTTTCGAAACACCACAAGGACTTGTCAATTTCCTTGATAAGATTCTAATCGGACACGCCACAAATATTCTCGCGAATATTTGATAAGTACAACGCCACAAATATTTCCACAATATTTGATAGGTCGGATTTGTTCTCGAAGAACACAAAAGAGACTCCTCAACCTTTCAATTGGAGAAAACTCTCTCAACTTTATTAATCTCAAAATCAATCTTAACTGTCTTTACAATGAATTGAAAAAGCGTATAAATAAGCAAAATAACCTAGCATCTAATTTACTCAAAATAGAATTCTAATTAGACTAAAATTCTAAACTAGGAAAATAACCAAAACAATAAAAGGAAATAAAATATTTGAATATTCCCGAAAATCTGGCCGAGCTCGTTTACGGCCCTGACAAAATATCTTACGACCGTAATCACCTTTCTGATCAAAACTGTACCATCAGTTACGGCCGTGATGAATTTATTACGGCCATGAAAATGTCCCTGTTTGAATGTTACGGCCGTAACTTCAAAGCTTACGGCCGTAAGCCTCTTTCTGCAGCAAATCTTCATTTTTCCTCGTCAATTGATTACGGCCGTGATAGTAAGATTTACGACCGTGAATACATGGGTTACGGCCGTGAAGGTCTTCTTTTACGGCCGTAATGGATTTTCTGCATAAATAATTTCTTTTACTCGATTCGGCTCGATCCATCCCTCTTCTTGGCTTGATCCCAACATGGAACTTGCTCCGTTTTCCATGTAGATCATTGTCATATTGTCGATGGCTCGACTTCGCCCTTCGATGCCTGGTCCGGATCACATCATACTCCCTCTCTTGAAAAGGATTCAACCTCGAATCCAATTTTGGTCGGCTTTTCAAACTCCTCCTGCTTTCCTGGGCTCGATGATCATTTTTATGCCTCGTGCTTGCTTTCAACATTTTGGGCTGCCCATTTTTCTCCTTCAACTTTCTCGGCTTTTTGGGCTGCTCACTTGTGCCAACAAGTTTCTTTCCTGTTTTAAGCTCATGGTTTGACTTCGGTACCTGTAAAACAGAATTTAAAGAACTGGGGAGGGGTGTGTTAGCGTGAGTAAGTGCAAATAGACTCATTTTTGTGGTAGACTCTCTTTTCTTTTGATTTTTGCACTCAGTCGCTCCTTTTTCTGAGGTTTGAACCTCAACCCTCTTTTCTTTACTTTTCACTCCCTCTCCTTTTTCTGAGGTCGTGGCCTCAACGCTCTTAATTTTAATTTCCACTCCCTCTCCTTTTTCTGAGGTCGTGGCCTCAACTCTCTTATTTTTCCCCTCAAACTCACTTTTTACTTTCAATTGATCTTTCAGGGCGTCAGTTGGAGATAGTGGCATTAAAGTAAACTTTTTTCCCCCTTTTACCAGACTGTATCTATTCGTATACCCATCATGTAGCACAGCCCTTTCATGTTGCCAAGGTCTCCCCAACAGTATGTGACTAATTTGCATTGGCACCACGTCACAAATTACCTCATCGGTATATCCACCAAGAGAAAAATTCACCAAGGCCTGTCTCTTCACCTTAACTTCCCCCGACTCAGTCAACCATTGTAATTTATACGGCGTTGGATGTTTCGTTAAAGGTAAGCCTAATTTTTCCACCAACATTGTACTAACTACATTAGTACAACTTCCCCCGTCAATCACCAAGCTACAAACTTTTTCATTCACTAAGCATCTAGTGCGAAAAATATTATCCTTCTGCTCATCCACATTACCCACAACATCCATCTTACGTCTAATGCTAAGAGCACTCCTATCAATAATTGACTCATCCACCACAACACTTTTAGCCCCTTCACTATCACCTCTAACCTTTTTAAGTGAACAATCAAGTGCAATGTGACCCCGTTCCAAACATTTAAAGCACTTAATATTTTTATCCTTAAGAAGCTTGGAATCAGAATTATTTTTACCTTTAGTTGTCGGTTTCTCCCTCCTTTTGTGAACATGATCACTACTTTCCCGTTTTGATCGGTGTGACTTTGCTTCTTCCTTTCCCCTTAATGACCTGTCATCCACCCCATCTCCAAACCTAGCATGACTTTCACGCTTACTACTCCTCCTAGCCATAGAAACCGCCTGATGTTGCTCCTTTTCCCATTGAGCAAGTTCTGCTTCCCTTCTTTCCATCCTAGCCATCAATCTCTCAAATTTTACCTTCATGGCCTCCATCTGTTTAAAATTCTTGTGGTCACCTGTTGATGGAGATTTTTCCCTGCGAGACATGGTTAGCTTTCAAAGACAACAAAAATTCCTCTCGTGTTTATTTTTACTCGTGTATCACACTTAATCCCTTCAAATTTCACCCAAGATCAAATCAAGGATCAACAATCAAGGAATTTCTGGAAGATACGAAAGGTAAAAAAAAATTAGAAAAAAATTCTCGGAAAATTTCGAATTTTTTTTTTTGTTAATCTGCCAGAGAATTAAACTACGAGTATGGCAGAAAAAACGGAACTGAATTTGGACGAAAAACGAAGAAGAAAAACACTTTTGAATTTCTGGGACTGACTCTTATGGATCAAACTGGAAAAATTTATGACTGACACGAAGAACGCGAAGAACGCGAAAAATCAAGAAACGCAAGAATCTGAAATAGATCCAAGCTCTGATACCAGATGACGCGATCCCGGTCGGGGAATCTTGTCAAATACGCGGAATAACGAAATTTAAAACCCTAGGATAGATCTAGATCAGATCTGACACGAAAATAACAAAAAAATTAAAATACTGGAAAGATAAAATTGACGATAGGACCTTGACCCAAGATTCATGACGCAATTAATTGACGATGCGGAATCGAGATCCAAGGTTTTCGAAACACCACAAGGACTTGTCAATTTCCTTGATAAGATTCTAATCGGACACGCCACAAATATTCTCGCGAATATTTGATAAGTACAACGCCACAAATATTTCCACAATATTTGATAGGTCGGATTTGTTCTCGAAGAACACAAAAGGGACTCCTCAACCTTTCAATTGGAGAAAACTCTCTCAACTTTATTAATCTCAAAATCAATCTTAACTGTCTTTACAATGAATTGAAAAAGCGTATAAATAAGCAAAATAACCTAGCATCTAATTTACTTAAAATAGAATTCTAATTAGACTAAAATTCTAAACTAGGAAAATAACCAAAACAATAAAAGGAAATAAAATATTTGAATATTCCCGAAAATCTGGCCGAGCTCGTTTACGGCCGTGACAAAATATCTTACGGCCGTAATCACCTTTCTGATCAAAACTGTACCATCAGTTACGGCCGTGATGAATTTATTACGGCCGTGAAAATGTCCCTGTTTGAATGTTACGGCCGTAACTTCAAAGCTTACGGCCGTAAGCCTCTTTCTGCAGCAAATCTTCATTTTTCCTCGTCAATTGATTACGGCCGTGATAGTAAGATTTACGGCCGTGAATACATGGGTTACGGCCGTGAAGGTCTTCTTATACGGCCGTAATGGATTTTCTGCATAAATAATTTCTTTTACTCGATTCGGCTCGATCCGTCCCTCTTCTTGGCTTTATCCCAACATGGAACTTGCTCCGTTTTCCACGTAGATCATTGTCATATTTTCGATGGCTCGACTTCGCCCTTCGATGCCTGGTCCGGATCACATCAGTTTGCTTTATTTATTTATTTTTACATCTTCATCCAATAACATTTCTAATGCCTGAATTTCATTTTTGCCTTGATAGGACTTATTCTGTAACAGGAAGATGATCAAGGAACTTTGGGAATGCATATCTCCATCACATTCAGATTGACCAGGGAAGTCCTTTAACCTCTCCTAGTTATACTTTTTATATACTTGATCTGATACATTGAGGACAATGTATATTTTAAGTTTGGGGGGTTAATGGGTAGTCCATTTTTCTGCTAAAGTTTTCTTTTTTTTATTCAGCATGTATCTTAAAAAAAAAAAAATTGAAAAACTTGTTGACATGTGTATTGCCTAGGATATAGTATGGATCAAATTTTGCTTTGGTTTGAATTTTGAACAGCATGAAAACAAGAATTTTATGAACTAGTTACTACTTGCTAGATTTCATCTTCACGCGCACATAGCCATTGTTGGATTATTACTTGTGTAGGGATTTGTTTAATACATGTGGGGTAAATTTATGCAATTTGAACTTAGGAATGACTTGATAATCCCTAAACTTAGATGATGAGACATCCCAACCTTTAAAACTTAGAAACTAAACTTGCTCAAGAGCAGTTTGGGGGTGGAAAGAAGTGGTGAAGGTAGGCTTGAACTTTTAAGGGTCTGTAGTTCCTGAAATGTGTCATTGGTTGAAGAGGTCTTGGTTAACAGGTATAAACCATTACCGGCATAAAAACAGAAAAATGTTGAATGTCTTATTCTACTCTTCAAATGCCTTTTTGACTCGAGTAATTAAGTCTGAGGGGTCTTTCAAACCTGGTGCCCTAAAGCCATCTTGCTTGGGAGCCACCGACCTAAAGTTCGCTACATGGGTCAATTAGAAAGCAAGTACGGAGAGTGAACTTACACATAACACAATAAAACATCTTTAACTTTTTGATGTTGACTGTGTGACTCAAGTAATTAAGTCTGAGGGGTCTTTCAAACCTGGTGCCCTAAATCCGTCTGCCTTGGGAGACACCGACCTAAAGCTTGCTACAGGGGTCACATAGAACGCAAATGAGAAAAGTATTGCACAAAGATGGTAAAATACATGGATATAAAAAGAAAAAGTTGTCCATAAAAACAAAAATAAAATTATTGTTTGGTATAAGCTTGTTGATTGAGACTTTGATACTAAAGTCATGGATTAGGGAACCGCTTACCATTGATTGTTTGGGTAGACTTAGCTAATTCTGACCACCTAGTGTGGAAAAATGCAAATTTTTGATGTTTAGAAACCACATGAATAGAAAGAACCTTGGGATTCGAGAGAAAAGCAGTAAGTTGTGATCATCCATGAGCGATGCAAGAAAAATCATTAGATTCATTAGGGTGACCACATGGGATTCGGGCTTGATATTGCATAATAAGCTACACAATGTTAAATATATCATTTACATGAGTAGGAATTTGACATTGGCTATTCACACACACACTTGAAAATCTAGCATGAGATAACTAAAATTATTTTACCTTATTGTTCATAACTCTTGCCAAAGTACAAATTGATCTGGATTATTGAGGCATATGGTATACATGTTGACATAATATATATATATATATATATATATATATATATATATATATATATATATATATATATTGTTCTTTGCTATTTTGATTCCTTAGTTTTATTCTATCTTATTCGAGGACGAACAAGAGTTTAAGTTTGGGGGGTTTGATAAGTACGATTTTTGTACTCATCTTGACTTTAAATTTAGACAATTACGAGTGTTTTAGGATATAATATTGCTAATTATGTATTTATTTTGTTTTTTTTAGGAAAAACCCAAATTTGGACGCGTTTGGAGGCAAAAAGGATAAAAAGGGACTAAAACCATACAAAATGAACTCAATTGCATCATATAAAAAGTCTAGGGACCGATTTGATCAGCAAACTATGGTAACATGTATGTGGGCCTAATTCTAATCCAGTGAGTGACCTAATTCTATATGAGCACCAGTTTTTTCTGGAAAAAAGGGAAGAGCCGATTTGGGGGCTGCTGGAAACGAGAGAGGGAGCCGCTGGTGAGCTTAAGAGGGAGATTTCTTGAGGGATTATCATTCATCATCAAAAGTGGTCGGTGGTGGAGTGTGGATTGAGCATCCTAGGAATAAAAGCAGCTGAAAAAGGAAGATATATACATTGGAGACGGTCAACTGAGAGAAGAGAGGGCGTCTGATGCATTAGAGAGAGGAGCCATGTGTAGAGAGCTGCAGGTGAAGACAAAAGAGAGATATAATTGGCTGAACTTGAGATTATACACGTATATAAACACGACAGTAGATTTCTGGGAGATTGGAGAAGTATATAGATATACATATATACATTACCAATTGAATTGCTGGGCATAAAATTCAGAATCTGGGGAGCAGCCGAGGGAAAATTTCTGGGAGTATTAATTGGAAAGTGGTGGAAAGATATACATCTTATACATTAAAAGATTGGTGGACGGTGGGAATTGGAGGAAGTGCCACGGCTGGTGAGTGCAAATTGGAGGAGACAAAAAAAGAAGTGATTAAGATTGGCTGGAGATATATCGGAAGTTATTGCTCGGCTGGAATTAAAATTGGAAGAAGACAGTTGGCTAACGTGAAAAAACGGAGGAGAATTCCAGTTTATTTCGCGACATCAACCGGGTGATAATTTTCCAATTCTTTGTGTCTGATTTACATATTAAGATGCTAGGCTAATTTAATTTATGTATTGGATGAAGATGAAATTTGTTATTTATTTATTTCAAATCAAAAACTAGTAGTTTAATAATTTCTTGTGTTGTCTTGATTGATTTTGCATGCTTTATTGTTATTATTTGATTGATTGGCCACCAATTAAATATATTGTTGCTTGTTGTAGTCTTGGAAAAGTCACAATAAGTTTGAACATTGCATGATCAACACATGAACACTAGATGTCAGGAATAACACTATGACATGTGCAATCTAATTGATAATTGTGTGAATTAATGCGTTCTAAACATTCGTATTAGGACTAGGGATAGATTCGTTCCGTGTTTAGAATATAATTAATTTGTCTTGGAAAAGAAAATTAATTGTATGTGAATTATCGATTGTCAAGAAACGCATGAATGATTTAAAGTACGAATTGTTGAATTGAGATAGGTGATAACAAGTGGATTCAGATTCCAATACATGCTCTCCATTCATATTTTACTCCCAAACATTTGTTTTTATTTAATTTTTATTTATTGCAATTTTTTAGAATAGATAGACAAACAAAATCATATTTTTATTCTAATTGTTTTCATTAATTGAATCGACGATAAACTAATAATTAGGACTAAACATTATTCCTCGTGGGAACGATACTCTCAACTCATCACAATTATTACTTGTCAACGATCCCGTGCACTTGCGGGATTCGAAGCGAACAGCACTCTTCGCTCCCTCTCCTTTTTCTGAGGTATGTACCCCAACACTCTTTTTTTCTCTCGCCTCTCCTTTTTCTGGAGTCGTGGCTCCAACCCTCTTTTCCTCTCTTTTTCTGAGGTCGTGGCCTCAACTCTTTTTTTTTAAAGTTTCCTCACCTTTTGTTCTTCATAATTTTTCAATTTAACTTGATCTGCATAAACTTGTGATGGTGTCAATGGTGTAAGTGTAATTTTTCTCTCATCCTTGGTAAAACTATATCTATTTTTATACCCGTCATGTGTCACCTTCCTATCATATTGCCAAGGCCTACCTAACAAAATGTGCCTGGCTTGCATAGGAACCACATCACACATCACTTCATCCATATAGCTACCAATCGAAAAATTCACTAATACCCTCCTATTCACCTTAATCTCACCACTATCATTTAACCACTGAAGTATATAAGGTGATGGATGCTTCAACAATGGTAATACTAACTTCTCAATTAGTGTGGTGCTAGCAACATTTGTACAACTACCACCATCAATAATCATACTACATACCTTGTCTTGGATGTGACACTGTGTATGAAATATGTTCTCCCTCTGTTGCTCCACGTCATCCACGCTGATTTTGGCACTAAGGGCTCGCCTCACTACTAATAATGATCCATGCTCCCCGGATAACAATTCCTCATTATCACTAGCTTCCTCCAAAGCGGGCATGTCACTGTAGTCTTCCTCATCGCTGCCACTTTCCCAAGCCCCCTCTGCTCGCAAGGTAATAACATGCCTATTAGGGCATTGAGAAGCCACATGTCCTCTTCCCAAGCATTTGAAGCATTGGATATCTCTACTCCTAGATGGTTGAGACTCCCCTTTGGGTAGAAATTTGTTAAAGGACTCCTCCTTTCCCTTGGGTACCTCAATCTTCCCCTTCGAAACAGCCCCAACTCCTTTATTTTCCCACCTCGGCTTCCAAGACTGATTAGAACCCAAAGGACCCAACTGATACTTAGCTTTCCCTTTTCTCTTCAATTGCTTCTCCACTTTTATGGCCATATGTAGCATATCTTCTAACTCCACATAGTGTTGCAATTCGACCACATTTGCTATTTCTTTATTCATCCCATTCAAGAAACGCGTCATAGTGGCCTCCTCATCCTCCTCCACATTGGCTCTAAGCATTAACATCTCCATCTCCTTATGATAATCCTCAACACTCTTAGAACCTTGGTAAAGACTCTACAGTTTTTGATGAAGTTCCCTATGGTAATGACTAGGGATAAACCTCTTTCTCATGACAGCCTTTAATTCACCCCATGTACTAATAGGTCTCTTACGATTTCGCCTCTTAGAAGTTGCTAATTGATCCCACCAAGTAAGTGCATAATCGGTGAATTCAAGAACCGCAACTTTAACCTTTTTCTCCTCCATATAGCTGTAGCAATCGAATATCAACTCAATCCTTTTCTCCCATTCTAAGTATTGTTCCGGATCTCTCCGACCCTTAAAGGAAGGAATAGTTGTTTTGATATTACTCATGCCACGATCCTGTCGATCCCCAACAACCTCTCTATCTCGTCGTTCATGCCTAACCTCTCTATCCATAAGTACCCCATCATCATACCCATCAAATTCATTTTCTTCCTCCATCTCTATCCTATGGCCTCGCCCCACTTGTCTCCGCACATTGGGTGCTTCCCTAGGCCGTTCTAACCTTTCAATCCTGCTCGACATATCCCCAAGCATTTTCTCAAAGCGTTGTCCCAACTCTTCCACCATGTTGACTTGATCGTCGTTCTTTGCTGTAGTAGAATTTTATAACATCCTAAAACTAAGTAATATATGCCTCACTTGTATTTCGCTCGTGTATCACTCAATTTTTGGCTTTTACCCTCTATTGATCTCACCTCTCTGCCTTTTTCCACTCAATGGCTTCACCCCAATTGTTTCAAAGAACGAACTCGAACTCAAACAAGTTTAAGCCCGAATGATTCAAATCGAGTATGAGTGAGAATTTATGAATTTGTTGGAAAACTCGAAGAAGACCTTGAGAGAATGGAATTCGACTCTATAAAGGACTTGATATTTTTATGGGAACTAATATTGATTCAAGAAAATAATTCTTGAAATCAAATAACAACTCTTTTCTTGGACTTGATGAAATTTTCGTTTTTTTGGATTAAAGACTCAAGAACTGGAAGAATACGAAGAACAATATTTAAGAAAAACTCAAGAAACAAAATAAATATATAACCTTGACTTTTGGAGCCTAACCTCTGATACCAAATGATGCAAACCACGTAACAATTGTAGCTACGCAACCCACAAAATATTGAAATCGACCCAAGAACGCCAAGAAACCACGATTTATGTATCCAATTAAAATTAATTGAACCAAGCAACTAATACAATCACAAGGATATATTGACCTCTTGATCACAAACAATATTAATTCTCACTGAGATTTGAACAAACAAGAATAACTCGCAAGTTCGGTTTTTATTCAATGAAGAAGAAGGTTGTGAAAGCAAAATAGCCTCTCAATAATAATAATATCAAAGTTGTGTGTATAATAATGAAAATTACATCCCTATAAATAGGGTTAAAATCTGATTAAAGAGTTTTAATTATACTAGGAAAGAAATACCTAAAAATAAGGAAATAAATTAAAAATCCTAAAATTACGGATATTGACTTTTTTGGCCGTGACTCCTTCCTTTACGGCCGTAAGAAGCTTTCTGTTTCACAGTTATGGCCGTGAGACTTTATTTACGGCCATAAGAAGCTTTCTGAAAATCTTAATTTTACCCGAGGCTGCATTACGGCCGTGACAATGTGTATTACGGCCGTAAGTCCAACTTCTTTCAAATTCTCAAATCTTTATTATCAAATCTTTAATTTCGGCTTGAACTTCCTATACTATATTATCAAATCTTTAATTTCGGCTTGAACTTCCTATACCTGTATTATCAAATCTTTAATTTCGGCTTGAACTTCCTATACTGGTTGTTTATCCCAACTGTCTAATTTTTCTATCAAAGCAAGATTTGCATCAATTCTTTCAAGCTATGTTGTGATCCCAGAATTCCTAGGTGATGTTTGATCAAAATACCACTAATAACCATTTTTTGCCATCTTGCTATGATGCCTCCTATTGTCAGCAAGTCTATTGAATCCCTAAAAAAGAGGCAATTCACAACTTTTAAAAGTTCTCCAATACAGAAACTAAGAAATAAAGAAAAAGTTCAAACTAAAGCAAAAACTAATTGGTATCGATATTAATTGACAATCCCCGGTAGCGGCGCCAAAACTTGATGTACTAAATCGTAAGTGCACGATGTTCCATCCAAGTAATAAAGTGGACTTTTTGAGTCCGAGTTATCGTCCCACAGAGATTGTAATTAAGTACCGAAGTTGTGTTAGTTATTAACTCTGTTTGAACGGTAAAATTGTGATGAATTATCTAAACTAAAAAAGAAAATTAAACTAAATAAAAGAGAAGAAAAGACTATACTTTAGAATTTCTAAATTGATGTTTGTAAGTGATGGGACATCCGATTTCACATTAGTCAATACTTTTCATTCAATTTATCTAGTTTTATTCCTATTTATGTGCTCGATTGAATTAAATTATGTATATGAAATTCCTCTTTTGAGTTTAAATCAACTCTGCCTAATTAGTCAACCGTATTTCTAGGCAGCAGATCATAATAATTAGGTGCATGGAACACAATAATTCATGTAGCGATCGCAATAATAACAAACGTATATTCTATCATTCGTTTTATTAAATAATTTTATTTTTAGATCTAAGTTGTTAGCTCACCTATTTAATTATGAAAACAACCAATTAAATCAATGAATTAGTCACGAATTAATTCATATATAAAAAATTCAACACATGCAACGAAAGTGCAAAACTAGAATCATAGAATTAAAAGCATAAAACTAAGCTACATCGAATATCCCAAGTTTGAATTAGTCATTGATCAATAAAGAAATAAAAACATAGAAATAAATATAACTATACATGATGAGTTTATCAAATTAACAAGATATATGAAATATTGCACCAAGTATTTCGCTCCCCATTGGTAATCTTCAATTCCCCCACATTTGTTTTGATTTTCGCCTCCAAGATGTGAATGATAGAATTATAAATTATTAACTTGAGAGGTTGTGAAAAGGTCTCCAAAGGCTCTCTTTTTTGTGTATGAGAAGTTGTATATATAGAAGAGGAGAAAACCTAGTAGAATAAGGGAAAATAAGGTCAAAAACACACATGGGATGAAAACTCACCGCTGGGCCTGATAACTGTGCGGCCGCGTAGTAAGGTTTATGGTGGCCGCGTAGGTAACCTAAATCTGGTTCTGCCTATTTCACGTATTGTCGCGCGACCACCTGGTTGGATGAACATGGCTGCGCAGGCTAATAGTTCCTGCAAAATTTTCATCTTTCAATTTGTATAAGTAGGTCCGTGTACTTTTATTGCATGCCAATCCTTCACATTTCAATTGCTCCAATTAGGTCCCCACAATTCTAAATTCTTCTAGTTGACTTCCTTTCATCCTCAATTGCCTTAAATCCTTTTCCCATGTACATAATTTAAGCTCCAAGTATCATCAATTTGGTCTTTGTTTGTTTCATTTCCTTATTTCACTTGATTTTGGAATATTTTATGCATTGTAAACAAATAATAAATAATTAAGTAGCTTTTATTCTAAAACGACAATATAGTATTCTAATTTAGACATATAAATAAGTGTATAAAATACTCTTATCAGTGGTTGGTGTGGTGGTGGAGAAGGAGGAGGAGGAGGAGGAGGAGGTGATAGTGAATTTGATGAGATGTTGGTGGTTATTGTTGGAATAGGTGGTGGTAGTGGTGACGATTATTGTGATATGGTGCCAACACAGTTTGGGTGGTTGAGTTTGGTGGAATAGAGTTATGTAGGATGAGGAGTGTTTGTAACCAATTATTTGAGTTGTCGTGTTCGGTCAAACATGTAGTTTGTAATTAATATATAATTTGTGACATAATATAATGTGTGATTTACAGCTAAGCTTTTGTTTGGGAGCTTCTCCAAAACACATATACATCAACCTCCACTAATCCAAAACAACAAATTTCCACAAAATCATGCCAAAATATCAATCAAATGGAGGCCACAATTGAGAAATCTTGCACCGTTGATACCCATGACTCAAGCCACCTTCCAAGCATCCTTCCTACTCTAGGAGAAAACTACCATCAAGGGATTTCGTTGATTGAAGTGCTCCAAGTAAAAGATTTGAACAAGGAGGCAACTAGGGTTCTTAGTCCTAGATTTGAAAATCAAAAAATTCGGATCTGATTGAAGCCGTCGGAACACCGCCAATCATCTCAGAAGCATAAAAACCCTTGATATGGTCTCCCCCACACTCGATTTGGCCAGGAAATCAGAATTTTTTGCAAACTAGCCCCAAGCCGCCACGAGTTCCGTCGACCAACTTCAGTCGATCGAACCTTGGTCGATTGAAAGTTCCTGCAACCTTGGTTTTTGCTGCTCCTGCTTCAAAAAGCATCTCAATCCTTCCTAGATTGTCATTTGCACCTACACTAAATGGCTGCCCAACAATTACTCAGGCTGTTAGGAGTCAAAACAAATCTTTTGATTTAGTCACAAAAGCTCCACCAGATTCTACAATGCACAGGTTCGCTACTAAGGAACCATTTCTGTATTTAAATGAGCCTGCAATTACTACAAGTGAGGAGGATGAGACTTTCCCAGCTGAACTATACAAATTCACACTTGTTGGCAAATTCTTACATAGGAAGCCTCCTATTTCTAAGGTACATGAAAGTTTTCTAAAATTCGATTTTCAAGGTGATTTCAGTTTTGGACTTATTGACACACACCACATTTTGCTGCACCTTACACATGAGCTATTTCGGATGTGAGTTATCAAGTGGACACCAGAATTCAGTCCAAAACATGAGACCCTATTGTCCCCATATGGGTATCCTTTCCATTACTGCCGATCCATTTTCAAGCAAAGGGGTTCTTATATGCACTTGCTAAGGTCATTGGGGTTCCACTACGTATTGATGAGGCCACCACAGATCTTCGTAGGCCTAGTGAGCTCGGTTTGTGTTCAGATTGATTTGGAGTGTGAGCTTTCAGAAAGCATTTGGATTCAAAGGCAGAAACTTCTAGGTTACTGGCAAGCAATGGTATATGACAAGAATCCAGAATATTGTCTTAGATGCAAGACTATAGGGCATAATGATGCTCAGTGTCAGATTGGGAAACATCCTGCACCAACATCTGCCCATCTACCACCACCTACTATACAGAAGAAGAGGTGGGTCCCAGTTTCAAAAACCCCCTCTATCTTCTCCACTATTTCCACTACAGTACCTTCAATCACCCATTTGACATCACCATCGACAGAGACTGCACCCACACCTATAGAGGTTATCCTAGAGAATCCTCCATAGGCCACTACACAGCTTCCTTCAGCTCAGCTACTGAGCCTACCATAGAGGCTCTCCCTACATCTCCTCAGTTACCCTCTCCTACTACTGAGATCATACCAGAGGTTCACACAGAGGCTGCATAGATCACTCCTACATCTACTGAGCCTATTTTAGTGACAGTTCCTACCATAGTCGAGCCTTGTCCACAGGCTCATATTGAGGTACCCCTATCTCTACCACTCCACCTATTCCTATTGTACCTGCTATAGAGGCACCCATAGCTACATACATTAGCCCTCCAACATCTTCAAAGACTGCACAGTCATCTCATTGGTCAGCAAGGATAGTTCCACAAATTCTTGCTCAGGGTCTACTAACAGAGTTAGGTTCAGAGCACTTCAAGGAAAAGTAAATTTTATTAGACCATTTCAAGGAAAAACACCGCATGAAGATCACATCATCCTTGAGATTTGAAATTGAAGATCTGGTCTTAAAACTCTTTGGAGAGCCCCCATTAGTCAAGCCCTGTAGCACTCAGACTTCCACACCCTCATATACACATGCTCCTACCTCGTAACAGGATAAGGTGAAGGTATATATCCAGAGCGACATTGATGGGATGGGTTTAGGAAACTGCATGCATATTATATATGCAAACTTACCATTAGCATCTGGAGAAGCTACATCTGGATTGAGGAATCATGATGTCCTTCCCTTCACTGGCTCATCAGCATCACCAGTTAGTACTCACTTGCGACTTCAGGAACCTGCTTTTCTCCCTACGCATGGACCATGAGTGGGAGATCGTCTTGCCATCAGAGATCCTTCTCGCCCAGAGTACATAGAGGACCCAGAGTACATAGAGGACTACACAGACTTCTATGATGAGGACATATACTAGAGCAAACGAATAACCAGTCTATGACACACATGAGGGTCCACCCCGGGAGTGTCCATGATCAAACTTTTCATTGTATTTCCTGCTTTTAGTATATCTTTTGCTATTTTTTCTGTTGCATTTTGCATTTGCTGAAAGTCATATCAATGCCCCCTCAATTTATTTGTTTTGTTATTTTTCATGATATAAAATTAGTCAAACTAATGGCATTTATTCAAAAAAAAAAAAAAAAACTAAGCCTTTGTATGGTAAAATTTTTATGTTTATATACAAAGAATATTATATTTTTTAAGTGAAATATGTTGTTAGAACGTGATTTGGAGAAATATGTGTGGTTAAAAAGTATTTTGGGGAAACGTGTTATTTATAAATTTGTTTATAGGTAAGTTATCAAATTGATGCCAAATTTGTAATTGCCACCCACAAATTGTCTTGTAGCTGTGACTTTGTATGATTTTTGACTAGCCTTTGACTTTGATCATAAATTATGTGGATGTGATTGTGATCTGAATAATTAAATTATAGGTTACAAACTTTTATGAGGAGTTACAAAATATGACCATCTAATTGTTGAAAAGAATCCAAAAATTTATTATTTTTGAAAATGTATCTTCAGATTTTTGTAGTTTTGTAAATTTTTCATTATTATGCTTTGTTCGATGAACAGTATTTGATTTATAAATGTAGTCCTGTTGTTTTCGAAGTAAAATATGTAGTAAAAATAATTTTTAAAAATGTGGGTAGTGAAAAATGATTCTAGAAATTTTGTTGTTTTTAGTATAATGGCCATTAAAGAATCATAATCAGTCTGGATAAGCCTCTTTCTCTAACACAATCATTATAATTTATAAATTAATTTATAAATAACACAATTTTTAAACAAATTTTCAATACATATATTTTTTCTCTTCACTTTTCAAAAACCACGTATTACATCAAGGTAAAAGCAGTCACTACACATTCGTAGCGTGTTTTGTAACTTCTATATATAAACAATACACTTTCTTAAATTATTTTTTAACCACTCATTTTTCAAATCAATTTTCAATTACACGTTTTACCTAAAAAATAACAATTTTTTTGTTTATAAACAAATACTTTTACCAAAGACAGACTAAAAGTATCTACATTGGATGTATTAAAGTACATGTTAGTAGAATAGAATAAGTTAGCAAATGGTTGAATTACGTCTACATTAGATATGCTAAAAATAGAAGTCAAGAGAATCTTTTTAGCCATAAGTCAATTTTCTTTTAAATTCATTTTAACTGATGATGTGGTAACTTTTTATTGAAAATGTCCAATAGTAACCGTCCAACCTCATACTCACCCACCCCATTCTTATTTATTCATTTGCCTTTTCTGTTTTCTTTTTAATTTTTTTAATATTGATAAAAAAAAAAAATACTCTCTCCATCCCGTGAAGATGGACTTGTTTCTTTTTTCACATGGATTAAGAAAATATAATTAATGTAGTTGAAAAATTATTTTTTCTTACATTTAATAATATATCTCTACATTAAATAACGTAATAAATATGATTATTTTATATTTTTTGATTACAATGAATATTAAATAAGAACTTATTGGAAAACTTAAAAATATCTAGACTTTCAATAAGGAAAGTGACCTATAATTTGAGACGGACAAATAAAGAATATAAGTCTATCTTCACGGGAAAGGAAGAAGTAATTGTTTTGTCGATTTTATATTTTATGATTTAATGAGATTTTCAAAATGAGCACCATATATTGATATATAAATATTGTTATTTTAAAAATAAATATTTATCCTAATCTTGGACTTAACTAAAAATTAACACATTCAATGTGATAATAATGGATGTGTTAATTTTAACATGTATACGTATCATTTAACATATTTTTTTTCCTTGTGTATATGTGGCTGTGATCTAATATTCAATCTAATTATTGCTCTAGCATCCGACATAAGCATTTGAAGTATATATAATGAAGAGAAGCAAGAATGTAAATGCTTTTCATAAATACGCAACTGCATCGAATTAGTATGACTTATTATTTCCTCGATAGAATTCCTCTTCCTCAAGTAACCAAAAACGTTGAATGGAAGTAATGTCAAATAAAATGCTTTGAAAACTTTAAAATCTAGGAAACAAATCGACTATATAGATGGTTACTAAATTCTGAGAAATGTGTCACTTACCTCACTGATCGAACAATTTCACGACGTCCAAAGATGAGCTTGACACAAGATTATAACTTGTCTGCCCATCTTGCCCTGGGCTCCATCTTATGCCCGACTTGTCTAATCTTGAAACCTATGGGATAATATGGTCAGGCATAAATGCCCGGTCACATATGTCCCCGGGTTTCTTCCGATATTCTTATGGTCAGGTTTGGCCGACCTATCTTCAGTCAAAACGTATTTCGGGCGGTTGAACTTTGTGCCCAGATACATCCAGTGGATAAGGTCGGGTCATACCCCGACCATATTCCACTTTTAGTTGACACTAATGGATCAGGTCGGGACTTCCCGATCTGTGGTCCAAGCAAGCAGGCCTCCAAATCTCTTTTATTGATGGGCCTCATTAATGGGCTCCATTCTTGGGCCTCAAGGAAACACGTATTCGAGAAGGAAATATTCTAAAAATGGGAATTGAATCCCTATAAGTTTAGAACTCCTCCTAAAAGGTAAGTTTATAACAAAATGATTCCTTCTTTAATTAAAAAGGATTATGGGCTTTTCAGCCCTATAAATACAGCTCATTTGATCATATATTACTTATTCATTTTTCTTTACATTTTTCCAGTTATATATTTTCTCTCTACTTTTCTCCAGAATACTAATTCTCACACCAGAGGAGCGACGGGGAGAATCCTCCTCGTCTTTTTACAGGTTATACAAGGCAAATTCATTCATATTTTCCAGTGATCAAGAAGTTTCAGATCTTGCCACGTCAAGGTTAGAATTTTTTACAGCATCAATTGGCGCCTTCCATGGGAAAAGATATAATCAGCCATGGTTAATAGATATCAAGCTCGTCCCTCCACATCCACTGGTCAACCCCTCCCAGCCAACACCTCGGCTGAAGGGGAGAATCCTCCACCTCTTGAAGATGTTGGGGAAGAACAAGATCCAGAGGTCACGCCAGAAAATGAACCGGTTAGTCAAGAAGATCTTCAGCAACAGGATAATCATCAAGCACCACCCGACCTGAACACTCCAAGTACGATTCCCAAGGAAGATCACAGGCCGGCTAATCCTGTAGATGACAATTACCCAGGAATCAGGGGTGCCCACCCCATGACTGAGGGATCTGCCAACTTAACACAAAGGGAGATTTCAAGAATTATTCAGGAAGGAATTGCAGATGGTATAAGGAAAAACACACAAGGTCGGACCTCTTTCACAAGAAGAACCCCTTTTACTCCTGAAATAACATCGTTCCCCTTACCAAAAAGATTCAAATACCCTCGGATAAAGGAATATGATGGAACAATGGATCCTAACAACCACTTGAATACCTACACTAATGTCATAGACATGCAGAATGCTCCTGATCAGATTTTATGTAAGGCCTTCCCGCAAACCTTAACAAACTCAGCCCGATACTGGTTTTCTACAATACCCTCAGGATCAATCTTTTCCTTCTCTGATCTTACAGAGAAGTTCACGGCTTTCTTTGCAAGTAGCAAGAAGATCAAGAAAATAGTCGCTTCCCTCATGCAGTTGAGGCAAGGACATAACGAAACACTACAGGAATTCATGACTCGTTTTAACGCCAAAAGACTTCAAATTCCAGATCTTCACATCTCATCGGCAACTTCAGCCCTGACCTTAGCCATCCGAGGTCCAGAATTCAGAATGTCCTTATCTAAGAATCCACCTAAAAACGTGACACAACTTCTCAGAAGAGCTGAAAAGTACATAAATATGGAAGAGACACTATTTTCGGTTAGGGCGCAGGATTAAGTTCACGGAGCAATAGTACAACCTTCGGAACCCGTCACACAGGGGAATAAGAGATCAAGGCAAGAAGATGGAAGGAATTCTTCCCGGTCCAACACAAAGGGAAGCAGTTATGGGCATCAAAATTTAACTCTATTAAATGCGCCTCGATCTCACATTCTCATGGAAATCAAAGGTCGCGAAGATTTGCGCTGGCCAAAACCTATCAAGAGGAAGATCGATGAGAAGAACCGTCATAAGTATTGCGACTTCCATAAAAGCTCGAGTCATACCACGGATGAGTGCAGAACATTAAAATAAGATATAGAAGCTCTCATCAAAAGAGGCTTCTTGGGACAATACGTTAAAAAGGAAGATAAAGATCAGGGAAAAAGGGAAGAGAAGAATACATCCGCAGGCACCGTAAATTTCATTATCGGGAAAATAGCATCTGGAGGTGATTCGAACAACGCAAGAAAAATCTATGCCCGGGCATTGGGTGATCAAGAGGATAGGTCGGCGTGTCACGACCATGAAACTTCGCACAGCATCAGCTTCAGTAACTCTAATATGAAAGGAATTTCCTATCCCCATGACGATGTCGTTGTCATTGGTGCCAAAATTGCGAATTTTGATGCAAGAAGAGTGCTTGTTGATAATGGAAGTGCAGCCAATGTCCTTTCGCAGGCTTAGCAACGGTACAGGGAAATCACAAATAAGAAGTTTTTATATCAACTGTACCGTTACTTTCAAGCCCATGCTATAACAATCCTCACAAATCAGCTCTTGAAGTAGATCTTACAGAAACCGGATGTCTCTGGTCGTCTACTCAAATGGTCAATCGAGCTTGGGGAGTATGACATTGAGTTCAAACCCAGACCTTCTATAAAAGCACAGGTCTTGGCAGACTTCGTCACCGAACTCGCCCCAAGACCTTGGGGGCCGACAGGTCATGACAGGGAAGAGGCCACATGGACTTTGCAAGTGGATGGAGCATCGAATATCACAGGCTCAGGGGCCAGAATAATATTAAAAAAGGATGATGGCACAATGGAAATTCAGTGCGCAATTAGGTTCGACTTCCCGGCCACTAATAATGATGCAGAGTATGAGGCCGTTATTGCCGGGGTTCAAGTAGCTCGACATCTGGGGGTCGAGCATGTCAAAGTCTTAAGTGATTCACAGTTGGTGGTAGAGCAAGTGAATGGCACTTTTGAAGCAAAAGATGAGAAAATGTCATCTTACAGAATGATGGTTCTAGACTTACAAAGGAAGTTCAAGTCATGTTGCATATATAAAATAACAAGATCCGCTAACCACAAAGCAGATGCCCTATCAAGACTAACTTTTTTCCAATTTAGACCACCTAGAGAGAATTGTTTTCGTACGAACTCTTCATCAACCGAGTATCACACAACAACCCAACATAATGGATATTGCTGAACATGAGCTGAGTTGGATGGATCCAATCATTGAATATTTAACATCAGAAAAGTTTTCAGATGAAAAACCAGAAGCAAGAAGAGTCAAAGCAACGGCCCCAAGGTATACCATATTACAGAATACCATGTTCTGTCGAAATTTTACACTTCCTTACCTGCGATGCCTAACTCCGAAAGAAGCAGCCCTTGCTATGGCCGAGGTTCATGAAGGAATTCGTGGAGGGCACAAAGGAGCAAGAGCACTGGTTATGAAGTTAATGTGATACGAATATTATTGGCCAACCATGAAGAAGGACACACTCAGCTACGTGAAAACTTGTGATAAGTGTCAAAGGTTTGCCTCCCGATTACATCGACCCGCAGAAGAATTATCTTCAATTATGTGCCCATACCCCTTCGCTCAATGGGGAATTAACATGGGGTCAGGTCAAGTTCCTAGTAGTGGTTTTGGAATACTTCACAAAATGGGTGGAAGCAGAACCCCTTGCCATAATCACAGAACAAAAGTTGGAAGCATTTGTTTGGAAGTCAATTATCTACCGATTTGGCCTTCCTAAGACATTAATCACTGATAATGGGCCCCGGTTCGAGTGCCAAGCCTTCAAACAATTCTGCAAGAATCTGGGAATAGAGCACAGGTTAACTTCTGTTTCGCACCCGCAAAGTAATGGATTAGCTGAAGTTACAAACAGGTTCATCTTACAAGACTTGAGGACTCGTCTTGATAGTGCCAAGGGTGATTGGCCTGATCTCCTCCCGAAAATTCTTTGGACTAACCGAACATCATTCAAGACTACAACAAGGGAAACTCCATTCATGCTATCCTTGGGGATGGAAGTTGCTGTTCCAGTGGAAGTAATGATTCCTGGCTTCCGCGCAATGGCTACAGAATCACCCGATTTGATTGAAGGTCAGAGAGAAAGTCTTCGTGATTTTTGTACAATGCCCTTTCCAAATGACTATGATGCATCAATCTTTGATAATAGACTTATTTATGATGAGCTGAGGTATGACAGAGGTTCTTTAGCCGATGAACACAAGAGACTCTTGCAATTGTGTACGGATGAGAAAAAGGATGTTTACAATACAATTATGGATGATGTCAACTCTTCTCACAGAGGTGTCTATTTCCTATATGGTTGTGGGGGAACTGGAAAAACGTTTGTCTGGGAAACCTTGTCAGCTGCCTTGAGATCAAAGGGTTAAATAGTATTAAATGTTGCATCAAATGGTATAGCATCCCTTTTATTGCCTAGTGGTCGAACAGCTCATTCGAGGTTTGCCATTCCCTTAAATCTGAACGAAGACTCAACATGTAATATAAAACAGGGGAGTGCACTTGCAGAGCTGATAGTTAGAACAAAGCTTATAATTTGGGATGAGGTACTGATGATGAACATATACTGTTTTGAAGCTCTTGACAAGACTTTTACAGGATATAATGAGGTTCAATAATCCAGATAGCTTTCACCAACCGTTTGGAGGCAAAACTATTATTTTCGGTGGGGACTTCCAAAAAAATTTTCCAGTTATTCTGAAAGGGAGTAGACAAGATGTTGTTATGGAAACAATAAATTCTTCATATTTATGGACACTACCGATCGTGATCTTGAATTGAAAGTTTTTTCTGATTGGATTTTGAGTACAGAGGACGGGACATCTGGGGGTGAAAATGATGGTCATGCAACAATAAAAGCTCCAGATGACCCTTTGGTGGATGCATTGGAAAATTTGCTCCAATCAATTGTTGAAAGTACATTTCCAACATTTGTGGACAGCTTTGGCGACGTGTCATTCTTGCAGGGAAGAGCTATACTTACTCCAACGCTTGATGTAGTGGGTACCCTAAACGAGTACATGGTTTCGAACAATTGCTTAGAAGGAAGGACTTATCTTACTCGGATTCTATGTGCAAGGCAGAGAAAGGCACAAGTTAGTTTGAAGACATTCATTCTACAGAATTTTTGAATAGTATAAAGTGTTCAGGAGTGCCAAATCATGAGCTAACACTTAAGGTCGGTGTTCCAGTGATGTTGTTAAGAAACATTGACCACTCCGCAAGTTTGTGTAATGGAACGAGACTAATTATTACAAAGCTTGGACATCATGTTCTCGAAGCTCAAATTTTATCTGGAAGCAATGCTGGGGAAAAAGTATTCATCCCAAGAATGTCACTGACTCCATCAAATGTGAGATTGCCTTTCAAATTCCAAAGAAGACAATTTCCATTAGTAGTTTCATATGCTATGACTATCAACAAGAGTCAAGGTCAATCGCTCTCACATGTAGGATTGTTCTTGGAAAAACCCGTTTTTAGTCATGGGAAACTATATGTAGCGGTATCTAGAGTTAGAAATCGTTCTGGTCTGAAGATATTGATATGCGATAAAGAGGGTAAGCCGACCAATCAAATGACAAATGTTGTGTATAGAGAAGTGTTTCAGAATTTGTAATATTATTGATGATATAATTATTTTTATTAATTACCTAAATGTTTGCACCATTACTTATTCATTTACTTCATTTTTTTTCTTGAATTACAATTGTATGTATAGTTTAATTGTCAACTTAATATGTCCGTACAACGCATGGGTGTCCAACTAGTTATTATATAGAAGTAGAAGTGAGGAGAGAGGGTCATTAAATGTAAATTTCCCTAAAAAATGACTCTCTCTCCTCACTTCTACTTTTATATATATATATATATATATATATAAAGATAAAGATTAAAATCCAAGCATTAATTAATTAACCAAAAGTTTTAACTATAAAAAATACCTGATATTAATGATGAAATAACATTAATTTGGATTAATTATTCAAATAATAAAGAACCATAAACGTTTCACATAAAAGGGAATTAATATGATAACCAAATAATTATGAAATTAAATGGGTTTCATCATCAACCTTAGTACAAAATACTTAGAACATAATTAATGTAAAACACGAGAAATAGATAAAACCCAGCATTATTTCGAATGAATCTTCAAGCCAAGATGATGGTTTCTCCTCTTCCTTTCTTTCTCTCCTCTCTTGTTGTAGTGTGTAACAAGTGTATCTAAGAGGTGTGTGTAAGAGGTGTCTTATCCTTCATTTTCCCTTGCTATTTATAGAGTGAAATAGTATCTCCTTTATGATAAGATAATGTCCATTTGTAAGAATTATTCTCTTCAATCATGAATTGTTCCCATCCACCATTGATCTTATCTTTGCTTTTCCCTCATTTTCTCCATTCATTTACAACTTTTGTCTTCATTAATTTGTGTCAAGTTTTTGTGTCCATACTTTTGAATAATGGATTTCCCATACTTGTGCATAATGGATTACTAAAACTATTAATATAATGCTGAAAATCGGATTTGAACAATCCTCCTTGGTCGCCAGCAGATTTTTCATCCGACCAGTAGTCGGTAATTTCATCGTATCTTCTTCGTACGATGTCCGATCGATACAATTCAAAATTTTGTGGAAAGATGACTCAATGGTCTACAATTCATCTATGAAAGACATTTCCAAATTTGAACGTTTATTTGATGAAACATGAGCCTTAATATGAAGCTGAAAATTTTGAGCATAACTTGTTCAGCTAGAATTCTTCCGTTTTCATCCATTTGCATTTATCTCACCCAATTAAGCTTCCAACTCTTCCAATTGAATCTTTAGTATCATGCGAGAGTAGACAAATGGTTCGAGTCATCTTTTTGAAAATTGCATTTAAGTCCCTAACTTTGAGTTATCTCATTTTAGTTCGATTTCCTGCCAATTTTCTTTGATTCCTTCATTTCGCATTGAATTTCACCTAATACAAAAAAATAACAAAGTTAATTTATAATTTATTAAAACCAATAACAAATATACTAGTTTATCGATTAAGATAAGTGTACAAAATACACTTATCAACAATTAATTACAAAAAATGTATACTTACAATACATTCATTTTTTTAGCGGTTCGTATGTCGTTCCAAGAAATTTATTTAAATATTTTAATTTAAATTGATTTATTTAAAGCTTAAAATGAAAAAACAAATTGTTAAAGTCTTTAATAGTATATACTTTGGATATTTTGATTATTTATCTCTAATCGGTAAGCTCGCGACCTGGTTAAAAAGGTGAATCGTAAAATGTTAAAAAATTATATATGATAAACTTGGTCGACTCGATCGATTTTTGAAAACACCCACAGACTTGGTACTTGGTTTACTGAATCTTACGGGTCGACTTCCAAGAATTTTTTAAATTATAAAAAAAATATATTAAAAAGCAGTCACGTGCCATAAATTTACAGCCTCGACGACTAATATTTGACTTTCCAAGCAGTCTACATGTAAGGCATTGAACTCTCATTCACAATATTTTCTTTCGATGTGGGTTTCAACATTAACTCTTTCCTTTCCTTTCCTTTCTTTTTTTTTTTTTTTTTGAATGACTCTTTTCCTATTTCCACTTAAATAACTGTAAATGGAATATAGTATTCCACATATGCACTTTCAATTTTGTAAATACCATATGCTTTTATTATTTTATTTTTTAAAATAATATATTCAATTTGAAAATTAATTTTTCTTTTTATTCTCCAATTTTTTGTATTTCATTAGTAATATAATATTTTTTGAACAATTTCTCAAGGGTTAAAATACTTTTAGTATTTAAAGTTTCAAAAATTAAAAAAACATTATTATTATTATAATATTTTATACCTCGTGCATATGCAATTTATATATAAAAATCCGTTCTATATGAAAAATTATTTATATTTTAAAAATAAGAAAAACAATATTAAAAAATCATTTTTATTTAATTTTTCAAAATAAAATTCTTACCTTTAATCCTTGATCTGATTTTAAGGACAATGTGTTTAAAGTTGGCTATTACTTATGAGTTAGTATTAAAGTTCTTGTAAAGATCTTCGATTTGACATCTGTAGTGCATATTATATTTTTCGATTTCAAAATAATAATATAATTATCAAAAGTATGGATAAAATTATAGGCATTAAAAAAAAAAAAGCATGTATTCATTATTTTGTAAATACCATATGTTTTTTATTAATATTTAAATTCTTACATAATTATGGTTTTAAATTTATTTATTAGAAATTTTATAATTATAACGTAATTATACAATTTAATCTTAAGGTAATAATTTAAAAATTGAAACAATTAGCTTGAACTAAGTTTAATAGATTTTTTTTATGACTATAATCATATACATAAATTGGTTGCCGAAATTCATGATCCACCTTTATTACCAACTTTAACTTAATACCAACTTTTATTATGAATAAACATTTAAGAGGAAATCACACAAAACATCCCAAAAGTAGGGACCATGTTATATGAACATAGAAGATGCCACCCCCTTTACATGGGGGTGTGGTCATTCGTTATAAAGTTGATCCTACACACATTCATGTGAGGGGGTGACACCTTGAGTGACATCCTATATGTTCAAATATCATTATTCTAAAAATAGAATTGCTTACATAAATACACTTTAACTATTAAACCTTCCAACATCAGTAAAAAAATTGGTGTAAAAATCACCCCCTCTGTGTAAACCACACCACCGCCAACTTCAACAAAAAAACTCCAAATCAAACATCGAGGTTTTGATCCTCCTGCTGCTTACCCCCACTGTTGTTGGTAATTCTCACGGTGGTTTGAGGTTCCAACGGTGGTGCTGTATTTTACAAATGCTGACGTGTCATTGTCGGTTTTGAATCCCTAATTTCGATGGACAGTGATGGAAGGTTTTGCTTTGCATCTCCTATTTGTCAACACCGGTCCTCTACCTTTTCCATTGCCGCTAACGAGAGCAACCTCTTAAACTTCTACATCATCTAGAAGAATTATAGGTCCAACTGAATTGTCTATAATCGATAGTCCGTTGGGGGCGCTCACATCAAGATTCAGTAGCTCATGCTCGACCGAATCCTTCTCAAGTTTCTTTGAGGAAACTGGACATTTTATACTTAAAGTTACTCCAAAGATTTCTCCGATACCATCTTTGTCACGACCCTCCCAAATCACCCTAATAGACTCAAGACGTGTCGTGCACCGGTGGAAGATGCCAGCTAGATACTGGACCTACCACCAAGGCTACATTGACTAATTGACTATAAAAATATTTTAAAATTTTTTTGACAGAGTTTCCTTTAGAAAATGGACTAAAAACCACCTGAAAAACAATTTTCTCAAACATAAAAATTTGATTTCCAATGGGCACCCATATCCCTATAATAACCAACTAGTCAAAAATAATTACTTGCGAATCGACCTTTCTGTTTTTCAGAATTTAAAAAGCCCAAAAATATACTGACTATGCAAAATGTAGCAAGCCCAACTTTTATATACAAACTCAAAATGGCTTATCTAACATGATAAGGATACTCGAAAAGAAATATTAATTATACAAAATGACAAAATGAGTCATACAACTAGTAACAAAATGCGGCTCGACTCTGTGGATCAACAGGCTCCAATGTTGCTCAACTCAGCTACTATCTGATAAGAGAAATAGAGAAGGATTTCGTGAGTTTGTAACTCAGTGAGTGGATAGCTCAAAAATAAATATGCTTTACCCGTTTTTGCATATATACTGGAAAAGCTTTAATTATTCTTTAATTCTTATACATACCTTATCTTGAAACATAATTGAAACATAAAGCACTTCGCTGTTTATTCTAGATGAATAACTGTAAATCAGGTGAGTATAAATAACCTTATATCAATAAAAACAAGAGTAAAATATCATTTCCAGATACTATAAGCTGAAATCTATATTCTATAAATTAAATAACTGCATTCTAAAATTCTTGAATTCTGGTAAACTATAATAATACTGAAAAATCACACCAAAGGTACCCATAATCTGATAATTCTGAAATTCTGTAATTCTGTGATTCTGAAATTTTGAAATTCTGGTCATACGCGCGCAGAGCTGCCCGAAGGCTATGAACTAGTCATACACTATGGAAACGCATTCACAATAGTGCAGAGCGGGTAAAATCACTATATCTGGTCATACACTGTGGAAACGGATTCACATCAGTGCAGAGCGGGTAAAATCACTGTATTTGGTCATACACTGTGGAAACGGATTCACATCAGTGCAGAGCGGATAAAATCAACTGGGTACTTTCTGGTGGTTTTTAAAATCTCTTTACATATATTGGAATATCTACTACTGATGTAATATTTCCCAAAACGTGATTTATTTAACTGAACTGAAACTAACTTTAAAAGAGTTTCTTATTAATAAAGCTTCACTTTATACTAAAAATCATGTTGTAAACATAACACTTGAAAATAATCAAGTTCTGCAATTTATATAATTATATACAAGCACTATAATAAATAAATATTTCATAATACTTTTAGAATTAATATACATTAAACAAATACTTATTTTCTTAAGAAAAGTATTTTCCACTCACTGGGTATGGGCCACGACTAGGAAGGTCAATATGCTTTCCCAACATCCTCTTCACCGCCTGAAATATAATAAAAATAATCACATAAACGACTACTTCAACCCCCAAATATATATAAGACCATAATGACTTAGAATCTCCATACTTAACAAAATTCTTAAATTCCTTTAATCAATATAAGATTACTAAATTTTCTTATCTCTTTAATAATCTATAATCATCAAATTTACCATCAAACTAAATAGCATGGTAACATTCCCTTTTTCTATTCTAACAAAACCATGAACCATAATGCTCCATTTATATTTTTAGTTTAACTTCTACAACAATTCTTTCAAATAATCATTTCACTAAAAACATTGATTCCCCAAAATTTCATACATTCAAGAATCCAAATAAAATTCTAGGGTTTGCCATAATTTCAATTTCTTACCTTGCTGAAAATAGAGATGGAAATTAAGGTGTTTAGCTTGTAATGGAGCTTTCCTTCTCAAACTGAAAAAGAATGGAAGTAGTAAGTTAAATCCCTAATCAATTACCACAAATATCTCATAATACTATGCTTTCTTATCACTTGAAGAACGAAAATTGAAGCCTAATTTCGAGTTGGCAACCAAGATCACTTCCTCCTTTTCTTTTCCCTTTTTCTTCTCCTTTTTCTCCTCTTTTTTTCTTCCTTTTCTCACATTTTTCTGGCTCTGTTTACGTTGCCAGCTTGCACCATCTTTTCAAATTGAAAAAGAAAGCAAGAAGCGTCAAGTTAGTGGACCACTAACTCCACTTTTGCACTCTAAGTCCCCCCATTTCTTTTTACACCATCCTTTGGTCCATAACTTGCTATAATAATAAAATAAATTCTCTAGCTTCTATATAATCCATTGAAACCCCCTTAAGTATATTTAATTGCAAAATATACCCAAAATAAATATTTATTCCATTTTAGTCCTTATTGACCTATGACTTTGACTAAATAAAATTGGGTTGTGACAATCTTCATGTTCATGTTGGAGTATTGGATGGTTATCTGGTTGGGTCTCTTGGTATTTTGAGACATAGATTAGACTGCATTGTGGTGTTTGAGGTAGAAAAGAAAAATCTACATATTTTTATCTTGCTGTGTTGCCTTTTCTAATTCTCAAGTATCCATTCATTTTGGTTTATGAAAATGAGGCAAATGGTTTCATTTGGAAGGATAAATAAGAACTGAAATCAGAAGTACTAATGCTGGTGAAATATAAATTGAGTGACATTGATACATTTGGAGGTGTTTTGTGTATGGAGAGCGAAGAATGTACAATCGATACTGTTACAAACCATTTTATTTTGGAAAAAGCCACTCGTACTGATACTTATACAGGAAGTCATACAGAAGAAGCCATGCTGGCAGTCCTACATGGATTATTTAATAATAAAAAATTGACAAAAAAAAAAAAAAACACCGGCAAAATGGAGTTCCTTATTGGGGAAGCTGGATGAAGGACACTCATTAGACAAAAAAGAAAAAACGTCTCTAATTTGACGCAATAGTTCAAAGACGACAGCCTCTGTATCGGTATGCCATATTAGTTCAACGCCGACCACCTAACCTCCGACCGCCACTCTAGTTCAAAGTTCACCAACGACCACCTCCAGCATCACTTCATAAAGCAGCCCGTATAGGTTCATGCCTCCACCTGCTGTTTGATCGAAGTTTCTGTACGGAATGACGTCATACTCCGGCGGCGGAAACTTGGTTACTGGCACAGGTAATTTGTTTTCATGCATCCCAGTTTTTCGTAAGATTTTATGTAGAAGTGGAAGTATAGCTGTGAGCTTGGGTATGGGTTTTTCAATGTTCATGCTTAGCTTTCCCGTGTTGAAGAATGTATTTCCTGTAATTTCGAAACATATGGAAGTCGGTCCTGTCCACTGGAATTGTGATGACTTACTGTTTCAAGTAACTGCATTACAATCACAAGCCCAAAATCAAAACAAAAATTCAATATATACCATGTGATAAAGATAAATCAAGCAGAGGCTTTTTTTCCTAGAGAATTTCAGATAAAATTTTCCCTTCATAACTTGTACCCAGTTATGAGTTAGTTTCTTCATGAGTTCTTTTGTTTTAAACAATAAAAACTTCCCCAGCTAACTCACAAATTTCAGTCAAAAAATTTACCTAAAACCACATCATCACTATCCTCCACCAAAATCGATATTTTCCCTACGACTAAACAAATAAATAAATTATAACTAAGAAATTAAAATCGTAAATGAACGGGGATATGATGTCATACTAATTTTCTTTTTCTTTTTTCCGGGTCCATACCTTATGGATGGACATGCACTCAGATCTGTTCGGAGGACAGAATCTTCACTACTCGTCCACTGTGGCTTATTGTCAGATCGATTTCGAGTCAAGATATATGAAGGAAACTATTTTGGTTCTTGAAGGGAACAATTCAGATCACAAAAATATTTAAAAAATGATTTAGGTCTTGAGGTGAACAAAAAAAATGGAGCCAGCGAGTTCGAACCAACAAGAGGAACTGAAGTAAACAAAAGAAAGAGAGAGAGAGTATTCTGGTTGGTAAAGTAGATGGTAGGTAGGTAGAAAGAGAGTTGACCGGTTGTTTAATGAAAATGAATGGGAATTAATTTAATGGTTGTTGTCCAGCTCATTCATTTAAATTTCATCCACGTCAGGAGCCAACTGTTCATCTGTATGGGTATCTGTATGTGTTCCTATACGAATAATAGCACCACTAACTAGTAACCTTTCATCCATTTTCCCCTCATTTTGGAAGGCAAAACTGGGAGTAACAAACAGAGGTTGTAAAAAAAAAATCGGTGGAAAGAGGGGGAAAAAAAAGAAAGGGAAGAAAGGAAGAAAAGAAAATGTGTGTCTTTTTCCAAGTTTGAGTTCCATTCTCCTAGTTCCCAAGAGATAAGGAAGAAATTTTTTATTTGAGAATTCATTTTAAATTAGGGTTTTTGCTTATTGACTTAGATATGAAATTTTTGATGGGTGAAGTGTTGTTTTCAGTATATTGAGCTAGCTAATGGAGTTTGGTGATGAAGGAATTGGTTAGAATTCTAGGGTTTTGAACTTGTGATTTAGATTCATGATTTTAACAAAGTTTAGTTATTTTAGACATGTTTTAGATTATAAATGTTGGATATGATGAAGTTTATGGTATGTCTAATTTACAATGTGATTATGTCAAACTATTGGCTAATTTTGTTAAGTTATTGGAGAAGGGATTTTTGGTACATGTGTATCCTCTTTGATTATAAGGTAAATAAAACATAGACTAACCCCTATATGATCACATTGTGATATTGGAGGACGGAATTCGTAGTGTTTAAATAGAATAAAAGGTATTGACACGGGTTAAGTTATAGATTAACTTCAATTGATTCGTAGATATGGAAATCTTGAGATTTTCCTTGTAAATACAATTGGGTTTTAAAAATTTTGGTATTTATTGAATTGTAGAGTTTTCTTGAAACAAGTTATTACGGATTTATCATGATTGAAGTTGATCCAAAACTCTCATTTATATTTCAGGAGGTGACATTAAAATAGGAAAAGCTTACTAGTCATCTTGATGTGTTCCGGACCCTCGACAATTGGAGTCATAGCGGGTTTGACAGAAAGTTAAATATTCAAGTCAAATAAAAGTGGAGTCCAGTCAATCATGTCGGAATTAGATGCATAATATGTGTTTTTCAAGTAGAAATGGACCACTAAGCAAAACTCATGGGCTAAAGCCCTTGAGCCGACTGATTTTATGGCCAAATTCCATCATTTGGGGCTTTAAAACAGCAAGTCAATTATGCAGACGGAAATTAGGGTTTTTACGTATTTTTAGGTTAAATTTTGTTTTTAATTATTTGTTTGCCTATTTTAGAATTTTAGTCTAATTAGGATTCTATTTTGAGTCAATTAGCGGTTAGGTTATTTTGCTTATTTATACGTTTTTTCCATTCATTGTAATTGAGACTTGAGATTTGATTTTGATATAAACAGTTTTTATTGAGGATTCAATAAAAGTTATAGGTGGATTCCTATGTTTTTCGAACTTATCAAGAATATTTCTTGTGGCGTTCAAATATCGAACTTATCAAATATTTGCTAGAATATTTGTGGAGTTCAAATCAGATACTTATCAAGGAGATTGGGCAAATTCTTGTGGCATTTCGCAAGTCGTGGTTCTTTATTCCTCATCGTCGAGTCATCGCGTCGTGAATATCGGGTCATGATTCATCCGTCCAACCACAACCTGAGTTCGGAACTTTCCGGCGTTTCATTCCGCACTTCGAACCTCATCATCTGGTATCAGAGCTGGACTCTGAATTCAGGTTTTTCTATCCAGTTTGATTTTTATGTTTATCATCGAGTCCCATAAAAATCATCCATATCTTGTTGAGTGTTTTGTTTTCAGTTTTTTTGCGTTCTTCTTTAGTTTGTTGAGTCTTTAATCCAGAACTCGTTCCAACAAAATTCAAAAGTGTTTATTTTATTTAATTCTTATCCAAATCCTGTGACGTTTGTTTTGTTGCGTTCGTATCGAATTTTTCGGATTTATTAAAAAAAAATATTTTTTTATTTTTATTTATTTAATCCGAAAATTCATCCAAAATTTAAAAAAAAAAAAAAAAAATTCCAAGATTCAAGAACCACTTTCTTGAATTTCCTTAAATTCTTGATATTCGTTTCCTTCCAAGTCAATAAAAGTCGTTCTTACTATTTGATGTTTAAATCCTCTTCATTCTTGAATTTTTTTTAACGCCACATAAGGAATGGATTATGATTCGGACTCTTTATTCCAAACTAGATGTTATGTGGATCATAAGGGGTGCAGTTTGACGATTGATGAAAAGTACTTTACTAATTTCGTTAGTAGCACCGTAGTTGAAAAATTAGGATTGCTCCTAGAAGCACACTATAAACCTTATAGGATGACGTGGATGAGGGAGTTTGGGAATTTCAAAGTAACCAAACAAGTTCTAGTGCCTATTGCTCAGGGAAGGTATAGTGAGGATGTATGGTGTGATGTAGTACCATTAAAATCTTATCATATTTTATTGGGAAAACCTTGGAGACATAGGAGGGAGGCTATTTATGATAAAAGTATGCACATATACCAATTCCTTAAGAAAAGGGAAAACATGTGTACTATATGGGTTGACATTAGAGGAAGCACTAGAAGATTCACGGAGGGTAAGGAAAGAGAGTGAAACGTGGTGTAATAGGAGGCATCGTGGGGATAAGGATATTGATAAGAAGGAGGGAGAGTTGAAATTAAAAACAAATAAACAAACTCCAAAATTTGATGAGGAGAAGGTGGAATTGAGAGTTGAGGTTGAAGTTCAAGATTTGAGCGTTGAATTGGACGATCCACATTTGGGTAGCAATGAGGTAGTGCACGAGCATGATGATAAAAATGTGGAGTTACGAGATGTGGTTGAGTTAGAAGATAAAAAAATTGAACAAGAAATTGCAAAGGAGGAAAGAGGCGAAGAGAAAAGTCTCGTAGTTCAAGAAGTGGAGTTGGTGGTGGTTTGTCATGAGTACAAGGATCTATACCTTGTACCTCATGAAGCTAACATGTCCCTCCCCATTTTGTTTAAATCTTTTTTGCAGGTTAATTACGTTTGGAAGCTTCAACCACACTACGTATGGCAAAGAGAGTTCAAGCTCCATCTCTTCCATGTTTTCCAATCAAAGGAGCATAATTTATTGAACTCATGGTATGGAAGCAATAATTTTCCGTTTGATCCAGGAGGTGAAGTGAAACAACATGAACAAAGCTATGATTCGGGACGAATCATCCTAAAGAAGGAGGGTATGATGTGTTCCGATCCCTCGACAATTGGAGTCATAGCGGGCTTGACAGAAAGTTAAATATTCAAGTCAAATAAAAGTGCAGTCCAGTCAACCATGTCGGAATTAGATGCATAATATGTGTTTTTCGAGTAGAAATGGGCCACTAAGCAAAACTCATGGGCTAAAGCCCTTGAGCCGACTGATTTTATGGTCAAATTCCATCATTTGAGGCTTCAAAACAGCAAGTCAATTATGCAGACGGAAATTAGGATTTTTGCGCATTTTTAGGTTAAATTTTGTTTTTAATTATTTGTTTGCATATTTTAGAATTTTAGTCTAATTAGAATTCTATTTTGAGTCTATTAGCGGTTAGGTTATTTTGCTTATTAATACGTTTTTTCCATTCATTGTAATTGAGACTTGAGATTTGATTTTGATATAAACAGTTTTTATTGAGGATTCAATAAAAGTTATAGGTGGATTCCTATGTTTTTCGAACTTATCAAGAATATTTCTTGTGGCGTTCAAATATCGAACTTATCAAATATTTGCTAAAATATTTGTGGCGTTCAAATCAGATACTTATCAAGGAGATTGGGCAAATCCTTGTGGCGTTTCGCAAGTCGTGGTTCTTTATTCCGCATCGTCGAGCCATCGCATCGTGAATATCGGGTCATGATTCATCCGTCCAACCACAACCTGAGTTCGGAACTTTTCGGCGTTTCATTCCGCGCTTCGAACCTCATCACATCTTAACTTACAATTCCACAGTATATGACCAGATATGGTATTTTGCCTGCTCTGCACTGGTGTGAATTTGTTTCCACGGTGTATGACCAGATTATCAGAGGTCTTCGGGACCCACCCTGTACACATATAGGCTTTGGGACGTGTACCAGGGTACTTAGCCTTTTGGGCAGCTTTGCGCCCGTATGACCAGATTATCAGACTCAGTTTATCAGTTATCAGATTTGAATGGTTTTGTCTTGTACATGAAATTACTTTGTACATGAACGAAACTGTTCATTGGGTACATTTTGGTGTGATTTTCAGTATTACTTTAGTTATTCAGATTTCATATAATAGACTTCAGTTTATTAGATTTTAGATAACAAAATTCAGTTTATCCACTTTACCGAATAAAGAATTCAGTTTATAGAATGACGAAATGACAATTTATTCTCATTTCTCATGATATCAGATTAACTATATCCATTATGCTTTACGTATGCTCATTTAGAAAAAGGAGTAAAGAGTTTTATGATTCAGTCATATTTCAGTCTTAAAAATATGATGAGAATCATGGCAGGCTTGACAGAAAAGTTAAATATTCAAGCCAACAAGAGTGCAATCCAGTCAACCATGTCAAGGTACGTATCAGAATTACATAATAAAAAAAAATTCCAGTAAAAACGTATAAATGATAAAAGCATACTATTTTCGAATTGTTCCACTCTCTGGGTGGAACACTCACATATTTTATTTTCACTATTTTTTTATCAGACAGTAACCGAGTTGAGCAGCTTTGGAGCCTGTTGACCCACCAAGTCGAGCCACATATCATCATTGGTTGCATAACTCATTTGTTCATTTGTATAATCTATATTTCTTTTGAGGCGCATGCTTATTATGTCGGATAAGCCATTATGAGTTTTGTATATTAATGTCGGGCTCGCTGCATTTTGTATAATTAGTGCATTGGGGCTTTTACTGATAAATGAAAATAGCTGTCAATTTTGTATGCATTTTATTTTTGCTAGTTCGGCGTTTCATTCCGCGCTTCGAACCTCATCACATCTTAACTTACAATTCCACAGTATATGACCAGATATGGTATTTTGCCTGCTCTGCAGTGGTGTGAATTTGTTTCCACGGTGTATGACCAGATTATCAGAGGTCTTCGGGACCCACCCTGTACACATATAGGCTTTGGGACGTGTACCAGGGTACTTAGCCTTTTGGGCAGCTTTGCGCCCGTATGACCAGATTATCAGACTCAGTTTATCAGTTATCAGATTTGAATGGTTTTGTCTTGTACATGAAATTACTTTGTACATGAACGAAACTGTTCATTGGGTACATTTTGGTGTGATTTTCAGTATTACTTTAGTTATTCAGATTTCATATAATAGACTTCAGTTTATTAGATTTTAGATAACAAAATTCAGTTTATCCACTTTACCGAATAAAGAATTCAGTTTATAGAATGACGAAATGACAATTTATTCTCATTTCTCATGATATCAGATTAACTATATCCATTATGCTTTACGTATGCTCATTTAGAAAAAGGAGTAAAGAGTTTTATGATTCAGTCATATTTCAGTCTTAAAAATATGATGAGAATCATGGCAGGCTTGACAGAAAAGTTAAATATTCAAGCCAACAAGAGTGCAATCCAGTCAACCATGTCAAGGTACGTATCAGAATTACATAATAAAAAAAAATTCCAGTAAAAACGTATAAATGATAAAAGCATACTATTTTCGAATTGTTCCACTCTCTGGGTGGAACACTCACATATTTTATTTTCACTATTTTTTTATCAGACAGTAACCGAGTTGAGCAGCTTTGGAGCCTGTTGACCCACCAAGTCGAGCCACATATCATCATTGGTTGCATAACTCATTTGTTCATTTGTATAATCTATATTTCTTTTGAGGCGCATGCTTATTATGTCGGATAAGCCATTATGAGTTTTGTATATTAATGTCGGGCTCGCTGCATTTTGTATAATTAGTGCATTGGGGCTTTTACTGATAAATGAAAATAGCTGTCAATTTTGTATGCATTTTATTTTTGCTAGTTTGTTTTTAGAGGGTCACGTGGGCCTATTTTGCACATATATATATTGAGGAAGCTTGTTACTTTTTATGTGATTTTAGTCCATATTATAGAGAAAACTGTCATTTTTTTTTTTTTTTCTAAAATTTTTATCATAGTCAAGGAAGGTCAAAGTTGCCTTGATGGTGGATCCAACATCTAACTGACATGCACAATCGGCACATGTCATGTCTCGGGTCCGCTAGAGTGATTTGGGACGGATCGTGACAAATACGGTGTTGGGTTTATTTGTTTTCAACTGTTAAGGCTGTTTATGTCAACTTCATCTTTTAGGGGAGGGAAAGAATTTCTAAGTGATTTTAAGTACTTATATGTGTAAATAGGTGATCAATAAGTTGTAATCCTACAAAATGTGTCAGCTTATTTAACCAAGTTTAACGTTACAGTTGGTATCAGATCAAATACCCTTATGGGGATGACCCTTGTTTCGGAGGCGCTACTTTCAGTGGAAAATTGGTTCCATGTAGTTAGTTACCTAGCTGGGAACATGGGGTCTCAATGAACGTGGTTACAAGTGTTTTTGTCTTTATTCCATCTGTTTAATATGTACTACCCATATATTTTTCCCAGGATTAAAATACTGGATTAGGGCAGTGAATGGAACATCTGTGGATCCTGTGGTGTCCAAGAAACAAAATAGAGAAGAATCTGTTAGAATATTTTGTATATAATGACGCCAAAGAAATAGAATAAATATATGAAATCTGTGCCAACAAATGGACGGGGTAACGACAAGAAAAACAAAAGAAAGAGAAGAAATGGTCAAGGTCGAGGCAATTGTTAAACACTTTGTCCTTAAGTCGAATTTACCCCGTAACGGTGCCAACGGATTATGACAATCAACTCCCAAGATACAACAAGTACTACTTGTGTTTGTAGCACTTCAAAATACAAGTACAACAAACCGGAATTATGGTTTTTGTACTCCAAAAATGAAATGAACAAGAATATCAAAATTATGCAACATAATGCAAGAAATTTTGATTAAGGAAGAGGAGAGAATGAAAATGTTATTGATACCCCAATACTAGTACATATTTTTTGCCAAAAAAATAAAAAAATGTGAGTCACTTTTTAGAACAATCGACGCCTATAAAAGGACGGTGACATTTTTGTAAATATTTTTTTAACTATATGCATCGATTTCTTATTAACAACCGATGCAAATAATTGACCTTGAGAAAAGGCGTCGATTCTAGAATTAGTGATGGTAATGGTACGGGTATGGGTTGGGGACTTCATCCCCATCCTCATCTCCGTTACATGCGGGGCGAGGTCGGGGATTAAAAGTTCTCCGTTTAAATTCCCGTTATTATTATTATTTTTTTTGTTGGATCAACCTTTTTTTAAAAAAAAAAAAAAACTAAAACTTATTATCTCATGCCTTTAATATAGTAATCTAGGTAGAAATCATCCAACTTAATTTAAAAGAATATATTATTTTTTAAAATGTATTGAATTTTTAAATTTTTACTAGTTTTTAATTTTTTTAAATTAAAAACAGACGGGGATGGTTGGGAACCTCAATCCCATCCCCGTAACTGAGATAAAATCATTAACATCCTCGCTCCATTCGGAACGAATTCTCACAGGGATCGAATCTTGCGGAAAAAATTGAATTAGAACCGACATGTACACGCGAGTAAAAGACGTCAGTTCTTTGAAGAACCAACGCCTTTTATTTATCACATACACGGTTCTTGAAAACGGACGCCAATAGCCTATTTCCAAAGTCCCAAACCAGACCCTAATTCCTCAATCCTCTCGTATCATTCCTCAATCCTCTCGCCTCCAGCCTTCAACCATCTATGAGCCACACCTGTGGCCTGAGTCAGAGTCTCCTAATGCCAGTGAATGCTATCCCATAGCCCGTTGGAGTCCAGATTGCAACCCAGAACAATGAACCACGACTGGACATTGCAGGTGCCATATAGTGTCATGGGTCTCTAAATTTTTCATCTAATCTTGAACTTTGGTTATGAGTCTCTCTTCCTTATCCTAGATTCAGCTTTTATTTGAAGGATTTTCACCTTTCGGAGGCTACTTCGAACTTTCCAGTTCGTAGTTACCGTTCATGCAATTTGTTGTCGGGGCTGCTTATTTTGGGGATTGTGCTGGATTTCGTAGTAGCGGTCCTCTTCAACTACTAATTTAAGCATCATTTCGATAGATTTGGGTTAGTTCAGGTCTAGGTTTGCGATTCCTCGCGATCTACTGTTCACCCAATATTGAACATTGCTAGATTTTCGATATAGGTGCGAAATCAATGTTGTTTCATAGTTATGTTTTAGAATGTGGTGATTTTGATCTACACTGGTGAAAAAAAAGGTTGATTTTAATTTTGTAATACATGTAATTAATTAGATTATTTTGTGTGTTGATTGGTTTAATGTGGTGGGTTGTTTTTTTGTGCTGTTTGGTTTTATGTATTTGTTTTATTGTGGCTAATGTCTCTATTATGGATTCTCTTTGAAAATTGTGCAAACTTGATTGTATTTGAAATTCACTTTAAATCTAATTGCACACTATGGATTATAGCTTGAACGGTGGGATGAAGCTGTAAGAGATTAGGAGCTTTTGAGAAGGGAACTTCCTAATGGGTTTGAGTTGAAGAAATTCCAAGTTATTATTGTATAGTATCTGATTGATATGTGGAAAACTGTAGGGATGAATCTAGAAGGAGGCCAGGTAGAATTTATTTGGTCATTTGAAGAGATCAATACATTTTTTTTTTTGATAGAGAGATCAATATCTAGCTATTACATTATAATGCCCCTGCCCCTTTCCACAACTACAAAATAATTCCTATACTAATTTGATAAAGAGCAGAAGAAGATACACCAGTAGTTATTATAGCACTTTGTCCATATCGTTGTGCTTAGATTGTGAATAAGCTTAAATGAACTTATTCATTAGTTTATTTTCTCACAGCTATACCCCCGGTTCATGGATTTAACAGACTTGAGTGGCTATGATGCCCCAAAGACTACAACACACTTATTGATTGGTCCAAAGGGTTCTAGAAAGAGTAGCATTTTGCACAAAATTTCTATTTTTTTTATCAGATAAAGCACAAGTATCATGCCTTCATTGAGTCACGTATATTAAAAGGCACATGATGGAATCATCTATTTTTCCTTCATTTTTAATAGAATATATAGAGGGGCATCACATTCAACGTATGAACTTTGCATGTACAGTATTTCATGCTATTATTGGAAGAGATTTAATTGATGTAATATTTTATCATTTAGTCTGTATTCCACATTCTACTTCAACACTTCATATAAATAAATATAAAAATTGTGATATTGAAACCTGGAAATTAAAACCACCTAATCACAATCCATAGAGATGTCCATAGGACGATGAAATAAAATGGAAAAGGTGCACGAAAACACGAAAATTTCAGATTTTACATAGTGTACCACAGTAAGATTTCTCGATAGGTGTTCAGGGATCCTCATACATGAATGAATAACCGAGAAAATGCTTTAATTCACGAGGATTTCTCTAGCCTAATTTTGCAAATAGAACCAGTTCAATGATTGCATTACTTTTTTCCAAGTCTCCTACACCAAACAAACTCTAAATATTAAAATTTTCATTTTTTGTTGCAAAATTCTACAGAAATTTTGGCAGTATCTCCCATATAAATTGGACTTAGTCAACATGTGGAGTGACATCACAACCACCATAATAATATAAAACATCAATCATAACTTAATCAACATCCAACCACAACCACAACAATTCAAAATCCATCTCCAACTCCTCAACAATAACAATTTCAAATATTTAAATGAGAGATAAATCAACTATTAACTAAACATAATTGACATATTCAAAACTAAATGAAATCAAGCAACTCAAATTAAGCTACTAATCCTCTCCCCAATCCTGAGAAAATTTTCCAATCATTTTTTTGGCGTTATAAAATATCACCCATTTGAAATATATGTTTAAACCACACATTTATTATCAATTTTTTTTTTAATTTTCCATTCAGTGCATTGTGGTGATTTAATCGCACTATCAAAGAATTAGATGGAAAAATTTAGCTCACCCCCAATCTCTCCCCAATATTTCAGGTGATGAAAGCTAGATGAGACGAAGAGAGCACTCGGTGACAGACTCAGGCTATACCCGCTTTCAATTTTTGAAAATAAAGTTAAATTAAAATTTATTCAAGTTGCCCATTAATTATTTCTTAATTCAATTATTATTGATAATTGTTTTGGTTGGAGTTAGATTCGAATAAGTATTGGTATCGTATTAGAGGTTAAATTACCGCTTATTTCATTTGCTAAAGTTTATTGATTTGAGATTATTATGTTGATGAGTATGGGATTTATTGAAATGGTTTTGGTTGAATGTAGAATGTTGAATAAGTTTAGATTTATAATATTAAAATGGTTATGATGTCTCTCTACAAGTTGGTTAAGTCCAATTTATAGAGGAGGCTCTGCTGAAATTTCTGTAAATTTTTTTACTAATAAAAAAAATGAAATTTCCTGATATTTAAATGATTTGTTTCTGTATTTAAGTAAATGAAGGTTAACACATCTAAGTTTAAGATTTTGAACTTGGGGTGTTACAATAATAGAATTCCCTATAGAAAAAGGGAAGTACTTTGTTCTCATTTAAATTAATTGGAGTTGTTTAACAAGTAAAAATGTTAAATCATTTATCAACATCTCAATTAACACTTGTGGGAATTTATTTCCACTAGCATTGACAAGATACAATCTTGATAATCTGAAAATTATGCTCATAATTTAAAATTTGAGCAGTAATTTCGCCAACTTCAGGTTGTGTACACCATGCAATCATCTAGTATATGTATCAAATCTATTAGATGCAAATAATATTTAAATGGTTAACGTAGAGGATGATAAGCCACAATTTATCACCCTTATTAATTTTCAAAAATTTAGGGAATTAATTCCTTATTTTAGCTAGTGATAGTTAATGTAAAAAAATTCACGAAAGAGAACAAACATCATACATGATTATATTGAAGAATCGTCTGGTTCTTCATTGAGTATCTATTTTAATTTTGCATCATTATTGATCCAGTGATGGTCCAACTAGTCATGCCAAATAATAAAATCAAATTGAATTTCTGGTTCAATATAAGATATAACCCAATTATTTAATTTCGAAGAATATGATTAAACATTATGTAATCATATATCATTCAAGAGTCAAAATAATCAACGTCCTTATAACATTAGTTATATGTTCTCCTTCATCGATAAACATAAATTCAAAATGATATATTCTTCAAAACATGTGCTACTTCGAAAGCACGTTATTATTTGCTCTTCTAGAGCATTAAAATAACAATATAATAAAGCAACATTGTGTTACTTCAGGACCATCCACAAATTATTCTTCATAAATAATTATAGTTCTAAAATTTCGATTATTCAAGAATAATAAATCAATATTCTTCTGAAATATTGAAAATTATAATTCATGCTCTTCGGAAGCAAATAATATAATGTATTGCTGTGATACTTCGAGAGCAACAACAACAAATAATAATCAATTCTATGATTAATATTCTTCTGAAATATTAATGCATTGTTGTGTTGCTTCGAGAGAAACAACATAATGAATTATCAACTTAAAGATAAAAAGATTCAACAACGAAATAATATAAACAATAACACACATAAAAAAAAGTTAATGTATGGAATATAGAGCCGAACCTGACTTGCATCCAAGTCACAATTGTTACACGAGCACAAATTATTGGTTGGAGTATGGAGGCAGATGGAATTGGAACAATTATTGGAATTGAAGCAACCTCCTGGAATTGGACAACTCAACCACGATCGGAACAAAAAAAACTTATATGCTGTCAAATTAACTTCGACGCACATGATTTTACCTTCTAACTAATATTTTGGTATATGAGATTTTGGGGAATTTTTTCTATCTCAATTTAATAGATACTTATGCTGATAACATGTTATAAACAAAAAAGAAGAGAAAGAAGAAATAGCCACCTATAATTCACTTCCTAAATCTAAAAATTATTGCCAAAAAAAAAAGAAGAAGAAGAAGAAAGAAAGGGGTATTAAACGTAATTAATAAAAATTGGTACTAAATGTTGGGGTACTTATACAAATATCTTTATTTTTGGATCATTTAAAAAAATACAGTTTTGAAATTTTTAGGAAGTAAAAAAACTTTGTAAATCTTGGGGCCACTTTTTCAATGTTTTTGTCACTTTTTAAAAAAGTAACACAATGTCACTTATTTTTAAAAATTTGATACGTGTGTTACTTTCTCAATCAAACGTAAATTAAAACCTTAGAATAAATTCACGACTTTTCAGTTTTATTCAAAAAATTAGAATAATTGTACTATTTTTTAAAAAGAAAGTGACACTTTTTATCACTTTTTCCTTTAATTAAAAAGTGACAATTTGTCACCCCTTTTTTTTTACTGGAATGTTAATTTTTCAATTTTTTGAATATCCATCAATGACTGACAAATTAAAGAAATCCATAAAAATTAGTAGACACATTACATATTCTCTATTCTTCTTACACAAATACAATGTCACTTCTTTGTTTTTTATTTTAACTAAAAAGTGAATCATGTAACTTTTTAGTGGAAAAAAGTGACACTTTGTCACTTTTTTTTTTTTACTTGAATGTCCCTTTTTCAATTATTGCAATATTAATCATTGACTAACAAATTACACAATTTCACAAATTCAAATAGTTTCATCACATAATGCCACTTTTTTAAAAACGTGACAAAATGTCAATTCTTATAACTTTTTCTTTTATCTCACATTTTCTTTTAATTTAAAAGTGATACGGTTCAAAAAGTGTCATGGTGTCACATTGAAAAAAAAAAAAAAAAGTTAATGTATGGAGTATGGAGCCGAACCTGACTTGTATCCAAGTCACAATTGTTACACGAGTACAAATTATTGGTTGGAATATGGAGGCGGATGGAATTGGAACAATTATTGGAAATGAAGCAACCTCCTGAAATTGGACAACTCAACCACGATCGGAACAAAAAAATTTATATGCTGTCAAATTAATTTCGACGCACATGATTTTACCTTCGGACTAATATTTTGGTATATGAGATTTTGGGGAATTTTTTCTAACTCAATTTAATAGATACTTATGCTGATAACATGTTATAAAGAAGAGAGAAAAGAAAGAAGAAATAGAGACGTCAATAAACTTGTTTGTTTTATTATAAATCAGAATCTCATATATATAAGGAGAATAAGAGATACACAAGGTAATAATACCTAGAATTATAGGGGTACAATTATCATTCATTAATAATAATAATAATAACCTTCACAATTTTACGCAGACAGTTTCCCACCTATAATTCACTTCCTAAATCTAAAAATTATTGCCAAAAAAAAAAAAAAAACAAGAAGAAGAAGAAGAAGAAGAAGAAAGAAAGGGGTATTAAACGTAATTAATAAAAATTGGTACTAAATGTTGATATTAAATGTTGGGGTACTTATACAAATACCTTTATTTTTGGATCATTTAAAAAATACAGTTTTGAAATTTTTAGGAAGTAAAAAAATTTTGTAAATCTTGGGGCCACTTTTTCAATGTTTTTGTCACTTTTTAAAAAAGTAACACAATGTCACTTATTTTTAAAAATTTGATGCGTGTGTTACTTTCTCAATCAAACGTAAATTAAAATCTTAGAATAAATTCACGACCTTTCAATTTTATTCAAAAAATTAGAATAATTGTACTATTTTTTAAAAAGAAAGTGACACTTTTTATCACTTTTTCCTTTAATTAAAAAAAAAGGGGAGATTTGTTAGAATATTATTAAGAAATACAGAAAACTAAGGAAAGTACCTAGTAGGATAAAAGTACAATTTGAAAAAATAAAAGAATTTCATGAACCATTCATCATCACACACTTCAAACGAGATAAACATAGAAAAAGAATTTCCAAAAATCATTTCAGATTTTGAATATTTATTATCTTTACACCAGACCCAAGTTGTTGTCATAGACCAAACTTTAAAAGAAGACTATAAGATTTTAGATACAGTTATAGACATTCAAGGATATAATAATAATTTTTACCCTTTTAAGAATTATATTAACAGAAATAGTAAAAGAAGTTTGGATTTACAATTTAAAATCAGAGAATTAGAAGAAATTTTAGAAACAAAAATTTTAAGAACAGACAGTGAATTTTACCCTTTTTATCAAGAACAGTATAGAATAGAGACAGGATACTATAAACAAGACTGTGAAAGTCTTTTAGACCAATAATTCCGCACTCAAGCCGACCTCTGCATCCAACCTTAGAATAAACCCTTCTACGCCAGTGGCTGTGTTTATTTTAAGTATACCCCCCCCCCCTCTTTTGGTATCAGAGCCATAGCTAATAAAAGATACATAGAATATTTAGACTTAGAACTTCCTAACCAAGGTAAAAAGTTCAAGACAATAGAAAATAATATTTTAAATTGTAATTTAGAAACATCACATAAATTACATAGTTTGTTTTCAGAAGATCCAAGTCAGAATCTTTTAATAGACTTTGTTATAAATTTTGCAAAAAATTTAGAACAAGCTAATAAAAAGATTAATAAAACTTTGGAAGAAGTTTCAGATCATCTTAAAACAAGAAACTTAGATTTTAAAAATATTAAGGAAAATTTAGACTTTATTAAGAATCAAAATTGTGTTATTTTAGAAAAAATTTCCAAACAGGAAACCATTACTTTAACTAGTAATTTTCCAGAAATAACAAAAATTTTAGATTCAAATAAAGAAATTTTACAAGAAACAAAAAAGATTAGTAATAAAACAGAAGAATTAAAAGGACTTATTCTTAGTTAATGAACAGAGAATTTGAAAACGAAAGAAATTATAGAGAAGCTTTTGATTATTGTAGAATTTACCATAAGGATCCAGAAGGAATAACAAACTTAGATTCTCCAAAAGCTACTGAAGGAATTTTAATTAGACAAAATAATATAATTATTACTCTCTTAGTAAGTTTACATAAAAAATTAGAAGCCTTTGATAAAAGAATAGACCCCGAAATAGAAAGCGATTTAAGATCTATAACAAATAAATTAGGTAATTTAAACATTAAAGAAACAGGCAAAGAAAAAGTAACAAGAAGATTATCAAGAGACTTAAAATTTCCAAGATGAATTTAACAACTCCGTTTATAGGAAGATCAAGAACAATCAGTGAAGGAACATCTTGACCAAGTACATCAGGAGAAAGTAGAAATTTCTTAGATAGAGTTTTGAGAAGAGTAGAACAACATAATCAAAATCTTGAAGAAATTATAGATCCAGAACAAGATTATGCTAGATTCCAGACACATGGATTAAGAGTACTTAATCCTGATATTTTATACAACAGAGGAATTTTTGAATCAAGAACCCAATTCTTTAGAAATCATAGAGAAGTAGAAATACAATGTATTGGAAACCAGGTAGTCAAATTAAATTTAATTTCAGAAGATTCTAAGAAAGAACTTAGAAAAAGAAATTTTAGATTTATCCACTTAGGATTAATTGTAATAGGAATAAAAGGATTAACTCGAAGAAGCTTAGGATGTAAGACATTAATTACTATTTATGATGAAAGATTCAATAATATAGAAAAAGGACAAATAGCAAGTATGGAAGTAGACATGAATAATAATAATGGTATTATTTACTGCAATCCAGACTTCTTAATGACTATCAGAGATTTTTCAGAAAAAATAAAAATAGGTATACAGACTAAAGGATACGAAGATACAAATAGTGGAGAAAATCTCTTAATACATGTAGGATTCTTAGGAAGATGCTCAATTAATTCTCAGACAAAGTACAAAGTATATATGGATAAAGTTGTAGGATTAATGAGTAGTAAAGGAATAAACATGGTTAAACCTAAAGAATTTTCATCAGAACAATTAGCAGGATTAGAATGGGATACGGATAAGTTTCTAGAAGAAGAAGCAAAGCCAATAGCACCTAGAGAATCTTTAACCTATAAAGATGCACAAGGAAGAACAAGCTTAAGATTTACAGACTATCAATATGTACCTAAGACTTCTGATGAAGAACAACAAGAACCACACCAAGATAATGTTCATATAGAACTAATAGGAGAAGATATTGATAAAATAATTTATCCAAAAGAATTAGGAATTATTTTAAATAAAAAAGAACTCCTAGAATTAGAAGATCAAATGTATATTTCAAAACAAATAAAAGAAAATGAATATTTGTATTATGATTTAGAACAGAATATTAGGGCAGGAATTGTTAATGAAGAAAATGATAATAATACAGAAGTTACAGATTATAGCTATACAAAAGAACTCATGGAAGACACAACTAGATATAGAACATTTGATGAAACCCCTTTTGATAAGACTGTTAAACATGAGATTTTTACATATGGAGATGGTTTTCCTCCTAGAGGAGCCTATAATACATATAATGAACCACCACAAAATAGTAAATACATAGCAAGAGGAAGTGAGAGGCCTTTAGAACAAAAAATAGAATTTCAGACAGCCTCTAAAGCACAAATACTAAACATCACAGCACATGATCCACAGACATGGACAAATGTCATAGATGTTTGGAAGAACACTATAGTAGGACATTATATTAGAAACATACAAGACATGGAACCCTCAGATATGTATAGATATTTAGAAACATTTTTAGGAGAAAGTGCAAAGGCAATGTGGGAAGCCTATAAGATAGAAAGAAAAGAAGAATATGATCAATTAGTACAATTAGGAAGTAACCCTTATAATTTTGTTAATAAAGTACAAATTTTAGTCACAGGAGCAGACCCTAATTCAGGACATATGAGTATACAAAGAAAAGCAATGAGAGATTTAGAACAGCTTAATTTATATAAATGGACTAAAGGTAAGTATGTAAAAAGATTTTTAAATGAATATTATTATCAGACCTCAATTTCAGGAAACACATTTAACCAAGAAATAGGAAATAAGTTATTCCATAAATTACCAGGACCATTAGGATTAGAAATTACAGAATCATGGAATAATCTAGCATCAGTTAAAGAATTTCCAGATAAAAACTGGAGTATAGGACAAAGAATACAACATGTAATAAGATGCCTAGAAGGTAAATGTGTAGAATTACAAATACAAAAGCAATTAAAAAAGACAGATTATAAATTTTGTAAATATATTTTTACACCTCAGACTTATGGAGCTTCAACATCTAAACCTTATAAGAAAAAATATAAGAAGAATTTTAGAAATCCAATTAAGAAAAGATATTTCTTAAGAAAATCAAATAAAAGGAAACCTTATTTAGACGAAAAAAGACACGTTAGAAAATTTAAGCCAGAAAGAACTTATAAAAATAAACTTAATTGTTTTGTTTGTAATAGCAATGACCATTTAGCAAGAACATGTCCCAAGAGGATAAACAATTATGATAAGAAAAGTACTCTTATAGAATGTACTAATGAAGATTTAATACAATTAGATGAATATATTTCAGATAAAGAATCTATTTACAGTATCATATCAATAGAAGATCAGGCTAATATAGAAGAAGAACAATCTGATTATGAAATCTTAGATGAATTTACTAGATTCAAAAAAAATGAAGAATCAGAATCAGAACAAGAAACTGAATTAATGGAAACATCTTTAGAATCATGTAAACATAGATGGCAAAAGAACATAGGAATGGATAACATAGCTTGTTTTATTTGCAAATGGTATCCAGCAAGAAAACTCAGAGCTAAATGCTTAGAATGTTATAAAGAAGCATGCATAAGATGCTTAGAAGAAAATTTGATTCTAGAAAAAGAAGAAATAAATATTGAAATAGAAAGAAATAAGCTAGAAATTTCTGAAATCAGAATTCTTAGAAAAAGAATTGAAAGCTTAGAAGAAATGCAAAAACTAATGATTAAAAGAATTGAAATATTAGAATCAAATAGGAAAGATAAGCATATCATGATAGAAGAACCAGATTTAGAATATTCACAAATTAATTATGTTCAAGTAATTTGTAATCCAGAAAAACTTAAAACAATCAAAGTAAAATGTCAGATCAGAATAGGAAATTACATAATAAAATGTTTAGGATTAATAGACTCAGGAAGTAGTAATTGTATAATAAATAAAAGACTAATCCCAGATCAATATGTTATAGAATCCAAAAATCCAATTAATGCACAACAAATGGATGGAGGATTATATACATATACAGAATTATTAGGACCAAACAGTAAAATAAGTTTTGAAACAAACTGTGGCCTTAGTACAGAATATACATTACCAAGAGACTCTACATGGGTTATATCCCTCAATTTAAAAGAAACAGACTTTATTATAGGACTTAGTTTTTTATTAAAAGACAATGGTAGTGTTACAATTACAAAAGATTTTATACATTTCCAAAAACATACATTATTTACACCAGCCCAGACAATACATTATCCATCAGAGTACGCTGAGAAGCGTGGTGGAAGCCCTAAAGAAAAAATTTGCCCCTGTAACAAAGAAAAAGAATGTCAGCTTTTAGAAGATTTAAAAGAAGAAAGTGATGAAGAACTAGAAGATATAGAAATAGATTACCAATTTATTGATAATGAAAAAATTTATGACATGTTAGTTACAGAACAGGATATAGAAAATTTAATAAATAGACTAGAAAAAATGGAGATTTTAGGAGAAAATGTTTTAAAATACTGGGAAAAAAACAAGATTTTTTGTGAAATAAAGATTAAAAATCCAGAATATATCATAAGAACTAAGAACATAGAAGCAACTAATTTGGATTTAGAAGACTTTAAAATGCATATAGAAGAACTAATGAAATTAGGAGTCATTAGAAGATCAGATAGCCCTCATAGGTCAGCAGCTTTTATTGTTAGAAAACACTCAGAAATGGTTAGAGGAAAAAGTAGAATGGTTATTAATTACAAAAGACTTAATGATAATACAATAGACGATGCATATAAGATCCCAGATAAAACAGTTTTAATCAACAAAATCCAAGAATGCAAGATTTTTAGCAAGTTTGATTTAAAATCAGGATTTTGGCAAGTTAAAATGCACCCAGACAGTATTAGATGGACAGCATTCACATGTCCAGAAGGACATTATGAATGGTTAGTCATGCCATTTGGATTAAAAAATGCACCTAGCATTTTTCAAAGAAAAATGGAAGATATTTTTAATAAGCATAGTAAGTTTATTATTGCATACATAGATGATATTTTAGTCTTTAGCAAGAATAGGAGAGAACATAGAGGACATTTACAAATTGTTTTTTCAGAATTCATTAAACATGGTTTAATCATTAGTAAAAAGAAAATGATTTTATTCAAAGAATATATAGATTTTCTAGGAGTAAATATAGGTCAAGGAGAAATTAAGTTACAACCTCATATAGCTCAGAAAGCCTTAGAATTTCCAGATAAATTAGAAGATCTTAAACAAATCCAAAATTTTTTAGGATTAGTAAATTATGCAAGACCTTTTATAAAAGATCTAGGAAAAATTGCAGGACCCTTATATTCCAAAACTTCTCCAACAAGACAAAGACACTTTAATCAAGAAGACACTAAACTTGTACAAGAAATTAAGGAAAGAATAAAGAATTTACCAAAATTAGCAATGCCTTTAGATACAGATTTCCTTATTATAGAAACAGATGGAAGCATATTAGGATGGGGAGCCATTCTATTATGTAAACCAAATAGATATGCGGATAAAAACACAGAAAGAATTTGTAGATATAATAGTGGTAATTATAAAGAAAAAGGAAACATGAGTAGCATAGATGCAGAACTCTTAGCTGTTAATTATGCCCTAGATAGTTTTGAATTATTTATTATTTCTAAAAAAGAAATCATTATAAGAACAGACTGTGTTGCTATAGTTTCTTTCTATAATAAGTTAAAATTAGATTCTAAGAAAACTAGCAGAAGAAGATGGTTAAATTTCGTTGATAGAATTACTAATACATGAATAAACATAGAGTTTGAACATATTAAAGGAGTAGATAATAAAGCAGCAGACATTCTTAGTAGGATGGTAGAAAATAAAGAAATTTTTGAGATGAACTCATCATGATCTTGTTTTCTACAGATGTCTAGACCACCTCCAAGACCAGGAATTCCTCCGGGAAATTCCTTTGCATCATTTCAGACTCCATCTACTCAGAACAGAACAAATTACTCAGAACGAATTAGATTTGGTAATCAAGAACTTACATGTTTTCCTAGTAGTAATATTTCTTTTAAAGCATTAGCACACGTTTCACTTTCAAAAGAAGAAAAATGCATTTTAGACAATTTGTGGATTTCTTATAATAAGAATCCAAAAGATCAGAAATACTTTCTTGCATGTTTAAATGCATTGTCAGAACATTTTAATCAGAACAGAACTAGATTCAAATTTTATGTTGTTATTAAAGGTCATAAGTTAGGAGTCTTTCATACATGGTTAGAAGTTTTAGAAAGCATTAGCAATTTCAGAGATCCTCTTTACAAAGGTTTTACAAATTTGAAAGAAGCTTTAGATTCAGCAAGACAGCTCATAGGTATTAATTTCTTTATTTCCCCTTCTCTCAAAAACTACCAAGACCCGCCTCTTGATTTTTCCCCAAGCAGAGAAGAGAACATTTTTTGCAATCATTGTGAGTGTATGAAGAACAACTTCAGAGTGATTAATGAAGCCAATCAGAACCTTGTTTCAGAAAGAACTCACTTACAAAAGAAAATCACAGAATTAGAAAAAGAAGTGATTAGTTTGAAAATAGGAAAAGGTACTACTGATTTTCAAACTAATCACTTCTTTTTCTAATTCTGTGATTTTCTTTTGTAAGTGAGTTCTTTCTGAAACAAGGTTCTGATTGGCTTCATTAATCACTCTGAAGTTGTTCTTCATACACTCACAATGATTGCAAAAAATGTTCTCTTCTCTGCTTGGGGAAAAATCAAGAGGCGGGTCTTGGTAGTTTTTGAGAGAAGGGGAAATAAAGAAATTAATACCTATGAGCTGTCTTGCTGAATCTAAAGCTTCTTTCAAATTTGTAAAACCTTTGTAAAGAGGATCTCTGAAATTGCTAATGCTTTCTAAAACTTCTAACCATGTATGAAAGACTCCTAACTTATGACCTTTAATAACAACATAAAATTTGAATCTAGTTCTGTTCTGATTAAAATGTTCTGACAATGCATTTAAACATGCAAGAAAGTATTTCTGATCTTTTGGATTCTTATTATAAGAAATCCACAAATTGTCTAAAATGCATTTTTCTTCTTTTGAAAGTGAAACGTGTGCTAATGCTTTAAAAGAAATATTACTACTAGGAAAACATGTAAGTTCTTGATTACCAAATCTAATTCGTTCTGAGTAATTTGTTCTGTTCTGAGTAGATGGAGTCTGAAATGATGCAAAGGAATTTCCCGGAGGAATTCCTGGTCTTGGAGGTGGTCTAGACATCTGTAGAAAACAAGATCATGATGAGTTCATCTCAAAAATTTCTTTATTTTCTACCATCCTACTAAGAATGTCTGCTGCTTTATTATCTACTCCTTTAATATGTTCAAACTCTATGTTTATTCCTGTATTAGTAATTCTATCAACGAAATTTAACCATCTTCTTCTGCTAGTTTTCTTAGAATCTAATTTTAACTTATTATAGAAAGAAACTATAGCAACACAGTCTGTTCTTATAATGATTTCTTTTTTAGAAATAATAAATAATTCAAAACTATCTAGGGCATAATTAACAGCTAAGAGTTCTGCATCTATGCTACTCATGTTTCCTTTTTCTTTATAATTACCACTATTATATCTACAAATTCTTTCTGTGTTTTTATCCGCATATCTATTTGGTTTACATAATAGAATGGCTCCCCATCCTAATATGCTTCCATCTGTTTCTATAATAAGGAAATCTGTATCTAAAGGCATTGCTAATTTTGGTAAATTCTTTATTCTTTCCTTAATTTCTTGTACAAGTTTAGTGTCTTCTTGATTAAAATGTCTTTGTCCTGTTGGAGAAGTTTTGGAATATAAGGGTCCTGCAATTTTTCCTAGATCTTTTATAAAAGGTCTTGCATAATTTACTAATCCTAAAAATTTTTGGATTTGTTTAAGATCTTCTAATTTATCTGGAAATTCTAAGGCTTTCTGAGCTATATGAGGTTGTAACTTAATTTCTCCTTGACCTATATTTACTCCTAGAAAATCTATATATTCTTTGAATAAAATCATTTTCTTTTTACTAATGATTAAACCATGTTTAATGAATTCTGAAAAAACAATTTGTAAATGTCCTCTATGTTCTCTCCTATTCTTGCTAAAGACTAAAATATCATCTATGTATGCAATAATAAACTTACTATGCTTATTAAAAATATCTTCCATTTTTCTTGTTGACCTATGACTATTCACGCCTATATTGTTTTGATTATAACAAACAAGATCTCATGTATTACTAATGATTTCAATTCTTGAGTTATATCATATTTATGTCATTTGGATACTCCGAGATCAAAATCGTCATCCATTGAAGTACAAAGCAATCATTAAAGAGATTTGAAGTGAACAAGATCGTCGAAGACCGAAGATTAAAGCTTTAGAAGATTGTTGTTGAAAAATTTCAACTCATTTGTAAAGGTATCGACTCATCAATTTTTAGCAAGATTATAAAGCTCAAAAATATTTATAAAAATCATCAATTGCATAAAAATGATTTTTCAAATCATAACATGAAATAGTTTTTGGAAAAATAAACTTTTTGACATTAAAATAAAAATTCATGTTTTTATACTTTCGGTTGAGCGAAAGTATACTTGATCGACCGAAAAATTTGATCAACCGAAAGTTTAAACCGCTATAAATGCAACGGCTAGTTTTTAACTTTCGGTCGACCGAAAATTCTGAATCGGTCGACCGAAACTGTCTGAAGCTCAAAATTTTGATCTATAAATAGCCACTTCTCTTACATTCATTTTACCAATTTAAAAGAGCATTTAAGAGAGAAATTTATTGAGAAAATCATTGAGCTCACCTTGTTTTACATTCTATTTTTATTGCAAGGAATTTCTTGATTGTTCAAAACTATTTTACATCTTTATCAAGAATTCCATCTTGTAGAAAAACTCAATACTCTTTTTTTTTGATCATCGATTGAGTTTTATTACCAAACACTTATTGAAGTGTATATCTCTCTTTATACTTAACTAAGTATTATTTGGAAAGAGAGATCATTGGTTGAAAAACTTTGATTCAAGAAAAACTATCTCATATCCTTCTTCAAAGTTTTCATGAACACTTGAGCTTTATTTATTGCTATCTATTGAAGTGTTAGCCTAACTCTCTTGGTACTTAATTTGAGTATATCATTTGTCAAGAGAGTTATTTCAATTGTAAATTCAATTCATTATATCTTGTGGTTTCGAGAGCCTTGTGAAAACTCGATTGTTGGTTTCGAGAGCCGTGTGAAAACTCGATTGTAAAGGATAGGCGCTCCTTGTTGTAAGTCGCTTAAGGAATTGGTACTCCTTGTTGTAAGTTACCAAAATAGTGGATTTGGCCTTGCTCGTGACGGAGAGCTTGGTAACGGGGGACGTAGATCACGTTGGTTGATTGAACCTCCATAAATCGCGTTTGCACTCTCTCATCCCTTTTACTTACTTACATCGCACTTACTCTATTCTATCAATTTATATTGTGCAACACTTTATCTAAGTGCTATACTCGCCTTTTCTATTAAGTTTACACATATATAGCACACTACATTGATAGTTTAGTTACTTGTAACACTAAGTGCTCATATTTGTACCCATTGGTTTTTAAGTTTGAGATTATTATCGAAAAAGTTTTATAAACCAATTCACCCCCCTCTTGGTTAGTTTACTCTTGGGTTAACAATTGGTATCAGAGCGTAGGTGCTCATTTTTAAAAGATTTTACAATCTTGAGTAAATGGCTAACCATAATCTTGAAGGTCATTCTACTAATCGTCCTCCATTGTTTGATGGTACTAATTATAATTATTGGAAAAATAGAATGATGATTTTTATTCAATCCATTGATTATAATATTTGGGATGTCATTGAATCCGGTCCTCATGAGCTTACTATGATTATTAAAATTGATGGAAAACCGGATATGATTATTTCAAAACCAAAGGAAGAATATGATGAGGATGATAAGAAAAAATTGTCTTTAAATGCTAGAGCCAAAAATCTTCTCTATTGTGCACTTAGTATTAATGAATTTAATCGTATTAGCACATGTGATTCCGCACACGATATTTGGCATGCTTTAGAAGTCACTCACATGGGCACAAATAAAGTCAAAGAGACAAAAATAAATCTTTTGTATAAAAATTTTGAAAACTTCTTCATGAAACAAGATGAACCCATTGCTAGTATGATTACTAGATTTACCGATATTGTTAATGGTCTTAAGGGCTTTGATCGAAAATTTTCTAATGGTGAACTTGTTAGCAAAATTCTTAGATCTCTCTCGGAAGATTGGAGCTCATTGAGAATGTTGATAGAAAACACACAAGATGTCAACACATATCCCTTGAAAGAGCTTTATGGAATATTGATGACATATGAGCTAAATCATGCCGAGACAAAAGAAAAGTCTAGAAAAGCAAAAGAGGAAGAAATGAAGGATCCTCCTAGGAGACAAATTGCTTTAAAGTCATCTATTGTTGAAGAAGCCTCAAACTCTAACAATAGCGATGAGGAACTCGATGATCTTGTCCTTCTTGTCAAGAAGTGGAAAACCTTTCGCAACAACCGTAGATTTCAAAAGAAAGAAGACAAAGGTGAAGAGAAAAAGATCGTTTGCTATGATTGTGACAAACCCGGTCACAAAAGAACCGAATGTCCCAACAAGAGAAAATTCTTCAAAAAGAAAGCTTTACAAGCTACTTGGGATGATAGTGATGATGAACAAGATGAAAGTGAAAGTCAAGATGAAGTTGCCAACATGTGCTTCATGGCCATTGAAGATGAGGTAAATACTAATGACATTCCCTCTTATGATGAACTATCTACCTCATATGAAGAAATGATTGAAGTTTTTGAAAAACTTGTTCTTAAACATTCCACTCTTAAAAAGCAATACATCTTGTTGAAAAATGAAAACGAAAAGAATTTTGAAATACAAAAGGATTTTGAAAAGAAGAATCTTGATCAAAATGATTTGATGGTAGAAAATCTCTCCCTAAAAGAAAAAATTTTAGACTTAACGTCCATTGTTCACAAATTCACTCAAGGGAGGAAAAATTTTGAACTAATGCTTGGTAAACAACAATATGTTTTAGATAAAGGAGGAATTGGATACAAACCATTTTTGAAACAAAAATCTACCAAAAATACTTTTGTGAAAGCTTCTACTTCATTTTCCTTTCATCAAAACACCTTTGTCAAAACATCAACCACTTGTAACTTTTGTAATAGAAGTGGGCATGTAGCTTTTAATTGTTTATTGAAAAAGAAACTACACTTTGAAGAAAGGCACAAGAGGGTTCAAGGAACTAACTATCAAGGACCCAAAATTATGTGGGTACCAAGAAGTCAAAAATTAAGTCATGTTTTGTAGGTATCAACAAAAGTAAAGAGCAATTGGTTCTTGGATAGTGGTTGCTCAAAGCACATGACCGGAGATAAATCACTCTTATCAAGATTCAAAAGAAAAGATGGAGGTCATGTCACTTTTGGAGATAATGCCAAAGGAAAAATTATTGGCATTGGAAATATTGGTAATCATCCTTCTCCCTCTATTGAAAATGTTTTATTAGTAGATAATCTCAAACATAATTTGCTAAGTATTAGTCAATTATGTGATAAAGGTTATCATATTAAATTTGATTCTTCTAGATGTCTTATCAAAGATGCTTCATCAAAAGAGGTATTGTTCATAGGAAGCCGAAGTAAAGATGTTTATATCATCAACATTGAATTTGAGAAAGAATTAAAATGTTTTTCAAGCTTTAAAGATGACACTTGGTTATGGCATAGAAGATTAGGTCATGTTAGTATGGACCTTATTTCAAAAATATCCAAAAATTGTTTTGTCAAAGGCCTACCAAGTTTGAAATTTGAAAAGGATAAAATTTGTGATGCTTGTCAATTTGGAAAACAAACCAAAAGTTCTTTCAAAAATAAACAATTTTCTTCCACCACAAAACCATTACAACTTCTTCACATGGATCTTTTTGGACCATCTAAAACCGCAAGTTTAAGTGGTAAACACTATGCTTTTGTCATTGTTGATGACTTCTCAAGATTTACTTGGGTTCTCTTTTTAAATGTGAAAAATGAAGCTTTAAATGCATTCAAACATTTTTGCAAAAAGGTTCAAAATGAAAAAGGATATTATATTACAACTATTAGAAGTGACCATGGTGGAGAATTTGATAACATGGCTTTTGATGAATTTTGCAAAATAAATGGATATGAACATAATTTCTCGGCTCCTAGAACCCCTCAACAAAATGGTGTAGTAGAAAGGAAGAATCGCACATTGCAAGAAATGGCTAGGACCATGCTAAATGAAAATAACTTACCAAAATATTTTTGGGCCGAAGCCGTTAACACTGCTTGCTATATTATAAATAGAGTTTTGGTAAGTCGAAAGAAAACTAAAACTCCTTTTGAACTTTGGAAAAATAGAATTCCCAATATCGGATATTTTAAGGTTTTTGGTTGTAAATGCTTTGTTCTCAACACAAAAGAAAACTTGGGAAAATTTGATTCAAAATCCGATGTTGGAATTTTTCTTGGTTATTCATCCACTAGCAAAGCTTATAGAATTTTTAACAAAAGAACTCTAGTAGTGGAAGAATCCGTACATGTTACTTTTGACGAAACTAATTCTCTTGATCAAGAGAAAGGTGTTGACGCAGGTTTGGAAATGTCTTTTGAGGAAATGAATTTACAAGATCAAAGAAATGAAATATCCAAAGTCAATGAAGAAAAAGACTTGGAAGAACCAACTCCTCAACAAGAAGAAGGAACATCTTCCAATAACTCAAGTGATCTAACACTTCCTATCGAATGGAGATTTGCTTCATCTCACCCAAAAGAGCTTATAATTGGCGATCCTTCAAAAGGGGTAAGTACTAGAAACTCTACTAAAGGATTCTTAAATACTTGTGCTTTATCTCTCAAATTGAACCAAAGAATCTCAAAGAAGCCGAGTTCGATGAGTTTTGGATTCTTGCAATGCAAGAAGAACTAAATCAATTTGAAAGAAATCATGTTTGGGATTTAGTTGATAGACCAAATGATCAAACCGTTATCGGTACAAAATGGATTTTTCGAAACAAAAAGGATGAAAACGGTATAATTGTGCGTAACAAGGCTAGATTGGTGGCCCAAGGTTACAATCAAGAAGAAGGAATTGACTTTGAAGAAACTTTTGCACCGGTTGCTAGATTAGAATCCATTCGTATGCTTCTTGCCTTTGCGTGTCATAAAGGTTTTACTCTTTATCAAATGGATGTCAAAAGTGCATTTTTAAATGGTGTTATTCAAGAAGAAGTCTATGTTGAACAACCTCCCGGTTTCAAAAATTATAAATTTCCGGATAATGTTTTTAAACTAAGAAAGGCTCTATATGGTTTAAAACAAGCTCCTAGAGCGTGGTATGAAAGATTGAGTAAATTTCTTACTTCAAATGACTTTCAAATGGGAAATGCGGATACTACACTTTTTATCAAAACCAAAAAGGAAGACATGATTGTTGTACAAATTTATGTTGACGATATTATTTTTGGTGCAACTAATGTGTCTCTTTGTGAAGAATTTTCAAAATGTATGAGCAATGAATTTGAAATGAGCATGATGGGAGAGTTAAAATTCTTCCTCGGACTTCAAATCAAACAAACTAGTAAAGGGATATTCATTAGTCAAACCAAGTACATTGTAGAAATGCTCAAAAAGTTTGAGATGGAAAAACTTGAAGTCAATGAATACTCCCATGAGTACTTCACTCAAATTGGACAAAGATGAGCAAGGCACTTCCATTGACATTACAAAATATCGAGGTATGATTGGATCCCTTCTTTACTTAACCGCAAGTAGACCCGATATTATGTTTAGTGTATGCTTATGTGCTAGATTTCAATCAAATCCTAAAGAATCTCATCTAAGTTCCTTAAAACGTATTTTTAGATATTTATGTGGCACTAGAACTTTGGGACTTTGGTATCCAAAGGGCACTCATATTGATCTTATAAATTATTCGGATGCCGATTGGGCGGGATGCACAATTGATAGAAAAAGCACAAGTGGAACTTGTCACTTTCTAGGCTTCGCACTTGTGTCATGGTTTAGTAAGAAACAAAATTCCGTTGCACTATCTACTGCTGAGGCCGAATATATCTCGGCCGCTAGTTGTTGTGCTCAAGTTTTGTGGATGAAACAAACTCTTAATGATTATCATTTGCAATTTGAAAATGCTCCTATTATGTGTGATAACACTAGTGCTATTAATCTGTCAAAAAATTCCATATTGCACTCTCGCACAAAGCATATTGAAATTCGACATCATTTTCTTAGAGATCATGTGCAAAAAGGTGACATTTACTTGGAATTTGTTAGTACCGAAAAACAATTGGCCGATATTTTTACTAAACCTCTACCGCCTGATAGATTTTCATATATACGAAGAGGATTGGGTATTATTAATGAAAATGATATTTGTGGTTAAATTTACAATATATTTATGTGTTTATCATAAATTTTTCAAAAATTTGATTTTTGACTGTTTCGGTCGACCGTAATATTTCGGTCGTCCGAAAGGTCTGTTTCGGTCGACCAATTGTACGACCGAAAGTTACTGTTCGGTCGACCATTACACGACCGATCCTGCCTGCAGCTAGCTGATTTTGACCCTGCAGAGTTTCGGTCGACCGAAACTAACTTACGGTCGACCGAAAGTCGCGAGAAATCAGATTTTAAAACATCAATTTCATCCCCAAAATCATACCATAAACCCTAAACCTCGACATTTCTCCTCTCATTTCATCCCTAATCGATCTTTTTCCATCACAATTACTTCAATTGATACTCTAAATCGAATTGCCTATTATACTCTTCTTCAAATTCTTCATTTTCAACAATTTTCATCCATAAATTTCTCCAAACCCTTCATTTTGGTTAAATCACGAAAATTCCATTTTTTTTCACTTTGAATCGATTTCACTCCATCAACCTTACCATTATACCACTACATTGTTGATTTCTACTCTTTTCTTTCATTTCCAATCATTTTTACCTAAAAATTTCCAAAAATTTCTTTTGGTCAAATTACTTCACTCGAAAATTCATCATGCCTCCGAAGAAGAAATCGAAGAAAGGAGAAGCTAGCTCATCGAACGTTGAGGAACGTGCACCATTGCCCGACCGCTTCTCTGATCATCCAATTCTAATAGGTAAGTCTATCGATTTCTTCGATTTTTACCTTCAAGCTCCTTCGTTTCAACTTGAACGTTACTTTGAAGATATAGGATGGAAAAATGTCTTGTCCATTTCTGAAAATTCCTACCCTACATTAATCCGGGAATTCTTTCGAAACGCCTCTTTTTATCCCGATGAAATTACAAGTTCGGTTAGGGGTACACGGGTAGAAATCGAACGATCCCTAATTAGAAACCTCCTAGGATTACAGCGTAGTGAGAATTTTGCATATGTCACTCATTATCCTGTTAGGTTCGACGGGTACAATGAACTCGAGGCTTGTAGTCGTGTCACTGCCCGACCCCTCACTACCACTATGAATTTGAACCTCAATCATTTGACTATCCCGTGCAAGGTCCTTCATCGTGCAATTGCTCACACAATTGTACCTCGTAGTGGTCATTTTGATGAAGTCAACCATCTCGACCTATTCATTCTTGATTCCCTTCTTGTCGGTCGCAAACTTGATTTCCCATACATCTTCATCAAACATCTCCATCACGTACATACCTCCACTCGAGTTCTAGGCCTACCCTACGGCATGATTTTTACAAAAATTTTCAATCACTTCAATGTGCCTCTAGACAATGAGCCTATTCTTAAACCCAAACACACCGATATTATCAACATCAACACTCTCAAACGGATGAAAATTGTCAAGGGTGATGGGCAATGGGTGTGCAATACTCAAGGTTTCGATGATGCATCGGGACCCACGACTTGGGCGTTTACCGAAGAGGAAGCCGAAGAGGAATTGGAGATTGGTGAAGGCGCGGATACGGGTGAAGGTGTCCAAAGGGATGACCAGCCTCGACCGAGGCCACGGACTCGAGTACCACAAGCTGCAGCACCTCCCCATAGGTCCATCTCTGAAGATCAGTTCAACATCCTTAATGGGCGTATCGATTCTCTTACCACGGCGGTTGAAGGCATACAACAACAACTTCAACATATGCACACATCTCAAGAAGCCTTCTTCGCTCACTTCTACGCCATCTATCCGCCTAATCCACCTCCACCACCGGCGGCCGATTGAAGACTATATTTTTTTATCTTTCGTAGTGAATTTCATAACACTTTGCTTACAACCTATGTAATCTAGTTTTAAACCTATGACATCTTCGCTATGTTAAAATCTTACTTGTGCTTAACTAATATGCATTTTATGGTTCACATGATTTTTTTTTTCTATGATACCTGCTTTGCGTTGTGATGATATAGGTCCTTTCTCTATGATAAGATTCTACTCTTATCGGTTATTTCTGCAAAATACGGGGATTCTATGTCCAAATTTTTATTGAACTTCTATTAGAGGAAAATTTGATTGTCAGTAACCCATGACTATTCCCGTGGGCTTTTAACGCTACTTGGCACTTTTTGCTTATGTCAAAAGGGGGAAGAGATATTAGAGCTACGATTTGATTTGTTTTATCTTGCAAAATTATGATAGAAAGGGGGAATACATTGCAAAAGAAAGGGGGAATATGTACTTACATATATATTTCATCATTTTTACAAATTACAAATCATATTGTTTGTCATAATCAAAAAGGGGGAAATTGTTGACCTATGACTATTCACGCCTATATTGTTTTGATTATAACAAACAAGATCTCATGTATTACTAATGATTTCAATTCTTGAGTTATATCATATTTATGTCATTTGGATACTCCGAGATCAAAATCGTCATCCATTGAAGTACAAAGCAATCATTAAAGAGATTTGAAGTGAACAAGATCGTCGAAGACCGAAGATTAAAGCTTTAGAAGATTGTTGTTGAAAAATTTCAACTCATTTGTAAAGGTATCGACTCATCAATTTTTAGCAAGATTATAAAGCTCAAAAATATTTATAAAAATCATCAATTGCATAAAAATGATTTTTCAAATCATAACATGAAATAGTTTTTGGAAAAATAAACTTTTTGACATTAAAATAAAAATTCATGTTTATATACTTTCGGTCGACCGAAAGTATACTTGATCGACCGAAAAATTTGATCAACCGAAAGTTTAAACGGCTATAAATGCAACGGCTAGTTTTTAACTTTCGGTCGACCGAAAATTCTGAATCGGTCGACCGAAACTGTCTGAAGCTCAAAATTTTGATCTATAAATAGCCACTTCTCTTACATTCATTTTACCAATTTACAAGAGCATTTAAGAGAGAAATTTATTGAGAAAATCATTGAGCTCACCTTGTTTTACATTCTATTTTTATTGCAAGGAATTTCTTGATTGTTCAAAACTATTTTACATCTTTATCAAGAATTCCATCTTGTAGAAAAACTCAATACTCTTTTTTTTTGATCATCGATTGAGTTTTATTACCAAACACTTATTGAAGTGTATATCTCTCTTCATACTTAACTAAGTATTATTTGGAAAGAGAGATCATTGGTTGAAAAACTTTGATTCAAGAAAAACTATCTCATATCCTTCTTCAAAGTTTTCATGAACACTTGAGCTTTATTTATTGCTATCTATTGAAGTGTTAGCCTAACTCTCTTGGTACTTAATTTAAGTATATCATTTGTCAAGAGAGTTATTTCAATTGTAAATTCAATTCATTATATCTTGTGGTTTCGAGAGCCTTGTGAAAACTCGATTGTTGGTTTCGAGAGCCGTGTGAAAACTCGATTGTAAAGGATAGGCGCTCCTTGTTGTAAGTCGCTTAAGGAATTGGTACTCCTTGTTGTAAGTTACCAAAATAGTGGATTTGGCCTTGCTCGTGACGGAGAGCTTGGTAACGGGGGACGTAGATCACGTTGGTTGATTGAACCTCCATAAATCGCGTTTGCACTCTCTCATCCCTTTTACTTACTTACATCGCACTTACTCTATTCTATCAATTTATATTGTGCAACACTTTATCTAAGTGCTATACTCGCCTTTTCTATTAAGTTTACACATATATAGCACACTACATTGATAGTTTAGTTACTTGTAACACTAAGTGCTCATATTTGTACCCATTGATTTTTAAGTTTGAGATTATTATCGAAAAATTTTTATAAACCAATTCACCCCCCTCTTGGTTAGTTTACTCTTGGGTTAACATTTCTTTGAAAAATGCTAGGGGCATTTTTTAATCCAAATGGCATGACTAACCATTCATAATGTCCTTCTGGACATGTGAATGCTGTCCATCTAATACTGTCTGGGTGCATTTTAACTTGCCAAAATCCTGATTTTAAATCAAACTTGCTAAAAATCTTGCATTCTTGGATTTTGTTGATTAAAACTGTTTTATCTGGGATCTTATATGCATCGTCTATTGTATTATCATTAAGTCTTTTGTAATTAATAATCATTCTACTTTTTCCTCTAACTATTTCTGAGTGTTTTCTAACAATAAAAGCTGCTGACCTATGAGGGCTATCTGATCTTCTAATGACTCCTAATTTCATTAGTTCTTCTATATGCATTTTAAAGTCTTCTAAATCCAAATTAGTTGCTTCTATGTTCTTAGTTCTTATGATATATTCTGGATTTTTAATCTTTATTTCACAAAAAATCTTGTCTTTTTCCCAGTATTTTAAAACATTTTCTCCTAAAATCTCCATTTTTTCTAGTCTATTTATTAAATTTTCTATATCCTGCTCTGTAACTAACATGTCATAAATTTTTTCATTGTCAATAAATTGGTAATCTATTTCTATATCTTCCAGTTCTTCATCACTTTCTTCTTTTAAATCTTCTGAAAGCTGACATTCTTTTTCTTTGTTACAGGGGCAAATTTTTTCTTTAGGGCTTCCACCACGCTTCTCAGCGTACTCTGATGGATAATGTATTGTCTGGGCTGGTGTAAATAATGTATGTTTTTGGAAATGTATAAAATCTTTTGTAATTGTAACACTACCATTGTCTTTTAATAAAAAACTAAGTCCTATAATAAAGTCTGTTTCTTTTAAATTGAGGGATCTAACCCATGTAGAGTCTCTTGGTAATATATATTCTGTACTAAGGCCACAGTTTGTTTCAAAACTTATTTTACTGTTTGGTCTTAATAATTCTGTATATGTATATAATCCTCCATCCATTTGTTGTGCATTAATTGGATTTTTGGATTCTATAACATATTGATCTGGGATTAGTCTTTTATTTATTATGCAATTACTACTTCCTGAGTCTATTAATCCTAAACATTTTATTATGTAGTTTCCTATTCTGATCTGACATTTTACTTTGATTGTTTTAAGTTTTTCTGGATTACAAATTACTTGAACATAATTAATTTGTGAACATTCTAAATCTGGTTCTTCTATCATGATATGCTTATCTTTCCTATTTGATTCTAATATTTCAATTCTTTTAATCATTAGTTTTTGCATTTCTTCTAAGCTTTCAATTCTTTTTCTAAGAATTCTGATTTCAGAAATTTCTAGCTTATTTCTTTCTATTTCAATATTTATTTCTTCTTTTTCTAGAATCAAATTTTCTTCTAAGCATCTTATGCATGCTTCTTTATAACATTCTAAGCATTTAGCTCTGAGTTTTCTTGCTGGATACCATTTGCAAATAAAACAAGCTATGTTATCCATTCCTATGTTCTTTTGCCATCTATGTTTACATGATTCTAAAGATGTTTCCATTAATTCAGTTTCTTGTTCTGATTCTGATTCTTCATCTATTTTGAATCTAGTAAATTCATCTAAGATTTCATAATCAGATTGTTCTTCTTCTATATTAGCCTGATCTTCTATTGATATGATACTGTAAATAGATTCTTTATCTGAAATATATTCATCTAATTGTATTAAATCTTCATTAGTACATTCTATAAGAGTACTTTTCTTATCATAATTGTTTATCCTCTTGGGACATGTTGTTGCTAAATGTTCATTGCTATTACAAACAAAACAATTAAGTTTATTTTTATAAGTTCTTTCTGGCTTAAATTTTCTAACGTGTCTTTTTTCGTCTAAATAAGGTTTCCTTTTATTTGATTTTCTTAAGAAATATCTTTTCTTAATTGGATTTCTAAAATTCTTCTTATATTTTTTCTTATAAGGTTTAGATGTTGAAGCTCCATAAGTCTGAGGTGTAAAAATATCTTTACAAAATTTATAATCTGTCTTTTTTAATTGCTTTTGTATTTGTAATTCTACACATTTACCTTCTAGGCATCTTATTACATGTTGTATTCTTTGTCCTATACTCCAGTTTTTATCTGGAAATTCTATAACTGATGCTAGATTATTCCATGATTCTGTAATTTCTAATCCTAATGGTCCTGGTAATTTATGGAATAACTTATTTCCTATTTCTTGGTTAAATGTGTTTCCTGAAATTGAGGTCTGATAATAATATTCATTTAAAAATCTGTTTACATACTTACCTTTAGTCCATTTATATAAATTAAGCTGTTCTAAATCTCTCATTGCTTTTCTTTGTATACTCATATGTCCTGAATTAGGGTCTGCTCTTGTGACTAAAATTTGTACTTTATTAACAAAATTATAAGGGTTACTTCCTAATTGTACTAATTGATCATATTCTTCTTTTCTTTCTATCTTATAGGCTTCCCACATTGCCTTTGCACTTTCTCCTAAAAATGTTTCTAAATATCTATACATATCTGAGGGTTCCATGTCTTGTATGTTTCTAATATAATGTCCTACTATAGTGTTCTTCCAAACATCTATGACATTTGTCCATGTCTGTGGATCATGTGCTGTGATGTTTAGTATTTGTGCTTTAGAGGCTGTCTGAAATTCTATTTTTTGTTCTAAAGGCCTCTCACTTCCTCTTGCTATGTATTTACTATTTTGTGGTGGTTCATTATATGTATTATAGGCTCCTCTAGGAGGAAAACCATCTCCATATGTAAAAATCTCATGTTTAACAGTCTTATCAAAAGGGGTTTCATCAAATGTTCTATATCTAGTTGTGTCTTCCATGAGTTCTTTTGTATAGCTATAATCTGTAACTTCTGTATTATTATCATTTTCTTCATTAACAATTCCTGCCCTAATATTCTGTTCTAAATCATAATACAAATATTCATTTTCTTTTATTTGTTTTGAAATATACATTTGATCTTCTAATTCTAGGAGTTCTTTTTTATTTAAAATAATTCCTAATTCTTTTGGATAAATTATTTTATCAATATCTTCTCCTATTAGTTCTATATGAACATTATCTTGGTGTGGTTCTTGTTGTTCTTCATTAGAAGTCTTAGGTACATATTGATAGTCTGTAAATCTTAAGCTTGTTCTTCTTTGTGCATCTTTATAGGTTAAAGATTCTCTAGGTGCTATTGGCTTTGCTTCTTCTTCTAGAAACTTATCCGTATCCCATTCTAATCCTGCTAATTGTTCTGATGAAAATTCTTTAGGTTTAACCATGTTTATTCCTTTACTACTCATTAATCCTACAACTTTATCCATATATACTTTGTACTTTGTCTGAGAATTAATTGAGCATCTTCCTAAGAACCCTACATGTATTAAGAGATTTTCTCCACTATTTGTATCTTCGTATCCTTTAGTCTGTATACCTATTTTTATTTTTTCTGAAAAATCTCTGATAGTCATTAAGAAGTCTGGATTGCAGTAAATAATACCATTATTATTATTCATGTCTACTTCCATACTTGCTATTTGTCCTTTTTCTAAATTATTGAATCTTTCATCATAAATAGTAATTAATGTCTTACATCCTAAGCTTCTTCGAGTTAATCCTTTTATTCCTATTACAATTAATCCTAAGTGGATAAATCTAAAATTTCTTTTTCTAAGTTCTTTCTTAGAATCTTCTGAAATTAAATTTAATTTGACTACCTGGTTTCCAATACATTGTATTTCTACTTCTCTATGATGTCTAAAGAATTGGGTTCTTGATTCAAAAATTCCTCTGTTGTATAAAATATCAGGATTAAGTACTCTTAATCCATGTGTCTGGAATCTAGCATAATCTTGTTCTGGATCTATAATTTCTTCAAGATTTTGATTATGTTGTTCTACTCTTCTCAAAACTCTATCTAAGAAATTTCTACTTTCTCCTGATGTACTTGGTCTAGATGTTCCTTCACTGATTGTTCTTGATCTTCCTATAAACGGAGTTGTTAAATTCATCTTGGAAATTTTAAGTCTCTTGATAATCTTCTTGTTACTTTTTCTTTGCCTGTTTCTTTAATGTTTAAATTACCTAATTTATTTGTTATAGATCTTAAATCGCTTTCTATTTCGGGGTCTATTCTTTTATCAAAGGCTTCTAATTTTTTATGTAAACTTACTAAGAGAGTAATAATTATATTATTTTGTCTAATTAAAATTCCTTCAGTAGCTTTTGGAGAATCTAAGTTTGTTATTCCTTCTGGATCCTTATGGTAAATTCTACAATAATCAAAAGCTTCTCTGTAATTTCTTTCGTTTTCAAATTCTCTGTTCATTAACTAAGAATAAGTCCTTTTAATTCTTCTGTTTTATTACTAATCTTTTTTGTTTCTTGTAAAATTTCTTTATTTGAATCTAAAATTTTTGTTATTTCTGGAAAATTACTAGTTAAAGTAATGGTTTCCTGTTTGGAAATTTTTTCTAAAATAACACAATTTTGATTCTTAATAAAGTCTAAATTTTCCTTAATATTTTTAAAATCTAAGTTTCTTGTTTTAAGATGATCTGAAACTTCTTCCAAAGTTTTATTAATCTTTTTATTAGCTTGTTCTAAATTTTTTGCAAAATTTATAACAAAGTCTATTAAAAGATTCTGACTTGGATCTTCTGAAAACAAACTATGTAATTTATGTGATGTTTCTAAATTACAATTTAAAATATTATTTTCTATTGTCTTGAACTTTTTACCTTGGCTAGGAAGTTCTAAGTCTAAATATTCTATGTATCTTTTATTAGCTATGGCTCTGATACCAAAAGAGGGGGGGGGGGGGTATACTTAAAATAAACACAGCCACTGGCGTAGAAGGGTTTATTCTAAGGTTGGATGCAGAGGTCGGCTTGAGTGCGGAATTATTGGTCTAAAAGACTTTCACAGTCTTGTTTATAGTATCCTGTCTCTATTCTATACTGTTCTTGATAAAAAGGGTAAAATTCACTGTCTGTTCTTAAAATTTTTGTTTCTAAAATTTCTTCTAATTCTCTGATTTTAAATTGTAAATCAAAACTTCTTTTACTATTTCTGTTAATATAATTCTTAAAAGGGTAAAAATTATTATTATATCCTTGAATGTCTATAACTGTATCTAAAATCTTATAGTCTTCTTTTAAAGTTTGGTCTATGACAACAACTTGGGTCTGGTGTAAAGATAATAAATATTCAAAATCTGAAATGATTTTTGGAAATTCTTTTTCTATGTTTATCTCGTTAGAAGTGTGTGATGATGAAGGGTTCATGAAATTCTTTTGTTTTTTCAAATTGTACTTTTATCCTACTAGGTACTTTCCTTAGTTTTCTGTATTTCTTAATAATATTCTAACAAATCTCCCCTTTTTTTGTACTTTTATCCTACTAGGTACTTTCCTTAGTTTTCTGTATTTCTTAATAATATTCTAACAAATTGTACTAATATTGTTCAGATGATTCATCCATATCTATGAAATGAGATATAATGTTATCTATTTTTTTTTTACTTGAATGTTAATTTTTCAATTTTTTGAATATCCATCAATGACTGACAAATTACACAAATCCATAAAAACTAGTAGGCACATTACATATTCTCTATTCTTCATACACAAATACAATGTCACTTCTTTGTTTTTTCTTTTAACTAAAAAGTGAATCATGTAACTTTTTAGTGGAAAAAAGTGACACTTTGTCACTTTTTTTTTTTTTTTTTACTTGAATGTCCCTTTTTCAATTATTGCAATATTAATCATTGACTAACAAATTAAACAATTTCACAAATTCAAATAGTTTCATCACATAATGCCACTTTTTTAAAAACGTGACAAAATGTCAATTCTTATAACTTTTTCTTTTATCTCACATTTTCTTTTAATTTAAAAGTGACACGGTTCAAAAAGTGTCATGGTGTCACATTGAAAAAAAAAAAGTTAATGTATGGAGTATGGAGCCGAACCTGACTTGCATCCAAGTCGCAATTGTTACACGAGTACAAATTATTGGTTGGAATATGGAGGCAGATGGAATTGGAACAATTATTGGAAATGAAGCAACCTCCCGGAATTGGACAACTCAACCACGATCGGAACAAAAAAATTATATGCTGTCAAATTAATTCCGACGCACATGATTTTACCTTCGGACTAATATTTTGGTATATGAGATTTTGGGGAATTTTTTCTAACTCAATTTAATAGATACTTATGCTGATAACATGTTATAAACAAGAGAGAAGAGAAAGAAGAAATAGAGACGCCAATAAACTTGTTTGTTTTATTATAAATCAGAATCTCATATATATATATAAGGGGAATAAGAGATACACAAGGTAATAATACCTAGATTTATATGGGTACAATTGTCATTCACTAATAATAATAATAATAATAATAATAATAATAATAACCATCACAATTTTACACGGACAGTGTCCCACCTATAATTCAGTTCCTAAATCTAAAAATTATTTCCAAAAAAAAAAAAAAAAAGAAGAGAAAGGGGTATTAAATGTAATTAATAAAAATTGGTACTAAATGTTGATATTAAATGTTGGGGTACTTATACAAATACCCTTAATTTTGGACCATTTAAAAAAAATACATTTTTGAACTTTTTAGGAAGTAGAAATATTTTATAAATCTTGGAGCCACTTTTTCAATGTTTTTGTCACTTTTTAAAAAAGTAACACAATGTCATTTATTTTTAAAAATTTGATATGTTTGTTACTTTCTCAATCAAACATAAATTAAAATCTTAGAATAAATTCACGAATTTTCAATTTTATTCAAAAAATTGTAATAATTGTACTATTTTTTAAAAAAGTGACACTTTTTATCATTTTTTCTTTTAATTAAAAAGTGGCAATTTGTCACTTTTTTTTTTTTTTTATTCTTGAATGTCAATTTTTCAATTTTTTGAATATCCACAATGCTGAAAAATTACACAAATCCATACAAACTAGAAGACACATTGTCATTACACATTCTCTATTCTCCATACACAAATACAATGTCCTTTTTTATTTTTTCTTTTAACTAAAAAGTGAATCATGTAACTTTTTAGTGGAAAAAAGTGACACTTTGTCACTTTTTTTTACTTGAATGTCCATTTTTCAATTATTGCAATATTCATCATTGACTAACAAATTACACAATTTCACAAATTCTAATAGTTTCATCAAATAATGCCACTTTTTTTTAAAACATAACAAAATGTCAATTCTTATAACTTTTTTTTTTTATCTCACATTTTCTTTTAATTAAAAAGTGACGCGGTTCAAAAAATGTCATGGTGTCACATTTAATAATAATAAAAAAAGTGACCGTTTTGTCACTTTTTGCCACTTGAATATAACTTTTTTCAATATTTGTAATATTCATATCCATTATTAAATAATAAATTACACAAGTTCACAATACTAGTAGATACATAACATATTTTCCATACACAAACACAGTGTCATTTTTTCTACTTTTCTTTTAAATTTTTTTGGACGTCACTTTTTCAATTTTTACAATATCCATTGTTGACTAACAAATCACACAAATCCGCAAATACTTAGGCTACATTTGATAGCGATGGTGGAATTTGGGTGGAAAGAAAATGAATTTCAGGGAATTGAATTCTAGGGAATCGAATTCCTGGGAATTAAAACTTTAATGTGTTTGATTAGTTTAAATTTCTGGGTGGAAAAAGTAGGAAATTTTTCAACTTTTATTGTTTGATTGACATTATTTTCCATGAAAAATAAATTAAAATTTATCTATTTTAATAAAAAAATTATTTTTTCACACATTTGTACTTGATAATAATAATGTTAATTTTTAGAAAAAAATAAATCAATTAACAACAAAAAAAGGATCAAACGTAACGAAAATGGTATAAGATTTCCATGGAAAATAAACCTCCTCCCCCCTGGAAAACGAATTCATTCAAAACAAGAAAAATACTGAATTTCGAGGCAAGTGGAAAAATGAATTCGATGAAAAACTTAGGCAACCAAACAGCGTAAAGTTGGATAATCACATGGAAAATCATATTTTCTATGGAAAACTTAGCGTATCAAACGCACCCTTATAGATAATTTACACGTCACTTTTTCTCACTTGAATGTCACTTTTTTTTTTTTTTTTTTTGTGTAATATTCATCATTGACTACATGTATCAAGTGATACAAATGCCACTCTTGTTAAAAAAAAAAAAAAAAAAAAAATCTTACACAATGTCACTTCTATAATTTTCTCTTTTAATTAAAAAATGATGCATTGTCACTTTTTAGTGAAAAAAGTGATATGTTGTCTTTTTTTTTTCTACTTGAGCGTCACTTTTTTCAATTTTGGCAATATTCATCCTTATCTAATTGCTTCTTATATGAGAAATTACGGAAAAATAACAAAAATATAGTCAAAAGTTTGCCCATGCGATTGCATGATTAGAAAATCACGCGATCACACGTCAACTGATTAAATTTTGGTTTGGCGTAATGTCGTGCGGTCACACGGCTTATAAGCGTCCAGTCGCACGATTGTCCGGAAAAGGTGGATCTTTTGGAAGAGTTGCATGGTTCGGCTCTCACTACTTAGTCCACAATCTTTCGCACTCTATAAATACGATCCTTGCACTCGTATGAAAAGGCTCATTTGTGTCGGCTGTTAAAGACAAAAGGCGTCAGTTATACAAGCGACGCATTTACGGAGACGCGTAAAGTCTACACGTCGATTGCGAAACGATACCTAAAGTCAACTTTAAGCATCGATTGTTGACGAACAACCGACGCCTAAAGTCTCCAAAGAAAAAAAAATTGACTTTAGGCGTTGTTGACCAACCGAAGCCCAAAGTCAAAAAAAAAAAAAAAAAAAATTTAATTATTTCTTTCCCCACCCACCAGCAAACTGGATTAAACCCCTCTAAATTCAAATCATCTAAGTCAAACTATACTACAATAAATAGATTGATAGACGTAAAACTATATGAAAAAAGTTACAACAAAAGGATGAATTCAGAGAAGTCGAGAATAAATAATGTATGTGACATCATAAACATGAATTAAACTTGCTGATATCATCAAATAGTACCTGCTCAAAAAAAAAAAAAAAAAAAAGAAATATGCCCCTGCTAATAAAAAGCAAAAGCAATTCTGCCTGTTTGAACAAAATACTAATTATTATGGTCGATGCAATATATTTGAAATACTACAAATAATCTATATCTAGCAAAATATTCATACATTAAGAACTAACTTGAGTAAATTTTACATGTCATTAATCAGTTTCATTGAACTTGATAGCATCTTTGTGAGCCCAAAATCAAGCAAAATTGGATGATGGGGTCTCATGGGGAGGTGTTCTGGAATTGTAGGGAGTTCTTTAGTATTTCCAATCTTGAACATGGCGGCAACCTTCAATCCAGAAAACAAGTATCGGATAAATAAGGACCAGGGAACACATTCCAAACATGAATTGTTGCAAGTTAACGCTCTATCAACAATTATGTACTAGGTGACAATAAAAGTACAACAATTAGCACCTTCATCCGATACACAACACACTAGCTAACTAAAAATGATGACTTATACAGAAAATTGGAGTTCAAATTACCGACCCCTTCATATTGGCTCCAAGGAGGCTTCGATAGGGCCATTTCCAAGACGGTGCATCCAATACTCCATATATCAAAAACTTTATTTTCATCATGAGCTCATTTAGTGTATCTTCTAGCCAATCAGAATACAGTGGGCACTTTTCCTTATTTGGAACCAAGTTATCACTTTTCCACATCATAGCGGTTTAAAATTTGTCACCGCCAAGCGGTTTAGCAATCATCACCGCAAAACGGTTTAATATTCACTAGCGCAACATCGGTTTAATTCGGGTACGCTGGTCCCCCACATCCCATTTCCCACTCACACCTTTCATGGTATAGAAATGCACCCATTATTTCTTAAAACTTGGGATACATACATTTTGAGAAAACTTGAACTTTCCACATTTTGTCATTTAAAATCATTTGACTCCCAACTTCAATGACAATGCATGCTTGATGATACAATGACATAAAATATATGATTGAACAAAATGTACTTTCATAAAGTAACGAAAGCATCGAAAGCAAGTAATTTGCATAACTGTCACTTGGGCACATTAATTTCGCATTGACTTCCAACTTTAATGAAAATAGGGGAAGTTTACGTACTTGCAGTCCTTAGTATTTATCATTTCTGAATTTGCAAGTGGAAAAGTCTCGGATGCCCGTGACGTCAATGTACCAAATATCCTAATTGTTCACGTTCATCAATAAGTATAACTTTTAATTCACAATGTGACCTTATGTTTAGATTAAAGCACGTAAAACCAGAAACAGTCTTTCATGCTTCCAATTCCCAAAACATTACATTCTAAATCCCTAAAATGCATAAGAATGTAAGATTATAATCGAGGTCTCAATTTAAACTAAAATCAATCAAAACAACTGCATTAATAAATCCCAAAACTGAAATTCCAACTTAAAGTTTCAGATAAACTCTTAAATTTGAAAATTACAAAATCTTAATCCAAAAGTTAAAGTTTAGACAATTAACAAATCTCACAAATTCGAAATTCTTAAATCTAAAAAAGATTATTATTATAATTCAAACTTCAACCAAATAGTTAACTAAGCTACCAATTTCATAAATTAGATTTATAACACAATCTATACATACATTTATATACATTACTCAATCTGAAATTTACAATTAAATTTCGAATCTAAACTGAAATATGAAATATATAAATACAGGTAATACCCACATACATACCAATACACAATTTCGTAGGTTGTGCTCGATGAGTGTGCGCTAACTCGTGACAGTGTGTGTGCGTGCGTCGTGTGCGGTAGCTGGTGGAGGAGGGAATAAAAAAAAGGGTCCTTACTGGGGCGGGAGATGGTGCAGGCAATGTTGCCGGCAGTTTGAGTGTGTGAGGCGAGAGAGAGAGAGAGAGAGAGAGAGAGAGAGAGAGAGAGAGAGAGAGAGAGAGAGAGAGAGAGAGAGAGACGAGGGACCAATAGTGAGTGGTGCGAGAGATAGAGAGGCCAAGAGTGAGAGAGAACCGAGCGAAAAATCGGGTATGAGGGTTTAGGTTAGGATTATAAATTTAATCTTTTGAAATTTTCAAATTGGTCCCTCAAGTCTCCTCCTTTGTTTAATTATGTGAGTAACTTCCAAATAACTCCCAAAAAATGTCAGTAAACTTTTTCCCCAATTTTAATAAATACAAATTAGGCCACATGCGGTTTAATAAAAATAGAAATTGAAATCTTAACAATTAAAGTATGAAACAATGTATAAACTTTCTAATTGGTACATTGATCGGGGCGGCACCAAGTCCTTCCACTGCAAAATAAATCAAACTTCAAACAACAATAATTATATTCCAATAATTTATAGCGACATTAACATAAACATTGCGAAAAATCAAGAAAACACATAAATTGAAAGACGATATTACAATTATGCATCAATCCAACATCATAATTCCCCCTATTATAATTGAGTTATGATTATAGCCTAATTTTTCCATCTAATTCTTTGATAGTGCGATTAATCCACCACAATGCACTGAATGGAAAATAAAAAAAAAATTGAGAATAAATGTGTGCTTTAAACATATATTTCAAATGGGTGATATTTTATAACGCCAAAAAAATGATTGTCAATTTGATTGGAAAATTTTCTCAGGATTGGGGAGAGGATTAGTAGCTTAGTTTGAGTTGCTTGATTTCATTTAGTTTTGAATATGTCAATTATGTTTAGTTAATAGTTGATTTATCTCTCATTTAAATATTTGAAATTTTTATTATTGAGGAGTTGGAGATGGATTTTGAATTGTTGTGGTTGTGGTTGGATGTTGATTAAGTTATGATTGATGTTTTATATTATTATGGTGGTTGTGATGTCACTCCACATGTTGGTTAAGTCTAATTTATAGGGGAGATACTGCCAAAATTTATGTAGAATTTTGCAACAAAAAATGAAAATTTTAATATTTAGAGTTTGTTTGGTGTAGGAGAACTTGGAAACTTTTTTTAATGTGTGATTTAAAAGTTGTTGAAAAGTGCGTAAAGTGGTGGGTCCCAATAAAACGTGTAATTGAAAATGAATTTGAGAAAAAAGTTGTTGAATTTCTCTAGGACCTTAATATGATTTATTTACGCATTTAAAGTGAAAATGAAGTTAACACATCTATGTTTAGGATTTTAAACTTGTGGTGTTACATTTTGTGGTATCAGATCTAAGAGTTTAAGAAACGATTCTGCAGACTTTAAAAACTTATTTGAGAAGGTTCGGGTACTGAGTCATGCCGTAGGTGTATCTTCCTCGAATGTCTGGTAACGTTAATTTCTGTTTAATGTTATTTAATTCTAGTTAATGTTTCCATTATTGTAATTTCCTACATTTTAATATGTAGTATTTCTTTTAAGCATGATATTTTCTCTATTATAGAAATGGTCGTACTATACTTAACAATGCTTAAGGAGGAACTTTCCAAACTTAGAATGAAGGGACGAGAAATAACATTGCCCCTTGAGGCACTCTGATGACCATGGATGTCTTCAAGAAAGCATTGGTTTTGTTGGGAAAAGCCATCCAGCCTAGAGAGAGTGAGACAAGAGGGCACAAGAGAGTCTCAAAATTTAAGAAGCTATCTTCACCGTCATTTACTGGAACCACTGACCCTCTTGAGGCATAGAAATGGTTGTTTGAGATGCAGAAAGCCTTCAAAGTCATGGAATGCGCTAATGAGGAGAAGGTTAAGTTTAATACATACATGCTCCAAGGCAATGCATATGACTTGTGGTTGATGGTTCATCGCCAATATGAAAATGATACTGACCCTTTCAATTTAGAAATATTTACTGCAACTTTCAATGAAAAATATTTCCCTAAGAGTATCCGCCAGCAGAAGGAAAGAAAAATTGTAAAATTAGATCAAGGGAGTTGATCAGTTATAGAATATGAAGCAGAATTTTCCCAGTTGGATAAGTCTGCTCTAGACTTAGTGGTTACAGAAAAAAAGGATAAGACGCTTTGATGAAGGACTTAATCCTTAAATTAAACAGGAAGTAATTTGTAACGACTCGGCTCCCTTGCTGGGGCCTTCTCCATGTCGCACTCATGGTCTTTCCACTCCCTCTGGTCGTCCTGGTCCTCAAGGCTGCTAGCCTCATTTCCAGGAAGTGAATTTTTGCCTTCCGCAGGGATCGAACCTTGTACCTAGGGGTTAAGTACAAAGATTCTTAAATCCCTGCTACAAGGTTCGATCCCTGCGGAAGGCAGAAATCCACTTCCTAAGAAACGAGGCTGGCAGCCCTTGAGGACCATGACGATCAGGGGGAGTGGAAAGACCATGAGTGCGCCACAGAGAAGGCCCCAACGAGGGAGCCGGGTCATTACAAAGAAGACGCCTTTTTTGTAGCGTACCCGGTCCTCAAGGGCTGCCGACCGTCTACTCATGGTATTTTCACTCTCCTCTGGTCGTCCTGCTCCTCAAGGGCTTGCAGCCTCGTTTCCAGGGAGGCAAAAATCCACTTCTTGGAAACGATGCTGCCAGCCCTTGAGGAGCAGGATGACCAGGGGGGAGTGGAAAGACCATGAGTAGACGGCCGACAGCCCTTGAGGACCGGGTACGCTACATAATCCCTTATGAATTCGTCACTTACCGAAACTTGTTCAATTAATCCCTGTAGGTGGAAAGAGCACGATTCATGAATAAAGAAGAGAACATAATCCAATCATTTGGCCAGAAGTTCAAGGGTGAAATTTCTAAGGGCTTCAATAACAACAGTCAAAAAAGGAGTGACCAGGGAAATAATCAGAATCTCCAATCGAATAAGAAATAGGGAAAGACCTACCCCGAATTGTGGCAAAAGATACCTTGGCGAGTTCCTTCAGGGCTCGGGGTGCTTGCTATAACTGTGGAAAGCTGGGACATATAGCTAAGGACTGTGGAGGAAAAAAAGGAAAGATTACTTAGGCATGAGTTTATACTATGTCTAAGAGGGAAGCTAAAAATGGATCGAGACCGTGGTGTCAGGTACTTAAAATTTACTATCCTTTATTTTTGTCTTTCAATAAAATCTATGTACATGCATATATATAGATGTACATCTTGTTATGTAAGGTACTGTATACGTGTGTAGCAAACTTACAACTGCCATGTTTGATTTAGGGGCTACTAATTATTTTGTCAGTCCTGCATTTACTGAATGGTAGAATAATTCACCACCACAACTGGATACCCAGTTTGTTGTGTTAAAAACACCCAGAGCATTGTTGAGTTCAAGTTATGTGTTTAGAGATTGTTCAATAGTAGTGGATGGGAATGACTGGTTGGCAAATCTCATAACACTGGATATTCATGATTTTTATGTCATGTTGGGAATGGACTTTTTTATCATGGTATCATGATTCAATCGTTTGTCATGATAAGAAGGTGGTGCCTAAACCCCTAAAAGAAACACTTTTAGCTTTGTTGGGGTTGAGGTGAAGTCTTCTATTCCGATCGTATCAGCGATGAAGACTCCTCACTTGATAAATAAGGGTTATAAGGCTTACCTGGATGCAGTAATTAAGGTGCCTAAGATAGACCCTTCTCTCAAACAAATTAAAATAGTTTGAGAATATATGAATGTATTGATGTCCTTTATGATCTACCACCTGAAAGTGATATTGAATTTGTAACACCCCGAATTTTCAAGGAACCTTGTGCTTGTAGTCATAAAATTTGGTAATCCAAATTTTACATGAAATTGTAATTTGATATGTTAATTTAAAATATTTATTAATTATTGACTTATTTTAATATTCATGCATTATTTAATTGTTTATTCTCATGAGTTATTGAATAAGTGTTTTGATGAACTTAAACAATTTGCACATATCCACCTTAGAATATTATCCTCATGCAATTAGAATCTCTCTCAAATATAAATTTTTGTAAGACATAAAATTTAATTACGTTATTCCGCATTATTATTCTTTGAAATTATTATTACATCCTATGTCAAGTCAATGTTTTTACAAATGAATGAATGATTTGAGTAACCTCCGGGTCACAGGTTTCGGGGCGTTACAAAATTAGTCATCAATTTAGTTCCTGTAACAACTCTAATATTCAAGACACCATATTGTATGGGCCCTATGGAAGTTAAAGAGCCCAAGGATCATCTATAGAATCTAATGGACAAGGGTTTCTTTCTACCCAGTTTTTAGACTATAGGATTCCAGCCCAAACCTCACAATGCAAGAATTGACGATGCGGAGGAAAGAACTGGAATTGGTGAACGCCACAAGGATTGGCTAATTCATTAATAAGTTCATGGGGGAATGCCACAAAAATTCAATCTTTGATAATTTCAAACTAAAAGGGACTCATCAACCTTTCAATGGAGAAAAATCTCTCAATTTAATTCAATAATCATCCAAACTAATGTTCAATAATGAATGAAAAACATAATATAGTCAAAAACACCTAAAACCTAGCCCTAGCCGCATTTAGGGTTCAAAATATGGAAATAAATAATTAAAAACGGAAAAACAATTAAAATTAGCTAAAATTTGAAAAAATGAAGTTACGGCCATGAAGAACTCATTTACGGCCTAAAGTAGTCTTCTGTTTAAGAATTATGGCCGTGGTGATTGGACTTACAGTCGTAAGTTTGTTTTCGCTGAAATTCTTCATTTCTACCTGAGAGATAGTTACGGCCATGAGCTTCCTTCCTTATGGCAGTAATTATAGTTCTAGTCCTCGAACTTCGCCCCTTTGATTCAGCATGATCCATTTGCCTTCCCGGGTCAACTCCAACATGAAACTTGGTCCGTTTTCCACGTAGATAACTGTTGTATCGCCGATAGCTCGATTTCTCCTTGGAGCTCCTACTTTGGATCACATCATCCTCCCTCTCTTGGAAAGGATTCGACCTCGAATCTGCAACTTGTCCAATCCTTTTGTAACTTTTGTGATCATTGGCCATTGGAAGATGCTTGCGCGTGGGGTTATCCTTTGATATTTTGGGCTGTTCTTTCTTGCAAATATCCTTCCTTCTGGCCTTAAATCTATAATTTGATTTCGGTACCTGCAAAACAGATTTATCCTTTGTTTAACAACCATACTTTCTCATAAAAAATACTACTTTTTTCTACAATAACCAATCTAAACCATCCAAAAAAGTCAAGCCCACAATTTTTTACTTATCAAACCACTTTTTAACCACACGATTTCCCAAAACTACTATTTAAAACTCTTTTTTTTTTTTTTCAAAAAGTATGACAATCAAACAAGGGCTTAATAGAACTGGGGAGGGGCTTGTTAGCTTGGCTAAGTGCAAGGAATGGTGCCTTGTAGCTCGAATGTTGTGCAAATAAGCTCAATTTATGGGTGGACCCTCTTTTCTTTTTCTCTCTACACTCATGCTCACCTTTCTCTGAGGTCGTGGTCTCAACCCTCTTATTTTTTTCCCTCAAACTCACCCTTCAATTTCAATTGATCATTTTCTATTTGGGTTGGGGACAATAGCATAGTGTGAATTTCTTTCCACCCTCTATACAAAACTATACTGTTTTTTAAATCCATCATGTACCACTCTCCTATCATGTTGTCATGGTGATTCAATGGAAAATCCACCCTCCAAGTATAAAGGGGTCAAGTTATAGCCTAACAATAATCCAGGTCATTCTTCCTAAGGATTTTATTGGTATAATAATAATTGCTAAATTCAAGTCTTAAATTATGATTTCAAGTTTACTTAAATGAATAAAAAGAGGATATAATTAAAATGCAATGAAAGAGAAATATGAGTCGAATTATTCTTTCGCTATCGGTTGGGCTTTGCAAATAAATTCAGTGTGAATTTCTAGAGATCGATAAGATGTAGAAGTATTAGTGAGAAAATTAGTCAATTTATTTTACGGCACTTAGTCGAGCATGTTGTGTGCATGTTCAATACATACCACATCAATGACATTAATCCAAGTAAAATAATCAGAAAATTCAAAACAATTTGTAAACCCTTATCGATAACAAGAATTCATCCATAAGCAATTAACATATACCCATTGAAGTTACGAATAACTCCCCTCACATATAATTTAGCCGGACATAATTAAATTAAACGAAATAAAATCCAAAAAAATTATAACCATTAATAGAAAATGAAATTCAAGTTTGGAAGTGATAACCCAATAACCAAAACACTCAAAACCAACCAATGATCAACAATCTGAATTCATTGAAGAAAATAATTGAAACAACTAAAATTCTTAGCAATAGATGAATTTAAACTAGAACAAATCACCCAAAATCGCCAACTACACTTCTCCTCAATCTGAAGAAGGTTGCAACTACTAGGCGTGAGCGAGGCTGTCGAGTACCGGTTGTGTATGGCATAGAAGGTGAAGTTTTGAGGGCCGTTGCGAGAAGTAAAGGGCTACTGGTTTCGGTGGAGGAGAAAATGAGTGTCGACTGCTGTGAGATGGTTCACGGTGGAGGCTGGAATGAGTGCTATTGGGATGATGAAGTGTTGCTAGTTGTGGGTTGAGAGAAAAGAGAGGTTGAGGCTGTGAGCGAGAAGTGAGTGGAGGTTGGTACCATGAGGAGAGGGAGTTGGCGGCTGGTGAGAGGTGCGACTGTTGGTGGAATGGAGAAACGACTGGCGGCTGGTGAAGTAGAGGCTGGTGAGGTCCCAACTGTTGATGTTGATGAGAGAGAAGTAAGGGTGAGGGAGAAGGGGTTGAGCGGCTGTGTGGAGGCTGAGATTTCAGAGAGGTTGAGGTGACGGAAGAGGTAGGTTGCTGTGCGAGAGGCTGGGGATTTTTGGGCTTTTTCAGATCAATTAAGTTAGGGGTTTTCGAGTTGAAATTCTCTAAAATGTCCTTGCAATTAAATAAATGAAATTAATAGCAAATAAAATCAATTTAGTGTTTAAGAATTAAAATGAGACCTTTTATAATTTTTACTCTAAATAACATAATTTGTACCCCAAAGTTATATTTTTCACTTATTTACCCATCTAAAATAAGTAAAATTGGACAATAATCACATGGCCTTCCCAACAAAATATGCCCAACATGCATCGGCACCACATTTCAAACCACTTTGTCAGAATACCCACCAATCGAAAAACTCACCAAAGCCTACTTTTTCACCTTTATTTCACTAGACTCAGTCAGCCACTGTAATTTATAAGGATTAGGGTTCTTTATCAAATCAAAGCCCAATTTTCCAACCAATATTGTACTAACCACATTAGTACAACTCCCCCTATCAATCACCATTTCACAAACCTTTTCACCCACTAAGCACCTTGAGTGAAACATGTTATTCACACGTTATCCCTTTGTTCACCAACTTCAGCTATTTTAGTTTTAGAATTTAGAACATGCCTATTGACTAGTGAATCCTTCACGACATAAGTTCTTCCTTCCTCATCACTACTACTAGCCCCAATATCTTGTGATCTAGGCATCCCCATAAACTCATCCTCCGAACTAATATCTCCATTTTCACGCAAAGTCATGACCCTTTTATTTGGACATTGAGAAGCAATGTGACCTGAACCTAAGCATTTAAAACATTTTATAATCCTATCCCTAGTAGATTGGGAATTAGTGATATTTTTACCTCTAGTTGTTGGCTCCTTCTTCTCTTTAGGGGCATGATCATCGTAGACTTCCCGTTTTGGTTGAGAAGTAGGATAAAAGCCCAGAGATTACCTTGCTGCTCCCTTTCGTTTCAGCTATCTTTCCACCTTCATGGCCATGTGTACCATCTCCTCCAGATCCACGTAATGCTGCAGCTCAATAATGTTGGCCATATCCCTGTTTGACCCGCTAAAAAACCTCACCATTGTAGCTTCTCAATCCTCCACCACATTGGCCCTAATAATTGCTACCTCCATGTTTTTACGATATTCCTCCACACTCCTCAACCTCTGGTTGAAGCCCTACAACCTCTGAAAAATATCCTAATAATAATGGGTTGGCACAAACCGCTTCCTCATTATGGTTTTTAATTCACCACAAGTATCCACTGGACTCTCAAGATTCCTTCTCCTACTCGTCACCAATTGATCCCACCAGGTGAGTGCATAGTTCGTGAATTCAATCACTGCCAATTTCATCTTCTTCTCCTCAGAATAATGATGACAATCGAAGAGTAGTTCAACCTTAGTCTCCCAATCTAAGTATGCCTCTGGATCACTCCTACCCTAGAACGATGGTATTTTCATTTTAATGTTCCCAAGGTCGCCATCCAAAACATCCATACCTCCACGATGCCTCCTAGCACCACAATGTTCCCTATTATACCTCCTCCCATACCTATCCCTTCTATCCCTCCTTCGCACACTTGCCACCGAGGATATACAACTACTCTCACTTCCCATGCCCTCATCATCCATATCAACCTCACGCCTATTACCTCTCCTAGCTCGAGAACCATTATGAGATTGATCTTGGCATCGTTGATCACGTTCTGCATCCCGTTTCTCCATTTGAGTCATCAACCTCTCAAGTTGTACTCGTATCGCTAGAATCTCATCATTACCCTGCTTAATTTTTTTTGTCCATAACTTTGGGTTGTTTATTGTCACAGACAGAAGATGATGATGTAGATTCCTCTCTGTAAGACATTTTAATAACAAAAGAAAATTCTCCTCGAGTGTATTTTATCTCATGTATCACTTTTTTATCCCTTCAAATTTCACCCAAGAACTAATCGAGGATCAACAATCAAGGAATTTATGGAAGACACAAAAAAATATAAAAAATTGAGAAATTCTAGAAGTTTGAGATTTTCTGGTAATTTTGGAAAATTTGGGGAAATTAATGAAATTTTTGGATTTTTTTTTTTGGAATCCAAAATTCAACTACGAGTGCAGCGAAACAAGTGGAATTGAATTTGGATAAAAATTGACTAAAATAAACAAGTTTGAATTTTTAACGATACCACCTGATGCGATCCCAATCGGGGAACGTGACGAAAATGCGGAATAATTGACACGATAGGATTCCAATCCAAACCTCACGACGCAATAATTAACGATGTGGAGGAAAGAACTAGAATTGGTGAACGCCACAAGGATTGCCTAATTCCTTGAAAAGTTCGTGGATGAATGCCACAAAGATTCAATATATGATAAGTTCAAAGTAAAAGGGACTCCTCAACCTTTCAATGGAGAAAACTCTCTCAATTTAATTCAATAATAATCCAAACTAATGTTCAATAATGAATGAAAAACATAATATAGTCAAAACACTTAAAACCTAACCCTAGCCGCATTTAGGGTTCAAAATATGGAAATATATAATTAAAAATGAAAAACAATTAAAATTCACGAAAATCTGGAAAATTGCAGTTACGGCTGTGAAGAACTCATTTACGGCTGTAAGTAGTCTTCTATTTAAGAGTTACGGCCATGACGAGTCGACTTACGGCTGTAAGTTTGTTTTCGCTGAAATTCTTCATTTCCACCCGAGAGATAGTTACGACCGTGAGCTTTCTTCGTTACAACCATAATTATAGTTATGATCCTCAAATTTTGCCTCTTTGTTTCAGTATGATCCATTCGCCTTCCTGGCTCGACTCCAACATGAAACTTGGTATGTTTTCCACGTAGATCACTGTTGAATTGCCGATAGCTCAAACTTCTCCTTGGAACTCCTACTTTGGATCACATCGCTTTATGTATCGAGTCTTTAAAGAATAACTTGATTGATTTGTCACAGTCTTCATTGATAACATATTGATCTATTGGAGGTCCGAGAAAGAACATTAAAGACATTTAAGGATGGTACTCTAAAAACTTAGAGAAGAAAGATATTTGTTAATTTTAAGAAGTGTGAGTTTTGACTGGATAGAATGTCATTCCTGGGGCATATTGTATGAAGGGAAGGTATTTTGGGTGACTCGAGTAAGATTGAGGCAGTTTGAAGCTGGTCGATGCCATCTAATGTTATAGAACTTCGTAGTTTCCTTGGATTAGCTTGTTACTACCGAAGATTTTCGAGGGATTTCCTAAAATTGAATCACCTGTTACTAAGTTGGCCATAAATTTTCATTGGAGCTTGGATTGTGAACGATTCTTTGAAGAGTTAAAGACATGGTTGACAACTGCGCTCATCCTAACAATTCCACAGGGTAATGAAATGTTGGCCATGTATAGTGAAACGTCTTTTAAAAGGACTCGATTTTGTTTTTATGCAATAAGATGAGGTGATTTCCTAAGCATCAAGGCAACAGAAAGAGGATGAGAAAAATTACTAAACTCATGAGCTTGAGTTCACAGTTGTCGTATTTTCCTTAAAAAAATTAAACATAAGATATCATAGATGTAACACCCTAAAAAAATCATATTTTCCATATTCTCTCTCTCTCTCTCTCTCTCTCTCTCTCTCTTTTATTTTTTATTTTTTTTAAAGTTCACTTATTCTCTTTATTAGAAAACGGGTACTTCTTGGTCCAAGGTTCACTAGGGATGGATAGGGGTGTAATCAATCCATGAGGTTCTAGTTTGGATTTAGCTTTCCTACAAGTTTTGCACCTAGAACAAATCCTCTCAACCTCTCTCTTTATTCTTGGCCAAAACAAATGTTTTTGTAAAGTATCCAAAGTTTTTTCACACCAAAATGTCCCATTAAACCACCTATATGGACCTCTCTAACCAACAATTCCCTCATGGAGTAATTAGGAACACAAAGTTTGTTTTCACGAAATAAGAAACCTTCATGCCTATAAAACTTTTCAAAACAAACCTTTTCACAAGTCATAAATACATTTGCAAAGTCAGCATCATTCTCATACAATTCTTTAATGCATTCAAAGCCAATAACTTTGTACTCAAGCAAGTGATAAGAGCATACCTTTAAGATAAGGCATCGGCTATCACATTTTCTTTATCTTGCTTGTATTTGATGACGTAGGGAAATGTTTCCACGTACTCCATCCACTTGGCATGCCTTTTTCTTAGCTTCCCTTGCTCCTTCAAGTGCTTCAAGGACCCATGATCGGTATGGATAACGAACTCTCTTGGCCATTAATAATGGTGCCAAGTCTCCATTGCCCTTACCAAGGCATAGAGCTCCTTATCATAAGTTGGGTAGTTTAAAGTAGCCCCATTGAGTTTCTTACTAAAATAGCAGTGGGCCTCCTTTCTTGCATTAATACCGCTCCAATACCTATCCCTGAGGCATCACATTCAATCTCGAAAGTCTTGTCAAAATTAGGTAAAGCCAAAATGGGTGTGGTGCACAATCTTTCTTTAATTTCATTAAAAACATCTTCTTGTTCTTTTCCCCATTTAAAACCAACATGCATTTTAGCGACCTTGGTAAGTGGAGAAGTGAGTTTGCTAAAGTCCTTAACAAACGAAGATAAAAATTAGCTAATCCATGAAAACACCTTACTTCGGTGACACTCTTCGGGGTTGACCATTATTTGATGGCTTTGATATTTTCATCATCCAACTCAATCCCCTTAGGGCTAATGACAAAGCCAAGAAAAATAACTTTTTCCATGCAAAAAGTAACACTTGTTAAGATTGGCATATAACTTTTCTTCTTTAAAACCACAAGCACACATCTCAAGTGTTCTACATACTCCTCTAAGTTCTTACTAAATTAAAATATCATCAAAGTAGACTGCCACAAATTTTCCAATGAACGCACGCAAAACATGATTCTTTAACCTTATAAAAGTGCTCGGTGCATTGGTGAGACCAAATATGCATACAACCAACACTTAGTTTTAAATGCGATTTTCCGTTCATCTCCTTCTTTCATTTTAATTTGATGGTGACCACTTCTCAAATCAATTTTACTAAAAGTGTAAGAACCTTATAGCTCATCTAGCATATCATCTAACCTAGGTATGAGATGTCATACTTTATCGTTATGTTGTCATTGGAACGACAATCAACCACAACTTATACGTCCCATTCTTCTTTGGAACTAGGAGCACCGGTACGGCATAAGGGCTCATGCTCTCACGAACATATCCTTTGTTCATCAACTCCTCCACTTGCCTTTGAAGCTCCTTGGTTTCTTCTGAATTTATTTGGTAAGTCGATCTACTTGGAATGATGGCTTCGAGAATGAAATCAATTTGATGCTCGATGCCTCTAATGGGTGAAAGTCCACTAGTCATATCTTCTGGGAAGACATCTTCAAATTCCTGTAACAAAGAAGTAGCTAAATCGGGGAGGGAATAGTGAGATTCACCAAGTTAAGGAGGGAGTCCTTATACACTATCAAACGTACTTGTTGATTTTCCTTTAAAGTTCTCTCTACATCTCCTTTGTTTACATAAAATTTCACTTTCTTTTTACCCTCCCTCTCTTCTCTTTTCTTCCTCTCAATCTCTTCCTCACTCCTTTTCTCACCCCTTTTCTCACTCTTTTTCTCACTCTTTTCTTTTCCCTCATCAATCTCCTTTTTTAGCTTCATTTGGTCCTTATATATTTCATCCAGACTCAAAGGTAGAACCATCAAGGGTTTCCAATTCATTTGAAAGTTATACCGGTTCTTCCTCCCATCATGAATCATATTTCTTTCATATTGCCATGACCTATCCAAAAGTATGTAAGTAGCTTGCATGGGGACTACATCACAAATTACTTGATCACTATTGATCACTATATGGCTCAATGTTGAAAGTAAGAAGAACTTGCTTACCAACCTTCACCTCCCCGTAATCACTCAACCATAAAAAATTGTAAGGATTGGGATGTGTCTTCACTGATAATCCTAACTTTTCAACCATGTTAGCACTCGCTACATTTGTGCAACTTCCCAACATCTATAATGATGCTATACACCTTATCTTTCACAAGGTAACTAGTGCGGAAAATATTTTCTCTTTGCTTCTCCATCTCACTAAACTTAGCTTGGGTGTAGAGATCTCATAGTAACCAAATATTTTGGTGGACTAAAAATCCCCTCCACCTTTCCTTCCTCACTATCACTTTCATCTCTCACCAATACTCGTTGTCCCTCATTTTCATCGCTTGAGCACCACTCTCCATTTCTAATTAACATCATCCTATTATTAGGGCACTCATGATAATAATTCCCTTGACCCCTACATTTGGAACATTTTATGTCTCTACTTCTTGAGGTAGTAGAGACAACCTTTGGCTTATCCTTGATGAAGCTAACTTCCTTCCCCTTGGATGGTTCATTTTTGTCCTTAGAAGGTATCCTATCAACCATCTCATTTTCCTAATTTGATTTCCAAGTTGAGCTAGAACCCCCATATACTTATCTTGCCCCTTTTTCTAAATGATCCTTCTTCTTCAATTGGTTCTCCACCTTGATAGGCATGTGCACCAATTCCTCTATCTCCACATAATGGTGCAATTCCACCAAATTGCCTATCTCCCTATTTAATCCACTAATGAATCGGGCCATGGTGGTGACTCTATCCTCTTCTACACTTTCCCTCATCATGGCCTTCTCCAACTTCTTGTAGTAATCCTCTACATCCCAGGAACCTTGAGTAAGAGTTTGTAATCTTTGGTAGGGTCCCCTATAATAGTAATTAGGAACAAACATCTTCCTAATGAGACTCTTTAACTTATCACAAGTGTCAACACTCCCCTCATAATTCCTCTTCCTAGTGAGCAACAAGTTATCCCACCAAGCTAATGTGTAGTCAGTAAAATCAACCACCGCTAGCTTGACCTTCTTCTCTTCAGAGTATCAATGGCATTCAAAGATCAACTCCATCTGTCTTTCCCATTCTAGCTAAGCCTCCGGATCACTCTTCTCATGGAATGAAGGAATCTTCATTTTTGTACTACAAATATTCCCATCCACTCCATCACTACCTCTATGCTCCCTGTAATGCCCCCGATCAAATTCCCTATCATACTACTCTCCTCTATTCCTACCCATATTCTAATTTTGATCAGTATCCCATCATTATCCAAAACATCATCAAATTCAACCCTAACTCCTCTTCTATTACACCTCCTTTCATCATTATACATTGGTGGTGGCTTCTCCCTTCTTGTTTCTATCATATCCAATCTCCCTCCTATTGTTTCCATTTGTTCAAGTGCGAAAGTGTCCTAAAAAAAAATCTTTAACTTGTGTTTCTCTCAATTTAGTCTTTCCTCGATAATGATCTCACCACTCTTTCCTTTTCCATCTCCAATTTTCCTTTCTCAAGCTCTCCAAGGAAGGTAATCAACTAGATCGAGAAAATTAATTCTTTTGAAGCAAAAACCACAATCAACAAGAGATATAGGACTAGATAGATACACGAGCAAGTGAGATTTCTTTGCTTGCAATATCACAAGAGATGAACTATGAATTTGTAGGAACAAAATTTTCACGAGGACAAGATTATAATGGCCTTGAAAAAACGCAAGTAGTTACTAAGGAAAAGTGTTTGTGTTGGGGCAAAAAAGATAGTCTCTATTGGTGTAGTTTTCTTTGAGACATTTTATCAAACACTTTGTGTTCAAACTTTAGATAATCTAGAATTGCAAGTGTTTGGTTAGTTGAAATCCCCAACAATCTCAACTATGGCAACAAACCAAAATACCCAAGATGTAGGAATCAAAAAATGATCATGAAACATATAAATTTTCATTTTTTTTAAAGAACAACAAGAACAAGAAATTTAAATGATAGATTTACTAATTTTAGAGTCTAGCTCTGATACCAAATGATGTGAACCCAGAACCCCTTTGGTGTTTGACAAAAAATTCCCACAACATGAAATAATCAACCCATGAAATGTAAAACTGATAGATAAAGATCTTGACCCAAACTCATTCAAAACCTAGACTAAGGAGTGAACCCTAACCTAATGAATGAAAAGAGTAAATTTCAAGATTGTGAATTCAACAACAATACAAGAATAATAGTCCCTAAATGAAGTTAAAGAAATTCTATAGAGAGAACAAGATTAAGGAAGATTTTTTACCTTCAAATGTCTTCACTAACATGTCTTCAAAGTTCTTATCTACAGTTTGAAGAGGTTGTTAAATAGTAAAAAAATCATTGAAATTAAATAAAATGGAAAAGAAATACAAAACAAACAAAAAGGAATCAAAAACTCGGATTCGGCTCCCAAAAAGGAACTGTGCAGCCTCATGGTGTTTCCTTTCCAAATTCTACACCTGCCATCTTCAGTGTTTTAATCATAAATTTTTATCCTAATGTCCGATTGAGGTGATGCAAAATGCATTGAGAACTAGACAAAAAGAGCTACAATTATTCAAGAAATAGTGAATGTTGAATTCGGATTTTATCTCTATCAAAACATTAATTCAATCTCAAACTCCTACCAAGTTGATCAATTTAGATCCTTTCCCATCCCATTCGTGTCCAGAATTGAGGGCGTTTTCCATTTGGCTTTGATTCCATAATATATGAATAAGTCCCACCATCAAATCATGAATCTCCTTTGCCTCAGATCTTGTAATGGGACCCATCGGCATGCGCAAAAAGGTTCGAATTCCTTGATTCTCATCATCTCGTTATGGTCATTATGATTTTTTGTTAATGCCTTTTAGATTAACAAATACTGGAGTATTCATGGATCTGATGAATACAGTATTTAAAGAATATTTAGACCAATTTGTGATAGTGTTTATCGATGATATTCTTATTTACTCTAAGAAAAAAGGGGAACATGCCACACATTTGAGGATTGTGTTACATATTTTAAGGGAAAAACAATTGTATGTTAAATTTAAGAAATGTGAATTTTGGTTAGAAAAAAGTGGATTTTTTAGGACATAGTGTTGGAAGAAGGCATAGAAGTTGATCCTAGTGAAGTTGAGAAAGTCAAACCTCGATTCACATGCTAGTGGGACCCATGATGAGATCCAAGGTCAAGGAGATTCAAGAATTGATGGTTGGACACATTCACAAATTATGGAATCGAGTCCAAATAGAAGATAACCTCGACACCAAAGTCACTTGCTTCACAATTGAAGAAGGAGGCCCAGACGAAGCCTACGCGATATAAAGGGCGTGCGATCGCGTGTACGTTTTGAAAAAAAAAATGGCAGAATGTTGAGGTTACTATTCATGCGAGAACCATGCGATAGTACGAACTTTAACCACACGACTGTGCTGTTGTGCAGAAGACAGAATTTGCGACTTTTTAATTCATTTCCGTTTTTCATTATTTCCCATTTGTCTTGTATTATAAATAGAACCCATTCTTGAACCCTAGTCCCCAACTTGAATATTGATATTTCTCTTGTGTGAAGAACACTTTGGTAAGGTAAAATCTTTCCTTTTATCTTGTAATATTATTCAACTACATTTTGAGTATATTATTGTTATGTTATTGATTTTCACCATCTTGGAATTTATTTAATCTTCATCCGTTGGACTAGGTTCTTTAACCTTTAAATTTTGAGTTGGATTTAAACTTGGGTCAAGGTGTTTTCTTATCAACTTTAGCTTTCTTGGGTTTATTCAAATTGTTGTGGGAATTTTTAGTAAAAACTAAGGGGGTCCACATCAGTTGTTATCAGAGCTTGGCTCTAAAATTGGTAAATATATCCTTTAAATTCTTGTTATTGTTGTTGTTTCAGCATATTCAGAAAAAAAAATGAAAATTCAAAAAATTTCTATGTTCTTGAGCAACTAGTTGATTCCTACACATTGGGTAGTTTGTTGTTATCATCTTCGAGTTTTTTGGGGGTTTCCATTATTCATACACTTACAATTCTACGCTATCCAAAGTGTGCACACAAAGTTTTTGATAAAATGCCTCAATGAATACTACACTATTAATTCTTATGTGTTCAACATTTATGCCTTACCAAATACTTGTAGTTGTTCAATCCCATTGTTGAAGTTGTGTTCTTAACATCTTATCCTACACATAACTAGGTTATTTTTGAGTATAGAAAGCAAATAAATTCCACTTGCTATTGTTCCATCCAGTCATAAATTTCTTTTGCTTGATTGCGATTTTTAACTTCACAAGAATTCATTTTCTCGGTCTAGTTGATTACCTTCAATGGCGAGCTTGAGAAAGGAAACTTTGAGTGGAAAAAGAAAGAGTGGTGAGCTCATTATCGGATAAATGCCTAAATTGAGTGAAACATGAGTAAAAATATTACTTGTGATGACACTACCACACTTGCACAACATGTCCAATTTCAATATTCAAAGTAGGAAAAATTCCAATGTCCAGACTCAAGAATTGTGAGAGATGTTGCAAACTCTTTCAACCACTTTTACTAGACAAATGGAGGAGATTGAGGAAAGGTTTGAAAGGTTGGGAACTAGAGAGGAGATTACACCTCCAAGGGATGATGCTGAGAGAAGAGATAATAGAAGGAAAGTGAAGGATAAATTTAGGATGTTTTGGTTGATGATGAGAGTAGAGAACAAAATGGGAGCATGGGTAAGAAAAGAGGAGAGTTGCTTGATAGTAGTAGAGTTGGAATTGATGTGAATGTTGAGAAGAAAAAATGAAAGTTTCATCATTCCATGGGAAGAGTGATATTGAGGAAGGAGTGATGCAAACCACGTAGCAATTGTAGCTACGCAACCCACAAATTATTGGAATCGACCCAAGAACGCCAAAGAATCACGATTTCGAGATTGATTCAAATTAATTGAACCAAGAAACCAACACAATCAATAGATATGTTGACCTCTTGATCACAATAAAAATAAATCTCACCCAAGATTTGAACAAACAAGAATTAAACTCGCAAGTTCGGATTTTATTCAATAAAGAATAAAGTATGAAAGCAAATTGCCTCTCAATAATAATATCAAAGTTGTGTATGAATAATGAAAATTACATCCCTATAAATAGGGTCAAAATCTAGGTTAAGATTTTTAATTAAACTAGGAAACAAATAACTAAAAATGAGGAAATAATTAAAAACCCTAAAATTACGCGTATAGACTCTTACGGCCGTGACTACCTCCCTTACGGCCGTAACCTTGTTACTGATCCACTCTTATGGCCGTGACAATATGACTTACGGTCGTAAGCCCAAAAACGTCCAAATTCCAGTTTTAAGCAGTGACTCCATTACGGCCGTGATACTCAACCTTTACGGCCGTAATCCCTTATGTCTCGCAAAATCAATTTCAGCAGTGCGCTAGTTACGGCCGTGAGTTAATATATGTTACGGCCGTAACATTAAAGTTTCACAATTTTCTTCGACGCATTGAATGAGGTTGATCCACTCGTCGTTTTGGCTCGGCCCCAACATGGAACTTGCTTCTTTTGATGACACGAACATTGTTTTGGCCATTGTTCCTTGAACTAGCTTGTCCATTGCTTCGTTGGCCCTCTTTGTTTGCAGTCGAGTCATTGGTCCTCCTTTGATCTTCAATGGCTCTTTTGTGCGGGCTTGTATTCGTGGTCTGGATCACATCATCCCCTCCCTCTTCGAAAGGATTCGACCTCGAATCTGTACCTGCATCAAACGGAGATAGATCAGAAACATTAAATGAAGCCGAAACATTATACTCACCAGGAAGATCGAGTTTATAGGCATTGTTGTTGATCCTTTCAATCACTTAGAATGGACCATCTCCTCGCGGTTGTAGCTTTGATTTGCGTTGTTCTGGAAACCGATCCTTTCTCAAATTTACCCAAACCCAATCACCGGGTTCAAATATGACGTCTTTTCTCCCCTTTTTAGCCTGCGATGCATAATGTTCATTTTTCTTTTCAATCGCCAACCTCACTTTGTCGTGGAGTGATTTAACCATCTCAGCCTTTTTCTTTCCATCTAAACTACTACGTTCATTCACAGGTAAAGGAATTAAATCCAATGGTATTAGTGGATTAAAACCATAAACAATTTCAAATGGTGAACAAGAAGTAGTAGAATGTATAGCCCTATTATATGCAAATTCAATAAATGGTAAACACTCTTCCCAATTTTTCAAATTTTTATTGATTATGGTGCGCAATAATTGAATCATTGTCCTATTTACTACCCCGGTCTGTCCATCGGTCTGTGGGTGACAAGTTGTAGAAAAAAGTACTTTTGTTCCTAATTTGTTCCACAAGACTCTCCAAAAATGACTAAGGAATTTAACATCCTATCCGAGACAATACTTTTAGGAACCCCATGTAAGTGCACGACTTCCCGAAAGAAAATTTCAGCTATGTTAGTAGCATCATCAGTTTTGTGGCATGGTATGAAATGTGCCATTTTACTAAAGCGATCTACTACCAAAAAAATTGAATCTCTTCCCTTCTTAGTCCTAGGTAATCCCAAAACAAAATCCATAGAGATATCGACCCAAGGTTCACTAGGGACGGGTAAAGGCATATATAACCCATGGGGTTTAATCCTAGATTAAGCCTTCTTACAAGTAATGCATCTATTAGAAACCCGAACCACATCAATCTTTATCTTAGGCCAATAGAAATGTTCACTTAGGATTTCAATGGTCTTTTTAACCCCAAAATGACCCATTAAGCCTCCACTACGGGCCTCTCTCAAAAGTAACTCCCTCATTGAACAGCTAGGGACACACAATTTATTTTCTCGAAATAAATAATCATCATGTTTAAAGAATCTATCCACAGCCCCTTTACCACATGATTCATAAATATTAGAAAAGTCCAGGTCATTAGCATACATGTCCTTAATCTATTCAAATCCAAGCAATTTAGAATTTAAAGAATTTAAAAGAACATACCTTCGAGACAATGCATCTGCCACTACATTTTCCTTACCTTGTTTGTACCGGATGACATAGGGAAATGTTTCGATGAACTCTACCCACCTTGCATGTCTCTTACTCAGTTTAGCTTAACCCCTCAAATGCTTCAAGGATTCATGATCAGTGTGTATCACGAACTCCCGTGGCCACAAGTAATGTTGCCATGTCTCCAAAGCGCACACAAGTGAGTACAACTCCTTGACATAGGTGGGGTAATTAAGAGCAGCCCCCTTTAGCTTTTCGCTAAAATAGGCTATTGGCTTTCGATCCTGCATTAAAACAGCTCCAATACCTAGCCCTGAGGCATCACATTCAATCTCAAAAGCCTTGTCAAAGTTAGGAAGTGATAAAACCGGTGCTTTACATAACATATTTTTGATAGTATCAAATGCATGCTCCTGTTCTACACCCCATTTAAACCCTACACTTTTTTTGACAATTTCTGTGAGTGGTGCGGCAATCGTGCTAAAATCTTTAACAAAGCGCCTATAAAAACTAGCCAAGCCATGAAAACTCCTAACCTCAGTTATGCTTTTAGGTGTTGGCCATTCTTTAATAGCTTTGACTTTCTCTTCATCTACTTCTATCCCTTTAGCACTAACCACATAGCCAAGAAACACAACTTTTTCCATGCGAAAATTACACTTTTTAAAATTAGCAAAAATTGCTCTTGTCTTAAAACCACAAGCACACACCTAACATGCTCCACATGCTCATTCAAAGTTTTACTATATATCAAGATATCATCGAAGTAAACTACAACGAATTTACCTATAAATGCACGTAAAACATGATTCATTAAACGCATAAAAGTGCTAGGTGCATTAGTAAGCCCAAACGGCATAACTAACCATTCATATAAGCCATATTTAGTTTTAAAAGCAGTTTTCCACTCATCTCCTTCTTTCATTCGAATTTGATGATAAACACTCTTAAGGTCAATTTTACTAAATATGCTAGAGCCATGCAATTCATCCAACCTAGGAATAGGATGATGATACTTTACCGTTATGTTGTTGATGGCCCTACAATCAACACACATTCTCCAAGTCCCGTCCTTTTTGGGTACAAGTAACACGGGGACGGCACATGGACTCATACTTTCCTTTATATACCCTTTGCTCATCAAGTCCTCCACTTGTCTTTGAAGCTCCTTCGTCTCCTCGGGGTTACTTCGATAAGCAGGGCGGTTTGGAATGATTGCTCCAGGTACAAAATCAATTTGATGTTCAATACCTCGAATGGACGGTAACCCACTAGGTATGTCATCTGGAAACACATCCTCAAATTCCTGCAATAAAGAAATAGCCAAACTAGGGAGGGATTTGTTAGTTTCATCAAAGGCAAGGAATGAATCCTTGTACAATAAAAGGACCATTGGTCGTTTTTCCATAAATGCTTTTTGACTTCACTCCTTTTTGCGTAGAAACTCATTTTTCTTTCTTTTCTGGCACTCTTCGCTCCCTCTCCTTTTTCTGAGGTATGTACCCCAGCACTCCTTTTTTCTCTCGCCTCTCCTTGTTCTGGAGTCGTGGCTCCAACTCTCTTTTCCTCTCCTTTTTCTGAGGTCGTGGCCTCAACTCTCTTTCTCTCATTTTCCCTCACTCTTTTTTCTTCATCATTTTTCAATTTTATTTGATCTTCATACACTTCTGAGGGCGTCAATGGTGCAAGTGTAATGGTTTTTCCTCCTTTGGTAAAGCTATACCTATTCTTATACCCATCATGCATTACCTTCCTATCATATTGCCAAGGTCTACCCAACAAAATGTGCCCAACATGCATAGGAACCACATCACACATAACATCATCCACATAGCTACCAATAGAAAAACTCACCAACACCCTCCTATTTACCTTAACTTCTCCACTATCATTTAACCATTGAAGCCTATAAGGTTTAGGATGTTTTAATAAAGGTAATCCTAATTTTTCAACAAGCGTAGTACTAGCGACGTTAGTGCAACTACCACCATCAATAATCATACTACATATCTTGTTATTAATGCGACATCGTGTATGGAATACGTTCTCCCGTTGTTGTTCCAAATCATCCGTGTTGATTTGAGCACTAAGAGCTCTCCTTGCTACTAATAACTCGCCATGCTCCCCGGATAACACATCCTCATCATCACATACTTCCTCCAACGCTGGCATATCGCTATAATCCTCTTCCTCACTATCACTCTCCATGATTCCATCCTTCCGCACAAGTATCACTCGCCTATTAGGACATTGAGATGCCACACGTCCTCTCCCCAAACATTTGAAGCATTGAATGTCTCTACTCCTAGATGGTTGAGGTTCCCCTTTAGGTGCGAGTTTGCTAGCATGTTCCTCTTTCCCTTTTGGTGCCTCAAACTTCCCTTTTGGTGCTTCAAACTTCCCTTTTGAAACAGACCCATCTCCTTTACTTTCCCACTTCGGCTTCCATGAAGAATTAGAACCAGATGGATACCTTGCCGTTCCCTTTTTCTTTAATTGCTTCTCCACCTTTATAGCCATGTGCAACATATCCTCCATCTCCAAGTAATGTTGTAGTTCAACCACATTAGCTATATCCCTATTCAACTCATTCAAAAATCGAGCCATTGTAGCCTCCCTATCCTCTTCTACATTAGCTCTAATCATCAACATCTCCATCTCCTTATGATAGTCCTCCACACTCTTTGATCCTTGGTATAGACTTTGTAATTTTTGATGAAGCTCCCGATGGTAATGACTAGGAACGAACCTCTTTCTCATGATAGCTTTTAATTCATCCCAAGTACTAATGGGTCTCTCGCGATTCCTCCTCCTAGAAGTCACCAATTGATCCCACCAAGTAACAGCGTAATCGGAGAATTCAAGTACAACTACCTTAACCTTTTTCTCTTCCGAATAAGTGTAGCAATTGAAAATTAACTCCATCTTCTTTTCCCATTCTAGGTATGCTTCCGGATCACTCCTACCCTTGAATGACGGAATTGTCATTTTGATGTTGCTCATACTACCATCCATTCTATCGTCACCAAGATCTCTATCCCTTTTTCCATGCCTAACTACTCTATCCACAATTGCCCCATCGTCAAAATCACTACCTTCTTCATTCTCATCGACCCCCTCTACTCTACGACCTCGCCCACCTTGCCTGCGGGTATTAGGCACTTCCCGAGGTTGCTCAAGCTTTTCTAACCTACCTAACACATCCCCGAACAACCGCTCAAACCGTTGTACCATCTCTTCCATCATGTTGGCTCGATCGTTGTTTTTTGTAGTAGAAGATTGTTCAGACATCCTAAAACTAAATATTATATGCCTCACGTGTATTTTGCTCGTGTATCACTCAATTTTGGCTTTTTCCCTCTATTGATCTCACCTCTCTAGCCTTTTTCCACTCAATGGCTTTCACCCCAATTGCTTCAAAGAACGAATCCGAACTCAAACAAGTTTAAACTTGAATGACTCAAACCGAATGCGAGTGAGAAGTTATCAACTTGTTGGAAAAAACTCAAAGAAGACCTTGAGTGAATGTAATCTGACTCTATAAGGAACTTGACACTTTTATGGAAACTAAGATTGTTTGAAGAAAGTATTTCTGGAAATCAAATAACTTTTTATTTTGCTGTTGAAATTTTCGTTTTTTTTTTCTCGAAAATTCAACTACGAGAATAAAGAAACAAACGAAAGTTAATTTGGATAACAAACGAAGGAATTAACGACTTTTGAATTTATTTTTTTTGTGACACTTTTTTGGATTGAAGACTCAAGAACTTGAAGAACACAAAGAACAAAATTAAGGAACTCAAGAAACAAAACAAAGATATAACCTTGATTTTTGGAGCCTAAGCTCTAATACCAAATGATGCAAACCACGTAGCAATTGTAGCTACGCAACCCACAAATTATTGGAATTGACCCAAGAACGCCATAGAATCAGGATTTCGAGATTGATTCAAATTAATTGAACCAAGCAACCAACACAATCAATAGATATGTTCACCTCTTGATCACAATGAAAATAAATCTCACCCAAGATTTGAACAAACAAGAATTAAACTCGCAAGTTCGGATTCTATTCAATAAAGAATAAAGTATGAAAGCAAATTACCTCTCAATAATAATATCAAAGTTGTGTATGAATAATGAAAATTACATCCCTATTACGGCCGTGACTACCTCCCTTACGGCCGTAACCTTGTTACTGATCCACTCTTACGGCCGTGACAATATGACTTACGACCGTAAGCCCAAAACCGTCCAAATTCCAGTTTTAAGCAGTGACTCCATTACGGCCGTGATACTCAACCTTTACGGCCGTAATCCCTTATGTCTTGCAAAATCAATTTCAGAAGTGCGCTAGTTACGACCGTGAGTTAATATATGTTACGGCCGTAACATTGAAGTTTCACTATTTTCTTCGACGCATTGAATGAGGTTGATCCACTCGTCGTTTTGGCTCGGCCCCAACATGGAACTTGCTTCTTTTGATGACACGAACATTGTTTTTGTAAGGTCCCAAATATTTTCATAAAGCAAAATTTATTTTCTTTATGTGCTATTATACATGCTTTGAAGGTTAGGGGCTAAGTGGTAAATATACAAAATTTCTTTCAATTTACCCCATATATATATAAGTTTTTATGAGATATTGATAAATATATCAATATTGGGCTCGTTGGATAGCTTGTAATTAATCATGTATGATAGGCTCGAGAAAGTTTGATTCAGATTAATGAAGCCTAATTTATTTAAGATTAAGGAAGTTATCAATAAATGTTATTTTACTATTTGTGTTTGAGTTATAATGGTTAAGTTATGGCCGTTGAGATTTTAGAGAGAATATGAGGTTTCTTGGATTTTAGTGGTTTTAGATTAGATAGGTAGGATAGAAATGGTCTCTTCCTTTCATGATGATGTGTCCCATCAAGTATATTTTATAAGATATTTCACATTTCATGATGATGTGTCCCATCAAGTATATTTTATAAGATATTTCATATTTCATGATGATAGAGACGTGAGGATATTTTACACAATCCTATTCAAGTATCACCACTCTTCCTTCACGTGTATATATATCTCTTTAAGTATATTTTTATTTGCGAACGCAAATAGAATTCATCCAAAATCTTCATATTCTACGAAGAAAGAAATATATTATCAAGTCCTGAGCAGTTTTAAGGAGTACAAAATTTATTTTGTGAGCAGCAAATCAAGTTTTTCAAAGACTTAAGGTAGGATAACGAGGTGCAGTTGATTTTATCCTGTTTAAATTATTTTTCCATGTTGTTAATTTTTCATGCTTATGAAAGTAAATGATATGATATGATATGATGTTTATGGCCATCCGGTACCAAAGATATGATATGATTGAGCTCTTACCGGTTTTCTAAAGATATGATGACGGTATGATATTCTTGGCACATGCGTTTGATATTTTATTCGGGATAGCACCATAATTTTCGTGTCCTACTGAGTATTCCATATACTCACCCCTACTATTTTACAGATTAGAACGAATCGTTGATTGGAGGTTGATGCAGTGGTGTCGAGATGCCAGGATCTAAGGATTTCAATAATTAAATCTGGCGTAATTTTTATTAAATAACTTTATTACCAGTAGTATTTCATTTTGTTAATTTACGGATATTTCTTTCGTTCCGTTTCTGATTTTGGATTGAAGAATGTTTCCTACGCTGTTCTACATGAACGTATGATATTTACGCATTTATTGTTTTGACCAACTTCATGAATTGATACGTATCTATCCCCTATGGAGAATTTTAAACTTTAGCCTGACACCCAGTTCTTTTGACAATGATGGTGCATTCTAGTAGACATTATTAGAATAATGTTCCGTCTCTATCAATTGTATTTTCCTTAGGACTAGTATTTAAATCAAATTTGTGAATTGTTCCAAATTCTACAAGCAGGAAAGCGTAGGACATGCTATACGTAAATGCTCTAACTGATCCGATTTCTTTTAAAATAGAGTTTGGTATTATATTAGTCTCAATAATATATTTTAAATTGAGTTTGAATGATAGAAATTCTATTCATATGGTTTACTTTGATTTCTTTTTATATAAATAATAAGGTTTATAACTAACAAGATCCTTTATAAAATTATAAACTATAACAGAAATAAAGCTTGCACGACCGGTCAAGTTCTATAATTTTGGGTCGTTACAGTTTGGTATCAGAGCACAAGGTTAATTTTTCTGTAGACCTATGTAAAAAAAAAAAAAAAGTTACGTCACTGTTCACGGTGAACAGTACGTGTCACTGTTCACGTCGTGAACAGTGGATTTATAAAAAAAAAAAAAAATTCACAATTTGATTTTAATGGTTTATGCATTAATTTTTTTTTATTTACCTTAAATAAGTGAATATTGTATGTTATGGGTTTCGATTAAATTTTATTTGATTATATGTGAAACTGCAGTGTGAATTAGAAATGCAATTTTATTCTTCAAATTGAAGGATATTTAATATGTGATGTTATACATATGCATTATATATTTTGGAAGAATAGAGGAGTAAGATAAATATATTATCCTTGGCACTCAACGACCACCAATCGACCATCATTCGACGATCATAAGGTACATAAAGGGGTAAGAAAAGATATGTTTAGTTCAACCTATTGCTCAAATTTTTGAAAGTTTTCTTATTGCCTAAATTATATGATATGTAAGTTTTATCTACACGTTTAAGTCTTATATTTCAAGTGAAGCATGTTATCCATGATTTTAAATATGTGTATAGGCAAGCATGAAATAGGATGTGACATAATTATAAGAGTGTAAGCATAACATATTAGGTTTCGATATGATGAGCTACTAAATTCTAGGAAATGGCTCCCCCTACCCACACGAATTTGATGCGTGATTTATTGCAAGCGGTACAAGAGTTGAGTAGGCAGAATCCACCACCACCACAAAATCCACCGCCCCAACAGAATGAACCTCAGACTGTTCCTGGAGTTGTCTCAGTGGTTGAGCAGTTTCGAAGGTACAAGCCCCCTACTTTTGACGGTGGTTCTGATCCATTGGTTGTTGAGGAGTGGATAAGGAGCCTGGAGCGCATATTTCGACACATTGCTTGTTCGGATGCACAGAAGGTACTATGCGTAGAATTCATGTTTGTTGGAGCAGCTAGTCACTGGTGGGAGTCTATCTCGCGTACTAGGACTGAACAAGAACAACATAACTTGACTTGGGAGCAGTTTAAGGATGACGTGCTGTCAAAATATTTTCCTCAAGCCCTGAGGGACTTCAAAGAATCGGAATTTTTGCAACTCAGGCAAGGAAACATGTCGCTTACTGATTACGAGAGGCAGTTTGATCAGCTCTCAAGGTATGCTCCGCACCTGGTGGACACAGAAGTTAAGAAGATCAGGAGGTTTGAAAATGGGTTGCGCCCGGAGATTGGCATGATCATCATGTCCCATCGTTTTACTTCATATCGTGAAATGTTGGAAAGGGCCCATGCTATTTCATATCAGAGGACTACATTCGAACAGTATGCCCAACAGAGCAAGGAATCGGGAGGAAAAAGAAAGTGGAACAACCACGGCAAGGACAAACGCAATTGGCAAAACAAAAGACCCAACACAGGAGTTCATACTGGTGGGATGAGTGGGAATATTACACCTTGTCCTAAGTGTGATAAAGTCCACAAGGGTGAATGTTTATTTGGGAAAAACATTTGTTTTCGGTGTGGTAAACCGGGACACATTGCGTATAACTGTATGGAGCCTCCGAAGAAGAGGGATGAAGATCAGGATAATAACAAGAAAGGCAAGGCCTGAGTTTTTGTACTAAATCAACACGAGGCAGAACAGGATCCGAACGTAATAGCAGGTATTTTAATTGAGTACCTATTTATGTTCTTTAAATGGCGTTAATTTCCCCAAGTCTAATTCTATAGTTATGAACACAGGCATGCTATTATTATCTGATGTACCTGCTTATGTACTTTTTGACTATGGGGCTACAAATTCTTTTATATCTGCATCCTTCGTCGCTAGGTCTAACTTTACTTGTGTTGAAACGGGTATTGAATTAGAGGTTAGTATCCCCTCAGGAATAACCCTTTGCACAAATCAGATGACTAAAGCTTTGAAATTAGAGATTGACGGGAAAATATTAGAGGCTGATGGAGATGAAGGACTTTGATGTTATATTAGGCATGGACTGGTTGGGACTAAATCATGCAACCATCCGATGTCGTGAGAAAGAAGTATTATTTCAGCAGCCTGGAGGGGAAGAATTTCGTTTCTTTGGGACAAAGTATAAGTCTCTACCTCGTCTTGTATCGGCTTTACAAGCAGAGAAAATGTTGAGGAAGGAGTCATGTCAAGGATTCCTAGTTAATGTCATTGGGTCTAAACATTCAGAAATGACCATACATGATATTAACATTGTGCGGGACTACTCAGATGTATTTCCGGAAGATCTCCCTGGCATTCCACAAAATAGACAGGTGGAATTTACTATTGACTTGGTTCCCGGAGCAGCACCAGCCTCTAAGGCCCCATACAGAATGGCACCAAAAGAACTTCAAGAATTAAAATTACAATTGGAAGAGTTGTTGGAAAAGGGTTTCATTCGACCAAGTGTATCACCTTGGGGTGCTCCAGTACTTTTTGTGAAGAAGAAAGATGGGAGTATGAGAATGTGCATTGACTATCGAGAGTTAAATCGTTTGACTATCAAAAATAGATACCCGCTACCAAGGATAGAAGACTTATTCGACCAGCTAAGAGGTGCAACAGTGTTTTCGAAGATTGACTTGAGGTCGGGGTATCAGCAATTGAAAATCAAGGCAAGTGACATACTAAAGACTGCTTTCAGGACTCGTTATGGACACTATGAGTTCACCGTCATGCCTTTTGGTTTGACCAATGCTCCAGCTGTATTTATGGACCTTATGAATCGAGTGTTCCATCAGTACCTGGACCAATTTGTCATAGTGTTTATTGACGACATACTTGTGTACTCAAAGAATAAGGAGCAACACAAGAAACAACTTGGTATAGTTTTGGAAACTTTAAGGAAGGAGAAATTATATGCGAAATTCAAGAAGTGCGAATTTTGGCTTGATCGCGTTGGTTTTCTTGGTCATGTGGTTACGGCCCACGGGATTGAAGTAGATCCGGTTAAAGTAGAAGCAGTAACATATTGGCCCAGACCAACCAGTGTAGGCGAAGTTCGTAGTTTCTTGGGACTGGCTGGCTATTATAGGAGATTTATTGAGGGTTTCTCAAAGATTTCAGGACCGATGACTCAGTTGACTAGAAAGGGTGTGAAGTTCCAATGGACAGAAAAATGTGAAAAATGTTTTCAGGAACTTAAGCAGAGATTGGTCTCAGCTCCTGTTTTGACAGTACCTGAAGGTTCAGATAGGTTTGTCATTTATAGTGATGCTTCTAAACAGGGCTTAGGTTGTGTGTTGATGCAACATGGAAAGGTCATTGCATATGCCTCGAGACAGTTGAAGCAGTATGAACAGAACTATCCAACGCATGACTTAGAGCTTGCAGCTGTAGTTCACGCTTTAAAAATATGGCGTCATTATCTTTATGGTGGGAAGTGTGAAATCTACACTGACCATAAAAGTCTCAAATATTTCTTCACACAGAAGGAATTGAATATGAGACAAAGGAGGTGGTTGGAATTAGTAAAGGATTACGATTGTACAATCCTTTACCACCCGGGTAAGGCTAACGTAGTTGCAGATGCCTTAAGCAGGAAGACAGGATCACATTTAGCTGTTTTACCCACAGTACAGGAACACTTGATAGAAGACTTTGAGAAATTGAGGTTAGAAGTCATCATACCACCGACACAGACTTCAGCAAGAATAGAATCTTTAATGATTCGACCCACACTGAGGGATCGAATCAAGGAAGCACAGAATATGGACCTTTTTTTGCAAAAGATTAAGACTGAGGTTGGTACAGGAAAACGAAGTGGATTTGAAATATCTGCAGATAATGCACTGACTTTTAAAGGAAGGTTGTGTGTACCTAAGGATGAAAATATAAGAAATGAGATAATGGAAGAAGCTCATTCTGCTCCGTATGCTGCACATCCAGGAGGTACAAAAATGTATCGAGATCTACGAGATACATTCTGGTGGAGGAACATGAAGAGAGGGATTGGTTTGTTTGTAGAAAAATGTCTTGTCTGTCAGCAGGTCAAGGCAGAACATCAAAGGCCATTAGGGCTTTTGAAACCGTTGGATATTCCAGAATGGAAATGGGAACACATAGCGATGGACTTTGTGATTGGATTTCCAAGATCAGTTAGAGGTCACAATGCTATTTGGGTAGTGGTTGACCGTTTGACAAAGTCAGCCCATTTTCTACCAATCAAAATCAATTTCAGTATGGAACAGCTCGCACAGTTATACGTCAGAGAGATAGTCAGATTACATGGAGTTCCAGTTACCATTATTTCTGATAGGGATCCAAGATTCACATCAAAATTTTGGAGGAGTTTGCAAGGCGCTATGGGAACGAAATTGAAGTTTAGCACTGCTTATCATCCTCAGACGGATGGACAGTCAGAAAGAACCATTCAGATTCTAGAAGACATGTTGAGGTCATGTGTTTTGGATCTTGGAGGTAATTGGGAGACAAATATACCGTTAGTGGAGTTCGCTTACAATAATAGCTTTCAGGCCACTATAGGTATGGCCCCATATGAAACCCTTTATGGTAGAAAGTGCAGATCTCCTGTCCATTGGGATGAGGTTGGAGAGAAAAGAGTTTTGGGTCCAGAAATCATTGAACAAACAGTAGAGGCAGTTGATAAAATTAGAGCAACAATAAAGACAGCACAAGATCGACAGAAGAGTTACGCAGATGGTAGAAGAAAGGAATTGGAATTTCAAGTGGGGGACAAAGTCTTCTTGAAAGTTGCACCAATGAAGGGTGTATTGAGATTTGGACAGAAAGGGAAGTTGAGACCGCGGTTCATTGGTCCTTTCGAAATTCTTGAAAGGATTGGTGGTTTGGCTTATCGACTTGCCCTACCGCTAGAATTAGCTGCAGTGCATAATGTATTCCATGTTTCGATGCTCAGAAAGTATGTTCATGATCCTAATCATGTAGTGAGTTATCAGACATTGGATGTACAAAAGGACTTGTCATATGATGAAGCTCCAACAAAGATCTTAGATAGAAAGGTGCACATTTTGAGGAACAGAGAGATTCCATTGGTCAAAGTTTAATGGAGTAATCATGGTGTCGACGAAGCTACTTGGGAGAAGGAAGATGAGCTTAAATCCCAGCATCCGGAACTCTTTGTTTAGCCAAGGTAATTTTCGAGGACGAAAATATTTTAAGTAAGGGAGATTGTAAGGTCCCAAATATTTTCATAAAGCAAAATTTATTTTCTTTATATGCTATTATACATGCTTTGAAGGTTAGGGGCTAAGTGGTAAATATACAAAATTTCTTTCAATTTACCCCATATATATATAAGTTTTTATGAGATATTGATAAATATATCAATATTGGGCTCGTTGGATAGCTTGTAATTAATCATGTATGATAGGCTCGAGAAAGTTTGATTCGGATTAATGAAGCCTAATTTATTTAAGATTAAGGAAGTTATCAATAAATGTTATTTTACTATTTGTGTTTGAGTTATAATTGTTAAGTTATGGCCGTTGAGATTTTAGAGAGAATATGAGGTTTCTTGGATTTTAGTGGTTTTAGATTAGATAGGTAGGATAGAAATGGTCTCTTCCTTTCATGATGATGTGTCCCATCAAGTATATTTTATAAGATATTTCACATTTCATGATGATGTGTCCCATCAAGTATATTTTATAAGATATTTCATATTTCATGATGATAGAGACGTGAGGATATTTTACACAATCCTATTCAAGTATCACCACTCTTCCTTCACGTGTATATATATCTCTTTAAGTATATTTTTATTTGCAAACGCAAATAGAATTCATCATAAATCTTCATATTCTACGAAGAAAGAAATATATTATCAAGTCTTGAGCAGTTTTAAGGAGTACAAAATTTATTTTGTGAGCAGCAAATCAAGTTTTTCAAAGACTTAAGGTAGGATAACGAGGTGCAGTTGATTTTATCCTGTTTAAATTATTTTTCCATGTTGTTAATTTATCATGCTTATGAAAGTAAATGATATGATATGATATGATGTTTATGGCCATCCGGTACCAAAGATATGATATGATTGAGCTCTTACCGGTTTTCTAAAGATATGATGACGGTATGATATTCTTGGCACATGCGTTTGATATTTTATTCGGGATAGCACCATAATTTTCGTGTCCTACTGAGTATTCCATATACTCACCCCTACTATTTTACAGATTAGAACGAATCGTTGATTGGAGGTTGATGCAGTGGTGTCGAGATGCCAGGATCTAAGGATTTCAATAATTAAATCTGGCGTAATTTTTATTAAATAACTTTATTACCAGTAGTATTTCATTTTGTTAATTTACGGATATTTCTTTTGTTCCGTTTCTGATTTTGGATTGAAGAATGTTTCCTACGCTGTTCTACATGAACGTATGATATTTACGCATTTATTGTTTTGACCAACTTCATGAATTGATACGTATCTATCCCCTATGGAGAATTTTAAACTTTAGCCTGACACCTAGTTCTTTTGACAATGATGGTGCATTCTAGTAGACATTATTAGAATAATGTTCCGTCTCTATCAATTGTATTTTCCTTAGGACTAGTATTTAAATCAAATTTGTGAATTGTTTCAAATTCTACAAGCAGGCAAGCGTAGGACATGCTATACGTAAATGCTCTAACTGATCCGATTTCTTTTAAAATAGAGTTTGGTATTATATTAGTCTCAATAATATATTTTAAATTGAGTTTGAATGATAGAAATTCTATTCATATGGTTTACTTTGATTTCTTTTTATATAAATAATAAGGTTTATAACTAACAAGATCCTTTATAAAATTATAAACTATAACAGAAATACAGCTTGCACGACCGGTCAAGTTCTATAATTTTGGGTCGTTACAGTTTTGGCCATTGTTTCTTGAACTAGCTTGTCCATTGCTTCGTTGGCCCTCTTTGTTTGCAGTCGAGTCATTGGTCCTCCTTCGATTTCAATGGATCTTTGTGCGGGCTTGTATTCGTGGTCTGGATCACATCAAGGAGGGGTAGAAAAGATTATGAGTCCACCAAATTCTTTAGTCACTATGAGGACTCTCAGTACTTAAGCCAAGGTTTGAGAGAGGGAGGAGCAAGAAGAGAGCATTTTCCAAACTAGGTGCCTAGTGAGTGATAAGGCTTTTAGCCTCATTATAGATGGGGAGAGTTGCACTAATTTGGTGAGTGCTAGTATGGTGAAAAAATTGGGATTACCGGTGGTGAAGCATCCCAATCCTTACAAGATACCAATGTCTTGTTACCAAGGGGAGGTGAGAGTGAGTGAACAAGTTCTCCTTATCTTCAACATTGGAACCTATAGTGATCAAGTACTTCGTGATGTAGTTCCCATACATACTACTCACATAATTTTGGGGAGGCCTTGGCAATGTGATCGAAATGTGAAACATGATGGGCGGAAGAATCGATATAGTTTCCAAATGAGTGGGAGAAAGATGGTGATCCTATCTTTGAGTCCGGAAGAAGTATGCAAATACCAAATGAAACTCAAGAAGGATTTTGAAGAATAAGAAAGAATCAGGAAAAATGAGAACAAGAGAGTTCGAGCCACGACCCTAGAAAAAGGAGAGGAAATAAGAGTTGGAGCTACGACTCAACAAAAAGGAGAGGTGAGAAAAGAACCGAGAGTTGAGGTTCCTACCTCAAAAAAAGGAAAGGGAGTGAAGAGTGCTACAAAATAAATTGAGGGGAAAGATCATAATATTCTTTGCACTTGATGAATCTAACAATTCCCTCTCTAGTTTGGTTACTCCTTTATTACCAGAATTTGTGAGGCTGACTTATCGAAGCAACAAGGAGCTTGAAAGGCAAGCCGAGTGGAAGAAGTTCATGGAAACATTTTCCTACATCAACAAATACCATCAAGGTAAAGAAATTGTAATAGCCGATGCATTATCTAGGAGGTATGCTCTTATCACTTCTTTGGGTGCAAAGTTATTTAATTTTGAATGTATTAGAGAGATGTTTGAGAATGATATGAGTTTTGCAAGTGTAATTTTGACTTATGAAAATGTTACATGTAGTAAATCTCATAGGCACTATGAATTCTTATTTTCTGAAAATAAACTTCATCTATCTAACTGCCTTATGAGAAAATTACTTGTTTTGGAAACCCATGGGGAGGTCTAATCGAACCTTTTTGATGTAAAAATGAATTTTCTTATAACCACCCTAAAGACTAAATCATTTTGTTTTGAATATATTAAGGACAAGGATGCTAATGACACGAAATTGTCCAACATATATGCTTCATGTGGTAAATGTGATTTTGATAGAGTCCTTAAGCATGATGAATATCTGTTTTGGAAAATTAGATTATTTGTACCTAAATGTTCCATGCAGGAGTTTCTAGTGAGAGAGATACATGTTGGTTGCTTGATGGGACGATTTGGAATCAAATGGGCCTTAGATATTTTAAGTGAGCATTATTATTGGCCTCGGATGAAAATTGATGTTGCACTTGTTCATAGTCGTAGTATACACATCACTTGCAACGAGCTCGAATCTAAGGTTTTACCTTGAGGATTATACACATAATTGCACATCCCTAGTGACCATTCTATTGACATTTCTAAGAACTATGATGGAAAGGCTTATAATAGAAGTGTTCATTCTATCCACAAATTTTCTTTGTTTGAGATTATTTATGATCTTAACTCGTTAATTCTTGTGGATTTGATTCATTTGTTCATTGATGAAAGAGGTAACTTGGTTGGGGAGAAAAATGCAAAAAGGGTTAAGTCCCTTCATTAGTGGAACAAGTTTCAAATTGGGAAGAAAGACGAGCACTACAGTTCCAACGCCAACAATGGTAGGAGACATGTCACATTTGATCCTGGTGGTTGGATGTGGTTCTAATTGAAGAAAGAGCGGTTTCTTAATCAAACTAAATCCAAATTGCTACCCCTCCGTGATTATTCATTTCAAGCTCTTGGAAGGACCAAAGACAATGCCTACAAATTAGACTTACTTGGTGAGTATAAAATTTCAGTTACATGTAATGTGTCAGAATTTTATCTTCTCGTTGTAGGCATTGATTCGATGTCAAATCCTTCTTGAGAAGGAGAGGATGATGAGAATTCAGAACGTCAAGTCTCGCTACACTTTCCCATGGATCCCATTGCAAGATCAAATATCAAGGAATCTCACGATAATGTTTACAAACAAGATTCGAGGTCGAATCATTTTCAAGAGGGAAAGATGATGAGAACCAAGAAAGTCAAACATCAATTTACGAGCTAGTGGGAACCATGAAGAGATCTAAAGCCAAGGATATGAAAGAGCGGTCTCTTAATCAAACTAAATCCAAATTGCTACCCCTCCGTGGTGATTCATTTCAAGCTCTTAGAAGGACCAAAGACAATGCCTACAAATTGGACTTACCCGGTGAGTATAAAATTTCAGTTACATGTAATGTGTCAGAATTTTATCTTCTCGTTGTAGGCGTTGATTCGATGTCAAATCCTTCTTGAGAAGGAGAGGATGATGAGAATTCAGAGCGTCAAGTCTCACTACACTTTCCCATGGATCCCATTGCAAGATCAAAGACCAAGGAATCTCACGATAATGTTTACAAACAAGATTCGAGGTCGAATCATTTTCAAGAGGGAGAGATGATGAGAACCAAGAAAGTCAAACATCAATTTACGAGCTAGTGGGAACCATGAAGAGATCAAAAGCCAAGGAGATTCAAGAATCGATGGTTGGAATCGTTCACAAATTATGGAATCGAGTCCAAATAAAAGATAACCTCATCACCAAAATCACTTGCATCACAATAGAAGAAGGAGGCCCAGTCGAAGTCTGTGCGATCACACGGTATAACTGTTTAAAGGGGAAAAGATAGAATGTTAAGGTTACTGTTCATGGGAGAACCACGCGATCGCGTGGTTGTGCAGAAGACAGAATTCATGACTTTTTAATTCATTTTCGTTTTTCTTTATTTCCCATTTGTCTTATAGTATAAATAGAACCCATTCTCAAACCCTAGCCCCCAACTTGAATATTGATATTTCTCTTGTGTGAAGAACACTTTGGTAAGATAATATCCTTCCATTTATCTTGTAATTTTTGGAAGTTATTCAACTACATTTTGAGTATATTATTCTTGTATTGTTATTGATTTTCACCATCTTGAAATTTGTTTAATCTTCATCCATTGGGCTAGGTTCTTTAACCTTTGAATTTTTAGGTTAGATTTAAACTTGGGTGAAGGTGTTTTCTCATCAATTTTAGATTTCTTTGCTTAATTCAAATTGTTGTGAAAATTTTTCATCAAAACCAATGGGGATCACATCAGTTAGATTGGCCACAATCGTCTTTACCAACAGAAGTTAGGAGTTTCTTAGGTCTAACATGGTATTATAAACGTTTTGTTCATGGATCATGAAATCTTGGAATATTTCTTTACTTTAAAAGAGATTAATATGTGACAATGCCGATGGTTGGAGTTGGTTAAGGATTTTGATTATACCACCAGCTATCACTAGGGTAAGGCAAATGTGTTAGCAGACACGTTAAGCCGAAAAACACCAAAGAAATTAAGGAATCTGGGTAAAGGAATAAAGAATTTAGGTTTAGAAATTCTTTCATCAGGAATCGTAAGGCTAACTGCTATGACCATTTGAGTAACTTTACAAAAAAAGAATTAAAGAAGCACAAAAGACAGATTTATTCACTGAGGAAATAAGGAAAATAATAGCCTCTAAGAAATCCTTGGATTATCAAATTTTCGGACAGGGATTCCTTCAATACAAAAATAGGATTTATGTTCTTGATGACGAAGGAATTAGAAAGAAAATCTTTTAGGGAGCTCACAACGCACCATACGCCTGGATCATCAAAAATGTACCAAAAAATAAAGACATTGTATTGGTGGTCGGACATGAAAAAAGATATTGCAGATTTTCTATCCAAATGTCTTATTTGTCTACAAGTAAAAGAGGAGCATCAAAGACCAACGAGTACCCTAGAACCTTTATCAGTGCCTATATTGAAGTGGGAGGATATATTGATGGATTTTGTAGTAGGGTTATCTTAGAAAACTAAAGGATGTGATGCTATTTAAGTTATAATAGACCAATTAACAAATTTAGCACATTTTCTGCCTATTAAAGCAACATACAAAATAGATCAATACGTAAATCTCTACATCCAAGAAATAGTAAGACTTCATGAAGTACCTAGGACCTTTGTGTTAGATCGAGATCCTAGATTTTTACCGTGCTTTTGGAAAAGTTTGCATGACTCTCTAAGAACTAAAATACATTTAATACTGCTTTTCATCTGCAAACAGATGGACAAACTGATAGGAGTATTCAAACTTTGGAAGACATGCTCAAAGCTAGTATTATGCAATTCGATAAAAATTGGGACAAGTACTTGCCTTTAATTGAATTTGCATACAACAATGGCTATCAAGAATGAATAGGAATGCCATTGTATGAAGAATTATATGGTACGAAGTGTCGATTACCCTTATTTTGGGACAAAGTGGGTGAACGAAAAATTTTTGGTCTAGATTTGGTCCAAGACATGTTAGAAATTGTTCAGAAGATCAGGAAAAATATTTTTCTAGCCTAGGATCGCCAACGAAACTATGCAAATAAATGTCGAAGACCTTCAGAATTTGAAGTTGGAGATAGAGTTTTTATTAAAATTTCACCATGTAAGAGAATATTCAGATTCGGGAAAAATACTTTTGTAAGTGGAATCGAGTTTCAAATCATAAGATGATTAAGTGACTGCATCAATGAATCAAGTTGAGCACATAATTTCTTGATACAATGTGGACCAAGCATATCATACAACTCCAATATAAATGAATGAAAGATGCGAATCTCTATCGTTAATAACACAAAATTCCTTCCACGAGAATACAATAAGTAGAAATGTCATAATAGGAATGGAAAATAATGAAAAGGAAAAATACTAAACCAATTGTCAACATAACCATAATTTCCTGACTCAGCGTTAGATACCACTAATGGCTCGGGGTCTAGTAACTCATCCTCTTCGTCAACACAATCACCATCTAGGGTACAGGAACGGGTGTAAGGGCCCAATAGCAATCCCAACGCATCACAAACTCGTCGCAAACGTCTAAAAGCCTATATTTTCTCCCAAATGTCTCCTCACATCCTAATAAATCTGGTTAGCTAGTTCTCTTTGATCAATTAGAAAGGTTGATAACATGTAGCCAATGGACTGTTCGTGTAATACCGCTTTTCATTTTTTTCGTGCATCTTTAAATTCCACGTAATATTTATGTTAATGTTATTATAAATTTTAAATTGATAATTATTATTATCTATAATTTGAATTATTTTGCTGTGGAAGGACTTGTACGCCGTCTCGATCAATGTGCCAATTAAAAAAAAAGTTTATAAATTGTTTGCGTGCAATTCTATGTCTAATCGTTTATTTTTAATTGTTAAGCTTACCAATTTCTACTTTTATTATGTTGTAAATGACCAAATTTGCAAAAATGTGAAATTGGGGTAAAGTTTAGTGGAAATTGGAGAGTAAGTGGAAGCTTTGGACTTGTGCGCATGGAGAGAAATGAGGGACCAAATTGTAAATTATCAAAAGTTTATATCAAAGTCAAACCTAGTCTCTCATCTCTCACGCTCATGGTCACCCTTGGTTCTCTCCTCACTCTTCGACCGCCGCTACCATATCGCTCCATCAACCAGCCGGCGACGCCACCATGTCACCACCACGACGGTTAGACCACCCTTCCCTCCTCTCTCACCCGCTCACTGCCACACGCACAGTCTCGAACAAACGGACAAACGATCTCACACACGGTTTTCACATGAAATTTTAAGTATATATGTATGTATACATTTGATTCATTATTGGAATATATGTATAAGTTTTTGTGTGTGTGTGTGTGTGTGTGTGTGTGTGTGTATTGAGAAATTTCAGATTTCAGATTTAGGTTTTTGTTGAATTTCGTATTTTAATTGTGAAATTCAGATTTGGGGAAATGTGTACATATGTGTGTGTGTGTGTGTTTTTCAGATTTATTGATTCATTGAATTAATTGGTTTGGTTGAACTTCTAGGTAAATTGGAATTATAATGTATTTTCATATTTAGGAAATTTAGTTTTAATTAGTGTAACTGATAATTGATTTCGGTTAGTGAATTTGGAGTTATCTTTATAATTTCAAAGTGAAGAGTAAATTATCTAAATGTGTACTAATTTTAGATTTCAAAATGTAGGAACTTAGCTGTTAGTTTACTTTGATTTTAAAAGTGGAAATTCAATTTAATTTTTTCCTGATTTATTAATAATTAATATTGTTATTGTAATTTAGTAAAGGAGGGCTATATAATTTTAATTTTGAGTTGAAACAAAAAGGATAAGCGGTTTTCTAATGTACATTGAAATTGATTGTTTGTCTTGAATGTGGTGTTAAATGTATTCGTTATATTGTGAGGTCACATTTTGAGTTAGAAGTTGCACTTTATTGATTAATGTGAATGATTAGGATATTTGGTACATTGACGTCACGTGGAACCAAGACTCCTCCGCTTGCTATTTAAGAAAGACGGTAAATACTAAGGGAGTCAGGTAAGTAAACTTCCCCTATTTTCATTAAAGTTGGAAGTTAATGTGAAATTTATGTGCTCAAGTGACAGTTATACAAATTACTTGCTTTCGATGCTTATGGGTGTACTTCTATGCCATGAAAGGTGTGAGCAGGAAATGGGGCGCGAGGGACCAACATACCCGAATTAAACCGCTATTGCGATGGTGAATATTAAACCGCTTTGCGGTGACGATTGCTAAACCACTTGGCGGTGGCAAATATTAAACTGCTTTTCGATGACGATTGCTAAACCTCTTGGTGGTGGCAAATTTTAAACCGCTATGCGGTGGAAAAGTGATAACCGGGTTCCAAATAAGGAAAAATGCCCACTGCATTCTGATTGGCTAGAAGATACACTAAGTGAGCTCACGATGGAAGTGAAGTTAAAGTTTTTGAAAATGTTTAAGTGAAAGTTTGGAAAGTATGAAAGTCTTGAAAGGTAAAGTAAATGGGGATACATAAGTTGAATGGTCGAAGGCATTTCATGTCATGAGCATGCATCACATGCATAAAGTTTACTTACTGAGTTTTAACTCACCCCAATCCCTCCCCAATATTTCAGGTGATGAAAGCTAGATAAGACAAGGAGAGCACTCGGTGACAGACTCAGGCTATACCCGCTTTCAATTTTTGAAAATAAAGTTAAATGAGAATTTATTTAAGTTTCTCATTAATTATTCTTTAATTCATTTATTATTAATAATTCTTTGGTTGGAGTTAGTTTTGAATTAGGTATTGGTATCGTATTAGAGGTGAAATAACTTCTGATTTCATTTGTTAAAGCTTATTGATTTGTAACTATATGTTGAGGAGTATGGGTTTTTTGGATGGTTTAGTGATGATTGGAATTGAATGTGTTATGATGTGTGTTTTAAAAATGGTTATGATGTCTTTCTACAGGTTGGTTAAGTCCAATTTATAGAGGAGACTCTGCCGAAATTTCTGTAGAATTTTATAATACAAAATGAAAATTTTAAGGTTTTACAAGATTTGTTTTCGCATTTAAGTAAAGGAAAGTTAACACGCCTAGGTTTAAAAATTTTGAACTTGGGATGTTACATTTTGTGGTATCAGAGCTAAGAGTTTTAGAAGCGATTCTATAGACTTTAAAATATTTACGTGAAAATGTTCGGGTACTGAGTCACTCCTCAAGTGTATCTTCCTCGATCATCTTGTAAGTTAATTTCTATTTAAATTATCAAATGTTATTTGATGTTTCAAGTATTGTAAATTCTTGCATGTTAATATGTAATGTTGTAAAGTGAGAGGTAAGAATGTTGTTTGTGAATATGACGAGTATATCCTTGTTATGTAAATAAGAAAGTGAGAAGGAAATGGTTATTATAAATTTAAGTGGTGTTTATTAGTTCTTTATGTGAAATAAGAAGTGAATATGAATAATATACCGGCATGAGAGCATGGAATGTCCAAATAGGAAGTTGAGAAGGACTTGACGTTTTAAGGGAGGACTTAAACCTCAAATCAAACAGGCTGTAGTTCCTTTTGAATTCATCACTTACCGAGATGTAATCAACAAAGCTGTTTTGGTGGAAAGGGCACTAGTCATGAATAGAGAAGAGAATAGAACCTAATCATCTAGCAAGAAGTTCAAGGGTGGAAATCCAAAGCGATGAAATAACGATTAGAAAAGGAGAAGTGATCAGGGAAATAAGCGGTATCACCAACCAACCAAACTAGAAACAAGTAATAGCCTGCTCGAAGTTTAGAAAGAGACATCTCAGCGAGTACCTTCAAGGAAAGGGGGTATGCTTTAGGTGTGGGAAACATGGACATCTTACAAATGAGTGTAAGGGCGTTTGCTACAATTGCGGACCACCGGGGCATATAGCGAAGGATTACAGAGATAAAATGAAGACTACTCAAGTACGAGCCTATACAATGTCTAAGGAGGAAGTCAAAGATGCATCAATAGTGGTGTTAGTCCCGCATTTACTGAAAGACTGAATCATCCATCTCTACAATTGGAGATCGAACATTGATTGTCAATACCATTCGGAGAACTGTTGAACTCAAGTTATGCTTTGGAAGGTTTCCCTATCATGGTGAATGGGAAGGAGTGGATGACAGATCTCTTAATACTGGATATCCACAATTTTGGTGTCATGCTAGTTGATGAATTGTTATTACGGTTTCAATCGACGGTCACGATAAGATGGTGTTTAAACCTCCAAATGAGACCTTTTTTGCTTTGTTAGGGTTGAGGTAAAGCCATCTATTCCGATATTGTTGGTGATGAAGGCTCGTCAACTGATTAATAAGGGTTGTAAGGCTTACTTGGCTGCCGTAATCAAAGTGCCTAAGACGGACCCCTCTCTTGAACAAATTGTAATCGTTCGAGAATATCCAGATGTGTTTCAAGAAGATCTTAATGATCTACCACCTGAAAGAGAGATTGACTTCATTATTGATTTAGTGCCTGGAACAGTTCCAATATCCAAGGCACCGTATCGGATGGCTCCTGCAGAACTTTAAGAACTCAAGAATCAACTACAAGATCTCATGGATAAGGGCTCTGTTCGACCTAGTTTCTCGCCATGGGGTGCTCCTGTGTTTTTTGTGAAGAAGAAAGATGGTTCTATGAGACTTTGCATGGATTATAGAGAATTGAACAAAGTAACAATAAAGAATAAATACCCATTATCGAGGATTGAGGATCTGTTCGATCATCTTCAAGGTGCAGGGTATTTTTCTAAGATCGATCTACGATCAGATTACCATCAATTGAGGATCAAGGAAGGGGACATTACAAAGACAGCGTTCCAAACCAAATATGGGCATTATGAGTTCTTGGTTATGCCGTTTGGATTAACAAATGCTCCGCAGCAATTATGGACTTAATGCATCGGGTCTTTAAAGAATATCTAGATCAATTTGTTATAGTTTTCGTTGATGACATATTGATTTATTCGAAGTCTGAGGAAGAGCATGAAAGACATTTGAGGATCATGCTTCAGAAGCTTAGAGAGGAGAAATTATTTGCTAAATTCAAGAAGTGTGAATTCTGGCTGGATAGAGCACCATTCCTAGGGCATATTGTATCAAAGGAAGGTATTGAAGTTGATCCAAGTAAAATTGAGGCAGTTCAAAACTAGCCTTCGTCTTCTAATGTTAAGGAAGTTCGTAGTTTCCTTGGATTAGCTGGTTACTATCGAAGATTCATAGAGGGATTTTCCAAGATTGCCTCACCTTTGACTAAGTTAACTAGAAAGGATGCAAAATTTCAGTGGAGTTCAGATTGTGAACAAAGTTTTGAGGAGTTAAAAATACGGTTGACAATTGCGCCCATCTTAACTATTCCGCAGGGAAATGAAGGGTTAGTCATCTATAGTGATGCTTCATTAAAAGGGCTCGGTTGTGTTCTTATGCAACATGGCAAGGTGATTGCCTATACTTCAAGGAAACTGAAGGAGTATGAGAAGAATTACCCAACTCATGATCTCGAGTTGGCAGCTGTCGTATTTGCATTAAAGATATGGAGGCACTATCTTTACGGGGTTAGATGTGAGATCTATACAGATCATAAAAGCCTCAAATACTTCTTCACACAGAAAGAATTGAACATGAGACAGCGCATGTGGTTGAAACTTGTCAAGGATTATGATTGTGTTATTAATTATCATCCTGGCAAGGTTAATGCGTTAGCGGATGCACTTAGCAGAAAAAGTCACGGAACAATAAATGCCATACAAGTTGTCCAAAAACAACTACTGATTGACATCTAAGGATTAGAATTGGAGATAGTCCCAAAAGGCAAGTCAGGTAATCTTGCCAGTATGACTTTGAAACCGACATTGTTGGAGAAAATCAAGGCACTTCAGTTAGGGGACCCCAAAACTTCTAAATTTCGCACTGAGGTAACTAAGGGAAAGTCGACTGATTTTGTTATCACTGCAGATGGTGCCCTTCAGCATGGTAATAGATTGGTAGTCCCTAATAATAAGGAATTGAAGCAAGAAATTATAAAGGAAGCTCATAACACTCCTTACTCGATTCACTCTAGGAGTACTAAGATGGCTCGGGATTTGAGGAAACATTTCTAGTGGAATGGTATGAGTCGAGATGTGGCAAAGTATGTTCAACATTGTCTCACTTTTCAGCAAGTTAAGGCCGAGCATCAACAACCTTCTGGCCTATTACAACCTCTTATGATTCTGGAGTGGAAGTGGGAACGAATAAGTATGGATTTTGTTATTGTCTTACCTAAGATGAAGAAGGGTTATAATTCTATATGGGTGATCGTTGATTGTCTTACTAAGTCAGTACACTTTCTGTCGGTAAAGACCACTTATAATATGGAGAAGTATGCGGAGTTATATGTAGCAGATATTTTCAGACTTCATGGAATTAACTTATCCATTGTGTCTGATCGAAACCCAAAATTTACTTCATCATCTTGGAAGAGTCCACATAAAGCCATGGGTACTCAATTGAAATTCGGCACGGCCTTCCACCGAAAAACAAATGGGCCGTCAGAGAGAACGATTCAAGTCCTGGAAGACATGTTGAGAGATTGTATTATTGATTTTCAAGGTACTGGGGATGAATTCCTTCATTAGTTGAGTTCTCCTATAACAATAGCTATCAAGCTTCCATTCACATGGCTCCGTACGAAGCACTATACGGGAGGAAGTGCAGATTGCCAGTTCAATGGGATGAGGTAGGAGAAAGGAAATTGTTGGGCCTAGAAATAATACAACAAACAGCAAACGTATTGGAAAAGATTCGTCAGGGGATGAAAACTGCGTAGAGTAGACAGAAAAGCTATGCCGACAGAAGAAGGAAACCTTTGGAATTCGCTGCAGGCGATATGATCTTTTTGAAGGTAGCTCCTATGAAAGGAGTTATGAGATTTGGGAAGAAAGGAAAATTAAATCCGCGATTTGTTGGCCCCTTTGAGATACTTGAAAGGGTGGGTGACCTAGCTAATCGGGTTGCATTGCCACTGGCACTATTGGGCATACTCAACGTGTTTCATGTGTCAATGTTGAGGAAGTATATTTCAGATCCCTCTCATATTCTCAGCTATGAATCATTGGATCTACGCCAGGATCTAACTTACGAGGAATTACCTGTGAGAATCATAATAAAAGCAGACAAGGAACTTAGAAGGAAGAAGATAACTCTAGTTAAAGTTCTTTGGAGGAATCATGCATTAGGAGAGGCTACTTAGGAACGCGAGGATGAAATGAGTACCAAGTATCCACATCTTTTTGGTAAATTTTAATTTCGAGGACGAAATTTCTTTTTACGGGGTAAGAATTGTAATACCGCTTTTCATTTTTTTCTGCATCTTTAAATTTCACGTAATATTTATGTTAATGTTATTATAAATTTTAAATTGATAAGTATTATTATCTATAATTTGAATTATTTTGTAGTGGAAGGATTTGGACGCTATCTCGATCAATGTGCCAATTAAAAAAAAGTTTTTAAATTATTTGCGTGCAATTCTATGTCTAATTATTTATTTTTAATTGTTAAGCTTACCAATTTCTACTTTTATTTTGTTGTAAATGACTAAATTTGCAAAAATGTGAAATTGGGGTCAAGTTTAGTGGAAATTGGAGAGTAAGTAGAAGCTTTGGGCTTACTTGTGTGCAAATGAGGGCCCAAATTGCAAATTACCAAAAGTTTATATCAAAGTCAAACCTAGTCTCTCATCTCTCACGTTCACGTTCACGATCACCCTCAGGTCTCTCCTCACTCTTCGACCCCCGCTACCATATCGCTCCATCAACCAGCCAGCGACGTCACCAGTCACCATCACGACGGTTAGACCACCCTTCCCACCTCCCTCACCCGCTCACTGTCACAGGAACAGTCTCGAACACACGGCCAAACGATCTCACACACGGTTTTCACATGAAATTTTAAGTATATATGTATGTATACATTTGATTCATTATTGGAATATATGTATAAGTTTTTATATGTGTGTGTGTGTATTGAGAAATTTCAGATTTCAGATTTGGGTTTTTGTTGAATTTCGTATTTTAACTGTGAAATTCGGATTTGGGGAAATGGGTGTGTATATATATCTATGTGTGTGTGTGAGTACTTTTCAGATTTATGGATCCATTGAATTAATTGGTTTTGTTGAACTTCTAGGTAAATTGGAATTGTAATGTTTTTTCAAATTTAGGAAATTTAGTTTTCATTAGTGTAACTGATAATTGATTTCGGTTAGTGAATTTGGAGTTATCTTTATAATTTCAAAGAGTAGAGTAAATTGTGTAAATGTGTACTAATTTCAGATTTCAAAATATAGGAACTTAGTTGTTAGTTTACTTTGCTTTTAAAAGTGGAAATTCAATTTAATTTTTTCAGATTTATTAATAGTTAAAACTTTTACTGTAATTTAGTAAAGTTGAGCTATATAGTTTTAATTTTGAGTTAAACAAAAAGGATAAGCGATTTTCTAATGTACAATGAAATTGATTGTTTGTCTTGAGTGTGGTGTTAAATGTATTCGTTATACTGTGAGGTCACATTTTGAGTTAGTCGTTGCACTTTATTGATTAATGTGAATGATTATGATATTTGGTACATTGACGTCACGTGCAACCAAGACACCTCCGCTTGCTATTTAATAAAGACGGTAAATACTAAGGGAGTCAGGTAAGTAAACTTCCCCTATTTTCATTAAAGTTGGAAGTTAATGTGAAATTTATGTGTTCAAGTGACAGTTATGCCAATTACTTACTTTCGATGCTTTCGTTACTTTATGAAAGTACATGTTGTTCAATTAAGAAATTTTCCAATTATTCATATATTTTATGTCATTGCATCATCAAGCATGCATTGTCACTGAAGTTGGGAGTCAAATGATTTTAAATGACAAAACATGGAAAGTTCAAATTTTCTCAAAAGATATGTATCCCAAGTTTTAAGAAAGAATGGGTGTACTTCTATGCCATGAAAGGTGTGAGCGGGAAATGGGGGGCGGGGGACCAACGTACCCGAATTAAACCGTTGTTGCGGTGGTGAATATTAAACCGCTTTGCTGTGACGATTGCTAAACCGTTTGGCGATGGCAAATTTTAAACCACTATGCGGTGGGAAAGTGATAACCGGGTTCCAAATAAGGAAAAATGTCCACTGTATTCTGATTGGTTAGAAGATACACTAAGTGAGCTCACGATGGAAATGAAGTTAAAGTTTTTGAAAATGTTTAAATGAAAGTTTGGAAAGTATGAAAGCCTTGAAAGGTAATGATGAGATCCCGGTCGGGGAATCTCGTCGAAAATGCGGAATAACGAAATTTAAAACCCTAGGATAGATCTAGATCAGATCTGACACGAAAATAACCAAAATTAAAATACTCGAAAGATAAAATTGACGATAGGACCTTGACTCAAGATTCACGACGCAAGAAATTGACGATGCGGAATCGAGATCCAAGGTTTTCGAAACACCACAAGGACTTGTCAATTTCCTTGATAAGATTCTAATTGGAAACGCCACAAATATTCTCGCGAATATTTGATAAGTTCAACGCCACAAATATTTCACAATATTTGATAAGTTAGACTTGTTCTCGAAGAACACAAAAGGGACTCCTCAACCTTTAACAAGAGAATCCTCTCTCAATTTAATTCATAAACTCAAACTCAACTTAACTGTCTTTACAATGAATGGAAAAGAATATAAATAAGCAAAATAACCTAGTCGCTAATTTACTAAAAATAGAATTCTAATTAAACTAGAATACTAAAATAGGCAAACAATTAATTAAAAATGGAAAATAATTAAAAATCCCCTAAAATCCGGAAAACCTCAATTACGGTCGTGATAAACACTTTTACGGCCGTAAAAGGCTTTCTGCTTAAGACTTACGGCCGTGACCATCTTTCTTACGGCCGTAAATATGGAATTCTTCAATTCTTCATCTGAACCCGAGGCGGAGTTACGGCCGTGACAGATCTTCGTTACGGCCGTAATGACCATTCTGCCCAAATAACTTCGATCACTCGTCTCGGCTTGTTCCTTTCGCCTTCTCGGCTCGACTCCAACATGAAACTTGCTCCGTTTTGACCGTAGATCGCTGTCATATTGCCGATGTCTCGACTTTTCCCTTCGATGCCTGGTCCGGTTCATATCATACTCCCTCTCTTGAAAAGGATTCGACCTCGAATCCATTTTTGGTCGACTTTTCGAACTCCTCTTGCTTTTCTGAGCTCGATGATCATGTTTAAGCTCTGTGCGATCCCTTAGACTTTTGGGCTGCTCATTTTTGTCAATGAATTTCTTTCCCTCCTTAAGTTCAAGGTTTGACTTCGGGACCTGTAAAACAAATTTTAAAGAACTAGGGAGGGGTTTGTTAGCGTGAGTAAGTGCAAATAGACTCATTTTTGTGGTAGAATCTCTTTTCTTTTGCTTTTTGCACTCAGTCTCTCCTTTTCCTGAGGTTTGAACCTCAACCCTCTTTTCTTTAATTTTCACTCCCTCTCCTTTTTATGAGGTCGTGGCCTCAACTCTCTTTTCTTTAATTTTCACTCCCTCTCCTTTTTCTGAGGTCGTGGCCTCAACTCTCTTATTTTTCCCCTCAAACTCACTTTTCACCTTCAATTGATCTTTTAGGGCTTCAGTTGGAGATAGTGGCATCAGGGTAAACTTTTTTCCCCCTTTTATTAAGCTGTATCTATTCGTATACCCATCATGTAGCACAACCCTTTTATGTTGCCAAGGTCTCCCCAACAGTATATGACTAATTTGCATTGGCACTACATCACAAATTACCTCATCCGAATACCCACCGAAAGAAAATGTCACTAAAGCCTGTCTCTTCACCTTAACTTCCCCTGACTCAGTCAACCATTGTAATTTATAAGGCGTTGGATGTTTCATTAAAGGTAAGCCTAATTTTTCCACCAACATTATACTGACTACATTAGTACAACTTCCCCCATCAATCACCAAGCTACAAACCTTTTCATCCACTAAGCATCTAGTGCGAAAAATATTATCCCTTTGCCCATCCACATTTTCCAAAACATTCTCCTTACGCTTAACGCTAAGAGCATGCCTATCAATAATTGACTTATCCACCACAACACTTTTAGCCCCTTTACTATCACACCTATCCTTCTTACGTGGACAATCAAGTGCAATGTGACCCCGTTCCAAACATTTAAAGCACTTAATATTTTTATCCTTAAGAGGCTTGGAATCAAAATTATTTTACCTTTGATTGTCGGTTCCTCCCTTCTTTTGTGAACATGATCACTACTCTCCCGTTTTGATGTCTCCTTTCGCTTTAATGGCCCTTCATCCATCCCATCTCCGTACCTAGCATGACATTCACGCCTATTACCTCTCCTAACCCGAGAACCATCATAAGATTGATCCCGAGGTCTTTGTTCACATTCTGCACCTCGATTCTCCATCTGAGCCATAAACCTCTCAAATTGCACCCTCATTGCTGCAATATCATCATTACCCTGTTTATTCCTTCTATTCACACTCCTGAGCTGTTTTCTATCTCCAATAGAAGATGAAGATGTGGAAACCTCTCTATCATACATTTTTTTAAGACACGAACAAGGAAATTCGGAATATTTGACTTTTTTTTTAATCTGCCATAAAATTTGACTACGAGTATGGCAGAAAAAACGGAATTCGATTTGGACGAGAAACGAACAAGAAAAACACTTTTGAATTTTTGGGACCGACTCTTATGGATCAAACTGAAAAAAATTTATAACTGACACGAAGAACACGAAGAACAAGAAAATCAAGAAAAACAAGAAAATATCAAGAACTGAATCTAGATCCAAGCTCTGATACCAGATGATGAGATCCCGGTCGGGGAATCTCGTCGAAAACGCGGAATAACGAAATTTAAAACCCTAGGATAGGTCTAGATCAGATCTGACACGAAAATAACCAAAATTAAAATACTGGAAAGATAAAATTGACGATAGGACCTTGACCCAAGATTCACGATGCAAGAAATTGACGATCCGGAATCGAGATCCAAGGTTTTCGAAACACCACAAGGACTTGTCAATTTCCTTGATAAGATTCTAATTGGAAACGCCACAAATATTCTCGCGAATATTTGATAAGTTAGATTTGTTCTCGAAGAACACAAAAGGGACTCCTCAACCTTTAACAAGAGAATCCTCTCTCAATTTAATTCATAAACTCAAACTCAACTTAACTGTCTTTACAATGAATGGAAAAGAATATAAATAAGCAAAATAACCTAGTCGCTAATTTACTAAAAATAGAATTCTAATTAAACTAGAATACTAAAATAGGCAAACAATTAATTAAAAATGGAAAATAATTAAAAATCCCCTAAAATTCGGAAAACCTCAATTACGGCCGTGATAAACACTTTTACGACCGTAAAAGGCTTTCTGCTTAAGACTTACGGCCGTGACCATCTTTCTTACGGCCGTAAATATGGAATTCTTCAATTCTTCATCTGAACCCGAGGCGGAGTTACGGACGTGATAATAACTTTTACGGCCGTAATTATAAGAGTTACGGTCGTGACAGATCTTCGTTACGGCCGTAATGACCATTCTGCCCAAATAACTTCGATCACTCGTCTCGGCTTGTTCCTTTCGCCTTCTCGGCTCGACTCCAACATGAAACTTGCTCCGTTTTGCACGTAGATCGCTGTCATATTGCCGATGTCTCGACTTTGCCCTTCGATGCCTGGTCCGGATCATATCAGGTAAAGTAAATGGGGATACATACGTTGAATGGTCTAAGGCATTTCATGTCATGAGCATGCATCACGTGTATAAAGTTTACTTATTGAGCTTTAGCTCACCCCAATCCCTCCCCAATATTTTAGGTGATGAAAGCTGGATGAGACATGAGAGCACTCGATGACAGACTCAGGCTATACCCGCTTTCAATTTTTGAAAATAAAGTTAAATTAGAATTTATTTAAGTTTCTCATTAATTATTCCTTAATTCATTTATTATTAATAATTGTTTGGTTGGAGTTAGTTTTGAATTAGGTATTGGTATCGTATTAGAGGTTAAATTACTTTTGATTTCATTTGTTGAAGTTTATTGATTTGTGACTATATGTTGAGGAGTATGTGATTTTTGAATGGTTTTGGAGATGATTGGAATTGAATGGGTTGAGATGTATGTTTTAAAAATGGTTTTGATGTCTCTCTACAAGTTGGTTAAGTCCAATTATAAAGGAGACTCTGCCGAAACTTCTGTAGATTTTTATAATAGAAAAATGAGAATTTTGAGGTTTTACACGATTTGTTTCCGCATTTAAGTAAAGGAAAGTTAACAAGCCTAGGTTTAAAAATTTTGAACTTGGGGTTTTACAGTTCGTCAATTGTTCTAACGTACGGCACAATAGCCAAGTATATGTTCTAATATCCTAGTATGGGGTGTTGCTATCTATGACAAATATTTTGAAAATATAAGGTATAACTCTCTCTGCTGCCTTCTCGTGAAAGGTGTCATGTCTAAAAATATCAATTATGTAAAGTCCAGTTAGGGTCATATGACATCATTCACTGAATTTCAAGGACAAAAATATATTATGAAAACATTCTTATTAAAATCATGCTTTTTTTTTTTTTTTTTTTTTATCTAATTCCCATTATGCTCAAACTCGTTTATTTTCTTATTTTCCAATATAATTTATTACTCTTCCTCCATCATCTCACAAAACATTTTAAGGAAATATTTGAAATTAATAATAAAAATCAACTTAATAAACTTCTTTACTTTAGCGAGCAAGAAATTTCAAGTTTAAAAATTAGTTTTTAACGAACATGTTGCTACCACCCTCCAATTTTAACGGACAGTGTTGACCACAAAATCTGGTAGGACCTTGGATCAACACGTCTCAACTCCTCCCTCTTGAACATGTGGATCTCCTGCACACTAGGACAAACAGTCAGCTTGCAAAGGGGGCCAAGGTGGCTCCCGTTTGCACTCTGTTCGTGTGAATCCCGCAAGTGCATGGGATCGTTCAAAAATAATAATTGCGATGAGTTGAGAGTATCATGCCCACAAGGAATAAGTTTTAGTCTTAACTATCAGTTTATCGTCGATCTAATTAAGTGAAACAATAAATAAAAAGATGGTTTGTTTGTCTATTCTAAAAATTGCAACGAATAAATAAATAAATAAAAATGTTGGGGAGTAAATTATGAATAGGGAGCATGTATTGGAATCCGAATCCACTTGCTACCATCTATCTCAATTCCAAGTTTTGTAGTTTAAATCATTCAAGCGTTGGTTGACAATCGATAATTCACATGCAATTAATTTTCTTTTCCAAGACAAATTAAATTTATCCTAAACATGAAACAAATCTATTCCTAATCCGAATACGAATGTTTAGAAAACATTAAATCACACAATTATCATTTAGATTGCACATATCATAGTGTTATTCCCAACATCTAGTGTTCATATGTTTATTATGCAATGTTCAAATCTATTGCGACTTTTCCAAGACGAAAACAAGTAACGATATATTTAATTGGTGGCCAATCAATCAAATAATAGAAATAAAGCATGCAAGATCAATCAAGACAACACAAGAAATCACTAAACTACTAGTTATCGAATAAAAATAAATTAATAATAAATTTCATCTTCATCCAATACATAAAAGATTAGCCTAGCATATTAATGGATGAATAATCAATAAAAAAGTTTGGTAAATATCACCCGATTAATCCCAAAAAACCTGCCTTTATTTCACTAATATATATCCCAGACTGCTCCTCTTTTAAGTCCTCCCCAAAGCTGCCGACTACCTTTGTTAATTTCAGACGAGACTCCCCTTAATTTCCAAGCTGCTGACCACTTTTTAATCCACCAAGACTCTCCAATTTTTTGTCTCCCTTTTCTCAATGTATATATATGTCTCTCAATGATAATCAAATCACCACCTTAGGTCTCTCTTTTTAATCCCTACTCTGCCGAGTTCTCTTGTTCCAAAAGGAGTCTCCATTCAATTTATGTTTAAGGCCCAATTATAATTAGGTTGTAGGTTTTGATTTTGAGACCTCAATTTTTCCAAATAATTCAAATTGGTGCTTGACTCTCTTCAATTGTGCAATTAAATCATTGGTATCTTTGTTCTTCATTTCGTCCCCTATCTCATCTATGAATTGTTTGAAATTTAATTCTTTTCGTACGATTTTAGTCCATTTTCTCCGTTTTATCTCCAATCGCATCCAAAATTGAGTTTTTCCTAAAAAAAATGAAATAAACACATAAATTAGCAATATCATATCCTAAAACGCTTACAATTGTCTAACTTTAAAGCTAAGTACGAAAAACGTACTTATCAAACCCCCCAAACTTAAACTCTTGTTCGCCCTCGAATAAGATAGAATAAAACTAATGAATCCAAATAGCAAAGTACAAATATTTTTTTCATGTCAACATGTTTACCATATGCTTCAATAATCCAAATCAATTTGTACTTCAGCAAGAGTTATGAATAATAAAGCAAAATAATTCTAGTTATCTCATGCCAGATTTTCAAGTGTGTGTGTGAATAGCCAATGTCAAACTCCTACTCATGCAACGATATACTTAAAACAATGTAGGTTATTATGCAATATCAAATCCGAATCCCATGTGGTCAACCCTATTTATCTAATGATTTTCCTTTCAAAGCTCATGGATGATCACCACTTACTGTTTTTCTGTCACATCCCCTGGTTTTTATCTACGGTGGTTTCTGAATATTTTCTTTGCTCTTTCGACGCAAGATAGTCAGAATTAGAAATATGCACGCACAACAAGTCAAAAGTAAGCAATCCCCAATTTCACACCCTTTATTTCCACCGTTGTAGTCAACAAAGTGATACAAAGAAAAAAAATTATTTCTTTTTATGGATGACTTTTTTCTTTCTTTATCGATCATGTCCTTGTCTCTTACCATCTTTGTGCAATACTTTTTTTATTTGCTTTCTATGTAATCCCTGTAGTGAACTTTAGGTCTGTGACTCCCAACCTAGACGGCTTTAGGGCACCGATTTTAAAGACCCTCAGATTTAATTACTCGAGTCACATAGTCGACATCGAAAAGGTAAAGATGTTTTATTGTCTTATGTGTAAGTCCACTCTCCGTACTTGCTTTCTAATTGACCCATGTAGCGAGCTTTAGGTCGATGACTCTCATGCCAGAAGACTTTAGGGCACCTAGTTTGAAAGACCCCTCAGACTTAATTACTCGAGTCAAAAAGGCATTTGAAGAATAGAATAAGACCTTTAGTATTTTTCTGTTTTTATACTGTCTTTGGTTTATACCCGTTGACCAAACTGCTTTAACTAAAGTGTTAAATCAAGAACCACAGACCTCCAACCTATAAATACATGCATATTCTAACCATTCTACCTCCAAACTCGCCTTTTGAGCACATTTGGTTCTAATTTAGGGATGGAATGTCTAATCATCTAAGTTAAGGGATTTACAAGTCATTCCTAAATTCAAGTTGCATAAATTTGCCCCACATGTGTTAAACAAATCCCTACACAATTAATAATCCAACAATGGCTATGTGAGCGTGAAGATGAAATCTAGCACGTAATAACCAGTTCATAAAATTCATGTTTTCATGTTGTCCAAAATTTAAGCCAAAGTAAAATTTGATCCATACTATATCCTAGGCAATGCACATGTCAACCAAAATTTCAAATTTTTCCATTTTTTTTAGATGCATGCTGAATAAAAATGAAAACTTTGGTAGAAAAATGGACTACCCACCCCCAAACTTAAAATATACATCCTCCTTAATGTATCAGATAAGCACATAAAAATATAATTGGGGGAAAGGTTTAAGAACTTCTCTAATCAATCCAAATTTAGAGGTGAAGATATGCATTCCCAAAGTTCCTCGAGTTCTTCTTGCTACAAAATCAGTCCTATCAAGACATAAATGAAATTCAGGCATTAGAAGTGTTATTGGACGAAGATGCAAAAATAAATAAATAAATAAATAAAACAAACTGGTGCATATAGAGGTGAATAAATAAAAGGGAGGAAAATTGGGTTGCCTCCCAACAAGCGCTTGTTTATAGTTATTAGCTTGACTTTAATGTGTTGGCTACTCATGGTGGCTTGAAAAGAGAATTTTCTGCCCTGCACATTTTGCCCATGCAGATATTATCTTGTTCATCCTTCAGTCTCCACATTATCAGATTGTCATTTTTATCCCTTCCAACCAGTCCACCATATTCATTATCTTTTCTTCTGGTCTTGTGAAATTTCCAGTCTTCCTATTTTTTTAGGTCAATCCTTTTGCATTCCTCGAGATGTGAAGGTTGTTTGAGTGCATTATTCATGCTGAAGCTTTGTTGTTTTTCCTCCACTCTCAGGATTATTTCATTCTTTTCAAAATCCATTAAAGCTCGTCCAGTTACTAGGAATGATCTTCCTAGGATCACCGGGATGTTCTGATCTTCCTCAATATCCAAATTCATGAAATCAGCTGGAAAGATGAGATCTCCAATTTTAATGAGCATATCTTCAGTCACTCCGTAAGGGTGCTTGAATGTCCTATCAGCCAGCTGCAAGATTATTGAAGTTGCTTTAGGATCCCCCAATCCTAATTTCCTATAAATAGACAGTGGCATTAAGTTAATACTTGCTCCAGAATCAATTAAAGTATTTAAATAGTGTGAATTTCCTATGGAGCAAGGTAAAGTGAAACTCCGTGAATCTTTTAGTTTAGGAGGGAGCTTATGATGTAGGATTGCACTGCATTCTTCTGTCAATGCCACTTCTTCATCTTGTGGCAACTTCTTCTTCTTTGTCAACATCTCCTTTAGAAACTTAGCATAATTTGGCTTTTTCATTATGGCATCAATGAATGGGATGTTGATATTCAGTTGTCTGAGGGCATCCAAAAAATTCTTGAACTGCTTTTCCAACATAGTATTCTACAACCTTTGAGGAAATGGAACATGAGGTGTGTTTTGATTTACAGGAATGGGTACCTTACCTTGTGTAATCTCTGACTGTTCTTTTTCGATTTCATTTGTTGGTTTTTCAGAATGAACCATTTGTTCCATGTCCATTTGAGTTACCTGATCCCCATCAGTTGCTTTCTTCTTCTTCATATTTATCTCTAGCAACTGATCTCCACTCCTTGTAGTAATGGCATGGAGTTGTTCATCCTTTGGCTGCTTTTGAAGCCTTTATGGGAATGGAATAGGCGGCACATATGTTTTAACAGGTGGTGCATCTATAATGAAGGTGTCTCAATAACTACATGATTCAGTGTTCCAAGTGCAAATACCTGTTCCTTAGGATTTTTCTCTGTGTTGCTTGGGAGAGTTCCTTGATTTTCGCTTCTTAATGCCACAGCCATCTATCCCATTTGATTTTCCAATTTTTTTATTGCTGCATGTTGGCTTTGAAAGACTTGTTCAGTCTTTGCCATATACTATGCAAACATGTCTTCCAACGATGGCTTCCTTGGCTGTTGTTGTTGTTTTGGTTGTTGATGTTGAAAACCCAGTGGTTTTGTTTAAAAATTTCCTTTATGACCTTGACCTTCATTGTTAGACCAAGAGAAATTAGGATGATTCCTCCACCCTGGATTATACGTATTGAAATAGGGGTCATTTTGATACTTTCGAAAAAAAATTACGTAGCTGGCCTCCTCATATTGCATTCCATGTGTTGAGGCTAAAGGACAGCGAGATGTAACATGATCTGCCCCGCATCCATCACAAACTGGTATTGGTTGTTGCACCATGTACACAGTCGAGTTAAATTTTCCAGCTTTTTTGATAAAACTTCCATTTGAGCTGCCAGTTGTGTAACCATATCGACATTGTGGAGACCAAATGCCTTTCTTGGAATTTCCCTTTCCGTAGGCCACATAGCCTGGTTCTCCGCAATTCTCTCATATCGTTCATGTGCTTGATCAATATCTAATCTTATTACTGATCCCCTTGCCGAAGCATCAATCATATTGCGGTATTCAGGATGCAGTCCTAAATAAAAAATGTAGACCTGAGCATTTTTAGGAATGTCCAGATTTGAAAACTTTCGATAATAGTCCTTAAATCTAGTCCATGCTCCAGGGTAACTCTCAAGGTCTCGTTATTTGAAAGTGTGAACTTCCTTTCTGATTTGGAGAACTTGAGATGGAGGGAAAATTTTCATGGTAAAGTTTAGCACCATATCATTCCAAGATACAATGCTTCCGGGAGCTAATGAGCGTAGCCATTCCCTTGCATTATCTTTTAAAGTGTGGGGAAACAAACACATTCGAAAAGCATCTGCTGACATCCCTTCATCATTGATTACATCGCATAGCATTAAAAAGGCTTGAATGTGCTCATGCAGATTTTCAGTCGTCTTACCAAAGAACTTGATGTCTTGATGATTTTGAAATAAGTTTATTACATCAGGTCCAAGGTGGTAATTTTCTTGCCCGAATGGTGGATAAACAATTGTTTGTTGTACAGGGGCGGGCGCGGGATTTACATAATCCCTAACCAGAGCTTGAGCATTATTAAGAACTGCTCCTGGTTGAATTTGCACTTCTTGCTCATGAGGAGCAAGTGGCAATTGGTTTTGATTTTGATTGTTATCCATATTCCTATTTTCTCTTTGTTCTCTTCTACGTTCTCTAAATATTCTTTCTATTTCAGGATTTATTGGTAATAGTTCAGACTCGTTAAAACCAAGCATATACTACTCAATGACCAATGTGAAGAAAAAAAAAGGAATTATGAATAACCAAAATAAAATAAAAATAAAAATAAAAACTAAAAATTTAAAATTTAATTGAATTAAAGGTAAACTAATAATTATACTAAATTCGTTATTCCCGGCAACGGTACCAAAAACTTGTTCGTGTGAATGCTGCAAGCGCACGGGATCGTTGACAAGTAATAATTGTGATGAGTTGAGAGTATCGTTCCCATGAGGAATAATTTTTAGTCTTAACTATCAGTTTATCGTCGATCCAATTAAGTGAAATAATAAATAAAAGGATGGTTTGTTTGTCTATTCTAAAAATTGCAACAAATAAATAAAATAAATAAAAATGTTGGGGGAGTAAAATATGAATGGGGAGCATGTATTGAAATCCGAATCCACTTGTTACCATCTATCTCAATTCTAAGTTTTGTAGTTTAAATCATTCATGCGTTGCTTGACAATAGATAATTCACGTGCAATTAATTTTCTTTTTCAAGACAAATTAACTTTATCCTAAACATGAAACGAATCTATTCCTAGTCCGAATACGAATGTTTAGAACACATTAAATCACACAATTATTATTTAGATTGCACATGTCACAGTGTTATTCCTAACATTTAGTGTTCATGTGTTTATCATGAAATGTTCAAACCTATTGTGACTTTTCCAAGACGACAACAAGCAACGATATATTTCATTAGTAACCAATCAATCAAATAATAGAAATAAAGCATGCAAGATCAATCAAGACAACACAAGAAATCACTAAACTACTAGTTATCGAATCAAAATAAATTAATAACAAATATCACCTTCATCCAATACATAAAAGATTAGCCTAACATATTAATTGATGAATAATCAATAAAAAAATTGGTAAACATCACCTGATTAATCCCAAAAAACCTGCCTTTATTTCACCAATATATATCCCAGGCTGCTCCTCTTTTAATTCCTCCCCAAAGCTGCCGACTACCTTTGTTAATTTCAGCCGAGACTCCCCTTAATTTCCAAGCTGCTGACCACTTTTTAATCCACCAAGACTCTCCAATTCTTTGTCTCCCAAAGTCGGCTCTCCAATTGTGTATGTTCTGCAGTGCCTCCCCTCATTTTTCTCCCAATTGCATTCTGCCCTTTTCTCAATGTATATGTCTGTCAATGATAATCAAATCACCACCTTAGGTCTCTCTTTTTAATCCCTACTATGCCGAGTTCTCTTGTTCCAAAAGGAGTCTCCTTTCAATTTATGTTTAAGGCCCAATTATAATTACGTTGTAGGTTTAATAATTCAAATTGGTGCTTAACTCTCTTCAATTGTGCAATTAAATCATTGGTATCTTTGTTCTTCATTTCGTCCCCTATCTCATCTATGAATTGTTTGCAATTTAATTCTTTTCGTACGGTTTTAGTCCATTTTCTCCGTTTTATCTCCAATCGCATCCAAAATTGAGTTTTTCCTAAAATAAAAATAAAATAAACATATAAATTAGCAATATCATATCCTAAAACGCTTACAATTGTCTAACTTTAAAGCTAAGATAAGTACGAAAAATGTACTTACCAAACCCCCCAAACTTAAACCCTTGTTCGCCCTCGAATAAGATAGAATAAAACTAATGAATCCAAATAGCAAAGTACAAATATTTTTTTCATGTCAACATGTTTACCATATGCTTTAATAATCAAAATCAATTTGTACTTCAACAAGAGTTATGAATAATAAAGCAAAATAATTCTAGTTATCTCATGCCAGATTTTCAAGTGTGTGTGTGAATGTCAAACTCCTACTCATGCAACGATATACTTAAAACAATGTAGCTTATTATGAGGCAATCCCCTGACATTCTTATCATACGCCTGGGGTCTATTTCAGTCCTGGCTTTGCTCTCTCTAACGATTGTCATTCCTCCCTCTCAAAGGATTATTTTCGGGGTCCCTTCGATCAGCTTGTTTGAACTTTTGATCGTTCGGCTTGTTTGGTCTACCTCTGTTCGAGGAAAAGTTGCCTCCCTTTCTTTCGTAGGCCTTTTGATAGGCCAACATCTGAATCTCTACACACTCCTTCGTCTTATGCCTATAGTGTCTATTATAAGCGCAGTATGAGCTAGTCATTGGCTACTTGCCACCTCGGCTTCCACGTGCTTCTCCTAGGCCGGTGACAGGGGCTAGTACGGGCAAAAAGGAATGCAAGTTGGGAATAGACTTCGTAATCTCTGCTGCATAGCTAAATCCGGACCCTGGAAATGGGAGTAGAGCACCTCCGCACCTGTTTCCAGACTGGTTTTTAATACCTCCGGTTCCTAGATCACCCCGGACTGAGGTCTGGTGTTATATCTTTCCTGGGGTTAGTCCCTCAGTTTTCAACATTTCTGCTTCTGTAATGTTCTCGCAGTTGTACATCTCTTCTGTGAATCGGGCCAGATACCCTTTTAAAGATTCATTCCTTCCTTGCCTCAGATCTTGGAGTCGTTGGAGCGAGAGTTGGCCTGGCCTGGAGGAGACGAAACCATTCTTAAAGGTCATTTTCAAATCTTTCCAATTGTTGATGCTGCCAGGAGGGAGTTTTTTATACCATCGTATGGAACTTCCTTCGAGCACTAAGGCAAAGGCCTTACATTTCAACACAGGAGTAGCTCCGGCTATTTCCATATTGGCTGGTAGTTTAATAGATGATCATCAGGATCACTTCTTTCGGAGTACTTGGTTATCTCTGGCATTTCAAAATAGGTAGGCACTGGGTACCTTCGGATGCCCATAATAAAGGGGCTTATCTCCTCATCATCGTCTATTTCATATGACGAGAGCTCATCGTCATTTTCATCATGGTCAGATTTCATTGTACCATGGTATTGGTCATAGGGTGGCTGTAGCTGGTTCCAGCCCCGAGGTAATAAAGCCTGTCCATATTTAGGCCTTTGGTAGTTAGGCGGATCCCCTCATGTTTGGGAGTGAGCTTCTGCAGCTCTTCACTCCTGCCTATTTCTAGGCTCACGGAATGGTAGGTTCATTCCTTCGACTCCCGCATCATACCTATTTCTAGGCATACGACTCCATGATTGAGCCTCTTCTACCCTTCTCTCACGCCTATTCCTAGGCATGTGTGTTTGTTTCCGAGCTTCAGCAACCCTGCTCCCCCGCCTACCTAGGAACAATCCCCCAATTCGGTTAAAGACACTACTGGACCTTGAGGGGTGGCTTCTTCATGATATTCAGGTAGTTGGCTGTGTTCTTTCGGCCCAGCATACATGGGTCCTCTTCGTAGAGGAGCACAGAATTCACTTCAGCATACATTGGTGGTGCACTATAATAATATGATGCGGTGCCGGTCTCGGAAGGTGAATAATGTGGCTATGTAGAGGTGTCAATCCGGGTGGTTCGGGCCGGGGCGGCCCACCAACATAAAAGCCCGGTAACGGACCACTTGAAAAAAAGCTCGCCAGTTGGCCCATCCGGGTCAAGCCCATGCAAGTCAAGGTTCGTTCTGATTTGGCCCATATGAATAAAAACATAGATTTTTTTTCATATTTATAGCAATTTTTTGTCAAATTTCTAAATACAAAATGATTAAAACGATAAATTCATATTTATACCATAAAATATTTACATAGAATTTAAACTTATATTTTATGTTACATGAATTACTTCTAAATTTGCAAATTTAAATAAAACATAAACAAATAACAATTAAATGTTAAATGTATTTCTAATTTCTATTATCAAAGAATATTATGTTTCTTAGCTATTAGGGAGAAAAATAAGATTATACTTTAAAAGTTGTATTAGAGTTTATAGAAGAAGAGAGATTTTCAATGTTACCATATTTAATAAAAAAAAAAAAATTTCACGGCCTAGCTGGTTAACCGTGGCTTACGAAGGTTTGATCCTTGAATCGCCCCCACGGGTCACGGGTCGGCCTGCGGTCCCGGGTCGATCCGAGCCGATTTTCACGGGTCTAGTCGGCCCGTCCGTCTTGACATCTCTATGGCTGTGAGTAGTGAGGCGGTGTTGTTGGTTCATTCACTACATATCCTCTTGCCATATAGGCGTTCATGGCAACTGTCTGCTTAATTTGTTGTTTTTACATTTTCAGCATCTGAGCTGCCATGCGCATCATATCTCGTAGCATGCACCTGCTTCGGTGTCGGTGAGGAGGACTAGGCAGAGGAACTTCCTTTTTGGCATTTTCATACAGACTAGCTAGATGCATCTCCTCGTTGTCGTGTTGTTCTCCCCTACTTCTCCGAGGATTGGAATCATTGTCACTTTCACTCATGACTGTAGTGATTTACATGTGTTAGACCCTTAACCGTTGGAGAGGTAAACCAACTGTTTGGGATAATCATTACTACCTACTATAGGGGAGTGGCGCCCATCACTTCTCTTATAAAGGAACTGTCACATCTAGTCATAGTTAACAAGGAGGGTCACACATCGGTCTGACACACTATCTGGTCATTCATAGGATCGGAGTACCACTTCGGGTTGCTTCGGTTTGACATAACCAGTCTGGCTATAAAGGCCTTGGACAATGCTTAGCCCCAACATTCAATAGCCTGTGAGGTTATGGGTTCTGACACCGTTGGCAGCTATTGGGTCTTGTGTGGGCCCTTACTGATTACGTGTCATGTTCATTTAAGTATGGTCGTAACATACACTATCTTCAAAATCAGCGCACTCGTTTAGCCATTTTATTTTTAAAGTCAATAAAATTAAATTAAATCCAATTCAACTTATAGTCCAATTTCAACTTTAAAAGTTGTCCAAATTCATTACTTATTTTAAGTCCAAAAGTTTATTTATTTTTGATCCAAATCATTTTTTAATCCCAACTTCTATTTTATTCTTATTATGACCCAAAGTAATTTTAATTCAATTAAATCCCTCCTTAACCATATTTTGGGAAAATCGATTTTAATTAGCAACATTTTGACCTACATTGTTCTCCAAACATGGGAGATCCTATTCCAAACCCTTTCCCCATTTTCACACGTTTCCTCAATTAGCATATTTCCATTTTCGTAGTCATTCCCAAAATCTTCCCTAAAATAATATTTACCCTAAACTACCATAATTAACACCAAATCAAAACTTATATCCCACTCTCCCCCACTCACGACACACACAGGCAGAGAAATTACAACAATTTCTCGGGTATGAATCTTCTTCTTCCCTCCAATCATTCAATCTCGGTTTAGGCTGGTTTTTATTGAATTGAAACTCATCCATAACACATTTGCACCCCTCTTCCAACACAACCCCGTCTCGAACCACCCAAATGGACCTGAGAAGTGACGTGTACCGATGATGAATGCCAACTAGATACTGGACACACCACCAAGGCTAGTGTGACTTTTCTGTTACTATAAGACTTCTCTTAAGACACCATGATTTAAAAAAGAAAAAAGAAAAAAAATTGACAGAATTTCCTTTAAATATTAGATATAACCTCCCTGTAACAAAATCAACAAATCCTCAAACAATCACATGTATAATACTGAGAATCAATATTCCTTCACATCATCATATAAAAAATTAAAAGAGCTTGTGCCTACCCATTTAGTTTCTACTATATATCATTAATTCCTCTTGCAATTAATACATCAAAATAGCAGTCTAATCAACTAGGTACTTGACAAAACAACAAACTCAAGAGTGGACCGAGTTTAATATATACATGAGTCCCAAAAGAAGATACTACATATGATGAAGACTTAAAACATATAACTAAATGATCTTGTGGCTCTTGGTTAGGCTTTTCAACGTCCCCTCAAAACTTAAAAGTATTCTGGTAGGGAAAGATGTGACGAAAATATGAGATTTTAACTCAGTGAGTGGAGAGTTTGAAAACTAGTCATACTTTTCTCATTTATATTTCTTTATAAAATCACTATTTGTATTGTAACTATAACTTTTGATTGACATAATAAAATGTTTTACTTATTTTGAAAAGTACGTTTAGCTGAAATGAGAATGTGCAAATGCTAAAATCCTGGCATAAATAGTAATAACTATTTGATCATACTCAAAATTCCATCGAATTGTATTGAGAAGCTGAATTACTTTTCTATGAATAAATGTATTATAATGCACTGAAAAAGAATCACATCAAAGTGTACCCAATAAACAGCTTTACTCAAGTACAGAGTATCGATGTACAAGGCAAAGTCATTCAAATCTAATAAGTTGATAATTTTATAAACTGTATCATATGCGCATAGACTTCCCCAAAGGTTAAAGTACTATAGTACACAGCCCAAAGCCTATATGTGCACAACGGTGGGTCCCAAAAACCTCTGATAATCTAATAATCTAGTCATAAACTGTGAAAATGAATTCACATTAGTGAAGAGCGGGTAATCTCACCTGAGTACTTTCTGATGGTTTTTCAACAATAATAATTTACATGTAACGAATTTTTTTATAAAATAATGTACTAAATTAATAATTTGGTTAACTTGAAATTTTAAAAGAAGAAATCTAAAATCATACATTTAGATTGGTATATGTGAAAATTGGTAACTTTTATAACTTGTCTACTTAATTGAAATCATAAAGCATATAGAAAATTTATGCTATCAAATAGTGAAATTTAACTTTGTTGAAAATAAATTTCTCCATTTACAGAGATTGTAGTAGAAACCTAATTCGCTTGATAAGTCTAACCAATCTTCGTGTCGCCTCTTGAAATTTATATCAAAACCTCGGATCAACTCAAATATTTACAATTATTGAATAAATTCCCAAAATGAAATAACATCCTACACAATAGCCACAAATCTCATATACCTCCAACATTGCATCCAACAAACTTTCTCTTATGCGAAATATAGTCTTATTATGGCTAATATAATCTTCATTTAACTAATACTTCAAAGAAATGCTTAATGACACCAAAACCCCTTTCCAAAGAAACTATAAATTGACTAAAACTTTGTAACGCCCCGAAATCCGTAAAACCCGAGACACTACTTCGTTCTATAAAAACTAACTTTTGAATAAAAATTTTATTGCGGAAGATAACTAAATTTCAAACATCACATTTATTTATTGAAAATTGTAACGGTAACCCAAATTTAAATAAATCATTTGAAGCAATACATGAAATTATAAATAACGGGGTTCATAAAGCATGACTTAAAAAAATAACTTCTATTAATGGTTTGCATTACTGTCCATCATTCGCCACCGTCTCCAAAATCTGCAAAAATTGTTGAAATAACGGGTGAGCATTTCAAAGAAATATTCAGTAGACTCATTGTCAATAATTAATTTATAAAATAATTGAACTCGTATTTATGCAAATAATACAGTGACATTTTGTTCTTAATCATAAGCATCACATAGTGAGTGCAAATGAAACTTTATTGTCTTATCTCATGCAATAAAGCATATAAGTTATGACATGCATAACATAAATTTCTAAATTTATCATATAAGAGATATTCTTGTCTTGTCTCATGCAATTAAACATATAAATCATATAAATTCACATAAAACATGCAATTATAATTTAAACTAGTTAGTAGGGGCAAGTCTACTTCAAACTTACGAGTTTTAAAAGAGTGGAGCGAGAAGAAATAAGATTTGAGGACTAAATAATTTTGAAGAAACTGGAATTTAAGAATTTAGGGGCTGAAATAATATTTTCAAGAACTTAAGGGCTGACTAGGGATATTTTAAAACTGCAGGGGCTGAATAAGATGTTTTGAAAACCAGAGACTGAAATTAAACGCTTAAAAAGTTGCAAAGATTAAATAATTATTCATTCAAAACTCAAGGACTAAAAGGATAATTTGTCAAAACATAAAATATAAACATATATCTCATTTCTCTCTCTCTCTCTCTCTCTCTCTCTCTCTCTCTCTCTCTCTCTCTCTCTCTCTCTCTCTCTCTCTCTCTCTCTCTCTAAAATCGGTAGAGAAGAGAGGAGGTGAGGCGAAAAGGGGAGGGCCTCTGCCCCTCTCTCCAGTCCACGTCGCCGGCGAAAATCCGGCATTGGTACCGCCGTCGAGTGGCGACGGTGAAGAGGTGAGTGCGGGTGTATGAAAAAAATGAAGTTTTGGGCAGTTTGGGGTGTTAAGACCGAGGAAAACCATGGTGATTTTCCGGCACAATTCCGGTCAACTAGGGGCGGCGATGCGGTAAAGGTAAGTTATTGGGCAAGGTAAGTTATTGTGAATGTAGTGCTAGGATCTAGAATCTATTTTAAATTCCAATTCTCACACTTTGGTTCAAATAATTATCAACAATTTATATGCATGAAGATCAATGTTCCAAAATTGGTTAAAACCTTCTTTCGAACATGAATTAACACATTTTCTTAAATGTAACGCACCTATATTTCTATGATGAATGCGAACATGTAGGAAAGCCCCCCCCAAAAAAAAGTCCATGAACAATTCAAGATCTCATAAAGCATAGTGGTATATTTCTATCCCTATCGAACTTTATGGTAATTAAAACAAGTCTAACGAATTCCTAATTTTTCGAACTTAAGAAAATGCCACAAATATCATATAATCATTGCACATCTAATTATAGATGCATTAAAATTCAAATTAATTGCTGAATAGAAATTGTGTCAACTTAAACAAACCAAAAGCAAAATATAGAATTTACATCATGATCGTAACACATTAAAAGTTTAGCCTAGATATATATTTAAGGGACATTTGCATGGATGACCAAAAAATGCATAATGCCAAAAAATGTGACAACTTTTGAAAATGAGCTAAAAAATGACTAATTTTACCATGAAAAGTCCAATATGCCCTCACTCAACTAGAAGGCAAAAATGGAATCATGCAAGTGGACTCAACATATGATTGATGTGATGTACATGACATTCCATAACTACCCAATGGACAAAGAAATAAGCCAATGGATAAAAGAGTGACCCAAATTTTATTTTTTTTTAAAACCAATTGAAATAAAACGAAAATTTCAATTTCTTTTCTTCTACTTCATATGAACACTATCTTTGTTGCACCACAAGACTATTCACTCAAACTCCATTAACACTTGAAGAAGATATAATTTGAAGCTTGAAATTCCATTTTCAAAGGTAAGCATTTTTGTAACATATGATATATCGACATTAATTATGGACAATTCCAAAGGTCACCATTCTTGTAACATATGAATATGGGCATTTAATACATTGATGTTTTATTAATCATTCATGATTCCACTTTTTAGATCTTGAGACCCATACATTTAGATTTGGTTGATAATAAGTGTAATCATAAATGCCTAAAGATCTTTCTTTGTTGTCATATTGTTCATGTGTTTAAGTATTGTGGTAGTTGAGCATTGATGGAAACATTAATTTCTGTCGAAATTTTACAGCAAGAACCCTAATTTTGGAATTAAATACGCACGGAGGGTCTTGTTCGACATTTAAAAACTGTGGGAACTGACAATTTTTAAATGTCGAAACTGACATTTTAACCAGTCGGGAATCCCAGAAACAAATCTATACCATGACCAACTGAATGCGAGGTTGTCTAATTTCATTTTCAATTCGATTTTGTGAAATGCATCAATGTTTGACTTACGTATACTGTTGTTTCAGGAATGAGTGCTAATTTGCGATTCATCATCTCGTATGTCGGAGAGTTTGTGAATGTAGATGATGAATGGAAGTGGCGTGGGAACAAGACTACATCTATTGTGGTCCCTAGCGATATCAGGGTGGAAGGACTAATTGAACGGTTGAATGTGAAGCTCCCACCTACTAATGTTTATAGTGACATGTTATTGCAATTCAAGGTGCCTAACATGAACATACCACCGGTCGAAATTCAGGAAGAGGAAGATTTGAAATGGTACTTAACCATTCACAGAGAAACAACTCTATGTGTTACTGCTATCGAAACACCTGCTCGTTTAGCGGATGCAGTTATGGACATTAGTTGCCAACAAAATCACTGTCATGCAGGAGTTGAATTTAGACCAGTAGACATAACCATGGTAGATGATAAGTGTATTTTATCCACTTATTTCTATCCTAAAAGTAGGATTTTATATGTTTGTTTTAGAATATTTTTTATTTATTTTGTATTATTTGTTTATATTTCAGAAATAATCCCGAAGTAGAGAAAATAATGGAATTGAAGCAAAAACAAACAAATTGGATGATAAAAGAACCAAAGTATGCAAATCAAGAATGGATGAAGTAGATCAAGAGCTAAATTGAAAGAAAAGTCAAAGAAAGAACAAAATTGAAAGAAATTAGGAGTTCAAGGACTAACGTATACAAATCAAAAGAAGAAGGACCAAATTGCAAATATTCAATAGTTGATTCGGATCAAGATAAGGTACTTGAGGACTTTTAGGAGTCAATTGGATGCAATTAGAAGGCAAAAAGGAATGAAATATGGTAAGAATATTACCATAAATTCATTTCAATCAAACAAGGTCTTCGGGCAGATTTTTAGTCAGACATTGAAACCTAATTTCGGGGAAATAAACGTTCGAATTGGGAAAATCCTATTTCAAGAAGAATTGTAGCCCTTTACGTTATATTTCTAACAGACTTTGAAGTACTACAATTAGATAATCGAAATGAAAGATATGATCAAAATACTAAATGCTGTGCAATAAAAGGATGATGACCAAATTGCTGAAATTTAAAGAAGAAAATTGTTGCTGCCGATATAACCGTGCGGCCGCACGGTTGAAAAAGCGTGCGGTCGCATGGCCAAAAAAAATCAGCGACTGAAGGTTGGCTTTTCGAGGCTACGATCACGAATTTTGAACCGTGCGGTCGCACGGTTGTCCCGACTGGGCCTCAGCTCGGCTTTTGGCGTGGAATTCAACAGTTTTCTCCTCAATTAACCTAATTCTCGGGAAAATCTATAAATACCAGACCTAAGGCTCGAGAAAGGGGGCTCCCAACTTGCTAAATTCATTCCAAAACGCTGTCGAAGTTCCGAGGGATCCAAACTACGCCAAGATCAAGATTGGAGCACAAAGATCAAGAATATGAACGGGGTGACATCTTTTCATACTTCTTGTGATTTATTTTCGATCATGTATTTAGACTAGATTTTTATTGTTAGAATTGTGATGAAGCATTAATTTATTGATTCCATGTTTTGACTTTATATTTATATTATGCAATTTATGAGATTGATGCAATTAATTACGTTTTTAATTCTCATCTATGATTGTGGACGCATAATTATTGATGCTTGTGATAGAGTTCTATGTTCGAAAGAGTAGGAATCTATTAGACCTTGATTAATTGTCGCGAAGTCCGATAGGGGATAGAAATATACCCTTATGCTTCATGTTATCCTTAAAAGTGTTCATAATTCGTTAATGCTTTTCTACATGTTTGGATTGGTCATAGAAATATAGGCTCGTCTCTTGTAGGAAAATGTGTTTATGCATCGCTCGAAAGGGGACATAAATAAATATAGGAACACGAATTTTCAATACTCATACCTTGTTATTAAATGTTTAAGTCAAATACATGGTTGATATGTTTAATGTGGATTCATAATTCTAACATATTCATCTCATCGTTTTAACAAATCAAGTTTTCTTATTTTCTTTAGTTTACTTTTTAATTTGTTTTTCAAAATCAAAATTCCCAAATCCTAAGTTTTTCTTGTTCTGGTTAAGGTAGTAATCTAAAAATACGATTTAAAACAATCTCTGTGGGATCGATAATTGGACTAAAATCCACTTTATTACTTGTGCGACCCGTGCACTTGCGGAGAGCGAACAAGTTTTTGGCGCCGTTTCCGGGGATTGTTATTTAAATTTATTCTTAGATTACTTTCACTAATTCGGACTTTTTACCGCTTTATTTTTATTTTTAGTTTATTTCTGTTATTTTTAGTTTCTTTTTAGTTCGTTCACTATTTTTCATGTTTTGTTCTTAGGTCTTGATACTTGACATTCGAGATGGCTGTGGTTGACTTCAACGCAATGTCTGTACGTGATTTCCTCATAAGGGAACAACTATTGATAGCTGAAGGAGTTGAAGAGGATGATATGCTAGTAGCAGATTTTATCATAGGAGAGCGACTACGAGATTTAAAAGCCAAATATGAAGTTAATGAAGCTATCCTGGATACATTACCTACTTCATTATTTGTCTCACTCTCAACTAAATTTGATGTGCTTGATTTGCCATGTGAGGTGTTTCTTTTACCAAGCGTAAATGAACATCAATTAAGGGAATCACCTCTACCGGGCTTTCAACAAACAGACCAAGAGGAAAATAATTGGCATGAAGATGCCACCGTCTCATTGTCAACAATTCAGGATCTGGACATCAAGCTCAATGAAACCTCAATCAAAGAAGAAAATCATATGGAAATAGAGGAGTTGATCACAATAAGGGAAACAAAAACAGAGACATTGAAAGATGCAGACTGTATGTAGCGGTCGAAAATTTTCTATGACTTATTTAAATAAATAATTATTTTAAAAACGTGTCGCTACGACTTTGTCCATTTATTTTAAAACACGTGTTCGTCTAGCCTACGAAGTAAAATTTTATTTTAAATTTATCTTAGTCAAATTCCAGTCCAATTAAAGTGAATAATTTTCAGTATTTATCCTTAAGTCCAAATTTCAACTGTTTTAATCCAATCCAACATCTCGAGCCCAAATGTTTTACCGATCATTCAAGTCCTTTTAAAAACCCAATAAGTCACTTCTTGGCCCAACCAATTCAACAGCTTCTTCCTCCCCAAGTTTTCCTTACACAATCGATACTCATTTCCAAAATTCTTACAAGTTTTCCATAAACCAAGATTTAACCTAAACTACCATGTTTAACACCTAAATCAACTATTAATTAAACCTCCCAACCTCATTATCGAAAACACGCAACCGCCTCCAGTAAAGGTATTCCCCCTCTCAACTGCTGCACACCAATCCCACAATTCCAAACCATCTCCCCAGCCACCATTTCATGAAATCAGCCACCACCATCGAGCCACTGTCGAACCCCACACACATCAAAACTGAACCTCCAATCAAAAATCCGTCAACCACAACCCACTGCTCAGATCATTTTTCACCACCGACAGTCACAGCGCCACCACCTCGCTGCCAAACCGCCACCTCCATCACCTGCATCAATCCAACACCTCACTGTCCATACCCAAATTAAACATCAACAATATCACAACCACCTCAAATCGACCGCCCCTGCCACAATCCCAAATTCTACCACCCCGTTTCCAAAAATCGAGTTTTCCACCATAGACAATCCCACAAAATTATCTCCACTGCAAACCAACATCATCAACATCCTCGTGTCATTGCCAAAACCGAACCACCACCGCGTCGGAATCGCGGCCTCCAACTCGCAATTTCATCAACACCGCACCTACTGCCCAACTCCAATCCGACCCCAAATTCACAAAAATCAAACCCAAAACCCAAGAATAAACTAAGCTAACAAACTTACCTCAATCATCAACCGTATTATCACCGAAAAACCCATGATTTCTGATCCTTCAAGCCCCGGTTTCACACCCTAAACCCGCACCAAATCCGGCCAAACACCCACTGGCGCCACCACGCGAAGGTGGCGCTGTCGTAGGTTCGGCCTTCCGGGGGTCGTGGTGGAACGGGAGAAGCCCTCCCCGTCGCCTCCCTCTCTTGCCTCTTCTCTGAAAAACGAAAATGAAGAGAGAGAGAGAGAGAGTTAAATTTGTTATATTTTGATTTTGAAAAATTACCCCTTAGGCCCCAAGTTTGAAAAGTGATCATTTCAGTCCCGCAAGCCTCAAAATCATTCAATTCGGTCTTTACCATGTTTAAAATATCTTATTTCAGCCACTACTCTTAAATTAAGTTATTTCAGTCATTTAGTTTTAAAATATTTTAATTCAGCCCTTTAGTTTTTTTTAAAGTATTATTTCGATCCTTTAAGTTTTGTAATGTTTTATTTAACTCTTAAGCTTTGCAAATAATTTACCTTAGCCCCAACTATTTCAAAAATGAAAGTAATTAGTCCCAAATATATTTAAATTATATAAGTCAGCCCATTAATATTTGAAAAGTCTATTTTAACCCCTAAACTTTATTTATTCACTTTAATAGTTTAATTTTTGAAATACTAAATTTATTTAATTTTTATTTTGGGTAGACGATACACTTGGTGATTTAGAAGATTGACGTGATTTCAGCTTTACTTTCAAACTCGTGATTTAAGGTAGACTCGCCTCCACTAATTAGTTTAAATTATAATTTACATGCCTTATGTGAAGTTACGTGAATTATATGTTTTGTTGCATGAGACGAAAATATCTCTTATGAGATAAGAATGAGAAATGATGTTATGCATAATTTACTTGCTTAAATGCATGAGACGAGACTACCCACACCCTATGATTTTTTTAAAGAGCCTTTGATTTTATTTAAAATAGCCTATGATGATGATGATGATGTCACAGTATGATTGCATAATTACATGTTAAATTATTCTGTAAATTAATTATTGGCGATGAGTCTACTGAGTATTTCTTTCGAAATCTTCATTCCATTTTTTAACAGTTTTTGCAGATCTCGGGAATGGCGGCGAATGAAATGGCAGCACTGGCAAATTAAATAAAAGATGATGTTTATTTGACAAACTTTCTGAATGTTACTCGTTAAACTATTTATCGTTAATTTTATTTAAATAATTGAGACACAAGTTTTTATGAATTGTTCTATATTTAATTTAATTAAGTTCCCGCTGAAGTTTTCAAATGATGAATGTGATGCTTTGAATTAAATTTATTTTCCGCAATAAAGTCAATTTTAAAGGACGAAGTGGCGTCCCGGGCTCCGCGGAATTCGGGGCGTTACACTGTACCATGCAATCCTCCAACTCCATTGACTGCGCAATAATTGATTTCGTCATTGGCACAGACGAGATGATTGAAGTTTATGTATTGAAGTTTGAATCAGTTTGTGACATCAAGATACATGACATAGGAAAAGTGAGCTTTTGGAGTAGGAATGAAAATTGGTACAAGTTCAACCGACACAAGCAAAGAAGGTCATCAAAAGCCTTGTTTAAAGTTCCTTGAACGACCAACGCAATTTGCAAAAAGTCTAGCTCTAGACTATAAATTAAGCGCTTGTTGGGAGGCAACCCAATTTTTCAAACCCTTTTCTTTAGTTATTTTGTTTATTGCTTTTGAGTTATTTTATTGCTTGATTGTTGTTTAGTTACTTGAAATTGCATTTTAGGTGCACCAGTGTATTTAGAGTGCATGCATTGAGTTGTTATGTGCTTTAGATAATTCTAGTATTCTATTTTGCACATTCTTGCACTTTTAGTTTCCATTTCATTTCCATTTGTTTTGCTGCTTTTTATCACAATCTTCCACTTGAGAATCTAGCTTAGGACATGTACATATAGTTTAGAAGTTGGTTGCATGCATTTGGATGTGTTTAGGGGTCGAAAACGGAGTCCAAAATCGAAAAATGAAAAAAATTTCAGGACACTACCTTTTATACTGTGCGGTCGCACGGTGATTAAACCGTGCGGTCGCACAGTTCAATACTGGACAGTTTCGGCAGATTCATTTATATGTTGAATTCTCTCATTTTAACCACTTTCAAACCCGTTTTACCTCCCCCAAATCATCCCACATTGAGTCCCCAATTAGTCCACATTACTTGCACATCATTTTAACCCTATTTCATGTCTTGGATTGCATCATAAACATTCAAGAGGTATGAATTTCTACACAATTTCACAAAATCATGCATGATCTTTTATTCCTCATTCTTTTTATAGATTGTGAAATTGTGAATAGTTGATAATGGGTTTAGGCTAGAACTTGGAGTATTGAATTGTGTTTATTAGGTGAAAATTTTTGGCTTAATTCAAGTCTCCAATTTTATGAATTTCTTGATTTCTTAATATGCACGCGAGGTGTTTGATTAAATGTTTCAATGAGGTTTTTGTTGAGTTTTGGCAAATCTTTTTGGATGATCACCCTCACTACATGTTAAGCATCATTTGTGCATCATCCATTCATTGTTTACACAGATTTAAGGCATAGAACTCAACATGAACATCTTTGCACTACAAAGAACTTCATTGCAAGGCCATTGCAAGGCATCACAGTACCACTGCACCTGTTTTCAGCTTCACTGCACCTACTTTGTCGCATCCTTTCATGACCCAAATGAACTCCAAATCTGCTGAATTTTTGATATGTTGTAGACCAAATTATGTACTTTCATATGGCCGGGACATGTCTCGGGAAATTTTCACTTTTTCGAGGCGATGTCAAGGGTTGAAAATCAGTGGTCGACCACTTTTCAAAATTTTCAAAATTTTTCTAAGTCCTAGTTTGGGTGTGTTGTGTTGATTTTCTTTAGTTCCTATGTGATAATTATGCTTCTAATGATCATTAATGTTTATTTGCAAGGAACATATCATCATGGGACAATTCACGTCAAACATGGAAAAGGAAGTAAGGGATCATTTCATCCAACAAAACATTCAAGTCAAAGCTTCAAAAATGGGAACACCAACTCTCCAAACCCGGGAAATACATTAACCCTCTTTGTTCTTTCTGTATTTATTTTCTTTATTTGTTTTGAATACATTGAGGACAATGTATGATTCTAGTTTGGGGGTGGGAATCTCATTTATGTGCTTTCATATACACATTCATTCGATTTTGGGTAGAAAATTCAAAAAAAAAAAAAAAAAATGAAAAATGTAAAAAAATCATAAAAAGTGAAAATTTTGAAAAATTTTGTTGACTTATTTATTGCTTATGACATGATTTGATTTGAATTTTGTACTTTAGTTAGAAAATTGGACAACATGTGAACAAAAATTTTCTTAAACATTCATCCATGTAAGACTTTAATCAAATTGGAGCACATAGCCAATTTCAAATAATGACTTGTGTAAGGAGATGCTTGATATTTGTGGGGTAAACTTGTGAAATTTGCACATAGAACTGACTGTAAAATCCCAAGCCTTTAGAAATTTAGATCCCGACCTGAAATGTAGAACCAAACTGCTCAAGCAGTTTGGGGTGGGAAGGTTAGATTGAGTATGCATTGGTAGATTGAGGATTTGAACTTTTTAATTTTACATCTTTAGTATAAGGGGTTTCAATAAACGGGTATAAACCATCATAACCAGCATAAAAACTGAAAAATGCTGAAGGTCTTATTCCGCTCTTCAAATGCCTTTTTGACTCGAGCAAGTAAGTCTGAGGGATTCTCTGAATCTGGTACCCTAAGCTCAACTGAGTTGGGAGCTTCCGACCTAAAGCTCACTACAGGGGTCATCTAGAAAGCAAGTACGGAGAGTGGACTTACACATAAGACGTTAAAACATCTTTAACTTTTCTTTTTAAGCCTTTATGACTCGAGTAATTAAGTCTGAGGGGTTCTTTGAACCTGGTACCCTAAGCTCGACTGAGTTGGGAGCTGCCGACCTAAATCTCGCTACAGGGGTCATATAGAAAGCAAGTATGAAAAGTATTGCACAAAGATGGTAAAAGACAAGGACATTAAAAGAAAAAGTCGTCCATATGAAAAAAAATGGAATAGAATGGTATAAGCTTTGTTGATTGAAATTCCTAACACTTTGTTAATTATTCTTGGTCTGTCGTGCATACTTGTCTAATCCTAACTGCCTTGTGTGGAAAAATGCGATTTATACATGTTTAGAAACCACATCAATAGGAAAGACCTCGGGATATGAGAGAAAAGCAGTGAGGTTGTGCTCATCCATGAGAAGGTAAGGAAAATCAAAAGAAAATCATTGTTGACCACATGGGATTCGGGCTTACTCTTGCATAAAAAATCACACATTGTCAAGTTTATTTTTGCATAAGTTTGCGGTTGATTTTGGCTATTCACACACACACAATGAGGTTGAGCATCAGATGAATGAAAATATTTTATGTTGTTCATATTTCTTTTTCTAAAGTGAATCGTCAATTTGGATTATTGAAGCGCATGGTAAATAAGTTGACAAAAACAAAAATATTTTTTAATTTGCATTTTTATTTTTATAGTTTATTTTTGTTTTTTTTTCGAGGACGAACAATAGTTCTAATTTGGGGGTGTTGATAAGTGTATTTTATCCACTTATTTCTATCCTAAAAGTAGGATTTTATATGTTTGTTTTAGAATATTTGCTATTTATTTTGTGTTATTTGTTTATATTTCAGAAATAATCCCGAAATCGAGAAAACAAGGGAATTGGAGCAAAAAAAAGCAAATTGGATGATAAAAGAACCAAAGTATGCAAATCGAGAATGGATGAAGTAGGTCAAGAGCTAAATTCAAAAAGAAAGTTCAAAGAAAGAACCAAATTGAAAGAAATTAGGAGTTCAAGGACTAATGTATACAAATCAAAAGAAGAAGGACCAAATTGCAAATATTCAATAGTTGATTCGGATCAAGATAAGGTACTTGAGGAATTTTAGGAGTCAATTGGATGCAATTAGAAGGCAAAAAGGAATGAAATATGGTAAGAATATTACCATAAATTCATTTCAATCAAACAAGGTCTTCGGGCAGATTTTTAGTCAGACTTTGAAATCTAATTTCGGGGTAATAAACGTTCGAATTGGGAAAATCCTATTTTAGGAAGAATTGTAGCCCTTTACGTTATATTTCTAACAGAGTTTGAAGTACCTCAATCAGATAAGCGAAATTAAATATATGATCAAAATACTAAATGCTGTGCAATAAAATGATGAGGACCAAATTGCTGAAATTTAAAGAAGAAAATTGTTGCTGCCGATATAACCGTGCGGCCGCACGGTTGAAAAAGCGTGCGGTCGCACGGCCAAAAAATCAGCGACTGAAGGTTGGCTTTTTGAGACTGCGATCGCGCACTTTTGAACCGTGTGGTCGCACGGTAGTCCCGACTGGGCCTCAGGTGGCTTTTTGCGCGAAATTCAGCAGTTTTCTCCTCAATTAACCTAATTCACGGGAAAATCTATAAATACCAAACCTAAGGCTCAAGAAAGGGGGTTCCCAACTTTCTAAATTCATGCCAAAACGCTGTTGAAGTGCCGAGAGATCCAAACCACGCCAAGATCAAGATTGAAGCACAAAGATCAAGAATATGAACGGGGTGACATCTTTTCATACTTCTTGTGATTTATTTTTGATCATGTATTTAGACTAGATTTTTGTTGTTAGAATTGTGATGAAGCATTAATTTATTGATTTCATGTTTTGACTTTATATTTATATTATGCAATTTATGAGATTGATGCAATTAATTACGTTTTTAATTCTCATCTATGATTGTGGACGCATAATTATTGATGATTGTGATAGAGTTCTATGTTCGAAAGAGTAGGAATCTATTAGACCTTATGCTTCATGTTATCCTTAAAAGTGTTCATAATTCGTTAATGCTTTTCTACATGTTTGGATTGGTCATAGAAATATAGGCTCGTCTCTTGTTGGAAAATGTGTTTATGCATCGCTCAAAAGGGGACATAAATAAATATAGGAACACGGATTTTCAATACTCATATCTTGTTATTAAATGTTTACGTCAAATACATGGTTGATATGTTTAATGTGGATTCATAATTCTAACATATTCATCTCATCGTTTTAACAAATCAAGTTTTCTTATTTTCTTTAGTTTACTTTTTAATTTGTTTTTCAAAATCAAAATTCCCAAATCCTAAGTTTTTCTTGTTCCGGTTAAGGTTGTAATCTAAAAATACGATTTAAAACAATCTCTGTGAGATCGATACTTGGACTAAAATCCACTTTATTACTTATGCGACCCGTGCACTTGCGGAGAGCGAACAGTAGAACATATAGTCACTAAGGCCAATGAGAATGCAACGGCCAATATTGTTTGTGATGCATTCGAAGACACTTCGCATGATAATGTAGATAGACCATTTTTGTGTCAGATAATGTGGACAATGATATACTGAGTGCGGATTCTCTATTTGCACCTAACTACACAAACGGGGATATGCACGATGGGGTAGAGCATGTAGACACTTCCGATCTTGCATCTAATCAAATTTATATGAACAAGAGCCTGTTGTACAAAAAACTGCGACTTCTTGTGTTGCGGGAGAAATTTCAGTTACGAGTTCAGAGATCTTGGACAAATGTATTACATGTTGTTTACATCGACTGTAACTGTAAGTGGATGTTACGTGCATCGGTCGTTAAAGGTTCACATGTCTTCATGATTCAAAAATTCTGTGACTTGCATACGTGTTCTGTGGACTGCCGATGTCACACTGTTAAACATGCTACCAGTTTGATCGTGGCCAAACACATCAAGTGTAGATTGAATGACCCCAACAGGCCATATGCTCCTAAGGTAATCATCCGCGATGTGGAACGTGAAATCAGCGTACAAATTAGTTATAGCAAGGCCCGAAGGGCAAAGGAATCAGCTCTAAATTTGTTGAGGGGAACACTTGAGGAGAACTTTCAAAAACTTGCCTCATATTGCCATGTTCTAGGCAAAAAAAACCAAGGAACTATTACGCACATAGAAATCGATTCAAGCAACAAGTTTCACTACTTCTTCTTGTCTTTTAGTGCAAGCATACGTGGATATCTGCACTTCCTCCGTCCTATAATCTGCATTGATGGTAGTCACTTGAAAGGTCCATACAAAGGAACCCTTCTACTAGCAACTGCTCAGGATGGCAATAAACAAATATATTCATTAGCTTGGGATGTTGTGGACGGGGAAACAAATAAGTCATGGAATTGGTTTTTGTCCAAGTTGAAGGACCTCATACCAGACTCCAAGGATCAGGTATTTGTATCTGATAGGAAAAAAAGTATTGAGAAGGTAATCATCAATTTATTTCCTCTGTCTCATCACGGTAGTTGCATGTGGCATATTGAGAAGAATTTAATTCAGCGATATAGTAATGCTAGCGCAACTTTTCTCTTCAAAAAAGCTGCCACAACGTATCGACTAGAAGAATTTGACAGGCTAATTGGACAAATAAGAACGGTTAGTCCGCGAGCGGAGTCCTACTTGGAGAAGGTTGGGTTTGCATTTTGGTCTCGAGTACATTTCACCGGGAATCGATACAACATTATGACCAACAACAATGCAGAAAGTTTGAACGCAATATTGAGACATGCACGTGGCTTATGCATCACATGTCTAGTAGAACACATTCGTAGTACTATGCAAAGGTGGTTTTATGATCGCTGTCTATCCTCATCACAATGCACTACACAACTAACTACGAGAATGGAAGAAGAGTTACGCATAGCATTTGAATCCGGTACAAGATTGCGGGCACATGAGCTGACTGAGAATCTGACTCGAGTTTATATACCCACTGAGACTCACCTCGTTCATTTTGAGGAAAAAACTTGCACGTGTGGAGAATTTCAAGTACACCTTATGCCGTGCTCTCATGGTACCTGTGCCACCTGTTCACTGGGTAGGTCTCTCTATGACCTTTGCTCCCATTATTACACAGTCGAGAACTGGAGATGTGCATATGCAGAGGCAATCTATCCAGTGGGTAATGAAGTTGAGTGGAATGTGCCCTCAAATATTCGTTCGGTGCAAATATTATCACCAAATGTACGTCGACCGCTAGGAATGCCACCAACACAAAGAAATTGGTCATGTTTCGAGGCAACCCTGACAGTGAGAAAATGTTCGAGATGTGTACGAGCTGGGCACAATCGTGCGACATGCACAAATCCAATCGGGGGAACTCGTGCTTAATTCGGTACATTGGTGTTTTGTATCACAATTAGGCATGTTCAGATATGCACTATAGCACTATTCTAGGGAGATACAAGCTGTATGAAGTTATCACACCTGTGACATTTATGTACCTCGATCTGCACCTATCTATGTTATAATTCTGTTGTAATCAACTGTCGATTCTGACAGATAGGTTCTGTAATTACCGACAGGTTTACATTGTGTGCATTATACTTTCCCTAACATCAACACATTGTCATGCCACTGGCCACACGAAAATTATAAATGATTTACTAACAAACCATTGTGTGCGTTTATCTAGGAGGGAAACACAAAAACACATATATTTGTAGCAATCCACCGTGGAACCCAACAAATGAGAATTGTAATTCCCGACACTTGTAATATCCATGTATGTGATGTCGCCAACCATGAACAAAATTGGAATGACATTTTCCACACATATACGTTAAAGGATTCTAGCACACTAAGTGAACACAAGAACGTAAAATATTATTTTAGTCCAAGGCTATCTAGAAAACTCATTCAATAATCATCAACAACAGACTCATCACTTGCATTTCCTTGATTTACCTCCTCATCCGAACTAATTACAATTACTTCTTGCGGAGGATATGAATGTTCCTCTTCCGAACTCCCCGCTTCATCGACGTAAGGAACCATGTAGTTGAAGACCTCCTCTACAATCTCTTCATAGGGAAGTGCAAACGGGCTAACAACTTCATCCAAGTCGGGAAAGGGAATAGGCTGTATAGTTGACCGAGATATCACAGGAGGGACATCATCATCATCGGACTCTATGACAATAGGGAAAAGGGTAGAAGAGCCCGGAACTGGTGGGGAGTCCCTCACATCCTCTATGACTATAGGGAACAGTGGAGAAGAACCTGGAATTGGTGGAGAGTCATTAACATTGCCATTGACCATAGTAGAGCCAGAGGAAGCCATTTGTGATATTCAACTTGCTGGAGATAGAGTAATATGTTTTAAACACAAGTTGTCCTTTATATACAAGTGTTGTGCATATGGTTTTGATAACTCAATGTTGTCAACCACCTTAAAACTTAATTATAAGTGTGAAGTACCTGATAGCATAATGACTGTCATAGTACTTAATCACAGCAAATTTCCTGCAACATCACTCATTCAATCACACTTCAGTGATTGACTGACAATGCAGATGACAAATATTCATTTTGGTGACTTTAGGCTGAAAATACTATCTGTACAGAAATTAATTATAAAGTACCATTGGACTGATGTTCTCCACTACAAGTGCATACACTACATTCAATGCTGTTAACACTCAGGAAAAATACCATGACATTCGATGACAATATTCCTTTATTGTAAAACATTGCTCATAGTAATCCCTGTACAAAGCACAAAATTTACAAATAGGAGGATTGAAACCATCCCAATATAATTTCAACTTAAATGCACATTACCATTCTACATTCAAAATCATCGAATGTCAAGCCCACTTACAACAAGGATTCCAACAAATTTTCATTTAATTCGGAATATGCACATTCAAAAATACCAATGATGTTGTCAAAGCAAAAAATGGCCAGATTAAAGTCATCCTACACAGCTAATCTGAGGAGTTAATTTCATAGACCTCTTCCTCCCTGACCTTGTGAATGGCGATCGTGTGCTGACGAATGGCACCCTTGTGTGTGTCGAACGTCTTTTCCCTGTATTGGTTGGTCGGACATCTACTAGCTCTTCATTTAACGGGGCCACGGCATTGTCTTCCAATGGAACTAGTGAAGCTGCAATAGTAACGTAGAGAATTTGAACTTTTTTGTGTATACAAAGTACAGTCAAAACATTAATATTTTAATCAATATTCGTAAAGCACAATATTACCGGTGTATTCTTGAAAAAAGCCTCGTAGGTGCGTTGTTGTGGCTGCTTCTTAGCTGTCCAACTAAGAATTCGTGGCGTTCGAATTCCTAGACACTTGGCAAAGCATTCACCTAGTTCAAGGACAGCCTCGTATGCCCATATCTGCCATGAAATGTAAACAATTACAACGTGGATCGAAAGCGATGGGTAGGATATTAAAAGAATTTAGAACAAAATATACCAACGATTCAAATCATATGAAATACCTGCAGTGCTAGAGGGAAACCACGAATGGTATATGTAATCTCCTTCTCCTGTTTGGCCTTTGTATTCCCCACTTTCTTCAACCACCCACATTTGAATGCCTTAATCACTCGGTGGTAACCAATCTTCCCCCAAGGATATTCGAAAAAAAGGTTCAAGTTGTCTACTAGAGCCAACGTGTTGAGATCAATGCCAATGTTTTGCTCAGGGGCTATAAAAACACCTTCAACAAGTAAAGCTAGGCCTAGTTTATATCGATCCGCCCTTGGTGTGGAAGAGTGTAACAGTACCAAGTCACCACAAGTGACTCTATCACTTCCTTTGAAGTACCTTTCTTTAAGCCTCTTTTTTGTATTGTCTTCTCGTACTCCTCGGGATTCACCTGCGGGCCACATTTAAGCCTAGTCACAATTTCATACTCATTCAGCCCAAACCTACTATAATGCCCATTGAAATTGAACCATAACTCATTTATCTTGCCCGAGTCAAGTAGGCGGAATAGTAGTTGTTGCATCAATTGTGCTGAGAATTGCAGCTCTGCGAGTTCTATCCAATACCCGAAGCACGAATTTTTATTGAAAGTTGTCCAATCTATCAAATACCACCTTTATGTACTTGAGCTGGCTTCTCTACGATATATGTGTGCATTCTATCTTCCTCAGGTAGTACGAACAGGAAGTTCATCTGCACAATATAAAAAACCACTTAATGATGATAATAGTACACATTTCAGTCATCCACATGCTAGGAAATGTAAGAAGAAGATGGTAAATGGAAATGTCTATCGAATGAAACAAATTAGCCCGTTTGTCGACAATAACAGATTTATTCTATCGTGATCGACAAAATTTATCGAAAGATGATTATAAAGATATTTCATTCTAAATCCAGTATGTAACATGCAATCCTCAATCCTAATTGTACAGGCCTGTAAAAATTAATGTGAGACTAAGTGGACAAAACTATAGATAACCGCTTGTTCAAATTTTGATTCACTTAATAAGAGGGATGTCTAAAAGCATTAAGCTAAACTCAATATAACTAGTCATCCAAATGCAAGAAAATGCAATCATTAGTAGGTAAATGGAAATGTCAATCGAATGAAACAATAAACCCCAACTATCGAGAATTACAGATTTCATCTGTCAAGAACGACAAAAATGTCTCGACGGATGACTATAAACATGTAACAATCTAATTTAAGTATGTTAGACACACCCACGTATCATTGTCCTCACTTCCTGACTCTACAAGCATGTGTCACTACAATTGTCGAAATGCATGTCACGTTCAAGAACATTTCAACCTTTTTGAGCGATAGCAAATAATTAATGTGAGAATAAGAAATGAAAATATAGAAAACTAATTGCTCATATTTTTGAATAACATGAAGAGATGTATGGGTGAAATCTTGAAGCAAAACTCAATATTTCCCATGAATTCTATACTACTACTTAACAGTTTAAGTGCTTCTTCTTCCATTCCAACCACCCACCAGTTTACCCTAAACCACTTCCTCCCTCATTTAACATTTGGAAAAATCACTTCAACAATCCCCGTTTATAAACCAAACCCACTTCCTACTTCTGTCCCCACTTAAAATCCGAAACCAGTTCTTCCTCCCATCACCATTTACAAGCCGAACCAACTTCCCCAACCTGTTCCCATTTACAAGCCAAAGCCAAATGAAGGGCATGAAGCACCAACACCCATTCAAAACTTAATCCACTACAAAAATTGATTTCAGTAATGAATTTGGGTTCCACATCATATGGTAAAACTCTTTGTGAGTTTTGTTCCAAACAAAAAAAAAACAAAAAAAATAAAAATAAAAATAATAAATTGGAAACCGACAATGGCTGGCGAGAGAAGGGTAGAAAACAAACAACAACAACACGCGAGTCGCTGAATGAATGTGCGGGTTTTTGGTTACTAACCTTCAATGTCGACGCCGGAGTATGTCGATCTTGATCGGGGAGGGATTTTGGATGAAATCGATTTCTCAGTTTTGGATGAAGAAGATGGAGTGGCTTTGGAGGGATTTCGTTCCCCTTCTATTTTGCCTTATGCACAAGTACCAAAACCGACGGTGACAGCATTGTTTGATAATGGGTCTACTTTTTGTACTTCCAATTTTAAAATGTCAATTCCGTACTAGTTGGATGGAAATGGGGAAAAAAATTCTGCAAGGGGCAAATGTGTCAAAAAATGTTAGATTTGCCAAAATCATGAAAATATGTCATTTTTGTTCATACAAATCCAAAAGTGTCATGGAATGCAATTTCCTCTATATTTAATGATAAACAACAACAAGATTTTTCCCTGAAAGCCACCCAATCGAGTGGTTCAGCATGGAGCGATCGCTTGCTTGGCCCAATATTTACTATACCATTTTAACATGCAAACGCGCGAGTATCTGTGGTGCGGTTGCATGGTAATACATTTTTCCATCAATTTCCTTCTTTCGATTCCAACGAGTTGGTCCTCATCTTATTATTGCTGGTAAGTCATTCGTCTTCTAATTAATCAAATTCCACCCTTATACTTCTGAATTTCCTCAATTACATTCTTATTCCCTTGATTTCTTCAATTAAACCCTTGAACAATTGAGTTCTTTCAATTTAGCCCCGCTTTGATCTTTAGTTAATTTCATCAACTTTCACTTTGTACACTTTAGTCCAAATAACTCTCAATTTAATCTTCATTTGCTTCAATTTCTTCATTCTTTCAACTTTGGGATATATGCTGAAATAAAAATTATTAACAACTAAATCAATAGCTTTATTATTAAATGATAACTAGTTTCACACCCGTGCAATGCACGGACATATTTTGTTGAAAAATAATGTACTGAAACAGAACAATAGGAAGAAAAAGCAAAAACTCACAAAAGTCAATGCCAATAATAATAATAATAATAATAATAATATTAATAATAATAATAATAATAATAATAATAATAATAATTGTCTTATCAAGAGTTGTACAAATTTTGAAAAACCTTCTTATACACATTTGTCGTTACATTTGTTGAGATTTCACTTAAAACATAGAACACAAGGAAATGGGCAAGCTCAGCAAAGAATCAAGTCAAGGCTCGCTAGCTTGCTTGATTGATCAAATCCACGGAACGAACTAACTTCTTGGCAAAGAAAAGGAGTTTCCATCGTCATCTCATATCAATATATTAAAACCAACACGATTCGTAACTCTCGATACTGTTACATAGTTTCCCATGACTGAAAATCGACTTTTTTAGGATTAGTCCCTCGTGCAAAATTGATTGACCTTAACTCTTATATGCCAATAAATAACTTATTTAATCAAAAGCATTTTTTATTTTTAACAAAAGATAGTGCAAAACATATTAAACCCTTTAACCCCTATTTTCTTTAGATTAAAATCTGATTATAATTTATCGTCAAACTCAACAATTTTAATTTGAACTACAAAATTTTTGGAAAATGTAGTTTTTTAAATCACGCATTTCACTAACTCTTATCAAAATGTATTTGAAATTTTGATTTTAAGCTATACCAAACAAAAGCTAATTTAAAATTATAATTAAAAAAAAAAGTTTATTAGATTAATTAGAAATCAAATAAGTTTATGTGATTCATTAAAACACAAATTCATGTGATTCATTAAAACATAAATAAGTGAAACCCATATTAAAAATTAATTGGAATATGTGAGCCAAAAAATTAGACAAATTAACACTAAAATTCGGAACTAGCATATTAAACAAAAAACTCATTTTCAAAAAAAAAACAATTAAACAAAATGTAAACCAAACGAAATTTCTAGAATACACTATATAAATGATTATGTTAGATGGAAGGTGAAATATGGTGCCATGATAAATATACAAACCATGAGATTAACAAACCCTAAACTTGGAAGGCTTATAAGATCATTTCCAGTTAGAAAAGATTCGTGAAAAATGCAATATGATAAGTTTCTTGCAAATGAAATCAAATACTGAAATAAAAGGAAATCATCAAGAGAAAATATGTCATACTTTTGGAAATTCTGATCAGATCCAAGTTTCGATAGACAATCTTGTTTGTCTCTGGATAAATATCAGTTTTTAGAAGAGCACCTAAAACTTCTAACCTATAGAAGACTTACTTCTTAGCAATTAATCAAACCTTATGCTATAATCTATCCTATGCTCTTCGGCATATAGACGTTCAACCCTATGTGATTCTTAATAGCTTTCTCTATTAGACCTATGCCTTCAAGAACATTGACAAAAATGACAAAATTGGGTTTGGTTTGAGAATTTTTTAGAGTTCAATAATATATTAATTATGTCAATGCTCTAGGCTTTACCAGTTTCACCTAAATGTATAATATTAAATCAATCAACTTCAACTCAAATAGAGATATAAACACGAGATACTACGTAGATATAAAGGTACACACTACACAGGCAATAGCATTACATGAACTTAACAAAGACTTCAATTAAACTTTACTTAGCTCAGCAGGTATAACAAACCAATACTTCCACTTGTGTACATTATCACAGCGATATCAACTGCAAGAAGTAAATCAGGCTTGATTGAATTTTCATAGCTGAACCTCTCTACATTAGAGAAGGAAGTAATTTTCCAACTGTTGCTCACAAAAAAAAATCTCATACATTTACTTGTATCAAAAAAGCTAAGAGAAATTTAAAACATAGTATAAAAGAAAGCATCAACAACAAAAACCAAGGAGATTTTTGTACCTATGTTTGCATTGACAGTTATCCCTTTAACAAAAATCATGTTCTCATTAGTAGACTTTTTTTGCATAGCTCATGTGCAAAATCAATGTCATCCGTGTCACAAGCAATGGAATGAGCATCCTAAATGTGGCCAAATCTAGTGTACATCCATTGTCTATCATTTTCTTGTACAATCTTTTGACCTCCATTGAATTCCCTTCATAAACAAACCCTTAAATTAACACATAATTAACACCATTAGGCTTCATCCCCATATCCTCCATCCCCTCGACCACACCTACAACCTCCATTACCCTCCACATCTTTACTAATCCATGCAACTTTGCATTGTAACTCCTAGCATCAGCACTCAAAATTTTCTTTTCCATCAATCCACATATCTTTTCTGCCTCGTCAAACCTACCACTCTTGGTTCTTTAATTGTACTGCATCCAATCCCTGCTGCTGAAATTAAACTAATAGCATAATGTACAATGTAACAGCAATCAATAGCAAGAAATAATTCAGAAATAATTAACAATTCAATTCAACGCATAGAATAGAACATGCACAAAATAAAAATAAATCAAGCAAAATAAAGTCCAGATTGAATAGGAAGTTACAGTCAATCTCTTCATAGATCGAGTGGCGGTTTGGTGTTTCCGGTGAAGGTGGATCACCTGGAGGAATTCAGATTCGAGTCCCTAAAATTTCTTCTGTAGAATGTCGGAACTTTTATACATTTTTTTACAAAAATTTTTCGTTGGCTTTCTGTGTGTAGAGAGAATGCCTTACGGCCATCACACAACAGGCGCGACAGTTTATCTTTCCGATTTCACTTTGATTTTCCATTTTCCTGAAAAATTAGCATCATATCATGATATTCGACAACTAAGTCCCATTCATAGAGTCATGCATAAATAAGAAGATTATTATTTACCATATTTTGGCATTGGGCTTATCTTCACCAAACTCGTGATCTCTACTTTAGTGACCAGAAATTCCCTTGAAATATTCATCCTCGACAGAAATCGAAGAATTCCCCTGTGTTGCAGCTGAATCCCTTTGCCCTTTTCCATTTGAACCGTATGATTGTTCTGGTATTTCATTGATTTAAGTATTGTAAGATTGAATTGCTATTGATGAAGCCGATGTTATTGTTGAGGATGAAGATGATCTTCGAGTGAACTGATGCTTTAGATGATTATGAGTACACTAAGACCACAATAGAAAATTCTTAAACTGGTTAGAAGACATTCTAATTAATAATCAAACAACGAATCATTCTCAACTCAAATGACAAAACATGAATCAAAAAATTAAATCATGACAGATATAATCAAAATGAGTAGAAACAGGATCTAGATCGCAACCTATTGCTTGAGTAATTGGAAAAGGGAGGAATATTCTTGAAATCTAAAATGGGACAAAAGGATCGAAGAGAGTTAAATCAATCCATCCAAGATCCAAAAAGAAAAAGATTTAAGAAATTGATAAACGAACCTGTTTGTGATGAGTCTGATTTGGGAAATCTGAAGGAAATTGTTGCGAATTACGAATTCAAAGAAATGGATTCTTTGAAGAATTTAAAGAGTAGGGTCTTACCATTGGAGCAGGCGTAGGTGTCTTGTCAGTGATGAAGAGTAGCGACAGACTGATTGGTGGTTGGGGCCTTCAGACTGAGAAAGGAAAATGAATGGGAATGAGATCGAGAGAGGCGGATGGGGCTGAAAAGAGGGACAAACAGAGAAGAAGTGGGGTGAAATGTGGGTATTTGCTGCAGTTATGATCCCTGTAACACGGAAATCAGCTACCATCTCGAGCACCCACTGATTCATCATTAAACGTGGTAAAACTATAAAACGAAAAAAAAAAAAAAAAAATCAGTTTACAATTTAAATTCCAGTCAAAATTAATCAAAATCTCAGTTGCTTTTAGTAATATATAGACATATTTCATGTTTTTAGTATCTAAAGTGTAGAAAATACACTTATCATCACCCCCACCCAATCTCACTACGTTTAACGTTAAGCCACTTGTTTGGTGAAAAAACTAGTTCTTCCACCATACACGGAAAGCAATAACCGATTAAGGAAGTAATGATTCGGTAGTAGATGACAACTGCAGCAGAATAAATAACATTAGCAAGAATAATATCTCATCCTTAAATGTTCTTTTCCTCTTAATACAAATTTTGAAAAACTTCTTTGCACACAACATTTAATGTTGAATTTATTTAAATATTTAAAACACGTTTAACCAAATAAACTCTAGCATGTAAATGTAAATAAATAATCTTAAACATAAGGTTATTTAAAAATATATAAAATGTAAAAATGATAGACCTCCAATCTGGAAAGAGGGAGAAAATGGGATAACATTCTTGCTACAACAAACAAAAAGTGAAGAGGGGGATGTGGTCATCAGAGGAAGATGAGAAACTCAAAAACTACATTTCCACATATGTCCACGGAAATTGAAGCTCAGTTCCACGATTTCCAGGTATTCATTTATGTGCCTGAGCGTTTTCCTCCCACAAGAGGAAGCTTAAACATAAAAATAAATCCATTTCAATTCATTGAACCTGTGTAAATAATGAATGCATCAATAGGCACCTCATGTATTTATCTTGAGTGTGCAGGGTTACAAAGATGTGGCAAGAGCTGTAGACTAAAATAATGATGGCGTTTCTCCAAAGCTTCTCTCTCCTAGTTTTCTCTTTATTGTGTATCCTAACCCATTCCTTTTTCAAGTAAGTTGATACTTTGCTATCAAATTCACTCTGCAAAGAAGTATAGCAATAAATGAAGGTTAATGGTGGATAATGGCAAGTGCTGATGACGTCTAGGAAAGAAATGGAAGACCACAAGCAGAATTTCACAACCATACAGCTATTTAATAACTTCCATGAGAAGTGTATACAACTAAAGAGAACAGGTGGAATAAATGCTCAATAATTGATTGTGGATCCATGAAGTGGATGAAGAAAATAAGCTACTTCAGAACATACAAAATATAGATTAGGAGGAAATAAAGCTAGAGAGCTGAATATGATACAAATTTTAGACGGGGATCTGCATTTCACTATCAAAATAAAGAAAATATTTCTTGCTTTCTCAATCAGGCATCAGTGCTACATTTACAGCTTACCATTATGTATATCAAATTACAGTTACACAATTTAATATAAAAAATCATAGTGTAATCCCATGCATTTACAGCTTACCATTATGTTTATTTGATACTTACAACATTCAAACTTCAAAGAACTCTTTAATATATATATATATATATATATATATATATATATATATATATATATATATATATATATATATATATATATATATATCTTGGACACTTCTCTTTCCTTTTTCTTTATATTTCCCTCAATCTATTGATGTTGTGGGTTTCGACCAACTAAATGAATAAATTAGTTCTATTGAACTTTGACATAAAGGTAAAAATGTTCCCTTCTCTTCTTTGTATTAACTTGTCATCATTTGTATAACAGCCCAGCTTCTTCAAGTGCAACCTGCCATTAACCCACAAAGTGTTAGCATCAATATCCCTGAGAACTTCTCCTTTTAATTTCATAACTCTGCTCTTTGAAGATCTATCTAGAATGACTAATGGCCTTTAAGATCAAAAACAAAGGATAGTTCAACATAAATCTCACAAATCAAAATTAAACAACAACAATTTTGAGTAAGAAGAATTACTTTCCAGAAGGTAATGAAGATGTGTCAATGCAAAAAATAACTGCAAATCTCGAAAGAACAGTACCTGATGTAGCCCAGACCACAAATGAGCTGGAGTGGTTGGATACGGACTGAAGCAAGCAGAACAAAGGTGAAGAAACAACCATCAAAATCCCACCTTGAACACCAAATCACCATTCTAGCTCTCCAAAGCAAAACTCAAGTCGGCAGAACCATGTGTAACGATCGAAATCATCTCACCTAGCCCGAAAGTAGTTTGCAGTGAACAGAGCCCATGAACTTAATACCACGAATCCAAACCCAAAACATATCATAATGGCACTATCGCAATGCATTGGAGAAGAAGAATGCATTAAATCCAAGAAAGCCAGCCACACTCTAAGAGAGGCAAAATCAAATACCCAAAATGTACGCTCTAAGAGATTTCTGGATCTTCCTTTGTTTACTTCAAAACACTAATAATAGCAAGAAGTAGATAAGAAACTGAAGGAACTGGGTGTTGTAGTAAAAAATGGGGAGCTGACGACAATAAGCAAGATAACTGACCAGTCGAGCTGAAGAAACCGATTGGAAGTCACTGTAGATGAATTTAGTAGCCAAATCTTACAGAGATGAGAAAATCACAACTATCTATTGGAGAGAGAAAATTTTGAACCCTGGCGCCTCATCGACTTGAAATAAATCAGGTAACCTGACGAGATTCTTCTTGGTAGTGAGAAGCTTTCACCGAAAGCTTCAATTCTTCTTGATTGCGAGAGGCTTCCAGCGAAAGCTTCAGTAGGAGCAGCTTTACGGATCAGTTTTAGGGGGGAAATCTTGGGCGGAAAAGTTTTGCTACTATCCATCTTTAATATAGTACATAGATTGTTTATAAATTTTGTTTATAAAAAGCGACGTGTCAACGTCTGATTGGTCCATTTTGTTGAAAAGTAAAAAAATGGTAGAATATAATTTTTTATCAGTCAAAATTATTAACTTTTCAAAAAAAAAAAAAAATTCCAATGAAATGTTGTCACGTGTGTTTATAAATAAAACTTATAAACAAATGTTTTGCAAACAGAGACTTAGTAGATTTTGATGAAAGTTGATGAAATGTATGGTTGAAAAGTTATGAATTCCATAAATTATTTTGTCAAAATTCATTGTTGACTTATATTAAAATTCCATGGTAAATTAAACTGAAAACAATGTGAAATTTTAGTAAAGATAGGATTTCCCTATCTTTCAAATGAAAATATAGATCATGCATGACCACATCCTGCACCCGAAACGACAATAAATCATAACGAAAACGTATGAACCATTTTTTAACAGGAAATATATGGTAATTTCCTACAAAACGCGTCTTTGACTACATTGGGCCATTATTGCATAATTGGTATATTATTACTACTTTCTAGAAGAAAAAACTGTTTTGTAATAAATTAAACTTCAAACTAGACTATACACAGTAAGAGGACAAGGAAATTATAAATAAGAAGAAAGTTTCATTCGTGGTCACTGATTTTTCAACAAAATTTTCAATAGGGGCACTAAACTTTATTTTGTAATTAACTTGTTTCAAGTTGCTTAACTTCAATTTAGATTTTAAATTCATTACTATGTAAATGTCTCAATGTTCATGTTTCATGGAGATTTTTAGCAGATTTTGAAAATGAGATGTATGGTTGTAATTAATTGTTGATTTTGAATTTGATAAAAAATCTAGATTAAAATCTAAATCAAACAAGGGCTTATCATATTTCAAATTGAAGAAAATTGCTTAATTGGCAACAATACCACAACAGATCTTTCACATAATCATTTTGTATCACGTCAATTTTTACCAGTGTTCTAAAAAGCTTAAAGTATTATGAAGCGGCGATACCGAGCTTCAAGCTTAAGTGCGCGCTAAGCATGAAAAAGCCCGATGATGCCCGAGCGAAGTGCGGGTAAAGCGCGAAGGCCAAGCTTCAAGTCTAAGTGTGTCTAAACGTAAGCGTAAGCGAGCTTTTTAGAACAGAAATTTTGACCACTATTTCCCATCATAAAATGTTAAATGAAACCGCGTTTGTAATCTTTTTGAATCTAAGTTCTTGATATCATACGTGACGATGCATGATAGAGGTGAAATTTGAAACTAAATTAAATTTCTGTGCAACAATTAGATTTAACTAAAATTTCAGGAACCACGGAGAGAATTAATCATTATTTAACTAATCAAGTACATCAAATTAGTTGTAACATTTATCTCCAACCTCAGAATATTACATGTAGATTCCTCTAATATTCAAGAGTTTGTATACTCTCTTGGTGGATGAAATTTGTCCTAACATGATTCAAATCTTTATCTTAATACTAATACTTTTTTTGGCAATTTAAGATGGACTTAAAAAATTACTCAAAAATAAGAAACTACTTGCTCAATTACTCGGAAATGCCTGCATATCACACAAGTGCTAATATAAATTCAGTTGTTCTCGTCACTAAAGAAGGATAAGAAAGAATTGAGTTCAAATGTCTGTGCCCAAGTATCCCGGGTTGTCCGAGGAAGTTGAGGAGAATTATGAGACTGCAGAAACAATGGACCCCGAGCTATACAGGGCTACAACAGACGGTGACATTCTTGAATTCGTCAAGGCAATGGAACATGTGGCGGTCGACAGGCATCACGATCCACCGGCTACCTGTGTCCAACTTGGCCCTCAAAAGACGACGGTTCTGCATATTGCAACGAGCTTCGGGCATCATGAAATTGTTAAACTTATATGCAAGGATTTACCTTTCTTGGTTGCTGACAAGAATGCTAGAGGCGATACCGCACTCCATATTGCAGCAAGAGCTGGAGATTCACTGATGGTGCTGCTATTAATTCATTCAGATTACAAAGAAGGTGGCTTAGGAGAAAAGAATGAGAAGGGAAATACAGCTCTGCACGAAGCTTTGAGATTTGGCCACGAGGAAGTGGCTGCAATTTTAATCAAGAAGAACCCAAATATGCTGTATTCGCTTAACAAGGAAGGCAAGTCTCTGCTGTATCTGGCTGCAGAAGCCGGATTTGTTACCATTGCCAAGTTCCTATTAGAGAATCCTCTGGGGATTTACAGTGTTGGCGGAAAAACCGAAAACAAGTCACCAGTTTTTGCTGCGATCCTTGGGAGAAACATCGGTAAGCTAAGAGCAAAACATCTCTCTCGTGTTTTGATTCTCAAGAATAATATTAAAGCAAAAGCGTACTTGAATCCATGATTATGTTTGATCGAACGGGGTTATGATATTCCAATCGATACGTGGCTTTCTCCAGAAAATCTCCTCTGTTGATGGAGATGCGAAGAGTTATGAAAAGTCACGTTCAATTGGGAACCATGATCTATATAAATAACTGTATGGTTTCAATGTTATTAAATTGACCTCTCATCAATTTAAAACAATGTGTCCATCTCTACACTTTGTTCTCACGACAGTTAATACCCATTAGTTAAAAATAGTCTTTAGTGGATCACTTTATCGACTAACTTTAAGATAGCACTACACATTTTATTACATATATGTTTGGCCCCATATGTTCGAATTTTATCCAAGAAGCTGAGAATGTCCTTTTTTTGGTTCAAAATTTTAGATGTCCTGAACTTGCTGTGGGAAAGGGACCAATCCTCCTTCCAGTTAAGAAGTGGGAATGGAAAGAATCCTCTACATGTTGCTGTATGCACCGAATATACGGATGGAGTAAACTTCTTTTTGAACAAATATCATTACTTCGCTTACCAGAAAGACAAAAGGGGAATCTTCCCTATTCATTCAGCATCCCAGAAAGGTTTCATCGACATAATCAAATTGATTCTTCATCACCGCCCAGACACAAGGGAACTACTGGCCACGCGTGGGCAAAACATACTTCATATTGCTGCTAGAAGTGGAAAGTACAAAATCATGGACTTTATGCTCAAAATGTCAGAGCTGGTGAAGCTTATTAACGAAAAGGATGCGGATGGAAATACACCTTTGCATTTGGCAACGATTTATGGGCATCCCAAGTTGGTGCACACTTTAATAAGGGATGAAAGAGTGATTCTTGAGCTGGTAAACAATAACCATCAGACTGCACTCGACATTGCTACGGAGCATATGGAACCAGATATGGCATCGTTTCAGCAGGTAAGCCCTTTTCGTAGATATTCAAAAGCCACTCATTATGTACTCAAATGCGCTTTTCAATTTATAAATGCAGCGGCTAACATGGATGGCTCTAAGATTTATTCGTGCCCCACAAGTACGTCAAACAAAGAGTTTCAAAAGGGTAGTGAACCAGATGGAAAAAGAAAGTTGGAACGATAAGATCAACGTAATCCTGCTGGTGGCAACCGTTGTTGCAACAGTTACATTTACTGCTGGATTCACCATTCCCGGTGGCTATGACAATAAAAAACCAGACCAAGGCATCGCAACCATGTTAGAAAAAGTGAAGTTTCAGGAATTCGTGATTTGTGACACACTGGCAATGTACATCTCCATCATTGTTGCTGCTATCCTCTTATGGGCACAGCTGGGAGATACTAGTTCCACACATGTCGCCTTAAAATTGGCTGTTCCACTGCTCGGAATAGCCCTTACCATGATGTCTATAGCATTCATGGCAGGAGTGTACCTTGTAGTGAGCAAACTCAGTTGGCTTGCTAATGTTGTGTTGTTCATGGGCAGTAACTTCATCATTGCACTCGTAGTGCTCCTTATTCCTCTCTGTTTCAAAGGATTATCAAACTACCGCATCTACTATTACATCTACTATTATCCATTTCTCCTGGTGTTATACACAGTTGGAACCTAAGCACAGCCGCCCAGGATTGTATCTAAAGGATAAGTGTCTTACTTATCAAGTTGTAAAAGTAATGTTACTAAAAATAAGTCAGTCCTTCATGGGGTTCGGAGATCAATAATCTGTTGGTCGGTCAAGTTTCCAGCACTGGAAAGATTGCAGCAATAGTAATATACAGGTCTTGAAGTGTAAATAGTAACTAGTTCTCTACCTGTACGATGCCCGAAATGTATCATTTTTATGATAAATCTTTATACATCTTTATCTTTATATATATAAAAGTAGAAGTTCTATTCGCATTAGAATTTAGAATAAGAACGTAACCAAAAAGTAATATGATATCGCTCTTATAGAATTATGGAAAACCTCTGGTAGGATCCCCACTTGCTGGAGCTTTGATGTTAATGACTGGAAGCTGATGATGATGATCTTAAGGATCTGTTGTTGCTTGCGATGATTTAATGGATCTAGATTATAGAATTGATAGGAACCTGTTGAATGTATTTCTGTAATTGAAATCCTCTATAATGAATTTGAGATTGTAAATCAATAATCAAGCACAATATGTAATCTATATATTTGTAACTAATAAAAAGAAATGAAATGATATTTGGACTTTCGAGAGGTCCAATTCTCTCCCAAAATGGTATCCCATTTCTACACAAAATTCCCCCCTCCACTGATTCCCTATTCCCCCATTTATAGTACTCACTTGTACATTTTATTCCCATAATACCCCTTCCCTAACTAAGTGGTATCTATCATTACTCCGCCCCCGAAACTCCCCTTGTCCTCAAAGTGAAGGTTGGATACAAAAATCAAAATACAATAAAATCGAAAAAAAATTCTTGCAAATCTAAAAATTTAAGGACCACCCCTTTTAACTTTGTGATTGAATTTCTGCAAATCTGAAATTTTGGGGCTGCACTTCGCATTTCTGAGAATCTAGGACCTTGTGTGTAATTCTCGGATTTGAATAGTGACTTTTTTCTTTTTTTTCTCTTAGATGGGCCACCTTATCGACCCAATTATTCAATTTTTGGGTCCAATTAATTCCTGGGTCTCATATGTGATTTTGTTTGAAGCCCATTTGATATTATTTTTTTCCACTTGCATACCTGTTTTAAAAGTGAGGTCCATCTTCCAAACCCAGCCCAGAACTCTTACCCTCTCCATTTCAGCCCTAATTGGCAACGCATTCTCATATTTTTCTTCCCGATAGTTGGTAGTTTTCTCCTTCGTCTTCTTCGAGTTATTTTGTGACGGAAATTCAAGTACCATGATCTCCTGTAGGGAAGAGACTAAAACTCCCAGCATATCTTGCTTTCAAAAAAATCTCCAATCGCCGTCATCTTTATTCTAATCAGAGATAAGTGAAATTCCTCCAATGCTGACCCACTCTTCTTCGATTCTAAGCCCATTCTTCTTCTCCTCTGGCGACAATGGTGATGTATATACCTGTAATCTACATTGCTCTTCCTTCATATTTCGTACCAGCTCCTCTTCCGACGATGGAGGTGAATTACTTCCCAATAGATTCTTCTCATCCGATAATGGAGAAGCAACCAATTCCCTCCAGATTTCCTTCCCCGTTGCGACCTCGCTCACCGCATGACCAACTTGGTTCGACATTGAAATTTCTTCTCTAGCCGAGACCTGATTCATACCAAATCGAGCCAACATCATATCCTTCAATTCTCCCCACGTTTTTATAGGTCGGATTTAATCTATCCGTTGAAACCAATTCCAAGCTTCTCCATCCAAACACGCAGTGGAAGATTCTACTCGTTCCATTTCCGACATCCAAAAATGGGAAATAAACCACTGAGATCCTTCCATATCCATGAATCAAGATCTTCTCCCTCTTCACCATAAAATATTGTTTCTAATCGAAGATCTCCAGGCTTGCTGACTTTTTTTAGTAATTGTTCAATATGTTCCATCACTGATCTCATCAACACCTCAATTTCCTGTCTGGAATTGCTGAATTTTGCCTCCATCAGTCCTAGGTAACTGCTCTGATACCAATTGATAGGATCCCCACTTGCTGGAGCTTTGATGTTAATGACTGGAAGCTGCTGATGATGATCCTAAGGATCTGTTGCTGCTTGTGATGATTTAATGGGTCTAGATTATAGAATTGATAGGAACGTGTTGAATGTATTTCTGTAATTGAAAGCCTCTGTAATGAATTTGAGATTGTAAATCAATAATCAAGCACAATACGTAATCTATATATTTGTAACTAATAAAAAGAAATGAAATGATATTTGGACTTTCGAGAGGTCCAATTCTCTCCCAAAATGGTATCCCATTTCTACAAAAAAAAACTCCCCCCCCCCCTCCACTGATTCCCTATTCCCCCATTTATAGTACTCACTTATACATTTTATTCCCATAATACCCCTCCCCTAACGAATTGGTATCTATCAACCTCTTTGTAAACAACATTAGTTGTCATATTCGTCTGTTCACCATCTTTGTCACGTATAAGAATTTTCAATCCAACTCTACTGGTGACTCTATACCCAACAACGTATAGTTGGTTGTGACTCAAAACAGGTCTCTTAAAAAAAAGTCCAACATGGGATAGCGATTGTCCTTGACTCTTATTAATTGTCATTGCATACAAAACAACCAAAGAAAACTGTCTTCTTCGAAACCTAAATGGGATTCTAGGATCTTATGGAGTTAATGATATCCTTTGTATAAAAACCATCTATCCAGCGTTAATTCTTGACAAAAGTTTAGCCCCTATAACATGGCTCCCAAGTCTTGTTACAATAAGCCTATTTCCATTACAGAGGCCTATAGTATGATCAATATCCCAACAACTTAATCGGGACACCGACCTTCAATTTTAACTCGTGGTTTGGGATGCTAGAACATTTTATACTATTTAAAAATTCTGGTGAATGAAGATCTCCCAAAAGATCGAAATTGGTGGCCGACTTGCATGTAGAATTCGAACTTGAATATGTCCTCCCTTCAGCACGATTAATGCAAACCTTATAATCGTTGACAGATTCAACAATATCTAATGTTGGTGCAACATGGTTCTGCTCTGCAATTATGCCTAGTCGTCAATTTTATCCAAAAAACTTGGATATGTACTTTCAACAATTGACTTGAGCAAATTGTTCGACCCCTGGATCAAAAGATCATCTAGGATAACTATTTGCATGTCCTATATTGTCGCTTCCCAATGAACCATTCCCCATGATTGAGATCCATTCTGAAAATTATTTCAACTCTTCACATCGATCATCACAACCAATACTCTGAAGACGCATGTTTTTTTTTAACTTCAAAACTATAATGCCCCAAATTCTTTTAACTCAAAACACTACTAATGTGACGCCCCGAGTTCCGTGAAGCCCGGAACGTCGCTTTTCTAAATTCTCAAATAAACTTATTGCGGAAATTGACCAAATATTTAATATCACATTAAATGAATAAAAGTTTAGCGCTACTTCAGATTAAATAAAATAATTCTTACAAACTTATTAAAACGAAAAATCTTGATGAAATGAAATGTTTATTTCGAAAATCCACGACTTCAAAAAAATATCCAAATTATATTCTTCGTCATTGCCCATCACTCGCCTCCGTCACCGAAATCTGCAAATTTGTTAAAACAATGGGGTGAGCATTTCAAAATGAAATACTCAGTAGACTCAACTCCAATAATTAATCTATAAGACAATTGGACAAGTAATCATGCAAATAATGTAGTGACATTCTTTTCTTATTCATGGGCATCACATTGTGAACGCAGATGAACCATTCTTTTCTTAAATCATGCTAGCAGATAAGTTATGCCCGGCATAACGTGAATTCTCAAATTTATCTCATACGAGATATTCTTTTCTTTTCTCATGCAATTAAGCATACAAGATCACACAAATCCACATAATCACATGCAATTATAATATAAATCAATTAGTGGGGGCGAGTCTACTTTTAACGTTACGAGTTCTCAAAAATTTGGAGCGGGATTAGTACGTCAACTTCTCAATTCACCAACTGCTTCGTCTAGCCAAAAAGTAAATTAATGAAATTAGTATTTTAGAGATTTAAATATTTAAACGTGACAAATAATTAAAGTTGAGGGCTAGATAGAAATTTTGAGAAACTGAATTTCAAAAGTTTTGGTACTGAAATATTATTTTACGAAAATAGGGGCCGATTCGTGAATTATAAAACATTTGTAACTAAATTGAAATCATTTTAAAAAGGAGGGACTGAAATTAATATATTTCGAAGCATGGGACTGAAAGGTTAAATCTGAAACTTGATAAAATAAAAATCCACATTTTCTCTCATTTCTCAAAACCGGACATTAGAGAGAGAGATAGCAGGTCGCGGCGACGGAGGGGCTGTGTCCCTCTCCTCCTGCTCACGCCACCGTCGACGACGGCGAAGGAACCGCCTACACGTGGCGGTGGTAGGTATGGTGCTAGGTGAGGGATTGGAAGTGTTTTTGGGTGATTTGTGGTGCGAAATCGAGACCGGGCCGATGCTAAGAAGTTTGATGTTTGTGGCTTTTCCGGCGAAGCATACCGAAAACGAAGGGGCAGAGGTCAAGGTAAGGCTTTTTGGGCTCTGTTTATTCTTGAATTTTTGGGTTTGATTTGGGGAGAAAATGACTTGGGTTTGAAGCCGGGCAGTAGGAGGTGGAGGTGCGGTCTGGTTGGGAGTTACGGCCGGTGTTTGGCGTGGTGATGGTGGTGTTGTGGGCTTGTGTCAGATTGGTTGGAGGTGGAAATGGTTTTCTGCAAATTGCTTGAAGATTGATGATGTGCGTGGTGTGATTGGATTTTGAAAAATTGTGGAATTCGTGTGCAGCAGTCGACAAAGGTTGAGAGCTTACCCGGAATTGTGTGGTTTCTCGGGTGTGTGAGGAATTGGAAAATAAGCTTAGGTTGCGTGATTAATTTTGGTAGGTTGAGGCAGAATTTTGTGGTTTAGGGAATGTGTGGCAAATTATGTTAGGTTTATGATTTTGAGGGGATCTGCTGATTGAGGGTGCTGATTGAGGGCTGAAAGGGAATACAGGTTTTTTTGGAAAGCTGCAAATTGAAATCTCTTGATTGAGGCTGATTTCCAGGATTTGCAGTAGGATGGCCATGGTTATTAAGGAAAAGAGGGAGAGGATTAGGAATGTGAGAATGGAATTAACATGTGGGGAAAATGGATTTTCAGAATACTTCCATGTAGGGTTGGAGCTTGAAATCTGAAACGGAATATTGCTTGCTTTGGAGAGAATTGCAGGGAATTGCAAAGTGTTAAATGTTGATTTAGGAGGTAAATTTATGGAAAGTATGGGGAAACGAATTTTTTACTACTGGGGGTGCTGATTGTGGTTTAAAAAAATGGAAAAATAGAGGCTGAACTTTAATCGATTGATAATAAGAATAAAGTTTGATCTTGGGCTTTAAAAATCATTAAGATTTTGAATTAAGATTTAAAATGGTGACGTTGAGATCTTTTGAATAAGATTCTGAAATTTAAATATGATGAAAATTAATTTAATTTCATTTATAATTTGGCTAGAGGAACACTCCTTTAAATTAAATGAAAAAAGTCGTAGCGACGCGTATTTAAAGTTCTAAAAAAAATATTTTAGAAAGAATCGAAAATTCCCGGTCGCTACAACCCTACCACCTTAAAATAATTTCGTCCTCGAAATTTAAAACTTACTTGGTCTAAAATATCTGGATATTTGGCCAGAATTTCTTCTTCTTTTTCCCATGTAGCCTCATCGCTACTATGTCTACCCCACTAGACTTTGACTAGAGAAATTTCTTTATTTCTTAGGACATGGACTTTTCTATCGATGATGCACATGGGTGCCTCTTCATAATATAGATTCTTCTGAATTGGGATTGTCTGAAAGTTCACCACGTGACTGGGGTCATGAACATATTTTCTCAACAAAGAGATGTGAAAAACGTTGTGTATAGCCGAGAGTTCCGGTGGCAATGCTAGACGATAAGCCACATTACCTAGTTTCTCCAATATTTCAAAAGGTCCGATAAACCGAGGCCTTAATTTCCCTTTCTTTCCAAAACGAATAGTGCCCTCCATAGGAGAGATTTTTAAAAACACTTTCTCTCCAATCTCGAACTCCAAGTCTTTCCTTCTCTGATCAGCATAATTTTTCTGTCTATCCTGTGCAGCTTTAATTCGCAATCTGATTTTCTCGATAGCTTCTACGGTCCTTTCAATTAATTCGGGACCCAGTATCTTTATCTCGCCAACCTCATCCCAATATAACGGTGATCGACATCTTCGCCCATATAGTGCTTCATACGGTGCCATACCAATGGTAGCCTGAAAACTGTTATTGTAAGCAAATTCCACCAATGGCAGGTGAGCTTCCCAATTGCCGCTTAAGTCTAGCACACAGGCTCTAAGCATATCCTCTAAGGTCTGAATGGTGCATTCAGACTGTCCGTCTGTCTGCGGGTGGTACGCGATACTAAAATTTAATTTAGTCCCCATAGCCGTGTGTAAGCTCTTCCAAAATCTCGAAGTGAATCTCGGATCCCTATCTGAAAAAATAGATGTTGGAACCCCGTGAAGTCGAACTATCTCCTTGATGTAAATCTGGGCCAAGTGATCTATACTGAGAGTCATCCGCACTGGAAGAAAATGGGCTGACTTTGCAAGTCGGTCTACAATAACCCAAACGGCGTCATGTCCTCTCACTGTTCTTGGTAAGCCCGTTACGAAATCCATGGAAATTTTCTCCCATTTCCATTCCGGGATGTCTAAAGGATTTAGCAGTCCTGACGGTCTCTGATGTTCAGCCTTGACCTGCTGGCAGGTCATGCATCGTGAGACAAACTTGGCAATACACCCCTTCATATTCCTCCACCAGAAAGTAGTACGTAAATCTCGGTACATTTTTGTTCCTCCTGGATGAGCTGCGTATGGAGCTGAGTGGGCTTCCCTCAATATTTCATCCCTGATCTGATCATCTTTCGGTACACACAGGCGACCCTTGAATAGTAGTGCCTTATCGCTTCCGATTTCAAAATCTGCTCTCTTGCCAGTTCCAACTTCGGCTTTGATCTTTTCCAAAAACTTATCACTTTCCTGAGCCATCACAATTCTGCTTCTCAAATCTGGCTTAACTGTCAAATTTGCCAATATATTAGAACTTTGGATTTCTGGGTTTCTCACTTCAATTCTCAAGTTCTGAAAATCCCGAATCAATTGTTCTTGTACTGTTCCCAAAACTGATAATTGACCCACGTCCTTCCTGCTTAGTGCATCTGCAACCTTATTAGCCTTACCCGGGTGGTAAAGAATAGTACAATCATAATCCTTCACTAGTTCCAACCATCGACGCTGCCTCATGTTCAATTCCTTCTGAGTGAAGAAATATTTAAAACTTTTATGGTCGGTGTAAATCTCGCATTTACTCCCATATAGATAATGTCGCCAAATCTTAAGAGCATGTACAACGGCTGCCAGTTCTAAATCATGCGTCGGATAGTTTTTCTCGTATGGCTTCAACTGTCTCGAAGCATAGGCAATCACTTTACCTTTCTGCATTAGCACACATCCTAAACCATGTTTCGAGGCATCACTGTAAATCACAAAACCTTCCGATCCATCCGGCACTGTTAACACTAGTGCTGAAATTAGTCTATTCTTCAATTCCTGGAAGCTTCGTTCGCACTGATCTGTCCAATTAAATTTTACACCCTTCCGTGTCAACTGAGTCATGGGACTCGCTATCTTAGAGAAACTCTCTATGAATCGTCGGTAATATCCCGCTAATCCCAAAAAGCTTCTTACATCACCGGCATTCGCTGGCGTAGTCCAATTGCTCACTGTCTCTACCTTTGATGGATCAACTTCGATGCCATTGATTGTGACAATATGACCCAGAAAGCCTATCTTTTCAAGCCAAAATCCACATTTCTTAAATTTTGCGTATAGTTTTTCTGCCCGTAGTGTCTCCAACACGATTCTCAAATGCTCTGCATGCTGTTGTGAATCTTTAGAATAGACTAGAATATCGTCAATGAAGACAATGACAAACTTATCCAGGTACTGATGGAAAACTCGGTTCATCAAGTCCATATATACTGCAGGTGCGTTCGTAAGACCGAATGGCATCACCGTGAACTCATAGTGTCCATATCGAGTCCTGAACGCTGTCTTTTGTATGTCAGTAGGCTTGATTTTTAATTGATGGTAACCGGTCCTTAAGTCCATCTTTGAAAATACCACAGCTCCTTTCAGTTGATTGAACAAATCTTCAATTCTGGGCAGGGGGTACTTGTTCTTTATCGTCAACTTGTTCAATTCACGATAGTCAATGCACATTCTCATACTGCCATCCTTCTTCTTCACAAATAGCACAGGTGCTCCCCACGGAGACACACTTGGCCTGATAAAGCCCTTCTCTAGCAGTTCTTCCAGTTGGACCTTCAATTCTTGTAATTCTTTTGGTGCCATACGATACGGGGCTTTCGAAACAGGGGCAGCTCCTGGCACCAAGTCAATAGCAAATTCCACTTGCCTATCAGGCGGAGTACTAGATAGGTCTTCCGGAAATACATCTTGAAAGTCACACACCACTGGCACTGACTCCAATTTGATTTCCTCGGCAGGCTTTCCTTGGAGGTTAACCAGATAACTCTGACAGTTTCCCTTGGAGATCAGCTTTTCGGCTTGCATAGCCGAGATAAGGCGAGGAAGTGCTTTAACCTTCGAACCGTAAAATCTGAATACCTCATCCCCATTCTTCCGAAATACTACTTCCTTCTCATGGCACATGATCGCGGCACGGTTAGCGCTCAGCCAGTCCATTCCTAGGATAATGTCGAAGTCCTTCATCGAAATAATATTCAGGTCTGCCTCAAGTACTATCCCATCGAAATCGATTCTTACAGACTTGACTATCTTATTAGCATTAAGGATTTCTCCTGATGGTAAGCTCACTTCAAGCACACTACCAGTTATTTCACCCGCTAAATTCAATCTAGTTAAGCATGAGTCGGAAATAAATGAATGTGTAGCACCCGAATCTATTAGGACGTATACGGGAATACCAGAAACAGATAAAATGCCTGTTATCGTCGTTTATATTATTAATTCGAGCTATGCATGATACATGAAATTAAGTAATTCAAGTATATGAATGTTGAAATAATGGTATACCTGCAATCACGTCGGAGTCCTCAACGGCGTCCATGGCAAATACCCTAGCCTTCCCTTTCCTGTTCTGGTCAATGTTCTTCTTCTGGTCCGAGCCTTGAGCAGGTGCTGTGTTGCAATCTGGAGCAAAGTGGCCCGGTTGGCCACATCGGTAAAAAACAACCTTGTTTCCAAAGAGGCATTCTCCTTTATGCGTCTTCTGGCACTTCGGACACGGTGGAAGGAAACTGGTCCCCTGACCTCTGCTAGGTCCTGTATTCTGTCTCTTATTGAAATTTTGGTTCCTGTTCTGGTGATGACCATGCCATTTTCGTTTACCCTGATGCCCTTGATTGTTTCGGTTGCCTTGAGTGCCAATCTTGGCACCAGCAAAAGCCACGGCCTGAGCTTTCTTCACAACTTCCCGATAAGTGGGCAGTTCATGTGAGCCAACAATCTGCCTGATATCCGAACGCAGACCTCTCTCAAATCGGCATGCCTTCTTAACTTCGGTTTCCACTAGATGTGGAGCATACCGTGACAATTCCTCGAACTTCCGTTCATAGTCAGTAATGTCCATCTCACCCTGAACTAGCTGTAAAAATTCTGTCTCCTTGTGGTCTCGGAGGGCTTGTGGGAAGAATTTGTCTTTGATTTCTTCCTTAAACTCTTCCCAGGTCAATGCTGCCTGCTCCTCTTCCGTCCTAGTTCGTGATGCGGACTCCCACCAAAAGCCGGCCCTACCGATAAGCATAAACTCTGCGCAAGTAACCTTCTTGTCCTCAGGGCAAGAGATATGCTTGAAAATCCTCTCGATTCCCTGTAACCACTCCTCCACGGCCAATGGATTGTCCCCACCATCAAAAGTGGATGGACGATACCTCCTGAATTGTTCAATAATGGGCACCGAGGAACCTGTTGGGGCCTGCCTCAAATCTTGCACGGCCATAAGTAAGTCCCTGATGACACTGGATTGGGCCGTGGGGCCCTGTCCTGTGTTCCCTCGTTCAGATGTAGCACGGTCCATTAAACTCCTATTAACGCGTCCAGCCATTCCCTTTAAAACTGAAAACAAGGAATGTGTTTGTACTTCTAATAAAATTCGGATCAAATATAGTAATAAATTCCATTCCAATATGAATGAACATGAAAATTGAAATGTTCTCATTAATGATTAAAATTTCCTTCGATTGAGGATACAAAACATAGAACTGTCAATACTGGGAATGGGAATAATGCTAGACTAAGATTTTAGATAACCATCATATATTCTACATCTTTGGTGGTGACATAAGAGATATCGATCCTGGGGTGCCTGGGGTATAATCTGGTGCGCCCGGGGTCATAGTTGGTGAGTCAAAGGTATACCCTGGTGAGTTAGGAGTGTAGTCATATATGCCTGACTCGGTGTCGGGTATCTCAACTGGTTCTTCCTCATCATCTGATAGAATAATTGTTTCTGGTGCTGGAGCATGGGTTAGGTAGCGGTCCCACCGCATTACGAATTCGTCACAGACAGTCTGGAAATTTACATCCTCCCCTAGACGTCTCTTCACGTCATTATAAAACTCGATTTCTAATTCACGCTGATATTCTGGAAATGTAGTCAAAAGGCGGCTAATAGATTGAGCATCAGATAGCCTAAGTCCACTAGCTATAGCGTCAAGAAGTATGTCGCAAAAACGAAGGATGTGGTTTGATATCCCGTCAATTGGTGACATGCCTAGAATCCATTATGCAAAGTCCAGTTAGGGTTTTATTATTTATTTAAGTCTAGGGACGAAATATTTTATGAAAAATTTCTTAAATCGTACTAATTCCCATTATGCTCCAAAACTCGTTTCTTTCTTTCATTCTTTCTCATTATTCCGGATACTAGTTTTCTAATTCTTTCTCGTCTTTTCTTTTCTTTTCTTTTCTCGTCAAATTCTCAAAACATTTATTCTCAAGTATCCGAAATAAATCAATAAATTAAACATACTAAACTTCCTTACCTTTGGAGTCGGCGGAAAATGATGGTAATGGCCAAAAGTCGTCAAAACATTATTTTCTATTATTTTTAGAAACATTTTATTTTCTTGTTTTATAAAAATTTTGCAAGTCTACAGAAACGTAGACCCGCTCTGATACCACGCTGTGACGCCCCGAGTTCCGTGGAGCCCGGAACGTCGCTTTTCTAAATTCTCAAATAAACTTATTGCGGAAATTGACCAAATATTTAATATCACATTAAATGAATAAAAGTTTAGCGCTACTTCAGATTAAATAAAATAATTCTTACAAACTTATTAAAACGAAAAATCTTGATGAAATGAAATGTTTATTTCGAAAATCCACGACTTGAAAATAATATCCAAATTATATTCTTCGCCATTGCCCATCACTCGCCTCCGTCACCGAAATCTGCAAATTTGTTAAAACAACGGGGTGAGCATTTCAAAATGAAATACTCAGTAGACTCAACTCCAATAATTAATCTATAAGACAATTGGACAAGTAATCATGCAAATAATGTAGTGACATTCTTTTCTTATTCATGGGCATCACATTGTGAACGCAAATGAACCATTCTTTTCTTAAATCATGCTAGCAGATAAGTTATGCCCGGCATAACGTGAATTCTCAAATTTATCTCATACGAGATATTCTTTTCTTTTCTCATGCAATTAAGCATACAAGATCACACAAATCCACATAATCACATGCAATTATAATATAAATCAATTAGTGGGGGCGAGTCTACTTTTAACGTTACGAGTTCTCAAAAATTTGGAGCGGGATTAGTACGTCAACTTCTCAATTCACCAACTGCTTCGTCTAGCCAAAAAGTAAATTAATTAAATTAGTATTTTAGAGATTTAAATATTTAAACGTGACAAATAATTAAAGTTGAGGGCTAGATAGAAATTTTGAGAAACTGAATTTCAAAAGTTTTGGTACTGAAATATTATTTTACGAAAATAGGGGCCGATTCGTGAATTATAAAACATCTGTAACTAAATTGAAATCATTTTAAAAAGGAGGGACTGAAATTAATATATTTCGAAGCTTGGGACTGAAAGGTTAAATCTGAAACTTGATAAAATAAAAATCCACATTTTCTCTCATTTCTCAAAACCGGACATTAGAGAGAGAGATAGCAGGTCGCGGCGACGGAGGGGCTGTGTCCCTCTCCTCCTGCTCACGCCACCGTCGACGAAGGCGAAGGAACCGCCTACACGTGGCGGTGGTAGGTATGGTGCTAGGTGAGGGATTGGAAGTGTTTTTGGGTGATTTGTGGTGCGAAATCGAGACCGGGCCGATGCTAAGAAGTTTGATGTTTGTGGCTTTTCCGGCGAAGCATACCGGCAACGAAGGGGCGGAGGTCAAGGTAAGGCTTTTTGGGCTCTGTTTATTCTTGAATTTTTGGGTTTGATTTGGGGAGAAAATGACTTGGGTTTGAAGCCGGGCAGTAGGAGGTGGAAGTGTGGTCTGGTTGGGAGTTACGGCCGGTGTTTGACGTGGTGATGGTGGTGTTGTGGGCTTGTGTCAGATTGGTTGGAGGTGTAAATGGATGTCTGCAAATTGCTTGAAGATTGATGATGTGCGTGGTGTGATTGGATTTTGAAAATTTTTGGAATTCGTGTGCAGCAGTCGACAAAGGTTGAGAGCTTACCCGGAATTGTGTGGTTTCTCGGCTGTGTGAGGAATTGGAAAATAAGCTTAGGTTGCGTGATTAATTTTGGTAGGTTGAGGCAGAATTTTGTGGTTTAGGGAATGTGTGGCAAATTATGTTAGGTTTATGATTTTGAGGGGATCTGCTGATTGAGGGTGCTGATTGAGGGCTGAAAGGGAATACAGGTTTTTTTTTGGAAAGCTGCAAATTGAAATCTCTTGATTGAGGCTGACTTGCAGGATTTGCAGTAGGATGGCCATGGTTATTAAGGAAAAGAGGGAGAGGATTAGGAATGTGAGAATGGAATTAACATGTGGGGAAAATGGATTTTCAGAATACTTCCATGTAGGGTTGGAGCTTGAAATCTGAAACGGAATATTGCTTGCTTTGGAGAGAATTGCAGGGAATTGCAAAGTGTTAAATGTTGATTTAGGAGGTAAATTTATGGAAAGTATGGGGAAACGAATTTTTTACTACTGGGGGTGCTGATTGTGGTTTAAAAAAATGGAAAAATAGAGGCTGAACTTTAATCGATTGATAATAAGAATAAAGTTTGATCTTGGGCTTTAAAAATCATTAAGATTTTGAATTAAGATTTAAAATGGTGACGTTGGGATCTTTTGAATAAGATTCTGAAATTTAAATATGATGAAAATTAATTTAATTTCATTTATAATTTAGCTAGAGGAACACTCCTTTAAATTAAATGAAAAAAAGTCGTAGCGACGCGTATTTAAAGTTCTAAAAAAAATATTTTAGAAAGAATCGAAAATTCCCGGTCGCTACAACTAAAGTCTAAATTTTGTTCAAATAGTCATTTTCAATAAATGTAAATAAAAAAAATAAAAATAAATAAAAACTAGAACAATAACAACTAGAAATAAGATGCAGAAACGTAATTGATTAAAATAATTAAATTTTCAATATCAAACGTAATGAACAAATCGTCAAACTTTCAAAATAATAAGATTCGAAATTAATTCGACAAATGGAAAAATGATTGTGAAAATAATATATTTTAAAAACAAAACGCAAAAGCATCATTTATTGAAATAGTTTACTCAAATCAAATTGTCACTACAAAACATAATAATAAGCAAAAGGCCAAAACTTGTGAAATACTAAATTTTGAAATTAAAGTAACGAATAGAAATCAACCATTAAAATACTATTTTTCTAAAATTTATTAATTGAAATAGTCTATCATTTTATTTAAAGATTGCCCCACTCATTGACATACATCGTCGAGCTCCAAAACCTGAAAGGATGGAAGTATTGGGGTGAGCATAATGAATTATACTCAGTGGAGAAACAATAATCAGTCCAAGTCAAATCCGACCATGCAAATTCAATTATGAATATCATACTAATACAAAATTTTCTAATGATTTGTGTACTGTCGGACATCCCCAATGATCCACTTTCAATCTCGAACCTATTTACGATTCCTGATAACACGTTATTAGTGTTAAATAAAATTGTACACTGTGGGATAACCCCCAAGGACCCACTTTCGATCCCCAACCTATTTACGGTCCCTGACAACATTTTCATACGTAGAATCATTATATTATAATTAAAATTAGACATCGAGAATTAACATGGACAAAATAACAACAATTGCTTTAATGTAAACCCCATCTCAAAGCCTTGAAATTTTCTGAAAATTGAACTGGATGTGAGTTAAAATGCTTTAAACTTTTTTCCTGACCTCGTCTAGCAAGAACAATTTAATATTTAGAATACTAAGTCCAAAATTATCACTTTAAGACTTTTATTGACTCGATTGAATTTTTAACAAAAGTAAAGAAATGACTAATTTGGTAAATCTTTAAATTTGTAGGGTCTAATTATCGGAATCAGAAAGTTTAGGACCAATTTGATGAAATTAGAACAACTTTAAATTTAATAGATAGAATACCAAAAATTTAGGCTGTTGAGGGAAGTAAAATGAAACTAAGGACCAACTTAAACTTGTTTTGTAAACTTTAAGATTTAAAATCAAATTTCATATCTTTTAAATTGAAAACCTCCATCTCCATTTACATTTAGCACGTCATTTATAGAGGGTCAGGCTTGGGAGCGACCTCAAATTGGGTCTACAGTTTCAGATGATTTTCGACCAAGACTAATGCCCGGAAAAAGGCTATTGTTGTCCATGGCCGGAGTTTAGGCGTATTAGATTAAAACCGGGTCGCCCATGTGGGATGACCCGAACCGAGCCGATCCATTAATGTTGATTTTGGAGGGAACCATTTGAATTTGATATGGGAAGTTATCCAAGGCATGAATAACTTCCATCAACCTCCATAAAACTCAATCCATCTATTATCATGAAAATATACAAGAAAATAAGTGAGATTTTCGGAGGTGACCATATGGTTGAAAAGAAATAAGTGTAGTGGCTTGAATCTATGAAGATTTAACTCAAAAACTGACACTTGGATTGTGGAAAATAAGTTCTATCCATTTGTGACTGAATTTCGTGACCAAAGAGCATACATCTCTATAGTAAGAACAAACATCAAGAGGTAAGTAATCCAACCTCGATTTATATAATTTAAGATTGTGAAATTGATTTATATGCATGCTAGTGATGAGATTCGAAGCGCGGAAGAAACGCCGGAAAGTTCCGAACTCGGGTTGTGATTGGACAGATGAATCATGACCAGATATTCACGACGCGATGGCTCGACGATGCGGAATAAAGAACCACGACTTTCGAAACGCCACAAGGATTTGCCCAATCTCCTTGATAAGTCTCTGATTTGAACGCCACAAATATTCTAGCAAATATTTGATAATTTCGATATTTGAACGCCACAAGAAATATTCTTGATAAGTTCGAAAAAATCCACCTATAACTTTTATTGAATCCTCAATAAAATCTGTTTATATCAAAATCGAAGTCTCAAAGTTTGAATTACAATAAATGGAAAGGAATATAAATAAGTAAAATAACATAGCCGCTAATTGACTCAAAATAGAATTCTAATTAGACTAAAATTCTAAAATAGGCAAACAAATAATTAAAAACAAAATTTAACCTAAAAATACGCAAAAACCCTAATTTCCATCTGCATAATTGACTTGCTGTTTTGAAGCCCCAAATGATAGAATTTGGCCATAAAAGCAGTCGGCTCAAGGGCTTTAGCCCATGAGTTTTGCTTAGTTGCTCATTTCTACTCGAAAAACACATATTATGCATCTAATTTCGACATGGTTGGCTGGATTTCACTTTTATTTGGCTTAAATATTTAACTTTTTCTGTCAAGCCTGCTATGACTCCGATTGTCGAGGGTCCGGAACACATCATACCCTCCTTCTTTAAGATGATTTGTCCCGAATCATAGCTTTGTTCCTGTTGTTTCACTTTACCTCCTGGATCAAACGGAAAATTTCTTCTGCCATTGCACATGATCAACCAAAAATATTTTGCAACGGGGGTCACGTGAATGGCTTGAAGTTGAAACACCTCTGGACATTGGTGGCGTTGCCCAAATTTCCACGTACCATTAACCTGCAAGAAAGAATTAAATAGAATGGGGAGGGGAATGTTATTTTCATGAGGTATAAGGTATAGATCCTTGTATACACGATTAATCACCATCTCCAATTCTTCTTTAAGAACCACGAGACCCTCCTCTTCACCTCGTTCTTCCTTTGCATCTTTAACCACTTTTTCAAAATTTTTACTTTCAAATTCAATCACATCTTCTACCTCCAATTTTTTATTACTAATTTCATGCACTCTCTCAACGGTATTCAAATGTGGATCTACCAATTCAAAGCTCAAATTTTGAAGTTCTACCTCAACCCCCAATTCATTCCTCTTATCTTCAACAATTTCATTCCTAATCAATTCCTCGCTTCCCAACTCCACATTTTCCTCATCAAATTTTGGAGTTTGTTTATTTGTTTTTAATTTCAACTCTCCCTCCTTCTTATCAATATCCTTATCCCCACGATGCCTCCTATTACACCACTTTTCACTCTCCTTCCTTACCCTCCGTGAATCTTCTAGTGCTTCCTCTAATGTCAACCCACATAGTACGCACGTTTTCCCTTTCTTAAGGGATTGGTATATGTGCATACTCTTATCATAAACAGCATCCCTCCTACGTCTCCAAGGTTTTCCCAATAAAATATGATAAGATTTCAATGGCACTACATCACACCATACATCATCATATACCTTCCCATGGTGATAGGCACTAGAACTTGTTTGGTTACTTTGAAATTCCCAAACTCCCTAATCCACGTCATCCTATAAGGTTTATAGTGTGGTTCTAGGGGCAATCCTAATTTTTCAACCACGGCGCCACTAACGAAATTAGTAAAGCAGTTTCCATCAATCACCAAACTACACCCTTTGTGATCTACATAACATCTAGTTTGGAATAAAAAGCCCGGATCATAATCCATTCCTTATGTGTCGTTAAAAAAATTCAAGAATGAAGAGGATTTAGACATCAAATAGCAAGAACGACTTTTATTGACTTGGAAGGAAATGAATACCAAGAAATTTAAAGAAACTCAAAAAAGTGGTTCTTGAATCTGGAAAAACTCTTTTTTTTCTTTTTTTTTTTTTTTTTTGAATAATGAATTTTTGAAATTAAATAAAAATAAATAAATTTTTTTTAATAACTCCGAAAACTCGACACGAACGCAACAAAACAAACGGAACATGATTTGGATAAGAATCGAATAAAACAAACACTTTTGAATTTTTGTTGGATTTTTATATGGATTAAAAACCGAAAAATTTTACTGACACGAAGAACAAGAAAACTCAAAAAATTAACAAGAAAACACTCAACAAGATATGGATGATTTTTATAGGACTCGATGATAAACATAAAAATCAAACTGGATAGAAAAACCTGAATTCAGAGTCCAGCTCTGATACCAGATGATGAGATTCGAAGAGCGCGAAAAAAAACGCCGAAAAGTTCCGAACTCAGGTTGTGGTTGGACGGATGAATCATGACCCGATATTCACGACGCGATGGCTCGATGATGCGGAATAAAGAACCACGACTTTCGAAACGCCACAAGGATTTGCCCAATCTCCTTGATAAGTCTCTGATTTGAACGCCACAAATATTCTAGCAAATATTTGATAAGTTCGATATTTGAACGCCACAAGAAATATTCTTGATAAGTTCGAAAAACATAGGAATCCACCTATAACTTTTATTGAATCCTTAACAAAAATTGTTTATATCAAAATCGAAGTTTCAAAGTCTGAATTACAATGAATGGAAAGGAATATAAATAAGTAAAATAACCTAGCCGCTAATTGACTCAAAATAGAATTCTAATTAGACTAAAATTCTAAAATAGGCAAACAAATAATTAAAAACAAAATTTAGCCTAAAAATACGCAAAAACCCTAATTTCCGTCTGCATAATTGACTTGCTGTTTTGAAGCCCCAGATGATAGAATTTGGCCATAAAATCAGTCGGCTCAAGGGCTTTTGCCCATGAGTTTTGCTTAGTGGCCCATTTCTACTCGAAAAACACATATTATGCATCTAATTCCGACATGGTTGACTGGATTGCACTTTTATTTGGCTTGAATATTTAACTTTTTCCGTCAAACCTGCTATGACTCCGATTGTCGAGGGTCCGGAACACATCAGCTAGTAAATCCAACATTGGTATCAGAGCCATAGCAGGTTGTTTTCTTGCCTATAAATGTGTTTATAATGATGTGTTTCTATTGCATGTTGATCAATGCCACTAAAACAGTTTTTTGAAGAAAAGCTTGAATATGCTTTAATGGCACATCACGAAATACTTCACATTAATTTGTGAAATTCATACTATTTGTTTTTCATAGTATGTAGAACACATCTGCAAAATTTCATGAGATTTGGATATGTATATTGAAAGTAAAACGCAACCCTAGTTTGGAAACTCGAAATTTTGAAGGCATGTAACTTTCTATAAACTCCACTTCACTATGCAAACTTGGTATGGTTGGAAAGATCTTTCAAAATTATTTCCAACGATATAAAGATCATAAAATTCGGACATGAGATGAAGAAGTTATGACTTCCTAAATTTTTGGCAAAAATCTGAAAATGCAACTGGGTCTCTCAGCATTGATGAAGATGGGGGCTTGGCTGCAAATTCTGAAATTTCCAGATTGGTCCCTGTGATTTTCGAAGTTTCCAAGTTGGACCCTAAAAATTCTGAAATTTCAATTTTCATCTTTAAAATTCCGAAAAATTTTAGATTGGTCCCTCTATTATTTTATTACATTTTTAATTGTGGGATTTTTTTTTTAAAATTTCCTATTGGACCACAATTTTTTTTAATTGCCTCTTGGACCTAGTGGGAGTTTTTTGAATATACTCCTATATATCATGATTACTCGAAAATAATAGTTTCTTTATTTTAATGGCATGTATATATGACATTTTGTGATATGTTTGTGTAATTAAAATATATTGCTTAAATTGTACATGCCTAATGAACTTGTTGAGTGAGAGTTCCAAGGTTGGGAGAGTTAATGTAGCTCTCACCTAGAACTTATAGTTTTGCGCTATGAAATTAATTTTTGTGATAATGAAACAATAGGATAATGGAAGATGATTGGGAACTTAGTGAACTTTCGACTTCATACCTAGTGTTAAATAGTCATGAAATTTAATTTGCATGCGTGCAAATAATAATAAAAAATAAAAAAAATACCTTGTATGCATAAATGGACCGTTATATGATTGTCTCTAAAATTGTAACATACCATGGCATCTAAGAACATAATTGCAGATCTTAAAAAGGGTGATAAGTTAAATGGCAATAATTATAACACTTGGCGCCATAAGATTTGGTATGTACTGGAGGAACAGGATACCTTAGAAGGCATCAACCAGGTTATGGAAGACCCTGGTACTGGAAACACTGCTCAACAGGGACGAGATCAAGAGACTTACCAAACTTGGAAAAATAAAGATTCCACTGCACGTGCAATCTTGGTAAGCTCTGTGATTGATGATCTCATACATGAGTGTGAACAATACCCTAATGCTCATGACATCTGGGTGTACCTAAGAGAGAAATATGGTGGTAAAAGTGTGACTAAGCTCAGACAACTGACAATTAAGTTTGATACTTACAAGAAGGCTCCTGATCATAACATTGAACAACATGTTAGGGTTATGTCTAACATGATCAGGGAGCTAAAGTCAGCTGGTCACATACTCTCCGATGAGCAGCAAGTTCAAGCTTTGATCCGCTCTCTTCCTGACAGTTGGGAACACTTGAAAGTGAATTTGACCAACAATGACAGCATAAATTTTTTTGCTGATGCTGTCCGCCATGTGGAGTTAGAGGATGAACGACTTGGAGCTGCCAAATCTCTAGGTTAGGCTTATTTAGCCGAGTCTAGTTCTCGTAAAGCTTCAGGTTTTAAAAATAAAAGGAACTGGGACAAAGGCAGGAGAGGATAAGGGAAAGAGACTGGACAGGGACCTAAGAAGAACAAGAACAAACGCTATAAGAAAGGGAAGTGGTTTGGAAAGAAGAAGGACAAGAGCAAGGTTAAATGCTATAATTGTAAAGTGTTGGGTCACTTTATTCGTGAATGGCCTGAGCCTAAACAGGTAGCACTTATGTGTTCTTCTTTTAGTGCTATTTATGTTTCTAGCACAGTATTACTTTCTGATTCTTATCCTTTGTGGATTTTAGACTCAGGAGCAATAGACCATATAGCCAAAGATCGAGAAGCATTTGTTGATTTCGCCGGATTCCACCTGGTGCAAAATGGATATACATTGGCAACGACGAAAGAGTGGAGGTGAAGGGAATCGGTACTTGCAAGTTACACTTGCGTAGTGGTCATGCTGTTCTCCTTCATGATGTCTTATTTGTACTTGGGATACGACGAAATTTAATATTAGTTATTGTTCTTTTAAAATTAGGTCTTAGTTTGAACTTTCATGGTACTTTTGTTGATGTTTATTATGATGATGCACATTATGCATCTAGATATTTATGTAATGGTTTTATGGTGTTGGATTGTAATCCAAACACTTATGCTTATTATATAGATCGTTGTTTTTCTTTGGATGTATCCACTTCTTCTTCTAGAAATGTGAATATTGATACAAATATTTGGCATGCTAGATTAGGACATATTGGGCAAGAGAGAATGAATAGGTTAGCTAAAAAAGGCTTACTAGGTTCAATCTCTAAAGTTACCTTTCCTACATGTGAGCATTGTCTTATGGGAAAAACAACTCGAAAACCATTTGGTAAGGCCTTGAGAGCCAAATTTCCATTGCAATTAGTACATTCAGATATATGTGGTCCTATGAATGTTAGGGCTAGACATGGAGCCTCCTATATGGATGACCCGAACCGACCCGATCCATTAATGTTGGTTTTGGAGGGAACCATTTGAATTTGATATGAGAAGTTATCCAAGGCATGAATAACTTCCATCAACCTCCATATAACTCAATCCATCTATTATCATGAAAATATACAAGAAAATAAGTGAGATTTTCGGAGGTGAGCATATGGTTGAAAAGAAATAAGTGTAGTGGCTTGAATCTATGAAGATTTAACTCAAAAATTGGCACTTGGATTGTGGAAAAGAAGTTCTATCCATTTGTGACTGAATTTCGTGGCCAAAGAGCATACATCTCTGCAGTAAGAACAAACATCAAGAGGCAAGTAATCCAACCTCGGTTTATATAATTTAAGATTGTGAAATTGATTTATATGCATCCTAGTAAATCCAACAAGGCGAGAAAGGGAGAATAAGGTTGGAAAATGGGTTTTTGGCATAAAATCTTGGCAGTCAGGAGCTTGCTCCGGCCAACCCATTGTTGTGAAATCACGCTTTTTGAGTGTTAGAGTCTCGACTTAATCCAAATACTCAATCTCGATTATTCATATACTTCTTACTTGTGGGTACTCTAATACTCAAAAAGCGTGATTTTCCAACAATGGGTTGGCTATATAATACCATATTCGATAGAAAAGAAAACAGATAATATAAATCAAATGAAATCCGAAGTTCTATGAAGAACTTACCTGCTAGGAATGCAAAGAACGATTGTTATTGAACTCAAAACTCGAATTTATAAATTCCAGCTAATTGTAGTAATCTGAGATTCTTGAGAATTTTTGTGTTCAGCGTGAATTAATTTGTGAGATGGAATATGGCTTTATTATTGATAATGGTTTTAGAATTGTAGGGGAAGTGGAATTCTTCTCAATCTCAAGTCTCTTATTTCAATTAGAATTGCACAGTATATTTAGGCTAACCTTGGACTTATACCTTGGGCCAAACAAGAATATTGGACTTAAAATAATGTGGAAATTACACTAAACAACTTAATAAAATAAACAATTCATTTTTTACAAGTTAATAGTATTAATTTCTAATAATACTAGATAATTGTAGTATAATTGAATGTTTAAGAGTAAGCTTACCCCTTAATCAATTTTAATTAACACCGTAGATCACTCCAATCAAATTGAATACCCTAATGTTAGCTCACTTCCCATATAAAGCAAAAATAAAATCATGTAAACTTCATCCTCATTCTCAAGCCCTAGATTTTATTCAACAATCTTCTTCAACATAAATTAATCTTCAATTATTTACACATCATGATCTATGATTTTAACAACCCATCAGATTCATAAATTTCCATCTCCATCCGAATATCTCAAGATCATTTCAATTTTTTTCCAATCAAAGTTCAATATATTCAAATGACTACTTTCAAGTGAGTTTTCATCATACATCACCTTCATTTTAACCAAGAAGTAAGACTCAAAAATTATGGAAACCCCATAGCACATTTCAATGATGTGCTCCGGCAAGAACAAGTTTTTCCGAAATGCAGCTCCATTAATAAAGTATAACTCGTTGTATAAGCAATTAGTCAGAAGGACTAAGGATCATGTGTCCTTCTTCTCAAATAGTACAGAACAACTGAGGTGATGCATTGAAGAAGAGGCCCACAAACAGCAACAGGAAGAAAGTTGTTGAAAATACATTCAAGAACTACCTACGAGAGATGCCACAAAATTCGATGTCAATCTTGCTAGTAGTTACCTGGCTTCACAGCTATATATTCAAGTTGGTAATGACAAGGGCCACGAATGATAATATAAAACATAACCCGCCTGCATATTCCCAGGAGTGTTAGGAAGGTAGAAGGGCATAGAAGTGTACATAGATACAATTAAAACATTTCTCTTTGTTGACCTAGATCGTCTTTTTTTTTTTTTTTTTTGTTGATTTTTTGAAAATTACTTGTGTTCTAACGTCTCCGGATTCCTATCATCATCTAAACTAGTCACATTTAGAATTTATTATTCGAAATATTTTTGAATGTTTACAACTAGTATAGCTACCAGTTTTTGTTAACAAATAAAACCTCTGCCCAAGTATTGAGAACATTTTCTTATAAACGGTGACTTTATGATTTCTTTTTATGCATCTGTCAAATAGTCTTTGATGTCTCCCAACATCTGAATAAGTTAACATTCCATCCAAATTAGAGACAACACTTGTGATTCAAAAATGTGTCCCCCCCCCCCCCCGACTACATTTCCATTCCTTTGCCAAAAGTATAGTTGTTTTGGAAAAATCTATCTCAATATATATTAGATTATTTATTAACAACATAAAGCATAAGATTAATTTATTCTGTTACAATTTCATGCCAAAAACTTTGTTTTGATGATACCTACCACATATGACAATTAAAATGGGAATGCCTAATATGGTGTCTATAAGAATAATCATGATATTGTCAATAAAAAGTAGCACAAAAGTGATAAAAATGTTATACGGATACTATCCAGATGAGATGAAAGAATTGGACTTTGCACATATTATTAATCTCAGTACGTAATTGACATTTGTTTGTGCTCCGTTTTCTTGATTTTTCATCTACCTTTCAGATTAAAGTATCGGTATTTCCTCTTCTGATTGATTATTCACGATATCGTGAGGCGATTTACTTGAAAGATAAACACAACACCAAAAAATTTCATATTCGACTAATTCGATGTTGATTTTTATCAAAAATACGATCACAAACTCAAGCTATTACACATTCTAGCCCTCCCACATATGGAAACCCCCAACATCAACAACCCCACACCATCTGTAATGAATAAGAATGATAGTGAAGCAGCTCCATTACTAGAGATTGTGCACCCAAAGAACTAAGTATTAGAAACACGAATTAGGCCTATCACTCGGTCCATAAGCAATTTGTCAGATGAAACCGTAAACAGACCCATTTCGAATGCAATGCAGGCATGACTGTGGTGTATTTGTTAAGAAACTACTTACAGATTCCTCTATTTCTAACAAGACACCGAACTTGTAGAATGGCTATATTTCATTTCATATCCTCTTCCCAAATATAGTTTGAGATAAGTAACATCAGTAACAAGATGTTTTCTTTCAAATAATATTATATTTTTGCTTCAATCCAAGTTCATGGGAGATCAAGTGTTACATTGAAACCATAATGTATTGTGGAATTAGCGCTCTGAATCATGTTCAGTGCGCTTTCTTTGAAAGTATTTTGTGATGCCCTTTATGATGAGTTATTGACAAGTCTTAGTAATATATGTAAACTATGCACAATGCTCTTCAGTATCATTGACATATTTATATCAACCAAAGTAGTATATTTGCACGTTAATAAAATGTCCAAAGTGTGATGTCCTGCTCAGAGGAACTTTTAAGGAGGCTGGTTGTGGCTTCAACGTAATAGTCGTTAGTCGATGATCCTTGCGTTTCAGCTCCAAGTAGACCACCAGTGAGTTATCATTCGTTATACTCATCGGTGACATGTCTGCATCAACAACATATTCAATCCCCATAACGACATCATGATTATCAATCTTCATTACGATTCTAACAAGCTGAATATTTGTAACCAAATGGCACTTATTTTAAAAACATTGTTATGCATGTTACTTTCTCAATTAAAAATAAATTAAAACTTTAGAATAAATTCATGACTTGTTAATTTAATTCAAAATATTAGAATAATTGTGCCACTTTTTTTAAAAATGTCACATTTTATCACTTTTTCTTTAAACTAAAAAGTAACAATTTGTCACTTTTTTTCTACTTAAAGGTTAATTTTTCATTCTTTGCAATATTCATCATTAACTAACAAGTTATACAAGTCTACAACACTAACAGATATATTACACATTATTTATACACAAACACAATATCACATTTTTAGTTTTTCTTTTTTTAACTAAAAAGTGACATGGTGTCGCTTTCTTTTTACTTAAATATCACATTTTCAATTTTTACAATATCAATCATTGACTGACAAATTACACAAGTGCACAAACACGGATAGATACATTACACAATGCTTTAAAAAAAAGTGACAAAATGTAACTTCTTATCACTTTTTATTTTATCTCACATTCTCTTTTAAATAAAAGTGACAAAGTGTCATTTTGGTTTCTTGAATGTCACTTTAATTTTTGTAATATCTGTCATTGATTATGAGTCGTAATTTAACAAATTATACAAGTCTACAAATACTAGTATATACATTACACATTCTCCATATACAAACACACCATAATTTTATTACTTTTTTTAACAATTGCGTCAATATTTTTTTAAAAGAAAAAAAAAAGTGACATCGTATCACTTTTTTTTTTTTTTTTTTTAAATGACATGTAAGTAACTTTCTCAATCGAACGCAAATTAAAACTTTAGAATAAATTGATGACTTTTTTAATTTTATTCTATATGTAGTCTATTTGTTATTATGTTGTTCTTCTATTACCTAAACATTGTAAAAAAATTCATTTTAGGAATTAATATCCGATAAATTGAAAGTGATAAAAGTTCAAAAAATTACAAAACTCAAAAAAAAAATGACTACACTAAACAAAAACATTAACTCGTGTTTATCAAAATATAAAATCATAATGCCACTTTTAAAAAAAAAAATATTAACACTATCAATTTTTGCAATATTCACAAATTGCACAAGACCACAAATATTAACAAAGTAAGAGCAGACGACTACACTAGACACACATCCTTCATTATCATTCTCCAATAAAAACTCATGCTTGTTTGTCCATCAATACAAAATTTCTTTCTAACACAGTACTATGGAAATTCATTTCCTTAATAGTACTACTATTTCTTAAAAATCAAGAAATAGGGGTCCTAACAAGAACAAATTTGTTGGGTTGAGGAAAAAACAATCAGGTAAATGGGTTGCTGAAATCAAGAACACAACTCAAAAGATCAGAATATGTCGGGACATTCAATATTGCTGAAGAGGTTGATCATGGTTATGATAAAGCTGCTGACAAATACTCATAGAAATGTCTTGAAAAACACCCCCCTCAAATGTTGTCCTTTCTTTAAATACTTAGCAGCTCCTTAATTAAAAGAAGGGCTTAAATAATACCACAACTCCTATTCTTGCTTCTACTTGACCGGGATGCAAATTGTACCGGAAAATTGATGGTTTTGGAATTGATTCCGAAGACCCCGTTCCTGTTTCTTCATCTCCTTGTAGACCCATGTGGAATTTTGATGGAAACTGAAAACTGAGAAGAAATTCGAAGAATTTGGTATGAAAAAATAGGAGGAAGAAAAGAATTTAACTGGGTATATAACTGAAGAACTGGGACGGGTGGTTTGCAGAGATAATGGGCACATCGTATTAATTACGATAATCATAAAGTTTAATTAGTTAATAGGGTACTTTTCAAATCCGTTTAATTTTTGGGGTATTTAGTGTAATTTCCCCGATAGGTAATAGGTGTAAAATTCGACCCGATAAAAATATTTAAATTCAAGTTTAAAACCATTTTAAATTCTAAAATTATAAAATTGAACGTTCTGCTAATTTGTCTAAGAATAATTTGAATTAAATGAAAGATGGAAAATGCGACTTGATAAAATATTCGAATTTTTGAGATTAAAATCGTTATTTAATTCCAGAATTAAATGTTCTGCTAGATGACTCTGCTAGTGTAATTTAAATTCTAAAATTTGATAGGAATGTCGTAACGACCAACTTAATTTGTAAAGTTGTATTTTAAGATTTGGGTCATGACAAAAACTCTGCAATGATTCCACAGGTACAACGAATTGATAGTCGCATGCACAATATCTTGCCCACTTACCTTTTAAATGACTGGCAATATTTGCCTAAAATCTCCACTGAACACTATATTTTGCCCCCAAAAGGTCGATTTGCACTCATCGGATTGATAGGTCTCATTATATCTCTCATGGAACAGTCAAGATCCTCAAAATAGTACCTTTGCACCATAGGGTCCTCATCCCAAATTATAAGATTCGTTTTTGCAATCAATTCTATAAGTGGAGTTCCCTACTTGATGTTGCATGTAGAATCTTCGTTTGGGTTGAGAGGAATGTCAAATCTAGAATGAGCCATTCTACGATTAGGAAGTAGAAGAGATACAATTCCGCTTGAGGCTACATTTAAAACTATTTCACCAATAGATCACAAACTAGTAGAAAGCGTCTTCCAAATAAATGTTTTCCCAGTGCCACCGCAACTGTATAAAAAAAATACACCTTCTGAAATGTGTTGAATAGAACCCATTATCGTATCATAGACATTTTTCTGATCATCATTGAAGCTTGCAACAAATCTTAAGTGCTCCTCTGCAAGAGATCTTTTAATATAACACATCTCATCGTGTATGAGTCTAGTTCTAGAGATTGAGGTGTCCACTTCATATGGGAATGTCATTGATGGATAGTCATGAAGACTTTTACCTCTGGCATGCAATATTCTCTCTATCTCTAGAGGAGCATAGTTTTTTATTTCGACTTCAACCAAAATCTAACTCTGTAAATCAATTCAATTTCAAAGCTTCTGATTAGTATTAGAGTTATGTAGTCAAAATGAAAGTAAAACTTTGTACGTAGAAATGAAACATCTAAATTCATTAAAAATAAATTTACAATGATAGAAAAAACCTTTTCACCAAAAAAAATGAATTTTAATATGAACACGATGAACTAAAATATGAAGTAGTTGTTATATATTAGATGACAAAATTACCTTGATAACCAAGAATGGTTCGTTTTCGGTGGAGTTTATCATCAGACAATAATGACCAGCATTGTTCCCAAACAAATTAGAGTCTTGATAAGGAATCTGATATTAACGATGTAGAAAATAATTTCCGAAGAGAATGAGCAAATCTCCCAGTGACTTGCTTCAACTATTTCATCATTGTATTCCTTATCATCATCCAAAAGCCCAAGAGCATAGAAAGTATCCTTTTACGACTCATATTGCACACCATCAACAATCCTAATCTCTTCAAAGCTCCTAGGACCCCTTACCTTTTTAAGCAACATCTGTAAATAATACAACTCCCCAGTCCCAGGAGGTACAAAAAATATCCAACCTATTGAAAACCCACGTTGCCTAGGCTGTCACTGCTTTTGTACAGGCTTCCTATCAAACTTATTAGGCAACTCTGAGTAGGTCAAATTTCTTGCTTCTTCATAAACCTTGTTCGCGTGAAATCACGCCGTGAACATTCTTTCCTTCACCGTAGGATGACTCAAAACAGCATCTAATGAATCATTCTCAGAAAAATAAATATTTTACTGGTTTGGGAGGTGAAATGACAAATGTTTGATCTGTGGATCTCTGAAGTGAATGTCATATCCAAATAATAGTCAAGCAACCTCAGATGAAGAAATGTATTTACAATCGTAATACATTTTAAGTTTATCAATCATGACTGATTGCACCACTCCACATTTATGTGAGCACCATACTTCAATAATAGATAACGATTATACAAAACTACAAATCTATTATCGAGATCGATACTATTCTCTAGATTTATGTGAGCAACATACTTCAACAACAGATAACGATTATACAAAACTACAAATCTATTATTGTGATCGATACTATTCTCTAGATTTATGTGAGCAACATACTTCAAAAATAGATAACGATTATACAAAACTACAAATCTATTATCGAGATCGATACTATTCTTTACAATTCTTCCCCCTGTCTCGTCGTTTGTAAATTGGGTATCCATCATCATCGACATTTGTACATTTGGAAAATTTCTTTGGATAATGTTTCGAACACCGTCCATTGACCATGCATGGAGAATTCTTTCTCATATTTCCACAAGGACCATGCATCATAAGATCTCTCAAATTAGCATAATATTTTGGGTCATTTGATTCAACAAGAATTTCAACATATATGATTCGATTATATCATCTCCTGTAAGACATTTTGCGTCTTGACAAAGAAAGAGCAAAATATGTGTTGGGGTAACCCACACTTCTAGAATTTGATGGTGTAAACGAATGCACATATGAAATATTTTTTATTTAAAAAAAATGCATCTTAAACAACATTCAAATGTATTGCTTCTACATGATCTTGAAAGTTTTAAGTGCCTAACAACTAAATAATTTATTCATACCTTCTCTGTCCAATCTGAATACCTCATTCTTTCTTAGATCATTCATCAATTGATCTAACTTCACCTTAAATGCTCTACATAGTACATCATGTCGATCCTTTGCCTTTAATCCCCTCTTTTCTAGAAAACATACAATCTTTGGCCACTTTGGATTACAGGTAAAAGTAATAAATAAATCAGGCTAACCGACCAATCTACAAATGGCCATTGCATCTTGGTAATTCTAGATCATATAATGGGCCCCACTTGTGAAAAAAGGTGGCAGAACAACCCTTCATGTTGCAGAAAAAGTTCTCTCGCCCCTTAACAAAGCATCAACTAAACCATTGTATGACTTACACCATAGTTCCTTCTGATTCATACGTAAGTAAAGAAAGCGAGAAGATACCCGTCCACTATAAACTGTTGAAACAATCTTCTAGAAAATAAGATGTTTAGCGATTCAGAATCTCTCTCTTGAAACCTGAATGCAAAAAATTCTTGCATGCTAAGCTTTCCACAACCAACATGTGACAAAGAAGTAGAATTGTTGAGTGGAACATCTTCTCTGAACTCATCTTGTCCATAAACAAAAAGCAAAGGGTACTGAAGTCCAATATATTCAGGATTTAACTCAGTTATACGCTTTAGTAGTCCAGATCTAGTCTCAACAACTATATCTCTGGCACCAGGCATTGTCTCAAAATCACCAAGTATCAATCCCACAACCCAATCAGCTGACAGAAGGTTATATCTTCTTCCATCTCGATCTCGCTTACCATTAAGCCTGAGGGGTCATATTTGAGAATTCAAAACCACGTATACTTTCCCTAACCATCCTAAATATCTTGACCAATACATTATGTTCATCAAGTATGTTCTTAAGGTCATTGAAAATCCCTTCATGTAATCTACCATCTTCAGTACTTGAACTGAAAGATAAAACATTTATTTACAATTGTTAAGTTTTAGAAATAATAATGTACTAAAAATAATAAAAAACTAGTTGGGAAAGAATATTACCCAATGGACTACAAACGATTGGCCACCTCGTTTTCAGTGTCATATATATACAGTTGTGCAAATTTTGGTGTTGACCCTCACTTGGCAATAAACTACCAATCATGTGATAGTTCTGTCCATTTAATCAAAATATGAGAGGTGATTATGTTTACTTTTTTCACTTCCAAAATACTACAATTCTACCAGAGTTTGAGGTGGGTTTTCCATTAGCTGTAGCTCAACCTTTCCTCTCATGAAGCATAAGAAAAACTTTGGACTTTGTGTGTCGTGGCGTTTGTCAAGTCGCTCATCATAATAAAATTTAGCGCCACAAAATTCACAAATGCAAGTAAGATCTCCCATGTCCGAATACTCTAAAGAAATAAAATTTTGAATATATGGTATAACATATTTATACACAACAATATAATTATCGCGATCATATAAACTAATTTATCCACATTAATTATCATGCTTCCCTAAACATACATCAATAGCAGTATCTCACTAAATGAAAATATAAAAATAGAATTGAATAAAGAATATGTGTACATTAGCACCAAAAATCTTAGTAAGATAAAATAAAAATAAAATACTTATAAAAAAATTATTAGGAAGAAACAAAAAATTACTGCATAAATGCTTACTGCAATTAGAGTAACCTATTTGAACGTCGTAATGGTGTATACCATTCAGGTAAGTATTCTTTGGTCCACATTTAATGGTGTTAATTGTTGCACTTGTACAGTGTGTGATGCATGGTAATGAATTTGAATTTCTTGAAACTTTGCTAAGGTTAGAATGAGGACTATTGTAGCGACTGAGAAATTTTAAATAATGTAAAAAAATCATTTTTCTCGAAAAACGTGTCGCAAAGATTTAACCCCGAATTTTTACTTTTAAATGTGAAGCGTGTTCGTCTAGCCATTTTAAAATAAAAATTTAAACCTATTCCAAGTCGAGCTCATTCTCAAATATTTTAAATTAATGATTTTCCTTATTATTTTAAAATCCAAATATGTAATAATTTTGAGTCCAATTTATTAAGTCCAATATTTGGTAATTTTGGGTCAAAAATTATGTAATCCAATTTTTAATATTTTCAGTCCAATTATAAATTCTGTAGCCCAAACTGGCCCACTTACCAACCTAGAAATTTGTGCCCTAACACATTACTGTTCAGATCACTCCATTCTCTCCCTCATAGCTCACTTCACGCAGCCAGGTAACACTCTCTCTTTTCAACTCCAAAAATTGCCATAGCCATTTTCTTCCCATTTACAAACAACACGCACATGCTGCCACAAACCAACCTCAAAACACCATCACATTAGCACCACTACAGCCGTTCACTACCTTCACCGAACCACACCAACGTTCACCACCACAATGCCTCAACTCCACCCAAACGCTGCAAGAAACGCAACACGGTCAAACCCCTTACTCTGCTAAAATCGAATCCACCACTGTTATTACACTATTTTCACCAAAGAACACCACCACAGTTCCCAACTACAGCCCAAGTAGTCACCACAACGACCAGCCTTCAATCCGTTTTCCCAACAACGCCATAGCCAAACTGAAGCAACATTTTCGACTGCCTTTCATCCATACAACCACTGGTGGCCAACATTACCAACTGAACCACCATTTCTAACTCAATAACCGAGCTTCCAAGCCCAAGACCACCACTGTCCAACTCAAAAATCAAACTCAAAAATCACCAAAAATAAAACCCAAAACCAGAAATAAGACTTAACCAAAACACCTACTGTGGACCGTCGCCCTTCGTTGCCGGATTTTCTCCGGAGAAACTCCCATATCGCGACGTTGCAGCCGCGGTTTGGATTTGGTTGCGCACCCCAAACCCAAAACCTCAGCCTCACCCACACTCACAACCACCCCGTCGCAACTCAACGACAGTATCATCGGCGGGTCGCCGCCTGGAGACGCGAATGGCGAAGCCTTCGCCAGCCTCCCTCCTTTCCTCCCCTGTATGCTGAAGGTGTGTGTGTGTGTGTGTGTGTGTGTGTGAGAGAGAGAGAGAGAGAGAGAGAGAGAGAGAGAGAGAGAGAGAGAGAGAGAGAGAGAGAGAGGGTAAAGAATTTGTTTTAATATTTTATTTTTTGAAAATTGCAGCTTGGTCCCCAGTTTTAAAGTGTTTCAAACCAGTCCCTATAGTTTTTAAATTAATCATCTCAGCCCTTAAGTTTTAAATGATTTTAATCAGCAACTCCATTTTTAAAATCTATTATTTCAGCCCAATAGTTTAATATTCGTTTTGAGTTTCAACTCAACTTTTAAAAATTTACATTTTAGTCCCCCAACTATCAAAGTATTTATTTTAGTCCCTCAACTTTCAAAGTATTCATTTTAGTCCCACACTTTCAAATCATCAATTTCAGTCCCCAAATTGTAAATTATCATTTTTAAACTATAAATTTCAAAAGAATAATTTAACTTATTTTTCTAATTGGCTAGACGATGCGTATGGAGATTTAAAGAATTGAAGTCATTTTCCGCTCGATTTTGCACTCGTTGAAATTAAGGTAGACTCGCCCCTATTAATTGATTTAAATTATGATTGCATGTGAATGTGTATGTTATGTGACTTATGTGAAAGTCATTTTTATGAAAAGAGACGAGAATGTATTTCTTTGGAAATATTTATGTTGTTATGTTTGTCATAACTTATATGCTTTTATGTATGAGAAAGAAAGAAGAGAATATCTTGCAAGATAAATGATGATGTTATGCATAACATATGTGTCTTATGTGCACGAGAAGAAAGAGCAACACATACCCTATGATTTTAAAGAGCCTATGATTTTTCAAAGAGAAGCCATGTGCTTTAATGCACGAGAAGAGCAACTCACAGCCTATGATTTCTAAAGAGCCTGCATTTAAGTGTTCAATTATAATGTGGATTAATAAATTGGCGATGAGTCTATTGAGTATTTCTATTGAAATTCTCATGTCTATTTTAACAATATTTGCAGATTTCGGAGAGGGTGGCAAGTGATGGATGATTGTGGCAATAGTTGTTAAATGGTTGGAAATCTTGTTTCAATGACCCGTATTTCCAAACATTGGATAATTTTGAGAATTTCAATTATTTGAGAAATTATGATATTGTCAATTGTGTTACAATATTAATGGCTCGATTTATTATTTCGAATTGTTTCATAAATGTTTTCAATTTTATCGACCATTACAGTTTATTTAATGTTGCCAAAAATGAATTTCAGATATTTCTTCCGCTAAAATATTATTTTAAAGTTTAGACCAGAAGATGACTTGGTGAACCGGGTATTTAGAACTCGGGGCGCTACAACTATCAACATGAGCTTGACCAGTTGTTTTGTATGCACTTGTGCCCAATGAAGTACAAACTTGCATAATACATTAAAAAAAAAAATAGAATACAAAGATTACATACACGCCAAAGAATTAAATTGAATACGTCAATAATTTGTGTTAATGCTTACCATGATTGAAGTAGTCAATTTGATCTCCATAAATGCAACGTTCTTCAAGGTTAGTTGTATTTGGTCCACAATTAGCAACACTCATTTTTGAAAGAATACATTGTGTAATGCATGTTGACACACTTGGCAAACTTGTTGCTTTGCTACGGGAGACATCGAAAAATTATGTTGAACAATAGTAATTATTTTAGATGCACCTATCAACAATGTGGCATAGAGTTTTGTAACAAAAAGTAAGTTAATAACCCACTGAATAAGTTGTATAAAAAAATAAAAAAACTTAAAAGCAAAAAAAGAGATAAATTTATATTATAAAAAATGAATTTTCTAATACCATTACTAATGTTAGCCAATGGAGTTCTACATTCTGCCGTTGCATTTGAAGTACAAGAACTCGAATTATGTGTCAATTGTTCATTAACTTCGGAAAAACTCTCTACTCATCTCTTCGACACGTGTTGAGAACTTTCCGTGGGTTCTAAGACAACAAATTAAATGAAGCAATAAGTAGAAGACAAAATATTGAAACAAAATAATATAGAAGGTTGAGTGCTTTAATTCAAAAAATAGCTGACTGTATAAATTAAGTTAATCCAAACTTTTAACATTAACTACAACATAGTAAAAGTGTTATTTGAATGACTTTTCATATATGGTTGATGAATACTTTCTTTATACACGTAAAACCGTGTTTCATTGTTACGTGCATCTTTAAATCCACGTGACATTTATATTAATGTTATTATAAATTTTAAATTTGATAAATTTTATGTCATTGATTTGAATTATTTTGCAGTGGAAGGACTTAGTCGCCATCTTGATCAATGTGCCAAATAGAAAGTTCATAAATTGTCCATGTGCAATTTTATGTGTGATTATTAACGTTATTTATTAATCTTGTTATTTTCTTTTTAATTAAGTTGAAAGTGGCCTAAATTGTGTTAAATGGGAATTGGGGAAAGTTTAGTGGCACTCTGAATTTTATTTGAGGGATGTGGACTTAAATTACCTATTTATGAGAATCGAAGGACTGATTTGCAATTAACAAAGTTTACATTTAAAATCCTAAACCCAAACCTCATTCCTCTTTCTCTCACGCCCGCTCTCTCTCTCTCGCGATTTCTCACTCTCTGTCTCGGCTCTCTCGATATCCTACCTCTCTGCCTCTCTCGCCGCTCTTTCACCTCACACACTCAACCAGCGCTGCTCATCCCTTCCGCCGGCGATGTCGCCTGCGCCACCACCACCCGGTAACCCTCCCCCTTCCCTCGTTCCTTTCGCCGGCAGTGCACACACCCGACACAAAACACACAGCACACGCACTACACACACACTCGCACACACATATATGCGTATTGATGTATATATATGTTGAGTGTATGTATATAGGCTAAGATTTTCAGATTTCAAAATAGGTAGATTTCGGATTTTAAATGTTAATTTGGGATTTGAATAATGTTTATATATGTATGTATAGATGTATATGTGCGTGTGTTCATGGATGTGCATAAGTTCACCACTATTTTCAGATTGAAATTTTATGAATTTAATCTGCCTTGTTGAGATGTTAGTTTAAATTGGAATTTTAGCTGAAATTTCAACAGTGAGGTCGTTCAAAGTAAGTTTTCAAATGTCGAAAAATGTTTAATTTCATTTTTGAGCTAGAAAGGGGTAAATTTCGAAATTGGGAAATATGATATAAAGGATTACATTGATTCTCAGACCTGGTAGTGATTCTCCAGAGTTATGAAATTTTGGAATTTAATTGGTTTAATTGACAACTGTTTTGAGAGTTTTGTTTTCAGATTTAAAAATGTTGGAAAAATACTTGGTTTAAAATTGAGTTAGTTTAATTGAGTTTATCTTATTCTGGGTAAATTTGAGGACTTCGAATTTATGAAATTAGCTAAGTGCTTAAATTTTTAACTCTTGGATTGAAGTTTGTATTTTGTAGTTTTAAGAATTTATTTGGAACTTTAAGTTGGAATTTCAGATTTGGAAACTATCGAAATGGTTTGTTCTGATTAATTTTAGTTAAATCAAGACCTTGATTATAATCTTACATTCTTATGCATGTTAGGGATTTAATTAGAATGTAATGTTTTGGGAATTGGAAGCATGGAACTCTTTCTTGTTTTATGTGCTTTAATCTAAACGTAAGGTCACACTGTTAATTAAAAGTTATACTTATTAATGAATGTGAACAATTAGGATATTTGGTACATTGACGTCACGGGCATCCGAGACTTTTCCACTTGCAAATTCAGAAACGGTAAATACTAAGGACGTCAAGTAAGTAAACTTCCCCCTATTTTCATCAAAGTTGAATGTAAATGTGAAATTTATGTGTAAATGACTGTCTTGCAACTTACTTGCTTTGATGAATTTCATTTACTTTGTGAAAGTATATGTTATTATGAAGAATGTTCAAGCATGCACATTATCATGTCATTGCATCATCAAGCATGCATTGGCATCGAAATTGGGAAGTGAAATGTTTCTAAATGAAAGAAATGTGTCAAGGTGGAAGTTTGTTCAAAAAGTTATGTATCCCAAGTTTTTTAAAGAAAGAATGGGTGTACTTCTGGTTCATGAAAGTTGCGAGTGGGAAATGGGGCGTGGGGGACCGGCGTACCCGAATTATGTCGCTTTGCGACAGAATGTTCAACCGTTTACGGTGGACTGTTAAACAGCTTTGTGGTGGGAAAGTGAATGTTAAACCGCTGTGCGGTGGGAAAGTGAATGTTAAACCGCTTTGCGGTGGAAATGTGAATGTTAATCTGGTTCCAAATAAGTAATTTCCCACTGTATTCTGATTGACTAGAAGTTACACCAAGTGAGCTCACGATGGAAATGAAGTGAAAGTTTTGAAATGTCAAGTGAAAGTTTTGAAATGTTAAGTGGAAGTTTGAAAAGTTTGAATGTTCTGGAAAGTAAAGAAAAAGGGGATACATGTATGGAAATTTTTAAAGCATTCATGTCATAAGCATGCATTCATGCATACAGTTTACTTACTGAGCTTTAGCTCACCCCAATCCCTCCCCAACATTTCAGGTGATGAACGCTAGGTGATCTGAGGAGAGCACTTGGTGACAGACTCAGGCAGTACCCGAAATTTGTTATTTCTTCAAAATTTAATTAAGGAATTTTCATAAGTTTTCATTGGGTATTCTTTAATCTTTCGTTATTTAAATGGTTTTGGTTGGAATTAGTTTAAATAAGTTATGATACTTCTAGTATTGTTTATATTATCACTTATTTCTCTGAATTGTAGTTTATTGAGATAAAATTTTGTGTTGAGGAGTTTGGGAATTAATGTTGGAGTTAAATTTTGGAATTTTGGTTGGATGTTGAATGTTGGATTTAAATGGGTTGAGAATTGTGTATATATTGTAGGTATGATGTCCCTCTACAGGTTGGCTATGTCCAAGTTATAGAGGAGACTCTGCCGAAATTTTTGTAAAATTTTTATAATAGTAAATGAAACGTTTAAGTGTTTTAAACAATTATTTCCGCATATAATGTGAATGGAAGTTAACACGCCTAGGTTTAATATTCTTGAACTTGGGGTGTTACATTTTTGGTATCAGAGCTAAGAGTTTTAAAAGCGATTCTGTAGACTTTTAAAAATTATTTGAAATGGTTTGGGTACTGAGTCACGCCTCAAGTGCATCTTCCTCGATCATCTGGTAAGTTAATTTTGTTTAAATTATGAAATGTTAATTGATATTACAATTGTTGAAAACTCTTGCATGTAATTTGTAATGTCGTAAAGTGAAAGGTTAAGAATGTTATTAGTGAATATGACTAGTATATCTTGGTTATGTTAATGAGGAAGTGAAAAGGAAATGGTTATTAAAAATTTGGGTGTTGTTTTAGTTCTTTTTGTGAAATAAGAAATGGATATGAATGGTATATCGGCACGAGAGTATACAGTGTCCAAACGAGAAACTGAAAAGTCAACGAACTTAGTATTAAGCACTTATCGTGTTTGATATCAGGACTACCCACTCATTTGGTAGTCCCACAGTTATAGGAAAATTGATTTACCCATTTCAGTAGTTGGAGACCAAGTTTATATTGTCAACGCCATTTGAAGAATTGTTGAACTAAAGTTATGCGTTGAGAAATTCCCCAACCATGGTGAATGGGAAGGATTAGATGATAGATCTCATAACACTGAATACCCACAAACTTGATGTCATAATAGGAATGGAATGATTATTAAGGTATAAGGTTTCAATCACTGGCTACGTTAAGGTGGTATTTAAACCTCCAAATGAAACCATTTTCGTTTTGTTGAAGTAAAGGTGAAACTTCTATTTCGATATTATCAGTGGTGAAGGCTCGTCAATTGATGAATAAGAGTTATTAAGCCTACCTGGTAACAATAATTGAAGTGTTTAAGGTGAATACTTCTCTCGAACAAATTTTTGTTATTCGAGAATGGCTAAAGATGTTCTCAGAAAATCTCTGTGATTTACCACCTAAAAGAGAAATTAAATTCGTCATCGATTAAGTGCGCAACTCTAGTATCCAAGGTATAATGTCGGATGGCTCATTCGTAACTTAAAAGAGCTCAAAGTGCAACTATAGAATCTCATGGACAAATGTTTTGTTCGACCTAGCTTTTTGCCATGGGGTGCTCAGGAGCTATACATGAAGAAGAAAGATGGTTTTATGAGACTTTGCATAATTGATTTTAGACATGGCAAAACCAGTTTTATGAAGTTGTGATGAGATGTTGAGATTATGAGTTATATGATTTTATTGAGACTTCTATGAGAAAAATTATGAAATTTGAGATTTAAAGATTTGATTCTTAATTATTGGGAATTAAGGAATGGATATTACGTTTGATTAAGTGAATTATTCCTCTATTTTGAGAGAAAATTATAATGTTGTTTGGTCTTGTAACTAAGAAATTTTGGGATTATGATTTGTGTCATATATTTATAAGTATGACTAATGGGTGATCATTTGAGCCGTTTAATGTATTGAAGGAAGTGAAATATTGATATTGGAAACTATGATTCGAAATTGTTATGTTGAAGAATTAAGAATTGATTTTCTGGGATATCAAGGTATACATGAAGTTATGTGATGACTAGATGCGTATATTGGGAAATGTCAAGTCATATTTTGAAAAGATGAGTGAAGACAAATGTTATGGCATTATTGGAAAGAATTTTAATTATTCTTAGGAACTTGTTGATTTTTACTGAGAAATGATCACTTATATTGGAAAACATTATAAATTATGATGGTAAGTGATAATACTGTTGATTTATTTTGGAAGTTGATTGGTAGATGATGTGTTAAAGATTTGGTTATTTACATGCAATATGATTATTTGGGAAAGTCAGTTATCATTATTGGGAGATATTGAAAGTATTTTATAGTGAGATGCCTTAAAGGAGTAACCATTTATTCGAAATGAGAATTTGGGGACATATGATTGAAGGTTTGGGATTATGTGAGATAATGATGATTGTCATAAGGTCATTTGAATATAAAAGGTACAAGAGATAATTATAAGGAATAATGCGATTGCTCTTATGGTGAGAACTGAAGGTGACAATGTATTGAGATTATGAAATAAGTTGACTTTCCATGAATAAGTTATGCTATATTTGGTTTTAAGTGGAATTCGAAGAAAGATGAATCTCAGTCATGGAAAATAAATCAGGTTTCATCGTAATTTGAATGATTCGCTGATGTACGTTAAGTTTTCATTGATGATACTAAAATATCATATGAGAGATTGTTGGATGAAATTGATGAAAGAAACTTTATCAGGTCCTAGATTTGTACAAGTATTGCAGAAGTAATGCATCTAATCGGAGGAAAGTTTATGATAGTACATACCATGAAATTGTGGAGATTATTATTGATGGTATCTTGATTCAAAAATAAGAAATGAAATTTTAGGCAATTGTCCTTGTGGATAGGATTTGTGGAAAATGAGAATAAGACTTCACAATGATTATTTATTATGGAGTAGTCGGCAGAAAGAGTGACAATGGCAGAGTCCAAGATTTATTGAGTTTGAGAGATTGATATAAAATCTTAGTGAGTATATTGACATAAAAGGTTCGTGTGAAGGATATGATGGTTATTATGTTGTAATCTTAGAGAGATTGATATGATTAATTGAGGTCAGCTGTGTGACTTTTACTTATAATGAGATTGTATCTTTGGGTTAAGTAAATTTGATGAGGAATTCTATATGAATCACAAAAGTTTTATTCATTGGTGATAGGTCAAGGATTTATTTATGAAATAATTGGTTAGAATATTGTTCTTATGATAATTTTGAAAGCATGGATTTTTTTAGTTAGTACCTTGGCTTTAGTTTTAAGATGAGTGTATGATGCTGAATATTTGATTACAATATATATGTATGGGTTACAGGAGTTAAGTTGATCCTCCAATTTTAAAAGAAATGTCAGCATGTTCAAAAAGAATTTCGTTTGTGAATCTTTTCAGAAAGATTCTGTCATAGTTTTAGTATTTCTACTGTATATTTTGGTATAGACGTCAAATTTCACTAATGCTGGATTATAAAGTCTTATTTTAGTCAATCTTCTTGATTTTAGTTTTAGAATGTGATCAATCAATATATATATTAAGGTTTAGACGTTAGAATAGATCCTATGAAAGGCTGGAAAGAGAAAGTTAGTGAATGGATTCATAAGTGGGATAATGTCGGTTGATGGTCTCCTACAACAATAGCTATCAAGCTTCGATCCGTATTGAGTACTGTACAATAGGAAGTGTAAATCGTCAGTTCACGAGGGTGAGCAAGGAGAAAGAATAATTATTGGGTCTAGAAATAGTACAACAGACAATATAAATTATAGAGTGATCTGTCGATGGATGAGAACTACTAAGAGTAGACAGAAGAACTATGCTGACAAAAGAAGGGAACCATTGGAATTCGCCGCATGTGATATGATCTTCTTGAAAGTAACTCCTACGAAAGAGTCATGAGATTCGAGAAGAAGGTTGAGCCTTTTTTATTGACCCTTTGAGAGGCTAGAAATGATGAGTGACCTAATTTATTTGATTGCATTGCTACCAAAACCATCTGGGATACAAATGGTGTTTTACGTCTTATTGTTGAGGAAGTACATTTCGGATCTGTAAGACCGCTTTTCATTTCTCGTGCAATTTTAAATTTCACGTAATACTGTGATGAATGTTATTATAAATTATGATTTTTTTGATCTTTAATGTCTATAATTGAAATTATTTTTGCAGTGGAAGAACTTGGACGCCGGCTCGATCAATGTACCAATTTGAAAGATTATAAATTGGTTATTTAAATTAGTTACATGCAATTCTATCTAAATAATTGTTTTATTGCCTCAGCACGTTATTTTCTATTTTATTATGCCAATTTGAAATTTGGGGGAAAAGTGTTGTGTCAATCGAGGGTAAATAGAACTTATAAACTTACTTAAACAAAAGAGAAGAGTTGAGGGACTGATTTGCAAATTCCAAAAGATTAAAAACCTTAACCTAACCTAAATCACTCTCTCACTCACGCCTCTCCCTACTCGGTCTCTCCCTCTCCGCGCTGCTCTCCCTCTCGTCGCCTCTCCCTCGGCACTCCCTCGATCGCGACCTTCCCTCACCTTCGGCCACCACCATCACCACCACCGTGCACCCCCACCACGGTAATACTCCTTTTCCCTTCCCCCTCTCTCGCGCACACACACACGCATGAAACCGCTGCACGGTTTTACACACACGGTTTTTTTTCACACACACACCCACTCACACACATACACAATTTTATATGTTGAATTTTATGCATATATTGGTGTATATAGGAATTTAAAGTAAGTATATATGTAACTTCCTCACAATTTTCAGATTTCTGTTCTTCTTGATTTTCGAAATTTACTTTAAATTAAGGATTTAATGGTGATATGTGTGTGAGTATTGATGTATGGGAATGTGTATATTGTTATGTATGTATAGGTATGTGTGTATGCACCTTTCAGATTTGGTAATGGAAAATTTATATATGTAAATTTCAGATTTTATATATATATATCGATTCAAAGTTTTAGTTACAATTCAGAATTTGATTTTTGCTTAGATTTTTAAATCATAGATTGTCAAATTGATAATTTTGTTTGGAACCTTGATGAATTATTTAAATTTTAATTGTAAATGTATAATGTTAAAGTTGTGAAATTTGGAGTTTAGTTAACTGTTTTTGGTAAAGGATTATGAAATTTGTATTTTGTAGGTTTAAGAATTTATTTGGAACTTTAAGATGGAATTTCAGATTTTGGAAACTATTAAAATGGGTTGTTTTGATTAATTTTAGTTAAATTGAGACCTTGATTATAATCTTACGTTTTTATGCATGTTAGGGATTTAGAATGTAATGTTTTTGGAGTTCGAAGCATGAAACTCTTTCTTATTTTATGTGCTTTAATCTAAACGTGAGGTCACATTGTAAATTAAAAGTTATACTTATTAATGAATGTGAACAATTAGGATATTTGGTACATTGACGTCACGGGCATCCGAGACTTTTCCACTTGCAAATTCAGAAACGGTAAATTACTAAGGATTGCAGGTAAGTAAACTTCCCCCTATTTTCATCAAAGTTGAATGTAAATGTGAAAGTTATGTGTAAATGATTGTCTTGCAACTTACGTGCTTTGATGAATTTCATTTACTTTATGAAAGCATATGTCATTGAGAAGAATGTTTAAGCATGCACATTATCATGTCATTGCATCATCGAGCATGCATTGGCATCGAAATTGGGAAGTCAAATGCTTTTAAAATGAAAGAAATGTGTCAAAATGCAAGTTTGTTCAAAAGTTATGTATCCCAAGTTTTTAAGAATGAATGGGTGTACTTCTAGTTCATGAAAGTTGCGAGTGGGAAATGGGGCGCGGGGGACTGGCGTACCCGAATTAAGTCGCTTTGCGACGGAATGTTCAACCGTTTACGGTGGACTGTTAAACCGCTTTGCGGTGGGAAAGTGAATGTTAAACCGCTTTGCGGTGGAAATGTGAATGTTAATCTGGTTCCAAATAAGTAATTGCCCACTGTATTCTGATTGACTAGAAGTTACATCAAGTGAGCTCACGATGGAAATGAAGTGGAAGTTTTGAAATGTCAAGTGAAAGTTTTGAAATGTTAAGTGATAGTTTAAAAAGTTTGAATGTTCTGGAAAGTAAAGAAAAATGGGATACATATATGGAAATTTTTAAAGCATTCATGTCATAAGCATGCATTCATGCATAAAGTTTACTTACTGGGCTTTAGCTCACCCCAATCCCTCTCCAACATTTCAGGTGATGAAAGTTAGGTGATCCGAGGAGAGCATTTGGCGGCTGACTCAGACAGTACTAATAAATTCTATTTCTTTTAAGAATAAATGAAGGGCTTTCTCAAATTAATTAATTGGTTATTCTTTTAATTGATAAATTTTTTTGATTAGTTTGTCTGTTTTAGTCAAAATAAGTTATGGTATTTCCCTGTGATTAGTTTTTATCATGTTTCATGAGTTTATAAATTTATACTTCAAGTTATTTTGTTGAGGAGTTTGGGAAATTGATGTTGAAGTCGAATTTTGGAATTGTTGTTGGATGTTAAATGTTGGATTTGAATGGGTTGAGAATTTGCATATGTATTGTAGGTATGATGTCCCTCTACAGGTTGGTTATGTCCAAGTTATAGAGGAGACTCTGCCGAAATTTCTATAAAATTTTAGAACAGAAAATGAAAACGTTGAAGTTTCTAAATGATTTGTTTCCGCATTTTAATGTTTAAAAAATTTATTTCCGCATATAATGTGAATGGAAGTTAACACGCCTAGGTTTTAAAATTTTTGAACTTGGGGTGTTACAGGATCCCTCTCATATTCTCAGCTATGAGTCACTTAATCTTCGTAAGGATCTAACTTATGATGAAGCACCTGTGAGAATCCTAATGAGAGCAGGCAAAGAACTTAGAAGGAAGAAGATAACACTAACTGAAGTCCTTTTGGAGAAATCATGTAGTGGAAGAGATTACTTGAGAACGCAATGATGAAATGCATGCCAAGTATTCATTTTGGTAAATTCTAATTTCGAGGACGAAATTTCTTTTAGGGGGGTAAGGAATTGTAATACCGTGTTTCATTGTTACATGCATCTTTAAATCCAGTGACATTTATATTAATGTTATTATAAATTTTAAATTTGATAAATTTTATGTCATTGATTTGAATTATTTTGCAGTGGAAGGACTTAAATAGAAAGTTCATAAATTGTCCATGTGCAGTTTTATTTGTGATTATTAACGTTATTTATTAATCTTGTTCTTTTCTATTTAATTAAGTTGAAAGTGGCATAAATTGTGTTAAATGGGAATTGGGGAAAGTTTAGTGGCACTCTGAATTTTATTTGAGGGATGTGGACTTAAATTACCTATTTATGAGAATCGAAGGACTGATTTGCAATTAACAAAGTTTACATTTAAAATCCTAAACCTAAACCTCATTCCTCTTTCTCTCACGCCCGCTCTCTCTCTCGCGATTTCTCACTCTCTGTCTCGGCTCTCTCGATCTCCTACCTCTCTGCCTCTCTCGCCGCTCTTTCACCTCACACACTCAACCAGCGCTGCTCATCCCTTCCGCCGGCGATGTCGCCTGCGCCACCACCACCCGGTAACCCTCCCCTTCCCTCGTTCCTTTCGCCGGCAGTGCACACACCCGGCACAAAACACACAGCACACGCACTACACACACACACACTCACACACACATATATGCGTATTGATGTATATATATGTTGAGTGTATGTATATAGGCTAAGATTTTCAGATTTCAAAATAGGTAGATTTCGAATTTTAAATGTTAATTTGGGATTTGAATAATGTTTATATATGTATGTATAGATGTATATGTGTGTGTGTTCATGGATGTACATAAGTTCACCACTATTTTCAGATTGAAATTTTATGAATTTAATCTGCCTTGTTGAGATGTTAGTTTAAATTGGAATTTTAGCTGAAATTTCAACAGTGAGGTCGTTCAAAGTAAGTTTTCAAATGTCGAAAAATGTTTAATTTCATTTTTGAGCTAGAAAGGGGTAAATTTCGAAATTGGGAAATATGATATAAAGGATTACATTGATTCTCAGACCTGGTAATGATTCTCCAGAGTTATGAAATTTTGGAATTTAATTGGTTTAATTGACAACTGTTTTGAGAGTTTTGTTTTCAGATTTAAAAATGTTGGAAAAATACTTGGTTTAAAATTGAGTTAGTTTAATTGAGTTTATGTTATTCTGGGTAAATTTGAGGACTTCGAATTTATGAAATTAGCTAAGTGCTTAAATTTTTAACTCTTGGATTGAAGTTTGTATTTTGTAGATTTAAGAATTTATTTGGAACTTTAAATTGGAATTTCAGATTTGGAAACTATCGAAATGGTTTGTTCTGATTAGTTTTAGTTAAATCAAGACCTTGATTATAATCTTACATTCTTATGCATGTTAGGGATTTAATTAGAATGTAATGTTTTGGGAATTGGAAGCATGGAACTCTTTCTTGTTTTATTTGTTTTAATCTAAACGTAAGGTCACACTGTTAATTAAAAGTTATACTTATTAATGAATGTGAACAATTAGGATATTTGGTACATTGACGTCACGGGCATCCGAGACTTTTCCACTTGCAAATTCAGAAACGGTAAATACTAAGGACGTCAAGTAAGTAAACTTCCCCCTATTTCATCAAAGTTAAATGTAAATGTGAAAGTTATGTGTAAATGACTGTCTTGCAACTTACTTACTTTGATGAATTTCATTTACTTTGTGAAAGTATATGTTATTATGAAGAATGTTCAAGCATGCACATTATCATGTCATTGCATCATCAAGCATGCATTGGCATCGAAATTGGGAAGTGAAATGTTTTTAAATGAAAGAAATGTGTCAAGGTGCAAGTTTGTTCAAAAAGTTATGTATCCCAAGTTTTTTAAAGAAAGAATGGGTGTACTTCTAGTTCATGAAAGTTGCGAGTGGGAAATGGGACGCGGGGGACCGGCGTACCCAAATTAAGTCGCTTTGCGACGGAATGTTCAACCGTTTACGGTGGACTGTTAAACCGCTTTGCGGTGGGGAAGTGAATATTAAACCGCTGTGCGGTGGGAAAGTGAATGTTAAACCGCTTTGCTGTGAAAATGTGAATGTTAATCTGGTTCCAAATAAGTAATTTCCCACTGTATTCTGATTGACTAGAAGTTACACCAAGTGAGCTCACGATGGAAATGAAGTGAAAGTTTTGAAATGTCAAGTGAAAGTTTTGAAATGTTAAGTGGAAGTTTGAAAAGTTTGAATGTTCTGGAAAGTAAAGAAAAAGGGGATAAATGTGTGGAAATTTTTAAAGCATTCATGTCATAAGCATGCATTCATGCATACAGTTTACTTACTGAGCTTTAGCTCACCCCAATCCCTCCCCAACATTTCAGGTGATGAACGTTAGGTGATCTGAGGAGAGCACTTGGTGACAGACTCAGGCAGTACCCGAAATTTGTTATTTCTTCAAAATTTAATTAAGGAATTTTCATAAGTTTTCATTGGGTATTCTTTAATCTTTCGTTATTTAAATGGTTTTGGTTGGAATTAGTTTAAATAAGTTATGATACTTCTGGTATTGTTTATATTATCACTTATTTCTCTGAATTGTAGTTTATTGAGATAAAATTTTGTGTTGAGGAGTTTGGGAATTAATGTTGGAGTTAAATTTTGGAATTTTGGTTGGATGTTGAATGTTGGATTTAAATGGGTTGAGAATTGTGTATATATTGTAGGTATGATGTCCCTCTACAGGTTGGCTATGTCCAAGTTATAGAGGAGACTCTGCCGAAATTTTTGTAAAATTTTTATAATAGTAAATGAAACGTTTAAGTATTTTAAACAATTATTTCCGCATATAATGTGAATGAAAGTTAACACGCCTAGGTTTAATATTCTTGAACTTGGGGTGTTACAATACAATTAGCTACTTTGTAATGGTAGGATATTAGTCAATATAATACCTTGACATCATTACAAATTTTAGTAGCCATCAGTTTTGGAAATATCAAATAGCAAACACGTATTCATATAAAGTATACTATCATTGTCATAAAATTTGAGCATAGAATGCACTATAACAAATATAACATCATGATTTTAAATTGATTTACATCATAGAATTTTTTTTATAACTATCATGAAACGATTGTGTTTAGCACATACCGTGTTCATACGTGGACATCAACAATAAGTTGATAGTTTTTAATCCATAATATAGATTTAATATATAATACAATATTAAATGCAAATTCTATTTATTAATATTTATGCAAATCACTTGTTAATAGAACATACTTACAGGAATAAATTTTTGACCATCATTTCATCGTTAAGAACAATGATAAATATTGTGAGTCAAAAAAATAAAAACACCAGGTTACACTATTGCATATAAATCCTTGATAAAAATTTTATCATAAAACACAATTATGTAATGACAATTGTATTTAAAAAATCTGTTCGGTTATATAGTTAGATTCAATTATCAAAATAAATACAAGTTTCTGTACAAAATTATAACATTGTACGTGCCAGATCTGGAAAATTGGTCCAATATCCCAATGACAAGTAAACTTCTAAAAGAACGGTCAAGGTAATCGCCATTCTGCAAGAAAGTTCTGGAACCACTGACCTTTCCACACACATTATCTCTCTTCAAATCACTTTTTAAAAATTGAAGAAAGAGAGAGAATGTGTGTTATTCAGAAAGTTATTAGAGATTATAACATGACTCAAACAGGGGCTAAACATATCAATTTTTAACCAAATATTTTACCTTAAAAAGATTACAAAGTCAAATAAATCCAATTTATAAATTTCGCTGGCCGCCGAACACACACTAAAATTAAAATTTCACTGTTTCAATAAAATTTACAGAAATCAATTTACGTCAATCAATTATGCCCTAACAAAATAAGTATCTACTATACAAAAGTCAAAACGAAATGTTTAATAAATGAGCACATGATACATCATAAGAAAGATGGTTGAATTTGGAGTTCAACGCAAAAAACGGAGTGCAATTCGGATTTGTAGATCAAAAGTTATACACGTTTGAAGACAATTACCTTTAAATAAAATACGGAATGACTAAATTGAAAGAAAAGTAAAATTTGGGGACTAATAAACAAGAAAATTTAAAGGTAGGGACGTTATTCGCCAAAAAAATAAAGGTAGGAACATTATTCGCAAAAAAAATAAACGTATGGACGTTTTTCCACAATAAGTGTCAAACGTATGGACGTTTTGTGCCATTACCCAAGTATGAATGAGCTGCTTTTTTTTTGGACGAAAATATCCTTAACATTTACTGTTCAATTTGAAGTTAACGGTGAAATGGGGTTAAAATTGACAGAAATGATGTCTTCTACCAAAAATTGTAAAGGTTGGGATGTTTAGCGTCAAAAATCAAAACGTTGGGACGTTTTGCACAATACATGTCAAACGTTGGGACGTTTTGTGCTATTAACCCTTCAGAATTTGCAAAATGATACTCAGATATTAACGTATTTTTCATGCAACGTAATTCCAATTTTCATGTTTTATCCAAAGTCATAAAATAGGAAAAGAATATAAGAATCAAATAAATTTAAAAATTAGATAAATAAAATTAATTATTTTAGTGAAGTATTGTTATGGAGAACGTACAAAATAATAATAAAAAAAAAAAACTAATTATTTGTTCTTTCAATTTTTTTAGTAACACAATAATTTAAATAATTTCAAACACCTTTACCTACTCGAAGGTTATAGCAGGTTCGGAATAGTTGATGAGGATTTGTACTGGTATACTGTTATTAATTTTAAACACTAACGGAAATTTTTTTAATTTGATATATCAATTGTCTGATTCTATTTTGCCACTTTCTTATATTGAGTGTGAATATATTAGCCGAAGCAATTGGAATTCAGGTATGGAAACTATCTATTGTCATCTAAAGTAAAATTCAAAAAATCATATCAGTGCATAATAAGCAAGAAATTACCAGAATAGGTCTGCGATAGTGTGCTCTAGCTACTTATAACAGAACTTTTTAGTAATTTCCTCATTCATTTCTTGTAGAATATAATATTGGTAACTTGAATAATCTATCGATCGGAGGGGAGGGCGTATGACTATCTCAACTTTTTCAATCTGATATGTTTTTGTGTAGATGCTAATATTGTAACCCGACTAATCTATTGAGGAGAGGGGAGGGCGTATGACTATCCCAACTTACTTCAATCTGATGTGTTTCGTTTAGATGCCGACTCTTCCTGTATGTTGATTATGTACATATTTCTATGCCAATAATTAGGTTTCATTGGGAACTAAAATGATGGCACATTCCTTGCAAATACTAATTGGAATATTGAAAGGCATTTTATTGGTGGTTGGAAAATATAAATATTTATAAAATACAAAATAAGCATCCTAGGCTTCTGATATATGATAATCTGTTTCAAAGTGTTTCCTATAGTTGTCGATTTTTAATTTTTGTACTGTATATGCTAACATGAAAATCTGTTGGAGCTCTAGGTAAGATATATTTTATATACTTATAGCACCACTTTGGATGGAAACTACGTTGGTAAATTGATCATATTACTCTCATAACTATATAGTTATTACAGTATATACGTTGCAATTAAATAGAAGGGAAGATCTGCCAATTCCTCATCATACATGTGTAAATATGACACTACTAAGCGCATTGGAAACATACTGAAAATTCCAATAAAAATGTTTGTTTTTTAAGTACAATATAGATTGAGTAACATAGAAATTAATCTAAATTAACAGGAACTAAATGGCAGAATTTGAATACAGCAATTTATTTATAATTAACATATTCAAAAATTGTTTATTTCAATAAAAAAAATCAATTTAAAAAAACGTATTTAATATAGAAGAATTATAATATAACAACTTGTTTATAATTAATAACACACATTTAAAAGTCCATGTTCAACTTCTTAAAAAAAAAAAAGTAAATATAAGAGTAATGTAGCATTATCTTTGACTAAAGTAAGTTCCAGTTACTAAATTAAACATATATGTTTAACTTGAAAAAAAAAAAAAAAAAGTGAATATCAAATAGCCGATGGGAACATAAATAACAATAATTGAAGCAAATAGTAGCAAACGCTTATAAGCACATTGATGTCCTCCAAAAGAAATCAACAAAGGCTACGAAAAGTAGTACGAAAACAAACAATAATACTTGAAACAGTTTATGACATGGTCTTCAATCACTTTCTTCCTTAATAATCCTTTGAACTTTATTAGTGGACATCTTAGTCCAAAATGCACCTATATTCTCATCGACCTCGATAACATCTTCGTTGGGATATTCATTCCCCCTCTTCGAAAGAGTTTTGACTGGAGTGCTAATTTCATCGTTGGATGTTATCTCCTAAGAATGCAATAATTAAGATACAAAAATTATAATAAATTGTAAAACAGATTTCAAAAGAGATAATCAATGTTTGATAATCAATAAATATATAAAGATGTCTGATAGCTTGGATGTGGAGACTACAGTCTTATCCGCTTCATTATCAAAATTTGAGACCAAGTTCTTCTCAATGCTTTCATTTATATGGTACTTCTCAACCAACTTAGGGTCATTAGAAAGTTTCACAACCGTAAATACATTATCCTAGCCGTTAAGATTTATATCATTAATCTGAATTCTAAATATAGTTTTCTTCCCAGCCAAATCCTCTATCTCATCTGGAATTTCATTTTCACCAGTATCCTGTATTACAATTGTAATTAAAAAACTGAAATCCATCATACAAATTGATAAATACATATTTTTATGCCGGAAAGTGTAAAAAAAATACCTCTCTTGCAACCCTTTCCCGAATATCTCTTATTGTCTTCCCAAGAAACAATAAGCTATAACCCAATTTGGCATTGAAAACAAACAAATAAGAAATTGTCTTGATGCACATACCTCGGTGCATTCTAAAAGCTGCCTTATGGTCTTCACTTCAATAATTTCGCTTTCCAACTCATCGGAAACAGAGTAAACCGATGATGATGAAATCTGACTAATTCACTGGGAGCTACATTAATGGCCACTTAACAACCTAAAAGTTTTTTTTATTTACAGATTGAAATTAGTTAAAATTAATTCTAAATATGTGTCTAAAAAAATTTATCCAATCAATTAAACAATACATACTTATTTCGAAACTTTTCAACTTCGGGAATAGGAGATTTAACCATGACCTTCGTGACATAGTAGGCATTGGTGAGTCCCACCCCTTACGCTAAACAACAAAGAAAATTAAGGCAATTGAGAGGAATATGTATTATAGATACTAAAATAATTGATACGTTAAAGTACCACTATAGTTTCTAATACGACACATTTGCATGAGAACAATAACTGGCTCGATATTCACAATTTCAAGGACTTTGAAGATCAAATCAGCGTAATCTCCCCCACAAAGTACATGGCATTCGAATTTTCCTATGACAATACACTCGTTATAGAGTCACGAAGATAAAAAAAAAATTAATTAAAACAAATGCAAACCAAAAACACTTGAAGAAAAATATGAGGAAAATATATGACTGTACTCAAGATCCTCGATGACAAAATCTATTGACTTGGATGCATCCAATATCTTCGGTTGCATTCTACTGGTATCCTTCTCAATGACCTCCCCAATCACATCTTAGATTACAAATAAAAAATTTAATGTGATAAACAAATCTCAATAAACTCGTAGAACAATTAACACTTGAAGATAAAACCAACGGATGTAAAATTATGAAAAAAGGTTTGGAAGAAGGAAAAAAACCGATCAAAGTTGCATCATCAATTTTCTCCCTACTCAGTATTTCTGGAAAAGGCCTAAACACGTATAATGCACTCGAAAATGACTCATCCTCGACCTCCACAACAAGAGTAGTCCTCATGAAATTCAACAAGAATCTATGGGGTGGTACTTTGTATTTCATCTTGTTCTCATCAACCTAGAAATTCTTTTATGTTATAAACCTTACTAGTATTACACCCGTGCGTTGCACGGAAGAACAATATAAAATGATTTTACAATAAATATCATTACAAAATAGGAAAAAAATTGAATACATAATTTGCTTTGATTAATGATACAGACTATCAACGAATGCTCAAAATAAAAATAAATTACAATTCTCAGTAATTTTGGAACACCTCTTTAAATAATACATTATTTGTACATTTTGTAGTTCCCCACTCCCGTTTGATACACGAAAGTTTCTATAGACAAAACATATTTAAAAAATTACTCAAATTTAAATTAAATAATGCAATTTTTCATATATACGTTGTATAGAATAAATAAAAAATTTAGTTCAAATATTTTTGACTAACGTGAATAGGAGTAATAGCCCTCAAAATATTATAATTTACATAAAATAAAGTAATTGTAGCAAATTAAATATATTTGGTCCTATATATAAATAAATATAACAAATTAAGTAATATTGACGATGCACGAAAGTGAAAATCAACTTCAAGATTTATTGTGTACGAACGTGGAATTCAACCCAAGAGATTCTTCGCATGATTAATAATTTTTAATTTTTAAATGCGATGCATTTAATTGAACATAATTAAAAGCATATTTAGTTACATATCAAAAAAAAAATTATTAATGAAAAGATAAATAAAATATATATAGCGAGTCTTTTTGTCTATATATGTTAATAAAATTAAGAAATAAAGTTTCACCATTTTTTACGACATATAATTATTTTTTTAATATTTTAATAAAATTGTAAACCGTTGAATTGTTTTATCATCTTTAAAGGAAAACATGCCAAGAATTAAGTGTTCTAGATATTGTACCGTGAACATATCAATTCCATTTCCGGAATTAACGTTCAATAAATGAATTTTTCTTTTTTAAATAAACTTTTGAATTGTAAAATTAGGCTAATACATGAAATGTGCAAAACTCAACTTACATATTCTCCTTAAGATCGATGTTTTTCTTTTCATATATTATTTTTATCACATTCTTCCCAAAAAGATGTGTAAGATAGATTTTTTTTGTATAATTTGATTTTTTAAGCATTAAGTATTAATTTTAAGTGTTTTTCTAAAAAAAATAATCAATAATTTTAATAAATTGTTACATTAATTAGATTCTTTTTTCTTCATACTGATAATTTCTTTATTCATATTGTTACATTATTATTTTAATAAAAATTACTGATCGATCAATTGTTTAATAGAAATTATATGAACTAATTGTTAAAATCTGTTATATATTTTTGCATATTTTAGATATCTAAATTTATAATGAAAAATAGAAAAATGATCAGAATCAATGAATAAATAAAAATAATGTGAAAATGATGAATGAATTGAAATCTTAAGTTTGTAAGATTTGCCTTAAAAATTCGTATATTTATTATTTATTTTAATTTGATGAGAAAAAATCAGAACAAAAATTAATCATCTATGACTAAAATGAATTTGGTTAACTAATAATAGATAATATTATAGGACTTAAATGATATGATATAATTTAAAATGAATTAGATATTAATAAAAAAATATAAAATAAAAATTTACATTTAATTTTTTATATGATTTTACAAAAAATGTATTTACAATTTACCCTCACTTATTAGATTGCATTAAATTTCTCACTGTGATCCTTAATTTGACACTCATATTACATATTTTTTATTTCAAAATAATACAATAATTATTAAAAAAATAATAATAAAATAGAAAAAAATAACATTTTAATTTATTAATAACATAGCACGGATGTCAATGCAATTAATGACATATGTAAAATAATGATTACCAAAATATTTAATATACTATTTTTTAGCAAAAAACTCCCAAATTTAGAATGTTTTTTTAGCGGGAAACTATGTGTGTATTTAGGTGACGGCTATTCTACTTTTATATATATTAAGATTAAGATTAAGATTCTTTTGTATCTTGTCCGTGAAAAACTTGATTAAATTCTTTTTTATTAGAGCATGCATTGGAGTTCCCTATGTAACATGGAAGCATGTAGATCAAGTTATGCTATAAATAGATTTTCTTGTATTTTAGCTAGCATACAATAAAAGAGAATACATATCTACAATCAGCAACTATATTCTATAAAAATTTCAACTCACTTGTAATAACAGTTTTTACTTAAGAATAGGCCTTTTCACACGGATTTTGATAGTTTTTCCTCCCTTTTCGACTAGGTTTCCTCAACACCTACTTAAGGAACATGTTAAGCACGAATTTGGGACCTTTTGCGCATCCTCTCAACAAGAATTATAGAACATTTTAACATCAAATTTTGGGAGAAAAAAGCAAGTCAAAGGCTTGGGAATTGAAGATCAACAAAGGGGAATTGATTCTTGGTTCAAGACTTCCTTTTTTTCTTGTTAATTTGATAAAGTCAACATGTTTACATATTATTTTTTACTTCATTTTTAATTCAATTGTGATGAACAACTAAACTCTTAATTGGGACAAGCGATATAGCCTAGTCAATTACTATTAATTTCATAATTCATGTTTTGAGTATATGTTGAATGTGTTGATTTTATTTTGAATTTAATACTTGAATTGATTGGCCACTAGTTCAAGATTTTGTGGGTTATTTTCATAATCCGAGAGATGAGTTATCAATCCAGATCATGAAATAAAATTTGGATATTGAATAAAAGGTAGAGATACAATTTTGTTATTATTGTGATCATTATTTGAATTCTTATATTTCATGCACCTAGTTAAGAAATAATGCAAACCCTCCATAGAGATATGTGGTTCACTCAGGTAGAATTGATTTAATCTAAAAAGAGGAATTTCAATATACATTCTTGAATTTGATTGAACACATTTATACGAATAAAACTTGACGAATAGAATTAGAAATATTAGCTATGGTGAAATCGTGCGTCCTAACACTTTTACAATCATTTTAGCAAAATAACTATTTTCACGTTTTATTTCTTTTTATTGCATTAAATTAGTATAATTACTTATTTTAAATTTTGGATCAAAATTCATATTTCGACTGTTCAAATAAAGTTTAAAGTTAACACATTTCGATACTCAATTGCAATCCTCGTGAGAACGATAATTCAGACTCTTAGGTTCACTTTATTACTTGTCACGATACGTACACTTACATCATACAATATACCCATTTTGGGCATAAAGTGTTTCACTTTCATATTGTACTTATTTTGAAGGTGCCTTACATATTGGAGAGATAATGTAACACAATAGTCCCTTAAGTCGAAACATGGATATTTATATAATGCGTGGACTTGAAATAGTGGAGGAGAATGTGGTGTATTTTTTAACCTATTAGTGACAGGCGAGGCACTTACGTGAAGGAGAACTTGTTGAGTAGATGTTGCCTTTTGCTAAGCTGATTGTTGAGTAGGCGAGGTCCCTAGGTGAAGGGTGAGACTATTGATGTAACGACCCAGGTCCCACTTCACGGGCTGTCCCTGGCCATTAGATGACGGCGTACTGTCCCCACTGTACCAACACGATTCTTTTCAGCATGTTTTGTCCTCACTCGCACGTCCCCCGAGAAAACTTCTCATGAGATCACCCATCCTAGAATTACTCCAAGCCAAGCACGCTTAACTGTGGAGCTTCTAACAATGAACTTCCGGAAAAGAAGGTGCACCTTGTTGGTATGAGTAGTATCTATCAAATCTTTTAAACTTTCTTAGTCGAAGTATTACAATCACCCATGTTAGACTCGCGACATTCTTGTAGCACTTAATCCATGTGAGAATAAGTTGCCAGGCGTAGGGATTCTAGAGGTGGCTCCAGCACTATGGCATAGCACTTAGTTCCCAATTTCCGACTGGAGGCCGGCTCTGATACCATTTGTAACGACGTGGGTCCCACTTCATGGGCTGTCCCCGGTCGTTAGATAACGGCGTACTGTCCTCACTGTACCAACACGAGTCTTTTCAGCATGCTTTGTCCTCACTCGCACGCTCCCCGAGAAAACTTCTCAGGAGGTCACCCATCCTAGAATTGCTCCAAGACAAACACGCTTAACTGTGGAGTTTCTAACGATGAACTTTCGGAAAAGAAGGTACACCTTGTTGGTATGAGTAATACCTATCAAATCTTTTAAGCTTTCTTAGTCGGGGTATTTTGTAACGATCCGGGTCCCACTTAATGGGCTGTCCCGATCGTTAGATGATGGCGTATTGTCCCCACCGTATCAACACGAGTCTTTTCAGCATGCTTTGTCCTCACTCACATGCTCCCTGAGAAAACTTCTCAGGAGGTCACCCATCACAGAATTTCTCCAAACAAAGTACGCTTAATTGTGGAGTTTCTAATGATGGACTTCCGGAATAGAAGGTGCGCCTTGTTGGTATGAGTAGTACCTATCATTTCTTTTAAGCTTTCTTAGTCGGGGTATTACAATCACCCCTTGTCAGACTTGCAACGTCCTCATCACGCTTAACCCATATGAGGATCTGTTGCCAGGCGTTGGGATTCTAGAGGTGTCTCCCGCCCTATGGCATAACACTTAGTTCCCGATTTTCGGCTAACGGCCGGCTCTGATACCATTTGTAACGACCTGGGTCCCACTTAATGGGTTATCCCGGCCATTAGATGAAGGCGTACTGTCCTCACAGTGTCAACACGAGTCTTTTCAGCGTGCTTTGTCCTCACTCGTACGCTCCCTGAAATTTTTTTCCAGGAGGTCACCCATCACAGAATTTCTCCAAGCCAAGCCTGCTTAACTGTGGAGTTTCTAATGATGGACTTCAGCAAAAGAAGGTGCACCTTATTGGTATGAGTAGTACCTATCATTTATTTTAAACTTTCTTAGTCGGGGTATTAGTAGTACCTATCTGTGGAGACATTCCAAAATTTGCGCATGACAATCATGTCGTGATTTAAACTTTTTATCAAATTCAAATGAATGTCATTTCGCAGTCAACGAATTAGATATAATGGATATGTGTACATCCTACATGGTATCCAGTTGATCTAACAGCTAGTGTTCGACCAATTTACCTTATAAAAGGTGGACTTTAGCCATATATTTCATTTTTTCCATCTCTTGCAAACTGAAAAATCCTTCAAAGCATTCTTGAGCATCTCCAATGGGACATTGTCCAAGTTTAAAAAGTTTGCCACATCACTGAAATAAACAATGTCTACTTATTTTTTTCCTCCAAAGTACCCCATGTCGTGTTGAGTTGGCAAAAAAAAAAAAAAAGTTAGACATTGTCCAACTCCATATCCAATCCTATCTAGAAGGCATGTTAGACATGCTAACTGTACATATCCTCAAGAAATTCAAGCGAATTTTGACTGCTATTTTGGTTATTTCACCTCCATGACCGCCATTAATGCTTACTGCCTTCTGGCCAATAAAAGGGTTTATGTCATTCAACCTATCGACCTCAACGTTAAACATACTCCTTCATTTGATGCTGAAAAACAAGGAAATCAACAAAAATAATTGCAGGAAGCAAAGGAAATATGTGTTATAGGAGGATTTGATGGTGTAGTAAAAAAAAATAGAGATTTTAAAAAAAAAAAAATAAGACCCAGATGTCAAGGAAAATGATTGGGTTTTATTTTAAACAATATAAATGCCAATTAGGCATAATAATTGGGTTGTATACATAATGTATTGAAGATTAATTTTTTTTTCCTCAATGTCTATTTATTAGACACTCATAAGATATCCAATTAATTTATGCCAAATGACACCTATTTTTTAGCTTAGACAATGTCTCATTGGAGATGCTCTTAAGCAACTTATGGCAACCTGGAGCTAATTTTGGCAATAACTCTCTATTCTTTGGTAAAAAATTTTGTTTGAAACTTAATTCCTCATCTATTTTTCTTTCTTCTTTACCGAAAATTCACCAAAATCATTCAAATGGCCTCTAGTTCTAATAAATCGATGAGTCTGGGTTCATCTTCAGTTGGGGTAAATATGAAGATGACTTGTGCTGAAGCGGGATTGTCTAATATTATTCCCACTGATAGGATATGGTAGGCCATGGGGGTCCCTTTAGTAGCTGGATGATGGAAGAGACACGTCAATTAAAACATTAAATAAGGAGTAGAGAATGTACCTTCTCCAATTAAGGAGGTCAAACTTGGAAAATCTAGGAAGGTTTTTAGGGTTTTGACTATATCGATTTTTTTGTGCCAATGAAAAAGCCTACTACCTCATGCAACGATGTGTGTGGCCATTAGCAAGGCAATCTTATACGCTTGGATACAATCACATCTACATCATTTTTTAGGTACATACTGAGGCAATATCTTAGCCCCCACCCACCCAGCTTCTCCCAAACGCATGAAGTAAATCGACAGGGGTCTTTCTTCTTTAGAATGAGATTATTCTTGGTGAGGATATGCCTTTATATTGTTGCGAACCCTAGTTGTTCTACTCACAAAAGTTGATTACTTGTAATAGTTCATCCTGTTAAAGGAATTCTGCTATTCTATGTATTTGACTTGGAATAAATAATTTTGTGTACAAAAAAATGAAAGAGATATTATCCTTGTAACATGCTCTACAAAAACTGACACGACCCCGTCTCGAATCACCCTATGTGGACCCGAGACGTGGCGTGCGCCGATGATGAATGCCAGCTAGATACTGGACCCACCACCAAGGCTACTGAAACTTCTCGTAATACCCCATGATTTTTAAAAAAATTTGACGGAGTTCCCTTTAAATATTGGATAAAACCTCCCTGTAACAAATCAACAAATCCTCAAACCACCACATGTAAAATACTGGGACTCCATATCCCTTCCCATCGTCATATCAAAATCAAAAGAACTTATGCCTGCCCATCTAGTTCTTACTACATATCATCCATTCCACTTAGATTCAATACATCAACATATCATTCTAATCAACTAAGCACTTGACAAAACAATAACTCGAGAATGGACCGAGTTAAATATATATACATGGATCCCAAAAGAATGATGAAGACTAGAAACATACAACTAAATGATCTTTGGCTCTTTGGCAGGCTTTCCAACTTCCTCTCAAAACTCAAAAGTATCCTGGTAAGGAAAATGTTACAAAAATATGAGATTTTAACTCAGTGAGTGGAGTGTTTGAAAACTAGTCATACTTTTCTCGTTTATAATTCTTTATAAAATCACTATTTGTTTTGTAACTATAACTTTTGATTGACATAAGAAAAGATTTTACTTATCTGAAAAGCACATCTAGCTGAATTGAGAATTTATAAATACTGAAACCATGGCATAAATTGTGATAACTGTCTGATAATACTAAAAATTCGTTGAACTGTAATGAGAAGCTGAAATATTTTTCTATGAATAAATATATCATACTGTACTGAAAAAAATCACATCAAGGTGTACCCAATGAACAACTTTACTCAAGTATAGAGTACTCTCGATGTACAAGGCAAAGCCATTCAAATCTGTTAAGCTGATAATCTGATAAACTGTGTCATATGCGCATAGACTGCCCCAAAGGCTAAAGCACCCTAGTACACGGCCCAAAGCCTATATGTGCACAAGAGTGGGTCCCAAGGACCTCTGATAATCTGATAATATGGTCATACACTGTGGAAACGAATTCACATCAGTGCAGAGCGGGTAATATCACCTGGGTACTTTCTGATGGTTTTTCACAATAATAATTTACATGTAACAAATTCTTTTATAGAATAATGTACTAAATTTATAATTTGATTAGCTTGAAATTTTAAAAGAAGAAGTATATAATCATGCTTTTAAACTTGTATTTGTGAAAAGTAGTAATTTCTGTAACTTGTCTACTTAATTGAAAACATGAATCGTATGTAAAATTTATGCCATTAGATATTAAACTTTAACTTTAAGGAAAAATAAGTTTTTCCACTCACTGAGATTGTGACTGAAACCTAGTTTGGCTGATAGGCCTGGCCAATCTCCGTGTCGCCTCCTGAAAAATTAAATTAAAACCTTGGATCAAAAACAATAATTACCAATATTTAACAAATGCCCAAAATGAAATAACATCCTATACAATAACCACAAATTTCATATGTCTCCAACATTACATCCAACCAACCTTCTCTTATGTGAAATATAGCTTCATTATAACTCATATATCCTTTATTTAACCAATACCTCAATGGAATGCTCATAGACACCAAATTAAGCTTGAAATAATTTAACATAAGCTCCAATAACTCAATCTTGCCCAAATCAAGAATTTAATCCACTATTTATATAAACCCTAGCATGTAACCACAATGTATTCAACCAAACTTAAATATTTAGCTCAATATCTTCAAGTGAATCATAAATCCATCCAAAAATCTAACATTTAACTCAAAAATCAAAACCCTAAAATCAACACCATATCTCAAATAAATGGGTATTGCCTTACCTCTTGAAAGTGAAAATGAAATCTTGAATGTTGGATGAAAATCCCCCTTTCCTTCTATTTTCTTTCTTTCTTTTTCTTTTTTTTTTTTTTTTCCTCTTCCACCGTTTTTTTTTTCTTCCTTCCGCCGAGCTCCTTCCTGGTAAGTGCAAGGGTGAGTGGAGTGTGTTTATGGTTAAATTGTTTTGTCCCCCAATGTCATGACATATTAAAGTTTGATGAAAATTGCATGTTGAGTCCTCCATTTATATAAGTATATATATCCAATAATCCTTAACTATACATAATGATGAGTAAAACCTTCAACTTATCATAAAATTTCAATGATCCCCAAAAATATCCATTCATTTTAAATTGGTCCCCACTTTGACTAAATTGGTCAAAAATAAATTTTGACTAGATAAAATAATTATTTGACTAGAAAAATTAAAGTGGGTTGTGACAAAAACTCTTTCCATTGCTTCTTGATTCCACAAAAACTTCCAACCCTCAAGCTTTCCTCGGTGTTCTCCAATGGCAGTTATATAGGTGTGTGGTCACCTTTCCCCAAATATAGGTTATGCCAGAATTAGAGTTTTCTCTGTAAAAAGGAAACACACGCTACACACTTTAGTGTGTGTCTTGCCACTTTTCAAACTACGTTAAAAAAATAGTCTTAGAAGACTATTTGTAACCTCATTACACTTCAAAATCCTACCAGTCTGGTACCATAACCCAGGCCTATTTTTGTACAGCCCAATATAAATAATAAGCTAGTATAAGCCCATTATAGGTTATGCCATAATTAGAGTTTTCTCTGTAAAAAGGAAACACACGTTACACACTTTAGTGTGTGTCTCGCCACTTTTCAAACTATGTTAAAAAAAATAGTCTTAGAAGACTATTTGTAACCTCATTACACTTCAAAATCCTACCAGTATAGTACCATAACCCAGGTCTATTTTTGTACAGCCCAATATAAGTAATAAGCTAGTATAAGCCCATTATAGTCAAGCTACTAAAGGAACCTAATCGAAACCAATTAAACTAAGCTCCAATAAATTAATATATGATCTAGTCAACTCTAGATCAGTCAAAATAATTTATTAATCACATTTTATTCAACTAAAAGAAGGAGATTGTACTTTTACTAAAATTGAAATTACTGAAGCAATAATCAATAATTATATCCTCTAACTTATCGTCCTTATATGTTACCCCGTCAATCAACTAGAATATTCGGAGTATGCTAAAATGACCAAAATGTCTTTCTTTGAATATTCATAAATTCTCAACTCTCAACTTCTATCTGGCAGTTCGATATGATCACATCACATCACATCATAGAATTCAACAATCATCGTCGAATTATTGAGCTCAAATTCAGCTATTCACTAAAAGAACCAATGAGATTGTAATCATACCCCATCAATCAACTAGAATATTCGAAGTATGCTAAAATGACCAAAATGTCCTTCTTTGAATATTCATAAATTCTCAACTCTCAACTTCTATCTGGCAGTTCGATGTGATCACATCACATCATAAAATTCAACAATCACCGTCGAATTATTGAGCTCAAATTCAACTATTCACTAAAAGAACCAATGAGATTGTGATCATACCTAAAAGGTGACAGATTTCATAATAAGAATATAAGTTCCTCGTAAGTTCACTTTAATTCCCAAAGTACCGTGATATTGATTAGTAATTTGATCTCACCCATTGATACCTCAAAGAACTTTATGCTAGTAATCTAAGTTCATTATCCGATAAGGATTAAGGTCACATGTATGATAGTCAAGTGAAATTAAATTTACGTAGTCAATGTCACAAATTAATTTCACATGGTCCCGTTTAATGCGTTCCAAATGTACTCTCAATTTTATTACCAAATTCAAATATAGACTTTAATAAAATCGAGACGATCTTATCAAAATAAATTGTCCATATTTATTTACTGATCGTGAACGTTAATTTTAGACCGAATTACAAATTAAATCTTTATGTGTTTAGCAACTTAAACACTCAATCTGTAATATCAAATCGACCAATGGACAAACACAACTTCATATTAATATAATCAATTAATATTTATTTCAAATTTGGTGAGTTATACTCTAGGGGAGTATATAATTCCAATAATCCCACTTGCCCTTAGAGTATACATGAAACATCGAATCGTCCATCTTCTCAGCATCATCATTACATTAAATGTCATGTTCCCAATCAAGATGGTAACTCCTTTCGATGTAAGTCACAGTTGTATAACAAACAATTCAAGATTGTATTATACTCAACAAAATAACCACCTTATCTCCTAGTTATGCTCCAATCTTGACAATTCTTGAGAGTCCTTGTCAAATCAGATCTGAATTAGTTTTAATCCATCAGATCACAACCTGAATGGATAAGCAAATATTTACTCATTTTCTAAAAAACACTTGAATAAATGTTTTATCTCTATTCAATGATCTGATCTTGGATCAAACTAATAATCATCAATAATATCCTCAATATAAGATATGACCTATCTAGTGCAAAGTAAGGCTTCCTATAGCCGAAGTGTAAGAAACCTTCTCTATCTTACCATGAGTATTGGGAGAAAACTCATAAAATAGGTAAAGTCCACACAAAAAAAAAAGGTTATCCCTTTTAGGACTTCAATATTGCAAATGTAGATAGTATCTTATTATCACATGAAGCTTGAGACTGCTCTGTTCCCTTTTCCTCCCACTCCAAAAAGTACGGATGTCTAGAAAATAGACAGTCATTTATAAGTCATTAACGTCTAATCGTTGGTACCCACGACTATTTAATAAAAACACTCTTACATATAAGTAGAGTGTAATTCACATAAATAGTCGCGAAAACTGTCTCGTTTTTCTGTATACATGAGTATACTTATAATGGTTCGATCAAATTCTATATTCCTCGCATTGAACAATTATTCAAATCTAAATTTGGACACTTGTAACTCATGAGCTTTACTTTCATGGCCTTTTGTATGAACCCCTCAAGTTACACTTTGTAGATGATTTCCTCAAGATGTATTCAAGAAACAACATCTTGAACTCCGTCTGTCGTACCTCATTTTCACAATGAACAACAATGGATAAAAGATGCAGGTAAGCTTTTGCATGGCGATTGGCGAGAAGAGTTTCACAAACCTATTGACGCGATCTCAATCAGGGAACACGACAAAATGCGGAATAAAGAAAAATAAAACCCTAGGAAAGATTTATGACAGATTAAACACGAGATAAAACAAGAACCCAATAAATAAAATAATGGAATTAAAAGATAAATCGACGATAAAACCTTGACACAATATTAACGACGTAGGAATAGATGTGGAATAAAGAACCAAGATTGGTGAACGCCACAAGGGTTGTCAATTCCTTGATAAGTTTGTTGGGTGTACGCCACAAATATTAAATCTTTGATAAGTTCAAGAAAAGGGAATAGCTCAACATTTCACAAGAGAATCCTCTCTCAATTTAATCAATGAACTCCAAAAACTATTTCACAATGATGAAATTGTGAATAATATAATGAAAACGCGTCTAACCCTAACCCTATCCACTAGGAATTAAATAAAACGAAAATTAATAAAGAAAATAGAAAATACTTAAAAAATGCAAAAATCTGGTTCGATTTAAACCGCGTGATCGCTTGGGCATCATGGTCGCGATCGCGTGGTTGGCCCTTAAACTCTCGGATGAAATTTTTGTACCGTCGCGCGATCGCTCGATACTTTTCACCACGCGATTGCATGATAGTCCGACTGCACCTTTTTTTCTTCCTTTTGAATTAACGTGACCCGGTTTGATCCTTAGTTCATGCCCAACACGGAACTTACTCCGTTTCTCACGTAGATTGTCATGGAATTGCCCGCACCCTGATTTCTCCCTTGATCTCCTACCACAGATCACATCACCTATAGCCATAAGCCTTCCGCTAAAGGCATCAGCCTTCCCATCTACTCATCTCTTATCATCTTAAAGACTCATTACAGCCTATAGGTTTGACCCCATTAGGTGCGTCTACAAATATCCAAACCTTGTTGTAGTACAAGGAATCCAATCTTGAGTTCACATACCACGATTTTAAGTCCATAACCTGTATCAATTCCCTAAATGAGGAGGAGTCCTTCTCTTATTTCAGTGGAGACAGTCTAAAAAGACTCTCTGTAGAATAAGTGTCTAAAAGGTGCTCTTACTACCCTCCCACTCCAATTAGTCGCTGGAAGTGTATTTACATTATGTCCAAATAGAGTTACTTTCTCTCCTCTCACTACTTGGTTATATCCCTTATTGGAATCAACATCTCTACTACCTCTCTATGAACATAAAGGAAAGGCGAAACAGTGAGAACTTCTTTGACTACAACCTTTGGCTCATGCTCTTGTCCATTGGGATCACTAGGCAAGAATAGTGGTTGAACCACTTGCCCATTTCTCCCACTAGGATCAGCCACCATTGGTTTCGTAGTTTGTTCCAAATCATTAAGATTAGTTCCATGCAAAAATCTGGAATCAGATTGTTTGAACCATGTTCTAACATCTCGTCTAATAGAATTTACTTGTGGATTTTTATTCTTCTACATGTCTTATCCTCTAAGAAAGTTACATTGATACTCAACAAATACTTTCTTGATCAGAGGATTATAGAAGAAATAGTTTCTAGTTTCGTTGTATACCTCACAAATAATCAAAAATTTATTGTTCCCTCCATCTCATCAATCCTTCCTTTCAGCTTGTGTGCCAAAAGTCTCCAAATCTGAATGTGGTATAGACTGGGCTTGCACTCATGCCACAAATCTAGGTTATTTTAGGAAATGACTCAATGGTACTAGGCTATGATAGAACCTAACCATTTATGGTGTACATCCCCAAATGAAACTAGTAATGAGGATAACTCATCATTAATTTAGTATTACCTGATTCTCCTTTTTCGATAAATGGTTCCTAAACTCATATGAGAGATACACAAACCTCAATCTAATCGAAGTATCTTGATTCTCGTAATTACTTCTCAATTTTCGTCCAAAATTCTAGAATGTCTTCAATATTTCAGATCAATGAGATATTAATTATAGAATCGATATCTTGAATGATCATAAGTAAATATGATGAACTACTTATACTCTCTTGTACCATGAGCACAAAAAGATCCACACATATCGAAGTGTATTAATGATAAGATTCGAGGCGCGGAAGAAACGTCGAAAAGTTCCGAACTCAGGTTGTGGTTGGACGGATGAATCATGACCCGATATTCACGACGCGATGGCTCGACTATGCGGAATAAAGAACCAAGATTTGCGAAATGCCACAAGGATCTGTCCAACTTCCTTGATAAGTTTCTGATTTTGAACGCCACAAATATTCTCGCGAATATTTGATAAGTTCGAGATGAACGCCACAAGATAAATAATCTTGATAAGTTCGGATTTGTAATGTGAATCCACACATTAAACAATTGAAAAATATTCAATCTTTTTTTATTCGTCAAAGTCTGTTTTTAATATTACAATGAAGACGCCTTTATATAGGCTGCCAGAATAAAAATTCTAGTCTACTTAGAAAACTAAATAAAATATAATCTAATTAGGGAATAGATAAAATCTCTCATAATGAAGTCCTAATTTAATTGGAAACAATAATAAAGACAAAGTAAATATAATCCTGTAATTATGGAAATATAGTAAATTTCCGTCTGCATCATTGATTTGCCAATTTGAAGCCCCAAACGATGGAATTTGGCCCTAAAATCAATGGGCTCAAGGGCATTAGCCCATAAGTCTTGCTCAGTGACCTGTTTCTACTCGAAAAACATATATTATCCATCCAATTCCGACATGGTTGACTGGACTGCACTTTTATTTTGGCTTGAATATTTAACTTTCTGTCAAGCCTTCTATGACTCCGATTGTCGAGGGTCCGGAACACATCATACACTCCTTCTTTAGGATGATTCGTCCCGAATCATAGCTTTGTTCCTATTGTTTCACTTCACCTCCTGGATCAAACGGAAAATTATTGCTTCCATGCCAGAGGGATGACCAATAGTATCCTGTAACTTGGGTTACATGGATGGATTGAAGTAGAAACTCCTGTGAGCATTGGTGGTGTTGCCCAAATTTCCAAGTACATTTAACCTGCAAGACAAAATTAAATAAAGCGGGGAGGGAAATGTTAGGTTCATGAGGTACAAGGTATGGATCCTTGTATCCATGATTAATCACCATCTCCAATTCTTTTTTAAGAACCACGAGGCCCTCCTCTTCACCTCATTCTTCCTTTGCATCTTCAACCACCTTTTCAAAATTTTTACTTTCAAATTCAACCACATCTTCTACCTCGAAATTTTTATCACTAATTTCATGCACTCCCTCAACGGTATTCAAATGTGTATCTACCAATTCAAAGCTCAAATTTTGAATTCCTACACCAACTTTCATTTCATTCCTCTTATCATCAACAATTTCATTCCTAATCAATTCCTCGCTTCCCAACTCCACCTTCTCCTCATCAGATTTTGGAGTTGTTTATCCATTTTTAACTTAAACTCCCCCTCCTTCTTTTCAATATCCTTATCCCCACGATGCCTCCTATTACACCACCTTTCACTCTCTTTCCTTACCATTCGTGAATCTTCTAGTGCTTCCTCTAATGTCAACCCGTATAGTACGCATATTTTCTCTTTCTTAAGGAATTGGTATATGTGCATACTCTTATCATAAACAGCCTCCCTCCTACGTCTCCATGATTTTCCCAATAAAATATGATAAGATTTTAATGGCACTACATCCTCACTATACCTTCCCTGGGTGATAGGCACTAGAACTTGTTTGGTTACTTTGAAATTCCCAAACTCCCTCATCCATGTCATCCTATAAGGTTTATAGTGTGGTTCTAGGGGTAATCCTAATTTTTCAACCACGGTGCTACTAACGAAATTAGTAAAGTACTTTTCATCAATCGCCAAACTGCACCCCTTATGATCCACATAACATCTAATTTGGAATAAAGAGCCCGGATCATAATCCATGTCTTATGTGACGTTAAAAAAAAATTCAAGAATGAAGAGGATTTAGACATCAAATAGCAAGAACGATTTTTATTGATTTGGAAGGAAACGAATATGAAGAATTTAAGGAAATTCAAGAAAGTGGTTCTTGAATCTTGGAACGACTTTTTTTTTTTTTGAATAACGGATGAATTTTTCGGAAAAAAATAAATTAAAAAAATAATTTTTTTATATATATAAATCCGAAAATTCGACACGAATGTAACAAAACAAATGGTACAGAATTTGGATAAGAATTAAATAAAATAAACACTTTTGAATTTTTGTTGAATTTTTATATGGATCAAACTGGAAAAGAAATTTACTGGCATGAAGAATACTCAAAAAAAGAATGACTCAACAACAAGATATGGATAATTCTTATGACAGACTCGATGATAAACATAAGAATTAAACTGGATAGAAAAACCTGAATTCAGAGTCTAGATCTGATACCAGATGATAAGATTCGAGGCGTGGAAGAAACGCCGGAAAGTTCCGAACTCAGGTTGTGGTTGGACGGATGAATCATGACCCGATATTCACGACGCGATGGCTCGACTATGCGGAATAAAGAACCAAGATTTTTGAAATGCCACAAGGATCTGTCCAACTTCCTTGATAAGTTTCTGATTTTGAACGCCACAAATATTCTCGCGAATATTTGATAAGTTCGAGATGAACGCCACAAGATAATCAATTTTGATAAGTTCGGATTTGTAATGTGAATCCACACATTAAACAATTGAAAAACATTCAATCTTTTTTATTCGTCAAAGTCTGTTTTTAATATTACAATGAAGACGCCTTTATATAGGCTGCCAGAATAAAAATCCTAGTCTATTTAGAAAACTAAATAAAATATAATCTAATTAGGGAATAGATAAAATCTCTCATAATGAAGTCCTAATTTAATTGGAAACAATAATAAAGATAAAGTAAATATAATCCTGTAATTATGGAAATATAGTACATTTCCGTCTGCATCATTGATTTGCCAATTTGAAGCCCCAAACGATGGAATTTGGCCCTAAAATCAATGGGCTCAAGGGCATTAGCCCATGAGTCTTGCTCAGTGACCTGTTTCTACTCGAAAAACATTTATTATCCATCCAATTTCGACATGGTTGACTGGACTGCACTTTTATTTTGTCTTGAATATTTAACTTTCTGTCAAGCCTGCTATGACTCCGATTGTAGAGGGTCCAGAACACATCAATTAATCCCCAAACTCTTAAGTCCATTTAATATATGAGGACTACTAGTTATCTAATCCTATAAACAAGATTCAGAGAACTGTATAGATTGCACTTCTGATCCTTTTGAGGTCTATCCCTTACTAGTATGAGAATAGAGTTTTGGATAAGTGCAACAAGCATAAATATTAATCATTTTACCCTCTATATGAGATTCATTAGCCCCACATAGATTCCATGTAAAAATGTTAAGTTTAACGAGGAATTTTTACGTTAAGTTCCAAAGTATTTTATTGAGCTTGTTAAGTTGCTAGACACTTCCTAATGTTTTAAATTAATTTTGGTCATGGTATGATGTTATGTGCATTTTTTTCTTAACTATTATTTTGCTTAATTGTCGATATAATTATTCTTAACTAAATCTAGTTGTAAGAAATATTTTTATCACGTTACATGTTTTGAATCCATACATATTTTAAAATGTCGAACTTAATAGTCAAGCTTGAAATATTTTTTCGATGCAAATTCAATTATATTAATTAGTGTCTTTCTTTTTGAAAAAATGATAATTTTATATTGGGTCAAATATTTAAGATTTTTTAAAGGTTGATAAAAGTGTATCAACATTGATGTCGTTTTGTAGCTTACATTAAATAGCATAAGTCGGAGTCGAGAAAATTTATTTTGGTCGAGATTGACCCATGTTATTTTAAGTTAAAGAAACATGGATTTATGAACTTAAGTAAGGATTGTTTTATTATTATTCATAATCCTAATCCTTACTATATAAAAAAAGGGCTAAGAGATTTCACTATTCATTTAGTATTCATAAGACTGATGTCATAACTCATAAATGTCCTAATATTTTATCTTCTATTTTTAATTCAGAATTTATGTTGCAACTATCTTTGCTCATATTAACACGCAACATCCATGTTATGTAGTACTCTCCCATTTTCACGCAACAATCTTTACTCCTCTTTTGGATGAACATCATTCCTCAAATCACCGTCATCCAGAAACTAGAGATGGCAATGGGGGCCGTTCGGGGAGGGTACCCCCACCCCACCCCCACCCCACCCCACCCCACGAGATGAACCTCAAATCCATACCCGCGCCCATGACCCGCTAAGTCATAACAGGGTGAGACGGGTATGGGTTCGAGGCGGGGCATCCAATACCAGCCCCGTTAACGCCCCGTTTATTTATTTTTTTTCTTTTTTTAAACAAAAAATTTATTTGAACAATTTTTTCACTTGTTTTATTATTAAATTTCATCCCTCATAATTAAACAACTTTTTTAAGCAATACAATATCAAACAACATTTTTTCCAACAAGGTCCTACAATATATTTAAATACTCATTATAAACAAAAACTAAAAAAATATAATATTTTTTCAAACTATATAGTAAAAAAAAAAAAAAAAATTATTTTTTAGTATAAGTTGCGGGACGGGTCAAACAAAACCCGCCTCGCCCCAACCTGCTTCAGATTTTTCATTTTAATCCCATACTTGTCCCATCAAGTAGCGGGGCGACTTTTTTTCGTCCCATTAGGGTCGTATACTCGTCGGGTTCGGGGCGAATCGGATTTTTTTACCATCCCTACCTGAAACTGCTACAAGTAATACGAATGCTCCAAATCACCACTATTTGTGTGATTCTTCCATTTTTGTATTTAGTATTTATTCACATTCTGATTGATTGCCCAAATGTTCACCGTTTCTATTTCTGTGTTCCTTTTTTGTATTTTTTTTATGTTCAAGTTTTGATCAATTTTTAGTTATTCATTTTTTTCATATGAAGTTTCGATTTTTAATTGTGTATTGTTGTGAAGTCTAAAGATTCCCCATTCCCGTGATTGTTTTGGAACTTTCAGGTAATAGTCGTATTTTTCTGCTACTATAGGTTTATTCATGTATTCAAAAAGATGATTTAGTACGGATTTTTTTATTTTAAGCAATGGTACATTTGCCCAAATAACTGAATGGCAAACTTTTACCAAACAAAAGGCATCAGCATTGACGAGTGCACAAAAATACACAAGCGCAGGCACTTTGGAAAATTTATTGATTAGCTTTGGACTCAGCTACCTAATTCATTAATTCAAGCACTTATTTACCCATTTATTCATTCATTTTTATATTTTCTTATATACTTTTATGGTATAAAGCATTCAAGTTTGAATATACTAAAAATCAGTTTATATTTTTTAATTTGAAGATTCACAAGGATCTATGCATTCTATGGAAGCCACCGTGGTCACAGGGAAGTCTTCGATGATGCTGCTCAGAGTTGGTGATTTCTTATGAGTCAATCTTTGTTTTTTGTTAGCATAACCATCAAAGTTTTATGTCTTTTTCAGGTAATGGCGTATGTTGACATGGAAGTTAATGGTGTTCCATTGAAGGTACTATTTACTGGTAAAAAAAATATATGTCCAGCAATTCCTTATTGTTCTTTCATCTATTATCTTTCTCATGCCACCACAAAAATAATGCAGAAATCTTGACATAATTTGATGGTTTTGTTGGAATATGTTTCCAGAGATACATTAGGTTCACATTAGTCAAATTATTATTCGAATTTCAAATAAAAATGTGATTGTAGTAATGATGTTGGGAAGAAAAAAGAGTCAACACCCATATTTTGTAAGCTGTGCTGAGAGTCGTGGGTTTGGTATTTTGTTTTTAAAATTTTTCTACTGCATATTTTGTTATTAATCAGTTATTCAATAAATCATTATAGTGTCAGCAAATTCTCTTCAAATTGTTGAAGTCTATTGATAGTGTTGGGAAACTGCTCAAGGAGTCGGTGAAATCTTAGATAATTGATCGGATACATGTTGCTATGCTGCTCCTATCAAGGTTTGCAATTACTATGCCTATCCTCATTTTGATGCACTAGAAATAACTTTCTCAAACTATTCTCAATTTCTTCCCCTTTGCCATGCTTGTGCCTTGTTATGATATAGCATTCATGTTAACTTGGACTTGTTTGCTTTTATAATGTGGTAGATATTGTGTTCATCATGGCTTGGACTCTTACCCTGCATTGAATCATGGTAGTCAATTATTTTGAAGTCATAGCAATGGCAAAAGAGATAGAAGTAAAGCGAGGGATAAGAAGTCTTGTTTATGGTGTTTAGGAGCGTAAGTCTAGAACTTAATTTCTCCTGTGATACATTTTCGACTATGATTTATGTCAAAGAAACGAATGAAAATTGGCCACAACTTGTAAGTCTATTAATGATTATAGAATCTAGCATATATGACCTTATTCGAGTTTTAATGTAGTGTTCAAGCTCTAAGTAATATTCTCTAAGAGACTTATTACATACACTGTTTGGCTTATAAACCAGTTTATTTTGTTTACCAAACACTTGCTATATCTAAACACGCACGTACGTATATTTATGTCGGAAGGGGATAAATCATTTCAAATTTGTAAATATATTTGTTGCAGCTAATGGGTAATTCACATTCCCTTTTCCATGTTTTTAGCCATTTTTAACCCACTTTCCCATCCATTTCTCTACCAACTTTTGTTTACACATTGTAAAATTTAAATATACATACATTTAACCTCTCACATAGTCACATCACAATCTCTATTCCTGCACAACATTTCCTTTCCAGATTATTTAAACAGTTCCTTTCTTTTGTTTTCAAGTCTCTTTCTCACTGTCCTGGATAGTGATCTTAAGGCTCTGTCACGGAGGGGGCCTATGGCCCGTGTGTAAGGGTGTATATATGAGGTCTTTGGGACCCACTTTTGTACCCAGAGAGGCTTTGAGTCGGGTACGGAGGTGCTTAGTAGTATACGTGCGTATGACTAGATACAGATTTCAGATGATTTAGTTGGATACCTTTGGTGTGATTTTCTTATGTACTACAGTTTATCAGTTATGCCACAAATAATTATTCCACGATCTTTATGATTATCCTTAGCATGTATGAATTGATTTAAAGTGACAAAAGCTAATGAAATAAATTATGTTTCAGAAATGGTTTATAAAATACTTTTATTTCAGAAATTCCACTCACTAAGTCACAAACTCATGTTTTTCCCTACCTTTACAGTATATAGGAAGAAAAATAAGAGTTTCAGCAGCATCAAATGAGCCTTTGCAGCTCTCGAGGAGCTTTGTAACATTGTCATTTGTAGGAGTTACTTTGGTAAGCTCTTAGGAGACATATTCTAGGAAGATGCATTGGAATATGCATTTATTTTATATAAATAATATACTTTATCAAGAATGTGTCTGGTGATGATGTATTTTGGATCGAGTATATTTATAGAAATGGGTTAAGAATTATAGTTATTATATTATGTCAATTGTCTTGGTTGGAAGATTTGAAAAGTGATATAGTTATTTATGATTGAATGTTTGAGGGTTTGTTATTGTTTTACAGGTTGGTTAAGTCAATATTATAGGGGAGACTCTGTCAAAATTTTTATTAATACTTATGGGATCAAATTTAATTATAAGGTGAATTTGAAAGTTAAAGAAAAGTCAAGATTGTCTTGGTGGTAGGTCCAACATCTAGTTGACACCTGCCATTGGCGCACGTCACGTTTCAGGTCCAGTAGGATGACCTGGGACGAGTCGTGACAAAAGCTGCCTGCAAAATCTGAATGATTATTATTCTGCTGAGTACCTGCATGATTCTGCTTTACCATGGTGAGAATTAACAGAATTATTTATTTAATTTTCACTTACCACATTAAAATGTTGTCTGCTTATTTTCATTAGAATGAATAGTAGTTCTATTATTTTTTGTTTTTAATTGTTTCATTCAAATTCATAATTTTTCAAAATCCGAGTTTTTTTAAGTGCTTCTACTCATTATGATTATATCTGTAATGATTTAATTTTGTCATTCATGTTTTGTCATTTTAGTTGAGGATGATTCGATGTTTGATTATTAATTAAAATGTCTTCTAAACTGTTTAAGATATTTTTTTGTTGTGGTTTGATAGATTTTAGTTTTACTAATTAATATAAACAACTCTAAACTGTATAATCGCATTAGTTTTCTGGGAAGTGCTGATTTGCTTAATTCCAAGCTAATCCCATTGACCAATCGAATCTTTTTATCATTACTTCGAAAATTTTGGTATTTGATGTCATTTTTGTGATTTGATATCGAATCAATGCGAACACATCTGGGAAGATTTGCTTCTCTGTTTATCATGCTACCAAATTTGTTGAAAATGCTGTATGCTATGTTGTGATAGCCATTTTTTTATTTCATTCAATGATTCAATTCTGTGGTTTTGTCTGCTAAAATAATCCATATTTCGTAAGAAATTCAAAATACTTTTTGAAGTGCATTACTGCTTCTTTTAGAGATTGAGTTATAATAAGTAAGATATAGAAATGAACATGAGTGACTTGTGAATATCAAGTCGTAAAGGATAAATTATTTAGTTGATGGAGCGATATTACAAATTTAGGTTGTGTGCTGGTAGTTAAACTTGAACTATGGCTATTTCTTGCCCAGATGGCTAATTTACATGAATTTTCTTAAGTACTTACATAAATATAGAAAATATTTCAGCTTTTGCTAAATGAGGTTTCTGTGCTTTAAGGAGTCAATTGTGAGTTCCAACTTCTTGCCCCTAGCATTAGTGCGATGAACTTTGACAAAAGAGTGAACATAAAAATTGATGGGGAATAGGAATTAAGATACAGTCCAGAGAACATTACGTATTCTTCGTTTTTAATACTTCCGATGTTGTATGAATTGTTTGAGTTTTGGCTTCCTTTGCCATAATTTGTTATCTTGGGTCACTTCTTGTTTTTAATACTTCCGATGTTTTACATTATTTTTTTTTTAGCTTCCCCATCAAATATCCTGAGATGTACTTGCAATAATTTGTCATCTTGGGTCACATCCTGTATGTTAAATGCTTCTGTAATCCAACTTGCTAACATAAGTTATTTTTTTACAAACCTTAATTATTTAAGCGACGTTACTTCGTTTGAAATTTGACATGTAAACTTATAGTTCTAGGTGCTTTGGCCTTTGATATTGAATATGCATGATGGCTAGAGGAATATAAACTCCAGGTAAATGAGCTCATAGGTGCAGCCCATTCACATATGGGTGATGGTTATTAACTTCACATATTTGTGGACGACATCGTGGCACACTCTAATGACATTTTCAGGATAAAAAGGGTATGTCTTCCATATTTTAACAGTCATGTGGAAAACAACTGCAGGAAGGTGCTTCCTTTGGCTTGGTGATTTTTCATTTGTCAATCTTGAGGAGAGAGTTAAAGAAATTTATATCATTTTTTCGTCCATGAGCAACCTTGGGAGAAGATTTTTGGATTTTGCATTTGTCTGAATATTAACCTACTTGCTTGCATTTTTTTGCCCATTCAGTCATTCTTTATAAATTTCTAACTACTAGCATTATTTGTAGGTGATTTCTACGATTTGTGAGGAACTTCTAATGGATAGTGTTATGCTTATATAATTATCTGCCCAGGTGGCTTTTGACTTTCAATTTATTTCTCAAAATAAGCTAGATATCTCCATTTAATCTTAAACAACCAATATCATGTTATGATAGCATGAAGTTCTGGTCATTTGTCATCTGCGTAGTATCCTCTTTTACTCTTAAGTCTTACCTCTTGTGACCGCTTTAGCATGTTATTCAGGTTCATGGAATTGGGTGATCTCGTTGAGGTTGGAAGGCCTCCCAAAACAAACAAGGCTGTCATTTTGGTTGATACCGTTTGCATAGTGACTCAGCTACGAGATGAAGCCCAAAAGCTGAAGTGCTCAAAATTGGACCCTTCAGGAGAAGATTAAAGAGCTGAAGGCAAGACTAGCTTTTCTCTATATTTGCGTTTTTTATCTCTCAATTAGTATCTTGAGTGGAAGTGGTTCCAATCAGGTCCAAAGCTGCCTCCTATATATTAAGATGTTAAGTTTGTGCCTTTGTGGTCTCTTTTATTTCCGCATGCGTTGTTTCGTGGACAAAACTTGATTGGTGATCATGCATGACACGACCCCATCTCGAATCACCCTATGTGGACCCGAGACGTGGCGTGCGCCGATGATGGATGCCAGCTAGATACTGGATCCACCACCAAGGCTACTGAAACTTCTCGTAATACCCCATGATTTTAAAAAAAATTGACAAAGTTCCCTTTAAATATTGGATATAACCTCCCTGTAACAAATCAACAAATCCTCAAACCACCACATGTAAAATACTGAGAATTCATATCCCTTCCCATCATCATATCAAAAATCAAAAGAGCTTATGCCTGTCCATCTAGTTCTTACTACATATCATCCATTCCACTTACATTCAATACATCAACATATCATTCTAATCAACTAAGCACTTAACAAAACAATAACTCGAGAATGGACCGAGTTAAATATATATACATGGATCCCAAAAGAATGATGAAGACTAGAACATACAACTAAATGATCTTTGGCTCTTTGGCAGGCTTTCCAACTTCCTCTCAAAACTCAAAAGTGTCCTGGTAGGGAAAATGTTACAAAAATATGAAATTTTAACTCAGTGAGTGGAGTGTTTGAAAACTAGTCATACTATTCTCGTTTATAATTCTTTATAAAATCACTATTTGTTTTGTAACTATATCTTTTGATTGACATAAGAAAAGATTTTACTTATCTGAAAAGCACATCTAGCTGAAATGAGAATTTATAAATACTGAAACCATGGCATAAATTGTGATAACTATCTGATAATACTAAAAATTCGTTGAACTGTAATGAGAAGCTGAAATATTTTTCTATGAATAAATATATCATACTGTACTGAAAAGAATCACATCAAAGTGTACCCAATGAATAACTTTACTCAAGTACAGAGTACTCCCGATGTACAAGGCAAAGCCATTCAAATCTGATAAGCTGATAATCTGATAAAATGTGTCATATGCGCATAGTCTGCCCCAAAGGCTAAAGCACCCTAGTACACGGCCCAAAGCCTATATGTGCACAAGAGTGGGTCCCAAAGACCTCTGAAAATCTGATAATATGGTCATACACTGTGGAAACGAATTCACATCAGTGCAGAGCGGGTAATATCACCTGGGTACTTTCTGATGGTTTTTCACAATAATAATTTACATGTAACATATTCTTTTATAGAATAATGTACTAAATTTATAATTTGATTAACTTGAAATTTTAAAAGAAGAAGTCTAAAATCATGCTTCTAAACTTGTATTTGCGAAAAGTAGTAATTTCCGTAACTTGTCTACTTAATTGAAAACATGAATCGTATGGAAAATTTATGCCATTAAATATTAAAATTTAACTTTAAGGAAAAATAAGTTTCTCCACTCACAGAAATTGTGACTGACACCTAGTTTGGCTGATAGGCCTGGCCAATCTCCGTGTCGCCTCCTGAAAATTAAATTAAAACCTTGGATCAACTCTACTAATTACAAATATTTAACAAATGCCCAAAATGAAATAACATCCTATACAATAATCACAAATTTCATATGCCTCCAACATTACATCCAACCAACCTTCTCTTATGTGAAATATAGCTTCATTATAACTCATATATCCTTTATTTAACCAATACCTCAATGGAATGCTCATAGACACCAAAACCCCTTTCCAAGAAACTAGTAATGGACTAATTCTTCAACTTAATTACATGGGTAATTTAATCTCCAAATAAACATCACCAAATTAAGCTTGAAATAATTTAACATAAACTCCAATAACTCAATCTTGCCCAAATCATGAATTTAATCCACTATTATTTCAAACCCTAGCATGTAACCACAATGTATTCAACCAAATTTAAATATTTAGCTCAATATCTTCAAGGGAACCATAAATCCATCCAAAAATCTAACATTTAACTCAAAAATCAAAACCCTAAAATCAACACCATATCTCAAATAAATGGGTATTGCCTTACCTCTTGAAAATGAAAATGAAGTCTTGAATGTTGAATGAAATTCCCCCTTTTTCCTTATCTTCTTCTTCCTTCCTTTTTCTTTTCTTTCTTTCTTTTTCCCTTTTTTTCTTTCTTTCTCTGCGTAACTCTCTCTCTCTCTCTGTGGTAGTGAAAATGTGTTTGGTTTGGTTGAAATGTTGTCTACTAATGTCAAGACAATGTAAAGTTTGATGGAAATTGCTTGTTGGGTCCTTCATTTATCTTTCAATAAAATTCCCATACATATATGATAATAAGTCTCCCAACTAATAATAAAATTTAAATGATCCCCAAAATATCCACTCATTTAAATTGGTCCCCACTTGGACTAAATTGGTCAAAAATAAATGTTGACTTGATAAAATAATTATTTGACTTGTAAAATTAAAGTGGGTTGTGACAATGCATCTCATCCAAATTCCACTAATTTGTGTAGGCCGAGAAGATTGAACTTCATGATGAGAAGCAAAGGTTGAAGGTCCAAATGAGGCTCCAGGATTGGCTGATTGTTGGGTGAAGAGTTTGAACTTTGTACACACAATATGAGAAACAGGTGAAGCAAGTTCATTCAATGCACGTTAATGATGCATTATATATTATATATTATATATGATGTTTAAATTTTTCTTTTTTGGGTCAAGGAAAAGCTAAGAAAATTGTCCATGCACATAATCTTTGGTTTGAAAGCTTAAAATCCCAGATTGAAATTTGAAACTGGAATTTATTACATGCTGGCTGCTGCATAAGGTGACCCTCATAACCACATCATCTTTCTTTATAGTTTTATTTTGTGGTTTTTTTGCTTGCAGTTTTTCTTATTGTTATACTTTTGGGTTTTACTCTTGACTTTCCTAGACACTTGCAAGAAAAAAGCAACGAGCAGAATTTGGGAACCATTAAATCCTCTAACTTGTGCACTGAGATAATTGTATGCACAAGTCCAACTAAAACTTCTATACGCAATCTAGCATCAATTGCTCTACCACGATATGTTATGTTAGGGAGAAAGTTGTTAATGTCATATATTATTGGAAGAATTTGTATTTTGTCCTTTTTCTCTATTCTTTTAGGTATATATATTTTTTTATTTCCTCTATGATTTTTAGTTTTATGCTTCCAAATATTTGAGTGAAATTTGTACATTTTGTGATGCAAGACGAACGATCATCAATTATGTGTATGTTTCCCAATACTTATCTTCTTGTTGGATACTGCAATGATGAAGTCATCTACAAATACAAGAGCAAACTGTTCTGACTGAGAAGGAGTGCTATGAATCTCTCTGTCATTGCAGATTGGTGTAATGTATATGTTCGGATCCATATTACTTGTCTCAAAATGCCTATAAAGTCGTATGGATAATCTTTTTTGCATTGAGTTCGTGTTCATAAAATCCCTTCGTTAATTTGCATCTCTGGAGCTTAAATCCACTTTGGAAAATTCTAACTTAGAAAGTAATTTGTATGTGTAACAAAGTTTGATTGATGGGCAAGCATTTGTTGTGCTAGACAATCAATTGAAACACCTCCCCATAAAGAAAAAGAAACGAAATCAAAAAATCCAGTTTTCTGCATGAGGCATTCATAGTTTAAATTGGTTCAAATGCTAGAGAGTGGCGAAATGTGTTAGGTTCAGTTTGTTAAAAAAAAATTGTTTAAAAACAAAGAACGTAATGTTTTTGATGTAAAATATGTGATTGAAAGTTAATTTTGGGAAATGTGTGTGGTAAATGTGTTTTTTTTTTAAAAAAAAGTTTGCCAAACAGAGGCTAGTGTCCTACTTCACATTAAGCAAGATCCAAAAAATGGTTTCATATTGTTGTTATGAAACTAGGAATAGCTAAATGGCTCGTAAGCTCGAGTCGCTCGGGCTCTGCTTGGAAAAAGTTCGGGTTTAGCTCGGTTCGCAGCTCGAAGTCTAGAGTCAAAGCTCGAGTCGAGCTTTTTTTTTTTTTTTTCAGGGACGAGCTTTAGCTCGGCTCGAGTCAAAAAATAAAATTTTACCATTAATTTTTCATATAATTTTACGGATAATATATTTACAATTTGTTCACACTTATTAGCTTGCATTAAATTTCTCACCGTGATCTTTAATTTAACACCCATATTACATATTTTTCAATTTCAAAATAATACAATAATTATTAAAAGAATAAGAATAAAATAAAATAGAAAAAATAAAATTTTGATATTATTAATTACATAGCACGGATGTCAATGCAATTAATGATACATGTAAAATAGTAATTCTTAAAATATTTAATATACTATTTTTTGGTAAAAAAATTCCAAATTTAAAAAGTGTTTTTGGCGGGAAATTATGTGTGTATTTTAATGATAGTTATTCTATATATATATATATATATAAGATTAAGACTAGTACTAGTATCACATATGTGTGTTGTACGGAAGAACAATATAAAATAATTTTACTATAAATCATTACAAAATAGGAAAAAAAATTAAACATATAATTTGTTTTGTTTAATGATACTGACTGTCAATGAATACTCAAAATAAAAATAAATTACAATTTCCATCAATTTTGGAAAACATCTTTAAATAATACATTGTTTTGTACAATTTGTAGTTGCTCACACCAGTGTGATACAAGAAAGTTGCTATAGACAAAATATATTTAAACAATTCCTCAAATTTAAATTAAATGGTGCAATTTTTCAAATATATGTTATATAGAATAAATAAAAAATTTCGTCCAAATATTTTTAACTAATGTGAATAGAAATAATAACCCTCAAAATATTATAATTTACATAAAATAAATTAATTGTAACAAATTAAATATATACGATCCTATATATGAATAAATCATAAATGTAACAAATTAAGCTATATTAACGATTCACGAAAGTGAAAATCAACCTCAAAATTTGTGGTGCACGAACATGGAATTCAACTCAAGAGATCATTCGCATAATTAATAATTTTTAATGTTAAATTCGATGTATTTAATTGAACATAATTAAATGCATATTTAATTATATTTTAATAAAAAAAATTTGTTGATGAAAATACAAATATATATATATATATATATATATATATATATATATATATATATATATATATATATATATATATATATATATATATATAGTGTCTTTTTGTCTATATATGTTAATAAAATTAAGAAATAAAATTTTACCATTTTTTACGGCATATGATTATTTTTTAAATATTTTAATAAAATTATAAACCGTTGAATTATTTTATCATCTTTATGGGGAAAAATGTCATGAATTAAGTGTTTTAGAAATTGTACCGTGAAGATATCAACTTCATTTCTAGATTTGACATTCAATAAATGAGATTTTCTTTTTTAAAAAAAATTTTGAACTACAGAATTAGGCTCATACTATACATGTGCAAAACTCAACTTACATATTCTCCTTAATACCGATGTTTTTCTTTTTTGGTATAATTTGATTTTTTAGGCATTAATTATTAATTTCAAGTGTTTTTCTAAAAATGTGATCATTAATTTTAATAAATATTGTTACATTAATTGATTCTTCTTCTTCTTACTGACAATTTCTTTATTCAATTTGTAACATTATTATTTTAATAAAAATTACTGATCGATCAATTGTTTAATATATGAACTAATTATTAAAATTTGTAATATATTTTTGCATATTTAGTTATTTAAATTTATAATGAAATATAGAAAAATGAACAGAATTAGTAAATAAATAAAAATAATGTGAAAATGATTAATGAATTGAAGAAATCTTACGTTTGTAAAATAACCCAACTTAAATGGATTTATCTTAAAAATTCGTATAGTTATTATTTATTTTAATTTGATGAGAACAAATCAAAACAGAAATTAATCATTTATGACTAAAATGAATATTATAGGACTTAAATAATATGATTTAAAATGAATTAAATATTAAGGAAAAATATAAAATATAAAATAAAACTTTATCTTTAATTTTTTATATGATTTTACGGATAATGTATTTATAATTTGCTCTCACTTGTTAGCTTCATTAAACTTCTCACTGTGATTTTTAATTTGAAACTCATATTGCATATTTTTCGATTTCAAATTTCAAAATAATACATTAATTATGAAAAGAATAATAATACAATAGAAAAAATAACTTTTTAGCATAGCATGAATGCCAATACAATTAGTGACACGTGTAAAATAATAATTGCTAAAATATTAAATATACTATTTTTTAGCAAAAAATTTCCAAATTTAGAAAGTTTTTTTGCGGGAAACTATGTGTGGATTTTGGTGACGGATATTCTACTTTTATTAAGATTAAGATTAAGTTATTAAGATATCAAGATTAAGATCAAGATCAAGACAAGATAAGATAAGATAAGATGTGATTTTACGAACAATATATTTACAATTTGCTCTCACTTGTTAGCTTGCATTAAATATCTCACTGTAATCTTTAATTTGATACTCATATTACATATTTGATTTTTTTCAAAATAATATAATAATTATTAAAAGAAATAATAAAATAGAAAAATTAACATTTTGATATTATAGATAGCATAACACGGATGTCAATACAATTAATGACCACCAAATGTAACCTTCCACTACCATATTGACCACCAAATTGAATACCCACTTTATGAGCAGAAATTGTAAAATGGGACCACACAAATTGCAATAAAATTGATCGAACATGGGAATATGCTAATTTCAAAGAATGGAATAGAATATAAAAGTGCCTGGACCAAAGGTTTCTCGAATATTAAAATTTGGTGAACCCATTAACTTAATGTTTTGAACATGGAGCATAATTGAACTGGTTATGACTGGATGGACGTGAATACTCCCTTGATTCAGAATATGTTGATAAATGAGATTCTAGTCAAAATTATGATCAGCAAGGGTAGAGTCTTTATAACATATATGGTGGAATACGACTATGTGAATTTCTGGTTGATCGTTGTGTTCTACTCCCAATAAATCTAAGACTAGAATCGAATTTGCTTGTGTACTATTATTTAATAATTAAAAAAAAATCATAACATATTAATGAATGGACGTTATTAATTAATTCTATTGAAATGTGTGCAAAAGATTCTTCTAAATTTAAGAAATTGAGAATGTTTTACGTAGTGTTCGACGACTTGAGCCGCCGTTTATTTTTAAATTTTTGGTATTTTTTAGATAGATCAGTGGTTGAAAATTAGAAAAAAAAAAATATGTGTGATTAAAAAGTAATTTGAGAAATTGTGTTATTTATAAATTTGTTTATAAATTGTAATCATTGCGTAAAAGAATGAGTGTTAATTAAAAAGACCAGATATATTCCAATGGAATTTCTTCTCTTTAACTTGAAACTTCCACGTGGAGAGCATAGACATAATTATAGCTTGGCAGATGGTATACATAATTGAATGCCAGTTATTCTTGTTTGCATAATCTTTTCAATCTCTCTCTTTACATCCAAGACATATTCACCTTCCTTGTGACACTCAAATACAGTTGGAGTTGGAATCTACCTTAAAGCAAAGTGGGTTACAAAATACATAGAAATACAAGTAATTTTTTGTGGTTAATAATTAACTGTCCCTCAATAAAATTTTAATACCTCGATACAAAAAAATTAAATAATGTGCTAATACTTTCCAATTCGTTAAGAAGAATTGATGAAACGAGATATCAAATATGTATTTAAGGACAAGTACTGAATAACATATCTGGATTATTCAAACATATACTGCTATAATAACACACATTTTGAAATATTTAGTGCTTATTTAGCTATTCTCCTCCTCAAACTTTGATGAGTATGTCATTTTAGAACAAGCAAATAACAGTATGATGAACAATTCTACATAAGTGATACTATTGTTGACGTCCAAAAAATACTAAAAAATACAAGAGGCCTAAACATTGGTCCAAACCAAAAGAGACACAATGTTAAAGACTCATTATAGGCAAAAAGTTGGACGTCTGGACGATTGTGCGGCAACTAGGATATTTGAGCGACAGGGTGAGCGATGAAATAGTTGGACGATTAAAAGCAAGTAGAAGCAATTTTGACACTTGTCTTATAGTCACACAGCCAAATGTTGATGAATGTGGCAGTTGAAATGACGAATTGTGTAGGTCACAAGAACGTGGGCGATGGTTATGCAACGTGGAAGAAGCAAATTAATCTATGCAGGTATTACAAATTAAGGCGGCAAACCGAAAATTCAAATATTGTCAGCGGTTGAAGGAAGCTCGTGCATTTGTATATATTGTAAAAAATTAGTCATTTAGAGGGACCAATCAATCAAATCTCAACAAGAGAATATGTAATTTCCTTTATCTTTACTTTTATCGTCAAACTCTTAGTGTAATTTGTGTGCTTGCGCCCCTTGGATGTATTTTGTCTTCGCCGTAATCTTCATCAATATAGTACCCCTCGTTGGGACTTTGTCTCGAGAGGTTTGTTCCTTACACATTCGTCTAATCCCCCTTTTGGTAATTGTTAGCGAGTGACTTTCGCGCGAAACAATTATCTTTGATATTACGTCATATTTTGATGAGCACACAGGTTGGTCATGTAATACGACAAATATGCCAGAGGTTTCTGTGGTGGCACCGTGCAATTTGCCATTCGAGCTCAAATTTTGTACCTGTTAATATTAAGCTTGTTTGGTACCATTTTTTAAAATCTCATTTTTTTCAAAATTTATTTTCAACCGTATATTTTATAAATAAAATAATATACATATAAACCCAAAGAATTTCCCTACTTTTAACTGAACATCCTCAAAAAATTATTATTACTTAAATCACGTTATTTAAAATAATGAATCTAAAACAGAGCCTAAATATTGTCTATAGGAGAATGTTAAAAAAAAAAATGTAAAGAGTAGATAATTGCATATGAAGTCCTTATTTGATACAAATCAAAATTTTAATTTTAATTCAAGTTAAAGTTAAGAATCAATCTCAACCACATATTTCATGAGATCCACAAATTTTTAAAAATATATTTCATCAATTTTTTTATATATAAACTAGTGAATCATCCCGTGCGATGCACGGGAAGAAACTTTTAAATAAAAATAATCCTATTCGAAATTAAATGAATTCTTAAACAAAATAAATAACACTTACAAATAAGAGATAAGTTCATCATTTATTAGTTTCATGTATAAAAATCAACCTTTTAGGGAGAAGTCATACATGCTAAAATGATTGTGTCTGACTCTTATCGATAGTCATGACATATGACACTATCAATGAAAAAAAAAATTAAATCTAATAAGTATCCTAAAATTCGAATGGCTCAACGATATCCTTAGAATAAAGAACTTGTATCATGCATTACTGTCAGATAGAATTTGACCTTATAGAATATGATCTTCAAGTTTTGTAACGATTATTCACCATCTCCTCGAACCAAAAATTCGCCTTGCAAAATTAACACTTAAATGTAGGATCTCCAGTATTCATATACTCTGAACATTCAAACAATAGATGAAAAAGTTAATAATAGAGACCATGCATATAAAAGATAAAATTCAATATTTTGACCATTGACAAAGAATAATAATAATAATAATAATAATAATAATAATAATAATAATAATAATAATAATAATAATAATAATAATAATAATAATAATAATTTGCGAGGTTGACAAAGATATTGCATCAAATTTATGATATTTTAGGTTTTCAATATTTATACAACGTAATTATTTTCTGATTGAAATTATAGTTTAATATTGATCATCTCAATTTTTTGTTAATTAGTAAATTGGGAGATAATTCATATATTATTGTGAAAAAAATATCATAAAATCTGAATTAAAATATAACAAAGAATATCTTGGTATGGTTAATTACTTTTTGAAAATTTAAAATTAACAGTTAGGACAAAAACCATTAATAACTATATCATTTCAAACAATATAGATAAATTTGTTAACCGTTAATGTTAAAAAATGTGATATGAGATTTTTTGGAATAAAAAATTAATTAAGAATTAAATGTAATTGTCATCGAAATAATTTTGATAAATAATGCAACATAGGAAAGAACTTTAATATGTATATGTAATAAATAACTTAAAAATAGGATTTAGTTATAAAAATTTCAATACAACGTGATTTATAAAAATACGAATGTGTATAAATTTTAGATATAATTTTAATTGAGAATTTGACATTGGATCTGTATGACTGAACCAAATATTTATCCATAAAATTAAGACCAATAAAATATAACAATTATTATAAGAAGTTAATTACGTATTAAATGTAATTATCTATAAAAATATTTAATAATTTAATAATATGCTATAAAAAAGAGCTCCAATATTTAGATGTACTAAATAACTAAAAATAAAATTATTTATAAAAAAAAATTATATGTATGATGTGATTTATAATTTAATACTCCTTCCGTCCCATAAAGATAGTCCTCTACTCATTTTCATACGGATTAAGAACAAAATGAAATATAAAATATTAAATTCACTCTTAAAAAATAAAGTAGAATATCTTTTTGAGATGGACAAAAAAGAAATAGTGGACTATCTTTGTAGGACATAGAGAGTATTATCTAGTAATAAAATTTCAACATAATCTTTAACTGAAAATTTTATTTGGATTTGTATAAATGAACACAAATCTTTATTTGTAAGATTGAAAAAGTTAGAAGAACACATTTTTTTATGAAAAGAGAGGTTTTGACACAAAAAAGTCAAATATAAATAAGTAAAACCAAACAAATTATCGTTCTTATATCATAAAAAATAAGAAACAACTTCTCAGTAAAAGCAAATTTAAAAAAAATAATAATTCTAGTTTCTTATTTTTATTATTTTTTATACAATGTGATATACAATTTCATCAAATATATATACTGACCCATGAATAATATATTTTTTCTTCACTCAACATCCGAAATCATTAACATGTCTATCAAGCCCAAAACTATTCTAAATAGCCCAACATTAGTTAACACATTGCAACCCCAACAGAGAAATCTAGAACATAATATAAATAGACTATTAACAAATCCTCTTATTAGTCTAAAATAATTTTGCATTCTATATTGTTTTCGAAGCTTTCTCTACAATATTATTGTTTTAATATTTTTTCTTTTTTGTTAGAAATCCAAATCTATATTCAATGACTCAAAATATCACAGGTCTTGAAGAAAAGAGTAGTGTCAATCCTTTTTACTTTTTCAAAAAATAATTTACTATTTTTTATTTTCAACTGGTTTGTAATATTAATAACTAATAAGCATTACCACCGCACCAGAAATTTTGAATCATAAAACGTGATAAATAGAAGGTGGAGTGGAGCGGTCATGTTAAACAGTATACATTTTTTCAAAGAACTAACCCTTTGATTGAATATTTTATTATTGTGTATATCTTCATAATAATTATATATAACAGAAATGAAAGAGGTTGTATATAGGGAAATGGAAAAAAAAAAGATATAGAAAACAAAAATGAATCAACAAATTCTGAAAAAGCGAAAAAGGAAAAATAACTGGATTTCCAGTGTAATTAGGCGGCGGGAAATAGAAGTCATGTAAACACAACAAATATTGAAGACTATAAGTAGACGTCGGCGATTTTGAAAATAATAAATAAATATTGAAGGTCCAACTATTTTTAAAGTGGGTTTTGAAGTTGATTATTGAATAGGGGATATAAGTAGTGTGAACATGATAAATATTGAAGTCCCAAAAAAATGGAAAAATAAATAAATAAAATCTGCACATAGTACAAGAGTTTTGAAGGGAAAAAGGGAAGTTGACTGAGGTTGACTCAGCTACTTTTATATATTATATAGATAGATTCGATAATCATAAAAAAAGAAAAAAAAATACTAAAATTATGAGATTGACAATGATGCATCAAATTCATAATATTATAGGTTTTTGCAATAATTATACAACGTAATTGTTTTTTTTAATGAAAAATATAATATAACATTGATCATCTCAATTTTTCAGTTAAGTAAATTGAGATACAATTTACTTATTGTTGTAGAAATTTAAAAATCATAAATATTGAATTAAAATATAACAATTAATATCATGTCATAGTTAATTATTTTTTAAAATTTAGACTTAACAATTATGACAAAAAAACCATTAATAACTATATAATTTCAAAATAATATAAATAAATCTGTTAACCGTTAATGTGAAAAATGTGATATGAGACTTTCTAGAATAAAAAATCATATAATGATTAAATGTAATTGTAAATAAAATTATTTTGATAAATAATCTGATATAGAAAAGAAGGTTATTATGTATATATACCGAAGAACTTAAAAGTATGACTATTTAAAATGAAATTTAATACAACTTGATTAAATATTCGATATAAATGTAAATGAAAATTTGACATTGGATTTGTATGACCGAACGAAATTATTCATCCATAAGATTGAGACCAATAAAATATCACATTATTACAAAAAAATTATTTACGTATTAAAAGTAACTTTCTATAAAAATACTAATTAATTTAATAGAACGCAATACAAAGGAACTCGAATTTTTAGATGTACTAAATAACTAAAAAAAAAAAGATTATTTATAAAAAAGTTTTATATGATAATATTTATTTAGTATTAGATGCGTAATACAATTTCGATATAATTTTGAACTGAAAATTTTACATTGAATTTGTATGAGTACATACAAATACTTATTTGTAAGATTCAAAACATTAAATGATTAGAATAATTTTATGAAAATGGAGTTTTAAACACAAATAACCAAATATAAATAAGTGAAAAAAATTCTTTATAAAAATACTTAAGTGGAATTAGTAGTGTGAACACAATAAAAGCTGAATTTTTGAGTGTGAACACAATAAAAGCTGAGTTTTCCCGCCAAAACTCAGCTGCTTTTATATATTATATAGATTACTTTTATAGGGAGACCTTAAATTTTTAAAATAATTATTAATAAGATTAATAAACTAGTATGAGATACTAATTAAATCTAGTTCTTAGAAATAAAATAAACATGTAGACTTTATTTTATTATGATTTATCTACCAAAGATATATTAATTAGATTTTCTTAAATGGTTGGTGTCCTAAATACTCCTTTGGAGGTTCTTCTCTCTCCGGGGCCTGGAATTCAATTCCTTCTTCAGTGAACCAAACTCTTTCATAATTTGCAGCTTTTGGGCTTCTGTTCAAGTGTTATGATCGTTTGAGAAGGGAGAAGGAAAAACGACCTGATATCTCGCGATGAGAGATATCCCCGCAAGTGTACGGGTCGTGAGAAGTAATAAAGTGGACCTAAGAGTCCGGATTATCGTCCCACGAGGACTGCTATTAAGTACCGAAATGTGTTAGTTCCTAACTCTATTTGAACGGGCGAATTTGTTTGAGATTGTTAACTACAACTAAAGAATTAAACTAAAGAAATAAAATTGCGAAATTGCTTTTGTTTTTAAATACAATTGTAAAGTAGTTGGGAATCCCGATTTCACCTAGCCAATTATATTAACTCCAATTAAAGTTTTATTTCCTAATTATGCATTCGATCGAATTCACTAATTTAAATTGAAATTCCTCTTTCGAGTTTAAATCAATTCTACCTAAATAAGTCAACCATGTATCTCTACAGATGGTCCGAATATTCCTTATCTAGATGCATAACACACAAGAATTCACACACGACCGCAATAATAACACGAGTATATCTCTATCTCTTGTTCAATTACTAGATTTATTACCACGTTCTAAATTATTAACTCACCTCTCGAATTATGGAAATAACTCAATAAATCATGAATTGGTGATCAAGCAATTCAAGCATTAAGAACAATAATAAATCAATACATGCAACAAAACATTAAAACAACGGAATTTGGAATTAAAATAATCTGACTAGGCTACATCGTTCATCCCAACATAGAATTTAGTTACACATCATCAATAAATAACAAAAACAATAAAAATTAACGTTCATTAAAGATAATATAAAGAATGGAAATCTTGCACCAAGATTTGATTCTTCAGTTATCTTCAATTCACGCGCCTTTGCAATGCTTGATTCTCCAAGAATTTGATGTTGAATTCTCTATTGTGGCTCGTTCTATGGAGAGGCAAAGGTCTGAATTTCGTGCCTCTTATGTTGTATATATAGGTTTTGGAGAAAACCTAGGTCAAAAAGCCCAAAGCCTGTCAAAAATCGCTAGAAAAATCTGATCTGCGGCCTAGTCGAACAAGCGCGCGATCGCGCAGGCATAATGCCGGCGATCGCGTGGAAGACCTTATAACTCTCGGGTTATAATTTACAACCATATCGCGATCGCTTGGTTTGTAACCAGCGATCGCGACTTCATCTTTCTTCCGGCTGTGCAAGTTAGTCCCTGACTTTTAATTGCACCTTTAGTCCTCAACTTTCAATTTTTGCAGTTTTGTCCCCAAACTTTATCTTCTTCTCGGTTTGACCATTTAAGCTCTTAATTCATTCAATTAGGTCCTCCAACCTCTGATTTAGTCACTTTGGCACCAAGCATGTTTCCCGGTTGTTGTCACAAACTCCTCACTTGTCCAATTTAGCTCCAATTAACATCCAATCGTGTCATTTTTCCATTAATTGCTTCATTCTTCTTCAATTGGGACATTTTCTGAAAAGTAAACAAATAAACATAAATTAAATAGAAAATATTCCCAAACGATAATAATTAATCCTAATTTAGACATACAAATACGTGTATAAAATACGCTTATCAAATACCCCCAAACTAGAATTATTGTTCGTCCTCGAACAATGTAAACTAAACTACAAAAATCAAAGAAATAAGAGAACAAATATTTTTGTTGTGTCAACATGTTTACCATATGCCTCCAAAGTCCAAACCAATTTAAGCTTTAAGCAAGTGTCATGAACAACAATGCAAAATAATACCTAGTTATATTTGCCAGATTTTTAAGTGTGTGTGAATAGCCAATGTCAAACGCATACTCATGCAAAAGATGTGCTCAACACTGTGTGGCTCATTATGCATAATCAAGCCAGAATCACATGTGGTCAATCTATGATTTCTAATGAAATTCCTTTCAACGCTCATGGATGATCACCACTTTCTGCTTTTCTCTCTCATATCCCGAGTTTCTATATATGTGGGTTCTAAAAATATTCTTTGTTTTTTCCACGCAAGGTAGTCAGAATCAGAAATATGTGTGCATGACAAATCAAAAGAAAGCAGTCCCCAATTCTACAACCTCAACCACCACAACTCAGTCAACAAAGCTTATACCATACAATAATTTTTTTATTGGACGACTTTTTCTTTTAATTATCCCCGTCTTTTACCATCTTTGTGCAGAACTTTTCATACTGGCTTTCTATATGACCCCTGTAGCGGGCTTTCAGATCGGTAACTCCCAAACCAGTTGGCTTTAGGGTACCAGGTTCAAAGAACCCCTCAGACGTATTTGCCCGAGTCATAAAGGCTTAAACAGAAAAGTTAAAGATGTTATAATGTCTTATGTGTAAGTCCACTCTCCGTACTTGCTTTCTAATTGACCCCTGTAGCGAGCTTTAGGTCGATGACTCCCAAGCCAGTTGGCTTTAGGGCACCAGGTTTGAAAGACCCTTCAGAATTACTTCCTCGAGTCAAAAAGGCATTTGAAGAGCAGAATAAGACCTTCAGCATTTTTCTGTTTTTATGCTGGAAATGGTTTATACCCGTTGACCAAACTGTAATAACTAAAGTGAAAAACCAAGAACCACAGACCTCCAACCCGTCAATACACACAAATTCCAACCATTTTACCCCCAAACTTGCCTTTTAGTATGATTGGTTCTAATTTAGGGGTGAGATGTCTAACGATCTAAGTTCAGGGCTTTTTGAGTCATTCCTAAGTTCAAATTGCATAAAACTTTGCCCCACATGCATTAAAAAACATCCCTCACACAAGCAATTATCCAACACTGGCTATGTGCGCAATAAGTATGAATATAGCAAAACATAACTAGTTCAAAATAAGTTCATGCTTTCATGTTGTCCACTTTTCAAGCATAAACACAATTTGATTCATACTATATCCTAGGCAATAAACATGTCAACAAAGTTTTCAATTTTTTTTTAAATCCCAATAAAATCGAATGAATATAAAATGAATAAAGAATGTAATGAATTTTCACCCCCAAACTTGAAATGAATATTGTCCTCAATGTTTATCAAAAAGATTCAATAATGTAAAACAAGACAAAGAAAAGAGAACGAGAACTTCCCAAGTGTAGATGATGTATTTCTTTTAAGCTTCCTGTAGCACTGCATTGGATGAATCCACCCTTTGTTTGTATTGTTCAAATTGGGTTGGCGTGTTTTGACTAGTGTTTTCCCTGCAAATAAGAAATAATTAACATTAGAAGACATAAACACCAATAAGAAGAAATGGAAGTTCACTACCACACCCCCAAACTAAAGTTAAAGAAAAATTTTGAATTTTCAAAATTGATCGACCACACACATTCAAGCCTTGACATCGCCTAGAAAAACATAAATTTTCCCGAGCCATCTTTTGATATGTTAAAGTTCATAGCATGGTCTACAACATATTAAAAATTCAGGCCTTTTGGAGCTCAATAGGGTCATGTAAAACTATGGCAGAGTTGGTGACGTGAGTGGATTTTCAGGTGCAATGGCCTGCAGTAGCCTAGCATTGAGGTTGCCATGGTGCTAAATTTGTTTTCATGAATTCTCTGAAATGAAGTGAACTAATTCATGAACTACACACATATTATCAATGAGAAACATATCATGAAGATAAATGCTCGGAAGGATGTCTCAAATTAGCACTAGAATGTCTTTGTGGCATTTCATCAAATACATGGTGTGCATTGCAAAAATCAAAGGGTATGCATAGGGTTGGAGGCATGAATGAACCCAAAATTTCTTGTCTACTAAACCACAAATCACAAACTCCAACCACTAACCTAAGCCCATTCTTCACAATTCACAATTTCTAGGTAGAAGAACTTAAAGAGACATTCACAATTTTGACTAAAAATTGATTTAAGTGAAGAGATCATACCTTCGATTGGATTTTGAAGTCATGTAAGCAATGATATTGATGCAACAAAGTGTTGATGACATGCACACAAGATGTAAGATCAAATACGAGGTGTTTAGAGGAGAGAAAACGAGTTTGCAATGTTTAAAGTTGAAAGAATGAGGAAAAAACACTTAAACTGCCGAATTTGGTCCCAGTATAGCCACGTGATCGCCTGGCTGAAGTGCCAGCGATCGCGTGGTTCAAGGTTTAAAAATCTGTTCATTTTTAAACGCAAACTCACGATCGCCATATCCTATTGGCACGCGATCGCTTAGTACACGGCAGTAATGAAATTTTTTCCTATTTTTTATTTTCAAAATCATTTTTATCCCACTAATCACTTCATGATCGATGCAATGATTGTCCAAACATTAACTTCATGATTCAAACTAGTGTGTGTGCGAGTTTGGAATGACGATAAAAACCTAGCCTAATGTAAACATTCAAAATCAAAAACATACATAAATATGCAATAATAGACTATTATGTACAAGTGCTCTTAACATGAAACATGCAAAACACTCAAACACATTTCCTACCACGCATATATCTAAAAATTTTAATACTAAAATAAATAATAAAAGCGTAATAAGTAAAAGGGAAGAAAAATTGGGTGGTCTCTCAACAAGCGCTCCGTTTATAGTCTCGAGCTCGACTTTTTGCACATTCAAATCATGGAGGTTTGAAAGATGATTTCACAGCCTTACACATCTTGCAATTTCCTGCCTTGCATATCTCCATTCGTTTTCTCACTTTCTTGAATTCTAAAGACTCACTTTTAACTAATTGTTGAGGGAAGTTAGGCTTTTCTTCCTTCTTGTCCCTCCATCCATCTTTAGCCTTTATGAACTCATATTTTGTGCTTAGCTCCTCCTCAATATTAATACCCTGCTTGGTCTTTTCTTCTGATTTCTAGACCACCCCCTCCACCTTGAAGCAACTTTCTTTTAGAACTTCAAGGTCTTGCCTTGGCTTGATACTGAAAGTTACTTGCTCCTTCTTGACCCTAAAAATGATTTCTCCCTTTTCAATGTCGATTAAGGCTCTTCCAGTAGCCAGGAAAGGCCTTCCAAGAATGAGGGGCATTTGAGTGTCCTCTTCCATGTCCAGGATCACAAAGTCGGCTGGGAAGAAAAATTTGTCTACTTTTACTATCACGTTCTCAACAATCCCATATGGATATTGGATTGATCTGTTCGCCAGCTTCAGTGTGATATTGGTTGGTTTAGGCTCCCCCAAACCAAGTTTCCTGTACACAGACAAAGGCATTAAATTAACATTGGCCCCTAGATCACACAAAACATTATCAAAACTGAAATTACCAATAATGCAAGGGATAGAGAAACTCCCTGGATCGGTCAATTTTTGTGGTAATTTCTTTTAAAGTATGGCGCTGCACTCCTCACTCAGTGCTACTATTTCATTATCAACCAATTTCCTTTTATTTGACAGCATCTCTTTCATGAATTTCAAGTAGAGCGGCATTTGAGCCAATGCTTCAGCAAAAGGAATATTAATGTGCAGTTTCTTGAATATTTCCAAAAATTTTCCAAACTGCTGCTCCAAGCTTTATCAATCTTTGTGGATAAGGAACTAGGGGTACATATTCCTTTACTGGAGGTCGAACTCGAACTTCTTCTTCTACTTTTTCTTGAGTTTCTGCAGTTGATCCCTGCTCCTTTTCACTTTTCTGTTCTTCCACCACATTTTTCTTTTGGTTCTTCTGCTTTTCATAATCCTCTACAGTCACTTCAGATAGCTGAACCCCGCTCCTCGTTGTTATTGCATTAACATGCTCACGAGGGTTCATTTCAGTGTTGCTTGGTAACTGTCCTGGCTGTCTTGTTGAGCTGCTAGCTGACAGCTCTCCCATTTGTTTCTTAAAATTTTTTATTTCAACAGCTTGATTCATTATCTCACCATTCTGACTCTTGACCAGCTGAATTAACTCTTCTATGTTCTCGGATATGTTTTTCTGAGATTGTTGCTGTTGCTGTTGTTGAAATCCAGGCAGCCGCTGAACATTCTGATTGTAAGACCATGAAAAATTTGGGTGATTCTTCCATTCTGGATTGTAAGTTTGTGAATATGGACCACCCTGCTGCCTGTTTCCTACGAAGTTGACCTGTTCTGGGTTTGATTGATTATGGTGAAGTGGGCAGAAATTTATCGCATGATTTTTGAAACAAAACTCACACAAAGTTGTATGAACTGAATTTACTGGCTGCACACCCATACTGTCGATTTTCTTCGTTAAAGCATCCAGCTTAGCATTTAATGCTGTAATCTCATTAACTGCAACAATTCCTCCAGAATTTGGTGTAGATCTATCTGAGTACCACTGGTAACTGTTCGCAGCCATCTTCTAAAAAATCTCAGAAGTTTCTTCATATGTCATATCCATTACTGATCCTCCAGCTGCTGAGTCAGCGTACTTTTTATTCTCATTCGTCAACCCATTGTAGAATGTCTGGACTAAGATCCAATCTGCGATTCCATGGGTAGGACACTGTCTGATAAGCTCATTGAACCTTTCCCAAGCTTCAAAAATGGATTCCCCTGGCTGTTGACTAAAGGACAGAATTTCACGCCTTAGCTTTGACATGCGGCCAGGTGGGAAAAATTTATCTACAAATTTCTGGCTCATAAGTTCAAAAGTGGTGATTGTGTGTAAGGGCAAAGAGTAAAACCAGGCTTTTGCTTTGTCCGCCAAAGAGAATGAGAATAGCTTTAATTTCACGGCATCCTCTGAAACTCCATTCATGCGTTGCATATCACATAGTTCCAAAAATGTCCTAAAGTGCGCATGAGGATCTTCAGATGGCAATCCATGAAAAACGCACGAATTTTGGATCAAGGATATCAAGGAAGTCTTGATCTCGAAATTATTAACTCGGATTGCAGGAGGTACAATGCAGGTTCCAATGTTCCCCACAGGAGGAACCATGTAGTCTCGCAAAACACGCCTTCCATGATTTGGTTGCCGTCCATTCACAGCTGCTGGCAGATTTTGTTGATTTCCCTGATTATTTTGAATTATGTCATCCGTCATGGCTAAGTCTGTTTGTTGATTCGCTTCCAACTGTTGTCTACGCCTCTGTCGAAAGGTTCGTTCAATTTCTGTATCAAAAGGAGGCAAATCAAATGACTTAGTCCTTCTTAACATAAATTAAAGAAAACTAAAATTAAAAGCAAAAACTGAAAAACAATATAAAAATAAAAATAAGCAAAATAAATTTCAAAGTAAAATAAGAACTAATGGGTATCGATATTAATATAAAAACAGTCCCCGGCAACGGCGCCAAAAACTTGTTCACCTGATATCTCGCGATGCGAGATATCCCCGCAAGTGTACGGGTCGTGAGAAGTAATAAAGTGGACCTAAGTGTCCGGATTATCGTCCCACGAGGACTGCTATTAAGTACCGAAATGTGTTAGTTCCTAACTCTATTTGAACGGGCGAATTTGTTTGAGATTGTTAACTACAACTAAAGAATTAAACTAAAGAAATAAAATTGCGAAATTGCTTTTGTTTTTAAATACAATTGTAAAGTAGTTGGGAATCCCGATTTCACCTAGCCAATTATATTAACTCCAATTAAAGTTTTATTTCCTAATTATGCATTCGATCGAATTCACTAATTTAAATTGAAATTCCTCTTTCGAGTTTAAATCAATTCTACCTAAATAAGTCAACCATGTATCTCTACAGATGGTCCGAATATTCCTTATCTAGATGCATAACACACAAGAATTCACACACGACCGCAATTATAACACGAGTATATCTCTATCTCTTGTTCAATTACTGGATTTATTACCATGTTCTAAATTATTAACTCACCTCTCGGATTATGGAAATAACTCAATAAATCATGAATTGGTGATCAAGCAATTCAAGCATTAAGAACAATAATAAATCAATACATGCAACAAAACATTAAAACAACGGAATTTGGAATTAAAATAATCTGACTAGGCTACATCGTTCATCCCAACATAGAATTTAGTTACACATCATCAATAAATAACAAAAACAATAAAAATTAACGTTCATTAAAGATAATATAAAGAATGGAAATCTTGCACCAAGATTTGATTCTTCAGTTATCTTCAATTCACGCGCCTTTGCAATGCTTGATTCTCCAAGAATTTGATGTTGAATTCTCTATTGTGGCTCGTTCTATGGAGAGGCAAAGGTCTGAATTTCGTGCCTCTTATGTTGTATATATAGGTTTTGGAGAAAACCTAGGTCAAAAAGCCCAAAGCCTGTCAAAAATCGCGAGAAAAATCTGATCTGCGGCCCAGTCGAACAAGCGCGCGATCGCGCAGGCATAATGCCGGCGATCGCGTGGAAGACCTTATAACTCTCGAGTTATAATTTACAACCATATCGCGATCGCTTGGTTTGTAACCAGCGATCGCGACTTCATCTTTCTTCCGGCTGTGCAAGTTAGTCCCTGACTTTTAATTGCACCTTCAGTCCTCAACTTTCAATTGTTGCAGTTTTGTCCCCAAACTTTATCTTCTTCTCGGTTTGACCATTCAAGCTCTTAATTCATTCAATTAGGTCCTCCAAACTCTGATTTAGTCACTTTGGCACCAATCATGTTTCCCGGTTGTTGTCACAAACTCCTCACTTGTCCAATTTAGCTCCAATTAACATCCAATCGTGTCATTTTTCCGTTAATTGCTTCATTCTTCTTCAATTGGGACATTTTCTGAAAAGTAAACAAATAAATATAAATTTAATAGCTAATATTCCCAAACGACAATAATTAAACCTAATTTAGACATACAAATAAGTGTATAAAATACGCTTATCAGTTGGGTATGTTGCTGGGGATGAGAAATTCTTCCCGATCTAGTGGTTTGAAGGGCACTATGGGTCTACATTCTCCTTCTTTCCAAAATGTGGATGGAGAATGCTGCAATCCATTGTCCCCTTCATTCTATCCTTTTAAATCCTGGTCTCACTACCACAAAGAATAACACCAATTTTGTCTGGTCCAATAAATGATTCAAAGATTTCTACAATAAATATGAGTAGGTTTCTAGTATAATTGAAGCATACTACTTCCATGTGTTTCCATCGTATATTTGGCATATTGGACACTTATACCACAAACAGAACCCCGATAATCTTAGTAATTAACATACTAGTCCGAGTCCGAGCTGATATTCATCAAAGACTTCCCACTCGGCCTTGAATGTGCGTATTCATCATGATATTCGCTTGTATAAGTTTCGCATAAACTACTTTTATCTGTTGTTCAAGCCTTGAAGCTTTCACTTCAAAAGGAGTCTTATCCCCGAAAGTGAGGACTGAAATTGCTTCTCAGTCACCAATCAAAATCTTTTCCAAGAAGAAATCCCATAACTTCACGCTTGCTGGAAAATATATATAAGATTTTCATATTCTACTTAAAAGTAAGAAATATATTATCAAAATATGAAATAATTTTTACTTAAAAATAAGTAAGTAAAAAAGTAAAAAATGTTATAATCAATTTAAAAATAAATAATTGGACTTGGGGTAGTCCATAGTGGTAGTTGATCGCTTCCGTTTGGTAACACTGTTTGGTTTATAATTTAGTTTATTTATGATTTTGAAATAAAAAGTAGTGGTTAAAATTTGAAGAGAGAAAATGTGTGTGATTAAAAAGTGATTTAAAAAATTATATGATTTATAAACATGTTTATAAACTAAAATCTTACATTTATAAAACAAAGGCTTAGTTTGTCCATTCCTCGGCTAGGTCCAATGTTCAAGTTCCTAAGTACTACCCTCCACTCAACTCCCTTTGTAAATAAAAAATTAATTAATTAATTAATTAATTAAATTTAAAAATAAATAATTTATCTATTTTGACATAATGTAATAAAGACTTTTTAAATGATTAGATTAGATAGATCATAGATGTTATACAAGGGCCAATTGGACACACGTAATCATGACAATGAAAAATCCATATTTGGGTAAATATTTAAAGATAACTTTATTTTCACAACGTGGATCAAAATCACACACATATGGGTGCGGGTCACAAATTTTGAATTTTGTGACCCCCATGTGAGTGTGATTGTGATTCATATTGTAAATCACATTGTGACTATAACATTATTGAATATTCAAAGGCGCGTGCTTATAAGAATATAAGCCATATAATTTCAAAAAAAAAAAAAAAAAAACTGAAAAAAAATATAAGCTATTTTTTAGCCAAACACGGTCTTAGAATCCATTGAAGCTTGCTTATCAATTATCCCCGCAATCAACGTCACAAAAACGAAAGATTACAACCATACAGGAACAATCCACTCGATTACAGCTATGTCTTGGTTCCCACTACTTTCCTACAACATTAAAACCTCAACCCCACTATTTTTTTTAATCAGTTAAGCCCTAATCTCTAATACAAACCTTCTCTCTCTTTCTCTACTGTTTTTCGTAAAATGGGGGGCTTTGAGAAGCAAGTGAAGGACAGAGCAAAAGATCTCACAATTATATTCAAAAAGGGTTTGAAGATTGTTGGGGATTCATGCAAGAAAGGATGGTACAAGGTCAAGCACTTGAAGAAATGACAGAAATTCGAATTGGTTTGTCTTATTTGTTTAATTTTTAGGGTTGTTTGATGTAAAGTAGATCGATCTTGGTGTTTGTTTCCTTCTCTGGTTTTGTAACCAATTCTTGATTTTAAAATTTATTCCTGTATTTTTGTTCGTTAAATTTGTTTTGTTCAATTTATGTTGGAGTTTACACTTCACTAGTCAAGTTTGGTTTGTGCTATAACTTTTCTTTTCTTCCTTTAATTCGATGATACCACATAAAAAATAATAATAATAATTTAAATATTTCATCTCCAGGTTAATTTTCATTCCTATATAATATTAATGTGACATGAATATTATCTCGTTTATGTTTAGGTATAAATAATGTGCTAGCTAGACAAAGTGACTAAGCAAATATTATTTTTTTCATTTATTTAATCTAAGAAAATAATGCTAAATTGATGATATGTGTACCATAAAAAATGGTAGACAAAGATTATTAGAGATAAGTTTTAAATTCAATTATCTATTTTATGGATCTGAGTGAGATATTTATTTATTTAATTGTCATATAAATCAAAATATGCATAAATCATTAGAAATGCTTTTAGAATTGGATTATTGCAATGGCAGTCTTTTTTCTCAACTAGTTGGCAGTCTTACTTTCCTCGGTGTCAGTGGTTCATCCCATGAGCTGCATACCGGGTTTAAATAAAAATAAAAAGTGATTTTGAATCGCATGGACAAATCGCCTTTGAAATGAGAAGTGAAGGTGGTCCTAATGTCATTATAATTTTCATAGCCTTGGATTGGATGGTTAATACTTATTTCAACAATTTGAAAAGTTATAGACAATTTTTCACTTCAAAAAGAGTTTAGTGGCATAATGCTCTAACCAAAATATCAGGAGGGTTTCTGTAGTTTGAAAGAGAGACAGAAATCAACAACAAAAATAATGAGAGAAAGCTCAAGTAGGTGGATAGGAACTTGAAAAGTAATAAAATTGCCAAAATTCATAAGCTTCAGACTTCAAATTGATACTCTATTATAGAGGTGGCAAAATCCCGAGCCAAGAGTGGCCCAGGCGGGCCACTCAGCCCGCTGGCTTGTCCAATTTCACGGAATCTATCTATAAATACAATTTAATCTTAACTCTCAATTAGTTTCATACCCGTGCGATGTACGAACATATTTTAGTGACAAAATATAATGTACTAATATGAAACAATGAGAAAAAATTAAAAAATAGTAACAATAGAGTATCAATTTAAGTAATCATCATAATTTTATTATCATTATCAATAGTATTACAAACTCAGATTTTTTTGGCAATTGAAATTCAAGTCAAAATTGAACAAAATATTTAAATATCATTGTAAGACTGAAATAAAACAATTTTGAAATAGTGAGACATTGAAAAAAAGTAAAATGTACAACATAAAACTTTTTTATTTAATTTTTGATATGATTTTAGGGACGGCGAGTTTACAGTTGGTTCACATTTGTGATTTCGTATTAAAGTTCTCGATGAGATCTTCGATTTGACACTCATATTGCACATTTTTCGATTTCAAAATAATATTATAATTAAAAAGTATTTTAGTTCATTGAAATACTTTAGGAAAAAACAGTTTAAATTGAAAAAGTTCTAAAATCTATTTTTGGGAAGTGCCTTTCATTTATATATGATAAAGATATAATAATGGATTTATTAATAAACCAAAAATGAATACCTATCAATCTAATCCTTCACTACATTTGTAAGTGCAGAATTTATTTGCAATTAAGTAATGATTGCAGAAAATACTCAAAATTATTAAAATGACAGCCAAGAATGTATAGAGGTGTATTGATGAGAAATAAAGTTGAATCGTGGTAACAAAGGTTGTAACCAGATATGGGAGAGCTGATGACAAAGGAAATAAAAGCAAGGAATGACATGGCAATAGATGCACTGGCCAGTGGCCATCAACTCCAAATCATCCACCCTCGGAGCTGCTGAAGATGACGCTGACATTAGCAAATAAGATAGAATCTATTCGGCCAAAAAAAAAAAAAAACTTCAACAGAGTATCGGGAAAAAAAAGTGTTAAAGTTCATATCCATGTGTTGACGGTACTCCAGCCCAGAGGTCTTACGGGACGTCAACACATGGATTGTCCATCGCGTACCAGAGAGGCCTTTAGAATTCTTAAGTTCCATAGGTCCAAGGTTCGAAACCCCCTAGAGACGAGTCCATCTCGCGTGGAACAAATCCACACTACGCGGTGGACAATTTGTGTGTTGACTTCCGGTAAGACATAAAAACGCGCATTTATATGTTGACGGTGCCCTGCCTCTGGGGTACTTACGGGACGTCAACACAGTGTATTGTCCACTGCATGGTGTGGATTTGTTCCATGCGAGATATACGTGTTTCCAGGGGGTTTCAAATCTTGGACCTATGGAACTTAAGAATTTTAAATGCCTCCCTAGTACCACTAGGAATTCCAAAGGCCTCCCTGATACCACTAAGAATTCCAAAGGCCTCCCCGGAATTCTTAAGTTTCATAGGTTCAAGGTTCGAAACCCTCTGGGGATGCGTCCATCTCGCGTGGAACAAATTTACACCATGCGGTGGACAATACACTGTGTTAACGTCCCGTAAGTATCCCAGAGGCGGGGCACCGTTAACATATAAACGTGCGTTTTTATGTTGACGGTGGCTCCAGCCCAGAGGTCTTCGGACCGTCAACACCGAATTGTCCACTTGGAGTGTTTTTGTTCCACGATCAAGTAGATGTGTCACAAGGGGGTTTCGAAACTTGGACCTATGGAACTTAAGAATTTCAAAGGCTTCTCTGGTACCACTAGGTCCAAGGTTCGAAATCCCCTGGGGACGCGTTCACTTGATTGTGGAACAAAATCACTCCAAGAAGACAATTCGGTATTGACGATCCGTAAGACCTTCGGGCTGGAACCACCGTCAACACCGTGTTAAGCTTATGACACTACACATTTATGATTTCTGTTACATGAAAAACACAATCTGATGCTTGATCACATTAGCTAAAAGAAACATGAAAAGAATAAACCAAAAAAAGAAGGTAAAAATTACTTGCCTGATCCATTGAAAAATCCAAATGAAAATGTAGATGTAGATAGTGAGAGATTACATATTTTCCCGTGAACAAATGGTAGTCTAGATCACTTGCTTGAAATCCAGAATATACGAATTCAATGACGTTCATGTTAGAAAATTATTTTGATTAGATTATAGGTTCGAAGAAAAAAGACATGCTATGAAGTGAAAAACAAATTTTTCAAATTTGGAATAACATAAATCTTATGAATCAAAAGAGAAGATCCGAGCAGAAAATAAATATGGATGATCGAGGCGAGAACTTGGCTCTCTGTCCTTAAGACGTTTTTACCCCGTCACAATGTGCTTACGGTTTGTGGTAAAGCGCCTCCCAAGATACAACGATCGGAACACTTGCTGTGCATAAATTGAACACTCTCTGAAAGACTGTTATGCAGAAAAGGAAAACTGGAAGATGACTTATGCTGTGCAGAATGAATTCGTGATGAAATGAAAGCTTAAACAAAATAAAATAGAGGAGAATGTGGCGGTTTTGAACAGTTTCTACAGTTAATAAACTGTCAAAGAGAGGGAGAGGATTATTTAAATAAATTTGGACAAAAAAATTTAAATAATTTCACACGGGCCCGACACGGCCCAAGACCACGACCCGATCCCGAGCTTAGCCGAGCCGAGCCGGCCCATGTTTCAAAGACTTCCCTCTTTCAAAGACTATTGGTACCCCTTGGGGCCCAAACCCATTTCTCAACTTGAAGCTTATTAAGTGGTTCAAGGTTGTGTTTGCAACCTATGTTGGATTGGCACGTCTTTCCAATTATTTCCCATTTATTCCTCATATTTATTGTCCAACTTTCAACCATAATTTCTCATTCATATGGAAATAGTTTTATACAATTAAATATTACACGCTCATCTACTGGGAACGTAGAATTTAATTGAACATTAATTTCGAAAAATCGAACATTGGGTCCCACTCAAATTTAAGGTCAAAGTTGACTCATTAACCCACTATTTCCAACAATCCCCCACATGAATGGAAATTATCATGACTATGCAATGAGATGCAGACACGATCAGAGAGTAAAGGAGAAAATCTTATTGCATCAGGAGAGGTAGCTTTTGGCTTTGAACCTGCCTTAGTGAATACTATCGAGTTTACTTGGCTAATCAGTGAACATGATGTCTTGAACTGTTCAGCCGTTGGTGTAAACCAAGGCAACAATATTCACACAATAATTTTTCTATCAATTCTTTGGTTCTCATAATTGTGTTCATTTTGGCCCTGAACAATTCTTGGGATTCATAAGTGCTTTACAGAATTTAAGCCCCAAATCCTCATAGAAGCGGCCCCACTTCACACTTATATAGGTGATCTCCTATTAAGAGTATTCTGCTATACCCCACTTGATTTATCCAAGCTATAGGAATCATTAAAAGTTACAACTTAACCTTTATACATTCTGCAGACAGCACTTTTATAAAGAATGGATAAGTGCTTTACTGAGTCTTAATAACTTAGTTGTCCCATTGAACCAGGATCCTGGGATCTCCAATCAACAAGGTTGGGTTACCATCATTAAGATTCATGCATATTCGGATTTAATCTCATTCCCTTTGTCAGATAATATACTTGATCTCTTGGCAGGCCTTTTGTAAGCGGATCGCAAGATTCTCCTTTGATTTCACATAATCAATGGAGATTATACCATTTGAGATCAACTGTTTTATGGTATTGTGTCTACGACGTATATGTCTAGACTTACCATCATACATACAATTTTGTACCCTTGCAATTTCCGATTGATTGTCACAGTGAATACTAATTGCAAGCACCGGCTTAGGCCAACACGGAATATCCTCTAAGAAGTTACGAAGTCATTCTGCTTCTTCTCCAGCTTTATCTAAAGCTATAAATTCCGATTCCATTGTTGATCGAGTTATGCAAGTTTGCTTTGAGGATTTCCAGGACACAGCCGCACCACCAAGTGTAAATATATAACCACTTGTGGATTTAGAATCTTTCATATCTGATATCCAATTTGCATCACAATATCCTTCTAATACTGCTGGATATCTCAAATTGTAATCCAAATTTCAAAGTATGTTTCAAGTATCGAAGTACTCGATTCAATGCCTTCCAATGACCATTGCTTGGATTACATGTGAACCTACTCAATTTATTAACTGCGAATGCAATATCAGGACGTGTGCAGTTCATGAGATACATCAGACTTCCAATAATCTGAGAGTATCTTAATTGAAGTACTGGTTTACCTCTGTTTTTGGCTAAGTGTAGACTTGTGTCTACTGGAGTTTTGACCGGATTTTCATCACAAACTCCAAATCTCTTTAGCACAGACTCAACATAATGAGATTGTGAAAGAACGAGGCCATCTGGTGTTTTAGAAATTTTAATTCCCAGAATTACATCTGCTACACCCATGTCCTTCATGTAAAAGTGTTTGGTTAACATTTTCTTAGTAGACATGATGATATCATGATTGCTACCTAGAATTAGCATATCATCGACATATAGACATACTAAGACATAAGCTGTTGGTGTGCTCTTATTATACACACATTTATCACACTCGTTAATCTTAAAACCATTTGACAACATTGTTTTGTCAAACTTTTGGTGCCACTGCTTTGGCGCTTGTTTTAATCCATATAGAGACTTAATAAGTCTGCAAACATTTTTCTCTTATCCATGAGCGACAAATCCTTTAGGTTGCTCCATGTATATTTCTTCTTCCAACTCACCATTTGTAACGCCCCGAGTTCTAAATACTCGAAACGCCACTTCATCGTCTCAAACTAAATTTAAAAATAAATATTCATTTAGCGGAAATAATTGAAATTTTTAAATTTTTCATAAAATAAAATTCAAATCCTCCATAGTCATTACCAAAATAAAATTTGACTTAAAATAAACGGAAATTTTAATATTTGAAATAACACTTAATTATCTCTTTGCCACTTGAGTCCATCACTCGCCACCGCTTCCGAAGTCTGCAAAAATTGTTAATAACGGGATGAGTATTTCTAAGAAATACTCAGCAAACTCATAACCGAATAATTCACTTAATCCATAAATTGCACATAAACATGTAATCATGCTAACATACTTTCTCATAATATCATAACATAACACATATTCACATAAGTGCGGAAAGTAGCCTTGTCTTGTCTTAATTCAACATGCAATTATGCATGGAAGTTATAGCGCACATAACATTTCTTCTTCTTACACCATTTTCGGGAGAGCATTTGCCCGTCTTACCCCTCATGGTTAATCACATGAACATAACATCATATATGATTTACACAATTTCAGATTCACATGCAAATCATAGCTAAATAAATTATAGAGTATGAGTCTACCTGAAAGCTTAACGAGTATATGTATCGAGCGGGAAAAACTTCAAGTCTCTAATCGTCCGTTCGCGTCGTCTAGCCAAAGGAAATAAATTTAAATTAGAAATTTTGGAAAATTTAGTATTTAAAAATAAAATAAAAGATTTGGGTCTAACTTGACAATTTTATAAGATTTAAAACTTAAAGAATTAGGACTTAAATAAAATTTTTAGAATAATCCTGGGGCTGACTCGGATATTTTAAAAATTGCAGGGCTTAAATAATAACTTCTTAAAAGTTAGGGCTGTAGATTTGAAATGTCATTAAATCAAAGGGACTGAATTGAATGATTTCTCAAACTTTGGGGACTAGGCTGTAAATATCGAAAGTTAAAATATAAAAAACCAACTTTACTCCTCTCTCTCTCTCATAATCGGTTTACACAGAGAAAACAAGAAGAGAAAAGAAAAAAAAAACGGCGAGCGGCCGGTGGTGGAAGTGGGTCTCCAGTCGGCGGTTCGCCGGCGCAACGCCGGCGCTAGGAGCGGCGAGTAATGAGCGTGCATTAGGCTAGGTTTTTGTGTGGGTTGAGTGCATTTTTGTGCGAGAACAGGTGCGAAAAACCGAGGTGAAACCGAAGCTTAAGTTGGTGCGATTTCCGGCGAATAGGGCGGCGCTCAAGGTAGGGTTCTAAACTTATTCTATTTCTGGGTTTGGGTTTGATTTCGACTGGGATTGAAGTGGCAGTGGCGGTGGCTGCGTGTGGTGATTCGGCCATGGCAGGGGTCGGGTTGATAATGGTTTGATGCTCGTTTCATGTTTCTCAGCCGTGAGTTCGGGACCCTCAAACTTGATAATGGTCGTTTGTCTATCAGTGAAGGTAGTGAATCATTGGAGTGGATTTTTCTTTTTGTAGATTATGGGATGAAATAGCTTGACTGTGACTGTGTGGGTTTGTGTGAATTGAAGGCAGGGGAGAATACTTACTCGGAATTGCAGTGTGTGTGTGTGAGGAACGTGAAAATGGGGATTGGGACTGGTTATAGTGAGCACTTGGGGGAGCTGAAGGGTTGTAACTGATGGTGGCGTTTTGTGATGTGAGGAACATTTCTGGCATAATTTACTGACTCAAAGGTTGCTGGAAACGTTAAGGGAGATGAAAGGATTCAGCTGCTATTGAATGGCAATAAAATGAATAAGACTTGGATGCTTATGAATTATCAGTTTGAAAAGGGTTTACACATAAATCTAAATTGATCAAGTTTTAAAGAAAAATAATAATAATAATATTAAAATAAGAAAATTTTGATATTGGAATTAAAATGAAATAATAATTTCGGACCAATTTAAAATCGGAATTCGGACTTAAAGATTTAAAGGAATTTTAATTTCTTTCTTAAAATTTTAGAATAATTTAATTGGCTAGGCGAACACGTTTTCATCGGGTGAAGTCGTAGCGACAAATTTTAAAAAAAAAATTTAACTTTTATTGTTATAAAATTTTCTCGGTCGCTACAACCTTACCCCCTTAAAATAATTTCGTCCTCGAAATAAAACTTACTTGGTCTACAATTTCTGGATATTTGGCTAAAATCTCCTCTTCTTTTTCCCAGGTAGCCTCGTTGCTACCGTGTCTACCCCACTGGACCTTGACTAAGGGAATCTCCTTGTTCCTCAAGACATGGACTTTTCTGTCAACTATTGCCATAGGTGCTTCCTCATAGGATAGATCCCTCTGAATCGGAATCGATTGATAATTAACCACATGGCTGGGATCATGCACATACTTCCTTAATAGAGAAACGTGAAAAACATTATGTACCGCCGCGAGTTCTGGCGGTAGCGCCAAACGATAAGCCACGTTCCCTACTTGTTCCAATATCTCAATCGGCCCAATATATCGAGGCCTTAGCTTTCCTCTTGTACCAAAACGGAAAGTTCCTTTCATCGGGGCCACTTTCAAAAATACCTTATCTCCAACTTGAAATTCCAAGTCTTTTCTTCTCTTATCGGCATAGCTCTTCTGTCTATCTTGAGCAGCTTTAATCCTCAGTCTGATCTTTTCAATAGCCTCTACTGTCTTTTCGATCAACTCTGGACCTAATATCTTCCTCTCACCAATCTCATCCCAATATATTGGTGATCGGCATCTACGTCCATACAATGCTTCATATGGCGGCATACCGATGGTAGCCTGAAAGCTATTATTGTAGGCAAACTCTACCAATGGCAGGTGAGTTTCCCAGTTACCGCTCAAATCCAAAACACAGGCTCTTAGCATATCTTCTAAAATTTGAATAGTACGCTCGGACTGTCCGTCAGTCTGGGGATGATAAGCTGTACTAAAATTTAACTTAGTACCCATAGCCGTTTGTAAGCTCTTCCAAAATCTCGAGGTAAACCTCGGATCTCTGTCTGAAACAATGGATACTGGGACTCCATGAAGTCGAACAATCTCTCTAACATATATCTGTGCCAACTGTTCTACATTGAGAGTCATTCGAATCGGAAGAAAGTGAGCTGACTTCGTGAGTCGATCCACTATAACCCAAATTGCATCATGCCCTCTTGCAGATCTCGGTAAACCCGTAACAAAATCCATAGTGATTTTCTCCCACTTCCATTCGGGTATTTCTAAAGGATTTAACAATCCTGATGGTCTCTGATGTTCGGCCTTAACTTGCTGACAGACCATGCAGCGCGAGACAAATTTAGCAATGCTTCCTTTCATATTCCTCCACCAAAAAGTTTCTCGCAGATCTCGATACATTTTCGTCCCTCCTGGATGAGCTGCATATGGGGCTGAATGGGCTTCGTCCAATATTTCATTTCTGATCTGATCGTCTTTTGGTACACATAGACGACCTCTGAACATAAGTGCATTATCAGGGGCAATTTTAAAATCTATCCTCTTATCCGTCCCTACTTCAGATCTGATCCTTTCCAAGAATTTATCACTAACCTGAGCTGTCACTACTCGTTTTCTCAAATCTGGCTTAATAATCAAGTTTGCAAGTGTACTAGAATTTTGGATTGATGGGACTTGTACTTCGATCCTCATATTCTGAAAATCTCGAATCAGTTGTTCCTGCATTGTTCCCAAGATTGATAATTGTCCAGCATCCTTTCTGCTTAGCGCATCTGCAACTTTGTTGGCTTTACCCGGGTGGTAGAGAATAGTGCAGTCATAATCTTTCACCAACTCAAGCCATCGGCGCTGTCTCATATTCAGCTCCTTCTGAGTAAAGAAATATTTGAGACTCTTATGATCGGTGTAAATCTCGCATTTACTCCCATATAGATAGTGTCGCCAAATCTTCAAAGCATGCACTACGGCTGCTAGCTCCAAATCATGCGTTGGATAATTTTGCTCATATGGCTTCAATTGCCTCGAAGCGTAGGCAACCACTTTACCTTTCTGCATTAGGACACATCCCAATCCATGTTTGGAGGCATCACTGTAAATAACAAAACCGTCAGTTCCATCGGGTACCGTCAATACTGGTGCTGAAACCAGTCTATTCTTCAACTCTTGGAAACTATGCTCACATTGTTCAGTCCATTGAAATTTGACACCTTTTCGCGTCAACCGAGTCATGGGACCAGCTATCTTAGAGAAACCTTCTATGAACCGTCGGTAATATCCCGCCAATCCTAGAAAGCTCCTCACATCTTTAGCACTTGCTGGCGTAGCCCAATTAATCACTGTCTCAACCTTAGATGGATCAACTTCAATTCCTTTGACCGTGACAATGTGACCCAGAAAACCTATCTTCTCCAGCCAGAATTCACACTTCTTGAATTTGGCATACAGTTTTTCTGCTCTTAATGTCTCCAGTACAATCCTCAGATGTTCCTTATGCTGTTCAGAATCTTTGGAGTAAACTAAAATGTCATCAATGAAGACAATGACGAATTTATCCAAATATTGGTGGAAAACTCTATTCATCAAGTCCATAAATACTGCAGGTGCATTCGTGAGACCGAACGGCATTACTGTGAACTCATAATGTCCATATCGCGTTCTGAATGCTGTCTTTGGCACATCAGATGGCTTAATCTTTAATTGATGGTAACCGGACCTCAAGTCCATTTTTGAGAAAACAGCAGCTCCTTTCAATTGATCAAACAAGTCTTCAATCCGAGGTAATGGATATTTATTCTTTATCGTCAACTTGTTAAGTTCTCGATAATCGATGCACATTCTCATACTGCCATCCTTCTTCTTCACAAACAGAACAGGCGCTCCCCATGGAGACACGCTGGGCCTGATGAAACCTTTCTCTAGTAGTTCCTCCAGCTGGACTTTCAATTCCTGCAACTCTTTAGGTGCCATACGATACGGAGCTTTAGAAACAGGAGCAGCTCCTGGCACTAAGTCGATAACAAACTCTACTTGCCTATCAGGCGGAATGCCGGGTAGGTCATTAGGAAAAACATCGCCATAATCGCACACAACTGGCACTGACTCCAAGGTAACTTCTTTAGTTGGTTGGTCTTGAAGACTAACCAGGTAGCCCTGACAATTTCTCTTGCTTAGAAGTCTTTCTGCCTGAAGAGCCGAAATAAGGCGAGGAAGTGCCTTAATCTTCGACCCATAGAATCTAAATACTTCTTTGCCATTCCTACGAAATACGACTTCCTTCTCATGGCACAAGATAGCAGCACGATTTATACTCAACCAGTCCATTCCTAGAATAATATCGAAATCTCTCATCGAAATTATGTTCAGATCTGCTTCAAGTATTTGGCCATCGAAATCTATTTTTACCGTCTTAACCATCTTATCAGTTTCAATAGTTCCTCCCGATGGTAAACTAACCTCAAGTGTACTACCAGTTTTCTCTCCAACTAAATCCAGTCTAGATAGGCATGCATCAGAAATAAAAGAATGTGTAGCACCCGAATCAATCAAGATATAAACAGGAATACCGGAAACAGTTAGTATACCTGCGATCACGTCGGAATCTTCGACGGCATCCATGGCAAACACTGTGGCCTTTCCCTTCTTATTCTGGTCCACGCTCTTCTTTTGATCGGTGCCCTGTGCTGGTGGATTGCGACAATCAAAGGATAAATGACCTGGTTGGCCACACTTGTAGCACACTCCTTTGCCCATCAAACACTGTCCTTTGTGCATTTTCAAACACTTCGGACAAGGTGACATGTTGCCAGTTGCTTGACCTTTAGAGGGTTCTGAGTTCGTCTTCTTATTGGGCACAAAATTCCTGTTTTGATTCTGATTCGGACCATTCAACTTTCTCTTGCCCTGGAATCTGGTATTCCTCTGACTTCCCTCATTACCAAACTTTATTCCAGCATAAGCCACTGCTTGAGCTTTCTTCACAACCTCTCTATATGTAGGCAATTCGTGAGAACCAACTATCTGTCGAATCTCTGATCGTAGACCTCTCTCAAAACGACGAGCCTTTTTAGCCTCAGTCTCCACCAGATGTGGAGCGTAACGTGACAACTCCTCAAACTTCTTCTCATATTCTGTTATATCCATATCTCCTTGTACAAGTCGTAGAAACTCCGCTTCTTTATGATCTCGAAGAGCTTGGGGAAAAAACTTATCTTTGATCTCAGCCTTAAATTCTTCCCATGTCAAGGCCGCTTGCTCTTCCTCAGTCCTGGTACGCGATGCTGATTCCCACCAATATCCAGCTCTTCCAACTAGCATAAACTCAGCACAGATAATCTTCCTGTCCTCAGGGCAGGATATGTGCCTAAATATCTTCTCGATGGTTAGCAGCCACTCTTCCACGGCTAGTGGGCCATTTCCGCCATCAAAAGTAGGCGGACGGTACCTTCTGAATTGCTCAATGATGGGTACCGCGGGAGCAGCTGGGGCTTGCCTCATGTCTTGTACAGCCCTGAGTAAGTCTCTGATAGCAGTGGACTGAGCCGTGGCTCCCTCTTCTAGGGCAGGACGCTCATCCACATTTCTGTTTCCGCGCCTAGACATTTTCCTTAAAAAAAATGAAACAGAAAAATATTTTTAAGTTCTCGATTCATAACCCATCATCACGATAATATTCTCAACTCAAAAAAAAGAATTTACGGAAAATATCTTTTATTCATAACTTAAAATTCCTTCAAGTGAGGATACATCAAATCAAGAGAATAACTGGAAATGGAAAATGATATCGCTGACAACTATACTATTCCATTCTACTCATTGAGCCAACCATTTCCTCCAGACGGTGGTGCAGCTGGCGGGGAACCATAATTGGACCATGGCGAGTACCCTGGTGAGCTAGGGGTGTAATCATAAATTCCTGACTCCGCGTCAGATACCACTAATGGTTCATCCTCCTCATCGTCGTCAGAGATGACAATTACTTCTAGCGCGGGCGCAGGAGCAGGCGCTGGGACGGAGTCATCGTCATCCGAAATAACAATCACTTCTGGCTCTAGCGCTGGGGCAAGGCCTCTAAAGCGGTCCCAGTGCACCAAGAACTCAATACACATTCTCGGAAAACTTACGTCCTCGCCGAGACGTCCTTTTACATCATTATAAAACTGAGTTGCTTGCTGTTGTTGATCTATTGGAAATGTCGACAACAAATGATTGATGGACTGAGTGTCCGTCGTCCTAAGACCACCGGCTATGGCCCTTCGACGTAAGGAACGGTACCCGAATATATGATCAGACAATGTGGTATGTGGGTCCACTCGGAAGGACAAGTAAGCTGAAAACTCGTTTCTTGGTTCATTCTGTTGACCCTTTCCAGAATGTGCCATATCTAACGAAAATACCAATTTTGCAAGGTCCAGTTTAGGGTTCTTATAATTCGAGGACGGAAATTTATTATGAAAAACATTTCTTAAATTATGCTTCTTCTTCTTATTTCCCATTATGCTCGAACTCGTATTCTATTACTTATTTCGGAATATAATTTCTTTCTTCTTCATCTAAATTTCATAAGATATGCAACAATTCTCCGAAATAAACATAACAGAAATCATGAACTTCATAATAAAATTCTTTACCTTCGGAATCGGCGGAGAGAATGATGACAGTGGCAAATTTTTGAAAACCTCATTTGAAAACTTTTTTTTTTGCAAGTCTACAGAAACGTAGACCTCGCTCTGATACCATTCTGTAACGCCCCGAGTTCTAAATACTCGAAACGCCACTTCATCGTCTCAAACTAAATTTAAAAATAAATATTCATTTAGCGGAAATAATTGAAATTTTTAAATTTTTCATAAAATAAAATTCAAATCCTCCATAGTCATTACCAAAATAAAATTTGACTTAAAATAAACGGAAATTTTAATATTTGAAATAACACTTAATTATCTCTTTGCCACTTGAGTCCATCACTCGCCACCGCTTCCGAAGTCTGCAAAAATTGTTAATAACGGGATGAGTATTTCTAAGAAATACTCAGCAAACTCATAACCGAATAATTCACTTAATCCATAAATTGCACATAAACATGTAATCATGCTAACATACTTTCTCATAATATCATAACATAACACATATTCACATAAGTGCGGAAAGTAGCCTTGTCTTGTCTTAATTCAACATGCAATTATGCATGGAAGTTATAGCGCACATAACATTTCTTCTTCTTACACCATTTTCGGGAGAGCATTTGCCCGTCTTACCCCTCATGGTTAATCACATGAACATAACATCATATATGATTTACACAATTTCAGATTCACATGCAAATCATAGCTAAATAAATTATAGAGTATGAGTCTACCTGAAAGCTTAACGAGTATATGTATCGAGCGGGAAAAACTTCAAGTCTCTAATCGTCCGTTCGCGTCGTCTAGCCAAAGGAAATAAATTTAAATTAGAAATTTTGGAAAATTTAGTATTTAAAAATAAAATAAAAGATTTGGGTCTAACTTGACAATTTTATAAGATTTAAAACTTAAAGAATTAGGACTTAAATAAAATTTTTAGAATAATCCTGGGGCTGACTCGGATATTTTAAAAACTGCAGGGCTTAAATAATAACTTCTTAAAAGTTAGGGCTGTAGATTTGAAATGTCATTAAATCAAAGGGACTGAATTGAATGATTTCTCAAACTTTGGGGACTAGGCTGTAAATATCGAAAGTTAAAATATAAAAAACCAACTTTACTCCTCTCTCTCTCTCATAATCGGTTTACACAGAGAAAACAAGAAGAGAAAAGAAAAAAAAAACGGCGAGCGGCCGGTGGTGGAAGTGGGTCTCCAGTCGGCGGTTCGCCGGCGCAACGCCGGCGCTAGGAGCGGCGAGTAATGAGCGTGCATTAGGCTAGGTTTTTGTGTGGGTTGAGTGCATTTTTGTGCGAGAACAGGTGCGAAAAACCGAGGTGAAACCGAAGCTTAAGTTGGTGCGATTTCCGGCGAATAGGGCGGCGCTCAAGGTAGGGTTCTAAACTTATTCTATTTCTGGGTTTGGGTTTGATTTCGACTGGGATTGAAGTGGCAGTGGCGGTGGCTGCGTGTGGTGATTCGGCCATGGCAGGGGTCGGGTTGATAATGGTTTGATGCTCGTTTCATGTTTCTCAGCCGTGAGTTCGGGACCCTCAAACTTGATAATGGTCGTTTGTCTATCAGTGAAGGTAGTGAATCATTGGAGTGGATTTTTCTTTTTGTAGATTATGGGATGAAATAGCTTGACTGTGACTGTGTGGGTTTGTGTGAATTGAAGGCAGGGGAGAATACTTACTCGGAATTGCAGTGTGTGTGTGTGAGGAACGTGAAAATGGGGATTGGGACTGGTTATAGTGAGCACTTGGGGGAGCTGAAGGGTTGTAACTGATGGTGGCGTTTTGTGATGTGAGGAACATTTCTGGCATAATTTACTGACTCAAAGGTTGCTGGAAACGTTAAGGGAGATGAAAGGATTCAGCTGCTATTGAATGGCAATAAAATGAATAAGACTTGGATGCTTATGAATTATCAGTTTGAAAAGGGTTTACACATAAATCTAAATTGATCAAGTTTTAAAGAAAAATAATAATAATAATATTAAAATAAGAAAATTTTGATATTGGAATTAAAATGAAATAATAATTTCGGACCAATTTAAAATCGGAATTCGGACTTAAAGATTTAAAGGAATTTTAATTTCTTTCTTAAAATTTTAGAATAATTTAATTGGCTAGGCGAACACGTTTTCATCGGGTGAAGTCGTAGCGACAAATTTTAAAAAAAAAATTTAACTTTTATTGTTATAAAATTTTCTCGGTCGCTACACCATTTAGAAATACTGTTTTAACATCCATTTGATGAATTTCGAGATTATGTATCGCAGCAATTGCAACAAGGATTCTTATCGAAGTAATCCTCGTTACTGGTGAGTAAGTATCGAAGAAATCTAGACTTCCTTTTGTTTATATCCTTTTGCTACCAAACGAGCCTTGTATTTATCAATAGATCCATCCGATTTTAATTTTTTCTTGAAAATTCACTTGCAACCTAGAGGTTTATTTCCAGGTGGGAGATCAACAAACTCCGAAGTGTGATTTTGCATTATCGATTCAATTTCACTATTGATAGCTTCTTTCCAAAAAGGAGCTTCTGGTGTTGACATCGCTTCATTGAATGTCTTAGATTCATCTCCGATCATGTATGTTAGAAACTCTGAACCAAATGACGTAGACTTTCTAACCTTTTATTGCGTCTGGGTTCTTCTTCATTTTCATCATCATTTGCATCATCGTAAGTTCGTTTTGTTGAACCTACGTCACTTTTGTCTTTACAAGGAAAGACATCTTCAAAGAAATTTGCATTTCTTGATTCAATTATTGTATCTTCATCTATATCCGGAATCTCAGAATTATACACAAGGAAGCGATATGCACTACTGTTATAAGCATATCCAATAAATATGCAATCTACAGTTCTTGGTCATATTTTTATTTGTTTAGGTTTTGGCACTTCTACCTTTTCCAAACACCCCCACACTTTCAAGTATTTATATGAAGGTTTGTGACCTTTCCATAACTCGTAAGGTGTTTCATCCCTTACTTTGCGTGGTATTTTGTTAAGAACGTGATTTGCCGAGAGGATAGCTTCCCCCCCCACAAATTCTGGGGTAGACCAGAACTGATCAACATAGCGTTCATCATTTCTTTAAGCGTGCGATTCTTTCATTCCGCAATGCCATTAGATTGAGGTGAGTAAGGAGCTGTTGTTTGGTGAATAATACCTTGTTCAGAACAAAATTCCTCAAATGGTGCTCCATATTCTCCACCTCTATCACTTCGAACAATGTTTATTGTTTTGCTAAGTTGATTTTCAACTTCATGCTTATAATGTTTAAACATTTCCAAAGCCTCGTCTTTGCTTCTTAACAAATAGACATAACAGTACATAGTGCAATCGTCAATAAAAGTAATGAAGTACTTTTTCCCGCCTTTAGTTTGCACAAATTTTAAGTCACAAATATCGCTGTGAATTAATTCTAAAGGTGAAGTGTTTCTTTCAACTGAAGGAAACAATTTTTTGGCTAATTTAGCCTCAACACAAGTTTCACATTTGTGATTAGGATCGAAACTTAACGAAGGAAGCAAATTTAAATTGATTAATTTGCGCACAGATTTAAAGTTTGCGTGTCCTAATCTTTTATGCCATAAACAAGAAGAATCGACAATATACGCAGAAGTTGAAGCTTCATTAGTCTTGTTCAATTTGGGTACAATAGTAAGGACATTCATCTTGAACATCCCATCGGTCATATAACCCTTTCCCACATACATCCCATTTTTAGTTAGTACAAATTTTTCAGATACAAATATTAACTTAAACCCATTTTTGCTAAGAAGAGAACCAGAAACAAGATTTTTCCGAATGTCAGGCACATGCAGCACATTGCTGAGGACGAGTTCCTTTCCGGATGTCATCTTCAAGGTCACATTTCCTTGTCCTTCAACCTTTGAGCTTGAGGAATTTCCCATGAACAGTTGTTCACCATCAATAGTTTGTATTCAGAAAACACATTCTTTTCAGCACAAATGTGGCGAGTGGCACCCGTGTCCACCCACCATTCCCGGGGATTTCTAACACTGTTACATTCAGATATTACAGCAGATAGGTGCATCTCTTGAACACCTTTAGTCACATTTTCAGTTTCAACAACATGTGCACAGTCATTTTGCTTTTTAGGCTTGCGACAGTCAATTGCACGATGTCCAGGTTTGCCACTGTTGAAGCAGTCCCCTTTGAACTTCTTGTTCTTCTGATTGTTTTCATTTTTCTTGGGAGCAAAGTTTGAGTGCTTCCTTTTCATGTTCTTTTTGAACTTGATTCAGCCATGTTTGCCTTAGCCTCCATGCTTGGTCCAACATTTCTCCTTTCAGACTTTTTAGTATCTTCTTCAATCCTCAAACGCACAATCAATTCCTCCAAGTTCATTTCCTTGCGTTTGTGTTTGAGGTAATTTTTGAAATCTCTCCAAGAAGGCGGGAGTTTCTCAATTACAGCTGCTACTTGGAACGACTCACTTACAGTCATCCTTTCAGCATGCAAATCATGGAGGAGTACCTGCAAGTCTTGAACTTGGGAAATAACAGATTTAGAGTCAATCATTTTATATTCCAAAAATTTACCGACAAGAAATTTTTTAGAACCATCATCTTCAGTTTTATATTTTTTCTCTAAAGATTCTCATAGCTCATTTGCAGATTTCATTATGCTATACACACCATATAGCGAATCATTCAGTCCATTCAGTACATAATTTTTGCACAGAAAATCAGAATGCTTCCATGCGTCCAAAGCAATAACCGAAGCTCGATTATTTTCTCCTTGTTGAACCGAAGGAGGATCCTTCCTGAGAAATCTTGCCAAGTTCAGAGTGGTGAGATAGAACAGCATTTTCTGCTGCCATCTCTTAAAATCAACTCCGTTAAATTTTTCAGGTTTCTCTCCATGAGAAATATGAGTTGAAGTAGATGGACCAGCCACAGTTGGCGTCACAGTAGAGGTCACAGCCAAAGTAGGAGGAATTGCATTCGTCCCAATAGTATTAGCCATTTTTGTTTTCAAACAGAAGTTCAACAAGTCAGAATTTGGGAATTAAAACTCTGCAGAAAGGTAAAATCAAACCAGAAACTGCAAGGTTAAAAATTATACAGAAGCAATTTTTAAAACAGAGTAGCATGTACAATTTCGGAACTAGTAATCAAAAGAAAAAACGTCTTAAGAATGTTAGAAAATTATTTTGATTAGATTATAGGTTCGAAGAAAAGACATGCTATGAAATGAAATACAGATTTTCAAATTTGGAATAACATAAATCTTATGAATCAGAAGAGAAGATCCGAGCAGAAAATAAATATGGATGATCGAGGCGAGAACTTGGCTCTTTGTCCTTAAGACGTTTTTACCCCGTCACAATGTGCTTACGGTTTGTGGTAAAGCGCCTCCCAAGACACAACGATCGGAACACTTGCTGTGCAGAAATTGAACACTCTCTGAAAGACTCTTATGCAGAAAAGGAAAACTGGAAGATGACTTATGCTGTGCAGAATGAATTCGTGATGAAATGAAAGCTTAAACAAAATAAAATAGAGGAGAATGTGACGGTTTTGAGCAGTTTCTAAACCGCCCACTTCATGCAAAAACGGAACCACTATTCACGAAATTGTGACAGTTAATAAACTGTCAAAGAGAGTGACAGAATTATTTAAATAAATTCGGACCAAAAAATTTAAATAATTTCACACGGGCCCAACCCGACCTGGCCCAAGCCCACGACCCCAACCCGACAGACGACGGCGGCGGCTCGCGTGTGGCCTTTGGGCTAGTCTAGACATTGTCTAAGACTCCCATCTTTCAAAGACTATTGGTACCCCTTGGGGCCCAAACTCATTTCTCAACTTGAAGCTTATTAAGTGGTTCAAGGTTGTGGTTGCAACCTATGTGAGATTGTCACATTTTTCCAATTATTTCCCATTTATTCCTCATATTTATTGTCCAATTTTCAATCATAATTTCTCATTCATATGGAAATAGTTTTATACAATTAAATATTTCACGCTCATCTACTCGGAACGTAGAATTTAATTGAACATTAATTTCGACAAATCGAACATTGAGTCCCACTCAAATTTAAGGTTAAAGTTGACTCATTAACCCACTATTTCCAAAGGTTCATTGTTAAACAATACCTATGTAACAAAAAATAATACATTAATTGTTCTGAAGAATTGATCAAAAAGAAAAAGGAAATGACAAGGACAAGCACTTAGGATTAGCCCGTATTTGGTTTGGATTAAAATCTTATTTTAATTTCAAGTCAAGTCAACAATTAATTTTAACCACATATTTTATGAATTTTTATCAAAATTTTACTAAAAATCTAATTTTAATCTACACCAAACAGGGGCTTACTTATATTTCAAATCCTGGTTAGCATAATATTCTAGTATTTCATATCGGAAACACAAGTGACACATTTATGCTAACATTCTAGTATTTCATATCGGAAACACAAGTGACACATTTGAATAATAACATCATAATTAGAACGTGTCATTTTAATTTTGAAATAAGAATAGTGGAAATAATGAATAAAATCCCCTGCCAAATATACGAAGCTCGTCAACATGAGTTGCACCTAGATAACCACACAAGCACACTTAAATTTTGTGTACCAAGTTTGTTAGAATTCAATCAAATGCAAGTAACACTTTACCCAAATTTTCAATGTAAAACAACGAGTTTTACATATTAGATATGCAAGATTTTTCCGAGGAAAAATATTTGCAATAAAGGATTTCAAAGCATATAATAATTCAAAAAGTGATTAGTAAGATTATATTCTATCAACTTTCCAGCGTCTCTCAAGAACACACACATGTCAATAGCTTCAATACGATGACAAATAAATAAATAAGAGAATGAATACTATACTCGGAACTCAACGAAGTAAAAAATAAAAGTTCAACGTAATGATCAAATAAAAAATGGCCTAATAAGCTCTAAAATTAATTGGCCAAAATATATCTAAAATCAAAATTTTTATTAACAGCAAATAAAAGTAGTAATTTCCTGACAAAAATTAAATTGTAGTCTGGAATATACCGTTGGTGACGTATATTTTTTAAATAAGTACTAATTTCCTGTTAAGTTCTTAAAATACCGACAAGGAGAGTCGACAGTTGGATACAGATTATATTATGACAAACCCAAAAAGTTCACCGCCTAAATGCAAAAGACTACTTGTACAAAAATCATGACAGACAAACCTGTAAAGCAAAAAATTTAACGTTCATGTTTTGTGTGTTTGATAGAATATATGAACAACTTGAAGCCACATATCTGGATTATTTTGGAGATTCCTCAGGATATGGTCCGCTAAAATTCTCTTAGTCATAACTCATAACCAAAATAAAAAAAATGAATAAGTTCAAAATTTAACATAATTAGGGATGGCAATTTGGAACCATCGAACCGAAAATCGCAATGAATCGAACTGAATGGTGCGAAAAAAATCGAACCGATGGACAACGGGCAGTTATGGTTTACAAATTTAGTGACCCGATTTTTGGTGGAGCGGGTATGGTATTTGTGCTGATGAACCGCATCGAACCGAATATCCGATTTAAAAATTGATTTTGAATTATATTTATAAAAATTAAAAGCTTAAAATTAGTCATCCATTTAAAACTTAATTAGTCCATTGTCCCAACTCACTATCCACATGACATGACATGACCAACCAAGGCCCAATAAGAATTCACTAACCTAGGGATATTGAATTCATCATTTCATTTCATCTGAGATTCTATGAATACATTACCAGGTGAGACTACCGTGAGAGGAGATCAGGCAAATAGCGAACTTGACTTGCGACTCTCATAATCTAGTCCTCCGTGCCGTGCCCAACTTGAAGGGGCTGAAGTTCGAATTTGAATATTGTTTGCATTTCGCATTGGAATTTGGATATTATTTGCATTTCACATTTAAATTTGAGAATTTGGATATTGTTTGCATTTCGCATTTGAATTTGAGATATTGTTTGCGAATTTTGCTTAGTATTGTTATGTGGCTTTTTTTAATAATTTTTCTTTTTAGTTAGACTTGCTAATTTATATTTAAATGATTATTAACCGTACCGTACCGAATCGAACCGAAATGATACGCGAATCGAAACCGCACCGACCCTACTTAAGCGGTTATGGGGCGGTTATGTTAAGAACAGAAAATTGATGGTTCGGTTATGATTTTGAGGGAACCGAAACCGAACCGAATCGTTGTCATCACTAAACATAATATGCATAGATAACATTTAGGGTGACTATATTGCCACCACAAAACTTAATTCTTACACAATATTTTTAAGTGATTTCTTTATTGACTAAAATAGACATAAAAGAAATTAAAAAAATATCCTTTTATTTTTCTCTCACTATTTTTACATACACTACAATCTTTCAAATAAATTTCTTTTCTTTTCTTCTTTATATTTAGGGTGGATATATTGCCACCAAAAAAGTTTATTTTTTACACCACATTTAAAGTATTTTCTTTATTTATAAAAATAGACATAAATAAAATTATATACATATCCTTTTAATATTATCTCACTAAAAATAATTTTTATATACATCACATCTTTCAAATATTCTCTTATCTTCTCTATGTTTATTTTTCTAAATCATCTTGTTCTTCTTGTTATTTTATAATTTTGCTTTTCAATACTAAGTTAATTAGAATAGATGTTAATACAATAATTTCATATGATTTTTCAATAATAACATCATGCAAACATTAACATAAGTTAAAGTTTAGGATTTTAGGTTAGCGACAATTTTTATTGCTTAAGGTTCCCTATATTTTGATGTCACCTAGGATTTTGATTATTTAATTATATTTGATTTTCAATTAAATCTTATATTCGGTTTTCGAATTCTATGGTTTTTCATTGACATATATTTGCGTGTTCATACAGCATTCTGCCTATCGTGTTTTCAGTTGCATCTAGATAGTATTAAAAAAAATAGTGATTCTAATTTCTAATTGCATCTAGTACTTAAAATATATATATATATATATATATGTGTGTGTGTGTATGTGTGTGTGTGTGTGTTTGTGTGTGTCAAGTATTTAGAAGTCAACCGCCTACTATGTTTATATGAAATCGAATATTTTATTGTTTCAATTATCCATCAAACATCAATTAAAAAATGTGTAACATGGAAATATGAACCTAATTAATTGTAATTAAGGAAATAATGGGTGGCAATGATGAGGAAAAATGGGAGAAATATTGGGAATTTGGGATGCTGAGTATACCACAATAATATATATATATATATATTTTAAGTTTTTATAGAATTAGGAGTATTATTGTAAATTTGTTGTGGTGTATTTATTGAAAAAATATTTTAATTGTGGTGTAGTAAATAAATTTTCTGGTGATAATATAATTACCCTAACATTTATATAATCTAAAAGTAAATGCACGGACCCATGCATGCAGATCTAGAGGCTAAAATTCAGAAATCAATTAAAAAATTTCGAAGATCCTGGGATGAAATATTTGAAACAAGATCGATTGTCATGACCCTGTACATTTGCATCTTATGACGACCATACTTTTTGGGGGGAAAAGGTTTGAGAAATTTAATTGTTAAAAAGAAGTTTGAAAAGTAAAAAATTGTGTTTGACTTTTTTGAATGATTGAGATTGATTACTGTAGAAAAAAGTTGTATTTTTTTTTAATGAGAAAGTAGTATAAGGCAAGAAATATAAGTATTTCTTCAAGCATCAATTTATTGGATTTGCCCTGTAAGACTCAACTGCAGACATAGTACCTTGAAATCTTAAATTGGATGAAAGCAAATTGAATGCACAGAGAGATGTCTGCATAAGCACAAAATCAACCTCCTTTGTCTACTGAACAATGATGAAACCTGCCTCCTACGTTGATGGACCATCATCGTGTTTTGCAAGCTTTGAAGCTAAAATGGTTCATCCCACCTAAGGTCAATTTATTTCCGAATAATCAATTGATCCATAGAGGGGAAGAAGATACAGTTTTAGAATATGCAAGTTGCTTTTAGGCAGATGTTTAAACTAAGTTAGTTATTCTGAAATTAACTTTTACTTGAACCGAAAAAGACTAATCTTCTTTCAAAAATATGTTAGGAAGAGGAACAACATATATCGTTGGTTTTTTTTTTTCCTTCTTTTTTTATAAAAAAATAGCAAGAATAACAAAGGGGAACATAATAGCATACTTAAGTAGTTATTTTAAGTTCATGAATTGTACAATATCTAACCAGTTACCTAAAGCATGTGTCACAATCACTAATTTTTGCACCTCCATGCTTGGCCAGAACTATCTGAAGAAATGAATAGAAAGGGGATGGTATGGCATTTCAATAACACAAAATCTACATTAATTTTCCCATGGATGGAATCATCACTGTAGCGATCGAGAATTTTTCTGATTTAATATTTAATAAATATATTATTTTCTAAAAACATGTAGCTATGATTTAACCCATTATTAAAGTTTAAGTACTTCGTCTAACCATGTTATTGATTTTGAGACAATAAAAATAAATTTTCATTCCAACTCAATTTTTTATGTCCAAAATTCAAAATTTAATTTTCAAAACCCAATTTTAATTCAATTTTATTCAAGCTTATTTCTTTTCAAAATTCGAAAATATCTGAGTTTATCATTATGTTAAAATTCAAATTTTGGTTTCCTCATTTATCTTCGCAAATCCAGATAACTACTTTATCCCATTTTTTACTCATCCACGATTATCTGATAGGATTACACAATCTCAATCCAAGTCCAAGTCGAACACTAACCTATCCAGCCATTATAATGTCGTTCACCATAACCAGTTCTCTGTCACTCACGGCACAAGCATAAATCAGGTAAAAATCTTCACTGAATTATGTCTTTCGAAACGACGGTCAATCTACCTATTGCCTCAACCACCACTTGTGGTGCGCGTCGCGATGCACCAAGAATTAATTAAATTTCCTTACTTGCCAAAACTCAAATTTAAATGTGATAGTGGAAGCAAGGGTTGATCCCACGAGGAACGGGAACTAATTTAATGCCATGTCAATTAGAATTATAAGGGGGGTTTTGAGTTGAAAATTGCAATTAATCTAAATAATCAAATAAAGATGTAAAATAACTGGAATAAAAATCAAATAATAAAGAATCCTAGTTCTCAGGTTCGGTTGTGCCCTATCATAATATTGTCATTCCCCAAGCAACGCATGTACTATTTCCTTTGTTTTATTTATCACCCGGAATAATCAAAAAGCTCTAATTAATCCAATTCTTCCTTAATAATAATCAATTAGAATTAGTTCTCTAATCAATTTAGAGTGAATGAACAACCTAGAATAAGCTCCCTAGATTTAATTCATTGACTATGTGAAAACAAGAAGAATTAGGTGAACTAAATTATCAATTACATATGCTCGAATTGATTAATCTAGATTGGATTTTCATATGGAAATATAAAATTACCAATTGCTACTATGATTTGGATAACAAGACAAATACGAATCCAATTACCCAAATTAGCAAACATCAACACAATAATTAAAAACAAGGCCTTAATCAATTAATAAATTGTCTTGACGAAATTAATGTTCATGAGAAATCCAATAAATAAAACATAAAAACAAGAACTACGTTACGAGTTTGAGGAATGAATAATAAAATAATATGAACACAACGTCCCCCTTGAACTAGGTTGAGAAGACTAGCCGCGCATTGTCATGAAGAATTCCCCAAAAATATTGTCTTGTTTCACCTTGATTTTGCCCAGAATTTCTTCTCTTCAAACCTTGATATTGGTGGCTCTTAAAATAATTCTCCTCCTCTCTCTTTGGTACTGAATTGCTCCTTTTATAGAGCCCAAATTCGTGCCCTAGCTTTGGGAGCAAGAAATCCAAAATTATGGAAATAATTGAAATAAGGAAATTTTTGACTTGAAGATTTACGGCCGTAACTATTCCTTTACGGCCGTAATTGAGTTACTGCATATTTCATCATATTGGAGTTACGGCCGTAATTGGGTTTCTGCGTATTTTTATCTTTTGAGGGTTACGGCCGTAAAGATGTTTCTTACGGCCGTAACATCTTTTCTGCTGAATTTTTGCCCGTTTCACTCATGCACTTACGGCCGTGATGATATTTGCTTGCGGCCGTGAGTTATTTACATGCCAGGTCCTCGAACTTCCTTTTTGCGTGCTTTTTGGTACTTTTTCCTTCTTTTCTTGTCATTTGCGATCTTACACAATATAAAACATAAAATGCATTAAGCAATACTTAATTAGGATCAAACTAACAGTAATTCGAGGCAACAAGTAAAGAAATAAAGTGCTAGTAAAGCACTTATCAAATCCCCCCACACTTGAACCATTGTTCGTCCTCGAATAATGATAGAAAAGAACTAAAGTACGACTCGACTGAACATGTTAGACTTTTAAATCTGGAAAGTCAAGGTCACAACCCACTTCTTTTTAGCACGAAAATCAAATTGCATAATCGGAGTGTGTTAGTGTGTGTAAGAGATGCATCACCCAATATTCTCCGAACAAAAATGAAAATTGATACCCCAATATGGATTATATCCTTTCACCTCTCGTGAGTTCTCTCTGAATTTATCAATTCCCCATAAAAATGTAAGTTTTGACTAATTCAAGTAAATGCCAACAGATTAGTGCGGTTTATCACATGGTAAAAATTTAGTCAATACACAGTTTCAGATCAAAAGGGCACAAAATATAGACCAAGCAATTCAAACCACTCATAAGTACATGTAATGGGAGCCAACACTCTCACCGGATATCTCTCTTCGCACAAAGTGTATATAAAGGTGAGAATTTTACGCTCAACTCACTGCATGAAAAACTTGTTACCACAGATTGCTCAAATGTCAAAACCGGAGCCAACAATAACACAAGTGCAAAGCAAAGGTCTTTGTTGGGTTGTAACGGGGCTTCGGGTCAGGTGGGATAAAAGGGAAACATTTAGGCTGAATCGAGAAGGAGTTTCACAAGCCGAATCGGTTCAATTATAACATTCCTTCTTTCTTCTTCAACATGAATTTAATAATCTCTCTGCTATCCAACTGGTTTAACACTAGACTTCTATTTTGTGCAGCTTGAGTGTTTATTTTCACTACTAGCAAATGTTCATGACCTCGTAATTTGAGAACTGGCCTGAACTTCTCTTTTTCTTTCTTTTTTTTTTTTCAAACATATACTGCAATTTTTTCTCTTTTGGTCAAATCACCCCACAATCCCCAATGACACAAGATTGAATTTCCACTTTGAAACTTAATCCACCTCAAACTTCTCAACCAACACAAGCTTGTGAATCCGTTCTCTATAGGTTCAAGAAAAAGGATAACATGAAAGAATGGGTGTTCGTGGCTTGTAGTGTGGTATTAATATTCCAAAGAAAGGCTAAGGCTCAAAGGATCTTCTATTGGTAGATGTACAATGGTAGGCTTATTTAGAAGGCCAAATTTGGTTCATCCTAGTGCCTTTACTATATTTTGCACTCGAGCCAAGAAGCTACTACGGCATGTACACAAAAGCATATCCAAGAACAAATCAACCATGCAGGACACACATTAAAAGAAAAATAAGAGCTTTATATAAAGAGTAAAAGTAGCTCATAGGCTCAAAAGCTCACAAATTATGGTTCATATGTGTGTCTCCCATCCAATTATGAGTTTTGGTCATTGCTCGGTCTTAGGGTCGAATTGAAAAAATGCAAAAAATCTAGTGGCCAAGGGGTGGAATTTCTTTACTCGGGGTAGTTATCAGTCATATCAATTTTGGGTTTGAATCTACTAGGTTGCAGAGATATGACATTTTGTCCCCATTTTCAAACCTATTCGGAAAGTATTGGAAAATTCATCTCTACGTGCTCAATTCATGTCCAATTATGCAATTTAGGAGTTGGTAGTTCAAAAATTATGATAAGTGGGTTGCTTCCTATCCAACCAGTGTAAATAAAAGAGGACCAAAATAGAAAAATGACAAGCAAGACTAAATGATTGACAGAAGTTAGATACAAAATTAAACATAAAAGGAAGATAATGCGACAGCAATTGACAGAAGACACCCCCACACTTAAAACCCACATTGTCCTCAAAGTGGAACTAGAAAGTACAAAATGAAAGAGGGGGTTAGAAGACTCCCTCGGGTTTTACTGAGGAGGGGGCCCGCCATGGAGCCTTTGCAAACGCTGGAGTTCCTTTCGAATGAACCTCTGTGAATATTTGGATGAATTGAAGTGAAGGAGAAGGAAGTAACAACCCACAATGCTGCTTTGAAATAGAAGTAATGCGAGTTTGAAGAGGGGTCGGGAGAGAATTGTGAGGATGCAACCGTGAATGTGAAGTGGAATTTGTAATATGTAAAATTTGGATTTACCAGACTTACGGCCGTAACTCATGTCTTTACGGCCGTAACGGAGGCTCTGGAGAATTACACATAAATGGAGTTACGGCCGTAACATTTTAAATACGGCCGTAACTGAGTTACTGCCTGTTTTGAAAAAATTGGGGTTACGGCCGTAACTTAATTCATTACGGCCGTAACTGAGTTACTGGCCAATTTTTTTTTTCTTTTTTTCTTTTTTTTTTTTTGAATGAAATTAAATAATAAGGAAAATGACAAAAATGAAAATAAAAAAATAAAAAAAATAAAAATTTGAGGGAGTAAAGAAACTCCCCTCTCGGGTTGCCTCCCGAGCAGCGCCTTTGTTTACTGTCTTTGGCTAGACTTGTTGTTTCCTCCTTCAACCGGGATTAGGTGGATTTCCAAAGCTCAACTTCTTTTTCATATTTTTCATCAGGGCCTGCAAGACAGGGGCAAAAGCATGTCATCAGAAGTTGGCAATGTAATACACGAGATTTTACCTGGCTTTCCACCATTTCCACTAAATTTGAAAGTTTCCTGTACTGAAGAATCAATAACATTAAAAGAATGAACAGGATTATCATCATCAAGGTAGTTCACAGAATCATAAATATTAAACTGAATAATCTCATTATCAAATTCCATGGTAAGTGAACCACTACTAACATCTATCTTGGTCTTAGATGTTTTTAGAAATGGTCTACCTAGCAAAATAGGAGTAGAGTTGGGGGAATGGTCATCATTCATGTCTAATACATAAAAATCTGCAGGAAATACTAACCCGCCCACTTGCACTAGAATGTCTTCAACTACCCCATCAGGATAAGCATTAGAACGATCGGCTAGTTGAATTATAACATTAGTTTCAGTCAGTTTGGAAAGTTTTAATGCATTGTATGTAGACCTAGGCATTACATTTATAGATGCACCTAAATCTATTAATGCACGATCCAGTTTAGTGTTACCTATTTGGCATGGTATAGTGAACATACCTGGATCCTTGCATTTTGGGGGCAGTTTCCTTTGGAAGAGTGCTGACACATTTTCCCCCATTCTTACCATTTCATTTCCCATCAACTTCCGTTTGTTGGTGCACAGCTCCTTTAAGAACTTCGCGTATCGGGGCACTTGCTTGATTGCATCCAACAGTGGAATGTTGATTTCCACTTTCCTGAACATTTCCAGAATTTCCTTCTCCTTGCTTTCCTTAGTCGCCTTCGCTAACCTGCTCGAAAAAGGCGGTGGAGTTAGTTTCGCATTCACAATAGGTTCGGTTTTTACCTGAGAGTTTTGTGGAATGCTGTTTTTCTTTTCGACTTTTTCTTCAACCTCCTCCTCTTCACTCGCGGTTGGCTTTGATTGTGGCGCCTCAATTTCTTTTCCAATTCGAAGAGTAATTGCACTTACATTCATCGGATTCACCTCGGGTTGAGATGGCAACTTTCCTCCTGTTTGTGCTTCCAGTCTGTTGATAGCTGTGGCCATTTGACTCATTTGATTTTCCAGGTTTTGAATGCTGGATCTGGTATCCTGTTGAAATTGTAGAGTGTTAGTGGCCAAAGTTTTCATCATTTCTTCGAGAGACATACCTGATGATTGTGGCTTTTGCTGATATTGTCCCTGTGGATGGAAATTTCCTTGTTGTTGAAAATTCCCTTGAGGCTTGTTGGAGATGAAACCCGGAGGTTTGTTATTTCTATAGCTCAAGTTCGGGTGGTCCCTCCAGCCAGGATTGTAAGTGTTTGAGTACGGATTGTATTATTGTTTTTGAAATGGGAACCCTTTTGCGGCCTTTACATGTTCATTGTTTTCTTCTTGCAATACCGGACATGTATCCGTTGGATGTCCAAAGTTCGAACAGATTTCGCATGCTTTGACCTGATTCGAGTTCCCTACAGCAAGCTGCTTAACGAGATTGGTTAGTTCATATAATTGACCTTCGATATTGGAACTACTTACCTCGTTCACTCGGCAGACTTGGGAGTCTCGGGTTGAATTAAATTGCAGAGTGTTTTCAGCCATGTTGGAAATCAAAGCCCGAGCCTGTTCCGGTGTTTTGTCCATTAAGGCACCTCCACTTGCGGCATCAATCATACTTCTGTCTATTGGTAGCAGTCCTTCGTAGAAATATTGCACCAGTAGTTGTTCGCTGATTTGATGATGGGGGCAGCTCGAGATGAGCTTCTTGAAGCGCTCCCAATATTCATACAGCGACTCACCATTGTTTTGACGAACCCCGCAAATTTCCTTCCGGATTGTTCCAGCCCGAGATGCAGGAAAATATTTTTCCAAAAATAGCCTCTTCATGTCATTCCAGGTGGTGACTGATCCGGATGGTAAACATTGTAGCCAATCAGTAGCGGCATCCTTTAACGAGAATGGAAAGGCCCTCATTTTAATTTGTTCATCGGTAATACCAATGGGTCTCATACTGTCACAAACCATGTAGAATTCCTTGAGATGCCTGTAAGGGTCTTCACCAGCATGTCCTCGAAAAGTTGGCAACAAGTGAATGAGTCCAGATTTGAGTTCAAAAGTTTTTTCCTCCTCCACTGTCGGAAAAGTGATACAGAGTGGCTGTTGAGCGACATCTGGGGTGGCCAATTGTTTAAGTGTCCTGTTGTTGAGGTTATGAGCTGCCATTTGTTCTAGTGCTTCCCTTCTTCGCAGTCGAAAAGTTCGCTCGATTTCTGGATCAAATAAAAAATATTCAAAATTAGTGGATCGAGTTTTATGCATATAAATAAATAAAATTTTCGGAATTTCAATTTTTTTTTAATTAAATCGAAAATAAAAATAAATAAATAAAAATGCAGAAAATAAAATTCTAATTGATTAAACAGAAAATTGGTTAACCGTTCCCCGGAAACGGCGCCAAAAACTTGGTGCGCGTCGCGATGCACCAAGAATTAATTAAATTTCCTTACTTGCCAAAACTCAAATTTAAATGTGATAGCGGAAGCAAGGGTCGATCCCACGAGGAACGGGAACTAATTTAATGCCATGTCAATTAGAATTATAAGGGGGGTTTTGAGTTGAAAATTGCAATTAATCTAAATAATCAAATAAAGATGTAAAATAGCTGGAATAAAAATCAAATAATAAAGAATCCTAGTTCTCAGGTTCGGTTGTGCCCTATCATAATATTGTCATTCCCCAAGCAACGCATGTACTATTTCCTTTGTTTTATTTATCACTCGGAATAATCAAAAAGCTCTAATTAATCCAATTCTTCCTTAATAATAATCAATTAGAATTAGTTCTCCAATCAATTTAGAGTGAATGAACAATCTAGAATAAGCTCCCTAGATTTAATTCATTAACTATGTGAAAACAAGAAGAATTAGGTGAACTAAATTATCAATTACATATGCTCGAATTGATTAATCTAGATTGGATTTTCATATGGAAATATAAAATTACCAATTGCTACTATGATTTGGATAACAAGACAAATACGAATCCAATTACCCAAATTAGCAAACATCAACACAATAATTAAAAGCAAGGCCTTAATCAATTAATAAATTGTCTTGACGAAATTAATGTTCATGAGAAATCCAATAAATAAAACATAAAAACAAGAACTACGTTACGAGTTTGAGGAATGAATAATAAAATAATATGAACACAACGTCCCCCTTGAACTAGGTTGAGAAGACTAGCCGCACATTGCCATGAAGAATTCCCCAAAAATATTGTCTTGTTTCACCTTGATTTTGCCCAGAATTTCTTCTCTTCAAACCTTGATATTGGTGGCTCTCAAAATAATTCTCCTCCTCTCTCTTTGGTACTGAATTGCTCCTTTTATAGAGCCCAAATTCGTGCCCTAGCTTTGGGAGCAAGAAATCCAAAATTATGGAAATAATTGAAATAAGGAAATTTTTGACTTGAAGATTTACGGCCGTAACTATTCCTTTACGGCCGTAATTGAGTTACTGCATATTTCATCATATTGGAGTTACGGCCGTAATTGGGTTTCTGCGTATTTTTATCTTTTGAGGGTTACGGCCGTAAAGATGTTTCTTACGGCCGTAACATCTTTTCTGCTGAATTTTTGCCCGTTTCACTCATGCACTTACGGCCGTGATGATATTTGCTTGCGGCCGTGAGTTATTTACATGCCAGGTCCTCGAACTTCCTTTTTGCTTGCTTTTTGGTCCTTTTTCCTTCTTTTCTTGTCATTTGCGATCCTACACAATATAAAACATAAAATGCATTAAGCAATACTTAATTAGGATCAAACTAACAGTAATTCGAGGCATCAAGTAAAGAAATAAAGTGCTAGTAAAGCACTTATCAACTTGCAATACTGATTTTTACATCCCAATAACCCCAGTCACAGCCTCACCTCTTGAACCAACAGCCTGATCCTTACACTCAGCCTCACGCCTCAACTCCACTCAAACCACAGCCTATGTCCAACCTTTAAGCAATAAACCACCATTACCACCCAAACGCTACAAGAAACGTAACACAGTCGAACCCCTTACTCTGCCAAAATCGAATCCACCACTGTCATTACATTGTTTTCACCAAAGAACACCACCACAGTTCACAACTACAACCCAACAGTCACCACCACGACCAGCCTTCAATCCGTTTTCACGACGACGCCATAGCCAAACTGAAGCAACATTGCCGCCTGCCTTTCATCCATACAACCACTAGTAGCCAATATTACCAACTGAACCACCATTACTAACTTAATAACCGAGCTTCCATGCTCGAGACGCCTACTGTCGCACTCCTCAAGGCCTCAATCGACACCCATTCAAATCAAAAACCCAAAAATTAGAATAAGAAAAACCATCCCTTACCTCGACCGCCGCCTTCGTTTCCGAGTAGCTTCCAGAAAACCATAAACCCAGTCTTGGCGACCCTCGATTTTCGCACCATAAACCACCCAAACTCCTGCCCCTTACATAATCACCTAATCCCCGCCCGCGCCAGCGCCATACTAAGAATATCCACAATGGAGATGCTAAAGCACAAGTTAGGGAGGTAAGCTAGGAAAGGGTTGAAATAACACGCACAATGGACAAGTTAAAACCAATGTTAAAGGAATCTTTTATATTACATGTTAACTTTTGTGTTAAGTTTAGCCATTGGTTTAATTGCCATGTCATTTTTTCCATTAAAAAATTCATTTTTTTCTTTCCCAATTCCCGCAGCACCAAGTATTCTCTCTCATCAATATTCATCATCGTTCCATTCACTCCCTTGCCTGCGGTGGAAGTTTGCAAAAAAAGCAAAATCAGACACTCATTCACTCAAAACACTCACGAATATGAACAAGATGATAAATAATTTACGAGTTATTTTTGGAAAAACAATCACAGACCATTTCATTTTGTAGTTCCAGTGGAAGTTCTAGTTGTAACCACAGGCAGCGCAGGTCAGTGCACCGTCAGTTCCTTCCTCTCTGAAATTGCTCGAAGAATCATTCCTTTTTAGCACTTGACGCTTTTTCATCTCTTCGTTTCACTCTCTTTTGATCAGGGATACTTTTGAAGAATTTACAGTGGAAGATTATAATTTTTTCTTTCTCAAAAGGTAAAGAAAGATCTGAAAAATTGACAACAGATTTCAGCTTGCAGGTTTATTAGGGCTCGAGATGAAAATGCAAGATTAATAAGAAATTGGTATTGCTTGATGTATATATGCTGGATGAAAATGCAACAGATTTTAGCTTGCAGATTTTTTTAGGTCAGTTTGTGATAGTTAAATTTAGCTAGTACTTAACATGTCCATTGTAGCAATTATTACATGTTAACTTTAACATGAGGATATGACATTTAACATGTAGCTAAATGCTTATGTGGCTAGCTAACTTTAGCATCTCCATTGTGGATGCTCTGAGAGGAGATAACACTCCTCTCTCTCGCACACCTCCCTTTGTTGAACAAAAATGATAGAGATAGGGATTTTGGGTGTTTTAATTCAACCGAAATTTATTCCTTTCAACCCCAGTTTTCAAAAATTTGTTATTTCAGTCCCTGATTATTTTTAAACAGCGTTTTTTATTCAAGCCCCTTTAATTTCTGAAAATCACGTTTTAGTCCAAAACTTTTAAAATCGATTATTTTAGATTCCCTATTTAAAACACCAAACTTTAAGTTTTGTTTTAAAACTTTAGAATTTCAAAAGGACTAATTCAAATTTTATTTTCTTTTGGTTAGATGAGGCGTACGAAGACTTAGATGATTGATTTCAATATTTTCCCGCTCAGTTTCCACTCGTTAAGATTAAGGTAAACTCGCTCCTATTAATTGATTTATATTTTAATTGCGTGTAAATGTATACTTCATGTGACTTATGTGCATTTATTGCATAATACGAGATGAGAATTTATATTTCTTATGAAATATTTGATGTTATGAGCATGCCATAACTTATATGCATTTTATTGCATGAGACGAGACGAGATTATGATTTTGTTATGCTTGACATAAATTATATGCATTTTATTGCATGAGACGAGATGAGATTACGATTTTGTTATGCTTGACATAACTTATATGCATTTTATTGCATGAGACTAAACTACCCACACCCTATGTTACGAAAGCCTAAGATTATGAAGAAGATGTCACTATATGATTTGCATTTTTATGTGTTCAGTTTTTATGTAAATTAATTAATTGGCGATGACTCTACTGAGTATTTCAATGAAATGCTCACTTTTTTTTAACAAAATTGCAGATGTCTGAGATGGTGACTATTGATGGACGGGAAGTGGCATTAATAAATGAATAAACAGATTTTATTTTTATTTCCAGTTGAATATTATGTTTGAGAATTTATGACATTTTCAAAAATTATCTTTATTTGAGATTGCTCAACATTTTTATTTAAAACAAGTGCGGAAAATTATGAATATTATCAGCTTTTGATTATTTAATAAAATGTAGCCAAATTAGAAATGTTGTTATTCTTCCACAAAAATATTATTTTCAAAAGTAGACGAGACGATGACGTGGCTAATCAGGTATTTAGAACTTCGTGCTAAATTAATTTGTATGCAATTGGTCGCTAATCGCCAAGAAAATAAATCAATTATCACGTGCCGTCTGGGCAAAAATTTATAAATGATAGTCATATCATGGATTTATTTTTGTAGTCAACTAAGACAGCTATATTTTGTGTGTGCGCGCGCCTTAATAATGTAAGACTTTGAAAACGAATTTAAGGAATAATCCAATAACAGACGGCAGTTATGGTGCCTTTTGTGAAATTCTTTAAGTTTCATTTTGAATTTGTTCCCGGATAATAATTCTTCTGCCACATAAGGATGAGCTACACAGCCATTGTTCCCCTCAAATTATCATCATCAGAAAGCAGGCAGGCAGGTGGACTACAAGATTATCTACTAATGAACTTCACTTAATGAGTGGTCATGACCATCACCGTCAACTTGTAAAGCTTCTAACATGGTACATATTGATCCTCCTGGTTTCTTGACTATTGAGCTATTGGAATTTCGCTTATAGAGAACACAATTCAAATATTCATCACTACCATTTTAGCATCAAATCGACCAAAATCGGCGTCAGCACGTCCAGGATCCAGCAAGAAAAAATTAGTAATTTACTGATAGAGTAGGAATCATCCAAATCTGGGTATCTCGAGAAAGAAAGAGGACCTTCCATCTTAAAACATAGAAGCCTTCAAATGGTTGAAGGAGAGTAATGATTGAGGGGTACCCAAAGAGGTCATTCATCGAACGTTTTGACTTTTGAGAGCATTCTCAAACATACCTGCAACACCTTAAGATCAAATGAGGGAGGCAAGGAAGGCTTCTTCAGTAATTTAGGGAAGCATTTTATGGGACTCAAGAAATGATTCAGAGTGTGTTTGATATTGTTTAAAATGAGTTTTTTTGAAATGAATAGTGATTTTTAGGAGAAATGATGGTTGAGATTTGGTTGAAAAGTAAAAAATTGTGGGCTTGACTTTTGATGGATGGTTGAAATTGAATACTGTAAAAAAATGAGAAAAATTTAATGAAAACCAAACGGAGGCTCAATGTCTGAGAAGCAGTTTGATTTGGCTGGCAACGGACGGTGAAATCATGGGCGAAGCAAACAAGAAAGGTTGAGGACTCTTGCTGGAATATAGTTGTGTGAGTGGTGGGACAATTTAGAAAATGTGTATTGACGCATTGGGCAGTTTTTAAAACCCACCCATCAAACAACTTCTATAAATAATGATAACTGTCAAAAAAAATCAAAATAATAATTTGAAAGTTAAAAATTTTGTTGAAATTAAGAATCTTTTGACAATTGAGATTCTTGTCAAAATTAATTGACCAGAATCTCAGTTGTCATTAGATATATATAGATAGATAGATACATAGATTACTCTCTATACCTTTATATTTCAATCACTCAATTTCGATTACATAATTACATTTTTTACATTTCAATCTCTCAATTTTCATTATATTTCAATTTCCAATTTTTGAATTCATTTTAACCATTATACACATTTCATTTTCAACATTCTACTACATTTCAATTCCCATATATACAATTAATAGTATAGAAGTGTAGTAGTCTTAGTTACACTTACACATTCTATACTATTTCTTCAAAAGTTCAAGTTTCTTTCTATTTGAACACACTATTTACAAAAGAATGGATCTTGGACGAAGATTTGTTGAAGAATTGTTTGATGGTGAATTTGGAATTGGGGGGCATGACTCATCACCACAATCTCACAGTCAATTCAATGATGAATTTGTCAATTTGAACGACATTCTTCGATTGTGAATTTGGAATTGGGGGCATGACTCATCACCACAATCTCACAGTCAATTCAATGATGAATTTTCCAACTTGAACGACATTCTTCGATTGTGAATTTGGAATTTGGGGGCATGACTCATCACCACAATCTCGCTGTCAATTCAATGATGAATTTGCCAATTTGAACGACATTACAATTCCAGAAAACATTGATGAGGTCGGTGATCAGCAAATTGATTTGGATAATATTGAAGAAGATGTTCAAATTTTAGAAAATGATCCGCTCAATATTCCCGACGCAAGAGGAAACCGAAAAGTCAGAAAAGGTAAGAAAGCTGCAAAGTGTTGGGAACATTTTAAATTGGTCTCATCTGGGCATACAACTGACGAAAATCAAAAGTTTAAAGCAGTGTGCAAATATTGTGCAAAACAATTGGCATGGAAAAATGGTGCAGATACTACATACCTCAACCATTAATATCGCAAGTGTGTGACCAAACATGGGTACATTGACTCAAATCAAAGTCAATTGCAATTTGATTCGTCCACTAGTGGTTTTGCATCTGCACTCACAACATGAATGTATTCTAAAGAAGAAAATCAAACAGTAATTATTCAATTTGTTGCAATTCGTTGTGGGAGCGGAGTTGCCACTAAGCATAGTAGATGAACACTTTGTTACCTACATCAAACGATATATTCAAACGAAGTACGTTGGTAATAGTAGGAACACTTTTCATTCTGACACTACAAAATATTTTATTAAAACTAATAACCAATTAATAACTAATTTACATAAATATAGTAGTGTTATTTCATTTACTTCTAATCTTTGGAAATATATTAATAAAAAAGGTTATATAGATGCAACTGCACACTGCATTAATCCACTTTTAGTTATGCATAAAAAATTATTGCTTTTAAAATTATAGAATTTCCTCATAATGCAATAAATATATTTATTTATTATTATACTACAAATTATTAGAGAATATGATTGTGAAAGTAAAATTCAATCATTTACGTTCGATAATGCTAGTGTAAATAAGTCCGTTGTAGATAAATTATGTAAAATTTTTAATCATGAATTTGGTGAATTTGTATTCAATGTTAGATATGTATGTCATATTTTAAATTTAATTGTTCAATATCAAATGAAACATATTAAAGACCAAATGGATAAAATTAGGGATGCATTAATTTACATAACTATTTCACCAAGTAAACAACAGTTTTTTGAAGAGTTATGTTTACAATATGGTAAAAATGAATTTTTTTTTTATCACAGATGTAGGACATATGTGGAACTCGACATATTTATTATTTAAATCATGTAAAGATTATGAACACATTATAACCGAGTATTATAACAATAGAACACTTAGAAATGAAAATGAATCTGTATTAGTAGAAGAGTATTGAGAAATTATTTTTAAAGTCAAAAGATTTTTGACAAATTTTTATGATTCAATCAACATATTATCTGAGGTATACTACCTAACTAGTTTAAGAGTTCTTAAACGTCTTTATATTATTGCAAGACATTTTTATAGATATAGAAATTATTCATTTTTTGTTGATATGATAATTGCTATGGAGATAAAATTTAGAAAATATTGGGAAGATTTGTCTATGTTATTTTCCTTAACGTGTGTAATGGACTCGCGTTATAATTTTGAAGAGTGCGAAACTTCTTGTTTCTGATTTTAGATACCTCTATCACTTATAATAATTTAAAAAGTATGTTAGTGAGCATGTATGACTCATATGCAGTAAGATTAGGAACTAATGTTAGTCGTACATCATCTGCACCATTACGTGTCACTACATTTAAAGACGATGAAGTAGAATTATTAAATCTAATGGAAGAAATTAGGGATACACAAGAAACTTCTTCTTATTACAGTATGTCCTATTTGTAATAACGAACCTAGTCCACTTTTAATACCTGAAGAATTGAAAAATTATTTTAAACAAAAATTACTTAGCAATGTAGAGCTTGCCGATTCTTTAGAATTTGATTTACTTGAATTTTGGAGAACGAACGAACGGAGATATTCAATTTTTTATGCTATAGCAAAAGATCTACTAACACCTCCGGTTAGGACGACATTTTTGGAGTTTGCTTTTAGTGCAGGTAAAAAAGTTTTGTCAGAAGTAAGGAGCCGACTCAAAAAAAAAAAATTTGGAAGCATTAATGTGTCAAGATTGGCAGGACACTCATTTTTCCATACAAAATAAGTATGTCGAAATTGCATACAATCTTTAATCTTTACATAAATACTATTTTCATTTCAAAACAAAAATTGTACAAGTAACAAGTTGTTCATTTTGGAAGCGTTAATGTGTCAAGATTGATAGGACGCTCATTTTTCCATACAAAATAAGTATGTCGAAATTGCATACAATCTTTAGTCTTTACATAAATACTATTTTCATTTCAAAACAAAAATTGTACACGTAACAAGTTGTTCGTATACAATTTTAACTCCGCCTACTAGAAAAATTAATTATTCAAGTCAATAACCTGTCCTAAGCTCGGGAAAAAGGAGGAAGGCTCTAAACTTTTAAATTTTAATTTATTTAATTCTAATTTTTGACTTTTAAGTTTACCTACTCCTATATGCATTTCTTTCTATATTTGAATTTCATTAATTTTATTGGAGACTTGAACTTATAATTCATTCATCTTCATCTTCATCTTAATCTTAATATATATCTTAAAAAGTAGAATAGCAGTCCCAAAATACACACAAAGTTTCCCGCAAAAGAAAAAAACTTTCTAAATTAGGAATTTTTTTCTAAAAAATAGTTTATTAAATACTTTAGCAATTATTATTTTATATGTGTCATTAATTAGATAGGCATCCATGCATTTCTATTAATAACATCAAAAAGTTATTTTTCTATTTTATTATTATTATTCTTTTAATAATTATTGTATTATTTTGAAATTGAAAAATATGTAATATGAGTATCAAATTAAAGATCACAGTGAGAAGTTTAATGCAAGCTAACAAGTAAGAGTAAATTGTAAATATATTATCCATAAAATCAAATAAAAAATTAAGATAAAGTTTTATTTTTTATTTTTCCTAAATATCTAATTCATTTTAAATTATATCATTTAAGTCCTATAATATTATCTATAATTAGTTAACTAACTTCATTTTAGTCATAGATGATTAATTTATGTTCTAGTTTTTCCTCATCAAATTAAAATAAATAATAATTATACTATTTTTTAAGGCAAATCCAATTTAGTTGGATTAATTTTACAAACTTAAGATTTCTTCAATTCATTCATCATTTTCACATTATTTTTATTAATTTACTAATTCTGTTCATTTTTCTATTTTTCATTATAAATATAAATAACTAAAATATGCAAAAATATACTACAAATTTTAACAATTAGTTCATATAATTTCTATTAAACAATTGATCGATCAGTAATTTTTATTAAAATAATAATGTAACAATAAAAATAAAGAAATTGTCAGTATGAAGAAAGAAGAATCAGTTAATGTAGTGCTGTTTAAATATTACCCACATCCTACTTGGCAAGTGAAATTCAAATACATGGCTCACTTCCTTAAAATTTATTCCAATCTTTGACTCATTAGACTTCAACCCAATTAACCATCATTCTCTCTCATCTCAGTGACATTTTCTCCCCCAAGAACTCTCTCATCTCCCTTGGCCGTCCTAGCTAATTTTTGGCCTCCGTCGTCTACGGTAAAGGTGAGATTGTTAAACTTCGTTCAAATTTTTTTTTTGTTTTAGTGCTTATTTGTAATTTATCCATTATTTTTTCCCCTAATTTAATACTTGTGATTCTGCCCTAATTTTTCCCCTAATTTATTATGGCCTAATCTCGACTAAGTGCTTTAATTTCAGTCTTGGCTAAGTCATTGCCTGGATAGGAATGGATCCAAGTTAAACAAAATGGCATAAATGTATTGGACTTTGGAGAAGTACTATGAGACAGAAAATATTTTAGCTTAGGCCTTAGAAGTAAAAAAATTTGCAGTAAAACTTTAAAGTCGATCAATTTTGTAACAAGTGTAAAGTTTGAATGTTTAAACTTCTCAGGGTCTGTGCAATTTACTAGGCTATGGTGAATGTTAGTCAAATTTCAATACAAAAGGGTAAAAAAAACTATTAGATTTTTTTGTTGGGAGGGAAGGAGGGATTTTATGCTTCATTGTTTGCTTATTCATATTTTGTAGTTGATTCTTGAGATTCAGAGTATGTGATGTATTTGTTGCTCATTTCTTATGTTACCAGTGTTTCAAATTCCTAACCAAATTTGTGGTTCATTGTTTGGCTAATTAGTTAGGCTTAATTGTTGAGGTGCTCTGCCAATTTGGAACAAGGAGTGATATTTGCTTCCCTCTCCCCAACTTCTATATTGGAAGTGCCATAATGCAAAGGTAGAGATGCCTCCACTGACCCATATTACTTTAATGAAGGGGTGATATGATCTTCAATTATTAATCTTTTTGTAGGATGACATTGTATGCAAAAGTTTCGTTTGGGCAGATTAAGTTGAACATAATTTGGATGGATGTGAAGTTAATGTGAAGATTTTGTAGAAGTTAGACTAACTTGTTGAGCTACCACGGTCCCACAGTCATTGTATGAAATTTTCCATAATTGTTGTACTAGCTCCTGTAATTGTTAAGACAGTTTGAAGTCAAGGTTGAAATTTTTGTAATGACACATCTTGCCATCTAGAATTAGAACTCCAGTAATAATTTTGAAGTCCCTGTTGTTATTTTGGTTGGTTTAATGAATTATATTTGTTTGAATATCAGTTAGGCCATAATCTGGCCCATTTTTAAGCTGATTATTTGTTGTGAAGTTATTTCCCTGATGTTGGTGATCACTATTTGTGGAACTACCAAGAATGAAACAGGACATGCTTAAAAATAAAAGAGAAGCCAACTAAGTTTTCAAAGACAATGCAACAAATTTTAAATAAACAAAATAAAGTTCAGTAATAATAAAGCAATTCCTACAAAAAAGTTGTGAATAACTAGCAAACTGGAAATGCAAATCAATAGTTGATTTCATCACCCTTGTGCGATGTGTCTTCTTCATTTTGGGTTTGCTTATAGTTATCATGCAATTGTGGGCATGTTCTCTTGTCATGTCCACGTTGGCCATAACCACGACATGTTCTAGCACCTTTGGACATGACTCTCTCTTTTGATGACTTTAACCGCTTCCCACACCCTTTAGTCCTAATTCCAATTGGATCAATTATACCTTGACTCTCCACATGGCTTCTGCTCCTTTCTCCACTCATGGCGTCATTCACTCCATTGTCTATCTCTTTCACTCTATTTTGCAAAGCTTCAAACTTCGAAAAGAGAAACTTGCTACGTGCCTCTGTCAGAGATGCCTCATCAACCAACATCGAAGCCATGTGAGATAACATACCATGTCGTGCGAGTAAAGAATTACTTGATTCCTCAAGCACCAAAGATCCCACAACACTGCCTACTTTTGCACCCTTCGTCCACCTTCTCAAAACGTATTTATTCAGTAGAAGTAGCACTTATTTTTCTTAAGGTAACACAGAATATGTCGACATGGACAACCCACAAATTCAAACATCCAACAACTGTATGAAACATAATCATACTGTAAGAAGTAAATCAACTCATGATGTTTCTCAAACAATTTCCCTCCGTCAAAGTGCTCCAACTCATAAACTTTACAATCTGATTTTTCTGATTTCTTAGAACAAATGTAAAAATTGCTTTGCTCGAACTCCTTTGGAAGATTAAAAACATATACTTGGTGTATATGTCAACCATCTGATGTTCCATCACATGAACAAACGTGAGCCTAGGTCTCTCGTTCGGGTCAATGTGGTTCGCAGTAAGCTCATCGTGTCGCTGGTGTCTCAATGCCATGCTGAAATGGGTGATGAAATCCAAAGTGAGTTCTTTCTGTTTTCATATCTCTTGAAAAAGGAGTGGTTGCTCTCCGATCTCTGAATTCCTTAGTTGCAAGACCAAACAACATTATAAATTTCTCTTAAAATAGAGGAATAATTCACTTACTCAAACACAATATCCATACCTTAATTCCCAATAATTAAGAATCAAATTTTTAAATCTCAAATTTCCTAATTTTTCTCATAGAAGTCTCAATAAAATCATATCCCTCATAATCTCAACATCTCATCACAACTTCATAAAACTAGTTTTGCCATGTCTAAAATCAATTTTGCAAAGTCTTATAATATCATCTTTCTTCTTTATGTATAGCTCCTGAGCACCCCATGGAAAAAAGCTAGGTCGAACAAAACCTTTGTCCATGAGATTCTATAGTTGCACTTTGAGCTCTTTTAAGTTACGAAGGAGCCATCCGATATTTTACCTTGGATACTAGAGTTGCGCACTTAATCAATGACGAATTCAATTTCTCTTTTAGGCGATAAATCACAAAGATTTTCTAAGAACATCTTTAGTCATTCTCGAATAACAGAAATTTGTTCGAGAGAAGTATTCACCTTAGACACTTCAATTATTGCAACCAGGTAGGCTTAATAACTCTTATTCATCAATTGACGAGCCTTCATCACTGATAATATCAAAATAGAAAGTTTCACCTTTATTTCAACAAAGCGAAAAGGGTTTCATTTGAATGTTTAAATACCACCTTAACGTAGCCAGTGTTTGAAACCTTACACCGCAATAATCATTCCATTCCTAATATGACATCAAGTTTGTGGGTATTCAGTGTTATGAAATCCATCATCTAATCCTTCCCATTCACCATGGTTGGGGAAATTTCTCAACGCATAACTTTAGTTCAACAATTCATCAAATGGCGTTGACAATATAAACTTGATCTCCAGCTACTGAGATGGGTAATTCAATTTTCCTATAATTGTGGGACTATCAAATGAGTGGATAGTCCCGATATCAAACACGATAAGTGCTTAATACTAAGTTCGATGACTTCTCAACTTCTCATTTGGACATTGTATACTCTCGATCCGATATACCATTCATATCCATTTCTTATTTCACAAAAAGATCTAATAAACGACACCCAAACTTTTAATAACCATTACTTTCTCACTTCCTCATTTACATAACCAAGATATACTCGTTATAATCACTGACAACATTCTTAACCTTTCACTTTCCGACATTACACATTAGCATTCAAGAATTTACAATAATTGGAACATCAAATAACATTTCATAATTTAAACAAAATTTAACTTACCAGATGATCGAGGGAGAAGCACTTGAGGCGTGACTCAGTACCCGAACCATTTTCAAATAAATTTTAAAAGTCTACAGAATCACTTTTAAAAGTCTTAGCTCTGATACCAAAAATGTAACACCCCAAGTTTAAGAGTCTAAAACCTAGGCGTGTAACTCCCATTCACATTAAGTGGAATTTAAATCGTTTACACAATTAAAATGTTCATTTATCTATTATAAAGTTTTACAGAAATTTCGGTAAAGTCTCCTCTATAAACTGGACATAGCCAACCTGTAGAGGGACGTCAAAACCATTTAAAAAATTTAAAGCATCAATCACGTCTCAATCACATTCATCATCGCCAAAACCAATTCATTCATCCCCCAAACTCCTCAAGTATAAGATTTTCCAAAATATCAACAGACATTGACAAATGAAATAAGAGGTAATTTAACCTCTAATACGTTATCCATACTTAATCAAAACTAACTTCAACCAAACCATTATCAATAATAATGAATGAAGGAATAAATATAAATGATAACTTAAAATTTTAAACTTTATTAAGTAAGGCGACAACGGGTACTGTCTGAGTCAGCCGCCAAGTACTCTCCTCGGATCACCTAACTTTCATCACCTGAAATGTTGGGGAGGGATTGGGGTGAGCTAAAGCTCAGTAAGTAAACTGTATGCATGAATGCATGCTTATGACATGAATGCTTTAAAAATTCCATATATGTATCCCCATTTACTTTACTTTCCAGAAAATTCAAACTTTCACTTAACATTTCAAAACTTTCACTTCATTTCCATCGTGAGCTCACTTGATGTAACTTCTAGTCAATCAGATAACAGTGGGAAATTTCTTATTTGGAACCAGATTAACATTCACATTTCCACCGCAAAGCGGTTTAACAGTCCACCGTAAATGGTTAAACATTCCGTCGCAAAACGACTTAATTCGGGTACGCCGGTCCCCCGCGCCCCATTTCCCACTCGCAGCTTTCATGAACTAGAAGTACACCCATTCATTCTTAAAAACTTGGGATACATAATTTTTTTGACAAAATTGTACTTTGACACATTCCTTTCATTAAAACATTTGACTTTTCCATTTCGATGTCAATGCATGCTTAATGATGCAATGACATGATAATGTGCATGCTTGAACATTTCCTTAAATACACATACTTGCATATCACACATCAAATACATCAACATTAAGTAATTAACACGAAATCACTTACGCACATTAATTTCACATTAACTTTCTACTTTCATGAAAATAGGGGAAGTTTACTTACCTGACGTCCTTAGCATTTACCGTTATCTGAATTTGCAAGTGGAGGAGCTTCGACTGCCCGTGTCGTCAATGTACCAATATCTTAGTTGCATCTATTCATTTAGTAAAAATATACTTTCAGTTCAATTTGATCTATTCATCATTCCATTAACATCAAACAAGTTAAAACAATAAATCTTCTTTTCCTTTTCTTTCTTGTGATTATTTATTCCAAACAATGTATTAAGATATATTAAATACTCGAAAGCAAAAGATTTAAACCATTCGATACAACATTTTAAGCTTAACTATTAAGGTACTTAAATCAAAACCAAAGTTTGAAAAATGTACACGACTTTACAATTTTCTCAAAATCTAGTAATTATAATTATTACTCACGTTTACACAAAAATCATATTCGAAAATAAGGGATAAATTTCAATCCACGTTAGAAACTCTCATTTTTTTAAATTTAAACTCAAATTTACATAATTTAACCTAACGTTATAAAATCCACTCTCATAAAGTCCCAACAATTTCACAAATCTTAAAAACCAACATATATCCAAACTTTACCAACTAAACTTCAATTTTCATAAATCTCAAAAATTATAAATTTATATATACATACTTGAAAAAAAAATTCAGAAATTTATTCACGTTTATACCACTTTCCAAATGTCTAAAATTCTCAAATTAATAACTTAAACTAACAAAATTTCAATTAAACTATTTTCATATATATAATTCAAACTTTTTAACAATTCAGTAGTTAATTAAGCTACCAATTTCATAAATGAGATATATAACACAATATATGCATACATTTATATTCATTACTCAAATCTGAAATTTACAATTTAATTTTTAATCTAAACCAAAAATTTGAAATCTGTAAGTAAATAGCATACACACACACACACACAATCCCAAAACTGAATTTAATCACTAAAAATCTGAAATCACAAATAAATTTAAATTCTGAAATTTACACACAAGTAGCTTATGCATACATGTACATACATAGAATCAACATATACATGTTTGTGTCTTTGGGTGTCTGCGTGTGTGAGTGTAGCGACCGGGAATTTTCATTTCTTTTTAAATAAAATGTTTTAAAACTTTAAATGCGCGTCGCTACGACTTTTCCAATTTAATTTAAAAGAGTTGTCGTCTAGCCAAATTATAAATGAAATTAAATTAATTTCCATCGTAATTAAATTTTCGAAGTTTATTTAAAATATTCCAATGTCACGATATTTTAATCTTAATTCATATTTTAACGATTTTAAAGTCCAAATTAAATTATTCCGATGTTTTGATCTTTGTCCAATTTAAAATTCCTTTAACTCCCAAATTGAATTATTTTCTTTGGACCAAGCACTTGGGCCCAAACACTCAAACCCAAATTCAAGCTTTAAGCCCAATTTACAATCCTGTTCACGCTTCTCCCTCACGTTTGCATTTTCAGCAAGATTGTATCAAATTTCTCCAAATCAAGCCGATCAAATTGTTTGGGAAACTGAATCATAGATTTCCTTCCAGCTTCACCTCCTCCTTCCATACAGCTTGGATATCACAATCTTTCCATAAATTACAAATTTTGACCTAATCTACCAAAATTAAGTCAGCAACCTATGTTTATTTCTCACAATCCCTCACCCAGCGACAATCACACAAAGCTTCAGCTTTTGGGTAAGCTCTCGACCCTCACAACAACTGCACACGAATTTCCACAATTCCAAATCAACCACCGGACCTCCATTGTTCAAACCTCAACCACGGCCAAGACCAAGACCAACCACACAATCACAGGAAACCAAATCAACCTTTATCAGCTCAAAACGCCACCTTCATCGTCCTCATCATCATCACCAAACCCATCGCCTCCACCCCAACACCACAAACCAATATACATCAATTCACCACCTAAACCAAAATTTCTACCAAACCGTCATCACCACCAACGAATCACTGCCATAACCACCTTCATCCCCATGAATCATCACCTCACCCACCACTGCAGTCACCACAAGCTAATCACCGCCTCCATTGAACCACCAATCCACTGCCATGGCTCCGCAGCCATCATCTGCAACTCCCAATCAGACACCACCACCTCCTCAATCCAGCTACCACTGTACTCAGCCAACAACCATCTTCAGCACAACCTCAACCTCACTGCCCATTTTGTAATTCCCATTCTTGAGCCCCCTCTCATTCGAACCATCATCATCATCACCATCGCAAAACCACAATCCCCGAACAGTCACTGCCTTCCACCACTTCGCCAAATGACCCCCACGACTGCCCCTCATAAATCAAACCCAAAATCAAAACCCAAAACAAGAAATAAGTGAACCCAAATACTTACCTCATCCTTAGACCGGATTTTCCACCGGATTTCACAGCTAAGACCGAACTCCAAATCGCGATTTAAGCTTCGGTCTCGCACCAATCAGCCCCAAAAACCAGCCTTTTTGTATCCCCATCCCTTGCCGCTGTCCGCCGCTACCTGCCGGTGACGTTGCGCCGGCGAAACCGCCGGCTGGAAACCGGCACAGCGTGGTGTCGCGACCCCTGTCTCTCTCTGTCTTCGCCTTGTCTTCTCTCTCTCTCCCTAACGTTTTGAAATAAGGAATAAAGAGAGATAAGATCTGATATATTAATTTTCAGAAATTGCAATGTTGATCCCCAAATTGTAAATTATCATTTTTAAACTATATATTTCAAAAGACTAATTTAATTTATTTTTCTAATTGGCTAGACGAGGCGTAGGAGATTTAAAGGATTTAAGTCGTTTCCCGCTCAACTTTGCACTCGTCAGATTTAAGGTAGACTCGCCCCCATTAATTGATTTATATTATAATTGCATGTGTTATGTGGATTTGTGTGATTTTATGCTTAATTGCATGAGAAAAGAATATCTCTTTTGAGATAAATAATTTATGTTATGCTGGGCATAACTTATCTGCTAGCCAAGAAAAGAAAAGAATGTGTTCATTTGCGTTCACTAAGTGATGCCTATGAATAAGAAAAGAATGTCACTACATTATTTGCATGATTACGTGTTCAATTATCTTGTAGATTAATTACTGGCGATGAGTCTACTGAGTATTTCATTTTTGAAATGCTCAACCCGTTATTTTAACATTTTTTGCAGATTTCGGAGACGGTGGCGAATGATGGGCAATGACGGCAAAATTACAAATTGATATTTCTAAAAGTCATGAGCTTTGAAATAATTATTTCATTTTATCAAGAATTGTCATTTTTATAAATTTGTACGAATTTACTTATTCCGTTTGAATTATCGCTAAACTTTTATTCAATAAATGCGATATTCAATATTTAATCATTTTCCGCAACAAAAGTTTTATTCAAGAATTTAGAAAAATGACGTTCCCGGCTCCTCGGAACTCGGGGCGTTACAGTGAGTATGCCGGAGTGTGTGAAATGTGTGCGTGTGAGGGTGTGGTTGTGTGCGTTCGGACCAGTGTGCGTCTGCATGTGTGTGTTGGGTCGGGGAAAAAGGTGCTACCATGGGTGACGGTGGCGGCCGGTGGTGCGCCTGCTATCTGGCCGGTGGTGTGCCGGCGAGAAATCGAGAGAGAGGGGGAAGTCGAGAGAGGGACGGAGAGACGAGGGAGAGACAGAGAGCGCTGAGGGTGAGAGATTTTCAAGTGAGAGAAAAGGGAGGGTTTAGGTTTAGGTTTAAATCTTTGAAAATTTGCAAATTAGTCCCCCATTTCTCTCCATGTGCATAGTTAAGTCCATAAGTTCCAATTTTATTCTTCAATTGCCACTAAACTTTCCCCCAACTTTCCATTTAACACAATAAAATAAAATAAATAGCATGGTTAGGAAATAAAACAATTAATCACATAAAATTGCACGTAAACTATTAAAATAACAATTTATAAACTTTTAATTGGTACATTGATCGAGACGGCATCCAAGTCCTTCCACTGCAAAATAATTCAAATTATCGACATTAAAAATATCATTAAATTTAAAATTTATAATAGCATTAACATAATTATTACGTGAAATTTAAAATTGCACGTAAAAATAAAAAGCGGTCTTACACCATTGATGTAGCGACCAAGAATTTTCACATATTTAAATAATTATTTTTAAACTATGAAACCGTGTCGCTGCGATCTCATCCATTTTTAAGTTAACATCGTGACGTATTCGTCTAACCAAGTCGAGATATGTCAAGTCCATTCAATTTTAAATAAATTCCGAATTTCTAAAATTTTATTATTTTATTTCTTTATTTAAATTAATATTTTCAAAATCGTTTTAAATTTCAATTTACGTCCAGCCCATGTTATCAGGTTCATTTTCCGACCCAGTTGAATTCGCGTACGATTTTCCTCGAATTACGTACATTGCTTGTCAAGATTTTCACACTACCAACTTCCACCTATCACATCAATCCCATACCATACCACACCCTGCCTCTACAATCACCACCCATTTCGAACCCACCACCAACCACACGCCTCCACTGCCCTCTCCAATCCCCATCAATAAGCCAAAATCCAACCCCAAACCAAGAAATAGACGAAGCCCAGAACCTTACCTCGACCTCGAACCATCTGTAGTCGAATTTCCGCCGGAACAAGCTCCAAATCGCCCCACCTTTAGCCTTAGTTTTACCTCGTATCAGCACCCAAACCTTGCTTCTTTCCCACCATCTCCTCCCCCTCATCGCCGCCACACGACGGCGGTGGTACCGCCGTGGAATCGCGGGCGATTGGCGTCGGCATTGCACCACCGGTTTCACCTCCACCGCGCCTTCTCTCTCCCTCCCTTCTCTGATCGTGAAATGGGTTAGGGAGGATATGATTTTGATTTTCATATTTTGATTTTCAGCATTTGCAGCTTTAGTACCCTAGTTCCAAAGTTACAAAATTCAGTACCTATAGTTTTAAAGCTATTCATTCCGGTCCTTAAGTTTTTAAACGATTTTTAATCAGCCCTTCATTTTTAAAATCACTTATCTCAATCCCCACAATTTAATATCCATTTTGAGTTTCAACCCAAAGTTTTGAAAAGTATTCATTTTAGTCCCTCAACTTTCAAATTATTCATTTTAGTCCCTCAACTTTCAAATTATTCATTTTAGTCCCCCCACTTTCAAATCATCAATTTCAGTCCCTAAATTGTAATTTATCATTTTAAACTATAAATTTCAAAAGAATAACTTAATTTAATTTTCTAATTGGCTAGACGAGGCGTACGGAGAATTAAAGGATTGAAGTTATTTCCCGCTCGACTTTGCACTCGTTGAAATTAAGGTAGAATCGCCCCTATTAATTGATTTAAATTATGATTGCATGTGAATGTGTATGTTATGTGACTTATGTGAAAGTCATTTTTATGAAAAGAAACGAGAATATATTTTTTCAAAAATATTTATGTTGTTATGCTTGTAATAACTTATATGTTTTTATGCATGAGAAAGAAAGAAGAGAATATCTTGCAAGATAAATGATGATGTTATGTATAACTTATGTGCCACATGTGCACGAGAAGAAAGAGAAACCCATACCCTATGATTTTAAAGAGCCTTTGATTTTTCAAAGAGAAGCCATGTGCTTTAATACACGAGAAGAGCAACTCACACCCTATGATTTCTAAAGAGCCTGCATTTATGTGTTCAATTATAATGTGGATTAATTAATTGGCGATGAGTGTACTGATTATTTTTGTGAAATGCTCATGTCTATTTTTAACAACATTTGCAGATTTCGGAGAGGGTGACAAGTGATGGATGATTGTGGCAATAGTCGCTAAATGGTTGAAATCTTATTTTAATAATCCGTATTTCCAAATATTGGGTAATTTTGAAAATTTCAATTATTTGAGAAATTATGACATTGTCAATTTTTTTACAATATTAATGGCTCAATTTATTATTTCGAATTGTTTCATAAAGGTTTTAAACTTTATCGACCATTACAGTTTATTTAATGTTGCCAAAAATGAATTTCAATTATTTCTTCCGCTAAAATGTTATTTTAAAAGTTAGATCAGACGATGACGTGGTGAATCGGGTATTTAGAAATCGGGACGCTACAATTGATATTGCTTTAGAAATTACCGCATCTTGATCAGTAATAATGATTTTAGGGGGTTGATGATTCATTGCTTACAAGAATTTTGAAAACAACCAAACGAATGACTATAGCGACCCAGAATTTTTACTCAATTTTATAATTATTTTAATATTTAGAAAATTGTGTCGCTACTATTTCACTCATTGTTTTGAAATTAACGCCGCGACGGATTCGTCTAGCCAAGTCAAGAAATATCGAATTTGTTCGATTTTAAATTAAAATCCGAATTGCTAAAATTATGTTATATTAATTATTTATTCAAAGTATTATTTTCAAAATCATTTTTTAATTCCAAATTTATTAAAATATCTCAATTTTCCTTATTCAAATTATTTCAAGTCAAAATACGTAATTAAATTTTTATCTCAAAATTTATTTATTCTCAAATGTATTTTCAGTCCAAAATTATATCAGTTTTAAATACGTTTTCAAATCAAAGTTAGTCCAATATTTATCATAATCAAAATTTTACATAACTAATTCTACACCAATTTTCCATCTACAAATCATCATTTTGTCTAAACACTTTACACCATTTTCTATTTCATATTCTACCTAATTCTACACTATCCTATTCTATAATACCTAATCAATACATATATTTCTCCTATCCCCATCACAACCCACGATTTCCCCAAACCATCTTCCACCAATCCATTTCTTTTCTATTTCTTTTTCTACTTTTGCACCTAATATTCTCCAACATCAATTAGCATTTCTTTACACCTCATTTCCACCCCTCCAATTATGATGTTTTCCACCCTCTCACATCACCTAACTCTCCACTATCTTTCTTAATTGGCTAATAAAACACAATATATTCACCTCCATATACAGCTATCAACTTAGCACTAATCACAATCACCACCGAGCATCACCAAATTCATACAAACACCACCATAGAACCATTTCAGAATCAGCAATCATCACCTCAACCAACACTGCCTCTGCCATTTCCAATTCAATCCATCTCCAGCTCCAACTACCATATCACAAATATATTCCCAGCAACCTCGTTTATTCTCATCACCAGCCACGGTACATACCTCCATATTCAATCACATTATCACTGCCAAACCAGTTCAATGTCATGGCTTCACAGCCATCTCTGTTTCCGATCGAATCAATTTCACAACCATTGTCCTAATGCGAGAATTCAACCACAATATATTTCAATCCAAATCAAATTTTACAACTAAACTTCAATATCCAATCTGCAAATCAAGCCAGCCTCTTCTCAGATTCCTCCATTTCAGCTACCAATACCATCACTGCCGAATCACCAAACATTGCAGCCATCACCAAATTCATCATCATCAATCAGCACCACCATTCACACCAACAGAACCACCATTTTCAACCCATTTCCACCCACGAACCAACATCAATCCATTTCCACCACTCCGCCTCCTTCCAGGATCGATCACACAATAGCCACCATCACAGTTCACTACCCTCACTCACCATCATCAGATTTTCATCCTCTGCTACAATCACCATAACCACCTACTGCAACCAACCTCCATCAAACACCCCGGCCAAACCACCACGCAGCCAACTCCAAGTTCAGCTCAAACTCAAAATAATAACTCAAATAAAACCCAAAAATCAGAAATAGATCTATTACCTACCTCAACCGCCGTCCTCTTCGCCGGAAAACCATAACTTCCAGTTTTGATTTACTTTCGGTCTCGCACCTAAAACTCACACCCAAATCGTGACCTTCAAGCCTCGGTCTAGCCACTCACCGCACCTGAGCCGGCAGTACCTCCGCCGGATTTCCCCAGCTCTCGCCCTTCCCTGTCGCCGATCGCCGACCTCTCTCCTTTCGCTCTCTGTCTGTATTGTATCGAAAGAGAGAGTATGGATTGTGATAGAGAGAGAGTAAAGCTGAGATATATATTTAATTTTCGGAAATTGCTTTTTGGTCCTTGAAGTTTTAAAGATTTCAAATCAGCCCCTCAAGTTTTGAAATGTTTTAATCCAGCCCTTTTAGCTTCAAACTTATCATTTCAGTCCCTGCTGATTTTATTAATTTGATTTTAAGCTCAACTTTCAAAAGTATTCATTTTAATCTCTCAACTTTCAAAATATCTATTTTAGTCCCTCAACTATCAAAAGTATTCATTTTAATCCCTCAACTTTCAAAATATCAATTTTAGTCCTCAAATTATAATTTATCATTTTGAGCTATATATTCGATAGACTAAAGTGACTTATTGGCTAAGACGAAGCGTACGGAGAATTTAAAGAAATTGAAGTCATTCCCGCTCAACTTTGCACTCGTCGGAATTGAGGTAGACTCTCACTTATTAATTGATTTAAATTATGATTTCATATAAATGTCATGTGACTTGTGAAGAGTTATTTTTATGAAAGGAAATGAAAATGTATTTTCATGGAAAGAACAATGTGTAGACTCGCACTTATTAATTGATTTAAATTATGATTTCATATGAATGTCATGTGACTTGTGAAAGTCAATTTTTAAGAAAAACAAGTATGTTTTTATGAAAGGTAAATATACCTTATGTTTTTATGAAAAGTAAGTATACCCTATGTTTTTACGATAATGTTTTATATGTTTTGGATCATTGCTATGCACATAAGAATTCTTACCACCTAAGTTCGGTAGAATTCTGTGTCTCCATAAGTTTATGAGGATTTACCACCTAAGTTCGGTAAAATTCCTGCCTTTCCATATGTTTATGAGGATTTACCACCTAAGTTCGGTAAAATTCCTGTCGCATATGTTTATGAGGATTTCGATCCTATCTTATGTTATGATGGAAATGATCCCTATGAATTTCATGAATTATGTTTTGGTATACTTACTGTTATTATGATCTTACTGTTATTATGATTTTACTGCATAAGAATTCTTGCCACCTAAGTTCGGTAAAGTTCTTGTGTCTATTTATGTTTATGAGGATTTCAATCCTATCTTATGTTATGCTTTCAAAAGAAATTATGCTTGGCATAATTAAAATGTTTTATAAGTATATGGTTTTCAAAGAACTGTTTTCAAAGAGATGTTTTCAAAGAGCATATGATTTGCAAAATATGTCCCGTGCTGTAATGCACAATATGAGTTTTATCAAGAGCAGTTTTATAAAGAAGCTCTATCAATGCCCGTTTTATAAAGAGCCGGGATTTATGTGTTTAATCATCTTATAAATTAAATTAATTTGCGATGAGTCTACTGAGTATTTCCCCCATGAAATACTCACCCTACTTTTTAACAGTTTTGCAGATTTCGGAGACGGTGGCGAGCGATGAATGATGGTGGCAATAATCGTTGAACGGTTGAAAGTTTGACGTTAATGATTTCCGTATTTTCCAAATAATCGAATAATTTAGAGAAGTTCATTTATTTGAGAAATTATGATATTGGCAATTTCTTTACAATATTAATGGTTCGATTTACTATTTCAAATGGTTTCATAAATGTTTTCAATTTTAGCGGCCATTACAGTTTATTTAATGTTGCCAAAAATGAATTTCAATTATTTCTTCCGCAAAAATATTATTCGAAAAAATTTAGACAGAAAATGACGTAGTGAATCGGGTATACGGAACTCGGGGCGCTACAAGTTGGTATCAGAGCTAGTCTGCGTTTCTGTAGACTGGAAAAAATTTTCAAAAAGAATTTTCAAGAAATATTTTCCATTATAAAATTTTATTGATGAAGATTGCCACTGCCATCATTTCGCTCCACCAACTCCGAGGTAAAGAAGTTTATAATGTTTAAAGTTATTTCAGTATTTCGAATACTCATTTTATTGATTTATGAGAAAGAATGAAGAGTATTTCGGATACTTATGATTTATGAGAAATAAGAATGTATTTCTTCGAAAATAATGATGTTGTTATGCTTTGTCATAACTTATATGCTTTAATGTATGATTATGAGAAATTTTTTAAGAAAGAAAACGAGTGTTGAGCATAATGGGAACAATATGATTTTATTGAAAATTAAGTAATGGATATTATGTTGAGTAAATGAATTATGCCTCTATGTTGAAGAGAAATTTATTATGAAGTTTGGCTTTGTGAATAAATTTTGGGAATATGATTTATGGCATATATTTATAATTATGAGTAGTCTTTTGAGCCAATTAAGGTATGGAAGGAAGTGATATTGTGATATTGAAAAATATGATTTGAAATTGTTATGTTGAGGAATTATGAATTGAATTATGAGATATTTTGATGATATTGAAGTGTTGGAATCATTTTCAATATTTTTAGATCGTTGTGATCAAATGTGGAGTTATATGTTATTGTTAGTTATGAAGTATACTTATGGTTTGGGATAAGTTCAAATTATAAGGGAGACTCTGTCCAGAATTTTATCATTTGGAATTAAGAGCATAGTATGGTATGCAATCACTAAGAGAATTGAGTTTAGAATTGCAAGTTCATAAGCAAGATTGAGTAAATGATAAGTTATATTTTGAAAGACGAGTGAAGACAAGTATAAGGGCATTATTGGGAAGAATCTTAATTATTCTTGGGAATGGATTGATCATTTGTAAGGAATGATCACTTGAATTGGAGAGTATTATAAGGATATGAATTTTGAGGAAAATAGGGATAAGATTTTACAGTGATGACTTATTTTGGAATGGTGTTCAGAAGAGGGACCACGGTAGAATCCAAGATTTTTTTAATCTGAGAAATTGATACATAATATTGAGTTTGATGATCTTATTTTGATGGTTTATTGCATTATGGTGAAATATTATCTACGATTGAGAATTTTCATTTTTAGTCATAATATATGGGTTTATTTAAAGATTTAGTGATGCAGTTCGATTAATTATTATTGGTTGTACTTTTGAAGTGAGTAAATATTTGGGCTACAATAATGGAAAATCTGAGATGATCAGTTGTGTGATTTTTAATTATGGGATTGTATCTTTGGGTTAAGCAAATTTGATGAGGAATCCTATATGATTTACAGAAGTCTTATTTAATGGTGATAAGATTAATCAGAGTATTGTTCATAAAGTGTGATATGAATTGAAGTTTGGGAGAATAGAAAATTTTAATTTTGAATTTCAGATTTGGGAAATTAGTGAAGTTTCTTAAGTTTGAGAATAACATATTTGATCCTTGTGATGCTGTTTTAAGTTAGTATCTTAGCTCTCAGCTAGAATGAGTATTTGATACCGAGTACTTGATGTATGATTTAAAGTATAATGAAAAGTGGGAACAAGAGTTAATGCGCTGTTATTTTTCTCGACAAAAGAAAATTTGATGATAAGATTGGAGATATGGAATATTTTATTGGATTTTGGTACTGATATTTTTGGTACAATAATCAAGGTATAGTGAGATGATACGGGAATACGTGAAAGAGAAATAAGGACCGTATTGAATCAGAATTCATAAGTATGTATAAGTGAAAAAAATACTTTGCAGGAAATGTGGTGACATTTAAGTAAAGAATCTTAGTTATTTGGAAGATATTTGTTTACTGAATTTTTGGGTTACAAATATTGGAAAGATAAGTTGATGATATTATGTTGATATGTTGGGGTATATTACGTAGAAAGAATATTCAGGTAATTCTTGGATTATTTTTTTTTTGAATATTCGATGATAAGAAGAAAAAAAAAAAAAAAAAAAAATTATTATGATATGATATGTCAGTAAAGATTTGTGGAAATTTTAGAGATATATACGAATATCTGAGGTCACATGATACGATGATAAGTGACATGTTACATGAATACTACAAGATATGATGAAATTTTTACATACGATTGGGAATTTTTTTGATTATTTTGGGAATATTCGATGATAAGAAGTTTAGAGATGATAAATTATTATGGTTTGATATATCAGTAAAGATTTATGGAAACTTGAAGAGATTTTTTTATGGAATTACAGAAATTAGTAAAAAGACATGATGTTGTTTGGGATTTGTGAGATAATGATGATGGACGTAAGGTTATTTGAATATAAAAGTACAATAGAAATTGTAAGGAATGATATGATGATGATAATTGAAGGTGATAATGTATTGAGATTATGAAATAAGTTGATCATCTATGAATAAGTTATGTTGTTTTGGGTTCATAAAAATGGAATTCAAAGAATAGTGAACTTTCAGTCACTTACGATTCAGAAGAATTTTGAGTAAACACATATGTCTATAGAAAAGTCCAGTTGGTTAAATATGGTTGGGTTAAATATGGTAGCGATGATGCTACATAAGAGAAGAAGAAGATGAGATTCTGATTGAGTATTCAGAAATTTTAAGATTAAGTAAGTTTAATTTCGAGGACGAAATTATTTTAAGGAGGTAAGATTATAGCGACCCAGAATTTTTACTCAATTTTATAATTATTTTAATATTTAGAAAATTGTGTCGCTACTATTTCACTCATTGTTTTGAAATTAACGCCGCGACGGATTCGTCTAGCCAAGTCAAGAAATATCGAATTTGTTCGATTTTAAATTAAAATCCGAATTGCTAAAATTATGTTATATTAATTATTTATTCAAAGTATTATTTTCAAAATCATTTTTTAATTCCAAATTTATTAAAATATCTCAATTTTCCTTATTCAAATTATTTCAAGTCAAAATACGTAATTAAATTTTTATCTCAAAATTTATTTATTCTCAAATGTATTTTCAGTCCAAAATTATATCAGTTTTAAATACGTTTTCAAATCAAAGTTAGTCCAATATTTATCATAATCAAAATTTTACATAACTAATTCTACACCAATTTTCCATCTACAAATCATCATTTTGTCTAAACACTTTACACCATTTTCTATTTCATATTCTACCTAATTCTACACTATCCTATTCTATAATACCTAATCAATACATATATTTCTCCTATCCCCATCACAACCCACGATTTCCCCAAACCATCTTCCACCAATCCATTTCTTTTCTATTTCTTTTTCTACTTTTGCACCTAATATTCTCCAACATCAATTAGCATTTCTTTACACCTCATTTCCACCCCTCCAATTATGATGTTTTCCACCCTCTCACATCACCTAACTCTCCACTATCTTTCTTAATTGGCTAATAAAACACAATATATTCACCTCCATATACAGCTATCAACTTAGCACTCATCACAATCACCACCGAGCATCACCAAATTCATACAAACACCACCATAGAACCATTTCAGAATCAGCAATCATCACCTCAACCAACACTGCCTCTGCCATTTCCAATTCAATCCATCTCCAGCTCCAACTACCATATCACAAATATATTCCCAGAAACCTCGTTTATTCTCATCACCAGCCACGGTACATACCTCCATATTCAATCACATTATCACTGCCAAACCAGTTCAATGTCATGGCTTCACAGCCATCTCTGTTGCCGATCGAATCAATTTCACAACCATTGTCCTAATGCGAGAATTCAACCACAATATATTTCAATCCAAATCAAATTTTACAACTAAACTTCAATATCCAATCTGCAAATCAAGCCAGCCTCTTCTCAGATTCCTCCATTTCAGCTACCAATACCATCACTGCCGAATCACCAAACATTGCAGCCATCACCAAATTCATCATCATCAATCAACACCACCATTCACACCAACAGAACCACCATTTTCAACCCATTTCCACCCACGAACCAACATCAATCCATTTCCACCACTCTGCCTCCTTCCAGGATCGATCACACAATAGCCACCATCACAGTTCACTACCCTCACTCACCATCATCAGATTTTCATCCTCTGCTACAATCACCATAACCACCTACTGCAACCAACCTCCATCAAACACCCCTGCCAAACCACCACGCAGCCAACTCCAAGTTCAGCTCAAACTCAAAATAATAACTCAAATAAAACCCAAAAATCAGAAATAGATCTATTACCTACCTCGACCGCCGTCCTCTTCGCCGGAAAACCATAACTTCCAGTCTTGATTTACTTTCGGTCTCGCACCTAAAACTCACACCCAAATCGTGACCTTCAAACCTCGGTCTAGCCACTCACCGCACCTGAGCCGGCAGTACCTCCGCCGGATTTCCCCAGCTCTCGCCCTTCCCTGTCGCCGATCGCCGACCTCTCTCCTTTCGCTCTCTGTCTGTATTGTATCGAAAGAGAGAGTATGGATTGTGATAGAGAGAGAGTAAAGCTGAGATATATATTTAATTTTCGGAAATTGCTTTTTGGTCCTTGAAGTTTTAAAGATTTCAAATCAGCCCCTCAAGTTTTGAAATGTTTTAATCCAGCCCTTTTAGCTTCAAACTTATCATTTCAGTCCCTGCTGATTTTATTAATTTGATTTTAAGCTCAACTTTCAAAAGTATTCATTTTAATCTCTCAACTTTAAAAATATCTATTTTAGTCCCTCAACTATCAAAAGTATTCATTTTAATCCCTCAACTTTCAAAATATCAATTTTAGTCCTCAAATTATAATTTATCATTTTGAGCTATATATTCGATAGACTAAAGTGACTTATTGGCTAAGACGAAGCGTACGGAGAATTTAAAGAAATTGAAGTCATTCCCGCTCAACTTTGCACTCGTCGGAATTGAGGTAGACTCTCACTTATTAATTGATTTAAATTATGATTTCATATAAATGTCATGTGACTTGTGAAGAGTTATTTTTATGAAAGGAAATGAAAATGTATTTTCATGGAAAGAACAATGTGTAGACTCGCACTTATTAATTGATTTAAATTATGATTTCATATGAATGTCATGTGACTTGTGAAAGTCAATTTTTAAGAAAAACAAGTATGTTTTTATGAAAGGTAAATATACCTTATGTTTTTATGAAAAGTAAGTATACCCTATGTTTTTACGATAATGTTTTATATGTTTTGGATCATTGCTATGCACATAAGAATTCTTACCACCTAAGTTCGGTAGAATTCTGTGTCTCCATAAGTTTATGAGGATTTACCACCTAAGTTCGGTAAAATTCCTGCCTTTCCATATGTTTATGAGGATTTACCACCTAAGTTCGGTAAAATTCCTGTCGCATATGTTTATGAGGATTTCGATCCTATCTTATGTTATGATGGAAATGATCCCTATGAATTTCATGAATTATGTTTTGGTATACTTACTGTTATTATGATCTTACTGTTATTATGATTTTACTGCATAAGAATTCTTGCCACCTAAGTTCGGTAAAGTTCTTGTGTCTATTTATGTTTATGAGGATTTCAATCTTATCTTATGTTATGCTTTCAAAAGAAATTATGCTTGGCATGATTAAAATGTTTTATAAGTATATGGTTTTCAAAGAACTGTTTTCAAAGAGATGTTTTCAAAGAGCATATGATTTGCAAAATATGTCCCGTGCTGTAATGCACAATATGAGTTTTATCAAGAGCAGTTTTATAAAGAAGCTCTATCAATGCCCGTTTTATAAAGAGCCGGGATTTATGTGTTTAATCATCTTATAAATTAAATTAATTTGCGATGAGTCTACTGAGTATTTCCCCCATGAAATACTCACCCTACTTTTTAACAGTTTTGCAGATTTCGGAGACGGTGGCGAGCGATGAATGATGGTGGCAATAATCGTTGAACGGTTGAAAGTTTGACGTTAATGATTTCCCTATTTTCCAAATAATCGAATAATTTAGAGAAGTTCATTTATTTGATATTGGCAATTTCTTTACAATATTAATGGTTCGATTTACTATTTCAAATGGTTTCATAAATGTTTTCAATTTTAGCGGCCATTACAGTTTATTTAATGTTGCCAAAAATGAATTTCAATTATTTCTTCCGCAAAAATATTATTCGAAAAAATTTAGACAGAAAATGACGTAGTGAATCGGGTATACGGAACTCGGGGCGCTACATGACTCTGCAGTTTCATCACTGAGTAAACCAGATGCAAAGAGTATGGTCTGGCCATGGTGGTTTACCCTGACAAACGGGGCGAAGATCATAGATTATTTGTTAGTATTGTATGTAATGTCAAATACAATTTCTCTTTTTCGAATGTGAAATACTCGACCAGTGTTTCTGCATCATGACCCCTATGTTCTTCTTGAATATTTCTTTTGTGGTTTTTAATCTCTCTCAACAAATCCAAGAGATGATGGACCACCTGAATCAATCTTCAGGATTCGCACCTGTTGACATGTAGGTATATTTGCTTCGGCCAATTGTTGCGTAAGTGCTTTCTTTGTCGTCTGAACATTGCGATGTGACCGGAGCAAGTGAACTCTACTAGGAGTAGTCAGCCCATGATCGTGTTCTGGTATAAATATGTTCACAATCTAGAGATTTTCGGTTTGCAACTTTACAACGGATAATCGGGCATTGCAAACAACACGAGTTTGTCCACGTTTTCGTTCTCCAATCCGTGGCACAACATCCTTATATTTTTTGTGCCAACTGTCATCCGTTTTCCCTTCCTTCAAACAGACAAATAGCTTCCAATAGGTTTCGCTTGTTTCTTTCTTTTTCTTGCTATTTGCAATTCGTGCACTAAATCCAGCTTTACGAGCGTATTGATTATAGAACTTGTATGCATCTTCATGAGACTCAAACTCTTGACCAATGCACATTTGAGGAATATAAGCTTCTATTTCACTTTCACTTGGTGCCTCAGAATGTACCTCATTGTGTGCATCCATCTAGCCTAAAATTCATGAAACAAAATTTAAATCTTCCAATGAATAAATTAAAGCACATTACTGAAATGATATGAAACCACTTAGTCTAGAAACCAAAAAATAAAATTAATCCTTCCCAACTTCTACTTGAGAACAAGGCCAAAATTAGGGCAGAATCACAAGTATTAAATTAGGGGAAAAAATAATGGATAAATTACAAATGAGCACTACAACAACAAAAAAAGTTGAACGAAGATTAACAATCTCACATTTACCGTAGACGACAGAGGCTAAAAATTAGCTAGGACGGACAGAGGAGATGAGAGAGTTCTCGGGGGAGGAAATGTCGGCTAAGATGAGAGAGAAGAATGATGGTTAATTGAGTTGAAGTTTAATGAGTCAAAGATTGGAATAAATTTTAAGAAAGTGGGCCATGTTTTTGAAATTACACTTGCCAAGTAGGATGTGGGTAATATTTAAACCTGCCCCCGGGGCAGGTGATCATCACTGTCAATTAATGTAACAATATTTATTAAAATTAATGATTATTTTTTTAGAAAAACACTTGAAATTAATAATTAATGCTTAAACAATCAAATTATACAAAAAAAGTCTATCCTACACCTCTTTTTGCGAAGAATATGATGAAGAACAATATATGAAAATAAAAGCGTCGATCATAAGGAGAATATGTAAGTTGAGTTTTGCACATGTATTGTATGAGTCTAATTTTGTAGTTTAAAAGTCTTTTTAAAAAAGTAAATTTCATTTATTGAACGTTAATTCTAAAAATGGAGTTGATATGTTCACACTAAATCTCTAAAACATTTAATTCATTGTCTGTTTTTCCGTAAAGATGATAAAACAATTCAACGGTTTACAATTTTATTAAAATATTAAAAAAAATACTTTAGCAATTATTATTTTACATGTGTCATTAATTGTATTGACAACCATATTATGTTATTAATAATATCAAAATGTTGTTGTTATTATTATTATTATTATTATTATTATTTTGAAATCGAAAAATATGTAATATGAGTGTCAAATTAAAGATCACAGTGAGAAGTTTAATGCAAGCTAACAAGTAAGAACAAATTGTAAATATATTGTCCATAAGATTATATAAAAATTTAAAGGAAAATTTATATTTTATATTTTATATTTTTCCTCAATATCTAATTCATTTTAAATTATATCATTTAAGTCCTATAATGTTATCTATAATTAGTTAACTAAATTCATTTTAGTTATAGATAATTAATTTCTGTTCTAATTTTTTCTCATCAAATTAAAATAAATAATAACTATACGAATTTTTAAGGAAAATTCAATTAAGTTGGATTAATTTTACAACCTTAAGATTTCTACAATTCATTCATCATTTTCACATTATTTTTATTTATTTACTGATTTTGTTAATTTTTTTTAATTTTAATTATAATTTTAAATAACTAAAATATGCAAAAATATATTACAAATTTTAATAATTAGTTCATATAATTTCTATTAAACAATTGATCAATCAGTAATTTTTACTAAAATAATAATGTAACAATATGAATAAAGAAATTGTTAGTATAAAGAAAGAAGAATCAATTAATGTAAAAATAATTATTAAAATTAATTATTATTTTTTTTAGAAAAAACACTTGAAATTAATAATTAATGCTTAAAAAATTAAATTATATCAAAAAAGTCTATCATACACTTCTTTTTGGGAAGAATATGATGAAGAACAATATATGAAAAGAAAAACGTCGATCTTGAGGAGAATATGTAAGTTGAGTTTTGCATATGTATTGTGTGAGCCTAATTTTGTAATTCAAAGGTTTTTTAAAAAAGGAAAATTTCATTTATTGAACGTTAATTCCAAAAATGGAGTTGATATGTTCACGGTACAATCTTTAACAAACTTAATTCATGACTTATTTTCCCGCAAAGATGATAAACAATTCAACGGTTTACAATTTTATTAAATATTAAAAAAATAATTATATGCCGTAAAATATTGTGAAACTTTATTTCTTAATTTTATTAACATATATAGACCAAAAGACCCACTACATATCTTTTATTTACATTTTCATTAATAATTTTTTTATTGACATATAATTAAATATGCATTTAATTATGTTCAATTAAATGCATCGCACTTAAAAATTATTAATCATGCGAAAGATCTCTTGAGTTGAATTCCACATTCATGCACCACAAATCTTGAAGTAGATTTTTACTTTTGTGCATCGTCAATATTACTTAATTTGTTACATTTATTTATATATAGGACTGCATATATTTAATTTGTTGCAATTAATTTATTTTATATAAATTATAATATTTTGAGGGTCATTATTCTATTCACGTTAGTAAAAAATATTTGGACGAAATTTTTTATTTATTCTATACAACATATATTTAAAAATTTGCATTATTTAATTTAAATTTGAGCAATTGTTTAAATATGTTTTGTGTTTTCTATAGCAACTTTCGTATATCATATGAGTGTGAACAACTACAAACTGTACAAACAATATATTATTTAAAAATGTTTTTTAAAATTGATGATAATTGTAATTTATTTCTATTTTGAACATTCATTGATAGTCTGTATCATTAATCAAAGCAAATTATGTGTACAATTTTTTTTTTCCTATTTTGTAATGATATTTACAATAAAATCATTTCATATTATTCTTCCATGCAACGCACGAGTGTGACACTACTTACTTTTACAACACTTAATTTTATTAGACAACTAATTATTATTTTATATGCAATATATAATATATTCAACAAAAAAAATAAAATAAAATAAATAAAACGCACGAGCCAACGAGTTAAAGCTCGACCCGGACCAAGAGCTCGTATGCCAAGCCCAGCTCGACCCGTGTCAAACGAGACAAGCATCACGAGCTCGAGGCCAGAGTATACACCCCCACCCTCCAATCAGCAATTACATATTCTAACCCCAACCCATCCCATCCCACGCCATCCTACACTAAACACCCACCTACCATTTATTAATACCTTGCCCTCTCATTCTTTCATCTTAGATCTTTTAAAATCGATATAAAAATTATTTTTTTTGTTAATTTCATATTATTAATTATATGACTTAACGTGAGCTTCAATATGAATATAATATGAATATTTAAATTTTTTTTTTTATTATTTTAAAAATAGACTCGCATCACAAGATCGAGGTCGAGCCGACTCAACTCAGCCCATTGCCACCACTACACTGGACTAAGCTACTAAGTTGTGCAATGAAAGACATCTCTGTTCGCAAAGCAAGTAACATGCATCACTTTGTAAATCTGACATGTAACATATGCCCCAGTTGGATAACATTTATGAAGGGAGTAAACTCTTCAGTAGGGAAAAAAAAATGGCATTCTACGAGCTGTTCCATATAAATTAGCAATAGATCAACAATGACTATTTTGTCCGTTCATAACATTAAACATATGCCACAGTCGGATAAAACAGAATGACGGGAGTTAACTCTTATGAAAAAGATGAATTCTAGTTCTAGGAATTCCATCTCAACTGAACTCGTATCTGCAATAAGATATTCAACGGATCAACGATTTTATATCTACAAAATACTAGCATATGCAACACTCAGATAACAGGAATATACACAGAATCCGTTGACAAATGTCAACTGTATTCTACGCATAAACAACACAATTAAGTTCTTCACTGTTTTCAGAATCAAAGCATTTACACCACAGTACAGGCATTAGTTACGAGTTCTACATGTCGATGTTGTTAGTTCATTAACACAAGTCTTCCATCTCAGCAACCGAGAGCCCAATTTTAGTTATTTCTTTAACACAAGTCTTCCATCTAAGCAACCGGGATCCCCAAATTTAGTCATTGGCACGGTAGAAACGCAGCAATTTGAGTGAAACTACATTATCCTGGAAATAAGCAAGTGAATGAAAATTAGTAACATCAATGAAGATTTTTTACCCACATAGAACATCTGATAAATACTTTTCCCCAAACAGAGGAGAGAAAAATAAAATAAAATAAAATAATCGCCGTAACTATCTTCTTGGAATAAAGTTGATATAAAATTAGGTCAGCTTTACCTGACTTATATCCTCAAACTGAGGAAAATCAAAGCCAATCGAGCAGTTCTGCAATGCCTCGGGATGTTTCATCCATGCTTTATGGGCATCACTTAGTTTGATCTTATACTTAAACATCTGAAATGAAAGAGGAGCATTTAGCATAAAATGGCATCAAATCCTTAGAACTAAGAAGACTAACTTCTTTGTACCAGGTGCACAACTCCTAACCCTTCTCTCCCCAACTTTTCAGAAAGCAGATAAAATTATAAGATCAATAATCCAAGAGAAAAGACTGATATTGACAAGAGGGTAATAGTTCCATTCAACTAACAGCAAAGAAATGAAGGTTTGGATGAGAAAATCAAACAGCTGCTATAATTACAAACCTCAGAAAGTGGTATAGTTGGTTTCTCCCGCTCCTCCCCATTTATGTTTATACCAGTGCCCTGGCATTCTGGGCAGAACACAGAGTAGATTTGCTTGCTCGTGGCTTTTCTTTCATCTTTCTTCTTTTTTTTACCATCCTTGCCTCTAACCTCTCTCCAGGATTTTCTTTTCGCTTTAGGTGCAACTGACTGATTTACATAAATTTCACTCTCACACAGAAGCATCCAGTGAATAAGGCAGGATATATGGAACACGTGAAAAGCCTACATAAACACAATTATACGAGCTTATATACATAATTGCACAGGACAGATATTTAATATCAGAATCTTCATTCTGAAAGATGACATAAATCTGTAGTAAGTGCTAGGGAGTTGTACCCCAGTCAAATTTCTACTGCTGCAAACAAGTCTTCCAGTTTTCCTGTTCAAGAGTGCAGCCACATCTTTACTCGGCAGCATCTTCTGTTGGCAGATATCGCATAACCTCTCAGAAGCAACGTTATGCTGTCTTCTCAACTCTTTCCTCATGGTTTTGCTTACGACAATTCTTGATTGCACCAGCTGATCATCATTCCCAGCTAAAAGTAATTTTGAGTTCGGATTATTTGAAGATTGAGACTCTTCTCCAGAAGAGTCATTTTGGTTACTTAAAGCCTCAATGACATCCTCAGGATCAGAAAATGACTTCTGCTTCTTGCTCCTAGAATTGCCACTGTCCTCGGCTTCTGAGTGAATATTAGGGGGAAGCAAATATCTAAAGTCACCAAGTAAAGCCTTTCGACCTAAATTGTAATTATAAGCAAAGGAAACAACAGCAAAGTCATGCTCTGAAACCAATTCAGCATCCTCATTGGTAGAATCCTTATTCACCAACCATTCACACCATATTTTACGAATTTTATTAGAAACCCCATCCTTCTCACTAATCCTAGCAGCAATTCGTCCAATGCCCATTTGCCTCACAACCAAATCACATACCTCTTCTTTCTGCAGCACGCCTGGAATAACCAGATCAGCACCATTTCCATTCAGATGCTGATCGTGGGAGCTGTAATCACAACCCATATCATCCTCAACAACTTGTGAATTATCATTAGTTCCCAGTTTCTCCTCAAAATTAACAATAGCAAGGCTATTTTCATCAACATGATGTGTGTCTAACAGCTTAAATCTCTCAGATGTCAAAACAGGTAAATTCTTGTCTTGTTCCGAGGAATCGTCGTGGAAGAAAAATACCCCATCATTAAATGGCCACGGATTTGGTTTTAACAATGTAATTTTCGCAGCAGCAAGCCTTTCAGAGTGTAGATTACCTTTCAAGTGATCAAATAATATTGAATCGCTATAACACGGTGCAAGACACAAGGTACAGAAAAATAACAGCTTCTTTCCATCTTCCCTGAGCTCCACATACGTGTGCCCCTGTGATCTCACATTCCGCAGAGTCGTCCTCACCAACTGTTCTTTCAAACTAGCAGCATTCACCTTTGGAAACCCTAATTCCCTCCTTCCCGCCATTCAAAGCTATAACTTATCTTATTCTGAACCTAACGACAATCAAATGAAAACCTAGGAGTTCTACACTTCCACAGAGTAATCTTACCTTACTAAGTGTGAGCAAGATTAAGAGCATAAACAACGAAAGCAATTTCATGCAAAATCGGTTAAAACCGTATGAAACCGTAGACATCTCAATCTCAAACTCCATAAATATGCCCAAATCACATTTCAAGGTTCATTTAAAACTAATCGCCCATGTTTCACCTTTTCCCAGGAACTCAATAAGAGGAGGGAATTTCACACTGACTCCCAAATTCAGATTCAACTAACGAAGAAAAAGCCCCCAAATTCTTCGCTAAAATCAAACTGTAAACTCCATTCACCACAAGTTTAACCAAATCAAGAAAAATACAGAAAACTTTAAAAACCCTAACAGAACATTCAGAAAATCCTAAATTTACAACATTGCGTCGTTGTAGGTATTATAAAAGTCTTCACAAACCTTCGAGCTATTCGATTCCCAGCGACGATTCCTCCACCAAATGCACAGAAGTAAATCATAACATAACTTGAATCTTCCATTGACATCATCTCCATTTCCGTCAATGCTCAGAAGGAGAAAAATCCGAGAGGATAACAAACCAACAACAATGAAAAAAATCAATACGCAAGATCAAAATGATAAATACGTACACAGATTTTTGTATGTATATATAGGGAGAAATTGTAGAACGGTAGAGGAGATGAAACAGAAACGATTCTTCTAACAGAAATTTTTGGCGTTCGACTTTCTTCTGATAAAAAAAGAGAGGAAATTGGAAGAAATGTCAATTTTTATGGTGATATTTGCGAAAATGTCCATTTCTCCGAAATTAGACATAAATACCCTTCAAAAATGTTAAGGTATTCTTTTTGTATTTCGATTTTGGATTTTGAGTTTTGAATTTTAAATTTTGATTATTTGTTTTGGGATTACTGAAAACATGTTCTTTTTATGATTTTGGAAAATTATTTTCAAAAATAGAAAACTGAAAAATACGTTCACTCTGTAATTTTTTGATATATTTATTTTGTGATATTTTATATGTAAAAAATGGTCGGTTTGTTGAATTATATTAATTTTAATGTTAATAAATTAGTTAGTTCTCTATGTCAAAAAATTCATCATTAATATTGTTTCAACTAAACAAAAATTTAACCTCATACCAACAAAATTTTAACATGGATCTATATATAATAGCAAAATAATATAAGAACTTCAAGTGAAGGAAGTGTCTCACAGTTACCAAAAAAAATAATAAATAAAAAATTACAAAAAAATAAAATAAAATCATAACATGGATTTATATAATGACAAAATAATATAAGAACTTCAAGTGAAGGAAGTGTCTCACTTTCACCAAAAAAAAAAATAATAATAATAATAATAAATAAAAATTTTAAAAAAATAATAATAATCTTAAAATGGATCTATATACAATAGTAAAATAATATAAGAACTTCAAGTGAATGAAGTGTCTCACTTTTACAAAAAAAAAAAAAAAATATTTACAAATAAAAAAATCTTAACATGAATCTATATATAATGACAAAATAACATAAGAATTTCAAGTGAATGAAGTGTCTCACTTTTACAAAAAAAATAAACATAAAAATAAAAAATAAAAAAAAATTTAACATGGATCTATATATAATGAAAAAATAACAAGAACTTCAAGTGAAGGAAGTGTCTCACATTTAAAAAAAAAAATTAATAATAATAATAATAAATAAATAAATTACGAAAAAAAAATCTTAAGATGGATCTATATATAATGACAAAATAATATAAGAACTTCAAGTGAAGGAAGTGTCTCACATTTACAAAAAAAATAAAAATAAAATAAAATAAAAAAACAAGCGTTTTGGTCGTTTTGGATTTTTTAACACAAAATATCCAAAACGCAATAAACTCGTTTTTAGTTTCCTTTGTTTTTTGTTTTTTTTTTTTTTTTTGGAAAACATGTTTCTGAAAATGGGTAAAGTAAACGCGTTTTCGATATTTTCAAAAATCGAAAACTCAAAACGGGCTGAAACCAGTAAAGAGAACGGGGCCTTAATTATTATTGGTCCATTTGGATAAGTGAATATTGAATGCTCTAAGTAAAGTTGTCCTTTTAAAATAGGTTTATAGATTACGTGTCAATTTCTTATTTGTCCACATAATAAAAAATTATATAAAACAATTTGGGTTTAATTTCAAATCACAAATTAGACCCACTAACTTCCCCGATAATTGAATTCATACTCCATCCTCAACCTGTTCTCTCTATAACCCTAAATCTCTCAATCAGTTGAGGACGGACATTGCCATCTTTCGAAATCTTCATCGTCGACTGTCAATAGAAATTTGTTGCCGCGTTTTGCACGCACCTGGTGTCATCCTGCAACACACCTATTTTTGGCTCCTTTCTAGGTAAGATTTTCCCTCATTCATCTGTTTAAAAAATTTATGTTTCCTTTTATTATGAGCTCTTATATTGGTTTAGGTTTCTTCTATTTTGCTGGTTTAGGTTTCTTCGATTGGCAGGTTTAGGGTTCTTGGATTTGGGGATTTAAGATTTAGGAGAAGATCATATGGTATATATTGTGCTAAAATATATATTCGTTATTTTTCTTTACCGTATGATGATGCTAAAAATCGCACCTGAAATATTCCGAGCTTGAGCAATAAACTAGCACGAACTGGATCTCCGAATACCTGCAATAAAGGCGAGGAGGTGTGTCCTCGTCGCCCCTCCGATGCTTAAATCAGTAAAGAGGAAGGAGAAAATTTATGCAAGATGCTATAAATTGTAGTGATAATTGTGTACCTGGATTATGATTGAGTGCCATGTATTTATAGAGCTATATGGACGAATTATGATAGGATTGAAATACCTGCATTGCATGAGTCCTGTTGGGAATCATCCTCCTATTTTTCAGGGATGAGGTTGTAAAACCCAAATATGATTCTGTTGGAAGATGAGTTCTATTAGAATTAGGAGGTTGTAGACTCCACGTGTCAGATCAAGTCATGTCCGATCAATGAGAGACGTGACCCGAGCATCATGTACCCCGAGCACATCATGCACCTTTTTGGTGAGATATATGTACTCGGGGTATTCTATCATCGGGGGTATTATGAGTGGTCGGGGCAATGTTTTTACCACGGACGTTTTGAGTGTGATCGGGGGTTATATTCTCCTCGGGGTTGTTCATGTCCTCGGGGTTCTCAATATGGTGTATGGTGTAATGTTTAAGTGCTCGGCCTCGAGGTTCATATGTTGCTCGGGGGTACCAAGGTATGACGTGGCTAAATATTCAAGTGTTCGGGCTCGAGGTCATCTTCGGATTTATGGTGGTCGAGGTTGAGGTATTTCTCGGGGATAGAAAATATAATATAGGGTGATATTCATGTGGTCGGGGTTGAGGTCCTCCTCGGGTTCATGGTGGTCCTCGGGGTTACACATTTGATTAGGAGACTATATTTTGTCAAAGAGCTCGGGCTCGGGTATGAATAAAATTTATACTCATCACCGTATAATAAAATTAGATCGAATTTTAGCTTTCATTTTAGTTAAAGTTATGGGTTTTAGTCTACTAAAATAGCTCATCACGTCACATTCTAGTCTCCGAGATTACAATCACCCTCAATACTCCGGTGTAGGTTAAGGATGATCCATTGTTCCATGGTCTTTGGGCTATTTACAACTAACTTTCATTTTTCAAAATTTTCATTGTCAACCAATTTTTTTTTTATAATAAATATGCACTTGTGAAAGAATGTTTAGCATTATCATAAAAAAAGATATTTATGAAGCGTCGTTTTATTTGAAAAGCTTGTTAAATAATTTGAGCCTAGGTTAAATTAAATCAGAGAAGACGTCACTATTCTAATTTAAATTAGAGGAATTCGCAAGAAATGACTAATTTTATGATGTGAGATGCAAAAATGGCCAAAATTTTTTACATGTCCATTTTAGAATTATTTAGCCCAAAATACCCTTACAAACAAATAATTTTTCACCATAAAGTCAATTATTTTTAGCAAATAGGAACTTGACAACTAAGCTATACCTAGTGCAAATGTCAAACAACTTTTTGAAAATCGCCAGCTAGTGTGCCGAAGGACAATCTTCGTTCTGTAGTACTACTTTCACTCCCAACGCTTGATTTCGTCGAACTTGCAGTAAGTTTGCTTTTTGGGTTTTTTCGAACTTACAATAAGTTTTGTGGATTGTTTGACATTGTAAGATTAGTCTTACAATTAACTAGTAAAGAATTTCCTATTTAGGGTCTCAGCCGTCTTCCATGGACGTTTAATATGAATGCGAAAGTAATCCTTTCATTTTTTAGTTGAGCAAATTTTTAGGATAATTTTGTTATGACAATGGTGATTTCTAACCCTTCGGAGGGTTTCTTGAATCCCAGAACAACCCATTTCACCCCCATAAAGACCCATTTTACCCATTTATTCAACCACAAAATTTTTGTAAATCTAGCATGAAAATTTGTTCTTACTAATATTGCACAATAGTACTTTACATCCTACGTTTGACCTCATATGTTTGCTCATCACTTCTGAAATGTTTAAGTTACATTTTGAAACTTAACTGTAATACTAGTGGAATATTAGCCCAAATATATCTTTCAGATATTTGATAAAATCTCAAATGGCTATGTTGAATTGGAAGAAGTTATAGTTCGATGTTGTAAAATTTTGGAGCATATACCATTCATGTATTTTCTGTACCTCCTTTTTAATTTAGAGAAAATTTGGACAAAAAGGGAAGATTTTATTTTTGCTCTTTCCTTCACTCCTTGTTGAAGTGGGTAATTGGAAATGGAATATTGTCATTCATTGCTTCTTCATGCTTTCAGAGATGCTGATTTATATTTTCCTATCCCACTAAATGGGGCAAAGCCATCGTATTTTGTCTATTGAAACTAACATTGTTGAGAATTAATATTTATTTCAGGTGGCAAAGCCATCGTATCTTGTCTATTGATTATAAGTTGACTTTTCATAAAGTTTCCATCTTACTTATTGAAATGTAGTTGTGGAAAATAAGAGTTTTAAAGATCATTTTCCTACTAGTGTCAAATTTCGATTCATGCAATGTATGTGGATTTCCTTCGTAATGGTGTTGTACCTGTAATGGCAAACTTCGAGTTCACGATATGCGTAAATGTCAAGAAAATATGTGAAATGACAAGATAAATATTTCAAATGACAAGATACGTATTTCAAATGGAAAGTGTAGGTTTCAGCACGTGACATTGAATAATGTTTGGTTAATTTGTCTTGATGCTTTCTTTTTTTCATGTTCCTAACATATTTTCATTTACCTGCTACTTATCAACATGTGGATTAGCATTTATATCCCATACATGTGTTTACATGTTCTTACATGTTTTTTTCATTTACCTGCTACTTACATGTATGGATACAAAAAATATAAGCTTAAAGAATAATTCATGTATTTTGTGAAATACCTTAGAAGCGCCTTAATTGTTAACATTGAGCATTCTTAGTATGTAAATTTATCATGAACTAGTATCTTTGTTTCTCATACATTGTAGCACATGTGAAATCGAATAATGTTTGGTTTGTTAGTCTTATTGTTTAGTTTTTTTCATGTACCCTACATTTTTCATTAAGATGCTAACAATCAACGTGTGGATTAGCATTTATTTATTTATTTTCCATAGATGTCAATTCGCATAGATTCGAAGTGCCAGAAGAAGAGCGGGTTGCTGCGCAGATATCCCAAGTTAGCAACACACGCTACATAAGAGTTGTCTTAGATCACTTTGACGCACAAAATAAGCAAAAGTTAGAGGCTAGTAGCTTCTGCTACATCACAAAAATCCCAGAGTTTCGGCTCTCTGCAATGTTAATTCAACAAGTGATTTACAGAAAGCTACGATCTCCGAAGCGCCATGAAACATGGTTTATGTTTAATGATAGGTTTCTTAGATTCAGGTTACTGGAGTACGCATTGGTGACGGGGTTGAAGTGTGGCGATGTGCCTAAGGGTGCGCAGGTAGACAAGGTACTAGGTAAGAATCATATACTTGAGAAATTGTTTGGGAATAGTGATTGTGTCACGTGTACGTATCTAGAACGAGTTTTCTTGAAATGTCAGAATAGAAATGATTGCTATAAATTGGAACTAGCTTTGATTGTGGAGGGGGTTTTCAATGACCGAGACCGTAATGTTGGAGTTAACCTAGACACCCTAGCCATTGTCGATGACCTTGAACTGTTCTACAACTATCCTTGGGGGACTGTTCCTTTCAACTTGTTAATGAAATTAGTTCATCGCGATTGGGGGAGAAAGGTAGACATAGTGAAGATCAACAATACAGATAGGATGATGTATACAATTTATGGATTCCCTCTTGCAATTCAGGTAGTTTCTAAAAATATATCAACTTTGTTATTACATAATGCGAGCTGACACATATGTTGTAGTTGCTCACACTTTATATTCTTGCAATGTAGTTGTGGATATATGAAGCAATTCTAGAAATAGGCAGTCAATTTTCCAATAAAATATGTGAAGGCATTCCTAGGATCCTGCGGTGGGTACAAGACAACCATAGTCGAGCACGTACTCAGATTTTTTTGAGAAAACTCATGTGGGTACTCTAAGAAATTCATAACCTATTACTATTGATTAACATGTCTAAATATGTGTTTTTCTTTCATTCTCATTACAACTACATATATGGGCGAATCTAAGACCAAATGAAGAAGAAGCTTCTCAACTTTACTATGCGGGTTTAGTTCCTCTAGTTGACGAGGCAGATCGTGTGCTCGACCCTATTGCTGCAGAGTTGGTTGAAATACAAGAATGCCCCCAGAATGATGAAATAACATGCACTGAAGATGACCAAAGGCGACCTAAGATTCCAAGTTACATTGTTAGGCATGGGCGTCGTTCGAGGGATGAGGGTGTTGACGATGAAGGACATAGAAATGAAGGGGATGGCAGTCATTGGGCATCACACTTTAGAGCTAGTGGAAATAATATGAACGTACACTTGGAAGAGATTGAACTCCTGCGCAACGCACAAAGGGATGCATTGGAGAATCATCTTCTAGAATTCAAGACTGAAATGAATACAAGGTTTGATCGAATTGAGAAGCAAATTTGTGACCATATGTGCATCTTCAAGCAGAAAGTGTTAGATAATTTGAATGTCATCAATTCTGCATTGGACGTCATTGTCGAGCGGATGAAGTCATATACCGCTAGTCATGCAAATGCTGGTCATGTGGTTGAGCCGAAGACCAATCGTGTTCACAACACACTACCATCAAATGCTGTCATAGTTGAGCAAATAGTAGAAGATGAGTCATCGGGTGGTGGGTTCAAGGCTCCAAATTTTGAGGTAGATATATCTGCTATGGATCAGAACATTGACAACATTTCTCAAATGTTGCAAGTGATGGAACACAACTTGAGCCAAGTCAAGATGAAGAGACCCCATTGCACAAACAGCTATGGAAAATATCAACTAAGATCAGACACCTATTCCTAGTCACAGGGCACTTTCATCTAGGCTGAAGTTGCGGAGTGCTAGGACTATGACCCCGTACACTAGGTCTAGTCGCAAGAAGGGTAACAAAGCTGGCTGGTGATTGAATGAGTGTCTCATTCATTTATATGAATCTTTCTTTTATTGAGTTCTAGGAATTATTTGTTTATGTTTTCCCAAACTCTTGGCACATAATTTATTTTGTCCTAGAAGTGCTAGGAATTATTTTGGTAAAACTTAAATATAGTGATTGCAAGTTGTAACAATGTATTGGTCATCTCTAGGAACTGATATACCTGAGGATTTTGAGTTATTTATGGTGCTTATTTCGTTCTAGATATATGAAATATCAAGTGTCTAGATTTTCAGGGACTAAGTATCGAGATATATATTTCAAATGTCGAGATTGTTAGGAACTGATGTACCTGAGGATTTTGAGTTATTTAGGGTGCATATTTCGTTCTAGATATTTGAAGTACCAAGTGTCTAGATTTCCAGGGACTAAGTATCAAGATATATATTTCAAAGTCATGAATGGAAGCTCCCAAAAATATTACCATAGTCTTTCTTGAATAGGTAACTCGAAAAATATAAAATTCATCAATAACATAAAAACAAACTAGTTTCAATAGCACTTTGAAGCATATGAATGTAGATAGACTGACAAAATTTTCTTAGCTCAAATGTATATCTAATGAGCACAACAATTGCACTAGGAACACAAGAAACCATTGAGTAAACCAGATATTATCCTGTCAATCAAATGTCTAATTGAATTCATTGAGGGATAAGCTTAGTTGGTGAATTAGCATTAATACCTCTCTCAATGTTGCTTCCTATTTAACAGTGATAGTATTTCCAAGGTCCTGAGAAAATCTTACTACCTACGCACTGTATCTGTATTTTTCCTCAACCACACTCCATCCACCATGTCTCAGGGTTCGCCTACTGATTTTTTAGCTGCCAATGGAGATGGGCTCAATGGTGAAGTGCCCAATCACCAAACACCACCTCTTGAATTGAGCCACAACAACTCTGCACCAGGCTCATTGATTCAGAATCCTATCATCATCAACTCTGATGATGAAGAAGAGTTTTTCGCCCACACACCCAGTGTTGTTGACCTTCATATTCCACCCTTGAACAATCCTGTTAACCTGCGACGTAGGGTGAGCTTGCATCCAATTCCGTTTCCAAGTTTCCTTGATGAGGTAGAAGAGCCTGTCTTGTTCGGGATTGATTGCCAGGACGAGTCAACGGATGACCTTGAACCAGGACCTGTAAATTTAGATGACATAGTTGTCATAAGCTCCGACGACGATGCAGATGAAGACATATTTGAGACATCCGTCGAAGAGGATGCATAGGCTCGGTACTCAACGAACTATTGTACTACTATTTTATCATGGATGAGGTTGATGTGTGTTGTATGAAATACAATGAAGTTATAGTTCATTGTAATTGTTGGTGCATGTGGAATTTATACTAGCAGCATTCCTAGGATCTGCATTTTCTCTTATGTAATATGTATTCAAATGTTACGAACATGGGTACTTAAGTTGTTGTGTAAGTAATTGTTAATTAATTTCAGAATTTCATATTCCAACTAAATTCTTGTTTACTCTATATTAACACTAAATGGTTTTTTTTATTCAATATTCTAATACTTTTCCCCGGATTTGGTGAATAATAAGAGATCATACTAAGTCTTTTTTTTAAAAATGATATTAGACTTGGAGTATAGGTTACTAACCAAACCATTGAATTGTGAAATGCTTTACGTATAATTGCATATGTTTGAATAATCAAAATTTTTGAAGAATCACAAATTTTGAAAACAAGACAAATTTGTATATTTTTAAAAAAATACCATATAAATATAAAAGTGTGGAGCAGACTTATTTATGGATGTCACAGTAATCTACTTAATCTAAGACATAAAATAAGATCACTACTAACATTCGGTCAAAACACAAAACAAGGAAGGTTCAATTGCAAATAAAATGTTTACCCCAATAATAACATGAATAATGAATAGTTCCCACATTACTCCAAATATTATTCAAAACCATAATCACACCAAAAGTACACAACATTTTATCAAAATACAAAACAGGTTCAAGTGCTTCGATTTGGTATTGGTCCTGAATTGCTACAAGTCTGCCTTTTATGTCCAGTGTTCTCATAACGGGTGCATTTGCGCAAGGTGGACCTTTCGGTTCTTGATCGTTTACGTTGAGTAGGTGGTCATCCCGGTGGTCTTCTTATGTACTTATTTCGACTCTCGTCCAACAGGGATAATAGGTTCCATGTACGATGCTTGCCAAGTTCCAGTGATGTACATAGGTGAACATAAACTATATAGTGAAATCATTTTAGAAGAAGTTGCTCGAGATGCATGGCAGCAAGGGATTTGGCTTATTTGAAATTCGCGACATGAGCATATGTTACCAATCAGGTCGACGGTACAAATGTCTTGTCCTAAGCCTACCTCAAAAACCAATGGAGCCACATTGTGGACTTGTAAAACCGTACCTGCATCAAAATTCTTTTTCAGCTCTGCCTCCATCTTCGGTGTTAAAGAAGATGTACATTTTGTAGATGCACACCTCCTCTTGAAGAACCGTTGTTGAGTGAGATATCTTATGCTTTCAACCAATGCGATTATGGGACAGATTATTCTAAGTAGCTCGCCATTGAGGGACAGATTATTCTAATATGCTCCATCAAATTATGGAACTCCGATACACGGTAGGCCATCGCAACTCGTTTGAACAATGACACCGCATTACTATTACTGTACTGAACGATGATGTTTTTCTTAATATGCCACATGCAAGTACTGTGATGAGACAATGGAAACACAATGGTAATAGAAAGCTTGATACTATTTTTCCTGTCCGATACAAATACAAGTTGGTCGGAGTCCTGTACGACATCTTTCAACTTCAACATAAACCACTACCATGATGCATTTGTCTCCGCATCGACAATACCCCAAGCAATAGGATAGATTTGCAAGTTCGAATCTTGAGCTGCAGCTACTAATAGTGTACCCTTGTACGGCCCCTTTAAATTGCTACCATCGACACAAATTACTTGTCGCATGTAATCTCGAAAACCTCGTACGCATGGCCCCAATGCTAAGAAGAAATACAAGAATCTATTTCTACTGTCCAGCTGAATATACGTGATTGTTCTTGATTTTTTCTGTATAAGAACATGACAGTAAGCGGGATGTTTCAAAAACATGAGTGGTACTCTTTCGAGCACCACTCATGTATGGACAAGTAATCTAGGCTTTTCATTCCAATCTCGACATTTGAAATATATATCTTGATACTTAGTCACTGGAAATCTAGACACTTGGTACTTCAAATATCTAGAACGAAGTATGCACCATGAATAACTCAAAATCCTTAGGTACATTAGTTCCTAACAATCTCGACATTTGAAATATATATCTCAATACTTAGTCCCTGGAAATCTAGACACTTGATATTTCATATATCTAGAATGAAATAAGCACTATAAATAACTTAAAATCCTTAGGTATATCAGTTCCCAGAGATGACCAATACATCGTTGCAACTTGCATCACTACATATAAGTTTTTCCAAAATAATTCCTAGCACTTCTAGGACAAAATAACTTCTGTGCCAAGAGTATGGGAAAACATAACAAAATAATTCCTAGCACTCAATAAAAGAAAGATTCATATAAATGAATGAGACACTCATTCAATCACCGGCCAGCTCTGTACCCCTCTTGTGACCAGACCTAGTGTACGAGGTCATAGTCCTAGCACTCGGCAACTTCGGCCTAGACGAACGTACCCTGCGACTAGGAATTGGTACCTGATCTTGGATGGCATTTTCCATGGCTGTTTGTGCGATGGGGTCTCTTACTTCATCTTGACTTGGCTCAAGTTGTGTTCCATCACTTGCAACATTTGAGAACATGTTGTCAATGTTCTGACCCATAGCAGATATATCTACCTCAAAATGTGGAGCCTCGAACCCACCACTCGATGGCTCATCTTCTACTATTTGCTCAACTATGACAGCATTTGATGGTGGTGTGATGTGAACGCGATTGCTCTCCGGCTCAACCACATGACCAGCATTTGCATGACTAGCGGTATATGACTTCATCCGCTCGACAATGACGTCCAATGCAGAATTTATGACATGCAAATTATCTGATGCTTGCTGCTTGAAGATGCACATATGATCACAAATTTGTTTCTCAATACGATCAAACCTTGTATTCATTTCAGTCTTGAATTCTAAAAGACGATTCTCCAATGCATCCCTTTATGCATTGAGCAGGAGTTCAATCTCTTCCAAGGGTACGTTCATATTATTTCCACTAGCTCCAAAGTGTGATGCCCAAAGACTGTCGTCCCCTTCATTTCTATGTCCTTAATCGTCAACACCCTCATCCCTCAAATGACGCCCATGCCTAACAGTGTAACTTGGAGTTTTAGGTCACCTTTGGTCATCTTCAGCGTGTGTTATTTCATCATTCTAGGGGCAGTCTTGTATTTCAACCAACTCTGCAGCAATAGAGTCGAGCACACGGTCTGCCTCGTCAACTAGAGGAACTAAACCAGCATAGTAAGGTTGAGTAGCTTCTTCTTCATTTGGTCTTAGAGTTGCCCATTTATGTAGCTGTAATGAGAATGACAGAAAAACACATATTTAGACATGTTAATCAATAGTAACAAGTTATGAATTTGTTAGTGTACCCATATGAGTTTTCTCAAAAAATCAGAGTACGAGGTCGAATGTGATTGTCTTGTACCCGTCCACCGTAAGATGCTAGGAATGTCATCACATCTTTTATTGGAAAATCGACTGCCTATCTCTGGAATTGCTTCATATACCCACAACTACATTGGAAGAATATAAAGTGTGAGCAACTACAACATATGTGTTAGCTCGCATTATGTAATAACAAAGTTGATATATTTTTAGAAACTACCTGAATTGCAAGAGGGAACCCATAAATTGTATATGTCATCCTATCTATATTGTTGATCTTCACCATGTCAACCTTTCTCCCCCAACTGCGATGAACTGATTTCATTAACAAGTTGAAAGAGACAGTCCCCCAAGGATAGTATTGTAGAACAATTCAAGGTTATCGACAATGGCTAGGGTGTCTAGATTAACTCCAACATTACGGTCTCGAGCATTGAAAACCCCCTCTACAATCAAAACTAGTCCCAATTTATTGCGATCATTTCTATTCTGACATTTCAAGAAAACTCGTTCCAGATCTGTACGCGTGACAGGATCATGATTCCCAAACAATTTCTCAAGTATACGATTCTTACCCAGTACCTTGTCTACCTCCGCACCCTTAGGTACTTCGCCACACTTCAAACCCATCACCAATGCGTACTCCGGTAACCCGAATCTAAGAAACCTATCATTAAACATAAACCATGCTTCACGGCGCTTCAGAGATCGTACCTTTCTGCAAATCACTGGGATTTTTGTGATGTAGCCGAAGCAACTAGCCTCAAACTATTTCTTATGTTGTGCTTGAAAGCAATCTAAGACAACTCTTATGTAGCGTGTGTTGCTATCTTGGGATATCTGCACAGCAACCCGCTCTTCTTCTGGCACTTCGTATCTATGCGACATTAACATCTATGGAAAAAAAAAATGCTAATCCACACGTTGATTGTTAGCATCCTAATGAAAAATGTAGGGTACATGAAAAAAACTAAAAATTAAGACTAACAAACCAAACATTATTCGATTTCACATGTGCTACATTGTATGAGAAACAAAGATACTAGTTCATGATAAATTTACATACGAAATGCTCAATGTTAACAATTTAGGCGCTTCTAAGGCATTTCAAAAAATACATGAATTATTTTTCAAGCTTATATTTTTTGTATCCATACATGTAAGTAGCAGGTAAATAAAAAAAACATGTAAACACATGTATGGGAGCTTGCCAGCTATAAAAAAAAACATGTAAAAACATATAAATGCTAATCCACATGTTGATAAGTAGCAGGTAAATGGAAATATGTTAGGTACATGAAAAAAAGAAAGCATCAAGACAAATTAACCAAACATTATTCAATGTCACGTGCTGAAATCTACACTTGCCATTTGAAATGTTTATCTTGTCATTTCACATATTTTCTTGACATTTACGCATATCGTGAACTTGACGCTTGCCATTACAGGTACAACACCATGACGAAGGAAATGTACATACATTGCATGAATTGAAATTTGACACTAGTAGGAAAATGATCTTTACAACTCTTATTTTCCACAACTACATTTCAATAAGTAAGATGGAAACTATATGAGAAGTCTACTTATAATCAATAGACAATATACGATGGCTTTGCCACCTGAAATAAATATTAATTCTCAACAATGTTAGTTTCAATAGATAAGATACGATGAATTTCCCCCATTTAGTGGGATAGGAAAATATAAATCGGCATCTTTGAAAGCATGAAGAAGCAATGAATGACAATATTCCATTTCCAATTACCCACTTCAATAAGGAGTGAAGGAAAGAACATAAATAAAATCTTCCCTTTTTCTCCAAATTTTCTCTAAATTAAAAAGGATGTATAGAAAATACTTGAATGCTATATGCTCCAAAATTTTACAAGATCGAACTATCTCTTCCAATTCAACAAGGCCATTTGAGATTTTATCAAATATTTGAAAGATAAATTTGGGCTAATATTACACTAGTATTACAGTTAAGTTTCAAAATGTAACTTAAACATTTTAGAAATGATGATCAAACATATGAGGTCATACGTAGGAGGTAAAGTACTATTGTGCAATATTAGTAAGAACAAATTTTCATGCCAACAAAATTTTTGTGGCTGAATAAATGGGTAAAATGGGTCTTTATGGGGGTGAAATGGGTTGTTATGGGGGTGAAATGGGTTGTTATGGGATTCAAGAAACCCTCAGAAGGGTTAGAAATCAGATTGTCATAACAAAATTATCCTAAAAATTAGCTCAACTGAAAAATGAAAGGATTACTTCGGCATTCATATTAAACGTCCATGGAAGAAGGCTAAGACTCGAAATAGGAAATTTTTTACTAGTTAATTGTAAGACTAATAATAGAATGTCAAACAATCCGCAAAACTTACTGTAAGTTCGAAAAAATTCAGAAAAGAAAACTTACTGCAAGTTCGACGAAATCAAGTGTTGGGAGTGAAAGTAGTAATACAGAACGGCGATTGTCCTTCGGCACACCGGCTGGCGATTTTCAAAAAGTTGATTGACATTTGCACTAGGTATAGCTTAGTTGTCAAGTTCCTATTTGCTAAAAAATAATTGACTTTATGGTGAAAAATTATTTGTTTGTAGGGGTATTTTGGGCTAAATAATTCTTAAATGGACATGTAAAAATTTTTGGTCATTTTTCCATCTCACATCATAAAATTAGCCATTTCTTGCGAATTCCTCTAATTTAAATTAAAACAATGACATCTTCTCTGAATTAATCTAACCTAGGCTCAGATGATTTAACAAGCTTTTCAAATAAAACGTTGCTTCATAAATATCTTTTTTTATGATAATGCTAAACATTCTTTCACATGTGCATATTTATTAAAATAATAATAATAATTGGTTGACAATGAAAATTTTGAAAAATGAAAGTTAGTTGTAAATAGACCAAAGACCATGGAACAATGGATCATCCTTAACCTACACCGGAGTATTGAGGGTGATTGTAATCTCGTAGACTAGAATGTGACGTGATGAGATATTCTAGTAGACTAAAATCCATAACTTTAACTAAAATGAAACCTAAACCCGTATAAGAGCTCATAATAAAATGAAACATAAATTTTTTAAACGGATGAATGAGGGAAAATCTTACCAAGAGAGGAGCCAAAAATAGGTGTGCTGCAGGATGACACTAGGTGCGTGCAAAGCACGGCAACGAATTTCTGTTGACAGTCGGCGATGAAGATTTCGAAAGATGGCAATGTCCGTCCTCAACCGATTTTAAGATTTAGGGTTAGTGAGAGAACGGGTTGAGGATGGAGTATGAATTCAATTATCGGGGAAGTTAGTGGGTCTGGTTTGTGATTAGAAATCAGACCCAAATTGTTTTATATAATTTTTTATTATGTGGACAAATAAGAAATTGACACCTAATTTATAAACCTATTTTAAAAGGACAATGTTACTCAGAGCATTCAATATTCACCTTTTCAAATGGATCAACAGTAGTTAACATTTTTGAAGGGTATTTATGTCTAAATTTAAGAGAAATGGACATGAAATTTTTTTGGTCATTTTTGCAAATAACACCATAAAAATAGACGTTTCTTCCAATTTCCTCTTGGTAATAATGGAATGGCTAAGAGCTTCTCCAACGTGTGCAGCCATAACTTGAATTGGGAAATCCAATTCCATCCGATTTTATTTCCATTTTTTTCAAAAAAAGATTCGATTACGATTGGTCTGATATTTTAAATTATTTCGAAAAAAACTGTATTAAAATTGGAATGAGTATCAAAATTTCAAAAATTCAATCAAAATTTTTTCGAAGTATTCGTAACATATTCCGATCCGAAAGTTTTGATTTTTCCCGAATAAATTTCAAAATATTTTGTATTTGCGTTACAATTAATAATATAAAATTTAAGAAAACATTTTCTAGAAAAATTAATAATATTAAAATATTATTAATATGTGATTTAACATATAACATATTAGTAGCACTTTTACTTAGTATAAGAAAAGAGAGGGAGAATAGCACTTCAATTTTAGAATAATGTAATAAAAAGTTCAGATTAAATCGAAAGTTCAAAATGTGCTGTCACTTGTGGTATCACAATATTTGCTTTACTTATTTACTAGTTGCGTGATCATCATGTTTGAATTTTAGAACGTGACACTGTTTGTTTACAAGAAAATTAATTTTTGAAGCAAAAATGTTAGACTTACATGGTGTTCAAGGATGGCAAATTGCAAGATTTATTTTTTTGAATTTAAAATTGCAAGAATTGTAGCATTTTTATCCTCGTTAACTTTTATTTTATTGGAACATGATATAAAAACTTATGTTAAATCTATTCATAACATAATTTTTTGTTATCTTTTGTGCTTTGTGACTTTAATTATGATTTTTGACTAGTTGAAAATTTGAATTCATTTGATTTTAGATTTAATTCCCCGAATTTCCTTTTTTTTTTCTTTAAATCCTTAAAATTATTATAAATCTTGATAAAATATTGAATAATGGAAATTTTCAAAAAATTTCGAAATTTATGAATTTCAGTTCAGAATGAAGTTTGTGTATTATGAAAAATTTTGGAACGGAATTTGAAACAACATTTTGATTCTGAATTTTTTTGAAACAAAACTTGGAACACTTGTTTCTTATCCATTACATTCAAAAAACCCTAGGATATGTGAATTGAGGATGTGGATTGGATGAGAGAGAGAGAGAGAGAGAGAGAGAGAGAGAGAGAGAGAGAGAGAGAGAGAGAGAGAGAGAGAGAGAGAGAGAGAGGATTATTTTAAGATTAAATTGTGGAGATGATGTTAATGTTGAAAGTAGAAAAAAGAGCGAAAAAATAAAAAAGAGAGAGATTGCTCAAATCTAATAAATTAATAAAAGAAAATAGTGGAAGGTGTGAAGTAGGATGTAGGATTGTGGACCTTGTGAAGTGGGAATGTGCGAAAAATTGGAGAAAGTGGAAGAGAGAGAAGAAAAAAGAGATATTACAGTGAGACCTACGAATCTTTTGTGTATATGTCTCTCACACAGTTGACAGCTACCTATTAGAGAAGCTCTAATAACTTGTAATCCGTAATCAAATCTGATATGTTTTTGAATTGAATCGAATATTTTTATCATCCTTAATTTATAGGACTTTTTATGTGGTATATCTTTCAATCCTCGCTCGATCTGTACCCATCTCAATTACAATTACACGATGTATATCAAATCTCACCCAAATTTACCAGGTTAATCTCCATACAAAACTATGGTCACCACCTATACTTTTGATTTTTTTTTCGCGATTTTTCTTTTTCTTTATTATTTAATGTTGATCCTATTGTAATTATACTCAAGATCCCTCAATTTTCAAATTTTGGCACTTTAGTCCTCAAATTTTAACTTTCCTTTAAAAAATGCCTTCATTTATTTCAGCTCATGTTTCTCAACTTTATGATTTTTTGTCCGTTAGTCCCCTGATTTTCATTTTTATTTCAGTTTAATCTTTCCAAATTTGTTTCATAGGTTATTTCCTTAAAAGGCGTATAACTTTTGATCTACAATTTCATATTACTATCCCCCCACTCTTTGTGCATTGAACTCTATATTCAACCATCTTTCTAATAACATCATATGCTCCTTTATTAGACATTGCATTTTAAATTCTGTATTGTGGAAACTAAAATGAGCATACGATAAATCATTAAAAAGATTGTTGAATATGGAGTTCAAATAACACAAAAAAAAAGGAGTACGAAGAGTTGTAGATCAAAAGCAATACACATTTGAAGACCCTATGAAGCAAATTTTTGAAGGACTAAATTGAAAAAAAAAAAATTTGGAGACTAAAGGAAAAGAAATCATGAAGTTGAGGGACTTAATGTAACGCCCCAAATTTCAAGTCATTTTTTTTATTATGCTCTGATTCCAAACTTGTAACGCCCCGAATTTTTAAAGACTTTTTCAAAATCAATTCATTTAAAATAAAATTCATTTATTTAAAAAGTACCAATATTAATTTTTAAACATTATTATCAAGATCTCGAGTTCAATAAAAGTGTGGTAGTTCAAACACAATAATTCTTATTCGGTGGTGTGCCATAACTCACAGGTCGTCACCTAGCGCAGTACTCTCTGTCAAGCGAAGATCCTCGCAATTTTTTTACACCAATAGCTACCTGAGAAGTTGTGATTCGTGGGGTGAGAACATGCGTACCCAGTGAGCAGAATATGGTGCAAATGTGTTATTGCATATTAGGATAACAAGTCAACTTCGCATACTCGACCATTTCAGTGTATGTATGCATGTATCTTCTGAAACTCCCCAATCAAAGTAATACAGCTCGATATATGGTTAGAATATCGGTACTATAGCGCCTCGAGTTCTAAATACTCGATTCGCCACGTCATTTTCTGGTCTAAATTTTAAAATAATATTCTAGCGGAAGAAATCACTGAAATCCGTTTTTGGCAACATTAAATAAACGTAATGATCGATAAAATTCAAAAACATTTATGAAATAATTCAAATTAATGAATCGAGGCGTTAATAATACAAAACATTCGCTAATGCCATAATTTCTTAAATAATTGAAAATCTCAAAAATAGCCAAAGTTTAGAAATATGGATCATCAAAATAAGATTCTCAATTATTTAACGACTATTGCCACTATCATCCATCATTGGCCACCTTCTCCGAAATCTGCAAATGTTGTTAAAAATAGACATGAGCATTTCATAGAAATACTCAGTAGACTCATCGCCAATTAATTAATCCACATTATAATTGAACACATAAATGCAGGCTCTTTAGAAATCATAGGGTGTGGGTTGCTCTTCTTGTGCATTAAAGCACCTGGCTTCTTTTGAAAAATCATAGGCTCTTTAAAATCATGGGGTATGGATTGCTCTTTCTTCTCGTGCACATAAGGCACATAAGTTATGCATAATATCATCATTTATCTTGCAAGACATTCTCTTCTTTCTTTCTCATGCATAAAAACATATAAGTTATGACAAGCATAACAACATAAATATTTCATAAGAAATATATTCTCATCTCATTTCATGAAATAAATTTCACGTAAATCACGTAACATACACATTTACATGCAATCATAATTTAAATCAATTAATAGGGGCGAGTCTACCTTAAATTTGACGAGTGCAAAGTTGAGCGGAAAACGACTTCAATTCTTTAATTCTCCGTACGCTTCGTCTAGCCAAATAGAAAGTAAGTTAAATTAGTCTTTTGAAATTTATAGTTTAAAAATGATAATTTACAATTTAGGGACTGAAAGTGATAATTTGAAAGTTGATGGACTAAAATGAATACTTTGAAAGTCGAGGGACTAAAATGAATACTTTGAAAGTTGAGGGACTAAAATGAATACTTTTCAAAAGTTGGGTCGAAGCTAAAAATGAATATTACATTGTAGGGCTTGAAATAAGTGATTTTAAAACTATAAGGGCTGAATTGAATAACTTTAACAAAATATGGGCTGAACTTATAAGTTTTAAAACATAGGGACTCATTTAAATCATTTTGCAAAATTGGGGACCAAAGTGAAATTTTCGAAAATTAAAATATTAAAACCTAAACTACTCCCTCCTTCCCCCAAATTCAGACAGGGAGAAGCGAGAGACGAGAGAGAGCGAAGTGCGTTGCTTCGCGCCCTGTCCGCTGGTGATTCGTCGGCGAAACGTCGGCGCAGAGAGGCGACGAGCTGCGGTCAAGATGGGTTCAGGTCCTTTGGGATTTTTGGTGCATTTTGGGTGCAAAATGGGTGCAAAATCGGGGCTTTGTGCGAAGCTATTTTTCCGGCGAATAGGCGGCGGCGGTCTAGGTAAGTTACTGGGTAAGATGTGTTTGGGATTTTTGGTTTGATATTGGTTGGGATTGGGCAGCGATGATGATGGGTGTGTGCGATGGTGTCGCGGCGGGATGGTGGTGGTTTCTGCAGGTGGGTGGGATTGGTGCAGTGTTGTGGAAGGGTGGGTGGCGATGGAGTTGCTATGGGGTAGTGGAGGTGCGTTGGAAGTGGTTGCAGGTTTGTAGTTGTGGTTGTGGTTTGAGCTGGAATTGGTGGTGGTGGCACGGTGGTGGAGATACCGTGGTGATGATGATGATGGTGGTTCTAGGTGTATGCTGGAAATGGTGATGAAGGAGGAAGAATACCTGGCTGCGGGGGAGGCTGAAGTGAGGCTGAGGGAAGAGTTTGAAGCTTGATGAGTCCAATATCGTGAATGCTGGAAAAATCAGAGTGAGGCTGGTGATGGTTGGATTGTGTAGTGTATAAGAGAGGTTGATAGGTATGGTGTAGTATTGGATTGATGTGATGGATGGGGTTGGTGGTATGAAAACCTAGGCAAGCAATGCACGTAGTTCGAGGTAAATTCGTTCGCGAATTCAACTGGGTCGGAAGAATTAAACTGATAAAATGAGATTGATGAAACTTAAAATTTATATGATTTTGAAAATAATAATTTAAATAAGTAATTAAAAAAAAAATTGGAAATTCGGAATTTAATTTAAAATCGAACGAACTCGATATTTCTCGACTTGGGTAGACGAACGCGTCGCGACGTTAACGTAAAAATGGATGAGATCGCAACGACACCATTTTCATGATTTAAAATAATTATTAAATGCGTAAAATTCTTGGTCGCTACAAGTATATCCAAAATAATTGACAGATTAAGATCATAATGTGTTGTAGGCACCATATCACCGGATGTTCAAGCAACATATCCATATCCTAATAGGCAATTATAATTGAGATATCACGCAGATATCGTATCGCCAATGACTCGTACGTCATCAATATTTTCCAATATTGATAAATGTATATTATATTGTAATGCATGACATGATGATTCCCGTACGGTTCTCATCTCGTACCCCGAGTGCTCAACGTATAACAAATTATCATTGGTCACAACCAATAACTTCGATCATTCACATCCAAGTTCATCCCACTTGGGATCCCACAAATTTCCACATTGATAAACTACCATGCCTTAGGTAGCTTAAGGTATATGACAACATATCCAGAATCATGAGCAGAGGTACATTGGAGAAACCGTGGTCTAATATGCACGTGTTGAATGCTTTCAAAATGATAAGTCACATATCTTCAATTTCTCATTCCATCATATTTATATAACTCAAGTGACCGTAGTAGTCAAAAGACTCAGGTAACCATATTAATCAAATAACTCAAGTAAACATAACTTTCTTCTTTAATCAAATGACTCAAGTAAACAAAATCAACCCACTCACAATGAATCATAATTCATATATATATATATATATATATATATATATATATATATATATATATATATATATATATATATATATTCTAGTCTAATAACCAAATAACGTATCTCACTCGCAGTTTAATGGATGAATATATCCATAACGACTCCTAGAATAGTTTTCTCTTCGAATGGAAGTCTTTCGGCTAGCCTTGAATGAAGTATGTGGAGAAATAAATACATAACTCTTCATACATAAATCTGCATGAGTTATACAAAATATCAACAGAAAGATAATTGAATTAGGAATTCAACGAACTTTACGGATTGTAAATTGGAGTTTTATATCAAAAATTATGAATGAATGAAGTTCGGTTGACATGCTGTTCATTTGGTGTCGACACCAAAGTGTCTAAAAGCCATTTTTCATCGTTTTATGCCTAGATGAACATGGTGTCGACACCAATGTATTTCAGAATCTGAAACATCATTTTCTGGATCTCTTTGACGCAAAACCATATATTTTGATAAGGATTTCATAAAACATGTTTTCTAATGAAAAGAATGAATTATAACAGATTGAAACATAGTTTTGGCATGAATTCTTTACCCAGGGTTTGGAAAGAAAAAGCTATTTGATCGCTTGGCAAGTGCACGGGTCGCGCAAGTAATAAAGTGGACGTGAGTCCAAGTATCGATCTCACAGAGATTGTTTTAAATTGTATTTTAGATTATGAATCCTTAACCGGAACTAGAGATTTGATTGAGTTTGAGAATTTTGATTTTGAAAATTAAAATAAAGATTAAATTAAAGAAACAATAAAATTTGAATTTAAAACTTATAAAAACAAATGCGTTAGAATTATGAATCCATTTTAATCAAATCATCCATATTTTGATCAAATTATTTAAATACAATTCATGGGATTTTGAATATCCGTGTTCCTAAAATTATTTAAGTCTCCTTTCGAGCGATGCATAAAAACATTTTCCTAAATTTAAATTGACTATATTTCTATGAAAATTAAACAATTAGAAAAGCATTAAAGGATTAATGAACACTCTCAAGGATAACACAAAGCATAGGGTATGTTTCTATCTCCTATCGGACTTTGTGACAATTAAATAACATCTAATGAATTTCTACTCTTTCGAACATAGAAAAAGATCAAGAAAATCATGCAAAAGTTGGCCAAACAATTGCATAATAATAAAATAACTATTTAATTGCATCAAACTCATAAACTGTGTAAATCAAATAATAAGTCAAAACATGAAATCAATAATTAAAACTTCATCACAATCCTAACACAAGAATTCTAGCCTAAAAATATGATAAAAGATAAATCACAAGAAAAATGAATAGAAGTCACCCCATTCATCTTCTTGATCTTTGTTCTTCAATCTTGAATTTGGCCTTTAATGGCCCCCCTAGCAATTCGACAGCGTTTTGGCATGAAATATCACAATTGGGTTAATTTCGTGCCCCAAGTCTGGTATTTATAGATGTACAAGAGAATTAGCTTACTTGGGGAGAAATAATGCTGATTTCCGCGTAAAAAGCCCAGCTGCAGCTCAGAAGCTTAACCGTGCGATCGCACGGTTCAAAATGATGCGGTTGCACGACTCTGCAGGTAAGTTTCAGTCGTTGGGATTTCAGGTCATGCGGCCGCACGGTTATACACCGTGTGACCGCACGGTTGAATTCTGAATTGCAATTTTCATCTTTTAAATGTTACGAGTTGGTCCCTGTCTTTTAATTGCACAGCAAGTCCTCGAACTTCCGATTGTTGCGATTTAACCCCTGAACTTCTAATTTCTTCCAAATTTGATTTCATCTTCCATTTTTCAACCAATTGGCCATTTGATTAACTGAATCAACTCTTGATCTACACACTTGTCAACCTTTAACATCCAATTACTCGATTTTGGCTTCAATTCCATTATTTTCCCGACTTTGGGTTATTTCTGAAATATACACAAATACAGACAAAATAAATAGAAAATATTCTTAAACAAACAATTAAATCCTAATTTTAAGATAGAAATAAGTGTATAAAATATACTTATCAACACCCCCAAACTAGAACTATTGTTCGTCCTCGAATAAAAATAAAACTAAACTATAAATGCAAGTAAAATAAATAATAAAAGAAATATATTTTTGTTTCTGTCAACTTATTTACCATGCCCTTCAACAATCCAGATTGACTACTCACTTTAGAAAAAGAAATATGAACAATATAAAATATTTTCTTTCATCCGATACTCAACTTCATTGTGTGTGTGTGAATAGCCAAAATCAAATGCAGACTTATGCAAAAATAAACTTGACAATGTGTGACTTTTTATGCAAGAGTAAACCCCAATCTCATGTGGTCAACAATGATTTTCTTTTGATTTTCCTTATCCTCTCATGAATGATCACAAACTTACTGCTTTTCTCTTATATCCCGAGGTCTTTCTTATTGATGTGATTTTTAAACATGTATAAATTGCATTTTTCCACACAAGGCAGTTAGGATTAGACAAGTATGCACGATAGACCAAGAATAATTAACAAAGTCTTAGGAATTTCAATCAACAAATCTTATACCATTTTATTCCATTTTTCTTTCATATGGATGACTTTTTCTTTTAATGTTCTTGTCTTTTACCATCTTTGTGCAATACTTTTCATACTTGTTTTCTATATGATCCCTGTAGCGAGCTTTAGGTCGGTAGATTCCAACTCAGTTGAGCTTAGGGTACCAGGTTCAGAGACCCCTCAAACTTAATTACCCGAGTCATAAAGGCTTAAATAGAAAAATTAAAGATGCTTTAACGTCTTATGTGTAAGTCCACACTCCGTACTTGCTTTCTAGTTGTCCCCTATAGTGAGCTTTAGGTCGGCAGCTCCCAACTCAGTTGAGCTTAGGGTACTAGGTTCAGAGAACCCCTCAGACTTACTTGCTCGAGTAAAAAAGGCATTTGAAGAGTAGAATAAGACCTTCAGCATTTTTCTTTTTTTATGCTGGTTATTATGGTTTATACCCGTTGATTAAAACTCCTTACACTAAAGATGTAAAAGTAAAAACTTCAAATCTTCAATCCATCAATGCATACTCATACTAACCTTCCCACCCCCAAACTGCTTGAGCAGTTTGGTTCTACATTTCAGGTCGGGATCTAAATTCCTAAGGTTTGGAATTTTATAGTCAGTTCTATGTTCAAAGTGCACAAGTTTATCCCACAAGTATCAAGCATCTCCCTACACAAGTTTTTATTCGAAAGTGGCTATGTGCTCAAGTTTGATTAAAGTCTTACATGGTGAATGTTAAGAAAAATTTAATTCGCATGTTGCCCAATATTTTAACTAAAGCACAAAAGTCAATTCAAATCATGTCATAAACAATAAATAAGTCAACAAAAATTTTCAAAATTTTCTATTTTTTCAATTTTTTCAATTTTTCAATTTTTATGAATTTTATACCCTAAATCGAATGTATGTGTAATTAAAAACACATGAATGAGATTCCCACCCCAAAATTGAAATCTACATTGTCCTCAATGTATTCAAGAAATAATAAAAAATTAAGCACAAAATAACAAGAGGAGTCAAGTACTTCCCGGGTTTGGAGAGACGGTGTTTCCATTTGAAGCTTTGACTTGAATGCTTTGTTGGATGAAATGACCCTTTACTTCATTTTTCATGTTCGGCTTGAAGTGTCCCATGATGATATGTTCTTTGCAAATAAACATTAATGATCATTAGAAGCGTAATTATCACATAGGAACGAAAGAAAATTAACACAATACACCCAAACTAGGACTTACAAAAATTTTGAAATTTTTGAAAAGTGGTCAACCACTGATTTTCAACCCTTGACATCGCCTCGAAAAAGTGAAAATTTCCCGAGACATTTCCCGGCATATGAAAGTACATAACTTGGTCTACAACATATCAAGAATTCAGCAAATTTGGAGTTCATTTGGGTCATGAAAGGATGTGACAAAGTAGGTGACATGAAGCTGAAATTGGTGCAGTGGTGCTGTGATGCCTTGCAATGAGGTGCATTGAAGTGCAAAGATGTTCATGTTGAGTTTCATGCCTTAAATGAGTGTAAATAATGATTGAATGATACAAAAATGATGTATAACATGTTATGAAGGTGATCATCCAAAAAGAATTGCGAAAACTCAACAGAACATTCATTGTAGCATTTTATCTAGCACCTAGCATGCATATGAAGAAATCAATGAAAATCATAGAGTTGGAGACTTGAATCAAACCAAAAATTTTCACCTAACAATTCATAATACAATATCTCCTCCTATCCTAAACCCATCACCACTCATCTACAATTCACAAATCACAAAAAGAATGAAGAACAAGAAGTATATGCATGATTTTGTGAAATTCTGTAGAAAGTTCATACCTTTTAATGTTTTGAATGCAATGTAAGGCATGACTCTGAGTTAAAATGATGTGCAAATAATGAAGAATGATTTTGGACTCAATGCATGATGATTTGGGGGAAGAAAATCGGGTTTAAAGTGGTTAAAATGAAAGAAGAATGCATATTAAAGAATCTACCGGTTCTGCCCAGTTTATAACCGTGCGACCGCACGGTTATACTACTGTGCGACCGCACGGTAACTTTTGGTAGAAACCTGTAATTTTTTTCATTTTTGAGTTTTAGACCCCGTTTTCGACCCCTAAATGCTTTCAAATGCATGCAACCAACTTCTAAACAATATGTTCATGTCCTAAGCTAGGTGATCAAGTGGAAGATTATGATAAAAAGAAACAAAGCAAATAGAAAACAAATACATCCTAAAGATGCTAAAACATGCAAGAATAGGTGCAATGAAGTTTTCAATGCCACTAACATGTCAAAATTAGAATTCTAAGCATGGAAGTTATCCTAAAATGCAGTGTATAGCATCAAAACAACAATAAAGAAAATAGATAAAACAAATAAAGAAAAAGGGTTTGAGAAGTTGGGTTGCCTCCCAACAAGCACTTCATTTAAAGTCTAGAGCTAGACTTTTTGGAAAACTTTCTCAAGGTGGCATGAAATATGATGTTGAGGCCCTATCATTTGTCTTGACCCTGCTCAGCTTGTTTCCAAAGATGAAGATGTTGTGCCACTTCAATTTTTGAACAATTTTCAAGTAGTGGATTTTGATTCACTAGCTGAACCATGTCAAATGTTACTTTCTCATCCTCTACTCGAAGCATGACCTCCCCCTTTTCCACATCAACCAAGGCTCTAGCAGTAGCCAGAAAGGGTTGGCCTAAAATCAGTGGCACCTTACTATCTTCCTCCATGTCCAGAATCACGAAGTCAGCAGGGACTATGAATTTGTCCACTTTAACCAGCACATCCTTAATCACTCCATATGGGTATCTAATGGAACGATCAGCTAGCTGCAAGATGATTGGGCTTGGCTTTAATCCTAGCTTCATATAGATTGAAAGAGGCATCAAATTTATGCTTGCACCAAGGTCACATAAAACTTTGTTAAATTTTAAGTCACCAATGATGCAAGGAATTGAAAAAATTCTTGGATCTCTCAGCTTGGGTGGCAACTTTTGTTGCAAGATGGCGCTGCACTCTTCATTTAGTGACACCTCTTCAAGTTCCTCAAGTTTTCTCTTACTTGACATCATCTTTTTCAAGAACTTGGTATAGCTGGGGATTTGGGTAATGGCTTCTAGGAAATGAATGTTAATGTGCAGCTTTCTGAGCATGTTGAGAAATTTATTGAACTACTGATCCTCCTTAGGATTTTGTAATCTTTGCGGGAATGGAATAGGGGACTCATGATGCTTAATTGTCAGTTTTACCTCATTCCCTTCTTTCTTCTCATCAGATTGTTTTTCAGGTGCCTCAACATGTTTAGCTTTCTCTTCATCCGGATTTTGCACATGAATTTCAGGAAGTTTCACCCCACTGCGTGTGGTAATTGCATTTAGTCCTTGTTTCTCTTTCCAACCTTTCAGTCTTTGGGGAAAAGAAGTGGGAGGTTCATAAACTCTGTCACATAGAGCAAAAGTGATCCTTCCTGGCACAAAATCTACCTCTCTTCCAACAGTTTTTATTGCCATCACTTGCTCCCTAGGATTAACCTCAGTGTTACCAGGAAGTGTACCTGGGGGTTCTATTTGTTAAAGCCTGAGCTATTTGACCAACTTGGGTTTCCAAGTTTTTGATTGAAGCTTGATGATTTCGCAGTGTAGTTTCAGTCATCCTCATGAATTGGTCGGTTTTTGTCATGAACTGATCAGTTTTAGCCATAAATTGATTGGTCTAGCTCATGTACTGGTCAGTCTTCTCCATCAATTTCACGACCATCTCCTCAAGTTGAGGTTTCTTCTCCACTACCTACTGTGGAGGGGCTTGCTGGCCAGTTCCATTTTGATTATCCCTCCATGAGAAGTTAGGGTGATTTTGCCAACCAGGATTGTAAATGTTGAAATATGGATTATTTTGGCGATGTCCCCCTTGTACAAAGCTGATCTGCTCAGCTTGAACTGCCAAAATTGGACAATCTAAGGTATTGTGATTGGCCTCACATTCCTCGCATCTAGTTACTACACTTTTTATTGAATGGTTGGTTTGTATGAAATTCATCAAAGAGTCTATTTTAGCAGACAATGCCGAAACATCATCCACTGCATAAACTCTTCCTGGTTTCTTTTAAATGGTCCTCTCAGATGCCAACATTGCGTTGGTATTGGCTATTCTCTCAAACAACTCAAGTGCCCCATTAAGGGTTTGGGTAGTTATTGATCCATTTGATGACGAATCAACAAGACTCTTGTATTGAGGGAGCAAACCAATGTAAAAGTACCTTACCTGCTCATTTTTAGGTAATCCATGTTGAGGGCACTTCCTAAGCATGCTTTTTAACCTATTCCATGCTTCATCAAATGACTCGGACTCTTGTTGTTGAAAAATTGTTATCTCATGTTTGAGTTTAGCAACTTTGGTTGGGGGCATGAATTTTGTGCAAAATTTTTGGGCCAAGTCATTCCAAGTAGTTATACTTGCAGGAGGACGGGAGTCTAACCAATCTATTGCCCCTATTTCCCTATCTCGTAAGGTGTATGAAAACAACCTAAGTCTTATGGCGTCATCTGACACACCCTGATATTTAAAATGTTCACACATGTCTAAAAATTTAGACACATGTGCATGTGGATTTTCATCGGGTTTTCCATAGAATTGATGTCCATTTTGAAACATATTTATCACATTGGTCTTTAATTAGAAGTTTGCAAGACCAAAAGGTGGATTCTTGATTGATTCTGGACAATTTGCAGGATCATGAAATCTCCTACAAGTCTATTCCCCTCATCTGGCTCAACACCAGGTAAAACCAGATTGTTGTTTGCCATTTGTTCCTATTTTTGGTTTTTCTGTTTATCTAGTTCCCTAAGTTCTCTTAATCTACGGTGTAAAGTACGTTCTATTTTCGGGTCAACTTCGAAAAGATTCCCTTTTTTCGAACGTAACATACACAACTAAAAGAAAAACAACGAAACTAGTAACTAAACTAAAATTAGAATTTAAAGTCCTAATATAGAATAAAAACAAGAACCAAAAAAAAAAGCGGTAAAAAGTCTGAATTAGTCATAGTAATCTAAAAATGAATTTAAACTACAATCTCTGGCAACGGCGTCAAAAATTTGATCGCTCCGCAAGTGCACGGGTCACGAAAGTAATAAAGTGGAAGTGAGTCCAAGTATCAATCACACAAAGATTATTTTAAATTGTATTTTAAATTACGAATCCTTAACCGGAACTAGAGATTTGATTGAGTTTGAGAATTTGATTTTGAAAATTAAAATAAAGATTAAATTAAAGAAACAATAAAATTTGAATTTAAAACTTATAAAAACAAATGCATTAGAATTATGAATCCATTTTAACCAAATCATCCATATTTTGACCAAATTATTTAAATACAATTCATGGGGTTTTGAATATCCGTGTTCCTAAAATTATTTAAGTCCCCTTTCGAGCGATGCTTAAAAACCTTTTCCTAAATGTAAATTGACTATATTTCTATGACAATTAAACAATTAGAAAAGCATTAATGAACACTCCCAAGGATAACACAAAGCATAGGCGTATATTTATATCCCCTATCGGACTTTGTGGCAATTAAATAACATCTAATGAATTTCTACTCTTTCGAACATAGAAACACATCAAGAAAATCACGCAGAAGTTGGCCAAACAATTGCATAATAATAAAAGAACTATTTAATTGCATCAAACCCATAAACTGTGTAAATCAAATAATAAGTCAAAACATGAAATCAATAATTAAAACTTCATCACAATCCTAACACAAGAATTCTAGCCTAAAAACATGATAAAAGATAAATCACAAGAAAAACGAATAGAAGTCACCCCGTTCATCTTCTTGATCTTTGTTCTTCAATCTTGAATTTGGCCTTCAATGGATCCCCCAGCAATTTGACAGCGTTTTGGCACGAAATATCACAATTGGGAACCCTTAATTTCGTGCCCCAAGTCTGGTATTTATAGATGTACATGAGAATTAGGTTACTTGGGGAGAAAGAATGCCGAGAAGCTTAACCGTGCAACCGCACAATTCAAAATGCTGCGGCCGCACGACTCTACAGGTAAGTTTCGGTCGCTGGAATCTTAGGTCATGCGGCCGCACGAATGAATTCTGAATTGCAATTTTCGTCTTTTAAATGTGACAAGTCGGTCCCTGTCTTTTAATTACACAACAAGTCCTCCAACTTCCGATTGTTGTGATTTAACCCCTGAACTTTTGATTTCTTCCAAATTTGATTTCATCTTCCATTTTTCAACCAATTGGCCATTTGATTAACTGCATCAATTCTTGATCTGCACATTTGTCAACCTTTAATATCCAATTGCTCGATTTTGGCTTCAATTTCATTGTTTTCCTGACTTTGGGTTATTTATGAAATATACACAAATAAGGACAAAATAAATAGCAAATATTCTTAAACAAACAATTAAATCCTACTTTTAAGATAGAAATAAGTGTATAAAATACACTTATCACTATACTTCCAACATTTTTTGCCTTGATTTTCAGTTGTGAGTTTATACTTTAAAGCCTTAGGTATTTATAGGATTTGTTGGCTATTAGGATATTGATATGTTGCTCATATCCTAATAGCCAATTATAATTGAGATATCACGTAGGTATCATATCACTGATGAATCGTAAGTCATAGATATTTTTCAATATTGATAAATGTAACCCCCCCGAGTTCTAAACACTCAGAACGTTACATTATCCTTTAAAAATAATTTTCTAAACACTGATCGAGTGAAAGATAAATTAAATTAAATCGTGTTATTTTATAAAAATGACTCCAATAGTCAACATTTCAAGTTCAAAAAAAAAAAATTAAGTAGAAGCAACTAAAAAATCAATTTCATTTAAAACTCAATGGTAAACAATATAAACGTTCAAAAATAACTTAGACAATAATAATAAATTCAAAATATCAAAATTAAATGAGTTTAAATTATTTTCTCAAAACATATTTAATAATTCTTCAATAGCCACCATCGCACGCTCCGTAGCCAATTCCGTAATCTGAAAATTTTTAAGTTTAAAGAAAGGATGAGCATTTCATAGAAATACTCAGTAGACTCAGTGCATAATAATAATTGATATTACAAATAAAACACATAATCATGATATTCAAGTAGTCTCATGAATAAGTAATAAATAAAAGTTCAAGTCTCATGCACTTAAGCAAGTAAATTCTCGTAACATCATTCTCAAACAAGTAAGAAATTGTCATGCCCGGAGGCAAGTAGTCTCATGTCCAAAGACAAGTGATTGTCATGAACACAATCATACATGCAAGATCTATAATACAAATAATTATTTATGCTTATTTTAGAAAATAAGTTTGTAAGTAGGAGTCTACCTTATTTCTCGAGTTTTGAGCGAACTAGAATAAAACTTTATAGTGTTCCCGTGTCTTGTCTAGCCCTATAAAATAAATAATTCAAAATCAGACTTGATGCTGTAAAAAATCCTAACCTTGACGTGACAAGATCTAAAGTTGCTTGATCACTGAAAAAGATGATTGAATTCGCCTTGAACGACCTGCAAAAAAGGCGAGGATGATTCTTCCCATCTCCCCTCCGATGTGAGAATTAGTATTCTGGGGAAAAGTAGAGAGAGAATGTAGAACTAGAAAAATGTAAAGAATAATGAATGAAAATCTGTGATCAAAAGAGCTGTATTTATAGGGCTGAAAAAAACCTACAACCTTCTTTAATTGAAGAAGGAGTCTTTTTTATATAAACTTACCTTTTAAGGGGAATTATTTCCTTACAACAATAGAGTTCCCCATTTTTAGGAGGTTTCCTCATAAGATACGTCTTGTTATGGAGGCCCAAGAAAGAGGTCCATGAATGAAGCCCATTAATGAAGAAGGCTCGAAGTCCTGTCAGTGTTGGGCTTCTAAGCGTGATGTGGCCAAGAAAGGCCGACCATATATCATATCATGAATGAGATTTTTTGATGAGGTCGGGAGTACCTGACCTTCGTGGGGAGGCAAGCAAGGGCATTTAGATTGCCCTAAAGACAAATCAATCGGAGATCGGGAAATATCAGGTCGGGAAAATAAGCCGACCATATTATCAGGATGGGCCGATCTGTCTACATTCCAAATACCCGGCCTATTTTAGGACGACTTAAAATTGCCATGATCATTGGCCCCCGTGCATCAGGGATTGACAATAGATCCCTGAATGCATTTAACCTTTGACAACTGTCATATTTATTAATGACGCATTTTGCCAACTGTTGTCTTTTTGATTAATGTGAGGTGGTTAATAGTGTCCAACCAGATTGCGGGCACGTGTCCAAAGTGAGAGGCCGAGATTCAAAAAATTTCCCGCCATTTTTTGCCTTTATATATGTGGTCATATCCTCTCATTCTTTTTAATTTGCGATTTTTGTGAGAAACTAGCGAACTCCTCGAGCGTCTAGCACGGCCTAACTTCCAAAGAATATTTCCTTTAAGTAAGCTCAGCCACGCCCGACCTTTTTTTATTTCGTAATTTATTCTTAGGAAAAATGGCAAGGCAGGTGAACATAACTGACCTTAGGGAAGTAGAGAATCTAGACGAACCCTTAGAGGTCGAGCAAATAGGATTTTACCAACCCCCACTTTCCAGGATGAGGAATCGGGTAGTGAGGAGGGGGTAGAGGATAAACTGACTTAGGTAGAGGGTCGAGCGAGGCCGACCTTGAGCTCCAGACCTTTAATAGTAGGATGAATGAACATATGGTCGAGCCCGACATGAGGAAGTTCGGGCTATTTGAGGGATACATAGCCCGGGTTCCGGAGGAAGACGATGTTTCTTACCACTGTCGGGAGGGGGAGACGGTGGTATTTCACGAATCCCTCGTGGCTGGGCTTAGGTTTCCTCTGCACCACTTTTTTATTGCTTTCCTCCTTACTGCTAGTATAGTCCCGGGCCAGCTCGCACCTAATGGATGGAGAATACTAGTCTATTTTTTTTGTTTTATGTAGGAATCTAGGAATTGAGCCTACGGTAGACCTGTGTAAATGTCTTTTGGACTTGAAGTATTTTCCTCGATGCAACTACTTCGTCTACTTGAGCGGGAAGGGACATTTTGAAGTTCCTTGGGGTTCCCTCCTCCCTAAAATACTGGAAGGAGAGATTCTTCTATGTGAAGCCCTGGGTCGGAAAACATTTTTCTATCAACCTTTAGAAGACCAGATGTAGATAGCTTCAATAGGATGGGGAATAAGAGTGAGGAGGAGATGGCCGACCTTCTTGCCAATGCCATTAGGGTATGCGACTTTGCCCTGTTGGCTGAAGAGGCCTCTGATTTAACAACAAATGAGATTTTGAGCCAGGCCAGTCTTGATCTTCAGCCCGGTAGGACTCGACCTTGTAAATTAAGTAATATATATCATTCTTTTACAATTTTTATTGTTATTAGCCTCTGTTCCAATGCTCATCCTCTTCTTCCTTACTATTTTGTAGGGATGGCTTTTGACGGGGATAGGTTGAGAAAGGCGGCCGAAGAACGGGCACGAAATGCGGCCCAAAAAAGGAAGGATGATGGGCGTCGTGCGGCGCCGTTATCAGAAAAGACCTCGCAAGGAACAGTCCGGGGTAGGGGAAACTTCGAGGAGGAGCGAGGATTCCCTCGCAAAAGAGCGAGTGGACGAGACGCCCGACACCAGCCTCCGTGGGAAGAGTGGGTGCCTGAAGTTGTCCCAGAGGGGCCTACGTTGGTCGATCTTTGAGAGAAGATGGAGGAAGGTCTTCATCTTGGCCTCCTTGAAAAATACTGTGAAGAAGTGGCGCTCGAGCAAGGGGCGGACCACTTCATGAACTCCGCGGTGAAGGTACATTTCCATCTTTTTGTACTTGTAATTTTAAAACAATACTTCAAAATATCACTAAGTGTTTATCCCGATTATAAGTTGATCAGTATTGGCCAGGGGTTGATCAACCAAGGCGTCAAGCATGGAGAGACTTCGAGCCAGCTTGTTCACTCTTTTCAATACGAGGCTACTAAGGCTCGGCCTGCAGAGGAAAAACTGGTTCAGGTGGAGTCGGATTTGGCCTTGATGACCCAAGACCGAGATCTCACTCCGGAAGAGAATACTAAGCTTAATGAGGACCTTCTTCGGGCCCGTGATAAGATCGAGACTGCTAAGATCGAGGCTGTTGAGACCTTCAAGAAATCAGAGGAGTACGACCTAGCTTTGGGAAACTACACCTTGGAGTTATACTCCCAGGGAATGAAGCAGGACTGGGCTTGGGTCAAACTCCATGCACCCGATCTTGACACTAGCCCGCTCTCCCAATTTCCTCTAGGGGCGGAAGGCCTCGACCTTACCCTCTTTTTGGAGGAGGAGGACGAAGCTGAGGCCGCGTCTGATGAGGAGGCCGATAATGCCAGCGACCCAAACCCGCAGTAGTAGTTTCTTAGGAATTTAAATAGATTTTGATGTATAGCCCGAGGTATACTTGGAGGACCTCTTGTAACAAGTTTTGTTATGAATGAAATATTTTTGTCAAAAGATCGTGTTCTTTTCTTTGCGTTTTATTGACACATTACTGCCATTTTGAATATGCAAACCGATCTCGTTTAGCCTTATAGATCCTATGCCTTGAAAAGTATATGGTCGAGCAAGGACGACCCTTGGTTATAGGGAAGGACTTCAACTCTTTGTAGCGTCAACATTGGATTGATGATGCTTGATTACTAAGTTCGGGTAAGGTCGACCTTGTTGTCAATTTATACAAAGAATAGATCGAGCTTTTCACTTGGAGAAATTGAGAGGAATGTTTTAACAAGGTCGGGAAATACCGACCTTTTGAGTTATTTACAAGGAAGGGGTCTCTTTATTTTGTAAATAATCTGTTGGGAAATAATTTGTAACGTCTTGCCATGGGACATTGTAAATTATTCGTAGGAGAATAATTTGTAACGTCTTACCATGGGACATTGTAAATTATTCGTAGGAGAATAATTTGTAACGTCTTTCCATGAGACATTGTAAATTATTTGTTGAGAAATAATTTGTAACGCCTTGTCATAGGACATTGTAAATTATTCGTGGAAGAATAATATGTAATGTCTTGCAATGAGACATTGTGAATTATTTGTTGGGAAATAATTTGTAACGCCTTGCCATGGGACATTGTAAATTATTTGTTGGGAAATAATTTGTAACGCCTTGCCATGAGACATTGTAAATTATTCGTAGAAGAATAATTTGTAACGTCTTACCATAAGACATTGTAAATTATTTGATGGGAAATAATTTGTAACGCCTTACCATGAGACATTATAAATTATTCGTGGAAGAATAATTTGTAACGTCTTGCCATGAGACATTGTAAATTATTTAATGGGGAATAACTTGTACGTCATTTGGGTGACCTTGTAAGTTATTCCAGTATTTTGTCCTTCTGGTGCTCATTCTTAGGAAGTAATACTTTTATTAAAGGGGACTGAACTATGAGCCTCTTTAAAACCTTACCCAGAAAAACCCTCTCGGAAAAAGACCTGGATAAGGAAAAAGAATACCCGTCCCTTACTTCTTGAAAGAAAGTACGACTGGCGCGTAGGCCCGACCTTAAAAAATATTATTGATGGACATGCAAGTCCAGACATAAAATAATGAAAAGGAAAAATGGGTTCGCAGACCCAACTCTTCTATATCTAGAAGACTTTGTTATTACCGAAAATGTGACTACTTGTAGTAAGGCTCAGATTCTCCACATTCCATGGCCGAGGAAGAGGCTTTGAATCCATTGTTCGAAGGCTGTACGAGCCCTTTCCCACTTTTTGAATAACTTCATATGGTCCTTCACATATAGGTCTAAGCTTCCCAGGCTGATGACCGGCGGCCTCGCTTCGGCGTAGGACAAGGTCTCCCATTATGAATTCTCTTTTCTTGACTTGAGCATTAAACTTCTTGGTCATGACCTACTGATAAGCAGCTATTCTTAGGGCAGCACTTTCCCTGACTTCTTCTAGAAGATCAAGACTTTCTCTGTGCCCTTCTATTTGTCCGGGTGATTCTGTAGACATTGCGCGGAAGCTGGGAACTGTTGCTTCCACTGGAATAGCAGCTTCCATCCCAAAGGCTAGCATGAATGGAGTTTCCCCTGTTGCGGTTTTGAATGTTGTTTGGTTTGTCCAAAGTCTTTGTGGAAGGAGATCGGGCCAGTCGCCTTTGGTACTGTCAAGGCGAGTCCTCAAGTCTTGCAAGATGATCCTGTTTGTAACTTCAGCTAATCCGTTACTTTTTGGGTGCGAAACAGAAGTTAACCTGTGTTCTATTCCCAGATTCTTGCAGAACTGTTTGAAGGCTTGGCACTCAAACTGACACCCATTATCGGTGATTAATGTTCTAGGAAGACCAAAATGGCAGATAATTGACTTCCAAACAAATGTCTCCAACTTTTGTTCTGTGATTATGGCAAGAGGTTCTGCTTCCACCCATTTTGTGAAGTATTCCACAGCTACTGCTAGGAACTTGACCTGACCACGAGCTATGGGGAATGGCCTAAGTATGTCAGTTCCCCACTGTGCAAAGGGGTATGGGCACATAATTGAAGTTAGTTCTTCTGCTGGCTGATGTAATCGGGCTGCAAACCTTTGACACTTATCACAGGTTTTCACGTAGCTGAGTGTTTCCTTTCCCATGGTTGGCCAATAGTACCCCTACCGTATTAACTTCATAGCTAGCGCTCTTACTCCCTGATGTCCTCCAAAAATTCCTTCATGAACTTCGGCCATAGCAAGGGCTGCTTCTTTTGAAGTTAGGCATCGAAGGTAAGGAAGTGTAAAACTTCGACGAAGCAAGGTATTCTGTAATATGGTATACCTCGGGGCCCTTGCCTTGATTCTTCTTGCCTCTGCTTTACTATCTGGAAACTTTCTTGATGTTAAATATTCAATGATTGGATCCATCCAACTGGGCTCGTGATCTTAAATGTCCATGACATCGGGTTGCTATGTGATTCTTGGCTCATGAAGAGTTCGGAAAAATACAGTTCTCTATAAGTGGTCAAGATTGGAAATAGTTAGTCTCGACAGAGCATCTGCTTTGGGATTGGAGGACCTTGGAATTTTATCTATGCGGCAAGACTTGAACTTCCTTTGCAAGTCCAAAACCATCATTCTGTAAGATGACATTTTTTCATCTTTTGCTTCAAAAGTGCCGTTCACTTGCTCTACCACCAATTATGAATCACTCAAGACTTTGACATGCTCGACCCCTAGATGTTAAGCTGAATGAAGTCCCGCGATAACGGCTTCATACTCTACATCATTATTAGTTGCTGGAAGTTAAACCTTATTGCGCACTGAATTTCCATTGTGCCATCATCCTTTTTTAGTATGATTTCGGCCCCCGAGCTTGCGACATTCGATGCTCCATCAACTTGCAAAGTCCATGTGGCCTCTTCCCTGTCATGACCTGTTGGCCCCCGAGGTCTTGGGACGAGTTGGCCGACGAAGTCTGCCAAGACCTGTGCCTTTATAGAAGGTCTGGGTTTGAACTCAATGTCATATTCTCCAAGATCGATTGACCATTTGAGTAGACAACCGGAGACATCCAATTTCTGCAAGATCTGTTTTAAGGGCTAATTTGTAAGGACTGTTATAGCATGGTCTTGAAAGTAAGGTCTTAACTTTCTGGCTGGTGTGACCAAGGCAAGCGCAAGTTTTTCTACCAGTGTATATCGGGCTTCTGCGCCCAACATCATCTTGCTAACGTAGTATACGGGTTTTTGGACCTTCCCTTCCTCTTTGACCAAAACGGCACTTACAGCATGATCTGAAACTGCTAAATACAAGAACGGATTGTCTCCCAGATATGGTTTTGCCAATATTGGAGGAGTTCCCAAATATTCCTTCAATTTCCTGAAGGAGATCTCGCACTCTTCATTCCATCTGAAATCCTTGTTTCCTCTGAGAGTTTTGAAGAAGGGAAAACATTTATCTGTTGCCCATGACATAAAACGGCCCAATGCTGCTACTCTTCCCGTAAGCTTCTGTACTTCCCTGATGTTCCTAGGAGGTTCCATTGATGTAAGGGCCACAATTTTATCTGGGTTAACTTCAATGCCTCGCTGGGTGATCATGAATCCCAAAAATTTGCCCGAGCTTACTCCGAAGGCACACTTGACGGGATTCAGTTTCATCCGATGTTGGCTGAGTGTACAGAATATGTCTTCTAAATCAGCAATATGATCTTTCTTTCTCGAGCTCTTTACCACCATGTCATCAACATAAACTTCAATATTCAACCCGCTATGTTTGGAGAAGACCATGTTTACCAACCTTTGATAAGTAGTTCAGATATTATTTAATCTAAAAGGCATGACTTTGTAGCAATATATCCCTTCATCAGCCATAAAGGAAGTCTTTTCCTGATCTTCCCATGCCATTCGAATTTGATGATATCCCAAGAATGCGTTGAGGAAGCTATAAAGTTCAAAGCCTGATGTGGAATCTACTAATCTGTCAATCTGAGGAAGAGGATAACTGTCTTTTGGACATGCTTTGTTTAAAAGTATGAAATCTAGGTAGACTCGCCACTTGCCATTCGGATTTTTAACCAATACCACATTGGCTAGCCATTCTGGGTAATTTACTTCTCTGATGAATCCTGCTTTTAAAAGATTATCTATTTCCTCCTTTATTACTTGCCTTCTTTCTGTATCAAACTGCCTTCTTCGTTCTTTTACAGGCTTCTTGTCGGGCATGACATTAAGCCTGTGTTCATTAAGTGCAGGGTCAATCCCGGGCATATCTTCTGCACTCCATGCAAATATGTCGATATTTCTCCTTAAATATTGTGATAGTTCTTCCTTCATTAATTTGGGGTGTTCTTTTCCAATCGTGAGACTCTATCCTTCTGAAATTTGAATTTCTTCTAATTCTTCTACTGGTGACATGCGCTCTTCCACAGGAAGTTCAATTGACATAAGATCTGTTTTACCCTTCCCAATACAGCTGATATAACAACTTCTGGCCATTGATTGATTTTCCTTTACTGTTGCTATGCCTGAGGAAGTCGGAAACTTGATTGCCAGGTGATACGTCGAAACCATTGCTTTTAAGCTGTTTAGGAATGGTCTTCCCAAGATAGAGTTATAGGCCATAGGGGTCTTCACGACCTGAAATGGAGTCATCTTTGTTACCTACTTTTCTTCTGATCCAAGTGATGTAGGAAGATCAATTAGGCCTTCGGGTTTCACCGTTCCCCCACCGAAGCCAGTTAACGGAGTAATGACCTGTCAAAGCCGATCCTTGGGGAGTTGCATCTTGTTGAAGGCTTCCAAAGAAAGGACATTGGATGTGCTTCCATTATCCACAAGCACCCTTCTTACATCAAAATCTGCAATTGTGGCACTGAGGACAACGACATCGTCATGGGGATATGAAATTCCTTTCATATTAGCGCTACTGAAGCTGATGCTGCTTGAAATTTCACGGTCATAACTTCCCGACCTTTCTTCCTGATCACCCAATGCCCGAGCATAATTCTTCCTCGCATTATTTGAATCGCCTCCAGAAGCGATTCCTCCGATGATAAAATTTATGGTGCCAACGGATCTATTCTTCTCTTCTCCTTTTCCCTGATCTTTATCTTCCTTCTTTATGTAATGTCCAAGGAATCCTCTTTTGATGAGAGCTTCTATCTCCTGTTTTAGAGTTCTGCACTCATCCGTGGTATGACCCGGGTTCTTGTGGAAGTCACAATATTTATGTCCATTCTTTTCATCAATCTTCCCCTTGATAGGCTTTGGCTAGCGCAAATCTTCCCGTCCTTTGATTTCCATGAGAATACGAGATAGAGGCACATTTAATGGAGTTAAGTTCTGATTCCCATAACTGCTTCCCTTTGTGTTAGCCCGGGAAGAATTACTTCCATCTTCTTACCTTGATCTCTTATTCCCTTGTTTAACGGGTTCTGAAGACTGCACTATTGCTCCATGAACTTGATCCTGTGCTCTGATCGATAATAATGTCTCTTCCATATTTATGTACTTTTCAGCCCTTTTGAGAAGTTCGGTCACATTTGTTGGTGGATTCTTAGATAAGGACATTCTGAATTTCGGACCTCGGATGGCTAAGGTGAGATCCGAAGTGGCCGATGAGATGTTGAAGATCTGGAATCTGAAGTCTTTCTGTGTTAAAACGAGTCATGAACTCCCGCATTGTTTCATTATGTCCTTGCCTCAACTGCATGAGGGAAGCGGCTATTTTCTTAATCCTCTTGCTACTTGTGAAGAAAGCTGTGAATTTCTCAGTAAGATCAAAGAAGAAAGAGATTGATCCTGCTGGTACTGTAGAAAACCAGTCTTAGGCAGAGTTTGTTAAGGTTTGCGGGAAAGTCTTACATAGTATCTGACCATAAGCATTCTACATGTCCATGACATCAGTGTAGGTATTCAAGTGGTTGTTGGTATCTATTGTTCCATCGTATTCCTTTATCCGAGGGTACTTGAATTTTTCTGGTAAGGGGAACGACGTTATTTTAGGGGTAAAATGGGTTCTTCTGGTAAAAGAGGTCCGACCTTGCGTGTTTTGCCTTATCCCATCTGCGATTCCTTCTTGAATAATTCGAGAAATTTCTCGCTTTGTCAAGTTGGGAGATCCCTCAGTCATGGGATGAGCACCACCGATTCCCGGGGAATTGTCATCTGCAGGATTAACTGGCCTGTGATCTTCCCTGGGAATCGTTCTTGGAGTGTTCAGGTCAGGTTGTGCTTGACGATTATTCTGTTGCTGAAGAGCCTGACGGAGTTCACGGAGCTGCTGTTGGAGTTCGTTGAAATTTTCTGGACTAACCGGTTCATTTTCTGGCGTGACCTCTGGATCTCGTTCTTCTCCAACATCTTCAAGAGGTGGATGATTTTCTCCTTCAGCTGAAGTATTGGCTGGAAGGGGTTGACCACTGGATGTGGAGGGATGAGCTTGACGTCTATTAACCATGGCTGATCTATCTCTTCCCACAGACAGCGCCAATTGATGCTATAAAAAATCCTAACCTTGACATGGCAAGATCTAGAGTTGCTTGATCACTGAAAAACATGATTGAATTCGCCTTGAACGACCTGCAAAAAAGGCGAGGATGATTCTCCCCATCACTCTTCTGGTGTGAGAATTAGTATTCTGGGGAAAAGTAGAGAGAGAATGTATAACTGGAAAAACATAAAGAATAATGAATGAAAATATGTGATCAAAAGAATTGTATTTATAAGGCTGAAAAAAAGCCCACAACCTTCTTTAATTGAAGAAAGAGTCTCTTTGATATAAACTTACCTTTTAAGGGAAATTCTATCCTTAAAAAAAATAAAGTTCTCCTTTTTTAGGAGTTTTCCTCATAAGATACGTCTTGTTTTGGAGGCCCAAGAAGGATGTCCATGAATGAAGCCCATAAATGAAGAAGGCTCGAAGTCCTGCCTATGTTGGGCTTCTAAGCCTCATGTTGCCGGGACATGACGACCATATATCATATCATGAATGAGATTTTTTGATGAGGTCAGGAGTACCTGACCTATGTGGGGAGGCAAGCACGGGCATTTAGATTTCCCTAAAGACAAATGAATCAGAGATCGGGCAACATTAGGTCGGGCAAATAAGCCAGCCATATTATCAGGATGGGCCGATCTGTTTACATTCCAAATACCCGGCCTATTTTAGGACGACTTAAAATAGCCATGATCAAGACTTTTGAATAATCAAATCTTGGAAAGTGGAATTGTGTAAAGATAAGGATTTGAGAAGTTTTAGGGACTAAATAGTGGAATTGGAAGAATCAGGGACTGGTTCATGCAAATAGCTGGAATTAGGGATTGTTTTGACAAATTCAGAATGTTTTGGCTACATTGGAATTTAAGCAGAAATCTTAGGTCAAAATAAACTATTTTGAAATTTGGGACTAAAATAACCGACTTTCAGAAATAAAAGGACTGGCTTTTAGGATTTCAAAACATTTGGGCTTACTAATTAAATACCAAACTAAAATGGCTGAAGTAAGGGCTTTTAAAAAGGCTTAGGGACTAATATAAATACTTGAAAAAGATTGGGGCTTAAAAGTAATTATCAAAATTAAAACTTTAAAACATTAGACCAATCCTCTCTCTATTTTTGACAAACCGAGAGAGAGAGAGAGAGAGAGAGAGAGAGAGAGAGAGAGAGGAGAACCGGCTCCTCTCGGTGTAGGCGTTGACGACGCTATTCGTCGCTGGTATGATGGTGATATTGTCGCCTTCCTTTGGCGGAGATGAGGGGGTAAATGGTGGCAGAAAAATGGAAAAACTTGGGGTTGATTTGGGTGTAAAATGAATGTAAACCAAGGTGGATTCGAGTTTTGGAATTTAGATATCTCCGGCGCAAAATCGGTCAACATGGGTCCGACGGTAAAGGTAGGCATCTTGTGTTAACTTGTTCTTGGTTTTGGATTTGTTTTTGGTTAGAGATTGGGCTTTGAGTTTTGCAGGGGTGGTTTCAGTGTGTTGTTGGCGGTGATTGCGGTGGTGTTGCTATGGAAGGTTGGCAATGGAGTGTGATGTTTTTAGCTGATGCATTGGTGCGGCTGGTTTGGTGATGCTGTCTCGACAATTGTGGTGAGGCTGACTACAAATTTCTTATGGGATGTATAAATTTGGTGATGGAGGTTTTATGCAGCGGTGATGGCTTCCGTTTTAGGTGGTTCGATGGTGGAAAGGCGGCTGATTATGGTTTTCAAATTGATCCTGGGGAGGCAGGGTTGATGGTAGAAAACTTACCGTGAAGAGAATTTGAACTTTCAAAAGTGTTGCTGCGATTTTGTGCGTGAATTGGACTAATGGAATATGTGTATATATAGATTGGTATGGAGAGTGTTGTAGTTAGAACGAAATTGTGAAAAGGTTGGATATGGAGAATATTTGATTTCGAGTAGGATTGTGAAAATTTGGGATACAAGAATACATGTGAAAATGAATACCTTACTAAAAATAATTATTTAAAATATAAAACTTGAATTAAAAACAATTTTGGATAATAATAAAATTGAAATTTGAAGTTTTAGACTTAAAATAATTTGGATTTAAAATAAATAATAATTTTGAGCTTAAATCGAATTTTGGATTTGGATAATATTTAAAAAAATGAAATTGGGCTAGAAATCGAATTGGACTCAAATTATATTTTATTGGCTTGAAATAATCAACATGGCTAGATGAACATGCTTTAATTTAAAAATAGGTGAAATTATAGCGACACGTTTATGAGAAAATAAATATTTATTTAGAATTAACTGAAAAACTCTCGGTTGCTACAATCTTACCTCTTTAAAATAAATTCGTCCTCAAAATTTAAACTTACTTGATCACTACCTTGTCTGCCCCTATTGGACTTTGACTAAATTAACATTTTGGTTTATAAGGACATGGACTTTTCTCTCTAAGATATACACAGGTACCACTTGTGTACTACCAGTTCTCCGTGCTCATATCTGAGACTCTACTGGGGTCCTTATGGGTCATGGAGAACATTCTAGCATTTCCCTTTTTTGCTCAATCGATTTGCCTAGTCGACTCATTATTCCCGGCTGACCCGGAGCGACAATCTGATATCAGCAGCCCCTTTGTTGGGTTTCTTATTAGGTGCGTTGTTCCTGTCCAAGTCCTAATTTTTCCATTTCCTCTTACCCTGTTCATTCTCAGAACCCTGTCCTCCATACTTTATACCTGCATATGCTACAGCTTGAGCCTTTTTCACTACTTCCCTGTAAGTGGGTAACTCATGTGAACTGACAATCTATCTAATATCTGAACGTAGGCCTCTCTCAAAAGATGTGCCTTCTTAGCTTCAATCTCCACCAGATGTGAAGTATAGCGTGATAGTTCCTCAAACTTCCTTTCATAATTGGTTATATCCATATCACCCTGAACCAAGTGCAAAAACTCGAACTCCTTGTGGTCTCTGAGGGCTTGTGGGAAAAACATATCCCTGGTCTCATCCTTAAATTCATTCCAGGTTTGAGCCACTTGCTACTCTTCAGTCCTGATCTGTGATGCAGATTCCCGCTAGAAACCAGCCCTACCAACCAACATGAATTCAGCAAACACAACCTTCCTATTCTCAGGGCAAGATATATGCCTGAAAATCTTCTCAATGGTTTGAAGTCATTCCTCAACAACTAATGGATCATTTCCACCATCAAATGTGGGCGGATAGTATCCCCTAAATTGTTCAATTATTGGCACCGAGGTACCCAATGGGACTTGCCTCAAGTCCTGAACCGCCTGAAGTAAATCCCTAATGATAGTGCCCTGGGTGGTGGGATCTTGCCTTGGAGTAGTCTGATCGTGGTTGATCTAGTTTGGTGCATTTCTATTTATGCGTCGAGACATGTTCCTAAACCAACTATGCAAAGTCCAATTATGGGGTTTTCTGATTTCTCTAAGCTAAATTACGAGGACATAAGAATAAATTCTTTAATTTATTTCAAATTATTCTCAAACTCATTTTCTGGTTGGATACAAGCTCTTTCTTTCTTGTCTAATAAGTTCTCATAAAAATAATATCATGTATCCAAAAATAATTTATTATTGCTAAAAATACTTTCTTTACCTCGAAGTTGATAAAGCAGGCAATGGCAGGTGGCATTTGTAATTCTTTAAAGCTAGTTCAAAACATTTTTCTTTCCTTCTTTCTTTCTTTTTTTGAAAATCTCTTTTGAAAATTTGCAAATCTATAAAAATGTAGACCCGCTCTCATACCACCTGTAACGTTAAGTAATTCTTTTAAAATAATTTTTGAAACACAGATCGAGTGAAAGATAACTGAAATTCAATAGTGTTATTTTATAAAAACGACTCCAAGGTCAACATTTCAAGTTCAAAATAAAAATTGAGTAGAAGCAACTAAACATTTAGTTTCATTTAAAACTCAATTGTAAATAATTCAAAAGCTCAAAAATAACTTAGACAATAATAATAAATTCAAAATCTCAAAATTAAATCAGTATTATTTATTTTCTCAAAACATGTTTAATAATTCTTCAATAGCCACCATCACGCGCTCTGTCGCCAACTCCGTAATCTGAAAATTTGTAAGTTTTAAAAAAGGATGAGCATTTCAAGAAATATGCAGTAGACTCAGCGCATAATAATAATAATTGGTATTATAAATAAAGCACATAATCATGATATTCAAGTAGTCTCATGAACAAATAATAAATTCAAGTTCAAGTCTCATGCACTTAAGCAAGTAAATTCTCGTAAAATCATGCTTAAACAAGCAACTAATTTTCATGCCCAAAGGCAAGTAATCTCATGTCTGAAGATAAGAAATTGTTATGCCCGCAGGCAAGTAGTCTCATGTCTGAAGACAAGTAATTGTCATGAACACAATCATATATGCAAGATCTATAATACAAATAATTATTTATACGCATTGTAGAAAATAAGTTTGTAAGTAGGAGTTCACATTATTTCTCAAGTTTTACGCGAACTAGAATAAAACTTTCTGGTGTTCTCGCGTCTCATATAGCCCTGTAAGATAAATAATTTAAAATCAGACTTTTTGAATAATCAAATCTTGGAAAGTGGAATTGTGTAAAGATAATGTTTTGAGACGTTTTAGGGACTAAATAGTGGATTTGGAAGAACTATGGACTGGTTCGTGCAAATAGCTGGAATTAGGGATTGTTTTGATAAATTCATAATGTTTTTGGCTAAATTGGAATTTAAGATAAAATCTTGGGTCAAAATAAACTGTTTTGAAACTTGGAACTAAAATAACTGACCTACAGAAATAAAAGGACTGGCTTTTAGGATTTCAAAACATTGGGACTTACTAATTAAATACCAAAGAGCTGAATAAAACATTTTAAAACTAAAAGGGCTGAAGTAAGGGCTTTTAAAAAGGCTTAGGGACTACTATAAATACTTTAAAAAGATGGGGGCTTAAAAGTAATTATCAAAATCAAAACTTTAAAACATTAGACCAATCCTCTCTATTTTTGAGAGAGAGAGAGGTACGTGAAAGAGGAGCACCGGCTACTCTCGGTGTAGGCGCTGCCGGCGCTATTCGCTGGCGGTATGATGGCGATATTTCCTCCTTCCAATGGCGGCAATGAGGGGGTAAACGGTGGCAGAAAAAGGGCAAAACTTGGGGAAAATTTGGATGCAAAATGAATGTAAACCGAGTTGGATTCGAGTTTTGGAATTTAGATATCTCCGGTGAAAATCCGGTCAGCATGGGTCCGACGGTCAAGGTAGGCATCTTGCGTTACATTATTCTTGGTTTTTGATTTGTTTTTGGATATTAATTTTTTGGGAGATTGGGCTTTGAGTTTTGGCAGGGGTGGTTTTGGTGTGTTGTTGGTGGTGATTGCGGTGGTGTTGCTGTGGAAGGTTTGCTATGGCATGTGATGTTTTCAGCTGGTGCATTGGTGCGGTTGGTTTGGCGACGCTGTCTCGAAAATTGTGGTGAGGTTGACTAAAGATTTCTTATGGGATGTATAAATTTGGTGGTGGAGGTTTTAGGTAGTGGTGATGGCTTCCATTTTAGGTGGTTTAATGGTGGAAAGGCAGTCGATTATGGATGTCAAATTGATCCCGGTGAGGCACGATTGATGGCAGAAAAATTACGATGAAGAGAATTTGAACTTTGAAAAGTGTTGCTGTGATTTTGTGCGTGAATTGGACTAATGGAATAAGTGCATATATAGATTAGTATGGAGAGTGTTGTAGTTAGAACGAAATTGTGATAATGTTGGATATGGAGTATATATGATTTCGAGTAGGGTTGTGAAAACTTGGGATATAAGAATACGAGTGTGAATAGAATACATTGCTAAAAAGAATCATTTAAAAGATAGAATTTGAATTAAAAATAAATTTGAATAATAATAAATTTGAAATTTTAGACTTAAAATAATTCGGATTTAAAATAAATAATAATTTTGAGTTTGAATCGAATTTTGGATTTGGATAATATTTAAAAATATGAAATTGGGCTAGATATCGAATTGGACTCAAATTAGTATTTTATTGGCTTAAAATAATCAACATGGCTGACAAACATGCTTTAATTTAGAAATAGGTGAAATTATAGCGACACGTTTTTTAGAAAATAAATATTTATTTCATAATCAACCAAAAACTCTCGGTCGCTACAATAACTGCATACTATATTGTAATGCATGATATGATGATTCCCCTACGGTTCTCATCTCGTATCCCGAGTGCTCAACATATAACAAATCATCATTGGTTACAACCAATAACTTCGATCATTCACACCCAAGTTCATCCCATCTAGGATCCCACAAATTTCAACATCAATATACTGCTATGTCTTATCAATAGGCAGCTTAAGGTATATGACAATATATCCATAATCATGAGAGGGGTACATTGGAGAAATCGTGGTCGAATAAGCACTTGTTGAATGCTTTCAAAAAGATAAGTCACAATGTCACATATCTTCAATTTCTCATTCCATCACATTTATATAACTCAAGTGACCATGGGAATCAAAAGACTCATGCAACCCTATTAATCAAATAGCTCAAGTAAAAATAACTTTCTTCTTAATCAAACGATTCAAGTAAAATAATCTACTCACTAACAATGAATCATAATTCATATAAACATATTCAAGTCTAATAACCAAATAACATCTCACTCACAGTTTAATGGATGAATATATCCATAACGGCTCCTAGAATAGTTTTCTCTTCGAATGGAAGTCTTTCGGCTAGCTTTGGACGGAGTATGTGGAGAAATGAATGCATAACTCTTCATAAATAAATCTGCATGAGTTGAACAATATATCAACGGAAAGATAATTGAATTAAGAGTTCAATGAAATTTACGTATTGTAAATTAGAGTTTTTTATGTCAAAAGTTAAGGCTAAACGAAGTTTGGTTGACATGCTGCCTGTTTGGTGTTGATGCGAAAGTGTCAGAAAGCCATTTTTTCATTGTTTCAAGCTCAAATGAACATGGCGTTGACACCAAATGTCCAGGTGTTGACATAAAATGTATTATCAAAATCTGAAACATCATTTTCTTGATCGCTTTAACCCAAAACCATATAGTTTGATATCGGGTAAAACATATTTTCTAATGAAAAGAATGAATTATAATAGATTTAAACATAGTCTTGGCATGAATTCCTTACCTACGCTTTGGAAAGAAAAAGCTATACTTCCAACATTTCTTGCCTTGATTTTCAGTTGTGAGTTTATATTTCGAAGCCTCTGGTATTTATAGGATTTGTTGGCAACATAGGAAGGAAGAATTCTCATTTGTAGAAGATTTAAATTCTTGCTTTGGAATTAAAGAAAATGAGTCGACTTCTTTATGTGCTTTGTAGGTAAGGAATGGCATGGATTATTATCTTCAAAGGATGGAGGTGAAAGGAAAGCAGGAGTTGGGATAAGATTGGTGGAAAGGTCAAGCTACAAAGTCGGCTGTGGAAATCTAAAGTTACACCTCATGTTTAGAAAGTTAGGAATTTCAGTTTTGTGCAGCCAAGTTTGAGCTCGGATTTGAGGTATCAAACGGAGTCGAAATATTGTATTCTTAGTGCCATTTCGATGTAATCACGGAGTACATTCCGCAAATTTTACAGCGCAAGAAATGGATAATCGAGGAGGAAGTTATGACTTATCGAACTAAGCCACTTAAAACTAGTTTTCTTCACCATCCGGTAAAGTACTAACTTTAAAAATTCATCGGATGCTGTCCATTGGTCGAACTAAGAAACGGATTTCAGATTCTCGAAGCTTGTTTTGAGAACTTATCTGTACATATATTACATATATTAAAAGAAGGTAGGAGGTAATCAAACAGGTCTATGGAAGAGGGGCACTTAAACACGTTTTTTGCATAAATTTTCTTTATATATTTTCGTTAAAACCCATTTTTCTTTCTTTAAATTCTATAATAGTTAAATGAATTTTAAAAATAACTTCTTACGTTATAATAGACAATTAAAGACATTACAATTTCCCGGGTCGTTACACTTAAGTTGCAAATAAATGAGGGGAATTTTTGAAAGAAAAGTAAAAATATGATGTCTAAGTGTCGAAATATGGAAGTCGATAAACCTAGAGTGTAATTTGTAAATCCAGCAGAGGTCAACGTTAAATAGAGAAAAAAAAGAGAAAAAAAAATTAAAATTCAAAAGTTTAGGTCAGTTTGCATTCTTTAACATAAAACTATGCAACGTGCAATTCATTTCTCCATGTGGCAATTATGTCCAAGGTGATGACGATAGTGTTAGATGGAGTCCAACTTGGTGAAGTTGGGTGCGGTTCAAAAAACATTTTGAAGCTCGGTAAGATAATGAGACGAAGATATAAGTTCATTGAGTATTGAAATAATTAACATTGTTCAGGTGTGAACATATTGTCGGAAATTTTTGATATGCTATTTAAGCCCCATTATTTAGAAATTAAACAAAAAATGTTAACAAACTAAAGCAACAAAAGAGAAAGAGAGAGAGAGAGAGAGAGAGAGAGAGAGAGAGAGAGAGAGAGAGAGTCAAAACTCAAATGTATCTTATCGAGAAATAATTGTCCTCACATGACGTCAATACGAGTTGGAGCATCTAAAGCAGATGTGAGATATTTTGATAATTTGGATTAGTAAATGCAACTAACTAAATTATCTTGAAAAGTTTTAACTTTAAGCCATTCCTTCTAATCCTGAGAGAACTATTCACTCAAACATACAATCAACAAAATGTGTTATAAAACATCACCCGTTAGCGCTTGAATGATACATAAGGATTCAAATTACGCATTTATTTTCAGCATTCTTTACTTTACATCTCAACGCATTGTGATGGATCAATTATACATCAATGCACTATCAAAATAATTAGATGAAAAACATCAGGCTATGATCATAAGTCAAATATAGCTGGGGGGAATTTTGATGTTGACATGATCCATGTTAATAGAATACCCTAGAAATAAATAAGAATCTATTTGTTCTCAATAGTAATGTTTTAGGAATTAATTGAGGGTGTTTAACAATAATAGTAATAAACAATGTTTTCAGAGCCAACCTGGTCATCGACTCGGTCGAGAGATTAGGTCAAGGGTCATCAACCCTGAGTTAACCCGAAAAATATTAAAAAACTAAAAAAAGAAAATATGAAACCTAGGTGAAACCCGGGTTTGACCCGATTGGGTTTAGAAGTGACCCTGCCCGATTTCTAGCCCGAGCGTGGGTTTTAGGGTCGACCCGGAAAGGGCAAGGTCGGGTTTGAAAATATTGGTCATAAAACATTTATCATCACCACAACTAACACTTATTGAAAAATTGACATTTAGGCTCACAAGAATTAAAAAGGCTCGTCGTCTTGATTATATAATTTGAAAATCATGCGAACAATTAAAACTGTAAACAGTAATTTCGCAAACTTTAGGTTTGAATCACCATGCAATCATCAAATAATGCATAGTATTTATTAGATATAAAATAATATCTAGATAGTCAACATGGATTAGTCAATGACCAATTTATAATATAGAAAACAAGTATTGTGTGTGTGTGTGTGTGTGTGAATTCAATTGATTTAAGAAACTTTTGGTTTTTCAATAAACTAGTATTTTCGTCCGTGCGATGTACGGGAATATGTTTGTGATAGTAATTTCAATCAAAATTTATGAAAATATGTTAATTATACAATCATATCAAATAAAAACATAGTACAATAATATTTTAATACAAAATATTCTCAAATTCAAAACTTTGAAAAAGACAAAACTAATTAAAATAGGAACTGCAACATATATAAAACTAATCAAAATTAGAAAATTCTGATCTTTATAAGATTTTTTTTTTTTTTTTAAAAAAAAATTGCTTCTCTCTTAAAAAGTATTTATATTTATTATTTTTTTGTTTGCTGAACTTTCTTCTTCTAAATAAGTTATTTTATCTTTTTTTATATGTTAAAATATTTTAGAATAAGATATAATTTAATAAATAAAATTAACAACATAATCTATATCTGTTTTGAATTTGTAATTTTAAAATTAAAGCATATTATTATTATATTTTTTGTGCATTTAATTTTATCTCCAAATAAGTAAATATAATTTTATTTGTGAAATAACTTTTTTTTTTTAGAAAATTCTGCAATCTTTCAAATAATTATTAATATTTAATTAAAATTGGTTCAACCGCTGTTCAATCCGGTTCGACCTTCTGACCCTTGACCTCTTGTCTTTATCCTGTCGAACTAATTTTAGAAATTCTGAATACTAAATAACTTAAATTATATGATTTAAAACAAATGAGATACTGAGGAAAAGTAAAACACATAAAATAAATTTTTACAGATCTTTGAGACGTTTTTACGGAGAAAGTGTTTATAATTTGTTCTCACTTATTATTTTGTATTAAATTTCTCGTTGAGATCTTCAATTTAACGTATATATATTACATATTTTTTGACTTCATAATAATACAAAAATTATCAACAGAATAATTATTATTACAAAAAAGTAGTTTATAGATAGTATTATAGAACTTAAATGATATAATTTAAAATGAATGTGATATTGAAGAAAAGTAAGAAATATAAAAAAAAAAAAAAATTATGTTTGATTTTTTAGATGATTTGAGAAACAATATGTTTATAGTTTACTCTCACTTGTTAACTTGTATTAAACGTCTAGTCGAGATCTTTGATTTGACACTCATATTACATATTTTTCGACTTCTGTATAATAATATAATAATTATCAAAATAATAACAAATATTACAAAACAAAAAAAAGTCATTTTGGGTGGAAAACTATGTGCGTGTATATATATAATAGTATCACACCAGTGCGTTGCACGGAAGAACAATATGAATGATTTTACTGTAAATATCATTTAAAAATAGAAAAAAAAAGTTTGAACACAAATTTTTTTTGATTAATAATTAAAACTGTGAACAAATGCTCAATGCAGAAATGAATTAAAATTTTCATAAATTTTGGAAAATCTTTTTAAATACTATGCCCTTGTTCGAGACCCATTACTTCAAAATAGGCCAGGAACTTTAATCGGAACCGATCATCTCGAGCCGAAATCGATCCGAAACCGGAGGTTCTGGTCCGGTTCCAAGAAATATATATTAGGATCCGGAACTGAAAATTGAAAACCAACTGGGTTCAGGTAGGTTCTTTCTCTTGAAACAGAACCATGGGCACCCGAATGGAATCTGTTGAGATCGTACCCAAAATGCGGCACATTGAACCATCAGTGAAGGCCCAATGGACCCTAGCCCATGGTTAAAGCTTAGAATATCACCTTGAAGCAACTGCCGAGGTGGAATGTCACACGAACCTCTTTGGCCGAACTGATTTGTGTCTGGCCGATGTGCTTTATGCTTAGTCGAGGTGCTTTACAGTGACGCATGGGAGAGGGATGAGACAAGGATGGAGTCAGAGATGTGACACCACCTTTACCATGATGTGACAGGCGCTCATCCCCTACAAAGTATAGTAATGATTAATATCAAAAGGTAAGATCTCCTTTTTAGAAGCTAGGGCAAATACACGTGTAAAGTTCGCCACGTGTTACGATCCAAAACAACAAATTCCTCTATAAATAGAGCACTCCTCCCGCTTTGTAAAAGGTTAGCAATTTCATACTCTTAACTAAATATTTTACTCTCACTCCCTTTTCTCTCTTTTATACATTTATATTTCCCGCACTCAATTTATATCTGCTTGAAATGAGCCCTGACTTTGGTATCGGAGTGCAAATGGGAGCCACCTCGGCCCCCGTTGCAAACTGATCATTTGTCACAGTGCGCAGGAGATCCACGTGTTCAAGATGGAGGAGGTGAGACGTGTTGGTCCAAGGTCCAGCTGGATTTTGTGGTCAACATTTTGGCGCCGTCTGTGGGAAGCCATACTGCTAACCACGAAAACGCATGATAAAAAGCCACTTACAGAAAGGAAACCTTGAAAAAGGCGTGAAACTTTAAAACATAAGTTTATTAACCTTGAAAAAGGCGTGAAACTTTGAAGCACAAGTTTGATAACCTTGAAAAATGCATAAGAACTTTGAAATACAAGTTTGATAACCTTGAAAAAGGCATAAGAAATTTGAAATACAAGTTTAATAACTTTGAAAAAGGCTTAGAGCTTTAAAATAAAAGTTCACCTATCTTTGAAAGAGAAGATAAAACTAAAAAATTGCTTTGAACATGAATAAAAGTGACGATGATATTAACCTTTGTAGGAGTAGAGATGACCAGCTCAGCGAGGAGGAGGCTCCTCAGAGGCCTCGTGAGAATACAAACGAGGGGGGGCCAACCTAACCCTCCGCGCCGGCACCGAAATCGCTGCATGCTTCGAGACATGACTCACATGGCCGCCCAAATGCTGGAAATGCAGAAACAGCGGATAGAACAAACTGCTGCGATGAATGCTTACATGGCTAGAGGGTATGTTGTGAACAAGCCCATTATACCCCCGAAATATTCACAGCCACATTACTCACCATCCGATGCGGCCACTGCCTCCTATTATTATCAAGATCCACAGGCATATGCCGAGGTGGAATCCGCTCCCCTCTACGAAGAAGGCCCGGAGCATGAAGCACCTGAAGAACAAGACCAACCCCCAGTTAAACATAGGGAGGCTTCGCCCTCGAAATCTGGCAGTATCTTCAGCCAAATAGGAGGGTTATTCAGAGGCAAGCGAGGGGGTCGAACTGATCAAGGTCGGCACAATGCAGCTGAGCCTAGAAATAGGAGAGAGTGACACGCTGAAGAAGCCCTGTCGCAGGGCCAAATGTATGGAGATCGGCATAACACAGGGGCAGAAAAATTAGCCCCCACACATGAGCCTAGGAATAGGCAGGAAAAGAGAGCCGAAGCAGCTCGGACCAAATCTCGTAATGATTTACCGACCCACGAAAGGCCGAACTACGACCGAGTTTTGCCACCACAAAGGCAGGAGTATGCTCCACCGCCCTATGACCAATACCATGACCCGATGTATTCCGGTCATGACGAGAACAGTGAACTACCATCATACGAGCTGGATGACGAAGAGGAAATAAGTCCCTTCACGGAGGGCATCCGAAGGTGCTCAGTGCCTCATGACTTCGAAATGATAGAAATAACAAAGTATTCTGGCCGAGGTGACCCTGACGATCACTTGCTAAACTACTGCGCTAGCATGGAAATAGCCGGAGCTACTCCGGCACTGAAGTGTAAAGGTTTTGCTTTGACCCTTGAGGGAAGTGCGATACGATGGTATAAAAAGCTCCCTCTTGGTAGCATCCACAGTTGGAGAGATCTGAAAACAACCTTTAAAAATGGCTTTGTTTCCTCCAGGCCTGGCCAGCTTCCACTCCAACGCCTTCAGGATCTAAGGCAAGGAAGGGATGAATCTCTGAAAAGTTACCTAACTCGGTTTACTGAAGAGATGCACATTTTTGAAAACATCACCGAGGCGGAGATGTTTTCCGCATTGAAAGGAGGGCTAGATATGACTATCATGTTTTGGAGTGATGTCCAAAGCAGGAAACCGAGGGATTACAATGCCCCAGTAGACCTGATGAAGAAGGAGATCATATCAGAAGAAATGGCTAGGGCTAGAGACAACCATTCTCAAGGGAGATACAATCTTGGGTATTCTAATGAAGCAAACCTCAAGAAAGGAGGTAACAAGGATATGTTCGGCAGTAACCGAAGTGGAGCGCCGCGTCCATTTTCGGGGACAGGGTCCAGCTATGCAGTAGAGATCACGGAAGCTATCCCCAACTTGCACTCCAATGCTCCTTCTCAGAATCCTCCCATGGCTCAAGGAAGAATGGAAAGGTTGGAATGCTTCGGTGTAGATCCACTTGACCCAATCAAGGAATTTCAGATTGGATTGGATTCACCGGTTGAATACAAAAATCAGCTGAAAAGCTTCTTACTTGAAAACCTCGATGTATTCGCACGGAAACATGATGACATGGTTGGGATCGATCCTAAAGTGGCCCGTCACAGACTCCAGCTTGATCCCAGAAGTCCTGGGCATAGGCAAAAGAGAAGACATATGAGTTCTGATAAGTATGAGGCCTTGAAAGATGAGGTTACGAAGCTGTTGAAAAATGGCTTTATCAGAGAATTCGGTATCCGAAGTGAGTATCAAACCCTGTTTTGGTACCAAAACACAGTGGGAAGCTGAGAGTATGTATTGATTTTTCAAACTTGAACCAGGCATGTCCCAAAGACAGTTTTCCACTGCCTCGGATTGATCAGTTAGTTGACTCCACAGCGGGACATGAGATGCTGAGCTTTGTGGATCCATACTCCGGGTACAATCAAATCCACATGTACGAATCAGATGAGGAGCATACTTCATTTATTATAGATAGGGGACTCTATTTCTGGTCAAAAGGTTGGTCGCCACAGAGCATATCCGCCATTTGTCAGAGGCCTTCAATGTTTTAAGGAAATATCGAATGAAGCTCAACCCAGCAAAGTGCGCTTCTGGGGTAGCGTCCGGATATTTTCTTGGATTCATGGTGAATAAGAGAGGGATAGAAGCCAATCCCGATAAAATTAATGCTTTGTTAAACACGTGATCACCTCGGAATCCAAAAGAAGTGCAAAGCTTGATGGGGAGAATTGCGGCCTTAAATCGGTTCGTTTCCAAGTCCACTGACAAATGCTTGCCATTCTTTAAGGTTTTGAAGGGAGAGAAACGATTTCAATAGACGCTGGAATGTGAGCAGACTTTTTCCGACCTGAAAGCATTCTTGGGACAGGCCCCATTATTATCAAAACCAAAGGTTGTTAGCTCGGTATTGGTCAGAGAGGAGGATGAGAATCAGTTCCCGGTGTATTATGTAAGCAAAGCCATGTTGGATGCTGAAACACATTACCTAGATATGAAAAACTTGCTCTCTCGTTGATCACAACATCTCGCAAGCTCCGTCCCTACTTTCAGTCGCACTCCATACACGTACTCACCAACTTTCCTATGAGACGGGTGTTGTAGAAATCAGATGTATCTGGAAGGTTAATGAAGTGGGCGATTGAAATTAGCCAGTTTGACCTACATTATGAGCGTCGGACCGCTGTAAAGGGTCAAGCACTAGCGGATTTCACAGTTGAGTTCACACATCCACTGGAGGTTGAGATGATTGATAACATGGATGATAGCCGAGAGTGGAAATTGTTCGTTGATGGGTTCTCGGCAGAGGGACGATCAGGTGCAGGAATATTGCTAATAAGCCCAGAAGGATTCAAAGTGCATAGTGCGATCCGTTTCGAATTTAAAGCATCAAACAATGTTGCTGAATATGAGGCGCTATTAGCTGGTATGAGACTTGCGAAAACTTTGAAGATTAAGTCCGTAGTGGCGAATAGTGATTCGCAACTCGTTGTGAGTCAGTTTAATGGACAATTTTCTGCCAAAGAACCAGCTATGGTCGCTTACTTGAAAAAAGTAAGAGATTTGGCTGTGCACTTCGAAAAAATTGAGTTACGGCACATTCCCAGAACTAAGAATTCCAAGCTTTATCCAAACTAGCAAGTAGCAATGGTTTGGAGCTCCATAATCTGATCACAATTGAGCACTTGTCGACCTCTTCTATTGAGCCAGGGACGGAGATTTTGGCAATAGAAGAAGAAGGATCCTGGATGAATCCTATACTAGCATACTTGAGGCATCAGACAGTGCCAAACGAGCCTGAAGCAGCTCGAAAGTTGCAAATAAATGCCGCAAATTTCATACTTTTGGATGACCTGCTCTATAAACGGAGCTATACCTCCCTTTTGCTGAGATGTGTGGGGTCGGAGGAAGACCGGTATGTAATGAAAGAAATCCATGAGGGCTTATGTGGAAACCACGCCGGAGCGTTATCACTAGCTCGGAAAGCCCTTAAACAGGGATATTTTTGGCCGACCATGCGAAAGGACTCCCATGACTTCGTGCGCAAATGCGATAAATGCTAAATGCATGCAACCATACCGCATCAGCCGCATCACAAGTTAACTTTGGTGACTAGCCCTTGGCCTTTTGCGAAGTGGGGGTTCATATTATTGGTCCTATGCCTAGGGGTGCTGGTAATAATTGTTTTGCGATAGTGGCAACTGACTACTTCACCAAGTGGGTCGAAGCGGAACCCCTGATGAGGATTACAGAGGCCAACATCACAAAGTTCATCTGGAAGAATATCATATGCCGATTTGGAATACCACAGTCGCTGGTTAGTGATAATGCAAAACAGTTAAAAACAGAAGTATAGATGAATTGTGCGACGATTTGGGAATTAAGAAATTATTTTCGTCTCCACATCACCCACAAGCTAACGGACAGGTTGAAGCTGTGAACAAGACCATAAAGAATACCCTGAAAAGGAAGCTGGAGTCCAAAAAGGGCACATGGGTAGATGAACTCCCACAAGTATTATGGGCACTTCGAACCACCTCGCACACTGCCATTGGTGAAACGCCTTTCTCCTTGGCATATGGATCCGAGGCGGTGTGTCCAGTCAAAATAGGGGTCCCTTCTCTTCGTCAAATCCATTATGACGAAGTGGGAAACGAAGAAACACAAAGGGCTAATCGGGATTTCCTCCTGAAAAAACGGAATGATTCTCAAGTGGTAATGACCAGGTACCATGAGAAAATGGCCCGCTATTGCAACAAAAGGGTTAAGAGTCGACACTTTAATGTTGGGGACTTAGTCCTCAAAAAGGTCCTTCCCTCAACTCAAGAACTAGGAGTAGGGACTTTAGGTCCTAACTGGGAAGGCCCTTACAAAGTCTCTGCCGAGGTAGTACCCGGAACGTACATGATCGATGACTTATCTGGGGTACCTTTATGTAATCCTTGGAACACGGATCACCTTCGTCGTTATTTTCAATAAATCAAATTCCTCTTCAGTGGTTACAGCATTACCATATAAATAAGATCCTGAGTGAGTTACGTTGAGGATTATAACAAGTACTGATTAGACAAACATAATGGATAAACACAAATTCATAGATTATTTTGGTTATAAGACCATACGTCTACGCCATACATGAAATTTATTAAAAACAAGGGACTCTTATAAGCCTACACTGCGACCATTGTGTATGGGTTGAAAGTGTTAACACCATCAACAGGAGTTCATACAAATTTATAAACATAGGTGTTACAGAGTATAAGACAAAAGTGTTCAAAAATTGGTCAAAATCAGATCTAACCAGCAAACATAAATGCCTTGAGCTACTTAGATCTGAGGGACTATACACATATCTTCATACGATGCGTTTACAAGGCGTTTGTGTCTAGAATCATTCACGTTTAAATAGAAGCGTTCATGTTTAAACAAATAAGATTGTACAAACTAAGAGATTGAACCAAAAAAAAAAAAAAAAAAAAAAAAAACATTGCATTCATAAAATCAAAGTACTTACAATTTGAATGTTGTTACATTTACAATATAAGGCGCCATGGAACTTACAAAAAAAAAAAAAAAAAGAGGATCATTACGGAGGGACATCCTTTGAAGAGCCCTTGCGAGGTGCATCCAAAGGACCTGCAGGATCATCGAGGGAATCATTTTGAGGCTTGGGGTACAGGGCTTCAATGGAGGATAGGTCTAGCGATGTGAAGGCTTCCTTCACGTCCCCCAAAGCCATCCTGACCCCAATGTTCCCAAAGACTCTTTGCATGGCCTCATATTATGCTGTCTCTTCGAAAGTGTCTTTGATTTGGCACTTAAAGCTTTCTCCACTCGTGATGCAACGGTCTGCTCCAGAAATTCCGTGATCCTAGATTGCATATGCCGTTCCAGAGAGGCAAGGTCCTCCTCTGCCTTCCTCCTAGCCTCCACCTCTCTCCCCAATTTTTCAGAGGCTTCTGCCACCTCAGCCTCTAGCTTAACCTTGGCCGCATTAGCTGCTGTCAGGGCCTCAGAAGTTATGGACTGAGCCCGGTTGGAATCGTCCAATTTTTTACAAAGGGACGCCATGTCTGCCTCGGAAGCCTGAAGGTCGTGCCTTAACTTTTCATTGTCTTCCTGAAGGCTTTTGGCTGTCACCCTATCTTCCGAGGAGGCCTTGCGAGCAATGGGCAGATGCTCCTTGAGGTCCTTAATCTCTCTAAGCATATTGTCCGCATGGCGAAGGGCAGTCTCAGCGTCCTTCTTGTCCCGCTGCGCCTCCTCCACATAAGACTCCACCTCGTCAATAAGGGCTAGAGCCCTAGCATTCATAGCCTTGGCAGCAAGCAGCTTCCGGGATGGAGTGGCACTAGAGGAGAAGGCAGATCAGCCCTCTGTCCAAAATTGTTCAGTGACTAAAGCAGCCCTGGCAGGAGGAGAACTGGGGAAGTCGAACAAAGAAGGACTGAAGGTAACATCTCTGGGGAGAACACTGGCTCTAATGTGCTTGAGCTCTTCTGCCCCCTCAGGTGTCACTTCGTAAGCCAAATCTGAGATAGACACAGATGGCTCGTCCTCCAAATCCTGAATCTCTGGTGGCGGAGGTGTGGAGGTTTTTTCCTTTTCCTTGTCGCTTCTAAGCCTCTTCAATAGGGCAGGCTCCTCCTCGGATACATGTTTAGAAATATCCTCGGATAAGGGAGATTGCACAGAAACGCTCTTAGACTCCCTCTCCCTCTCCCTCTTGGAGCTGCCCCTATTCGACCTTTTTCCTTTCCCCAATGTAGCAACCCTCTTAGGTTCAGCCCCTTTTTCTAAGCTAGGCTGTTGGGGACCCACCGGCAGCAAACTAGGTGGAGGCAGCAGTGCGGGAAGAGGACCCTGAAGTTGGGCTATGGATGCCTCAGATACCTCTTTTGCCACCCCTACTTGCAGGTTAGCAAGTACCTCTTTCTGCCTCTTCTCGATTTCGCTGCCGTGGAGAAGAGCAGGAGGGATCTTTTTGGCCATGAGACCCTTCAAAGGAATCTTCGGAAAATCCTTGGAACCTAGCGAGAAAAGAAGGGGAATTAAGTTATGAACAGACGAGGTAAAAGTTATGAAAGCAATAAGGAAACATACTTACTCACGGCTCGCATAAGGCCGTGCTTAACAAATAATTTATTTTATTGAATGACCCTCTAAAAAGTGCCCTTATAAGAAAACAAGCGCCTTACCGCCGCTAAGTCTGCGTCATAAAGGAGGCAGGAAAAAGTGTCCCCTGCCATAAACCAATAGCATGTTAGGAACCAGTAAAGAAAGGTAAATAGAAAATAAAAAACGAATGATGCATGACACTCAAGGACACTAAAGCAAATATAAGACTCACTAGGTGGGTAAAGAGTTCGGGGAACTGTAATTTCTGGACTAAGGTCCACATGAGAGCTCTGCCACTCCACCACAACCCATAAATTTAATGATGTTTAGAAGAATTGAACATTGTTGGAATTTAAGGGTATGAGAATACATAACCACTATACCATTATGTTGTTTATTGATTTTTTTCCCTTCAAATATACATATTATGTTTAAAGTTCAAATTTAAAAACTCTAATTAGTTTGACTTCTAAGTTTTTCACCTAAAATTTTATTACCAATTATATTTTAAAAAAAAAATCAGGTCATTTGGCAGGGCGGGACCGCGACCCGCCCCGCGAACAGTCGCGGGGCGGGGCGGGGTTCTGCCATATCGGGTTCGGGGCGGGTCGACCACGACCCGCCCCGAACTAGACCCATTGCCATTTCTATATGGATGATGTGTAGTGAGATGGGACAGTCAGGGTTGACCTCTTGCCACACTAGCCAAGTAGCCACAGCCTGCGTCCAGAAGTTGGGAGCCAGCTGGTAGGGGCATAGGTTGTAGCTCTTGAGCAGTGCCCTGAAGAAGGGGTGCAGGGGTAGCCTCATCCTGCATGATAGAGCATCATAACATATGACCACTTGACTTGGGGGAGGGCTGCAGGGTCGGAAAGAAGGTGTAGGATGTACTAATCGAACCCCTTCGGCATCCTGAATTTAGCCGAGGCTCCAGTTCACCAGGTCTATCCAACCTTCAACCTGGGCTATTTCCTCCTTAGAAAGCCCAAGATCTTCCCTATGTGCTCTAAATGGGCCACTGACAATTAATCCGAGGTCATGATGACCAGAAGAGCACAGCCTCTCCTCTTCCCAAATCCCTGTCCCGCTTGCTTCGGAGCTATCTCAAAGAAGCCTCCTCCGCGGATGATAGATGAGCCTTGTAGTTCTGGTCTTTTTCTTCTTCACTGTCAGAATCACTCAAATAAATTATACCACTGATTTTCCTATTCCTCCTCTTAATCTGCTCCCTAAAGAAGCAGGAACTAAAAACCGACAAAGATATTGGGCAGAAATCTCTGACAGGAATCGTCATTGCTAACATTTCCTGTGAACCCGTTCCCCCAACTCTTTCCATTTATTCTTAAAAAAGAGCCAGACTCACCGAAAGATAAACAAAAGGTAAAACAAAATTTTCAAACTCACGCTTGATGATTAGAAGTAAAAAGGTTTCCTTTACACTTACAAAGGAAAAGAAATTTACCTTCAGAAACGGAAGTCCAAGATTGTATACTAGGAGTGAAGAACGCGCCAATGAAGAGTGTAGAGCGATAGGGATGAGTTGTTACGTAAAAATCCTTTGAAGAGGTATCAAAAACTTGCAGATACAGAAGGGGCGTTGCAACTTCTTGCGTAGATACTACTACAAAAAATTCTGAGGATACGGTAAAGGAGAAACAATGAGAAGAAGAAGGCTTTATAGGGAACTCAATAAACCAAAACCATTGGTTTTCGAGCCACATGATTAACACAGGTAACCAACACCCCTTGGGGGATGGATTAATCAAGGCGCTAGCTGTCAAACGAAGGGAGAAAACCGTTCAGTTACCTATCATTCCTTTCCTGCTCTTTGGGAACCGATATTAGTAGCCCCCCATTTTTATGTTTAATGCGCCGTCTAAAAGACATGTTGGTGTAATTCAAATTTTCGCTCGAAAAGTGGAACGGGAATAGAAGGTCTGCTTTACTTTCAATCCGAGCTCCCACTAAGGAATGTCATTCCGAGCTTTAAGCCTGCAGCGTCACACGATAATTCCCAACCAGTAGAGGGCAGAATAATAAAATATAAACATATATATATATATATATATATATATTGGATGCAACAGATGAACAAAGTCCGAGCAGGATCGTAATCCCGTAGCTACACGACTACAGAAGGCCATCAAAACAAAGTTAGTGCTTCGAACATGCAACAAATCCTACCCGCCCATGAATGACCACATCGAATTTGAGGGACTAGTGTTGAGATCGTACCCAAAATGCGGCACATTAGACCACCAGCGAAGGCCCAATGAGGGCCCAATGGACCCTAGCCCATGGTTAAAGCTTAGAATATCACCTTGAAGCAACTGCCGAGGTGGAATGTCACACGAACCTCTTTGGCCAAACTGATTTGTGTCTGGCCGATGTGCTTTATGCTTAGCCAAGGTGCTTTACAGTGACGCACGGGAGAGGGATGGGACAAGGGATGGAGTCATAGAAATCAAAACAACCTTCCATATCTATCACTATAGATTCTGGTTCCCAAAGTGAAAGTCTTATTTCTCATCTATCATGGAGAAATTTTAAATAATTGCACTTTTACTTTTAAGGTTAGAGATTCAACTTCTGATCAATAATATGTCATCTACATATAGTATCAGAAATATTGAATACTCCCACTAACCTTTTATATACACACATGATTCGTCTACAATTTTTGATAAAATCAAACATTTTGATTATCTCATCAAAATTAAGATTCTAGCTCCGTGAAGCTTGCTTTAATCCATAATTATATCTTTGTAGCTAGTATACTATGTTTATATTTTAAGGATTCAAAAATTTCATAATCACAGCATATTGCTACCGTAAGCAGAATCCGAATTGATTCAGAGTGAACACATTTACAGCCTATGGATCTTACCCGTTTCAGGTGAATGAACTTGTTTTATCTTGGATTTCATGGCTTCCTACCATCTCATTTAGCCAACATTTGACTTAGCTTCTATGTAAATATAGGCTCATTATCCTTGATGACTAATACGATATTAACAATCAGATATATGTAACTCAATGGAGTATACATGATCCTAATATCTTTATACGGAGCTAGCGCATTCTCAGTCGTCACTACGTCCTGAGTAGTGTGCACGTTCCAAGTATTGATATGTGCCTCATCCAATGCAAGCGCAGATTCTAGCTTAAATCATCGATTAAATACATGTGTGATATAATGAACTATTTCATGTTCTACTTTACTCCCACTGTCTTCTCTTAGATGAACTATTTCTCCAAGATATTGACAAAATCCAAGATAGATTTTCTTTCTCGATAGGAATGTAAAAATAATATCCAACCATCTTTTGGATATTCCAAAAATATATATATAAATATTGGACTAAGGCTATAGCTTATCCAAATTAGGTATACTTCTAATAAGTATTTGAGTCTTAAATCTTAACACGAGGAAGATTAGACATTTGAAATCCATATCTTATATGGACTTTCATCAACCGACTACCATGGAACACGACAAAGTGTGTAACATAAAGTGTTTTTGTAAAAATCTCCAAAAATTGTTTTTGGAGATTTTGCGTGACTTCATCAATAATTGCATCAATTACAATCTTTGTCCTTTCAGATTCACCATTGTACCGAGGCGTATGTGAAAGGGTTATCTATGCGAATTATAAGGAAACTCTGATTTTTCATTACAACAATGGAAATCATATAACTTAATATAATTTTAAGTGATGAGTTTGTCTCATCATTCCTATGTATATTTACTAACATCCATAATGCAATTAATCATACATATAGTAATATTGTAGATGATTATGGACGGTATCTATCTAGTCTTCTCGAGCCATAAAAAAAACTAGTAGGTCAATTCCTAGGAGACATTGCTTTCGATCATTGAATGCTAAATTCAATAATCTCCATCTGCTGCTACAACCTGTATCCTGTACTAGTTGTCTTCTTGTGGCCAAGTCCAACTCGTATCCTATACTAGTTGGCACGTAAACCTATATCAACGGACGCGCATATCCATATCTACAAACTAGAGCTCACATGACCAAATAAATTAAATAATAGGCACTCAGGCCCAACTAAATAATAAGAGACTCGCACGCCCAACCAACCAAAGCAGAATAAATTATAGATTGTCCAAATAAATACCCTACTTTTAGGGATCAAATTGAAATATAAAATTTGAATATTACTTTTAAAAAAACTTAAAAACTGAAAAATACTTATGATACTTCTCAAATAGGTTAGTATTACAGTATGATACTTATGATTATGTTAGTATCACAATATGATACTTTTCAACTTTTTTTGGTATCACAATATGATACTTTTTCAATTTTTTTTAGTATCACAGTATAATACTTATGATACTTTCAATTTTTCAAGTACACAACCTGATACTTTACAAATTTTTATATTACTTTATCTCATACATAAAATCAAACAATTTTCATACACTCTTTTAGTATCATAGCTTGATATTTTACAAGTTTTTATGATGCTTTGTTTCAGAAATGAAATCAAACACTTTTCATACACTAATCTATTTACTACTGTAGCGACCAAGAATTTTCTTGACTAATTTTGAATAAATATTTTTATTTTTAAAAGATGTGTCGCTACGACTTTGGCCCATTTATTTTAAACATATTTTCGTCTAGCCATTTTAAATGAAAATTTAAATTATTTAATTTATCTTAGTTCAATTTAAATTTCATTAAAAGTGTCTCATTTTCATTATTTTAAGGTCCAAATTTATTATGTACCTTTGAGCCCAATAAGTGAATTTATGATTTCCATACAGATTTCCACACGTTTCCAATTTACAGTCAATCTATGCCCCCATTATCAATCTCAATTTCCCCAAATTCCTGTGTGACTGAGCCATATGCTAAACTAATATTCATTTTCACATTTTTTTTTTCAATTTCAGCAAAATTTGATCAAATTTTCCAAAATTTTTGATTCAACCAAATTCAAACTGCTCAATTAATTCCTGGCCAATTTGGAAACCCAATCACAAATCACTCTATCCCATTTTGGTAGATTCCCTTTCCCCCACAAATCTCATAACTTCATCCCCTCAATCAACCTTAATTCTCTTGCAAATCAACACGACTTTCCACTCCATTCCAACCTAATTCTCTCCTATATTTCATATGGTTCTCCACTAAACATTCATCATTTTCTATCCGCTCAATTAATCTACTCAATGATTTTCCCCAAATTATGATATCTCTCATTGATCACTTTCCTTTTTTTCTTTTCCCATCACTTCTTCAATTTAAGTCACCTTCCCCAGCTTCATTGCCCACGACACACACAGACCTTCAGCGCAAGGTATTGATTTCCCCATCTTCATTCTCACACAGCACACACACAACCCGCCACCAACAATCACCCAGCACTGCCCCTTCCATCAAGCCACAGCCGAGTTTTCAAATCTTCACCATCGAAAAATTGCAACCAACACAACCACCTTGAACCACCATCATCACCATCACCACACACCACTGCCAACCCCATCATCTTTCAACACCCACTGCACCACGTATATCATCATCACCACCAGCTCAACCAAGAACCACCACCCAAACCGCCAGTCAACCCAACCTCCACCATCACCACAATCACCCCAAACCACCTGCAGCACCTCCAACTCATTCGAACCAACCACCTCCACTGCCAATCTCAAATCCCCATCAACCTCAACCCCGCAGCCACAAACCATCATCGCCACACCCAAACCACAACTGCCACCATCACCGCATGCAACCAACTCCAAGGACACACCCAAAAATCGAACCCAACTCCACATCAAACACCAATCGAAGCCAACCAACGCTACCCAGTTCGAAGCGGCCACTGCCAAGCTTCAAATCCGACCACCACTGCCCAACTTCCATCCCACATCATCTTCCCACCAAATCAAAATCAAACCCCAGAAATAGAAGAAGCCAGAACTTACCTCAATCCTTGACCCATTTCTGGCCGGATTTGTCACCGAAAAGAGCCTCAATAGATCTTCAAATTCGCACCCCAAAATCCTATCAAAACCTAAATTCCAACCTCACCCACACTCACACTCGCACCTCATTCACTCGACGGTGGTACTACCGCCGGATCATCGTCGGCGACGTGGATAGCACCCGATTTTTCCCCCTCCAGTCGCTGTGCCAATAGTTGAGATATATATATATATATATATATATATATATATATATATATATATATATATATATATATATATATATGAAACGATATACATGTATATATTTTGTTTATATATTTTTAATTTGAAAGTTATACTTTAGTCCCACAAGTTTTAAAAATTTTTGTTTCAGTCCCTACAGTTTAAGTGCTATTTTGAGTCTCAACCCAAGTTTTAAAGTTACTTATTTCAGTCCTGCAGATTTAAAATATTTCTAATCAACTCATTATTTTCAAAAACGTCTATTTCAGTCCCTTCATTTTCAAAAGCTTTTAACTAATGACTACACTTTTGAAATGAGTTAATTGATCCCTAGCATTTAAAATCTTATAAGTCAGCCCACTAATTTTTCGAAAAGCCCATTTTAGTGCCCAATTTTGAAAGTAATAAGTTTCAGCCCCAAGTTTTGGAAAATATTTATTTCAGTCCTTTCAATTTTTAAAAGTATCAAACTTCAATCTCTGATTCCTAATACATTTTATTTCAGCCCTTGTTTTAAAAGAGTTTTATCAATTAACCCTCATGTTTTCAAAACTTTTTAATTCAGTCTCAAGTTTTAAAATATTTTAATTCAACCCCTAAGCTTTTGTTTTCATCTTAAAACTTAAATCCCAAAATACTAAATTTAATTTATTTATTTATAGGGCTATACGAGGCGCGAGAAAATTAAAAGTATTTTTCCCGTTTGCTCAATACTCGAGAAATTAAGGTAGACTCTAATCTACAAATTTACGTTCTTCAAAAGTGCGCATAAATAATTATTTTGATTATAAGTTTAGCATGTATGATCGTGTTCATGAGAATTACTTGTTTTTCTAAGCATGAGACTATGTTACGAGAATTTACTTGCTTAAATGCATGAGACTTGAACTTGTATGTTCATAAGAATACTGGTGATCGTTAGACACCTGAGACTTGAATTTCATGACTATGTGTTTTAATTTATAATGTTAAATGATTATTGTGCGCGAGTCTACTGAGTATTTCTTTGAAATACTCACATTTTCCAAAACAAAATTTTGCAGATGACGGAGTTGACGGCGAATGAAATGACAGTGGTGGCAAATCAAAAATAATGTTAATTTTTCTTTTAAGTCAAGTTTCGTAAATGTCGTCAATTTAATTATATATCGTTACTTTACTTTAAAACTTAAGATTTAATTTTTATGAATTGTTTTAATTAAATTTATTAAAATTTAGTTTCCGCTTTAGCTTTTAAACAATGGATGTGATGTTTTATATATTCATTTCTTCCGAAAAAATGTTGTTTCAAAGGTTTCAAATAATAAATATGATGTTTGAAATTTTTAATTATTTTCGCAATAAAATCAGATTTAAAGGATGACGTGGCGTCCTGAGCTTCACGGAATTCGGGGTGTTACAACTACACTTTCATAATTTTTGACATGAAATTTCCTGCAGGACCACTTCCAACCTTCCCAACCTTTCCTCGCCATTTCACCATTTTAACATAAACAGCACCACCTCTTCCAACCCTTTTCTCGCCACCACCAACCTCAAATCATCAACATGTTAGTAAAGAACAAATATAGAAAAGTAGACAAGAATGAAGAACACCAGCCAAACTAAAAAGGCGAAATGCTTTCTCTGGAACTCTCCTACGATTGACTTCTCTTTTCTTCTTCAACCGAATTCATCAAGCATAACGGATCAAAGATTCGCTTGTACCTCGATGGTCTTGATGCCCGCCCAATCGACCTCAATAGTTCAAGTTCTAAATTCTAAGTAGTATTTTTTGAATTAGGTCCTTTAAAAATCAAATGGCCAGAAATCAAAGCAAAATTGAAAGAATTGGTGGTTGATGGTGTGGTAAGTTGTGGTGCAGGTGGATGCTGGTGGTGACGGTGGTGAGTTGGTTGTTGTGCGGTGGTAACAGTTGAGTTGGTAGTTTTAGGTTGCGGCCACGATTATGTTGTTGAGGAAAGGATGGTGGTGATGTGGTGGTGATGTGGTGGTGCTTTGGTGGTGTTGATGCAGGTGGTGGTGGTGCTCCGGTGGTGCCGTGGTGGTTGATGCTGGCGGTGGTGGTGGGGATTTCGTGGTTGTGGCCTATGCAGTAGTTGGCTCTGGGAAGAAGAAGAATCCGTATTTTTCATTAAAAAAGTTTGTGGAGTAAACATTAGTTTGATCTTTAAAGTAGTAATTTGTGCAATTAACCCATAACCACCCATTCAACCAATCATATTGGTCGAGTCCATAACCATCCACTAAATACACATTCCAAATATAAATGCATTATAATATAATATCTAATATTATATAAACAAATTTCAAGTTTCTAGCAATCTAGATCGTCTAAACTAATTTAGATAAAACTGATCGAAACAATAATTAATAAATCTAATAAATTAATTCAAACAAATTAGCAGGTCTTATTTAATTAAAATCATATTTTAATCAAATACTAAATTAGAGTCCAACTTTAAATCCAAAAAGAGGAAAATTGAATTAACATCTTAATGTAGGATAAAACTCCTAAAAATATAATAAAATTCAATTTAGTAATAAATTAATCAAATTAATTAATTACTTCAATTAACGGGTTTATTTAATTAAAATCAAATTTTAATCAAATACCAAATTAGAGTCTAACTCCAATTTCAAGATTTTAAGGCTAACTAAATTTAGGATCAAATCGTAAATATGATTTAATTAATAATCAATTAATCATTTATTAATTTAATTAAAATCAAATTTTAATTAAACACTAAATTAGAGTCCAAACTCTAATTCTAAAATGACGACAAATTGAATTAATATTTTAAAATAGGATAAAACTCCCAAATAAAATAAAATTCAATTTGGGGTCAAAGTTATATATTTTGTTAAAATCCAATTTGAACAATAATTTGAGAATTGTGCAATTTTAAAATATAATTTTAAATGGGTCAAGAATAAAATTCTGGTCAAAGTTTTAAATTGGGTCAAACCCAATTTGAAAATCAAATTTAAAACCCTTTTTTTTCATTAAAAAAAATTGCAATTTGACCAATATTCAAAATTACAAGCAGGGCTCTTCTAATTTCAAAAATTACAGAACAATCCCCAAATTATAATTGCACCTTGGCCCCCTTTTTTATAATTGTAGATAGGGGGCCTACAACTTCGAAAATTACAGTGATGCCCCCATCCAAAATCAGCCAAACCTGAAAACCCTAGAATCTTCAGGCGTCGCATCGTCCAAACGAGATGCGATCGCCCTGTCGAACATCGGACACCCATCTCCACTTTCTGCAGTAGCATCGCACAACTGAAGACACATAGCCACTCGCGACATGAGTTCACCACTCTAAAGTAGCGCATTCCTCACGCTGCAGCGTAGCAGCAACGCTGCCAGCGTATTTCGCTCTAGTAGCGGGAGCAGCGACACCTGCTGGCGTTGCAAAACCCTACAGGCTGCTTGCGCAGCATCGGCTCGACAGCTTTGCTACCGCGCCACCGCCTACCTCCGGCGGCTTTTGCCCCGATTACATCCAATATGTTTTTGATCCAGTTTTTTCGACCCAAATTTAATTTTGTTTTTCAAAATCAAACTTGGAAAAAAGAAAATCAATTTTCTCAAAATCTAGAAAACTTGAAAATTAAATTCAATCATATTGAATTCATCAAAGAATTAGACAAATTCTAACAAGTAATAAGCTAGACTCTGATATCACTGTAAGATTTCGGGTCATATATGCATAGCAAAAATTAAACAGACTCCGAAACCATAACCCGAGTCAACCTTACACTTAGAATATATGTTAAGAATTGTACCTTTGATGAAATTTATGGATCTAAAATCTAGCACAGAATGTAGAAATCTTGTCACCACAGCGGTCCAATTGTCCAACCTCTGATAGTGATCGACACAGCAAGCTAGGATCTGGAGGAGGTTGTGCTAGCAACCAAAAAGACGACTCAAAGCCCTAGTTGTCTTGTGACTAATCATGTACTTATAAGTTTACGCTAAACCTAATTAGGGTAGTGATAATGTACTCGGGCCAACCCATGTCCGGCCCAACTAATTGGGCTTGGACACTATTCCAATATGTGTGACATGTCACAATGTTACTAAAAAATGTCTCCCTAGAATTACTCCAAACAAACGATATAATTTAAAATGCAATAGTTATAGAGACATTTTTTTTGGGACATTGACATTGTGACATGTCATACATTCATAAGACGGTGAAAAAGTAAGTGGTGAAGTATTATTTTCACTACCCAATAAATATGTGACATGTTACAATATCAATTAAAAATGTCAACAAAGAATGTTTCCCTAGAATTACTCTTAAAAAGAATGGGATATTGAGAAGAAAAAAAATACCCTTTACATTTAATTTTTGAAACGATTTTAGGGACAATATGTTTACAGTTTACTCTCACTTGTTAACTTGTATTAAATTTTACGTCAACATTTTCGATTTAACACTCATATTACATATTTCTCGACTTCGTTATAATACAATAATTATCAAAAGAATAATAACTATTACAAAACAAAAAAAATATTTATTACATTATTTTTTGCATAGATTTCCAGATTTAGAAAATCATTTTGGACGAAAAATTATGTGCGTGTTATTTTTGACATGGACTTTATTTTTATATAGGTAATATAAATGCTCATTTTAAATTCTCTTTTTTTTTTCTTTTCTTTTTGTTTTTTTGTTTTTTTGGCTTCATTACTAATCCAATTATGGTCGTGAACACGCCAAATAATAAAATATTATTTAAGAATATTAATAAATATAAAATTGTACTTCTAGAGTAACAAAATATTCTTTGTTTTAAATCGTTTTTCTTCAAGAACAAAAATACAATATTTGTTCATCATGATCTGTTGCTTCGGGAGCAATAACATAACATTTGTCTAAAAAAAATGTACTTATAAAGTCGTAATAATTATTTAAAAACATAATAGAAAATGGAAAAATTGATTTAGAAACAAGACTAGAATCCATAATAGATGTTGAAGAACATCAAATAAATTAAATTTAGTAAAAAAATTTGATATATATAAGAAATGAATATGTTTTAGTAAGTCTTTAATAAATCATCATGGGAAAAGATATATTTCATGCACAAGAAGATCAATTCACACCCTTAGAATTAATAGAAAAAAAATTTATTACAAAGATTGTCAAAAAAATCTTCAACATAACCATCTAGGATTAATAATAGTAGGAATAAAATGATTATGTAGACAAAGTTTAGGAGCCAAAGTATTAACATGTATGATAGTAGGTTTACAGAAATAGACAAGGATTATTAGAAGGGTAGTTATATTCACACCCATCAATTTTTATATCTATACCACATTTTAATTACATGAAATGTTTTTAATATTTGCTCACTTTTACTGTTATATCCTCAATTTTTTTTTTAAAAGCATTATTATTCTTAATTTTCAATTAATTAACATATTTTGTTTTTAATCACAATTTTATATCCAAATATTTTGCTAATGCGTATTGAAAAGATGGAAATACATTTATTTTTTACTTATGTATTAGTTATTTATTTTGATTATTTAAAAATACAAGGAAAAAATAAGTTTTTTTCCCTCATAAGAAATATTTAAGACAAAAATCATTTTTATGGACAAGATATAAAAATTAATAGATGGTTGATGATAAAAGATTTATTTAAAAAACATGGAAAAATAAGTGTAAAAATAAGAAAAACTTAGGGATATTCATTAAATATAAAATGTGGTGTAGTTAAAAATGTTGTGGTGTTAATATAATTACCCTTATTAAAAAGAATATAATTAGATGTGAATAATAAAGGAAGAATATTATAGGGTTAGGTACGTAAATACAAAACTTTAAGGAGCTTATTTTTTTAATTTTAGGTATTTTAAAAGATATTTTAAGAATATAAAACATATTACCAAAATCAGGTATTCAGGCAATGTAAAATCAAATTGACTGTTTGTAATTAATTACAATTATAACTTAATTTCAATTTTGTAATCAATTACAAATGTATCTGACTAATTTATTGCAATTAAGTTGCAATTCATTAAACATGACATATTTTTGTTTGCTAAAATTAATTTAATTAGTTACATTCACCTTAATTACAACTGCATTTACAACTTAATTACATTTTGTAATTGGTTACAATTTACAATTAATTACAATTGTAATTTTATTCCAATTTTTCAATTCATTACAATTGTAACTAATGAATTTTTAAAACATGACAATTTTGAATTAATTGCGCTAACTTTAACTACAACTGCAATTTTAAAATTACATTTTATAATCAATTATAATTTACAATTAATTATAATTGTAACTAAGTAATTACTATTGTAACTTAATTGTATATTTCAAGTCACTTTTTCTTTCAAAATGAATTGAATTTGTTACAAATTGTAAATTTATTTTAATTTTACAATTCATTACAACTGTAACTAATGGATTTGTACAAAAAAATTTGTTGGCTGAAATGAATTAAATTAGTTACATAATTTAATTAATTACATTCACCTTAACTAAAATTGGAATTGCAATTTATTTACATTCTATGATGAATAACAATTTACAATTAGTTACAATTGTAACTTTATTATTTCAATCATGTAATTAATCATAATTGCAACTAATGAATTCGTAAAATATTTGTGTAATTTGTAATTAATTACATTAGTTAAATTAGCTACATGCATCTTAATTAAAACTACAATTGAAACTTAATTACATTTTGTAATTAATTATAATTGTAACATATTTCAATTTTATAATCAATTACAAGTGTAACTAACTAACTAATTACAATTAAATTACAATCAAGTTGCAATTGTAATTGTAGCAATTACGAATTGTAATCAATTGTAACTTAATTTTAATTTTGAAATTAATTACAATTGTAACTAAGTAATTACTTTTGTGACTTAGTTGTATATTACAAGTCATTCGAAATTTCAATTTTTTCTTTTAAAATTAATTGAATTGGTTACAAATTGTAATGAATTACATTTTGTATAATTAATTACAAATTCAACTTTATTTCAATTTTGTAATTAATAATAACTATAACTAATAAATTTGTAAAACAAGAATTTTTTTTTGCTAAAATTAATTGGATTAATTAAATTCACCTTATATTAGTTACAACTGCAATTATAACTTAATTACATAATGCGATTAATTACAGTTTACAATTAATTACAATTGTAATTTTATTTCAAATTGTAATTAATTACAGTTGTAGCTACTGAATTACTAACACATTAGCGTAATTTGTAATAAATTACATTACAGTAATTGTAATAAGCCACAACCACAACATTCATCGACGCCGGACCACCATTGAAAAATTCATATGGTACACTAACCACCACCATCGATTACCACCTAATTTGTAATTAATTACAATTATAACTTTATTTCAATTTGTAATTAGTTACCACCACCACCGATCACCACTAACCACCACCACCATCGATCACCACCTATTTTGTAACCAGTCACCGTCACAACTATAGTCAATAATTCTAAACGCCAAAAGCATGTGGAGATTTAGACTTTCATCATTGTCCCAATAATTCTAAACACCATAATGTAATAGAACAACTGATTTTGTGATAGTGAAATATCCATTCAATTGGCTTGGATCTAGAATCTGACAAAAGGATGATATAAACAAATTCAATAAAGATACAGAGAAATTGGAGTTTCTCCATACCACTTCTGCACATGCCATCTTTGTGAACAATCCCCCAAACTTTCTCGTGCCTTCCATCTTTGTACAAATTGATTTTTGTAGTCTAATACGGAACACTAGTCCAGACCCTTCCAGTGAGTTTTAGATGCCCCAATTGGGCAAAAACTAGGCCACCTCAAATTCATAATTACACACATTTAAGTTTGGAAATTTTTGTAATCAGGAGATTTGTAACTAATTACACAATTATCAAAATAATTATAAGAATCAAGTTTTGTAATTAATTACAATTGTAACTTATGAATAAGTAAAACATTAATATAATTGTCGGACCACCGTAAAAATACAATTGTAACTTTATTTCAATCTTGTAATCAGTTACAAATGTAACTAACTAATTAATTACAATTAAGTTGCAATTGTAATTATAATCAATTACGATTGTGACTGAATTTCAATTTTACAATTAATTGCAATTTACAATTGTAACTAAGTAATTACTATTGTAACTTAATTGTATATTGTAAGTCACTCAAAATTTCATTTTTAATTTAAAATTAATTAAATTAATTACAAATTGTAATGAATTACTGTTTTTAATTAATTACAATTGTAACTTTATTTCGATTTTGTAATTAATTACAATCATTTCCTCTTCATTCAATCTGAATATGCAAGCCAGAAATCGCACTTATTACTCCATCGACTGGCTTCACGGCCTCCACAAGAGTGTTGTAATCCTTGAAAGAACCATGTACAAGATGAGCACCTTACATTTTGAATGATATTAGCATTTCAACTTTATCAATATCAACGTCAATTTCATGCATATGAAGAATGTACGTGTCATAACCTTTAGCTAAAGCCTAAACTTGCCTTCACCAATCTCCTCCCCAAGTACCCTGTACCCCTAATAATCAAAACTTGAATTTTCCCATCTTCAGCTGTCACAATTAGGAAGTTAGTTTTGGAATTTTGTCCACTCATTAACACCACAGCCTCATCGTAAGGCCTTGCTGCATCCTCAGTTGTATCATAAGTCCCCGACCACACCCTCTTCTTCTGTAAAGTGAACCAAATGACTTGTTGGATAATTAATACAATCCTATATGTATCCACATACCTACAGATGCAATATCAAGCTAGCTGACATAGATTTATAGAGTGCAAATAAATGGCGTTGGTTCGAGAAGTTTATAATAAAGGGTGGAATTTGTTATGGATCAAAACTCAAAGATCATCGACTTGAATGAAGTTAAGGAGCTTCCAATTACACCATCACTCCCGCCATGGCCCAGCTGAATGCCTCGTCTGATCCCATCCCCATCACCACCAGCCACCTCCTTTAACTCTTACCACTACTTCTGGCGAAACAAAAACTGCAACTTCAGCCCACAATCGACACCCCTAATTTGTGCATGGAATTAGGGCTCGAATGATTTTATGTCTTATCTGTGGTTTTCAAGGAGAAAATTTGATGTATGGATAGAGTTAGTTGACAGTGATGATGATAGGAGGTGGTGTCGTCGGTGGTGGCGATTGATAACGGTGGTGGTATTTCGTTGAAGGGGAACAGTGGAGAGAATGGGGAACGAGAGAGAATGGCGAGCTCCGTAGATTAATTTTGGAGAGAGAGTGTGTGATATGAATTATAACTGATTTGATAAAAAATTATTAAATTACTTGATTTTAAAGATTTTAAATTGGAACATATGAGTGGGCCTAATTACCCCAATATTATGTCACACCAGTCTATTTAGTTAAGACTAAGAGTTTTTATAAAAACATTAAAATAGGAATAAAATCAAAAGGATATCAAATGGAAAGGGATTAAGACAATTCATTGGTTTGTACATGATTTATATGAATACTTAGAGAAAATAGAACTACTAATTATAAATTAAAAAAGAACCAAATAACAATTTTATTAGGACAAAGAGGTATAAAGACCATCTCCCAACTAAGAAATCTTCTTTAGAAACAAATGATGGATTAGATTGGAATTTAGGAATTTTTTTAGAAAGACAAATATTAGTACTAGAGAATAATATTATGCATAAAAATATTAATGAAACTTTAAGTATTAAGGTAAGGCCTATACTTTACCATAATAATAATAATAATAATAATAATAATAATAATAATAATTAATATTATTATTATTATTAAAAAAACACCCTCGGAGGTTGATGTATTCCGAAAAAAATCACCACCATCATGTTAGGTTCATTCGTTCTCCACATCGTCTTGCTGATCCTCAATATGTTGTTGACGAGTAAGGATCTCATCCTTCATTCCACGCATGTTGCAGGAGATTTGATCTCGATTCAAAGCATTGAGATTTGCTCGTGTTTCAACTTGGAAAACTTTAAACGAATTCATGAAAGCATCATAATCAGTAGGAAACACACGTTCAAGATGCACAAACATCTTTTCCTTACCCCTTTCTTGCTTCACACCTCCATATGAACATAAACTTCAACATCGCCATATTACTTCATTTATCTTGACTATCCATTCCTTGGGTACCCACTTTCCTCTCACCACCACATACTTCATCTGTTACGACCCGTCCTAGATCACCTTACTGGACCTGAAATGTGATGTGTGCTGATGGCAGGTGCCAATTAGATGTTGGACTCACTACCAAGGCAACCTTGACTTTTCTTATCTTTCATATTATCCTTTTAAAAAAGTTTGCTCCCTTATGAATTTATAAAAATTTTGACAGAATCTCCCCAATAATATTGACATAACCAACCTGTAATAGAAAGTCAAATCCTCAACAATCATACATAAATACTCATAAAACTTCCCAAATCTTCCAAGCATGACATTGATGTAATAAGATAAGTAAAATCCTTAGTCGATCCTATACTATATACAACCCATATTACATAATCATCAGACCTATTACTGACAATGCCATAAAAGAATAACACAGCCTATAATATAAGCCCAAAATATAACTTCTAAATTCCGTATCAAAATAAATCATAGAAATGCCTACGTTTTAAGCTCGTCTGGTGGTGGTAGCTCTTTCCACGCTATTCAAAATTTGTAACTTTTTCCTATAAGGAAGAGATAGGGAGAAACGTGAGCTTGTGACACGACCCGCCCCGAATCACCCTAATGGACTCGAGATATGGTGTGCCCCGATGATGGATGCTAGCTAAACGCCGGACCCACCACCAAGGCTGACTGTGATCTACTATCAATCATATGCTAAATAATGAAAAATAATTTTATTTCAAAAATAATGTGGGCCCAAACTGAATTTAAATGCTTTCAATCAAATAGTAACCTACACGTCATACGAATGTGGCTCCGAAATCAACAGGCTCTTCTTGCTTTCAAAACTCAATTGTTACCTGTTAAGAAAAATAGTGGGAAAATAATGAGTTGATAGCTCAGTGAGTGGATAATTTCGAAAATAATCATACTTTCTCATTTAAACATGTTTATCAAAAATTCAGTTTCATATCTTGTAATATTTCACAGTGAAATATCATATAATCCAGTCAAAATGTGAGACATTCTCATAATGTTGAAAAATATCATCTTCAAATCAATGACATAGTCTCATCATATTAATAGAATACTATCATCACAGTCTGCAATTTCTAAGTATGACCATACCCTAACAAATCTCACCAAAATGTACCCACTGAATATAATCTGTAATTTGGTCATATGCTAGCAGACTACCTCTCGGGCTAGTCCCAAAACATTTGATAATCAATTCTTGAACATGGCTAAGACCACCTCCGTGAACTATATCATACACGGTCAAACCGCCTCAGGGTAATATCATACCATGTCAAGACCCCTCAGTGTAGTATATAGAATACAGTTAAAGCCCCTCAATGAACTAGAAGAAGTATATAATCATGGGTACTTTTTGGTGGATTTCATTATTACATTACTTTTCACAAATAATCATTTCACAATTTTTGTAATTCCAAAAATCTCGTATTCTTATAATATTTCATAATAATCACGGAATTGGACAAATAAATCACGTAATCACGTTTAACGTAATTAATAAGCAATTATAAGTATTTGAAAATAATTTAAATTTTTCCACTCACATGACTATGTATTGAATAAGTACTAATCTGATTGATAAGCTGTCCCGATCTCCTTGTGTTACCCCTGGAAGACGAGGTAATTACTAGGATTTATATCCATTTAATCTTAAGCCACATTAGTAACAATTGGGATGAAATCCATTTAACAAATTCCTATCCATAACCCATTTTATCTCACAAATACAGTGAAACCCATCAATTTTTCATAGGGTGCTGCCATAATTTAATATAATTCTAGCCATATTTGCTTCGAGATTATCTTTATCTAACTCTAGTAGAAAGTGGAAACAAATTACTTTTCAACACTGGTTCCCTTCTTCTCTTTTCTTCCCACATATTTTATATACTTATTATAACTAAAATAGTGCTAAAACCTTTTCTTGCTTCTTGTTCTTCAATCCCTTTACCATTATATGCCATAATAAATCTATTTTCCTTTGTCTAACTATCACTTCTTCATGCCTTAAAATCTGTATATATACATTTGACATGAATATACACAGCCCATATCATATTCAACTCCAATTCTTTCCACTAATAATTTCTATCATAGAATTCAGCTCACCAATTTCTTCTTCCATTAGTACTTGTTCTATTTATAGATTCTAACTACAATCAAATAGGCATAACAAAAAGGATATATTCTTGATATATGAATCACCACATTTTTTACCAAGTCGTGTGGCCAAGAAATCAACTCCAAGCAAGGAGTAGAATTAACCAATAGAAAATCGTTGTTATTCCCATGTTTCTTTTCAATTCTAAATAAGTACACCAACCACTAATTGCAAAACCAATATAACAATATTCAGTAACAAGGAATTTACTTACCTCTTGAAAGTTAAAGAAGAAATATAAAATCAAGCTGGAGAAATTAACATTGTCACGACCCATTTCCTTCTTCTTTCCTTTCCTTTCCTTTCTTCCTCCTTCTTTTCTCTCTTCTTTTTTTTTTTTTTTTTTCCCTCGATATTATTCTCTCAATCCGCCTCTATTTTTCCTACCAGTAGGCTTTCACTTCCCAACAATGAGAGGAGTCTCACTTATCCATTAGATTATTAGTAATAGACTAGTTATTACCCGTGCGATGCATGGATGACTTTATCATCATATTTATTTGCGATGAAGAGTGTCAATGAACAAACGGGCTTCATGCATTTGTAAAAAACACGACACTCCAATCATATTTTAATAAAACATTTTTTTACTACAATCTTCGTAAAAATTAAAAAAAAATTAAAATAGCTAATTATTATATCTGTTTGTTACCATTGTATAGTTAATAAATTGATTTGTTTTTTGTTTTCAAGTAAATCGAGATTTATTTTTTAATTAATTTTTCAATCGAGATTTTTTATCAAGAGAGAAACATAATATTCATATCACATTTCAATCACATATATTTTAGTGCAATTTTTAACCACATAATTATCTTCGCAATTAAACAAATTGTTTTAAAACAATTACTTTTCAAGTCCTTGTTTGACCCCCATTCTTATTTCAAACAAAATTTATTTCACACTCAATCTCAATCATTCATCATTCATCTTAATAAAGCTTATCATTTTTGAATTTTTAAGTATTTTTTAACCACACATTCTATCGAAAATACTATTCAAAATCATATTATTCACAAAATAAATGGGCCAAACACAAGCTAAATTTGTTTGGTACAACAGTGTAGTTTATAAATTTAATATTTTTAATTTTGAATTAAAAAATAGTAATTTAAAATTGGAAAGATAAAAATACGTATGATTAAAAAGCGATTAAAAAAATCGTACACAAAGCACTTTATTCTCCGTTCAGTGAAGTGTTTTTTTTTGGGTTTATAATCGCTCCAACTTCTAATACAATTTTTTAACAACACATTTTTTCTTTTCAATTTTTAACCTTACATTTACGATATACCTCGAGATCCGAGAAAAATCTGATTATAACCAAACAACAAAACTACTTGATAATTAGAAAGCATCTGTTCCCCGAATCGGGAATACTATGTATTCCGATTGAGGCACATGTGCATGTTCGCACGAACATGTGCCTAAATCGAGGAATATAGTGTTCCCGATTCGGGTAACAGAACAACCCTCGCTAGATAATATACTCACAAGGAAGGGAAAAAAAAACCTGAGGCAAACACGTACAGGCTTATATGATTGTTTTTTTGCCCTAAATAACCGAACATGCGTTCACAATCTTGAAAAACTCTGGCGTGAAACCCTAAAATACTGTCCTCCGCTGCTTACGAAAATCGCACGGTAAATGAAGATCATCTTCTTCACCGTTATTATTTTAGAGTTCTTTTCAACTACCAGCTCAGATCTACCATTAAATGAGTTCGTTTCAATTTTGTTCATAACCCCAGGTTTATACCACGATCCAGGCGCTGTTGTTCGATTAAGATTAGATCTACACCTTCGAAGTGATGATCTCCACCTTTATTCGCCGACCGAAGGTATAGCTTCATAAACCTGGGCTTTTTGTGGTGGTTTCTCGTTAAATCGAGTTCAAAATTTCATTTTTTTCCCGTTATATAAATGTCTAACTTGTATTTTAATCGATTGTTTATTTGCTTGCGTGTTAGGCGAACACCCAGTACTCACCGGAGTCGAGAACTTCCTGGAGGACGGCGGCTGCTTGTCATAAAATTCCCGGTTGAGGTATTTGAGACATACATAGCTAAAAATGGTTCATACTTCTTATTCTCTGTGTTTGATTTACGTGTGTCAGTAGTTGAAGCTCGTTTTTAAAATCTCTTTTTGTGATTTTCAAACTCATGATTTAGCTATGGTTACTGATTTTCTTATGTAATGTTCACTACACGATTTAGTTTACTATTTTTGCCTTGGTGAAATATTTTATTTTGACATCTGCTTATTTTCACAATAGGATGAACTGCAGAATACTTGGCTGATTTGAGACTATGAATGCTAAATTGGGGTCTGTCTTCCCACTGCTGCTTTCCTTTTTCCATCCTATAAATTGGGAATTTTGTTATGATTGTTTGGATTTGTCTTCTTGAAGGGTTCTAGAACACATTCTTCTCGTAGTCATTTGTGCATTTTTATTGTTCTTCATTGAGTTCATGTACTGAATTAAATTTCATAGTGAAGAAAGTCTCTCCAGTAGATCTAATAAAAAGGACAAAAAAATGGTTGTGGCGTTATGTGATCTCATTTTCTACTTATGCACATAGATAACATGGGGAGAAGATGCTTGATTTAGAAATGTCACCATTGTTGTTCGCTATTATTGCTATGACACAAGTATTCCCACTACAAATACCAAGCTATTTTGCTACTTATTTTTGTTTAGTTATGTATTAATAGTTGTAAATAGAGATTATGTAACCAACTTTCAAGCCCATCAACACTAAGCCTGCGTTTGCTAAATTAATAAAGTTTTTGCAGCACTTTTGTTTATGTTTCCATGAAATGATAGCTGGAATCTGGACTGCATATCTATTTATGAAATGAAGAATTTTATCTAACATCTTCCCTCTAATATCTGCAATCTTTTTTTCGTATTCTGCAAGTCCCATAATTGTTTATCTCCTTAAACCCTACTTTGCCACTCCTGTAAGAAAATAAGATATTGTGATTATAATTTTTAATACTGATCTGCAAATATTGTACAGGACTGCCAATATTTCTGCTGCTGAAAATAGCTTGCAGACCTGGACTGCTGTGAAGTTGCTGCCAGCTTCATCTGTTAGGAAAGTGATGTGTAGTTCAAATTTTACTTAATTGAGTTATAACCTTTTAGTTCAAACATGACTTTTTGTCAAATAGTAACTATAGTTCCAATCTTTGATAATTTCACAGCAATATTCTATTTTAGCAATAATAATCTTTTTATTAATCTTACCAACATACATATTATTTATATTTTATTTTAGAAAAATATTATATCAATGACTTTAGTTTCCTTTATTCTTCCGAAATTGTAAACAGTTTACAGTTATTTAAAATTTTAATTTAAAGTGTTTATGTTTAAAGTATTACAATATTGATATAAATTTTAATGTAATTTTATTTTCTATGTCAAAGATTTAGTATGTTCTATTTTTTACCCTGCCCAACTTATTTATTAATTATATTATTTTCAAAAATATTATATAAATAACTCTATTTCACTTTACATTTCCAAATTTGTAAACTGTATAGTGTTGGTTAAAATTTTAATTTATTATATTTTTTATGTTGAAGTGTTACAAATGTATATAAGTTATAAAGTATTTTAATTTATATTCTATTATTAATCTTTCCAACTAATTTATTATATTTTTATTCAAAAAATGATATATCAATTACTCTAATTTACTTTCTATATTTCCAAATTTGTAAACTGTTTACAGCTAGTTAATATTTTAATTTATTATATTTTCATGTATAATGTAGTATAAAATGTATATAAATTTTGAAGTATTTTAATTTTGTATTTCTAAGATTTAGGTATGTATTCTATTATTAATCTTTCCAACTTATTTATCATTTATATTTGTTTTCAAAAATATATGTTAATTACTCTAATTTAGTCACATTTCCAAATTTGTAAATTGTTTAGAGTTGGTTAAAATTTTAATTTATTGTATTTTTATGTTTGAAGTATTACTGAATGTATACAAATTTTATAGTATTTTAATTTTTTATTTCTAAGATTTTTTGTAAGCAAGCAAGCATCATAAAATGGTTAATTTTATGTTGAATTTATTGACGAAAACAATTCAAATTCTTCTTTTGTAGTAAGTTCTAAGACTCTTAAAACTCGAGTGGCAATACCTCAAATTCAAGATGAGAACTTGGCTGGCCCATGTTGCCATTCAATTTGCTGCTACTGGAAGAATAAAGAAGGTTGAATTTGAGGTACATGAAGTTATTTGAAATTATTAGTTGAGGCTTAGAGGAATATACTAACCAACACTCTGGTTTGTTGCAAATCATATTTTAGCTGTAAGAAAAAGTATTTTGGTAGACAGTTTGGGTGATAATTTAGCTGGTCACTTTTTTTATCAAAACTATAATGTGTGGGTTGTACAGAAATGCATCATACTAAAGAATAAAGACTATGCTAACACAGGAACCAACTTAATTCCAGCCTGCACTTTATGTTATAAACATTATCACTGATGATTCATACTAAATAAGGTGGATTGTAGCATTTTAAAACTTATGAAGTCTCTTTCTGTCCATATTTTCTCCCCTTATTCAAACACATTATGAGGCATCTAATTAGCTTTTCCACCTTTTTTAAAAAATGTGCAGACAAAATCAATCATTACAGAAATGCTTCTTATTTTTACACAGGAACCAACTTCACAGATGACTATAGGTCTGTGTTAAAGGTTAGCTGTTACGTTTGTTAAATTATGAGCAAACATTCTCTCCATATTTATTTTCCTCTTCGAACACAAAACACATTATGATACATTCACTAACAAAAACACATTACTTTTGTTGCACAGAATATTCATGGGCGGGAGAATTCTGCTGCCTCTTCTACTTTTATATATTAAGTAGATAGATTTCAGATTCCACTGCATTCATATATCCAATTTATGCATTAAAAAAATGTAAAGCTGTTAAATACTTTTCTCTGTGTTGGCATATGTACATATCTGATTTTACAAAGTTTTTCTATCTTGTTTTTATAAACTATTTTTCTAACTTCCAAGCTATTTTTCACACTTCAAAATATATTTTGTTTCTTTAGGACAACAACGCCTGTTTAAATGACACCATTGCCTGCCTAAATTGTGGATTATGTCAAGCTCTGAGACTCAAATTGAAGGTAAACAAACTTAAATTCATCTGCATTTACAAAGTTACTTCTATATTGTTTTTATTAACTATTTTCACACTTCAAAATCTATTTTGTTTCTTTAGGACAGCAATGTTTGTTTAAATGACTCCAAGGTCTGCCTAAATTATGGATTAAGCTTCTGAGACTCCAAGTGAAGGTAAACACACTTAAATTCTTATGGATAAACAAAGTTACTTCTATATTATTTTATTAACTACTATTTTTCACACTTCAAAACTATTTTTTCACACTTCCAAATCTATTTTATTTCTTTAGGACAACAATGCATGTTTAAATGACGTCAGGCCTTCCTAAATTGTGGATTATGTCAAGCTCTTGAGACTCCAAGTGAAGGTAAACACACTTAAATTCTTCTGGATAAACAAAGTTACTTCTATCTTGTTTTTATTAACTAACTATTTTTTCACACTTCAAAACTATTTTTTCACACTTAAAAATCTATTTTTTATACAACTTGATGATATCCAAATAGGAAAATTGCAATCTAAATGAATACTATTTTATACTATAAGTGTTCACTCTTCTAGTTATATTATACTATACATAAAAACAAAGTAAAGTCAAGATCTATATATTAAATTTTAATTTAATAATTGAATTTTAAATTTATTTCATTTTTACAAATGAGATTAAATTAATATTTATCTAAAATCTATATATTAAATTTAAAGTAAAAAAAAAAGTAAAAAAAAAAATTAAAAATATATTAATATATTAATATAATCATTAAAAATAAATAAACCCATACTTAGAAATTAAGAATATATTAAATAAAAGAAACTGCTGTATTTAACTATATAACATAACTGTTAAATGGAATAAACTGCGATACTTTTATTTCACTTTTGCAAAAGAGATTACGAATAATATTTAATTAAATAAAATAAACTGTAGTATTTATCTATATAACATAGCTCTTAAATGGAACCTCAATAAACTGCAATACTTTTATTCCATTCTTACAAAAGAGATTACAAATAGTATTTATCTATATTTATTTATTATCAATAGATTAAATTAATAAAATAAACTGCAATATATAATAACTGTATAACATAACTGTTAAATGGAACCTTAATAAACTGCAATACTTTTATTACATTCTTACAGGAGATTACAAATAGTAATTGTCTATATTTTTCTATTTATCCATAATCAATAGTAATAAAAAGTAATAAAATAAACTGCAATATATAACTGTATTACATAACTGTTAAATAGAACCATAATAAACTGCAATACTTTTATTTCACTTTTACAAAAGGAATTACACAAAGCTGCAATGTTTTTATACCTTCCAAAAAAAGCTAATCATGTAACTATGTTCAAAACACAGCAGTTAAATAATTTTAAAAACTGTATTTCTGAAATGCTTCCAAACATAAGTATAAAATAAACAACAATGTGTAACTTGAAAACATTCTGGTATACATTCTGGAATATAAACTGCATTCAATAACTATAAAACTGTGAAAAGCAACTTTAATAAACTGCATTCTGTAACTGTAAAAATGTTTGTTATTACTACGAATAAAAAACCATAATAAAAAATCAAAGTTTAGATTAGAAAAACTAACTGTTTATCAGCAAACACCATCTCTAATGTATTAATCTGATTTTTGTGATTGAAATCAGGGACTTCCTAAAGCCTCATAACACAGTACCAAAAGCTTCCACTTAGTTTTGGTTGAGTTGATATCGTAGACTCCAGTATGGTGGTGAACCATGGTTTCTGTAGTATTTTGTAGTGTGGATAGTATGCAAGAAGAGTGGGAAAAATGGACTGCAGGATTGTATGTAATATGCTGTCCAAAGGAGTGTTTTTGAGTTTGAATTGCATATTCTTCGACTATTGTGCAACAGAAAATTTGCAAACACACCCATCGGTTACTGTGCAATACTGATATGACTTGCAAAGGTCAATCCAGTATTTCTATTTTTTGCTGTATTGGTAATATACTATGAAAAGTGTAATTAATGACTTCCTCTTATTCAAAAAGCAAGTTTTAACTTTATACCATTTGGGAAAAAAAATCACAGAAAATCTCTGACCCAGTTTCATTTAATGCCATTTTCTGTGGGAGCTTTGTATTTGAAATTGAAATGGTCCGAAACAAAATTTTCCAGTGCAGATCCATGTGCAGACAAAATGAATATGCCAAAAAAAAATAAAAAATTAAGCAGTAAAATTTCTTCTTGGCGGGAGAGGCTAGGCGGGAAAACATGCCAGCCACTCTTCTTATTATATATTAAATAGATAAGTATAGGAATATTACAATATAAGCCCCAAACTTCCATACAATATAAATTTAAGTCCTTAACTTCTAATGATTTCAAACTAAGTATTTATATTACTATTTTCTATCACCTCAACCGTAAAACTTTTATAATTTCAAATTAAGCCCCAATAAAAACACTCTTCAACTTAAGTCCTCATTCGATTTGACCAATTGAATATTGGATTTTGACTAAATAAATTCTTGACTTTTGATTAGCGTAAAAAGGGATGTCACAGCTTGTAACTCAGTGAGTGGAGTTTCTGAAATAGTTATAATTTACAAAACATTTTTGAAAACATAATTTACTTCATGAGCTTCTGCAACTTAAAATCAAAACATTCCCATTAAAAGTAATCATAAAAATCGTAAACTGGTGATTTTGAAATCATACATGCTCAACTTGACTAACCATTCTCGTAAAACACATGGTAAAACGAGGCATAATGATAAACAAAATTAATTATAAAACATTTATTTTGATAATCATGCTAGAAAAAAGTAATTTAAAAATCATTTGTAACTTGCAGAAAATCAGTAAAATAGAAATACTTGAATAACGTAGAAAAATCTTTTAAGTTTATTCTCCACTCATAAGGCTATTGTTTGAAATCTAATTGGGCTGATAAACATTCTAATCTCCATGAAAAATCCTGCAATAACAAAATATAATTTTTTTGTATTAAAGTACATCCTATTAACACATGAGAAATCAACTCACAAAATTTGTAATCTATTCCATTCCGTTCACTTAAATTCTCAACTTAATTCCTCTATTGTAAACATATTCTAGTTGCCCCAACTTTATAATTGATCTTTTCTTTATTTCCTTTCCAACTAATCACCACATATAACATTCACTAATCCATTCATTTGCCTTTCCATTTTACGAAATTTTATAGAAATTATTTAACATTTAAACATCAACGTTTACCACAAAAGCAAAGATTAAGACTCTGTTAATTTTATGATATTGGCATTTCCTATTTTTCACGAATGTATAATTTAATAAAACTTGATTTAATTACTAAATACGTGTATTTAGTAATATATTAAGTTCAATTAAATTATGCATATTTTTATTGAAGAAAAATATCTCTGATTTTCGAGATAAATATTGTTTTATTGAAAAGATAATGATCAAGAAAATATTGATATTTACTTGATCATAGTCACGAGAATCTTTGATCATAATCTCGAAAATATGTTGGTAATGTTCTTGATAATATCTTGTGTTTATTCTTGATACTCAAGCCTATCTAAAGTATGGTGAGTATCTTCTTGATATGATCAAGAATATTTTTAATCTTATCTTTGCATATGGTAAGATTATAAGGTCGAAAATCTTGATTGTGAATAATATTCACAGGGGCCGAAAATATGGTGACAAATACCATGATTGATCACTTGATTGATAAATGGTAAGATCTTTATGATTTATCATTATCATTATTCATGGTAAGATTTATTTAAGGATAATTCTCTTACTTTTTACTAATTATCTCTATCATGTTTTGCAAGTTGTAGAGATCTTGTGCAATAAGGAAACTTGAGAACCAAGTAAACCTTATTGCACTATAAAGAGAAGGAAAACGGGACGTTTTTCCTGTGACGTGAAAAATCCAAAAATCCTGTGGAGCTCAACAAAAATACACGTCCACTTCAAAAATATTGAAGCTAATTTTCGTGAGTGCACAAATACAAAAAACTTCGATTGTGTTGTGACTTCAATACTCCGGGAGGAGGAATCAATCACTTAGAGAAGGTTAATAGTTTCAGCATGAAGATCAAACGGGAGGTTTGGATCAAGATCGAACGGGAGTTCGTGTTGCTGAAAAGTATTGCAGATTCAAAGAAAACTACTGAAGAGTGGTGGGACGCCATCTCGCATTACATGCCACAGAAGAATCAGGGAGTGATCTATTTCTTGGATGTTTGATAAAGTCTATGCGTAGATTTATCCTGTAATTTAGATTAATCTGTATAAACTCTTTCCTTATATAGTGATTTATTTTTGTTCGCAGGATGCGAATCATGGGTTTTCCCTATTAGGGTTTTTCACACGTTAAGTTCAAATTATTGAGTTCTTGTCCATTTATAATTCCGCACAATTTATTCTGATTATTTACGTTTTACAATCCAGACGAATCTGCCTTAGCAAGATTCATCTGGTACTGCGCTAAACAACGCTTAACGATTTACTGTTAACTGGTTACTGTCCAGACTTGTCTGTGACAGTCTGCTTAAAAAATTTAGACAAATTTAAATTTTCAATTGGTATCAGAGCGGGTTCACTTCTAGAAAGTGAGATCCGGTTGTCTAAATGGAAAACTCTGCATCTCTTAGGCCACCTTTGCTAACTGTTAGTAACTATGCATATTGGAAAATCCGTATGGAAATTTTTATTCAATCTATTGATGAACGTTGTTGGACTTCTGTTCTTGAAGGTTACGCAGCACCCACTGTCACTACTGGATGTGTTGTTACAGCTATAGCTAGAAGTGCATATACTGCAGATGAACTAGCTGATGCAAATTGGAATTCTAAGGCACTTAATGCTATTGTTTCTTTGGTTGATCCAGGTCAATTCAGACTCATCTCCTCCTTAAGGACGGCCAATGAAGCATGGGATGCTTTGAGGATAACAAACGAAGGAACCAATGCTGTCAAAACCTCCAAGCTGCAGATGACCACTTTAGAATTTGAACAATTATCTATGGAAGCGAAAGAAGACTTCAAAAGCTTCTATGCCAGATTAAGTGATCTCACCAACTCGGCTGAAGCACTTGGGAAAACCTACTCAAATGAGCAAATTGTACAAAAGATCCTTAGATCTTTACCAGACAGGTTCCATCCAAAAGTGACAGCAATTGAAAAAAGTAAGGATCTTTCAACCATGCGATTTGAGGAACTTGTAGGGTCATTGATGACCTATGAGTTAAATCTGGCTCGAAGAAAGAAAGACAAATCACCAGGGATTGCTTTCAAGACGAACAGTGCTAACCCGGACGACTCTGGCGAGACCGACGAAGATGAAAATTTCGTACTTCTCACCAGACAATTTAAAAGGTTCCTCAAGGGTAAACAAAAAGAAAGGTCCACAAATATTCAAGGCCAGAATCAAAAATCACAAAAACAATGGAAGAAAAATAATTTATATCCAAAGTATAATGCCAAGACGCCTGAAGGAAAGCCTAGGAGTCGAATCCAATGCACAGAATGTGATGGATATGGACACATTGCAGATGATTGTCCTAATACTCAAAAGAAGGCCAAGGGAAGGAAGGTCATGAATGTTACATGGAGTGATGGAGACTCAGATGAATCTGAATCAGAATCAGACAGCAGCAATTCTGAAAATCAGGTAACTACCTTTACTGCTTTACAGCTGTCTGGTGCTAAATCTGGTAACTCTTCTTATGCAGATAAATCTAGATCAAATACTGAAAACTTGAGGAAGGAACTTCAAGATGCAGAAGAGAAGATTCAACTGTCGCAGGCCTTCGCTGAGCACAGCAGGGAACGTCAACTGGACGACGTATCTGCAGTCTCAGATGATGAACAAAATGAGGTAAGCAGGTTAAGTTCAGAACTTGCTAAAGCACAAGACAAAATCAAGAAGCTGGAACGTGGATCCATCCATCTTGATGAAATCCTGAACAGTGGCAAACCTGTCAGCCTAAAAACAGGTCTTTGATATGAAGGTAAAGGTAAAAATCATGACCATAAAATAAACTTTGTAAGAGAATCTGGATACAGGTACATGGAACAGAATAAAAATCATACAGATGCATCTACCTCTCATCATCATCAATACAATGCGGCTAGGACTCAAAGCTCATATCCAGACAGGAACTATGCAAAACGAAAATTTTAGCCAAATCTGTACAAACCAGATGAGTCTGTCCATCAGAACGGCAGGAAATCTCAACCTTGACAGAATCGGCAGGATACATCTGTTTTCCAGGTATTCTGTAATTTTTGTGCTAAATCTGGTCATGATGTATTTAGGTGTTATGAGTACTTGAAGTTAATCAATTCACACAAAAGAAGACTTGTTTCTAGACAAGAGAAGAAAATTCGAACGAATGCTTATGTAGTGCAATTGTCTTTGAGTGCTTTGATCCCTAACACATGGTATTTTGATAGTGGTTGTTCTAGACACATGATAGGTGATCTCTCTCTACTTACACATTTTGAAAAAGGCGAAACAAGTGTTCTTACATTTGGTGATGGCCAAAAGGGTAAGATAGATGGATCTGGTATCATCAACATTAAGGGATTGCCTACATTAACTAATGTCTTATATGTTATAGGGCTTAAGGCAAATTTGATAAGTGTAGGAAATTGTGTGATGATAACTTGCTTGTCATGTTTTCAAAAGAATATTGCAAGGTTTTACGTTGTGACAAGAAGTCTAACCCGTTAAAGAGTGTTTTATTTAAGGGAGTTAGATTTAGAGATAAATGCTATACACTTGAGAGTCACGAAACTTGCAATTCTGTTAAAACCAAAAATGAGAAACTGTGGCATAACAGATTAGGACATCTAAACTACCATGATCTCATGAAGCTAACCAGGCTACAGGCTGTGAAAGGCTTACCCAGCATAAACAATATTCCAGATGAAATCTGTGGTGATTGTCAAAAGGGTAAGCAAATCAAAAGTCAACATAAACCAGGTACATCCATTAATACCTCTCATATACTTGGACTAATTCACATGGATTTGATGGGTCTTATCCAAAAGGAAAGTATTGGTGGCAAGAGGTATATTTATGTATGTGTTGATGATTTCTCCAGATACACCTGGGTCATGTTTATTCGGGATAAATCTGATACCTTTTGACAATTTTGTTAATCTTTTTCAGAAATTGAGTAATGAAAAGGCCGACGAACAGGTAAGAGTCAAAAGGATCAGAAGCGATCATGGAAGAGAGTTTGAAAACTCCGAGTTTGCTGATTTTTGTATCCAATATGGGATCAAGCATGAGTACTCATCCCCAAAGACTCCTCAACAGAATGGAGTGGTAGAAAGGAAAAATAGAACTCTACAAGAGATGGCTCGTGTTATGCTGAATAGCAACAAATTGCCCACGAAATTTTGGGCAGAAGCCATAAACACTGCTTGTTATATTATCAATAGAGTCATACTTAGATCTGGAACAAACCAAACTGCATATGAAATTTGGAAGGGTAGAAAACCTAGGGTTGATTACTTTCATGCCTTTGGGAGTAAATGCTACATTTTGAAAGATAGAGAACACTTAGGAAAATTTGACTTAAAATCAGATGATGGAATATTTTTGGGTTACGCTGAAAATAGTAGGGCCTATAGAGTTTACAATCTAAGAACTCAAACTGTTCTTGAATCAATTAATGTGAAAGTGGATGACACTAATTGTTTAAATTCGGATTTGCAGGTAGCAGATGGTGATCAACTAGAAATTCCACCAAAAGAAGAAGTTGGAACAGAAAAATCAGAAGAAAAACAACACCAAGCTGAAAGTCTCAATGATACTGAAGAATCCGATCAGGATAAGTCTGGGCACCCAGTAATATCTGTAGATCGAGACGAATCTGATGACCCAGATACACCTGATATTGCTGAATCAGAAGCATCAAGACTACCACCTGCTAGGATCCAAAAGGCACATCCACTTGATAACATTCTCACTGATATGTCTAAGAAAAATGTGACCAGAAGAAAATTTGCTGAGATGGGTAACATCTGTCATATGTCTCAAATCGAGCCAAAAAATGTCAAAGAAGCTTTGACAGATGAACACTGGGTACAGGCTATGCAGGAAGAACTTAACTAATTTGAAAGAAACAATGTCTTGGAGCTGGTTCCACGTCCTAAAGAAGGTAATGTAATTGGAACCAAATGGATCTTCAAGAATAAGTCAAATGAACAAGGAAATGTGGTAAGAAATAAAGCCAGACTTGTTGCTCAAGGTTATACCCAGATTGAAGGGATAGACTTTGACGAGACATTTGCTCCTGTAGCCAAACTGGAATCCATCAGGCTGTTGCTAGCTGTGTCCTGCTTCATCAACTTCAGACTATTTCAGATGGATGTCAAAAGTGCCTTTCTGAATGGTGTGCTTAATGAGGAAGCCTATGTGGAACAGCCTCAAGGCTTCACAGATCCATCTCACCCGGATTATGTCTTTAGATTCTAAAAGGCGTTATATGGGTTGAAACAAGCCCCCAGAGCGTGGTATGAAAGGCTCACATCATTCTTGCTAACAGCGGATACAAAAGGGGAGGAACTGATAAAACTCTTTTCATTAAGCATCTAAGTCCTGGACTAACTGTAGCTCAAATATATGTTGATGACATAGTATTTGGGTCTACATCTAAGTCCAAAATTAATGAATTTATAAATACAATGAAAAGAGAATTTGAAATGAGTATGGTTGGTGAGCTAACATTTTCCTTGGTTTACAGGTACAGCAGGATGAATCTAGCATATTCATATCTCAAGAAAAGTACGCTAAAAATCTGGTAAAGAAATTTGGACTTGAAGATGCCAAGGCAATGAGAACTCCCATGGCGACTACTCTAAAACTTTCAAAGGATGACAGTGGTAAGGATGTAGATCCATCCCTTTACAGAAGCATGATTGGAAGTCTTCTGTACCTTACTGCCAGTAGGCCAGATATATCCTTCAGTCTTGGAGTTTGTGCAAGATATCAAGCCAAACCTAAGGAATCTCATGTTGCTGCTGTGAAAAGGATCATCAGATATGTAAGTGGTACGTTAAATTACGGAATTTGGTTTACAAGAGATACCACTGCCAATCTTGCAGGTTTTTCAGATGCAGACTGGGCTGGGAATGTGGATGATCGAAAGAGTACATCTGGAGGATGTTTCTACATTGGGAACAATTTGGTGGCATGTCTAAGTAGAAAGCAAAATTCAGTGTCACTATCCACAGCCGAAGCTGAATATATAGCAGCTGGGAGTTGCTGTACACAACTCCTGTGGATGAAACAAATGTTGGATGATTATGGAATCTCTACAGAACAAGCCACTATGTATTGTGACAACACCAGTGCCATCAATATCTCAAAGAATCCAGTCCAGCACTCCAGAACACAACATATTGACATCAGACACCACTTCATCAGAGAATTGGTGGAACAAAAGATTATCAATCTGGAGCACATACAGACTGATCTACAGCTGGCAGATTTGTTTACTAAGGTCCTCGATACTGTCAAATTTGAAAGTCTTAGGAAACAGATTGGAGTATCACCTCCTTCTGAATAGGAACATGCATATTTAATATATAAAAAAAAAGAAAAAATTGTTTTTGTTTTTTTATTGCATGTATTTAAGTTATCCTATTCTTATACTAAGTAGATCATGTTTTTGCTTGCAAATATATCTGAGTGCTTGTGGATGATAACGAGACATATACGTCTGGCTAATAGTAGTCAACATGTCTCTAGATGAATCTAATTAACACTCAAATCTGGACAATCCTAAGGATAAGTCACTGTTGTCTATGTCATATGGTTGTTACTGGATGAGATTTCATATTCTGTGTGTAGACCTATGATCTAAATCTTGCTTATAGCATTGCACACATTTTTCTTATTATCCAAGGGTAGGGCTAGTGGAAAAGAAGACTGCCTATCCAAGCCAAGTTCATACTCTTTAGCCTTAAAATACGATGAATTGATATAAATGTGGTAATATTATAGAAGTAAGGGGAAAATCTAGTAAGATAACTTCTGGGGATTGTGTGAATCTATCAATTCAAGCCAAGTTCATACCCTTCTTCTAATCTAAAGGGGAACATACTGTAAGATAACTTCTGGGGATTGTGTGAAGCCGTTTCCACCTCCAAAAGACATGGCCATTATATAGAAAAATTCGGCAAGCCGGATCTGAGAAAATGCACTTTCTATAGATTTTGATCGGTCTTATTGTGCATTACGGTGACAAATCGATAAGTCAGGGAATCATATGATTTTTGGCAGTATGTGGATGACTAAGGATTGCTCGGATCACACACGCACATTAATCAACATAATCATGCTCGTGGTGGACTGTCTACTGCCAGATATATCTGACTCAACAGATGCCAACAAGTACTCAGACGTGTCTCAGGTATTCAGATGCATTTAGATTTTTCTTATTCACCAATTTTTAGATTTTATTCTGAAAATCTTTAAGGCAGTATATCGTGGGTTAATAAGTGCAAATCTTGCAAAACAAGTCAGTTGATTGTGGAGCCCAATTTTTGGTAATTTATTTGTTTCCTAATTCTTAATATATTTTGTTTCTATACTTATCTTTTTTTTGGAAAGAAGTTGACAAGAATCAGGATTCTCCAGTTACCATAATGAACTCTAATTCCTTTCATATTAGATTTCCTCTTAAACCCCAAAAACCCTCACACTCTTTCATCAAACTTCTCGTCCCAGGGATCAAAAACCCCAAAAACTCTCTCTGCAAAACCCTAAGCTCCATCCTCCTCTCACTCAAATCCTCCACCTATTCCAAGACATGGCTCGAAGCAAGCAAACTGGAAGGAGGAGAGTCACCAGAGGAAGCGGTGGCATTGACGAATCACCTCAACCAGACCCATCAGGGATGGGAACTCCAAGCGGCGCCATTATACCTGCACCGCCCGCCGGCACCAGCCCGACGCCAACATCTCTCTCTATAGCCAGTACTACTCCTACACCTTCTCTTCTCATGGCCCAAATTGGCCGGAACACACCTGTTATTCCACAAACCATGGGCGTAAGTTTGACACCCATATCAGGTAATCTTGGGTCCAACCATATCTCTCCCTTAGATATTCGGAGTGAACTGCAGGGAGCACGAAAGCTTGCTGCCATGAAAAGTGCAAGAGATGCGAAAATTGGGGATGAAGAAGGGGGAGATGAATCGGGTGAGACTGAATCTGGTGATGAAAAGGAGAAACAAGAGGAGCAGGAAGAATTTGGGGAAGATGAAAAATCTGAAGAAGAAAAGGAAGGAGAAGAATCTGAGGATGATGCACCACCAGAAGAGCCAGAGGAATCTGAGGATGAAGACGAGTCCGAACAGTTGGAAGAAGAGTCTGAGAAAGAAGCAGTTATTCTAGACAGAAAAGGAAAACAAAAAGTAGCCACTGTGAGTTCAAAGAAGAAAAAGGGTGACACAGCTGTGGGTCCAGTAAGATCCAGGTTTGATGTTTCTTCATTCGTTTGCACCCCCATGCAGACGGCAAGAGGTATGTTTACCCCATTCAGTTTCAAATTTTGGTCGTCTGAAGCATACACTGATTACCAAAAACATATTTCCAGTAAACGGTTGCATTATGAGTCTAGGGTGACTGTAGGTGAATTTGATGACTTTGAGATTGATGATATAGTGTCACATTTTGGATTGAGAAAATTGACAGATTGTAAAGGGGAGATTAATGAGACTCTGGTCAAAGAATTTTATGCCAACATCCCCATTGATTATAACTCCAAAAAAATGCCTCTTTACCACTTCACTTTTTGTTAGAGGACAATTGATTAAGATTTCAGCAAAAGAACTTAGGAAGTGGTTAGGCCTGAATGATGATGTGGCTGATGAGGATGAGTCTATGGAAGCCACTAATGATGAAATTGCTATGGAGTTGACGGGGGGAAAGATCACATGGCCAGTAAAAGGGTTAAAACAATTGCCTAGGTCTAAAATGTCAAAGAAATATCAAATCATGCAAAAAATTGTTAAGGCAAATTTTGGCCAACTAATTCATGATTCGAGTTTTAAGCGAGAATCTGCTAGAACCCTTTTTCTGCTGGGGACCAAAAGGAATATTGACCTTGCTACTCGAATCTGGAATTCTATCATTGAAAGAGTGTCGGGAAGTGGTCCTAGACAAGGTAACACTTATCTGTTGGTTTATCCGTGGATTATTTCACAATTTTTGAATGATCAGGGTATCCAAACATTGGAAGATGATGTGGTGGTCACCCCCAAGGTGTTAAACAGGGTAAGATGCAGAAAAACCTTGGAGACGCAGACGGGTCAAAAGAAGCAGGTTCTGGATGAGACTACTGGGAGTCAGTTATCATCTGATACAGATGCCAGCCTCGGTCAGCTGGAAGCAGACAATGCTGGGATGAAAGCTGATATATCTGCACTTGGTGTATGGGTTAAGCGTCTTGAAGACACGCTTGATCAGTTACTTGGAGGTTCTTCGAAAAATGTGGCTCCTGTAGAAGCAAAAGAAAAGAGGAATGTTGCAACCAAGAAGCTCCCTGCCTCTAAGAAGCAAAGGAAGACTCCAGACTGATCTCAACCTTGCCAGCCTCATCCGCTTATTTTCAGTGATTTAAAAACATTGCTATTCTGTTTTGGCTTAACACTTTTTCGTATGATCAGATTTAGGTTGTGAACTTTTTAATGCAGGTTTTGTAGGACTTTTGGCTTCTCCTCTTTAACCGAAAAGGGGGAGATATTAGCATTAGCATGGATCATGGATATCATCTTTTTTTTAATGCTCTCTATGTGCTGATTTCTTTACATGCATTTATTGATTGTGTTTATCTTGATGCATACCTTGAGGGGGAGACTTTTGATAGGGGGAGCAAATTGATTTTTTATTGATCATAAAAAAATGATTGATTTCGGAAAAATAGAAAAAGCCAAAGGGGGAGATTGTTAATTTTATGATATTGGCATTTCCTATTTTTCATGAATGTATAATTTAATAAAACTTGATTTAATTAATAAATATGTGTATTTAGTAATATATTAAGTTCAATTAAATTATGCATATTTTTATTGAAGAAAATTATCTCTGATTTTCGAGATAAATATTGTTTTATTGAAAAGATAATGATCAAGAAAATATTGATATTTACTTGATCATAGTTACGAGAATCTTTGATCATAATCTCGAAAATATGTTGGTAATGTTCTTGATAATATCTTGTGTTTATTCTTGATACTAAAACCTATCTAAAGTATGGTAAGTATGTTCTTGATATGGTCAAGAATATTTTTAATCTTATCTTTGCATATGGTAAGATTATAAGGTCGAAAATCTTGATTGTGAATAATATTCACAGGGGCCGAAAATATGGTGATAAATATCATGATTGATCACTTGATTGATAAATGGAAAGATCTTTATGATTTATCATTATCATTATTCATGGTAAGATTTATTTAAGGATAATTCTCTTACTTTTTACTAATTATCTCTACCATGTTTTGCAGGTTGTAGATGTAACGCCCCGAGTTCCGAGGAGCACGGGAACGTCACTTTTCTAAATTCTTGAATAAACTTTGTTGCGGAAAAATGATTAAATATTAAATATCGCATTTATCGAATAAAAGTTTAGCGATAATTCAAATGGAATAAGTATTTTCGTACAAATTTGTAAAAATGACAATTCTTGATAAAATGAAATAATCATTTCAAAGTTCACGACTTTTTAAAAAAAATATCAATTTGTAATTTTCCGTCATTGCCCATCACTCGCCATCGTCTCTGAAATCTGCAAAAATTGTTAAAACAACGGGTTGAGCATTTCAAAAATGAAATACTCAGTAGACTCATCGCCAGTAATTAATCTACAAAATAATTGAACACGTAATCATGCAAATAATGTAGTGACATTCTTTTCTTATTCATAGGCATCGCACAGTGAACGCAAATGAACACATTCTTTTCTTTTCTTGGCTAGCAGATAAGTTATGCCCAGCATAACATAAATTCTTTATCTCAAAAGAGATATTCTTTTCTCATGCAATTAAGCATAAAATCACACAAATCCACATAACACATGCAATTATAATATAAATCAATTAGTGGGGGCGAGTCTACCTTAAACTTAACGAGTGTGGTTGAGCGGGAATGACTTCAATCTTTCAAATCTCCGTACGCCTCGTCTAACCAATTAGAAAAATAAGTTAAATTAATCTTTAGAAATTTATAGTTTAAAAATGATAAATTACAATTTGGGGATTGAAATTGATGATTTGAAAGTTGAGGGACTAAAATGAGTAATTTGAAAGTTGAGGGACTAAAATTAATACTTTTCAAAAACTTTGGGTGGAGACTCAAAATGGATATTAAATTGTGGGGATTGAAATAAGTGATTTTAAAATGAAGGGACTATTTGAAATCATTTGAAGAAAAACTAAAGGGTTGAAATGTTTAGATTTAAAGCCTAAAGGGACTGAATTGAATAACTTTAAAACTTGGGGGGGGGGACCAAGCTGCAATTTCCGAAAAATAAAATATTAAAACAACTTCTTTACCCTCTCTCTCTCATCTTCAGCGTACAGGGGAGGAGGCAAGGGCTTTGCCATTCGTGTCGCCAGGCGGCGACTAGCCGGCGATACTGCCGTCGAGTGGCGACGGAGTGGTTGTGAGTGTGGGTGAGGATAAGGTTTTGGGTTTGGGGTGCACAATCAAGTCCAAACCGCGGCTGCAGCGTCGCGATATCGGAGTTTCACCAGCAAAAATCCGGCAACGAAGGACGATGGTCCACGGTAGGTGTTTGGGTTAAGTCTTATTTTTTGTTTTAGGTTTTATTTTGGTGATTTTTGGTTTGATTTTGAGTTTGGAAGTGGCGGTGGGAGGCGGTTGGCTGTTGATGAGTAGTGTGGTTGTATTGTGGTTGAAAATGGTGGTGAGTGGGCGGAAATGGAGTTCACAGGCGGTGGCTACAATGGTGTGTCGTGAGGTGGTTCAGCAGTTGGTGATGGTGAAATGGGCAGCTGCGGTTGGTCTTGGCCGTGGTGGTGATGATGATGGTTTGTGGCAGTGGGGTTGAGGTTGAGCTAGGCGATGGCTGTGGTGCTAGGAAGCAGAGTTGGTTTGTGCAGAGAGACGGCGGTGATGGTGGTTCAGCTTGGTCGAGCTTTGGCTGGGTTGGTAACGGTGGTGATGACATTGGCACGGTTCCAGTGTGCAGAGGGGGAGAAATGGAGTGAATGAACAGTAATGTGCTAGGGCACAAATTTCTAGGTTATAAGTGGGTCAAGATTGGGCTACAGAATTTTATAATTGGACTGAAAATATTCAAAATTGGATTACATAATTTTTGACCCAAAATAGCCAAATATTGGACTTAATAAATTGGACACAAAATTATTACATATTTGGATTTTTAAAATAATAAGAAATTCGATACTTTAAAATATTTGAGAATTGGGCTCTTTTTGGAATAAGTTAAATTTTAAATTTTATTTTTACAATGGCTAGACGAACACGCTTCACATTTAAAAGTAAAAATTCGGGATTAAATCTTAGCGACACATTTTTTGAGAAAAACGATCTTACATTATTTAAAATTTCTCGGTCGCTACAACCTTACCCCCTTAAAATAATTTCGTCCTCGAAATTAAACTTGATCTATTATATCTGGATACTTAGCTAGAATCTCATCCTCTCTTTCCCATGTAGCCTCGTCGGTACCATGTCTACCCCACTGAACTTTGACTAAATGAAACTCTTTATTTCTCAAGACATGGACTTTTCTGTCTACTATGACCATGAGTGCCTCTTCATGAGATAAATCTTTCTGAACTGCAAGGGTCTGATAATTCATAACATGACTAGGATCATGAACATACTTTCTCAGCATAGAAATATGTAATACATTGTAAACAGCTGCAAGTTCTGGTGGCAAAGCCAAACGATAAACCACGCTAACCACTTTCTCTACTATTGCAAATGGTCCAATGAGACGAGGCCTTAATTTCTCCCTCTTGCCGAAACCAAAAGTACCCTTCATAGGAGCTACTTTCAAGAACTCTTTCCCTCTAATCTCAAACATTAAGTCTTTTATTCTTTGATCGGCATAGCTTTTTTTTTTTTTTCGGTCTTGGGCAGCTTTAATCCGTAATCTGATCTTCTCGATAGTCTATACTGTTTTCTCAATTAATTCTGAACTCAATAATTTCCTCTCGCCAACTTCATCCCAATAGATTGACGATCGACATCTTCACCCATACTGTGCTTCGTATGGTGACATATCAATGTTGGCCCGAAAATCGTTTGTTGTAGGCAAACTCTACTAATGGAAAGTGTGTCTCTCAATTACCATTTGGGTCTAGACATATGCCCTAAGCATATCTTTCAATGTCTGAATTTGGAGATGGTAGGAAGTACTAAAATTTAATTTAGTACCCATTGCCACGTGTATACTCTTCCAAAATCTCGAAGAAATTCTCGGATCTCTATCTGGAAAAGGGACACTAGTAATCCATGAAATCGAACAACTTCTCTAATATCTATATGTACCTCATACAAAGCTATCGAAAAGGCGCTTGATAGCTATTGTGTAGAATTCAAGCAATCATGTGACATTATCCAACTTATAAACTCATTCATTGACCATCTATTTCCAACATTTGAAGGATCTATACTGATATCGAATCCACGATATAAATATCAATTATTCAAATGCTTAAACTATAAATCAAGATGATTGATCAAGAATAAAACCTTATGATCCAAAACATAGAAACGCGGTATCAATTCCAAAACATTGAGTACAAAATCCAAACTTGGCAGAATCTTTCTGAAAAGATTTACAAACGTAATCATTTCTAAACTCGTTTGAAATTTCCTTTTCAAAATTGGAGAAATTCAAATTTAAATCCTTTAGTCCATACTTTTAAATCATGCATCCAGTACTCGGTATCACATGCTCATTCTAACTGAGGACTTAAAGCATCACGCGGATCAGATATGTTATTCTCAAACTTAAGAAACCTCACTAATTTCCCAATCTGAAGTTCAAGATTCAACTTTCCCTGTTCTCTCAAAACTTCAATTCACGACACGCTTTGAACAATGCTCTGATTAAGTCTATCACCAATGAATAAGACTTATGTGAACCATATAGGATTTCTCATCAAGTTTACTTAACCCAAATATACAATTCAATTATAAACAAAAGTCACACACTGATCATCTCAGGTTTCCCATTATCGTAGCAAAATACTTTACTCACATCAAAAGTATAACCGATAATAAGTAATCGAAACTGCGTCACCGAAATTCTAAATAAATCCATATATCTTATGACTCAAAATGAAAATTCTCAATCGTAGGTAATATTTCACCATAATGCAATAAACCATCAAGATAAGATCAATTGATTCAATATATTCACATGATTCTTTCACGATTAACCATAACGTCCATTAACCGTCTACTCACCATATCTTGTAGTAATCGTGTAACATGCCACTTATCATCGTATCATATGACTTCAAATAATCATATCAATCTCTCTAAGATTGCAAAACAATAACCATCATATTTATCACATGAACCTTTATACGCCAGAATACTCACTAAGATTATATATCAATCTCTCAAACTAATAAATCTTGGATTCACTTCTCTGCACACCATTCCAAAATAAGTCATCACTGTGAAGTCTTATCCCTATTTTCCACAAATTCTTTCGACAAGAAAAATTACATAAAATTTCATTTCTTATTTTCTAAACAAGATACCATCATTAAAAATCTCCAAAATCTCAAGATATGATAAATCATAAGCCTTTATCTGATCAAATGCATTACTTCATCAATACTTGTACAAACTTTAGGACTAAATAAAAAAATTCTTTCATCAATTTCATCCAACAATTTTTTTTCTCTCTCATGATCTTCTAGTATCATAAATGAAAACTTAACGTACATAAGTGAATCATTCAAATTACGAGGAAACCTGATTTATTTTCCATGACTGAGATTCATCATTCTTTGAATTCCACTTAGGACCAAATACATCATAACTTATTCATGGAAAGTCAACTTATTTCATCGTCTCAACACATCCTCTCCTTAAATTCTCGACCTAAGAAAATCACATTATTCCTTATAATTGTCTCTTGTACCTTTTGTATTCAAATGACCTTATGACCATCATCATTATCTCACATAATCCCAAACATTAAGTCACATGTTCCCAATTTCTCACTTTGAATAAATGGTTACTCCTTTAAGGCATCTCACCATAAAATATTTTCAATATCTCCCATTCATGATAAATGACTATTCCCAATAATCATGTTACGTGTAAATTCAACAAACGGTAAATAGTTTTCCTAACTATCACCGAGGTCTAAAATGCAAACTCTCAACATAGCCTTTAAACTCTGTATAAAGAAATGTTTACAAAATACTTAAGTCATTATTCAATAACCCAAATGACATCACGTCTCTTCACTAATCTCTATAAACCCGTTACAAAAATCCATGAAAAATTCTCTCCAAATCTTTACTATTTCTTTAAAAAAAAAATATCAAACCATAATAATTTGTCATCTCTAAAACTTCTTATCACCAAAATAATTAAAACGATAGGAATTACCTGAATATTCTCTCTATGTAGTATACCCAATAACACACCATTCACAAATCAATATAATGTCATCAGCTTATCTTTAGCATATCTTCCCGATCAAATTCCAAAATAAAATCAACAGTATTATCTCATATCCTCATAATTTATAATATTCTCCAATACAAGTGATCATTCCTTACAAGTGATAAATTCATTCCCAAGAATAATTTAAATTCTTCCCAATAACGTCATAATACTCGTCTTCACTTATCTTTCAAAATATAACTTATCATTTACTAAATCTCGCTTGTGATGTAAATGAACTTGCAAGTCTAACCTCAATTCCTTTAGTGGATGCTTATCATACTATGCTCTTAATTCCAAATGATAAAATTTTAGGCAAAGTCTCCCTTGTAATTTGGACTTATCCAACCCGTAGGTATACTTCATAACCAACAATAATAAATAGCTCTACATTTGACCACAACGATTTAAATATTGACAACATTTCCAACAAACTTCAGTATCACCAAAAATATCCCAGAAAATCAATTTATAATTCTTCAACATAACAATTTCAAATCCTAGTTTCCAATATCAATATCTCACTTCCTTCAATATATTAATTTGCTCAAATGACTACCCATTAGTCATACTTATAAATATATGCTACAAATCGTATTCCCAAAATTTAATCATAAGACCAAACTGCATAATAAATTTCTCTCAAAATAGAGGAATAATTCATTTACTCAACACAATATCCATTACTTAATTCCCAATAACTAAGAACCAAATCTTTAAACCTCTAATTTCATAATTCTTCTAATAAAGGTCTCAATAAAATCACACACTTATAATCTCAACATCTCATCACAACTTCATAAAACTGGCTTGCTATTTCTTGTTTGGTCTAAACGATAGATATTCCGAAAATATTGTCTAATCCTTTCTGTTGACTTCTCGTAAATAGTGCCATGTCTAAAATCAATTATACAAAGTCCAGGTAGGGTTCATCATTTCTAAATTCGAGGACAAAAATTATTATAAAATCATTCTTAAATCATATTATTCCCATTATGCTCAACACTCGTTCTCTTTCTTTCTGAAAAATTTCTCGTTATACTCCAAAACTCATTTCTTTATTTATTTCTTTCTCATTATTTCGGATACTAGTTTTCTTATTCTTTCTCGTCTTTTCTTTTCTTTTCTTTTCTCGTCAAATTCTCAAAACATTTATTCTCAAGTATCCGAAATAAATCAATAAAGTAAACATACTAAACTTCGTTACCTTCGGGGTCGGCGAAAAATGATGGCAATGGCAAAAAGTCGTTAAAACATTATTGCTATTATTTTTAGAAAAATTTGTTTTCTTATTTTGTAAAAAAAAAAATTTTTTTTTTTTTGTAAGTCTACAAAAACGAAGACCCGCTCTGATACCATGCTGTAACGCCCCGAGTTCCGAGGAGCGCGGGAACGTCACTTTTCTAAATTCTTGAATAAACTTTGTTGCGGAAAAATGATTAAATATTAAATATTGCATTTATCGAATAAAAGTTTAGCGATAATTCAAATGGAATAAGTATTTTCGTACAAATTTGTAAAAATGAAAATTCTTGATAAAATGAAATAATCATTTCAAAGTTCACGACTTTTTTAAAATATCAATTTGTAATTTGCCGTCATTACCCATCACTCGCCATCGTCTCCGAAATCTGCAAAAATTGTTAAAACAACGGGTTGAGCATTTCAAAAATGAAATACTCAGTAGACTCATCGCCAGTAATTAATCTACAAAATAATTGAACACGTAATCATGCAAATAATGTAGTGACATTCTTTTCTTATTCATAGGCATCGCACAGTGAACGCAAATGAACACATTCTTTTCTTTTCTTGGCTAGCAGATAAGTTATGCTCAGCATAACATAAATTCTTTATCTCAAAAGAGATATTCTTTTCTCATGCAATTAAGCATAAAATCACACAAATCCACATAACACATGCAATTATAATATAAATCAATTAGTGGGGGCGAGTCTACCTTAAACTTAACGAGTGTGGTTGAGCGGGAATGACTTCAATCCTTCAAATCTCCGTACGCCTCGTCTAACCAATTAGAAAAATAAGTTAAATTAATCTTTAGAAATTTATAGTTTAAAAATGATAAATTACAATTTGGGAATTGAAATTGATGATTTGAAAGTTGAGGGACTAAAATTAATACTTTTCAAAAACTTTGGGTGGAGACTCAAAATGGATATTAAATTGTGGGGATTGAAATAAGTGATTTTAAAATGAAGGGACTATTTGAAATCATTTGAAGAAAAACTAAAGGGTTGAAATGTTTAGATTTAAAGCCTAAAGGGACTGAATTGAATAACTTTAAAACTTGGGGGGGGGGACCAAGCTGCAATTTCCGAAAAATAAAATATTAAAACAACTTCTTTACCCTCTCTCTCTCATCTTCAGCGTACAGGGGAGGAGGCAAGGGCTTTGCCATTCGTGTCGCCAGGCGGCGACTAGCCGGCGATACTGCCGTCGAGTGGCGACGGAGTGGTTGTGAGTGTGGGTGAGGATAAGGTTTTGGGTTTGGGGTGCACAATCAAGTCCAAACCGCGGCTGCAACGTCGCGATATCGGAGTTTCACCGGCGAAAATCCGACAACGAAGGACGATGGTCCACGGTAGGTGTTTGGGTTAAGTCTTATTTTTTGTTTTGGGTTTTATTTTGGTGATTTTGGGTTTGATTTTGAGTTTGGAAGTGGCGGTGGGAGGCGGTTGGCTGTTGATGAGTAGTGTGGTTGTATTGTGGTTGAAAATGGTGGTGAGTGGGCGGAAATGGAGTTCACAGGCGGTGGCTACAATGGTGTGTCGTGAGGTGGTTCAGCAGTTGGTGATGGTGAAATGGGCAGCTGCGGTTGGTCTTGGCCGTGGTGGTGATGATGATGGTTTGTGGCAGTGGGGTTGAGGTTGAGCTAGGCGATGGATGTGGTGCTAGGAAGCAGAGTTGGTTTGTGCAGAGAGACGGCGGTGATGGTGGTTCAGCTTGGTCGAGCTTTGGCTGGGTTGGTAACGGTGGTGATGACATTGGCACGGTTCCAGTGTGCAGAGGGGGAGAAATGGAGTGAATGAACAGTAATGTGCTAGGGCACAAATTTCTAGGTTATAAGTGGGTCAAGATTGGGCTACAGAATTTTATAATTGGACTGAAAATATTCAAAATTGGATTACATAATTTTTAACCCAAAATAGCCAAATATTGGACTTAATAAATTGGACACAAAATTATTACATATTTGGATTTTTAAAATAATAAGAAATTCGATACTTTAAAATATTTGAGAATTAGGCTCTTTTTGGAATAAGTTAAATTTTAAATTTTGTTTTTACAATGGCTAGACGAACACGCTTCACATTTAAAAGTAAAAATTCGGGATTAAATCTTAGCGACACGTTTTTTGAGAAAAACGATCTTACATTATTTAAAATTTCTCGGTCGCTACAGTAGAGATCTTGTGCAATAAGGAAACTTGGGAACCAAGTAAACCTAATTGCACTATAAAGAGAAGGAAAACGGGACGTTTTCCGTATGACGTGAAAAATCCAAAAATCGTGTGGAGCTCAACAAAAATACACGTCCACTTTAAAAATATTGAAGCTAATTTCGTGTGTGCACAAATACAAAAAGCTTCAATTGTGTTGTGACTTCAATACTCCGGGAGGAGGAATCAATCACTTTGAGATGGAAAGAATTTCAGCGTGAAGATCAAACGAGAGGTTTGGATCAAGATCGAACGGGAGTTTGTGTTGCTGAAAAGTGTTGCAGATTCAAAGAAAACTACTGAAGAGTGGTGGGACGCTATATCGCATTACATGCCACAGAAGGATCAATGAGCGATCTATTTCTTGGATGTTTGATAAAGTCTATGCGTAAATTTATCCTGTAGTTTAGATTGATCTATATAAACTCTTTTCTTATATAGTGATTTGTTTTTGTTCGCAGGATGCGAACCGTGGGTTTTCCCTGTTAGGGTTTTTCCCACGTTAAACTCAAATTATTGAGTTCTTGTCCATTTATAATTCCGCACAATTTATTCTGATTATTTACGTTTTACAATTCAGACGAATCTGCCTTAGCAAGATTCATCTGGTACTGCGCTAAACAACGCTTAACGATTTACTGTTAACTGGTTACTGTCCAGACTTGTCAATGATAGTTTGTTTAAAAAATTTAGACAACTTTAAATTTTCAAACTCCAATTTCCAAACCATTTCCTTAGTTAATTAATAACCAAAAATAAACTTCTTCTCTTTCTCATTCTCAATTCCACATGAAAATATCATATAATACTTAATTTAAGATACCATATAACTCAAAGAGAATGCACATTTATACCAAACTCTCCTTTCCAATAGCTCAAAAATTGGCCAATACATGGGTATACTAATCTTGTAATAAGTTCCACCATATCAAGTCTTTTCACGTGAAAAATAAATTAACATGGGCTTAATAAGTTTAATTTAGCCTAAACCTCCAATTTAATCCACTAATTCAAGAACCCAAAAATTCATCCATTAATTCTTTCACTTAACTTGAATTAATAGCCCATTGTACCAAAATAAACCTTCCATATCCATAAACTTTCACATTTAAGCCAATAAGTAAAATTACTAAAATTTAACCCAATCCTAAAATAAGTAGATTCTTGTCTTTACCTCATGAAGAAAAAGAAATTGAAGAACTCTTGTTGCCTACCACCTTGTCGGCTCCTTCCTTTTTCAATTTTTTTTTTCCTCACGATTTTTTTCCTTTCTTCTCGGTCTCTCTGGAAGCCTCTGCTCCTCTCCACCGAATCAATAAGTAAATGGGCTCTAAACCATTTGTTTGATATAATTATAATGTAATTACAAAGAAAGTCGTTATTCTCCATATAATATAAGAATTAGTCCTTAAATTTTCAATAATAGAAAACTAAATCTTCAAATTCTCATTTTCCATTATTTAAACCCTCCTTCTTTTGTAAATAAAAATGAAGTCCCCAAAAAAGAATTATTTGTCCAACCTTGACTAGGTAATTTCTTGACTTTTGACTGGTAAAAGTTTGGCTTTAAAAAATTATAAATGGGTTGTTATATCAACTTCGTGAAAGGCAGCCATAATATAGTGCTGGGATGGATAGACATGAAAACCTCCCATGTAAAGTCAATTCCCTCTCGAGCTAAGCAAACCACACTAGTACAGACAGACTCATTTGCTTCAGTTGTAAAACACAATACTCGTAGGTCGTAGAGGCAATGTATATGGTGTAGACGCGTAAAGTCCAGACTTTACGCGTTAGTTGTAAGTCGACGCCTAAAGTCAGACTTTAGGCTTCGATTGTAATAAAATCGATGCCTAAAGATAAGATTTAGGTGTCGGTTGTAAAGCTAAACCAACACCTAAGGTATGTCTTTATGTGTCGGTTGTAAATTTACAACTGACGCCTTTTATGTTGTCTTTTTTTTTTTTTTTGGCTCTTTCGTCTAGACCGTTGAGTTCATGACCCGCAGTCACCTGGACATGACCTGCAATAGCCTAAGTCATTGTAGTTCATGACTTGCAGTCACCTAAACGTGGTCTACAATGACCCAGATCATGATCTGCAATCACCTGAACGTGGCATGCGGTGACTTGAACATTCTCAACATGTACATCACCAAATCTATTGCCATCGAATATATATATATATATATAATCAACATATACGTAATAAAATTAAGTAAAAAATAATTATATTTACAAAATTATTAATTTGTTGTACTAAAATGTAAATGCAAGTTTGAATGAAAAAATTTACATATACACATCAACGAAATATTTTGCCCATAATTTTTTAATTTTGAAGATTTCCTCTATTGAGTAATATTCTTTAAATGTTTACAAACAATTAAAATGAATTATTAGTTGTTTGTTAATAAAATATAAAGTCATAATTATAAATTCTCATTCTTCAATAACTTATACATTTTGTAAAGACGCAGTTGAAAATATTCTGTGACTATTTCATACATGTTTCTCATTACGTAGTAGCCATTTTCCGAACCTCCAGGTTGCTGAGGACACTGAAATCTTCACATTTGAAAACTAATATTAGTAATCAAACTAAATAAAATACATAAATAATTCAAACATTTGTAATAAATTTTAAATCTGTATTTTGCATACCTTTATATTTTACCACGTTGTATTGCCTTTTATCATAAAGTCTCCACATGCCCAATATGTTTTGAAAGCCCTAAAGTTTCAATAAATTATATGAACAAGTTACAAAATAATAATAAAACTCAAATTTCCTACAAAAATTTAGGCAGACTCTCCCCTATAAATTGAACTTATCCAACCTGTAGAAAGACACTGTTATTGAAAACTATCACAACTTCTCAACAATCACAACATAAATGCATCAATTTCACCACAATACCACGTACAATCAATTTCGCCACAACATCACAACTCCACAATTATTTCATGAAAATTATCCTAACTTATCCACTTATAAACAAAAAAGTAGAACCAAGGAATAATTACTTACGTGTTCAATATCGGCTTGATATCTACGTCATACTGAAATGCAACAGCTGAATCCAAGAAGTACACCGTATTCTTCTGAGGAAAAATCACTAACAACATCCAGTGATTCCTATATATTATGAACGTGTAAATAAAAATTTAATCATCATATGATTCAAATTAGGTGAGAGAGAGAGAGAGAGAGAGAGAGAGAGAGAGAGATAGAGAGAGAGAGAGAGAATATCGGTGGTCTTACTCCTGAAAATACTATGCTAGAATGAATTTCTTAGTTTGCATTGCCTTCATGGTGTCGCTAAATAAGTTATAACACCGTCTGCATTTGTTCTTACCGAAACCGACGAAATGTATGTCGGAGATATGAATCCAATCGATTCAATACCGCATTGCTCACACAAACCATCAAGGTACCTTAAAATAAATAAACAAATAAATAGAAATAAAATAATAATTTAAATTGAAGTTATAATTTGTGATCAAAAGTCTTACATTGAAAATACTTGGAGGATAGATGTATCCAACCATTGCATCGTAAGCAAATCGGTGATGTCTGTGACCGTAACAAAAATACCATCATCGAACGTACAATTGAACACAGAGGCATCTACGAGCACTTGATAGAAGTCACAACCAACAGGAAATCAAAGGACCAGAGTGTGTAACATTTTGAATTTATCACCCAGATGTTGTAATGTATCAGCATCAATAATCGCAGTCGCTGGGTAGACGACAATTTGAAACTGTGAGGCATTTTCCCTTCATTAGATCTTTTTACCTGTTTTGGTACCCTTCCTACAAAAGAGAATTTTTACCATCATAACACGTATAATACAAATTTAAAAGAAATTAATATTGAAAGAAACTTCTATATAACTAAATGTTATTACCTCTCCAAGAATTACTAAGTCCTTAGACCATTGAAAGAAGCTTTCAATAGCTTCCCCCACCATGGTGTGATGATGACACTGGAAGAAAGAAACCTCTGCACCATCTATAACATGGTCAACAGACACCTTAACATGATCAGCTCAGAGTGGTTGATGATGCATCACAGTCTTGGATCCGGATGTATAAACCATCCCGCTCGCCTTTATTTGTTTCTCACCATCAAGACTTACGGAGACAAAACAAGGAATCGACTTTTATTTTTCAACATATATGATTGAACATCTATGTCAACCCTTTCCATTTGAAATAAAATAAGTAATATTAAAAATATATATAATTTAACGTTAAATACCTGAAGCCCATCAAATGGATCTGGATTCACGAAGTGGAAACTACTTCGAGTTGGTGGTTGGGCTGTGGAGTTACGTCCACCTCGGCATCAACATTTACGCCCAAGTATTGGAGGATAGCATCATATTTATTCTGTATACTACGGTACGCACTCTACATACTGTCAAATTTACTCTGCATCTTCGACATGGTCTGATGCATGACCTGCTCTGCAATACTATCCTCCATCTCTGTCCTGATCATCTCCTTAATATCGTCTACTGACACGACCCCACTCGATCATCTAATGTAATCATCGGACTTGCCGTAAACATCCCTCGTGGTAACATAGACGCCATAACCCCTCACCCTACCAAGATGATCCACTTTACCAAGTGCTTCACTTAAGACATCATGATGTCTACTGGCACAAATGTCCCTTGTGTGGCCTGCTTAGTTTTTTTCAACCTTTTCCAAAAAACTACGGTACTAAATATAAGTACTTAAGTAAATTTTAATTGAAAATATGAAAAACTGGGAGGATATATTTACAATTTTTTCAAACACTCCCCTCGTTTTCTCATTGGGGATGTAATAAATTACATCTTCTTTCTTTTTTGATCTAGGTCGAACCCAATCTAAGCTGCGATCCTCGCTTACAATTGACGAGCTAATCATGTCACATGAAGAGCTTGAAGATAATGGGTCACTTACTAGCCACTATGACTTCATCCTCGTATAACCAGCTGAGCCCAAATAATGTGGATGCTCATTTCGCAATTGACTTTCCCTGGCCTTGTTACTTATTGCTTGAAAAAAAATCACATTTTTTAGTTTTTAACTCAATAAATCACATTCTGACATTTAACTATACCTTAAATTTCTCTGTCTGGTGTTGTTTCTTGAACAACTCCCATTGTTTTTTAGTTATAAAATCATAAAGTTGCGTAGGAGATTTTTATTTTCGGTGTTCATGTGTAATGAAATCATGAACCAACCGCGTTTTGAAATCTTTCCACTGCATCCCCGTAACTCTCAAAACAGCTCGTTTCGGACTGTCATCGGGGATGTTGAACTCCTTCTGAAAGACAAGGATAATATGCGATGTTAAAAAAAAAAATTATAGTAACTTATCAATTCACTATGTATGAAGTTATATTACATTTATTTCTTTCCACATCATGTCCTTTAGGCCTTTATCAACTTTGTGCCAATCGCTGATGTTTATGTCAATGTGAATCCTGACTAAAGACCCTACAAAAACTTTGAAGTTCTTCTTGCCTAGTCTGATCGGTCTATTAAGCTCATCGAACTCAAAGAATTTCGCTTCTTGCGCCGCCTTCTTCATTTTTTGCACATAGTTGGCCCACTTGTCCTTTTTGTGTTGGGCAGTACGATGATCATCTGAAGAGCTTGAAGACTCGGCCATTATATTGATGAAATTATGCACGTACCTGCACATATAACAACGTAGAAAAATATATATCAAATTATTTTTATCAAATTCACAAATGAATATTAACAACGTATAAAGCATATATAAAGAATATTAGAAAGTTATAAGCAAGAATATGTAAATGAACTCATACAATTAATAATCACGAACGACGGTCAATCCATAATCCTTCTTCATGATCCCAATGCATGTAATTTGATTCAATGTTATCTTCCCCTAAAGTTGCACTCCCTTGTGTCACTCCACTCTTTTGCACAGCACTCGTATCATCTTGGCGTTAAGTGTAAAATGTAAAGTCATTAATGTCATATGCTTCATACAACTTCACAATCGTGCTAGGGTCGTATGCTAAACACTTTACTGTTTCAAGGTATTTAGCGTTTGTGACAACTCTTTCATCACTCTATCTTTGAATCATTTTGCAAATGAACGATTATGTTGATTAGTTACTCACCTTTCAACTTTTGAAGGATTCTGCTGTCTTAAGATGGACATGTGCTCATCCAAATATGGATGAACTTCAGTAAGGTGTTGGAATACAAGGAGGTGTGCTTTGTCTCTCAATTCAACATTGGGGACGATTAATTTGCATCCAAATGTACCTTTACCATCGAGTCTTCCCTCGTGACGAGATTTAAGAACACCAATTGTCTCAATGTCATCTAGGTAATCAGTACAAAATTCAATAGACTCCTCAGCAGCATAACCTTCAATGATACCGTCGTCAGGTCGAAATCAATTTCTCACATATCCTTTCAATATACCCATGTATCTCTCAAATGGATACATATACCTCAAGAACACTGGACCACAAATCTTAATTTCTCTCACCAAGTGAACAAGTAAGTGCACCATAACATCAAAAAATGATGACAACAAATACATTTCAAATTGACATAGAGTGATAACGATATTGGCTTGCAAATCACCTAACGCCTCCGAGTCAACAACTCTACAGCAAATTGCATTGAAGAAAAAAAAAGTTTTATAATGACTTGTCTAACATGTTTTGGGAGTATGCCTCGAATTGCAACTAGTAACAAGTGTTGCGTTAAGACATAACAATCATGATACTTCTTACTAACCAATTTCAAGTCCTTCACCGGTACAAGACTTTTGATGTTTGATGAGTATCTAGATGGAACCTTAATAGCATGCAGGCACTCACAAAAACTTGTTTTCTCTTTTCTAGACAAAGTATAACAAGCTGAGATTAAATAAGTACGTTTTTCTGACTCTTGCGGTACTAAATGATCCCGTATCCCCATTTCTACCATGTCCTTTCTGACTTTGATACCATATTTCTTCTTCCCTTGAATGTTCAATAATGTCCCAATGATGCTATCACAAACATTTTTCTTCACGAGGATTACATCAAGACAATGTCTTATCGATAAATATTGCCAGTAGTGTAGATCCCAGAATATGAACCTCTTCTTCCAAAAACTCTTTTGAGGAGACTTAAAATGTTTTCCAAAAAAGACATCAATATTTTTAACTCGTTCATATACCTCACCTCCTATTAACGGCAAGCGAGCTTCTCAAGCCTCGATTTTTCCATTAAAGGATTTTTTCTTCTTTCGATAAGGGCTGTCAGCAGGGAGAAATCTTCTATGACACATAAAGACATTTTTCTTACAGCTTTTCAACCAAAGATCAATCTTGTCTTCTTCACAAACGGGATATGCTTTAGGTCATTTGTTAGTATAACCCGACAAGTTACCATTAGCTGGAAAATCATTTACGGTGCAAAATATCATAGCACGTAAGGTGAAATTCATCTGACTATGTGCATCAAACACCGACACGCCTTTTTCCCATAATAGTCTTAAATCTTCAATTAGTGGGGTTAGATAAACATCTATGTCATTCCCTGGTTGTTTATAGCCTGATATTAGCAAAGACAACATGATATACTTGAGCTTCATACATAACCAAGGAGGAAGATTGTAAATTGTCAAAAGAACTGGCCAAGTGCTATGTCGACTATTCATGTTACCGTGCGGGTTCATCCCATTTGTACATAGTCCAAACCTAGGATTCCTATTTTTGTCCCCAAATTCAGGAAACAACCTATTAATGTTCCTCCATTGAGAATAATCCCCCACGTGTCTTATTTTTCCATCTTCTTTCCCCCCATCAGCATGCCACCGCATGTTCTTTGCATCTTCTGCATTGGCAAACAAACGTTTAAATCTTGGTATTACGGTAGGTACCATAACACCTTTGCCAAATGACTTTTCTTATCCTCACAATTATTGTTCATGTTATTTCGCTTATACCGTGATGCCCCACACTTTGGACACAATCACAAGTCCTTGTAATCATTTCGATATAGTATACAATCATTTGGACATGCATGTATCCTCTCATTGATCGTTGTCTTCCACCTTGGAATTTAGGGTATTATACTTCCCTGACCAAACTTTAATGCTGTTGTGAAATAATGTAAACCAAACTTATGTTAAAGAAGTGGGGAGCATGAAAGTAAGTAGTAGTTAATTTTGAATTTTTAAACACTATGTGAGAGGCCTCTATTCGATCAGATAGACTATTATAAACAAAGCCTTCATCCAACATTCCAAATAACTCTGCTATATACTCCGATCTAACCCAAAATGCATTCCCATTCACATAACCCAAACTCTTCCCGGGACGATCAATCCTCCCCTAACATCTATATTGGCATAAAAGAATCGAACCAACCCCTCACTCACTCCTAAACTTGATTCTTAGAAGTCCAACCATTTCATCTTCCTGAAGTAATGAAGAACTCAATTTTTAAAGTGCTAAGAAAAGCAAGATCAACTTCTCGACCGTAGACTACCTCTTCTTTCTTGATTATCTAGTATCGAAGTAAGACGTCGTTGTTAAAGATGTAGGAGTTTATAAATTCCACTCCTCCTTGACGTAGGAAATGAAACGCTATGGAAACGCTATATTAAAATTAATTAATTATTTATTTAAATGCAATATTTAACTTTAAAAATTTATCATAATTTTAATAATATAATAAAAATGCTGCAATCAAATGATAATAAAAAATACTACGATCAAGTTTACTCAAATGCATCATCGCTATCAATATCTATAACATTATCACCTCTATAAATGTTTATAGCACCATCACACATGATCATTGATTAACATGGCATTCATCTCTGGTTCATCTAAAGAAAGATTTGAGATATCAATTGTCTCAATAATTTCAAAAGAGTCAAACTGATATTCAGCTATATCTTACGTTTTAGTTTAATTGACATAATATTGTGGACTTCTTCCTGATAGAAGATGTAATTACTCAGAATAAACCAAATCTTGATCACGTTTTGGTGTGAATTTGTTTCTTTTCATCAAAATTTAATAGTTAGTTTCGATGATAACTTATGTTTTGAGTGAAATTTGTAACTTTTTTCGCATAAAGTTTCCTCGAAGTTTCTTAAAATTTTCCAAAATTTTCCATAGAGTTTCTAAAATTAAATAAAAAATAGGAAAATCTTTTTCCAGTTTCCGTGGAGTTTACAAGAGTTTTCTAGAGTTTCCAAGTTTTTGAAACGTTTTCGAAACGAAACGCTTGGTCCGTAAAGGTTTCCGTGCTTCCTAGCTTGGATGCTCTTCCATGGGCTCCTTGTTTGCGTGTCAAATGGGTGGGGAGGAACTTGACCAACCTACTCGAGACAAGGCTCGGCGTGGACTTCTTCATGGTTCACCATCACTGACTGCCTTCCTCCGGTGAGGGTCCACTAATGGCACACCCACTTCTTGCTAACTTTCACTTTGAGAAATGGGTTTGTTGTCTTCAAATTTCTTAACCACTTGCTTCCTTTCCGTGATTAAATTTGGAATGAAAATTCAAGTATGTGGAAGATATTTTCGAAATGAATGGAAGAATGGCAGCTTTAGAGAGAGGAGAGGTAAGGGTTTTAATAGCTGAACATGCACCAAAAGAAGTGGCGAATCCATTTTATCGAAGCTGAGAGAAATTTCGTAATAGACCTTATCATGTAAGACAAGGACTCTGTTATGATTCTGAAAATGAAGTGAACCAAATCAAGGACGTCTACCCTAACAATAAAGGTAAGGCACTTCAAAAACTGAATCTTGCGATTGAAATTGCATGTCCCGAAGTTCCCCACTAATTTCATTGCATGAACGACTTATTATTTCAAAACTAAATCAACCTATACGTTATTTGATTCGGGTGTTACCCACTCTTTCATGTCCTTACGTTCCCTACATGGCGTGAATCTGCAATTAACCTGGATATTGTTATTCCATTTGGCCCTAAACAACATGCTAGATTTTATATCCCTGACAATAAAATGATGATAAATTACAAGAATAGAATTCTCTGTAGACCTCATTGTATTTGACTTCCATGATTTCGATATGTTTCTTAGTATGTATTGGTTATCTAATCATAGAGTCATGATTGGTTGTAAGGTGACCAACTTTGAAATTTTTGTTCCTTGTTGCAAGTGTACGGATCATACAAGTAACATAGTAGACTTTGAGTTCATATATCGTACCCACAGGAATTGTGTAAATTGTATTTTAAATTAAAATCCTTAATCGGAACTAAATAAAGCTTGATTTGAGAATTTTTGTAGAAAAACTAAACTAATGATTAAACTAAAAAGACAAAATACTTGATTTATGAAAACTAAGAAATAAACATGTTAGAATTATGAATCCACTTTAATTCTATCATCAATATTTCGACTTCGACATTTAACAACAATTTATGGGGTTTTGAAAATCTATATTCCTAATGTTATTAAAACCCTCTTTCGAACAGTGAATTAAATCCTTTTCCAACAAGAGATCCGACTATATTTCTATGACAAACCCAAACATGTAGGAAAACATTATCGTTTTATGAACACTATTGAACAAAGTATATAGGGGTATATTTCTATTCCCTATTGAACATTGTGGAAATTAATTCAAGTATAATGATTTCCTACTTTTTTGAGCATAGAAAAGCATCACATGCATCATATAATCATGTGTTCAAAATTGTAGATGAGAAATAAATCACAATTAATTGCATCAAACCCATAAATTGCATGAATTAAACGTAAAATCAAAACATGGAATCAAAAAATTAAAGTATCATCATAATTCCAACATTAAAAGCCTAGCCTATATAAAATATATAAAATAAATCACAAGAAAGATGGTAGGATGTCACCCTGTTCATGTTCATGATCTTGTATCTTCAATATTGAATTTGACTTTGCATGAATCCCTCGACAATTGAACAATGTTTTGGCATAAAATGTGACAAGTTGGGAACCCCAAAAACGTGCCTCACATCAGGTATAAATAGGTTTAGTCAAAACCTGGGCGAAAAGAAAATAAAACCGTTTGAAAATCATGAAAAACCTAGCTGCGGGGCCCAGTCAATCAACTGTGCGACCCCACAGTCTTATTTCATAAGGCCGCACGGTTCAACAAATTCAAGTTTTGATCACTTTATTCCCACTTGTGCGGCCTCGTGCCTACACTCTGTGCGGCCACATGGTTCAACTCCCATATGCAATTTTCATCTTTTGAATTCATTTAAGTTGGTCCTCATTAAATGCAGGCGAGTCCTCCATCGTGGGAAAATAATGAATTGGTAGCTCAGTAAGTGGAGAAGTTCAAAAATAATTAAACCTTCTCATTTGTACGTACTTATCAAAAATCAAGTTTATATCACTTGACGATTCACATAATAACGTCACAACATCAATAGTATACTACTATCAGCACAGTTTGTAATCTCTAGGTATGGCCATACTCTATCAAATCTCACCAAAATGTACCCACTGAATATAATCTGTAATCTGGTCCGCCTCACAAGCTAGTCTCAAAGACATCTGATAATGAATTCTAGAAGACGGCTAAGACCCTTCAGTGAACTATATCATACACGGTCAGACCGTCTCAGGGTAATATCATACCCGGTTAAGACCCCTCAGTGCAGTATAGATCACGGTCAAAGCCCCTCAGTGAACTAGAATATGTATATAATCATTGGGTACTTTTTGGTAGATTTCGATACTACATTTCATTTCATAAATAATCATTTTACAATCTTTGTAATTTCACAAATCTCATATTCTCATAGTATTTCACAATAATCACGTAATTTGACAAATAAATCACATAATAACGTTTAACGTTATTATATAAGCAATTATCAATATTTTAAAATAATTATGTTTTTTCCACTCATCGAGTTCTCGAAAATGAACTAGCTAGATTGGTAGGCTTTCCCTACTTTTACATCCACCTCCTGAATTAACATATAATTGCTCGAATAAAAATTCAATCATGATAAATAATAAATAATCATCTATTAAATGGTTATATTAGTGGAAGAAAAGATAAAATAATCAACCATTAAGATCATCTTTAGTCCTTAAACAAGGCACCAAAATAGTGAATCCCATTTTCTTCACTAAATCACAATCCCAAATCATTCATTTTTCATTCTGAATTTCTCATATGCCCAAATCCACTATTAAATGTATAATCAAATATACACACACATGTATAAATGTATATTAGGCCAAACCCATTTGAATTCCCATTTAAAATACTTGTAGTGACATTGCCTGTGCTTCGCCCCTTTTTATCTCAATTCATTTAAACTCACACACCACTAATTTCAAACCCAAAATAACAATATCAATAGCAAAGAATTTATTTTCCTCAAATACATGTCAATGTCTTCTATTTATTGCTAAAACTCGATAAAAATTAAACTATTCATGAACCCTAGAAATTAAGCGCAAATCATCAACAATAATTTTCTTGTTTACCTTTAGAAATTGGAGAAGTTCTTCAAGAGCCAAAGTTTGAGAAATATATATCTTCTCCCTTCTACGAAAATCAGTCGACCTTTTTCTTCTCTTCTTTCTTTTTCCATTCCTCTTCTTTTCTTTCTTTTTCTTTCCTGTTTTACTCCCAGCCTTCTCGGTTTCTGGCTGCTTCTCATTTTCCAGCCTCTGTCGTTTACTGAATCCTTTCCCATTATCCAATTGAGAAAAATGGGTCCTTATTTGGTAACACTGTTTGGTTTATAAACTGATTTATTTATGATTTTGAGGTAAAAAGTAACGATTAAAAATTGAAGAAAAAAAAATGTATGGTTAAAAAGTGATTTAAAAAATTGTGTGGATTATAAAATAATTTATAAGCCAAAAATAGTACCGTTACCAAACGGTGGCTAAGTTAGAGGATAAGGAGTAGCCTAATTGTAAAATAGATCCTCAAACCTTTATATAATCTAACGTTAGTCTTTCACTATCAACAATGGAAAACTAAATCCCCAAAATTTAGTTTATCACATTTCGACCCTCTAATTAATAGTAATTACAAATTAAATCCCATGAAAATATTTATTCTACCTAACTCCTTTTTTTTAACTAAGTAAATCATTGACTTTTGACTAACACAAAAATGGGTTGTCACAATTAGACAACCTTTTAGATTGTAGAATTTTTCGATTGAGTACATCCACGTGGGGTGTACCAATATTGTTTTTAAAGAAAAATGATGGATCAATGCAACTCTAAATTGATTATTGTGAATAAAGTTAAAGTACAAAACAAATATCATCTCCAAATCGAGATCTGTTAGCTTAACTCCAAGGTTTAGCAGCCTTCTAAAAAATAGATCTCTGCTCTAGATATCATCAATTGAAAATTCAGGAAGAAGACACTTCAAAATTTGTCTTTAGTACTTGATATGGAAATTTTGACTTTCTATTAATGTCATTTAGGTTAACAAGTGCTTTGGCTGTGTTTATGGATCTAATGAACAGCATATTCAAGGAATATTTAGAAAATCTTGCCATTTGTTTATCGATGGCATGTTCGTATATACAAAATCCAGAGATGAACATTCTAATCATCTCTGAGTTTTTCAAATCTTAGGTGAAAAAAAAAACTGTACGCCAAAATTTCAAAATGCGAATTTTGGTTGGACAAAATTGGTGGAAGGATTGCTAGATGACACGAATTATTCAGTAGACCATAGAGAAACCGAATTATACCATGAAATTAAATCTTTCTATTTGTGGATAGACACGAAACAAGAAATTCCAGAATTCATAGCCAAATATCTTGCTTGCCCACAAATTAAGGCTCAACATCAACAACTAGCATGTACTTTGCAACCACTACCGCTATCATAATGGAAATGGGAGAAGATGAAAATGGATTTCCTTAGTGGATTACCTAAAGCTACTAAGGGTTTGAAGCAATTTAGGTAATCAAGGACCTATTTTCAAAATTTGCACATTTTCTATCCATCAAGATGACTTTTGAGATGGAACATAAAGGAAATTTATAAATTTGAAAGATAGTGAAGTTGCATGAAATACCTGTTACCATCACTTAGTATCATGGCCCCCATTTTCTATCTCGATTTTGGAAAGAGATACATAATTTCTTAGCAAATTTAGTTTGACATTTTATCCATTGATCCACAGATCGTCCGAAAGTAACAATCAAACTCTATAATATATGCTTCGAGCATGCAGATTAGATTTTTTCCTATAATTGGGATCAAACTTACCCCTGATCGAATTCTCGTATAGCAATAGTTATCATGCTTCTATCCAAATACTTCCTTTTGAAGTATTGCATGGCAGGAAATGCCAATCAATGTTATATTAGGATGATATAGATGAGATAAAAATTTTGTGGCGTCCCAAATTCATTTCCAATTTTAATTCATTTATTTATTTTTCAGCCATATTTTTGATTTTTCAAACGAATAAAATAGTATTTTATCTACATGCTCTAATTATAAATTTGAACTTTTATTTCAAAAGCATAATTGGACATTCGTATAGCAATAGTTATCATGCTTCTATCCAAATACTTCCTTGAAGTATTTGCATGGCAGGAAATGCCAATCAATGTTATATTAGGATGAGATAGACGAGATAAAAATTTTGTGGCGTCCCAAATTCATTTCCAATTTTAATTCATTTATTTATTTTTCAGCCATATTTTTGATTTTTCAAACGAATAAAATAGTATTTTATCTACATGCTCTAATTATAAATTTGAACTTTTATTTCTAAAGCATAATTGGACATTATTAAAAATAAGTATTTTCCTCTGAAATATCATTTATAATTTAATTTAGAAGATTTACATGCTTTCTTGATTTTCACGTAAAGTTTATATTAATATCATTATAAATGATTTAACTAATATTATTATTATTATTATGGTTTTATTTGAATATTTGCAGTGGAAGGACTTGGACGCTGTCTTAATCAATGTGCCAAATAGAAAGTTCATAAATTATTTGTGTGCAATTCTATGTGTGATTATTAACGTTATTTATTAATCTTTCTATTTTCTATTTAATTAAGTTGAAAGAGGCCTAAAGTTTTTTAAATGGAAATTGGGAAAAGTTTAGTGACAATTTAAGTTTTATTTGAGGGTTGTGAACTTAAATTACCAATGTATGAGAGTCGACGGACTGATTTGCAATTTAACAAGTTTTACATTTAAACCTACCCTATTTCCCATGCCTCAACCTCTCTCAGCCTCACCAGACACTCTCTATCCCTCAACCTCTCACTCTCTCGCTCTGCCTCGCTCTCTCCTCTCGGCCTCTCAGTCTCTCGCTCGGTCTCGGTCTCTCCCTCATGCCTTGCCTCACGCACAAACCCCCAAACCGTTGTCTAGGTCTCGGTTCCTCACCTTGCCGTCGACCACACCGGTGGTAAGCATCTCCTCCCCGCCCCCAACACACTGTCCACACACACAATGCGCACACACATACACACTTCGATACACACACACATATATATACATGGATTTCTGTGTAAATGGTTGATAAATGTACTTTCCATATAAAATTTCAGAAATTAAAAGCAAATTCCAGATTGTTTGTTGTTAAGATTGATGGGCAAGATGCTTAGGTATAGATATATATATTATTATGTATGTATAGGTATATGTAAATATGTAAATTTCGGATTTTATGTGGACATATATATAAATTCAGTTTTTGGGAGTTATTTCTCAGATTTTAGATGCTAATTTCAATGGGTAATGTGTATATATGTATGTATATATTGACTTTTGTGTGTGTAAAGAATCATGAAATTCATAATTAGGCTAATTGAAATTTTGGTTAATCTTCGAGTAATTCTGCAAATATCAAAATTTGGGGAAAGTAATATAAATGAGTTTTTAACTTTCAGTTTTGGAAAAGAATGATAAAGGTATGTGGATTAAGTTTCAGATTTTAGAAATTTAGGAATTTATTAGTTTAAATTGAATTTGTATTTAAATTTATGTATTAATTAGTGTAATTGAAATGTTTAGTTTCATTTTGATTTAGAAACCGTGATTTTCGAAATTGAGGGAAAATTTTGTGAATGTGTATATCAACTTCAGATTTTGGAAATATGACATTAATCGTTTAATTAATTTCTTCCGTTTCAATTTTTGGAATTTTGATTTTTTCAAAGGTGCAAAAGATTTTATGGTAAGTTTTAAATTTCGAAAATTATAAATTTGTTTAATTGAAGTTCATATTAAATTTTGGTAAGAAATATAAAATTTTTGATTTGGGTAATGCATATACATACAAGTAAAATTCAGATTTTATAATGTTTAAATTGGTAAATTGATATTGAGTAAAGTTTGAGTTAAGTTAAATATTTCAGTTTGAGTTTGAATTAAAAGATGAGAGTTTCTAACGTGGATTGAAATTTATCTCTAATTTTCGAATATAGTTTTATGTGTTTTGGTTATTATGTAAAGTCACGCTTGGGTTAAATTGAAGTTTTAATCTCGGTAAACGTTTGATTATTATTAAAATGGATAATGAATGTGTTGGTGAACTGAAAGTTACACGTTTTGACGAATGGAAATAATTAGGACTTTTGGTACATTGATATTACGGGCGATCAAGATACTTCCACACACAATTTAAGACGGTAAATACTAAGGACGTCAAGTAAGTAAACTCCCCCTTTTTTTATTAAAGTTGAAAGTTAATGTGAAATTACTGTTCTCAAGTGACAGTTATGTAAATTGCTTTTTTCGATGCTTTCATTACTTTATATAAGTGTATATTGTTCAATTTGGAAACTATCCAAGCATTCATATATTTTGTCATTCCATCACCAAGTATGCCTCTGTCATGGAGTACTGGGGAAGTAAAATGATTTTAAATGAAAAGTGTGGAAAGTTCAATTTTTCTCAAAAAGTATGTATCCCAAGTTCTAAGAATAAATGGATGTACTTCTATGTCATGAAAGGTGTGAGTGGAAAAGGGGACGCGGGGGACTGGCGTACCCGAATTAAATCACTGTTGCAGTAGTAAATATTAAACCGTTTTGCGATGACGATTGCCTAACTGTTTGGCGGTGGCAAATATTAAACCGCTTTGCGGTGACGATTGCCTAACCGTTTGGCGGTGGCAAATATTAAACCGCTATGTGGTGACGATTGCCTAACCGTTTGGCGGTGGCAAATATTAAACCGTTATGCGGTGACGATTGCTTAACTGCTTGGCGGTGGCAAATATTAAACCGCTTTGCGGTGACGATTGCTTAACCGCTTGGCGGTGGCAAATATTAAACCGCTTTGCGGTGACGATTGCTAAACCGCTTGGCGGTTGCAAATTTATGAAAGGATGAAAGTCTTGAAAAGTAAAGTAAATGGGGATAATTACTTTGAATGGTCTAAAGCATTTCATGTCATGAGCATGCATCACGTGCATAAAGTTTACTTACTGAGCTTTAGCTCACCCCAATCCCTCCCCAACATTTCAGGTGATGAAAGTTAGGTGATCCGAGGAGAGCACTTGGCGGCTGACTCAGATAGTACCACGATTTATCATTTTAAAAAGGGTTTGAAGTGGAATTTCATAAATGTTTTAGTTATTTTTATTAGTTCATTCTTTTAATTGTTTATTGGATTTAGTTTTGATAAGTCATTTATCTCTTTAGTAGTTTGTCAATCCTCCATTTAGTTAAATGGAGTTCATGGTTTAAATTTATTTATGTTGAGGAGTTTGGGAATTGATGTTGAAGTTAAATTTTGGAATTGTGGTTGGATGTTGAATGTTCGATGTTGAATGAGTTGAGAATTGCATTTGTATTGTAGGTATGATGTCCCTCTACAGGTTGGCTATGTCCAAGTTATAGAGGAGACTCTGCCGAAATTTTTGTAAAATTTTATAATAGAAAATGAAAAGTTTCAATGTTTTAAACGATTATTTCCGCATTTAATGTGAATGGCAGTTAACACGCCTAGCTTTTAGATTTTAAACTTGGGGTGTTACAATAATATAAAAACTTTATAATTAGTAGTTGATATAGAAATATCTGTTTAAAACAGGGAATAGAGAGTGGATAGCGGAAGATAGCCGAGAATTTACTATTTAAAATATTTAACCATTTTGAAACGAAATAAAATTATTTAAAAGTAGTTACACCTTTTTGGGGTTCCCGTGGTGAGAGACCTATGAACCACAGTCAAGTACTGAGTACACAATCGTCCTGTCATTTGAGAGTTCGTACCAACCTCTAATCCATGCATTGTCACACCTACAATGTAATACTAAATGAGCTAACGCTCAGCAAGTAACATATGCATGATCATGAACATGATTTTCAATTCACTTTCTCACAATTATTTCATTTAGGCTCTGTGCCTTTTCATTATCTCAGTTTACCCACATTTTCTACTTGAGCCCGAATCCCACTATGTTGTACCATATGAGCTCAAATATCAACATGACTGATAACATGTGCCTTCCAATGCCATGGTTCGTCATCGCCCACCGAGACTCAAGAATCCACAGGTTGTATCCATCGTCACCCACCGAGGCTCAAGATACTTCACCTGGAATTGTATTTTATCAATCAGGCCTGTCCTATTATATATGGTGCTCGGTGTGCCGATCCACAGTCCCAAGGCCACCAAGAGACTTCTTGACACCGCCCTATACCCGATCCGGACCGCCCACCCCATCATCGACTACCCTTAATGACCGTCGGGAGTCTCAAGCGAGTGTATATATATGGATGCGAAGTAAAGTAGGGTACACTTGTAGGGAGATTCTATTATCATCCACGTCATTCTCTCTCCATATATCTCCATATACTCTTTATCTCTTTCTTTGCTATTTATGAAGGACTTCTGCTATGCCCACACAATGCACATGTCAATGCCTATGAATGCCAACATAAATTTCATGCACCAATGGTACATCATATAATCACATAATATGGCATTCCAATGAATTCATGTGCATTAATAACATGTTATATCATCAATTTATGTCTCACATGCTTTCACCACATACAAATAATTACCACATCATATTCACGAATATTGCACCAATAATATATCTCACATAGTCAAATATAAGCACATAATAATATAAGTACTATTTTTTGTATTGTAGTTGAAGTGTTACTTACCTCACTCCTTGAGTATCCTAGAGTTCACGACTTTATTCTTCAATATTTGGAACCATTAATCCACTTGGAGTCAAATCACTCCTTGCCTATCATATATATAAACTATAATTTAGTCACGTAATATTATATCATATTTAAATTACAAAATATTAATTAGGGTCCAACAAATTTAAAGTGGAAAATTTCCCTACAAAATATTTAACTGAAATAATTATTGGGATCGCCCTAATTTAAAGAGGTTGATTTGCTTTATTATACCTCATAATGAAATTAATCTAATTTCCTTGTTTAAAATAATAATCAAAACATAAAAGTATAAACCTTATTATTTTAATATAATAACATAATAAATATAATATTTTAATAATAATTAACTAACTAATAAAAAGTAAGTAAACTTACTTGAATGGAAGAGGGGGTGGGGAGGGTCAACCACCTTCTTTCCGTTTTGCCGCTCTCTCTTTTTTTCTTCAACTGAATGATTCTATTTATAGTTTTTCTTAAGGACTAAACGGCAATTATTTTATTTGCTCTTTTAGTCTAAAAATATAAGATTTATATTTTAGACCCAAAAACTATTAAAAACTATCAAAATGACTCTAAAAAAAATTATACGGTCATATGAAGTCGAAATAGCGAATTATTGGGGCCAATATGAAGTTCTCAAGGGATACATTACAACTATATTTTCGGATCATAAAATCGATAACATAGGTAAAATTTGTAGCTTGTCAAAGTTTTCCACTGAAAACTATTTTATTTTGATTTCTTTTCAAGTGGATACTTTCGTCTTAATTTTCGGTACTCTCATTATCATCAAAATTGAATTATCAATACACTATTCTAAAATACTCAGAGTCTAGTTTATCGTATCCTTGTCAAAACTAATATTTTGAGTTGGTAACTTTCTTTATTAATGTTTTCAAGGAACATACGCCAATTAAATACGTGTCTATAATATGCCATTTTGAAGTTCATTTAGAACTATACACGATGGTATTCTCGAATAGTCAAAACAAATAACGAAACTAAGAATTTAGACGTCCCAAAACCATATGCGTAATTCGTCGTTAACTAATAATATAAATATATATATATATATATATATATATATATATATATATATATATATATATATATATATATATATATATAAGTACACGTGAATTTTGCACTTATATATATAAATAATTATTATATTACTGTAATTAATTTTATTTTGATCAATAAGTTTACGGATTAGTTTTGGTCTATTATAATTCAACGTTAGAACGAATTCTTAGTTCCACTTTGAAGTACATTCCATACACTTCAATCCATATCTTCCCAATTATGGAATCGATAGTCGATTTATTAATCGATAAAATTACTGAAAGTAATATTTAATATTTTTATTTGTTTTTCGTTTATATTACACCAACTAAATTAAAAGTCTTATTTAATGCCGAATATGCCCCTTTATATAAGTCAAATAAATTAAAATTTCTATTTGACTTTCAAGTGGGTCCCGTTAAATGTGAATAATTTAATATAATAGGACGAATTTTTGGGTCGTTACAATTTCGTTCTCATTAGAGATGGCAATGGGGCGGATACTCCCCCCCGTGCCCCAACTCGCTAGGAGAACCCCGAACCCATATTCGCCTCATGACCCACTATGTCATTGCGGGGCGGGGCGAGGCCAGGCGAGACATCCCATACCGGCCCCGTTAATACCCCATTTTTATTTTAAATCTTCAATTAGTTTTTTTTTAATTAATATGCAGGTCAAGGCGGGTCACTCAATACAGCCCCAAACCCACACCCCGACTCGGGGTGATAATGTCGACCCATACCCGCCCCACCAACCCCCCAGGAGCCCAAAATTTTTTCCATTAGGGGCGGGTACCCGTCTGGTTGGGATTGGGGTTGGATTTTTTGTCATCCCTATTCTCATAAATAGTGCAAATTATTATTGAGGCGGTAGAGAAAAAAAAGAAAAGACCACAAGTAGCACATGATCAACAACATACTTATTTTGACAAACATCGCAAGCATTTAGAGTTTGCGATTGGAGATAAGGTTTTAATTCATATATCTCAGATTAAAAGATTATTACAATTTGGAAAGAGAGGAAAGTTAACTCTACAATTTGTCGGACCTTTGAAATCCCAGAGAATTGGAGAAGTGGATTATAAGGTAAAGTTTCCTAATAAGATGAAAGAATACATTTTATATTTTATGTATCTACTTGTTGGAAATATATTCCAGATCCTCCTTACATTTTGCCTGAAATGCCCAAAGATATCCAACTTGACCTAATCTAGAAGAAAAGCCGATCATCATCTTTATACGTGATGATATCAAGAAACTTCGGAATAATAAATTTAGTTAATATGCGTATTGTGGCGAAGCGTAACATGGGAATTAGAAGATAAGATGTTTGTTCAACACCCCGAACTCTTCTCAAGGTAATTTTTGGGGCGAAATTATTTTAAGGGGTGCAGATTGCAACGTCCTAAAAAAATATGACATCCTTATCTGCTTATTATTATGAAATAATTTTTTTTTTGAAAATTTATGAAAATAAGAATAAGGATAAAGTAGTGATGATGATGATGATAAGAAGAAGAAGAAGAAGAAGAAGAAGAAGGAATTTAGGAAAAATGAGTGAAAAATATCTCTTTTCGAAACACTCGTTTGAGTACTTCTGACATCCGTTGGAAATATTTGATATACCTACGGATTATTTCTCGAAATGAACTCCAAGAATATCAAATTGGGACTAACTAATTACCATTGATGAATTTTTAAAGATAGCTCGTTACCGAAAGTCTCACAAACTTAGTTTTGAGGGACTTAATTTGATAGGCCATAACATTCACTACAATTTCCCATTTCTCATATGGTAAAGGGCTCATGCAACTAGACCACGAGTAATTCAAAATGTACTAAGAGTGTCATGCCTAGACTTTGTTTGATATTCCAAAATAATGCTTAAACTTTCCATCCAAAAATGGATTTTTTCAAGCAAGAAGAGATTAACCTTGACACGTGATGTTCTAGATTCAATTAATCACAAAACCTACTATCTTAATCTCCAAGTAATCCTTCCTCCATATGATACCTCCTCCTTAACCATAATTCAAGGGATAAAGCTTTGTCATTTTCAACCCACTTTTATAAGGATTAGGAAGTTCCAATCTCTCCATTTAATTTTCAAATTTGTGCAATAAGGTTTTCCCTATAAATAGCCTAGGAGTCATTCTAAGTCACATACACAAAATCCCAGAAAAGAGATTGTGAAGAGATAAAAAAAGAAACTTACTTTCTTCAAAACCCTATTGATGATTTAATTCAACTACTCTCTTACAAAGCTTGCATAGTTGAGATTTCTTTTTTATATGAAGTATTATCCACAGTCAACATTAATATCTAAACACATAAAAGAGAGACAATTTTCGATTACTGTTTGTTGAAGTCACTTCTAGATCAGAAATGAATCAGGAAGGAATTGGTTGTGGATTTGAATATTTTGACTTTCTTATGAACTTTCTAAATTTTTATTCTAAGTATCCAGGTCAGTCACTTAATATGGGTTGTCTAAAATAAAATGAAATAAAGTAGCAATCAAATCAGAAGTGAATTGAGAATATGTTGAATCAGTAAAGACCTCAGTTCTGATCTAATGGTCAGCTCTGAAGACCAGTTTCAAATGGCGAAAGTTTGATAGTGTTTCTTGTATTAATTGCCCCTTAAATGAGCATTTATCCCCATATTTATAGTCATTTGGGAGGTGGAGATATAATTATTATCTTGTCGTCAGGTTGTGATTGACAATGGTGATTGACATTTCTAATTAACTATTGATAACTGATTACACTAACACATTACAGGAAATGATGATTACTGGCACCTAATTTGACTGATTTAATCTATTTATAGAGTCTCCTATCTCATATGGCCTTGTTAATCAACTTTTCTTTACTTCACTTGCTTCGGGTTGACTTGATGATTGAGCTCGGTGTTAAATTTAGTTCGCCTCTTAGACTCCGCTTCCAGATATTCTCATGTTGTCCCTTGATTCGCCTCGATAAATAGTTTTGCCTCCACTCCAGCTTGTAGCTTCTGGAGGTGCTTCCTTTGCCAATTGACCTTTAGCCAGTTCAGACATATTCCCAGTTCGCATAGTTATTAGGGTGGTACATTGACCATTGACTTTTTTCCAGCTTAGACCATGTTCCAACTTAGCTCGATATACAACAAGTGTCCCCTCGAGATCGATTTCAAGTTTTTAGAACTGATCTTGAATTCAATTAGTCGCCCCTCATTAATATTGACAATTGGTTTCATAGATCCCAAAGCATCTCTTGAAATGTGTCATTTATCAACAGGGGAATTGGTCATAGGTGTAGGCGTAACCGTCATCATTATGGTGACACGTATTTTCAATCAAACCATTGGGCTCTCTCTCTCTCTCTCTCTCTCTCTCTCTCTCTCTCTTATAAGGGGTTCATTTTCCTTCATTTCTCTTACAAGAATCCTCTAATCCTCACCAAATTCTTGTTGAACTGACACTCACGTCTACAATTCACCTGAAGCTATGATCGTTCATTTTTCGGACATCAAGATAATCTATTAAGGTGAGAAATTATTTGATTTGCTCTGTTTTTTCTTCTTCACTTCGAATTTCTTCAAGGGTCCAGGTTGCATTTATAAGAAATAAAAATGTGTGGGAGTGAGGGAAGTAGTGAAGGACATGGTTCTACGATAGGGGTGAGGAACCCGAATTAAACGTTTGTTGGATTAGAGTGAAGAGACCGAAAATTTTTTGTAAGATGACGCGGAACGAGAGGTCTCACAACCAGCTCCTCTCACAATGGTGGCCTCATCTCATACCATTCCTTCTAGCTCATTTCAGATTTCATCTTCTCATACTTTCAAAATCCCCCACCATAATCCAATTACAATTCCAAATTTTCCTGTAAGCATTTCAGATCTGAAGCTACGGAGGGGGAGCTAGTGGAGTGGAAAAACAAGAATAGGATTCCTGATTACGTCCATTTCTTTCTCCCTGAAAACTTTGAGTGAGCTGACTAACCACCTCACGAATGCATGGAGATTAACTATCAGGTCTTAGAAGCTGGCCTGAGACTGCCACTTCCTTATGTAATAACTGATTACTTGTGGTCATGGGGAGTCACCCTGACTCAAATTCAGCCTAATGGATGGAGATACATCATCAGTTATATCACCTTGTTTAACAGAATGGGTTTTGAAGAACCCACAGTTGACGAGTTCAACTATTCCTATTAGTTTTGGGCCGATGGTATAACAACGAGGTGGTTTTATGCTATGATGCAACTTGTGATAAAGGAGAGATTGATTCAATAAAGGAGAGATTGATTCAGGATTTGCTAGAATCAATTCGCTTGTGGAAGGATAAATGGTTTTTCGTTTGTGGAAACTGGATGAGCCCTCTTCTACTTGATGAGCTCAACTCTTCAATTCCAGTTCGATATAAAGCTAAATTAAGTAAGTCTTCATCTTGCTTGACTTTTCGTTCTTTAAAAAAATTCTAATATTAATAATTTCATTTCTTGTAGAGGTGAGGAAACTAGAAGTAAGCAAGGAGTTCGTTCAAAAAATTAATGTTCTGAAAGAACAACTCGATTAGTTCAGATTTTTTAAGGAACTGATCACTGAAGAATCCCTATTTGAAACGGGCATAACATTGATTTACCCATTCTATTACTTTCTTCCTCAACCCAAATGTAATTGCGCAAAAATTCGAGTAGTTCTTTAATTTTTTTTAATTTTTTTATTCAAAAACTTGTTCGAGTGAATCCCGCAAGTACACGGGTCGCACAAGTAATAAAGTGGATGATGAGTCCATGTATCGTTCCCAGGAGGATTGAGATAAATTATATTTTAGATTACTAACCCTAATCGAAATGAAAAATAATTAAGAAATACAAAAGAAGTGATTTTGTTTTGTTTGATAAAATTAAAATTGCAAATATGAAAAGTGAGGATTTTAAATATATAGAGGGAATGTATTGGAATCCGGATCCACCTAGTTATATCTATTTCAATTCAATAATTTTCTAATTTAGCTCATTCATGCGTACTTACCAATCGATAAAACTAATATATTTAACTTTCTTTTCCAAGACAAATTAAGTCTACCATAAACACGACCCGAATCTATTCCTGGTCCGAATGCGAATGTTCATGATACATTAATCAACAATTTATCAAATAGATTGCACACGTCATACTGTTATTCCTAACATATAGTGTTCGTATGTTTATCTTGCCGCGTGCTAAACCTATTGTGACTTTTCCTAGACTACAACAAGCAACTAATTATCCAATTGGTGATCAAGCAATCAAATAATTCAATGAGAATGCAAGAATAAATCAAGAAACGCAAGAATTTACTAAATTATATAATCATGATTTAAAACAAATAAAAACTAGGGTTCATCTCATCCAATACATAAAGGAGCTTAGACTAACATATTAATTGATGAATAATCAATAATACCAATTTAATGCACAAAAGAAACTGAAATTCTGCTCGTTGATTCAAGTTAGCCGACTGCCTTTCTACCAATTTTAATTCCGCCGATCTTTTTTTTTTTTCCTCCAATTTAATCACCTCTCGGTGCCTTGAATTCTCCCCAATGTATATATGTTAATTCCTCCACTCAGCCGTGTATAATCTCCACTCTGACAACCCCCAAAAATTGTCTCCCCTTAATTCTAAATTAATCCCAAGCCAAACAAAGCACTTTCTCCCTTTTTTAATATACTAGGCTGCCTCTCGTTTCCTCAATTCTGCCTCGGCTCCTGTGTATATATGTTTTTCTCTCAAGTTCCAGCAGCCCTCTTTTTCCAATTTTAATCACCAGCGGCTCCCTCTTTTTCCAATTTTTATGACTAGCCGCTCCCTCTCAAATTGTCTCCTAAGATATATATCTCCCTCCGCCGACTTGTCCTCTAATATGTATATATATAAATATATTCAGCCGAGCACCTCCAATTAAATCTAGGTCATCAAAGTCCAAATATCAATTAAGGTTTTAAGCCAAATTCTAATTAGTGGAGAGTTTATATCAAGTCCTTAATTCTTTCAAATATTGTTGAGTTGGTCCTTGAGTCTTCAAATGTGTGGTCCATGTCTTCATTTATGCTACTTCAAGTCCTTCAATTTTTGATTCGTTCACTTGATCAATTTTCTTCGTTTTGCCTCCAAACGCGTCCAAAATCGAGTTTTTCCTAAAACAAACAAAATAAATACATAATTAGTAATATCATATCCTAAAACACTTGTTATTTTCTCTCTAACCTGGGGTATAATTTCTAATGTTGTTTTCTGTATTACTACTCCTTTCCCGCTCAAGTTTGGGTAAATTTAACCAATAATAACCACAATCTGGATCTGTGACGATTCTCCTTTATTTTGAGTGCCCCAACCTTCAAGTATCCACTAGGTAATTCAAACTCACTAGTTATCTCAATCCCCTTATGCAACCTATCAACTAAATTCTAAATTATGCAGTACCTTTCTTCTTTAAGTCTTTAGAAGACCCCTATAACGAGCTTTAGGCCGATGACTCCCAAGTCAGTTGACTTTAGGGCACCAGGTTTTGAAATACCCCTACGGGCTTAATGACTCGAGTCAACTAGACTCCGAAGAAAGGCGTCAAATGTATGCAGTATCCTAACAACATTTTTTTCTTTTTTTTTTTTCTCTTTTTTTTCTTCTTTTTTTTTTTAATAAAATAAATTTAAATGAATTACCTCTCTCTCTTAAGCTTTCTAGATGACCCCTGTAACAAGCTTTAGGCCGGTGGCTCCCAAGTCAGTTGACTTTAGGGCACCAGGTATAGAAATACCCCTACGAGCTTACTCACTCGAGTAAAAAAGGCTACAAAGAGAGGTAAAGTATGCATGCACGTTCCTACTTATGCAATAAATTTAAAAAATTGGGGATTAGAGTACCAGCATTTGGTCATTACCTAGTTTCCACCAGTCAATCAAGATCACTCCACACATAATTTTTGCAAACATGGAATCAACACATCCCCAAACAATAACTACTACCAATTCTACTCTCCCAAACTTATCTATCTAATAGGTCAAGTGATTGAGTAGTATTTTTTTTTTTTTGGGGAATGTATCCTTAGTTCCACACTAACAACTTATTTTCTATTCAAGTGTCACCTATATGCGCAATAATCAAGTTGACCTCGTGCTCAATAAATAATCTAGCATGAATAAAATTAATAAAAACATAACATTCATGTCCACAGTTCATAAATCATGCAGTTTCAAATAATAATAATCAAGAGCCGACAAGGCTATTTAACCAAACACACAATCATGCAAAAGACTCAAAATGATTTATTTTTTTTTAGAAAAAAAAAAAATTAAAGAACTACTCGAATTTTTGCGCACACCCCCAAACTTAAAATCGACATTGTCCTCAATGTCTTAAGGCAAAAGTAAGAATATAAGAGGTAGGGAAGAAAAGGAAGAAGGTACTCCCCGATCTTTCCTGTGAAATGTGTGAGGCACCATGGGTGATGGCTAGACAATTCTTTTTTTTTTTTTTTCGCTCTTCTCTTGATTGATGATGATTTGAATGTTCCACGACGTCATGTTCCTGCATATAGTAACATTAAAAATCACTCAACCTAGAACATGTGTTACTTAGCTCAAACAAACAAAATAACCAACAATAACTTCAATGGCCAAAGGGAGAAACATAATTGGATGATGATAACCCTATAAAATCAAATCAATAAAATTACTAAGCCCTATATTCTAGAAAGAAACATAACTAAAAGAAATAAAACTTAAGTAAATAAATGAAAGGGAAAAAAAATTGGGTTGCCTCCCAATAAGCGCTCCGTTTATAGTCTAAAGCTCGACTTATGATGGGATTGTTCAAGGAACTTTAAAGAAAGTTTTTGATGACTTGCTTTGCTTGCGTCGGTTGAATTTTTTCCAGACTTCCTTTTTTCTCCAACAGTTCACGTTACCTCTATCCTTAAAGTATATCATGACTTCTCCACTCGATTCGAACTTCAATATATAAATTTCAATCATCTCATTGGTGTTAATGACGAAATCAATTATTATGCAGTCAATGGAGTCAGAGGATTGCTTGGTAAGGTTAACATCACTCACTGTCACCTTTTTTGTTTGCTCTATTGTGATCAATTCCTCCTTCTCCACTTGATCATCTTCTTTAATTGAAGTTTCCTCGAGCTCGATGTCCGGATCTAGATTTGTTGACAATGAGACCATGACTTCTTGTTGGAAAATATTTTCCTAGTGTTGTATTTGTTGTAAGCCCAGTTGAGGTGATTCCCTTACTTCATGCCCATTTACTGTCGATGGAAGGATTATATTCACGGGTAAGTTATGCACATCAAATTCAGGTGAGAAAAACAATGTAGATAGTAAGTCACCCAGGGCAGCTTCATCAATTTCATATTCAGCTTTTATTTCTCTTAGTCGCTGTCCTATGATATAATCTCCCAGCAGCATATGTCTATCTTCATTTCATAGAGCTTTCAAATAGTATTCCCTTATGAAGAAATCACGCACAGACATTTTATCGAAGTCAACTCCAGCCATCTCGAACATCTCTTAAACCTAAAAACAAATAAAAATAGTGAAAGCACTGAAATAAACTAAAAATAATAAAATTAAAGTCTGAATTAGTGAAAGTAATCTAAAAATAAATTTAAACTACAGTCCCCGGCAACGGCGTCAAAAACTTGTTCGAGTGAATCCCGCAAGTGCACGGGTCTCACAAGTAATAAAGTGGATGATGAGTCCGTATATCGTTCCCACGTGGATTGAGATAAATTATAGTTTAGATTACTAACCCTAATCGAAATGAAAAATAATTAAGAAATACAAAAGAAGTGATTTTGTTTTGTTTGATAAAATTAAAATTGCAAATATGAAAAGTGAGGATTTTAAATATATAGAGGGAATGTATTGGAATCCGGATCCACCTAGTTATATCTATTTCAATTCAATAATTTTCTAATTTAGCTCATTCATGCGTACTTACCAATCGATAAAACTAATATATTTAACTTTCTTTTCCAAGACAAATTAAGTCTACCATAAACACGACCCGAATCTATTCCTGGTCCGAATGCGAATGTTTATGATGCATTAATCAACAATTTATCAAATAGATTGCACACGTCATACTGTTATTCCTAACATATAGTGTTCGTATGTTTATCTTGCCACGTGCTAAACCTATTGTGACTTTTCCTAGACTACAACAAGCAACTAATTATCCAATTGGTGATCAAACAATCAAATAATTCAATGAGAATGCAAGAATAAATCAAGAAACGCAAGAATTTACTAAATTATATAATCATGATTTAAAACAAATAAAAACTAGGGTTCATCTCATCCAATACATAAAGGAGCTTAGACTAACATATTAATTGATGAATAATCAATAATACCAATTTAATGCACAAAAGAAACTGAAATTCTGCTCGTTGATTCAAGTTAGCCGACTGCCTTTCTACCAATTTTAATTCCGCCGATTTTTTTTTTTTCCTCCAATTTAATCACCTCTCGGTGCCTTGAATTCTCCCCAATGTATATATGTTAATTCCTCCACTCAGCCGTGTATAATCTCCACTCTGACAACCCCCAAAAATTGTCTCCCCTTAATTCTAAATTAATCCCAAGCCAAACAAAGCACTTTCTCCCTTTTTTAATATACTAGGCTGCCTCTCGTTTCCTCAATTCTGCCTCGGCTCCTGTGTATATATGTTTTTCTCTCAAGTTCCAGCAGCCCTCTTTTTCCAATTTTAATCACCAGCGGCTCCCTCTTTTTCCAATTTTTATGACTAGCCGCTCCCTCTCAAATTGTCTCCTAAGATATATATCTCCCTCCGCCGACTTGTCCTCTAATATGTATATATATAAATATATTCAGCCGAGCACCTCCAATTAAATCTAGGTCATCAAAGTCCAAATATCAATTAAGGTTTTAAGCCAAATTCTAATTAGTGGAGAGTTTATATCAAGTCCTCAATTCTTTCAAATATTGTTGAGTTGGTCCTTGAGTCTTCAAATGTGTGGTCCATGTCTTCATTTATGCTACTTCAAGTCCTTCAATTTTTGATTCGTTCACTTGATCAATTTTCTTCGTTTTGCCTCCAAACGCGTCCAAAATCGAGTTTTTCCTAAAACAAACAAAATAAATACATAATTAGTAATATCATATCCTAAAACACTTGTAATTGTCTAAATTTAAAGTCAAGATAAGTACGAAAAATGTACTTATCAAACCCCACAAACTTAAACTCTTATTTGTCCTCGAATAAGATAAATCAATACACTCAAGCACACATAAAATATAAAATTTAACAATGACTCTTTAACAAAACGTGTTAAATAACCTGCCATATTTTCTTCATAATTTAAAAATGTTGGTAATCCATGAACGATTTACAAGCAACGCCACACAAATATTAACTCAATTCATGCTCGACGTGTATGTGTGTGTTTAGTCAACCCAATCAGGCTAGTGCGCTTAATAGGTGATCTCCCGACCCGAAGTGGTCAAATTTTCGCTGTCCCTCTCGTGGGATGCACATCCCCCCAAACTTGTTATTTTCTCTCTAACCTGGGGTATAATTTCTAATGTTGTTTTCTGTATTACTACTCCTTTCCCGCTCAAGTTTGGGTAAATTTAACCAATAATAACCACAATCTGGATCTGTGACGATTCTCCTTTATTTTGAGTGCCCCAACCTTCAAGTATCCACTAGGTAATTCAAACTCACTAGTTATCTCAATCCCCTTATGCAACCTATCAACTAAATTCTAAATTATGCAGTACCTTTCTCCATTAAGTCTTTAGAAGACCCCTATAACGAGCTTTAGGCCGATGACTCCCAAGTCAGTTGACTTTAGGGCACCAGGTTTTGAAATACCCCTACGGGCTTAATGACTCGAGTCAACTAGACTCCGAAGAAAGGCGTCAAATGTATGCAGTATCCTAACAACATTTTTTTCTTTTTTTTTTCTCTTTTTTTTTCTTCTTTTTTTTTTTAATAAAATAAATTTAAATGAATTACCTCTCTCTCTTAAGCTTTCTAGATGACCCCTGTAACAAGCTTTAGGCCGGTGGCTCCCAAGTCAGTTGACTTTAGGGCACCAGGTATAGAAATACCCCTACGAGCTTACTCACTCGAGTCAAAAAGGCTACAAAGAGAGGTAAAGTATGCATGCACGTTCCTACTTATGCAATAAATTTAAAAAATTGGGGATTAGAGTACCAGCATTTGGTCATTACCTAGTTTCCACCAGTCAATCAAGATCACTCCACACATAATTTTTGCAAACATGGAATCAACACATCCCCAAACAATAACTACTACCAATTCTACTCTCCCAAACTTATCTATCTAATAGGTCAAGTGATTGAGTAGTATTTTTTTTTTTTGGGGAATGTATCCTTAGTTCCACACTAACAACTTATTTTCTATTCAAGTGTCACCTATATGCGCAATAATCAAGTTGACCTCGTGCTCAATAAATAATCTAGCATGAATAAAATTAATAAAAACATAACATTCATGTCCACAGTTCATAAATCATGCAGTTTCAAATAATAATAATCAAGAGCCGACAAGGCTATTTAACCAAACACACAATCATGCAAAAGACTCAAAATGATTTATTTTTTTTTAGAAAAAAAAAAATTAAAGAACTACTCGAATTTTTGCGCACACCCCCAAACTTAAAATCGACATTGTCCTCAATGTCTTAAGGCAAAAGTAAGAATATAAGAGGTAGGGAAGAAAAGGAAGAAGGTACTCCCCGATCTTTCCTGTGAAATGTGTGAGGCACCATGGGTGATGGCTAGACAATTCTTTTTTTTTTTTTTCGCTCTTCTCTTGATTGATGATGATTTGAATGTTCCACGACGTCATGTTCCTGCATATAGTAACATTAAAAATCACTCAACCTAGAACATGTGTTACTTAGCTCAAACAAACAAAATAACCAACAATAACTTCTATGGCCAAAGGGAGAAACATAATTGGATGATGATAACCCTATAAAATCAAATCAATAAAATTACTAAGCCCTATATTCTAGAAAGAAACATAACTAAAAGAAATAAAACTTAAGTAAATAAATGAAAGGGAAAAAAATTGGGTTGCCTCCCAATAAGCGCTCCGTTTATAGTCTAAAGCTCGACTTATGATGGGATTGTTCAAGGAACTTTAAAGAAAGTTTTTGATGACTTGCTTTGCTTGCGTCGGTTGAATTTTTTCCAGACTTCCTTTTTTCTCCAACAGTTCACGTTACCTCTATCCTTAAAGTATATCATGACTTCTCCACTCGATTCGAACTTCAATATATAAATTTCAATCATCTCATTGGTGTTAATGACGAAATCAATTATTATGCAGTCAATGGAGTCAGAGGATTGCTTGGTAAGGTTAACATCACTCACTGTCACCTTTTTTGTTTGCTCTATTGTGATCAATTCCTCCTTCTCCACTTGATCATCTTCTTTAATTGAAGTTTCCTCGAGCTCGATGTCCGGATCTAGATTTGTTGACAATGAGACCATGACTTCTTGTTGGAAAATATTTTCCTAGTGTTGTATTTGTTGTAAGCCCAGTTGAGGTGATTCCCTTACTTCATGCCCATTTACTGTCGATGGAAGGATTATATTCACGGGTAAGTTATGCACATCAAATTCAGGTGAGAAAAACAATGTAGATAGTAAGTCACCCAGGGCAGCTTCATCAATTTCATATTCAGCTTTTATTTCTCTTAGTCGCTGTCCTATGATATAATCTCCCAGCAGCATATGTCTATCTTCATTTCATAGAGCTTTCAAATAGTATTCCCTTATGAAGAAATCACGAACAGACATTTTATCGAAGTCAACTCCAGCCATCTCGAACATCTCTTAAACCTAAAAACAAATAAAAATAGTGAAAGCACTGAAATAAACTAAAAATAATAAAATTAAAGTCTGAATTAGTGAAAGTAATCTAAAAATAAATTTAAACTACAGTCCCCGGCAACGGCGCCAAAAACTTGTTCGAGTGAATCCCGCAAGTGCACGGGTCTCACAAGTAATAAAGTGGATGATGAGTCCGTATATCATTCCCACGTGGATTGAGATAAATTATAGTTTAGATTACTAACCCTAATCGAAATGAAAAATAATTAAGAAATACAAAAGAAGTGATTTTGTTTTGTTTGATAAAATTAAAATTGCAAATATGAAAAGTGAGGATTTTAAATATATAGAGGGAATGTATTGGAATCCGAATCCACCTAGTTATATCTATTTCAATTCAATAATTTTCTAATTTAGCTCATTCATGCGTACTTACCAATCGATAAAACTAATATATTTAACTTTATTTTCCAAGACAAATTAAGTCTACCATAAACACGACCCGAATCTATTCCTGGTCCGAATGCGAATGTTTATGATGCATTAATCAACAATTTATCAAATAGATTGCACACGTCATACTGTTATTCCTAACATATAGTGTTCGTATGTTTATCTTGCCACGTGCTAAACCTATTGTGACTTTTCCTAGACTACAACAAGCAACTAATTATCCAATTGGTGATCAAACAATCAAATAATTCAATGAGAATGCAAGAATAAATCAAGAAACGCAAGAATTTACTAAATTATATAATCATGATTTAAAACAAATAAAAACTAGGGTTCATCTCATCCAATACATAAAGGAGCTTAGACTAACATATTAATTGATGAATAATCAATAATACCAATTTAATGCACAAAAGAAACTGAAATTCTGCTCGTTGATTCAAGTTAGCCGACTGCCTTTCTACCAATTTTAATTCCGCCGATTTTTTTTTTTTCCTCCAATTTAATCACCTCTCGGTGCCTTGAATTCTCCCCAATGTATATATGTTAATTCCTCCACTCAGCCGTGTATAATCTCCACTCTGACAACCCCCAAAAATTGTCTCCCCTTAATTCTAAATTAATCCCAAGCCAAACAAAGCACTTTCTCCCTTTTTTAATATACTAGGCTGCCTCTCGTTTCCTCAATTCTGCCTCGGCTCCTGTGTATATATGTTTTTCTCTCAAGTTCCAGCAGCCCTCTTTTTCCAATTTTAATCACCAGCGGCTCCCTCTTTTTCCAATTTTTATGACTAGCCGCTCCCTCTCAAATTGTCTCCTAAGATATATATCTCCCTCCGCCGACTTGTCCTCTAATATGTATATATATAAATATATTCAGCCGAGCACCTCCAATTAAATCTAGGTCATCAAAGTCCAAATATCAATTAAGGTTTTAAGCCAAATTCTAATTAGTGGAGAGTTTATATCAAGTCCTCAATTCTTTCAAATATTGTTGAGTTGGTCCTTGAGTCTTCAAATGTGTGGTCCATGTCTTCATTTATGCTACTTCAAGTCCTTCAATTTTTGATTCGTTCACTTGATCAATTTTCTTCGTTTTGCCTCCAAACGCGTCCAAAATCGAGTTTTTCCTAAAACAAACAAAATAAATACATAATTAGTAATATCATATCCTAAAACACTTGTAATTGTCTAAATTTAAAGTCAAGATAAGTACGAAAAATGTACTTATCAAACCCCACAAACTTAAACTCTTATTTGTCCTCGAATAAGATAAATCAATACACTCAAGCACACATAAAATATAAAATTTAACAATGACTCTTTAACAAAACGTGTTAAATAACCTGCCATATTTTCTTCATAATTTAAAAATGTTGGTAATCCATGAACGATTTACAAGCAACGCCACACAAATATTAACTCAATTCATGCTCGACGTGTATGTGTGTGTTTAGTCAACCCAATCAGGCTAGTGCGCTTAATAGGTGATCTCCCGACCCGAAGTGGTCAAATTTTCGCTGTCCCTCTCGTGGGATGCACATCCCCCCAAACTTGTTATTTTCTCTCTAACCTGGGGTATAATTTCTAATGTTGTTTTCTGTATTACTACTCCTTTCCCGCTCAAGTTTGGGTAAATTTAACCAATAATAACCACAATCTGGATCTGTGACGATTCTCCTTTATTTTGAGTGCCCCAACCTTCAAGTATCCACTAGGTAATTCAAACTCACTAGTTATCTCAATCCCCTTATGCAACCTATCAACTAAATTCTAAATTATGCAGTACCTTTCTCCATTAAGTCTTTAGAAGACCCCTATAACGAGCTTTAGGCCGATGACTCCCAAGTCAGTTGACTTTAGGGCACCAGGTTTTGAAATACCCCTACGGGCTTAATGACTCGAGTCAACTAGACTCCGAAGAAAGGCGTCAAATGTATGCAGTATCCTAACAACATTTTTTTCTTTTTTTTTTCTCTTTTTTTTTCTTCTTTTTTTTTTAATAAAATAAATTTAAATGAATTACCTCTCTCTCTTAAGCTTTCTAGATGACCCCTGTAACAAGCTTTAGGCCGGTGGCTCCCAAGTCAGTTGACTTTAGGGCACCAGGTATAGAAATACCCCTACGAGCTTACTCACTCGAGTCAAAAAGGCTACAAAGAGAGGTAAAGTATGCATGCACGTTCCTACTTATGCAATAAATTTAAAAAATTGGGGATTAGAGTACCAGCATTTGGTCATTACCTAGTTTCCACCAGTCAATCAAGATCACTCCACACATAATTTTTGCAAACATGGAATCAACACATCCCCAAACAATAACTACTACCAATTCTACTCTCCCAAACTTATCTATCTAATAGGTCAAGTGATTGAGTAGTATTTTTTTTTTTTGGGGAATGTATCCTTAGTTCCACACTAACAACTTATTTTCTATTCAAGTGTCACCTATATGCGCAATAATCAAGTTGACCTCGTGCTCAATAAATAATCTAGCATGAATAAAATTAATAAAAACATAACATTCATGTCCACAGTTCATAAATCATGCAGTTTCAAATAATAATAATCAAGAGCCGACAAGGCTATTTAACCAAACACACAATCATGCAAAAGACTCAAAATGATTTATTTTTTTTTTAGAAAAAAAAAAAATTAAAGAACTACTCGAATTTTTGCGCACACCCCCAAACTTAAAATCGACATTGTCCTCAATGTCTTAAGGCAAAAGTAAGAATATAAGAGGTAGGGAAGAAAAGGAAGAAGGTACTCCCCGATCTTTCCTGTGAAATGTGTGAGGCACCATGGGTGATGGCTAGACAATTCTTTTTTTTTTTTTTTTTCGCTCTTCTCTTGATTGATGATGATTTGAATGTTCCACGACGTCATGTTCCTGCATATAGTAACATTAAAAATCACTCAACCTAGAACATGTGTTACTTAGCTCAAACAAACAAAATAACCAACAATAACTTCAATGGCCAAAGGGAGAAACATAATTGGATGATGATAACCCTATAAAATCAAATCAATAAAATTACTAAGCCCTATATTCTAGAAAGAAACATAACTAAAAGAAATAAAACTTAAGTAAATAAATGAAAGGGAAAAAAAATTGGGTTGCCTCCCAATAAGCGCTCCGTTTATAGTCTAAAGCTCGACTTATGATGGGATTGTTCAAGGAACTTTAAAGAAAGTTTTTGATGACTTGCTTTGCTTGCGTCGGTTGAATTTTTTCCAGACTTCCTTTTTTCTCCAACAGTTCACGTTACCTCTATCCTTAAAGTATATCATGACTTCTCCACTCGATTCGAACTTCAATATATAAATTTCAATCATCTCATTGGTGTTAATGACGAAATCAATTATTATGCAGTCAATGGAGTCAGAGGATTGCTTGGTAAGGTTAACATCACTCACTGTCACCTTTTTTGTTTGCTCTATTGTGATCAATTCCTCCTTCTCCACTTGATCATCTTCTTTAATTGAAGTTTCCTCGAGCTCGATGTCCGGATCTAGATTTGTTGACAATGAGACCATGACTTCTTGTTGGAAAATATTTTCCTAGTGTTGTATTTGTTGTAAGCCCAGTTGAGGTGATTCCCTTACTTCATGCCCATTTACTGTCGATGGAAGGATTATATTCACGGGTAAGTTATGCACATCAAATTCAGGTGAGAAAAACAATGTAGATAGTAAGTCACCCAGGGCAGCTTCATCAATTTCATATTCAGCTTTTATTTCTCTTAGTCGCTGTCCTATGATATAATCTCCCAGCAGCATATGTCTATCTTCATTTCATAGAGCTTTCAAATAGTATTCCCTTATGAAGAAATCACGAACAGACATTTTATCGAAGTCAACTCCAGCCATCTCGAACATCTCTTAAACCTAAAAACAAATAAAAATAGTGAAAGCACTGAAATAAACTAAAAATAATAAAATTAAAGTCTGAATTAGTGAAAGTAATCTAAAAATAAATTTAAACTACAGTCCCCGGCAACGGCGCCAAAAACTTGTTCGAGTGAATCCCGCAAGTGCACGGGTCTCACAAGTAATAAAGTGGATGATGAGTCCGTATATCGTTCCCACGTGGATTGAGATAAATTATAGTTTAGATTACTAACCCTAATCGAAATGAAAAATAATTAAGAAATACAAAAGAAGTGATTTTGTTTTGTTTGATAAAATTAAAATTGCAAATATGAAAAGTGAGGATTTTAAATATATAGAGGGAATGTATTGGAATCCGGATCCACCTAGTTATATCTATTTCAATTCAATAATTTTCTAATTTAGCTCATTCATGCGTACTTACCAATCGATAAAACTAATATATTTAACTTTCTTTTCCAAGACAAATTAAGTCTACCATAAACACGACCCGAATCTATTCCTGGTCCGAATGCGAATGTTCATGATGCATTAATCAACAATTTATCAAATAGATTGCACACGTCATACTGTTATTCCTAACATATAGTGTTCGTATGTTTATCTTGCCGCGTTCTAAACCTATTGTGACTTTTCCTAGACTACAACAAGCAACTAATTATCCAATTGGTGATCAAGCAATCAAATAATTCAATGAGAATGCAAGAATAAATCAAGAAACGCAAGAATTTACTAAATTATAGAATCATGATTTAAAACAAATAAAAACTAGGGTTCATCTCATCCAATACATAAAGGAGCTTAGACTAACATATTAATTGATGAATAATCAATAATACCAATTTAATGCACAAAAGAAACTGAAATTCTGCTCGTTGATTCAAGTTAGCCGACTGCCTTTCTACCAATTTTAATTCCGCCGATCTTTTTTTTTTTTCCTCCAATTTAATCACCTCTCGGTGCCTTGAATTCTCCCCAATGTATATATGTTAATTCCTCCACTCAGCCGTGTATAATCTCCACTCTGACAACCCCCAAAAATTGTCTCCCCTTAATTCTAAATTAATCCCAAGCCAAACAAAGCACTTTCTCCCTTTTTTAATATACTAGGCTGCCTCTCGTTTCCTCAATTCTGCCTCGGCTCCTGTGTATATATGTTTTTCTCTCAAGTTCCAGCAGCCCTCTTTTTCCAATTTTAATCACCAGCGGCTCCCTCTTTTTCCAATTTTTATGACTAGCCGCTCCCTCTCAAATTGTCTCCTAAGATATATATCTCCCTCCGCCGACTTGTCCTCTAATATGTATATATATAAATATATTCAGCCGAGCACCTCCAATTAAATCTAGGTCATCAAAGTCCAAATATCAATTAAGGTTTTAAGCCAAATTCTAATTAGTGGAGAGTTTATATCAAGTCCTCAATTCTTTCAAATATTGTTGAGTTGGTCCTTGAGTCTTCAAATGTGTGGTCCATGTCTTCATTTATGCTACTTCAAGTCCTTCAATTTTTGATTCGTTCACTTGATCAATTTTCTTCGTTTTGCCTCCAAACGCGTCCAAAATCGAGTTTTTCCTAAAACAAACAAAATAAATACATAATTAGTAATATCATATCCTAAAACACTTGTAATTGTCTAAATTTAAAGTCAAGATAAGTACGAAAAATGTACTTATCAAACCCCACAAACTTAAACTCTTATTTGTCCTCGAATAAGATAAATCAATACACTCAAGCACACATAAAATATAAAATTTAACAATGACTCTTTAACAAAACGTGTTAAATAACCTGCCATATTTTCTTCATAATTTAAAAATGTTGGTAATCCATGAACGATTTACAAGCAACGCCACACAAATATTAACTCAATTCATGCTCGACGTGTATGTGTGTGTTTAGTCAACCCAATCAGGCTAGTGCGCTTAATAGGTGATCTCCCGACCCGAAGTGGTCAAATTTTCGCTGTCCCTCTCGTGGGATGCACATCCCCCCAAACTTGTTATTTTCTCTCTAACCTGGGGTATAATTTCTAATGTTGTTTTCTGTATTACTACTCCTTTCCCGCTCAAGTTTGGGTAAATTTAACCAATAATAACCACAATCTGGATCTGTGACGATTCTCCTTTATTTTGAGTGCCCCAACCTTCAAGTATCCACTAGGTAATTCAAACTCACTAGTTATCTCAATCCCCTTATGCAACCTATCAACTAAATTCTAAATTATGCAGTACCTTTCTCCATTAAGTCTTTAGAAGACCCCTATAACGAGCTTTAGGCCGATGACTCCCAAGTCAGTTGACTTTAGGGCACCAGGTTTTGAAATACCCCTACGGGCTTAATGACTCGAGTCAACTAGACTCCGAAGAAAGGCGTCAAATGTATGCAGTATCCTAACAACATTTTTTTCTTTTTTTTTTCTCTTTTTTTTTCTTCTTTTTTTTTTTAATAAAATAAATTTAAATGAATTACCTCTCTCTCTTAAGCTTTCTAGATGACCCCTGTAACAAGCTTTAGGCCGGTGGCTCCCAAGTCAGTTGACTTTAGGGCACCAGGTATAGAAATACCCCTACGAGCTTACTCACTCGAGTCAAAAAGGCTACAAAGAGAGGTAAAGTATGCATGCACGTTCCTACTTATGCAATAAATTTAAAAAATTGGGGATTAGAGTACCAGCATTTGGTCATTACCTAGTTTCCACCAGTCAATCAAGATCACTCCACACATAATTTTTGCAAACATGGAATCAACACATCCCCAAACAATAACTACTACCAATTCTACTCTCCCAAACTTATCTATCTAATAGGTCAAGTGATTGAGTAGTATTTTTTTTTTTTGGGGAATGTATCCTTAGTTCCACACTAACAACTTATTTTCTATTCAAGTGTCACCTATATGCGCAATAATCAAGTTGACCTCGTGCTCAATAAATAATCTAGCATGAATAAAATTAATAAAAACATAACATTCATGTCCACAGTTCATAAATCATGCAGTTTCAAATAATAATAATCAAGAGCCGACAAGGCTATTTAACCAAACACACAATCATGCAAAAGACTCAAAATGATTTATTTTTTTTTAGAAAAAAAAAAATTAAAGAACTACTCGAATTTTTGCGCACACCCCCAAACTTAAAATCGACATTGTCCTCAATGTCTTAAGGCAAAAGTAAGAATATAAGAGGTAGGGAAGAAAAGGAAGAAGGTACTCCCCGATCTTTCCTGTGAAATGTGTGAGGCACCATGGGTGATGGCTAGACAATTCTTTTTTTTTTTTTTTTTCGCTCTTCTCTTGATTGATGATGATTTGAATGTTCCACGACGTCATGTTCCTGCATATAGTAACATTAAAAATCACTCAACCTAGAACATGTGTTACTTAGCTCAAACAAACAAAATAACCAACAATAACTTCAATGGCCAAAGGGAGAAACATAATTGGATGATGATAACCCTATAAAATCAAATCAATAAAATTACTAAGCCCTATATTCTAGAAAGAAACATAACTAAAAGAAATAAAACTTAAGTAAATAAATGAAAGGGAAAAAAAATTGGGTTGCCTCCCAATAAGCGCTCCGTTTATAGTCTAAAGCTCGACTTATGATGGGATTGTTCAAGGAACTTTAAAGAAAGTTTTTGATGACTTGCTTTGCTTGCGTCGGTTGAATTTTTTCCAGACTTCCTTTTTTCTCCAACAGTTCACGTTACCTCTATCCTTAAAGTATATCATGACTTCTCCACTCGATTCGAACTTCAATATATAAATTTCAATCATCTCATTGGTGTTAATGACGAAATCAATTATTATGCAGTCAATGGAGTCAGAGGATTGCTTGGTAAGGTTAACATCACTCACTGTCACCTTTTTTGTTTGCTCTATTGTGATCAATTCCTCCTTCTCCACTTGATCATCTTCTTTAATTGAAGTTTCCTCGAGCTCGATGTCCGGATCTAGATTTGTTGACAATGAGACCATGACTTCTTGTTGGAAAATATTTTCCTAGTGTTGTATTTGTTGTAAGCCCAGTTGAGGTGATTCCCTTACTTCATGCCCATTTACTGTCGATGGAAGGATTATATTCACGGGTAAGTTATGCACATCAAATTCAGGTGAGAAAAACAATGTAGATAGTAAGTCACCCAGGGCAGCTTCATCAATTTCATATTCAACTTTTATTTCTCTTAGTCGCTGTCCTATGATATAATCTCCCAGCAGCATATGTCTATCTTCATTTCATAGAGCTTTCAAATAGTATTCCCTTATGAAGAAATCACGAACAGACATTTTATCGAAGTCAACTCCAGCCATCTCGAACATCTCTTAAACCTAAAAACAAATAAAAATAGTGAAAGCACTGAAATAAACTAAAAATAATAAAATTAAAGTCTGAATTAGTGAAAGTAATCTAAAAATAAATTTAAACTACAGTCCCCGGCAACGGCGCCAAAAACTTGTTCGAGTGAATCCCGCAAGTGCACGGGTCTCACAAGTAATAAAGTGGATGATGAGTCCGTATATCATTCCCACGTGGATTGAGATAAATTATAGTTTAGATTACTAACCCTAATCGAAATGAAAAATAATTAAGAAATACAAAAGAAGTGATTTTGTTTTGTTTGATAAAATTAAAATTGCAAATATGAAAAGTGAGGATTTTAAATATATAGAGGGAATGTATTGGAATCCGAATCCACCTAGTTATATCTATTTCAATTCAATAATTTTCTAATTTAGCTCATTCATGCGTACTTACCAATCGATAAAACTAATATATTTAACTTTATTTTCCAAGACAAATTAAGTCTACCATAAACACGACCCGAATCTATTCCTGGTCCGAATGCGAATGTTTATGATGCATTAATCAACAATTTATCAAATAGATTGCACACGTCATACTGTTATTCCTAACATATAGTGTTCGTATGTTTATCTTGCCACGTGCTAAACCTATTGTGACTTTTCCTAGACTACAACAAGCAACTAATTATCCAATTGGTGATCAAACAATCAAATAATTCAATGAGAATGCAAGAATAAATCAAGAAACGCAAGAATTTACTAAATTATATAATCATGATTTAAAACAAATAAAAACTAGGGTTCATCTCATCCAATACATAAAGGAGCTTAGACTAACATATTAATTGATGAATAATCAATAATACCAATTTAATGCACAAAAGAAACTGAAATTCTGCTCGTTGATTCAAGTTAGCCGACTGCCTTTCTACCAATTTTAATTCCGCCGATTTTTTTTTTTTCCTCCAATTTAATCACCTCTCGGTGCCTTGAATTCTCCCCAATGTATATATGTTAATTCCTCCACTCAGCCGTGTATAATCTCCACTCTGACAACCCCCAAAAATTGTCTCCCCTTAATTCTAAATTAATCCCAAGCCAAACAAAGCACTTTCTCCCTTTTTTAATATACTAGGCTGCCTCTCGTTTCCTCAATTCTGCCTTGGCTCCTGTGTATATATGTTTTTCTCTCAAGTTCCAGCAGCCCTCTTTTTCCAATTTTAATCACCTGCGGCTCCCTCTTTTTCCAATTTTTATGACTAGCCGCTCCCTCTCAAATTGTCTCCTAAGATATATATCTCCCTCCGCCGACTTGTCCTCTAATATGTATATATATAAATATATTCAGCCGAGCACCTCCAATTAAATCTAGGTCATCAAAGTCCAAATATCAATTAAGGTTTTAAGCCAAATTCTAATTAGTGGAGAGTTTATATCAAGTCCTCAATTCTTTCAAATATTGTTGAGTTGGTCCTTGAGTCTTCAAATGTGTGGTCCATGTCTTCATTTATGCTACTTCAAGTCCTTCAATTTTTGATTCGTTCACTTGAGTCCCACTTTGTCATTTATTGTACGGTTTTGATCCATTTTCTTCGTTTTGCCTCCAAACGCGTCCAAAATCGAGTTTTTCCTAAAACAAACAAAATAAATACATAATTAGTAATATCATATCCTAAAACACTTATAATTGTCTAAATTTAAAGTTAAGATAAGTACGAAAAATGTACTTATCAGTAAGCATTATAAAAACTTAAAAGTTATCTTTTTAAATCAATGCGATCACTTACGATGTTTTCTATGCTTCATTTCAACTCGTAAAGGGAAGAGAAAGATGCAGTCCATGAAAGATAGGAAGAAGGCCTTAGCCAATGCCACAAATTAGAAGAGAGCAAGAACTTGTAAAGAGCCCGTGAGGAAATCACCATCTCAAGCATCAGTCCAGATTCCACCTCCACCATCTCCTCCTACTCCTCAAAAGAGGGCTAGGCAGAACACATCGCCTAGAGACATGCCTGGTTCCTCAACCGTTTCTCAACCCATCATCACTTACGAACAAAATAAAACATCCCAGCTCGGTTTTGACGCAGATCAATCTTACTTAGGGATTGACAAGGACAGAGTTGAGTTGATGAGTGTCCTGAAAGGGTGTCGGCCAAGAATTTTTAATGACTTCATCTCCTATACCAGCCCCTCTCTATCTAACTTTAAAAAGCTACCAGCTCGCACTAGGGAGGCTATGGAAATACTGGCCAGGTCATGATCTCCTAGACATGAAAGATTTACTGAGGACATGCTACTGGACAACCTTATGTTCACTGGTGGGGCTTTAATTAGTCAAGCTATCAACCATTACACCCGAGCTCGCGCCAAAAAGAGCGAGGTGATAGTGGAAGCCACAAAGCTAAAGAAGATGGTTGAGGATGCCAGAAGCATAGCCAAGTAGAGGTTAAGGCCAAAAGGTCAATAGAGGCCAGTTTAAGAAGGCCCATGAAGAGACGGCCAAAGCCAAAGAGGAGATGGACAATTTGAAAGAGGCAAAGGTAGAATCGGAGGCTGCCAACAAAAAACTAAATGAAGAGTTGGAGGAGATGAAGTTGAGGGAGACTGAGCTGAGAAAGGAAAAAGGTTGAAATGGAGGCGGCCTGAAGAGGACATCTCCTTTTCGTCCCTATCACCTCGCAACATGATGATTCTTCAGTCAATCTGAATGATGAAGTCCCTGATTAATTAGTCTGAGGAATTTAGTCACGCATTTAGCTTTTTATTTTTTGTAATTTTCAGTCCAATCCTTAAAATTGATGTAATTTCATTCCTTTCCTGAAAGAAGACTTTTGCTTCTGAACTCAAAACTTGTCTTTTTCTTTACATTTCGTATCTTATATTTCAAAACCAATTATATGTAATCAGTTCATTATGAATAGAACTGAAATGACCGTTAATGATGAACTTTTTCTAGTCCAGGTGATTATTCGTATGAGTCTGGTTGTGCACCGAGGTAATAACTGCAAGCTATTTAAGTCGTTAATTGTCAGGAAGTAACTAAAAGTTACAAACTGATATAAACCTACTATTCATTACGACCTAAGATGAATCAGTTATAATCCATAACTCAATATGAATCAATTGTAATATGTAGATGGTTGTGACTTGATCATGAATTGTGGACTTATAATTCGAAATAGATTTCGTTAGGGCAGTTCCATTTCTCCGTGGAGTTTTACCTTGTTGTGTGAGTTTTCATCCCATCATGGGAATTTCAAATCGTTAATGAGGTTCATCCCTATATTGAGGGTGCACCTTGTGATGAAGTCTTCCTCCTTGCTTTGAGGGCATGCCTCATGATGAGGTATTTCCCCTCATTATGAGGGTTTGTCTCGTTATGAGGTCTTTCTCAAGTGGTTTCCTATCCAATGATTCCAACTCATAAGCTATGTGGTTTAAAGCTTCCACAACATGGAAAGGGCCTCCCCAATTTGGTCCTAGTGATTCCAGAGCTGTAGATATCTTTCTCAACACTAAGTCTCCAACTTTGAACCTCATCACTTTCACCTTGAAATTGTAGTACCTCGTACTCCTATGTTTGTATACGACATTTCTGATCTGGGCCTGTGACCTTTTTGCTTTAGTTAGATCTAACTTGATGGCAAGAATCTAGTAATTGTTTTGCTCATCAAAGTGTAGAACCCGATAAGATGGGGCTTTGATTTCAACTGGTTTCACCACTTCAATTCTAAATGCTAGAGTGAAGGGGTTTCTCTTGTTGCAGTTCTGCATGTGGTTTTGTATGACCACAGCACCCCTGGAAGCTCTTCTTCCCATGATCCTTTCAAGGTTTCAAGCTTGGTCTTCAAAGTGTGTTTGATGATCTTATTTATAGCTTTGACTTGACCATTCGATTAGGGATGGCTAGGAGTTTAGAAATGCTTCTTAAAACCCAGATTGTCACAAAAAACTTGAACCTCTCATTATCGAACTATTTTTCATTGTTGGTCACAGTGGAATAAGGGATTCCAAATCGACATATAATTGACTTCCTTACCAAATTTGTAGTCATATGTTCCGTTATCTTCGCTAACAGGTCAGCTTCAGCCTATTTGGTGAAGTAATCAATATATATATATGATTGCAAACTTATTTCCCACTTTTTCAATTAGCATTGGCTCGATGATGTCAATTCCCCACTTGGAAAATTTCCATGAGCTCATGATAAGTGTATTTTATACACTTATTTATATTTTAAAATTAGGATATTATGTTACTTTTCATGTATAAACTCTACTTAGTTGTTATTTATAATTATTTTAGGTTTATCCAAAAAATCAAGAAAAATGAGGAATTGAAGCAAATACTGATTTGGATGAAAAGTGGAGCTTATTCATGCAAAAAGAAGTTGATGAAGACAATTGAGGTGCAAAAGTGCAAGAAGGAAAACGTTCGAGGGTTTAATTGAACAAACTAATTGAAGAAGGACCAAATTGTAAATATTCAATGGTTGATTCAGACCACATTACATTACTTGAAGATTGATAGGAGTCAATTGGATGCAATTAGAAGTAAAAAAAAGAATGAAATATAATAAGGATATTACCATAATTGAGTCCGATCACACAAGATTTATGGCAGATTTTTAATCAAACATCAATACCTAAATTTGGGGTAGAATTTGAAAAATCTTATTTCAGGAAGAATTGTAGCTCTTTAAGTTATCTTCTAACACACTTTGAATCACCACAATTGGATAAGGGAATAGAAAGATATTATCGAAATACTAACTTCGTGCAGATACAAAAAAAAAAGATTCGCGCGCGGGTTTGACAATTTTTTTTCCCTTTTCAACTAGGTCTCTTCAACAACTATATAATGAACATGCCTTGCATGAAAATAAAAATTTGGCATAGCCTCTCAAGTACATAATTCATAGTTCCATCATTTAAATCTTGGAGGCGAAAATCAAGAAAAAAAAAGGCAAGGGGATTGTGAAGATCAACAAGTTCTTTGTGGAATCTTGATGTAAGATGATACTTGGATTTCAATTCTCTCAATTCAGGGTTCTATTTATTATTTTATTTGTTTTTAATTCCAAGAACATGGGTAGGATTGATGATTTAGATTTAATAATTTTAGTTTTAATTTCAATTGTCAAGTTGAGATTTTTATTGTTTTCATGTATTGATTTTACTACGTTTTAATGCTTGAAGAAATGGCCACTAATTCATGACTTAATGGTTGTTTTCATAATCAGAGATGTGACTTAACAATTAGATCATATAGTAAAATTTGGCAATTTCAATAAAAAGATAGAGATATGAATTTGTAGTTGCATGTGACCAAAATATGAATTTCTAGGTAATTTAATGCATTTGGCTAAGGAGAACTCCAACGCTCTGTAGAGATACACATTTTACTTACTTAAATAAATCTAATTTGAATTTGAGATAGGTGAATTAGATATATATAAGTGAATTTGATCAAATATAATTTTCGAAAATAACTTGAGATATGAAATTACGCTAGAATATTATTTTGAAATTATTGATCTCGATAGTCCTTTATTGTTAGAAAACTCATCATTCTATTTCTTGCTTTTATTAGTTGCTATTAGTTTAATTTTCTATTTTTATTGTTTGTTTCATTAATTCATCAATTTATTGTCCCTTTTTGGAATTGTTTGCAATTTTATTTTCTTAGTTAGTTTTTGCCTTAGTCTAGGATTTTAGAATCAAATTGAATCGATAACAAATAAATCATCCTTGTGGGATCAATAACCCGGACTCTATAGTCCACTCTATTACTTGTTAACGATATCGTACACTTGGGATATTCACACACAAGTGACACAATAGCTCATTTAACTTTTATCACATCTACACACAAAATGAATTGCATCATTTTCAAAGCTGGACAAAATATCCTTGTCGTAAATCTTGAAGGCTAAGGCCTAGCCTTCGCCAATGGACCTCCATTAAGGCGTAGTTTGCTTCCTCTTCATTTAAAAACTTCAATAAGGGTAATTAAAACCCCTTCTTGTACAATTTGTACCCAATCAATGTGTATCTTGCTGATACGGTTCTCAGTTTTCTGGCTTCTCCTTGATCGTAGGGCATTGTCCCATCTTTGAGGTATTGAATCATTTTATCTTCCATGAAGTTTAGGAATTAACTTGTACGATGTTCGAAGCTTGTAGGCTTAGGGCTGAATGAGTGACTGTCTTAATGGAAATACATCTCAGTTCTGTAGTTCCTTCACTAGTCGCTAAACATGCAAGTGCATCAGCCTTACTATTCTGAAACCCGAGATTTGCTTGATTTTTGCATGCCTGAATCTTTTCATCTCTTCTGCAACCAGCCGTTGATAGGATGCCATCTTTTCATCCTTGTTGCCACATGTTATATGGATCCGATTGACTATTAATTGAGAATCGCTATGTACGAGCAATCTGTTCATGTTTATTGCTCGCGTCATCTCAAGACCAATGATTAGAGCCTCATACTCAGCTTCTTTGTTAGTTTCTTTGAAATCAAAATGGAAGGATCGACAAAAGAAATGATATTTTAGGACTGACAAGAATGACCCCGGCACCAGCTCTCTATCCTGCCAAAGATCCATCAACATACAATCGCCAAAGGAGCTCTACCTCCAGGTTGTTAACTTGCAGAGTTGGGGTGAATTCAGTGACAAAATCAGCTAGAGCTTGTCCTATGATGGCAGTTTGTGGCTTGTAGGTGATGTCGAACTGACCCAGTTTTGTGTCCTACTTCAATAGACGATCTGATATCTCTAGCTTCTACAATACTTGTCTCAAAGGATAGTTCGTCAACACTTCAACCTGATGCTCGAAGAAATATGGTCTCAACTTTTGGTTCAACATTATCTCTGGATTTTTTAGTTTTGTGTCATGAAGGGCTTGAATAACATATTACATAGGATGTTAGATTTCCTATTTAGTTCGTATAAGGATCGCACTCATGGCTGCTTTCGAGATGGCCAAGTACAGTGAAAGAATCTCTCTAGGACCTGGTTTCGAGAGGACGAGGGGTGAAGCAAGGTGTTTCTTCAATTCTTCAAAGGACACTTCATAATTCCTAGTCCAATCGAAGTTTTAACTCTTCTTGATGGCTTCAAAAAAAGGTTGGTATTTGTTCGTTGACAGGGAAATAAATCGGCTTAGAGCTGCAATCCTTTTAGTCAAGCTTTGTACTTCCTTCACATTGGCCAGTTCTTTCATTTTCATCAAAGCTTGTATTTTTTGGGATTGGCTTCAACCCCCTTTGACTTATCATATTTCCCAAGAATTTCCCGGATTCCACACCAAAAGAACACTTCTTCGAATTTAGCTTCATTAGATAGGATCTCAAAACTTGAAACATTTCATCTAAATACCATACGTGGTCAGTGGACTGGATACTTTTCACCAACATATCCACATACACTTCCATAGTCTTCCCCATCATGTCTTTGAATATTGAGTTTACCAACCGTTGATAAGTTTCCCCTGCATTTTTCATTTTGAACGTCATCATCTTATAGAAATCGAGTCGTCGGTCTGTCATGAAGGAGGTATGCTCTTCATTCATCAGAATCTAATTATAACCCAAGTAAGCATCCATAATGATAAAGAGCTGGTGTCCTGTTGTCGCATCAACAATCTGATCAATCTTGAGAAGTGGGAAACTATCTTTATGACATGCTTTGTTTAGATTCGAATAATCAATGCGCAATCTCAACATTCCATTATTCTTTTTACTTGGACTGGATTTTCTATCTAGACCGGGTAGAATGACTCTTTGATAAACCTATTGCTAAGTAACTTTACCACTTCTCTTGCTAATGCTTCATATCTTTTTAGATTGAGACCTTGCCTTTTTTGCCTTTCCGGTTTAACATTCAGGTTGATATGAAGATGGTGACATACATTCTTTGGATCTATTCCCTATATGTCTGAGTGTTTCCATGAAAATATGTTTGCATTATCCTTCAGGAACTCGATGAGTTTCAATGTAACTGGCTCTCCCCACTCACATCCTACCTTGAACTCAACTTCGAGTCTTTCGTCGTCGAATTTCACATTGTCCAAATCTTCTGCTGGTCCAGATTGACTGCTATCTTGAGTTCCCCTCAGGTCCAAAGTCTGTAGCTCTGCTATTATTTCCTCTTTTTTCCTCATCCTTATTAGATTTACCTCCCCCAACCATTTCAACTGGTAAACACCAGATTACACAGGTTCAACATAGCCCAGAAACTCCCCTGTTTTTCCCTACCTTACTGCCCAGATTTTTCATTCTTGCTATTGTATTGTTTCTACTGTTTTTTCCACTAGATTACGGTCCAAAAGCTGTATACAGCCAACAACTTCTATTTGATAATGATAGAATTATTGAATTCGCTTTACTATTAGAATGTCCCTATAACAAAAAATTAAATTAAATTAGGAAATTGTTTTACTAATTTTGGTTCTAAGTTCTACTCACTATTACGGTTCTTTTTGGTAGAGAGTTTACACTACTCATCTACTAATCGTGAATCACGTCATCCTTTTTCAGGCTTCTCACAATCTTTTCTTAGCACTCCTTGTATAAAAGTGTAATGGTTGAGCTAGAGAAGTTGTGTCAGAAATATCGAGTTGGTCTGAGGTAAGTTTAATTCTTTTTTACCACCATTGACGAAGATCTACTTTGAGCCATATAATTTCTTTTTTTTGGGGGGGGGGGGGGTTAGCTATACATTATTTAACTCATATGCTACTCAATTTTTGTGTAATACAAGTTTGGACACTTGTAAACAATGATTTATGAAAATATGTAGATAGTGTGTGAAGGGATCACTTGTTCTTAGTTGCCATGATATGAAAGAAACTAGTGTTTCGATCCCCTTCAACCAACCACTTGACCCTAGATTTCTTAGCTCAATAATCTGCCTCAACTTTAATCTCAAAATTAAGAAATGCTTTAGCTCTGTTTTACTAGGCTCGATTCTGAATATTCTGGTCTTCATCGAACTTTTTTTGCTTTTGTGGGAGCGAAATATCAACATGTTGAATTCTGTTCGAGACATTCTTCTTTAAAACAATGATGTTCCATTACTTCAAATTCTGCTTGGGCTTCTTTAATTTCATTGCAAAGACTCTCATAGGCTAGCCCGTTACTGATTCATTCTGAAAGAAGAAATAGTCTATGATCCGAAGGGGTCCTATACAGATGCTCTACCAAGAAAATAGACTCATTGTTCATCCATCCGGTACTACATATCATTCTGTCCAAACGGGCCTAAATATGATTTCCATAATCCCTGTTGTTGTACCAAGTAAAACTAAGACCTATAAAACCCATGTCCGCAAGCCATATTATCCCACAACTCCCTTTTGTCTTCTAATTCATTATTTGCATAAACACATGAGAAAATGATAGACTCCCGAAACGAGTCATGCTTAAACTCAATCGAGATAAGTTGCTTCAAATTAGAAATCACCTTGACATCCCAAGTGTTGCACCTCATAATTCGGGTCAAGGTCAAAGGTCGTCCAGTCAATGGTCGACAAGCTTATCAGTCAAATTCCACCTCAAACTAATGATCAAGACTACTCAAGATAAACTCAGGGGGTCACTATGATAACTATTTGGAGATATGGGTAAAATTGTCCATAAACTATTAGAGGTTGACCAAATGTGTAATTATTAGATGAAGGATTGAATATGTAAATATATCCATCCCAATTTTTCCTATAAATAGGGGGATTTAATGCCCATTTAAGGGGGAATTTTTTATGCAAATGTTTCTAACTTTAAACAGCTTGTGGAGCTGAATACCAGGCCATACACAATACAGACCTGGATTTCAGGTCATACACGATGCAGACCTGGATCCCAGGTCATACACTAGGGAGACCTGAATCCCAAGTCATACACATGCAGACCTAAATGGAAGGTCATACACATGTAGACCTGAATGCCAGGTCATACACATACACATACAGACCTTTGTTGGTGATATGAGTTCCACCTCGCATAAATCCATCTATTATGTAGAATTCAATTCGTATAATTTCACCAAGACATTACTTGGTTTCGTGGTCAAAACTCCATTATGTTATAGAAAACCCAAAATATCTAAATTCCAATCTGAATTCCAAATGACCCATTTCTCCACATGTAAAATAATGTCAACAAATCCATCACCCCTTTTTTCATTCTTTGTTGGCTAGAAATACATATTTTGACAACGATAAAATGACACTAGAAGGAGGGCCCTTTCTTGTGCGATCGGTCTTCATTTTTCAAGCAAAAATCCATCAATTCAATTCAATTCAATTTTTTTTTTTATATATACATAGACTACTTCAGACCACCTTTGGGTCACCAGACTCATTACAAACCTAACATATATCAGTTCAGTTAGCCTTCAAATTCAGCTAGTCATTTCAAGTCCAACTAGGAAAGGGACTTCGCCTCTACGTTGTCTGGTCGTGGTAGCTCATCACACTTCTGTTCCAATTCAATTCTAATTCGGCTTAACCTACCCTACAACTTAGATCAACTTTTTCCAGAACGAATTCGATTTGGTCACCTCAAAAATCAGTATGTCTTACTCGGATTGTTCATAAATGCTTCAATTCAGCCTATCTCCTCTCAAGTTTGGAGGTAGTGATTGCTTAATTTCAATCGTTGTATTCAACTCGTCCATGTTAATCCAGCGTGGAAGATAACACCATCTCGGAGTTAAGTTCGACCATATAGTTCATTTCATTAATGAAATTCTGTTCGCCCATGCATTACCACCCCGCCATGGAGTTCAATTCGATCGTAGCGCAAGATGACTTCAGCCTTAAGTCAGGTCCAACTCATCTTGTATATTCAGTTTGACCAGGTGCGCTTCAGTTTGTAACCATGCAACCCAACTATGAACCATTCAATTTGGTCGTGGTCCAGATCGACTCCAATTTAGTCCCAGCTCTACCTCCACTTCAGTTCAATTCACTTCGATGCTTCAGTTCGAAACATGTTTAGTTTTGTCATTAGTTAGGCTATGTCAAGTCTAACCCCAATTCGTCAGTTCACTTTTCCAGCTTTTCATTTCAAATTCAGCCATGTCGCCAGCTCGTCATCTTATGTCCAGATCAATTCAGAAATGTTCAGCTCGATAGCTATGCAATTCTTTAATCTGAGTTCAACATGAGATAATTCAGTTCTTCTTGGAGATGGTTATTTCGTTTATCTCCCAGTTCATCTTGGGAAAATTCCGCCCATAATTTCCAGTCCACTACCATCTCAATTTTGATACAGTTTACCTCGTTCAACAATCACATATTCAGCTAGAATTGGACATGAAATATGGAGTCACATGTTCATGTCACAATTGAGTCAACGCGGTCAAGATCAGTTCAACACGTTCAATTCGGAACAATTCCAGTACGGTTCTATGATTCTACTCCTACTTTATTTCACTTCACCTCAATTCTTTAGTTAGATCATGGTTCACTTTGGTCATCGATAAGTTAGGCTATGTTAAGCCTACCCCCGTTACTCCATCAATCCAATTTGGCCAACTCCAATGCAGTTTGATCTTCAGACCGTCATTTCTATCGAGGTGCCTCCGAAGCCAGCCCTGTTAAGAAAACTCAAGCTCTGCTTGCCCAATACGAGCTCTAGTCCAGCTGTTAATGTAGAGGTTAAGTAATAAGAAAAGCATTCAGTTCAGTCATGTGACGATCACTTTGATGGTAGTGTTCGACTCCGGTTGAATTCCATTTTTTCCTGCAATCAGGTCATTCATCCCAGTTTGTTTCCTTAGTTTGCTAGTTTGTTTCAATGAAGCCAGAACAATTCATCTTGGATAGCTCAAGTTCGGCTCGGATAAAAGAGCCCCCTCTTAACTTCTGATGGTGTAACGGTAAAATTCAGGCATGGAAATGGAAGATAAAATAATCGCCAGCTCCCTACCCATGATAAAAGAGCTATACACGAAGAATAAATGAGTCATTCATTTGGAGACAAAGAAAATTGAAGTTTTCGGAGCTGAACTTGGATTGGTTGGGTTTCAAGTAAATATCTTGCATTAGTTTGTCCCTATGATTATGAATGAAGATAAATTCAACTTGAAGAATTGTTCCATTCAGAATGGAGTGGGGACATCAAGCGGACATATCCCACGTAAAGACCTTTGTTGATGACCCGTAAGCAAGCAAAGCGGTGGGCAACATCAACAAGGCACGAAAAGACCTTTGTTGATGACCTGTAAGCACACAAAGCGCTAGACAACGTTAATGAGGCATGAAAAGACCTTTGTTCAAGACCTATAAGCATGCAAAGCACTGGGCAACGTCAACTAGGCTCGAAAGACCAATGTTGATGACCCGTAAGCACGCATAGTGCTGGACAACATCAAAGAGGCATGAAAAGACCTCAGTTGATAGCCTATAAGCACCCCAAGGGCAAGGAATCAACATACGAGGCATGCAAACTGAGTGAGGTGAACAAATCAATGAATTGAACCTCATTGAAGAGGTGAAACCTCCTTGATGAGGTGAATCCCCCATGACGAGGTAAAACCTCTAGGGCGAGGTGACGATGACGAGGTGAAACATTCATAGTGAAGTGGACCTCAATACGAGGTGAAACCTCCATGATGAGCAGATGAGGTGAAACCTTCATGACATGGTAGGACCTCTATTACGAGGAGAAACCTAAATGACAAGGTGAAATCCTCATTACAAGATGAAGACTCGTATAACAAGGTAAAACACCATGAAGAAGTGGAACCATCCTAACGAATTTTTTTTGGGAAATAGGTCCACAAGTCGTGATCAATTCACAACCGTTCACAAGTTACAGTTGATTCATATCGAGTTAAGGTTAATGACTAATTTGTCTTAGCTCGTGATGAATAAGTAGAAAGCCCCTCAATTCAAAATATCAAGAAATAAAGATTAGAGATCCGATACTTTGGGGACAAGACAGTATCGAGCCCCTCAATTTTAAAATATTCAGCTCGGCCATCTCCCAATTTGGCTATGATCTTTTGACTTCGGTTCACTCTTGTGTCAGCTCGATCATGAAGTTCAATTCAGGTACTAGATGTTACAATTAGAAATTGATGCTATGACTTCTAAGTTGAGCCATTCAAGAGCTCATGTTACACCTCTCGAAAAGCTTGTTACCAAACTAAAGTTTGGAATCAGTGGTTCTTCAAAAGAAGGTGGTTGTAAAATTGACTTTGAATGTAAAAAGAATGCAAGAAGCAAAGAATCAATAGGAACTGAGATGGCTTCTTTTGAATTGGGAATTGAACGACTAACACATTCTCTGGAAGAAACTGAAATCAAATACAATGAAGAACAACCTCGAAATACAGAACATATGAGAAGTACTTGGGAATTGATGGAATAGATAAAGTCTACATTAAGCTAGAGAAAAGCGAGACTTGAGGTTAAGCTACGACAATTCGAAGATGAAATGGAGAATCTCGAAGATTCTGAAGCCCGTACTGATTGGAAAGGATAATCTCCTACTTTTTTGAATTTCGTAATTGAGGCTAGTGCCATCCTATCAATTCATAGATATTCCAAGACTATTTCTGAGACCGTGAGTCTGGAAAGGAAATTAAAATTGAGGTGCTATAAGCGTTGAGAGTGATTCTTATTCACCTGTTGATGGTTCAGAGCTAGAACATGATACTAGAGAAAGGCCCAGCCATTGAGGATAGCATTCAAAGTTATAATAAAAAATGATACTAGAGAAAGGCCCAGTCGTTGAGGATAGCATTCAAAGTTATAATCATAAAGAATGCAAACTCGGAATTAGAATCCGACAAATCAGATATCCCAAATGTGCAAAACTAGAAAGCTCAGGGGACATGATTGAACCACACTCCTGGGGCCATCTTGTTCAACCTTACTGGAATACACAAGGGACACGGGAGAACCAGGTTTTTGAGGTCTTCATTACTATTACCCGGGGGATACGATAGAATCGAGTCCATCAGGTCTTTATTATCGTCGCCCTTGAGACATGGCATAACCATGTCCACAAGGTCCAAGTCCAATCCCTGAGGTCATCTTGATTTTATTCTTATCAACTAATTGACTACATTGAGTTATCTTCGAATTTGATATTATGATCCATGCAAATGTTCTTCGTCAGAGTTTGATCTGAGTAAATGGAATGACATGAATACTTAGAAAAATTTCACAAGCAGTCACAAGAACCAGATTCGCTCATTAAAAATCAAAGTTGAAGCTATCAGATTTGAAGCTCGGGTCATATACATGTAGAGCTGAACGTCAGATCATCCATATGCAAACCTGAAGCTCAAATCAAACACGTGTAGAGTTGAATGTCAGATCATACACATACAGATCTTCAGTTGGATATTATTTCATATCCTCAGAAGATAATTATTCCAAATCTTTAGTTGATTTTTATTTCATCTCTTCAATTGGTAATTATTTCAGGTCTTCAACTAGGCTACCTCTTCGGTTTGGCCATCTATTCATCTCTTATGTCTTGCCACCTCTATTATTGATAGTCTCCTCAAACAAAGTTCATAAATGAAATGAAATGAAATGAGATGAATACTTCAACTACATGGACCTAACATAGAACATGACTATATGAAAATTTGTTGATTATGAATCTAAGATGGACGTTAGGTCACACACGATGCATCCGACGTGAATTTAAATTCTTCACCTTCATCTTCTGATTGACTTGGACCATGATTCTGGTCTTATATACAGAGTTGGTAATCAATGTACAGATGAACGATAAAATCAACCAGACAAAATGAAACAGATTAGACTCAAAGCGGGGGCCGATATTCTAGCAAGGTCCGAACCTAAGGTGATCTTAAGTCCAGACCTTGAGGGACATTTGTTGCATCTCATAATTTGGGTCAAGGTCAAAGGTCATCCAGTCAATGGTTGACAAGCTTATCGATCAAATTCCACCTCAAATTAAGGATCAAGACTACTCAAGATAAACTCAAGGGGTGACTATGATAATTATATGGAGATATGGGTAAAATTGCCCATAAACTATTAGAGGTTGACCAATTGTGTAATTATTAGATGAATGACTCAATATGTAAATATGTCCACCCCCCATTTTGCCTATAAGTAGGGGGATTTAATGCTCATTTAAGGGGGAATTTTTTATGCAAATGTTTTTAACTCTAAACAGCTTGTGGAACTGAATACCAGGCCATACACAATGCAGACCTGAATGTCAGGTGTAAGACCGCTTTTCATTTTTACATGCAATTTTAAATTTCACGTAATATTGTTGTGAATGTTATTATAAATTATAAATTTATGATCTTTAATGTCTATAATTGGAATTATTTTGCAGTGGAAAGACTTAGACGCCGTCTCGATCAATGTACCAATTTGAAAGTTTATATATTGGTTACTTACAATTATAGGTCTAATTGCTTATTTTAATTGTTATTTGCCAATTTATATTTTTATTTAGTAGCAAATGGCCAAAATACATTTAGTTTGAAATTGGTGTAAAGGTTAGTGGCACCTTGATATTTAATTTAAAATGTGTCACTTAATTGCATTAAAGAGGGGAATTGAGGGACCAACTTGCAATTTTCGAAAGATTAAAAATATAATTCTAACCTAACCCTCATTCCTCTCTCTCTCTCTCTCTCTCACCGATCTCACCTCCCTCTCTCGGCCTCTCAACCACCGCTCTCCCTCATCCCTCAGTCTCTCTCTCTCTCTCGGTGTCTCCCTCAGTTTCTCGTCGGCGCACCACCGCCCAACTCACGGCGCACCATCGCCCAACTCACGGTAGCCCCTTTTTTTTCCGCCCCCCTCACACACAACGCATAGAGGTGGCAATGGGCCGAGCCGAGCCGGCTCGGCCCATGGCTCGTCAAGCTCGGCTCGTCAAACGGACGAGCCGAGCAGCGAGCTCGAGTCAAACGAGTCGAGCCTAAGCTCGGCTCATTTGACCCTGGCCGAGCTCGGCTTGGCCCACGACCCGCGAGCTCGGCTCGTTAAGCTCGTTTTTTTTTTTTTTTTTTTTTTTTCAAGAGTTTTTTTTTTTTTTTGTGTAAATTGTAATTGTAAATTTGTAATATATTATATATTAATATTTTATTGTTTTTTTTTTAATTTTGAACGGTAAAACTTAAAAGTAAAAACATGAATTTTTTTTTTTTTAATATACACGAGCCGGCGAGCCGCTCGGCTCGCCGGCTCGTTGAGCTCTTCGGCACGAGCTCGTGACTCGTGCCGACGAGCTGCTCGTTGAATCACGGCTCGGCTCGTGGTTCAATCGGAGTGATTGGCTCGTCCACGAGCCCGGTTTTTTGACGAGCCGAGCCGCCCTCGGCTCGTGTTTTCGCGAGCCGACGAGCGGCTCGCCCCGTTTGCCACCTCTAACAACGCACTCACCCGCTCACTGATACACACACACACGAACACACACTCGTATAAATATGGAATTTTATGTATGTGAGATGTTTATTTGTATAAATTTTTATATTTCAGATTCGAATTTGTCTAGATTTCGAATTTTAATTATTAGTTGGAACTTTGGTTGATAATTATATGAATGTGTATGTCTCTGTGTAAGTATATATATTAATGTATATGTATATTATCCTCACACACACACAGACATATATATATATATATATATATCAATTTCAGATTTTTTAAAAAGTTATATGGGTAGATTTTAGATTTCAAAATTCGTGAATTTGTTAGTTTAATTGAAATGTTTAGTTGTATTTCGAGTTAGAAATGGTAAATTTCGAAATTTGGGAGATAGCATATAAATGATCACATTGATTCTCAGACCTGGTAGTGATTTTCCAGAGTTATGAAATTTTTGATTTAATTGGTTTAATTGACAACGGTTTTGAGAGTTTTGTTTTCAGATTTAAAAATGTTGGAAAATTATTTGGTTTAAATTTGAGTTAGTTTAATTGAGTTTATGTTATTCTGGGTAAATTTGAGGATTTTGAATTTATGAAATTAGCTAACTGCTTAAATTTTCAACTTTTGGATTGAAATTTGTATTTTGTAGGTTTAAGAATTTATTTGGAACTTAAGTTGGAATTTCAGATTTTGGAAACTATTAAAATGGGTTGTTTTGATTAATTTTAGTTAAATTGAGACCTTGATTATAATCTTACATTCTTATGCATGTTAGGGATTTAGAATGTAATGTTTTGGGAATTTGAAGCATGAAACTCTTTCTTGTTCTATGTGTTTTAATCTAAACATAAGGTCACATTGTGAATTAAAAGTTATACTTATTAATGAATGTGAACAATTATGATATTTGGTACATTGACGTCATAGGCATCCGAGACTTTTCCACTTGCAAATTCAGAAACGGTAAATTACTAAGGACTGCAAGTAAGTAAACTTCCCCCAAATTTTTATAGAAGTTGAATGTAAATGTGAAATGTGTAAATGCCTGTCTTGCAACTTACTTACTTGATGAATTTCATTATTTTATGAAAGTAAATGTTATTGAGAAGAATGTTCAAGCATGCACATTATCATGTCATTGCACCATCAAGCATGCATTGGTATCGAAATTGGGAAGTCAAATATTTTTAAATGAAAGAAATGTGTCAAGGTGCAAGTTTGTTCAAAAGTTATGTATCCCATGTTTTTAAGAAATGAATGGGTGTACTTCTAGTTCATGAAAGATGCGAGTGGGAAATGGGACGCGGGGGACCGGCGTACCCGAATTAAGTCGCTCTGCGACGGAATGTTCAACCGTTTTACGGTGGACTGTTAAACCGCTTTACGGTGGAATGAAATGAATTAGCCGCTTTGCGGTGGAAATGTGAAAGTTAATCTGGTTCCAAATAAGAATTGCTCACTGTTATCTGATTGACTAGAAGATACACCAAGTGAGCTCACGATGGAAATGAAGTGAAAGTTTTGAAATGTTAAGCAAAAGTTCGAAATGTTTGAAAGTTTTGAAAGGTTAAAGTGAATGGGGATACATATTTCAAAGTTTAAAGCATTCATGTCATAAGCATGCATTCATGCATAAAGTTTACTTACTGAGCTTTAGCTCAACCCATTCCCTCCCCAATATTTCAGGTGATTAAAGTTAGATGAGACGAGGAGAGCATTTGGTGGCAGACTCAGGCTATACCTGCTTTCAATTCTTGAAAATAAAGTTAAATTAGAACTTAATTAAGTTCTAAGTAAATATTTCTTAATTCATTTATTTTGATAATTGTTTCGGTTGAAATTAGTTTAAATGAGTCATGGCATTTTTAATATTGGTTCTATCACCACTTATTTCACTTAATTGTAACTTATTGATATAAAATGTTGTGTTGAGGAGTTTGGGGATTGAATTTGAAATAGTGTGGTGACGTGGGAGTTTGATGTAGAATTGGAGTTGAATGTTGAATGTTGGATGTTTGAATGAGTTGAGAATTGCATTTGTATTGTAGGTATGATGTCCCTCTACAGGTTGGCTATGTCCAAGTTATAGAAGAGACTCTGCCGAAATTTTTGTAAAATTTTATAATAGAAAATGAAAAGTTTAAATGTTTTAAACGATTATTTCCGCATTTAATGTGAATGGAAGTTAACACGCCTAGTTTTAAGCATTTAAAAATTGAGGTGTTACATCAGGTTATATACAAGGCAGACCTGAATGCCAGGTCATACACAAGCAGACCTGAATGCCAGGTCATACACACGCAGACATGAATGCCTGGTCATACACACGCGTACCTTCGTTGGTGATCTGAGCTCCACCTCGCATAAATCCATCTATTACCAAGACATTACTTGGTTTCGTGGTTATAATTCCATTATGTTATAGAAAACCCAAAATATCTAAATTCCAATCTGAATTCCAAATTACCCATTTCTCCACGTGTAAAATAATGTCAACAAATCCGTCACCTCCTATTTTCATTCTTTGTTGGCTAGAAATACATATTTTGACGTCAACACCAAGTATGCTTCCACATAATTCAAAATTTATTAGAAATATTGGAGAAACCCCCTCCAAAGTTTAACTTTCTACGATGGTTCTCGATATTGATCCCCGCTATCATTGGTTCCAGACTTCCAGTAAGGCAATAACGCTGATTTTCTTAGATTTCACAGGTTTTCTGAATCTACTAATGGAATGATAATTTCAACCCCCTCCCCGGATGTTAGAGAAAATGATACTAATCATTATAAACATATTTCCCGATTTCATCCTCTGCAAGGCAATCAAACCTATTACTAATATTCGTATGATCACTATCCATGTCAAAATCATCCAAATCTTCAGTTGTTTCTCCACCAAAGTGCCACCTAGGTTTCCAACTTTTGTTCTTAACTGCAACTTGTTCAAAAGGAATATCAACTTTGTGTTTATCATTCTTAACATTGAGATCATCATCAACCAATTTTTTAAAATCACATTCATCCCTACCACTATCTCCTTAATGTATCGAATCAAGAACAGGCTTTGAATTTCCATGGGGTAGCTTGTGGTTATGGGAGAGGTATTATGAGCATCACAACTTTGGAAAGGAAGTTTTGGAGAGAGAGGCAGCCAACATGGGTGCTTGTTGGAACAGGGAGATGGGTCCAAAGTTCTCAGGAAGGTGAGGGATTGGATGAAAGGGATAAGGCTAGTGGATAAGCTGTAAGGGCTGCACTCTTTAGGTATATTTACTAGACTGGATGGTTTGGCTAGGCTATGGACTGCAGTTCACCATTTTATCCAGTGATATTTTCCCATTTTCCTCAATTTTGAGATGAAACATTCGAAGATATATGCCAATATTATGGCAATAAAAAATTTCAAATGAATCTTGAATTATCAAGCATTTAAAGGAATAGTTTCCTTCATGTATTGTTTATGATTCTCTGGGTTTATATTTATGTAGCATACTCGTGGCACTTGTATGTCCGCTCTAAGATCCATTGCAATGTTTACGGCCATTGCACCATGGAATGGGAACGAATTTGGTTGGAACATTTTATCGAGCACCTGTTTGCCTTAGAGATATCCTAGTCAATGGTGGGATTGCCATTGATGGTGGCTACCAAAGCTAAAAAATTTAGTTGGTTGGAGATTCTTCTTCACTGTCACTGTTGAGTTTTTTTTCTTACTGTAAGTGTACGGATGGAGAATTCCCCTTGTACAGGGGAATTCTTACAGGGGCTTGTAAGACTCCCTGTACAAAATTCCCTGTATAGGGAGCATTACTCGTGTACAGATAGCACAAATAATAAAGTGGACTCCATGTATCATTTTTTGTAGAACTTATTAACAGGGTAACCAATTGAGTTTTCTCAAATTTTGTTTGGACTCTGATCACATGGAAAAGTTCATCAAGTGTCTCTTCAAGACGCATCATGGTTTCCTTCACATTTTCGCTTGACATATCTGTTGTAGTTGTTGAAATTTGATGTAAAAAAATACAATGAAGAAGAAGAAAGAGGGAGGGAGGGAGAAAAGAATCTTTGTTTCTTTAAAGCTCAATAAATAAGACAAATTATAATGATGCCTTTGAGAATCTAGTTAGATTAAGCGAAAGATGGTCTTTTCTTCAGTGAGAGCATAAAATAAGCAATTGTCCAAAAAATAAGTATCACCTGTGAGGTTAATTAACAGTTTTAAATTTAATTTTAGTGCGTGTTTGGAAACCATTTATAAACAAAATAATTTTTTCAAATTACTTTTTAATCAGATACATTTTTCGAAATCAGTTTTAGTTAATTATATTACTTCAAAAATATCTGTTTGGTAAACCATTTATAATTATTATTTATAAATATTTTTTTATGAATAATTAATTATTGACTTTTAAAATAATGGAACAATAATATTTTCGTTTGTGATTGTTTATAATTAAAATTTATACTTTTACCAAAGAGATGATAAATAAATAAATGATTTATAAACGATTGTTATTACCGCCCAACATAGCATTAATCATTAGTTTTTAGGAGAACAAAGCAGAGACCCCACTCCGAAAATTTCTTTGAGGTGGCCATACCACCATATATATATATATGAAATAACATGGTGGTGGACAAAATACTAGGACCACCTATACCTAATTGATTGACAATGGTCTACCCACCACCTATACTAATGTTTGACATTTTGGAAAGGAATAATTAGCCTGTACTCTATATTATCCCAAATGGTAATGAAAAATACCCACTTTTACCTCTCCTATTTATAATCGTAATCTCTCTCTCTCTCTCTCTCTCTCATTTTATTTCAAATCCATTATGTTGTTTTCTCTCTCATATTTGACACTCTCTATCAAAATCCCACCTAATTAATTGCACACTAGTGTAATCTTGTTAATTTCCTATGAATACTTTATGTTGTAGAAGGACAATTAATAAGGCTTCATTTGTATCCGACGGATCTAGCACGAAACTTCATCTCTAGCGATCGAAAGTTGGATGTGTAACGTTGATCGTTGACCGATAAATTTAACCGTTGTCTAATGTCATTGAAATTTATTTTTGTTAGATATTAGACTTCTAATCACTCGAAGGGCGGTGAATTTCACCCCGATTTGTGTAACGTTTACAATATTCGACATGATTAAACTAATAAAACTTTGGACCCAAACATGAAACTTTCGTTTAGGTTGAAAAAAATTTCTATAATCTGTAAAGTCAATAATCACAATTCACATATCAAATCAAATATTTATCAAATTTCAATAATCACAATTCAAAAAATCAAATATTCACCAAATCTTAACATTTCAAAATTCACACAAATGGGGAATACGGGATTCACAAGTGACCTCATTTCAAAATCTTTAAAACTATAATTCCAATTATTCGTCAAATCTAAATTTACAACCTATAAATCAATAATCACAATTCACAACTCTAATCAAATATTAACCAAATCTCAATTCACAAACTATAAATCAATAATCATAATTCATAAATCTAATCAAATACTCACCAAATCTCAATTCACAATTTATGAAAGGGGAATATCAGACTCACAAGTGACCGCATTGTAAAAATTTAAACGTAACATTTATGCATAATTTTCAAATAACAATTCAATTATAATTAATCAAGGTTTAACCTCATTACCTGAGAATTCAAATGATAAACTAAGAATTGATCAAAATTTGGGCAATGACAACATGGACTCCTTCAACTTAGACATTGATAAATTGATAATCTAACAAAAATTGAGAAATCAAAATTCAATATCATTGATTAAAACTTACAAATTGTGAATTATAACAAATTACAAACCAAAAAGCAAGAATAAGTCAACAACCATTACTAACGTAGCTCCTGCCTGCTGGCCTACCGAGCTGGACTACAGCCTGCAAGCGTCGACAGTGGCGTTGCTGCGTACTGGAAAGAGAGGGGAGTAGATGTCATGCGATGGGAGCAGGGTGAGTGCAGCGGCGGACCCCTTTCCTTCGTCTGTTTTTGTCGAAGTCTCCGAAGGTAAGAAACTGGGATATAAGACTCTGGATCGTTGTTTTGAGCTCAAAATGGATTGGGTCTTGTGGTATTTTGGGTTTGGGCATGGGTACTTGGGCGAAGAAGACAACCCAAAAAACAAAAATTGGTTTTTTAAAACTAGACAGCGGGTGGTCCGCCGGCGGCGAGCTAGCGCTGTCGCGCTACCTCGTCACACGCTAGATCCACCACTGTTTGTATCTTGAAATAACACTCCAACTCCCACTTGCTTCCATGATAAGGAAACTCGACAATATTTTACATAGATTTATAGGCATGCTTACAATAAAATCATGTTTCCACGTTCAATTTCCTAATAATTTGAACACACAAAGAGTAATTGTAGAGAGACATTTTTAATTGACATGACTCACATACATTGGTTGAAGAAAAAGTAAGTGATAGGATAATTATTTACATCACCCAATTTATATGCGTCATGTCACAATGCCACTTAAAAATGTCAATTAAAAATGTCTTCTTAGAATTACGATTGTTTCGGTGAATTATGACCTCATATAATCATGTCAAGTGAACAATGATCGCTAACCTACAAGCTAACAGTTCATATTTCGACCAAGTATCCTACGAGAAGGCAGGCACATGTTCATCATCGATAAATATATATCAACCTAAAAATGAAAACGCACTACCCTTAAAAAAATCAAGTGGATCGATCAGTGCAAGTTACGTAAATAGATCAACACAAAAGACGTAAAACCTCTATCATTTACTAGATCGGGCGATTTTTGTATTTGTATTCTTATATTCAAAACAAGAGTAGACATAGAATTACACAACAAAATAAAAAGTAGCAAACTCTGCTGAGTGATTTATCAGTTTGCACTATGCGCCTTCTTACCCTAGGACTACTAACTGCTAAATGATAAGAGTTTGGATACGTATACAAAGTTGTATCCGAATTTCCAAATATCCTTGAGTAAGCCATTTCCACGAACATACCTACCATAGGATCGATAACATTTGGTGTCATCCCACCAACGACGCCAGTCATGGGAGAGGCCATATGGCTGCTCGGGAAAGGATGATAGGGATGGACATAACTTTGTTGAGCTGAGAGTGAATGACCCGTGGTTACATTTGTTATCAGCGTGTCAACCCCATATCCAGGACTAGGAGGCCTTTGTGGAATGGAAATACCTAAATCTGAAGCCTTGCCGTCAGAGGGGTTCGTAATTTGTCCACGTCCATAGAGTGGGATCAATGTCTTCTCCGACAACTCTGACTTGCAGACAGGACATTGTGGCTGCTGACTATCTGGGTTTTCTGGTGTGTCTCGAATTCGATGGCAACTAATCCATTGGTAAATACAGGACCAACAGTACAGGTGCCCGCAGATTGTGACCACTGGATCTTGTACGACATCAAGGCAGATGTTACACTCGAAGCCACGAGGTGTATTTGCTTCTGGCTCGTCAACTACGGAGGACAAGGATTTCCACTTCTCCAAGGAAGCTTCATCTTCAATGAAATCACTTTGTATTGCTGCCCTTTGGAGATAATGTTCCGCAGCCATATTGTCCTATTCACAATTAAAGATCTGTCAGGTAAGAAGTTTGATAAATACCAAAATTCCTTAACAAACCCAAAGGTATTTTTTATATATCGAGAGGTAAAAAACCAAAATTCAATCACTTTCTAACAAAGACGACAACATGAACAAAACCCGATCGTCAGGGCTTAAACTCTGACGACTCTAGTATCAAAGTCACAAGTGGAGCATGTAGATAGAGATGGTATATGAGAGAAAAAGAAAATGAATGAAAGAAACCCCATATTCATAATTCTTCTTTCCTCTCACAATTATTGTCCATTACATTCTATTCTACTTTATAGAGAAGGAAATAAAACAAACTATTATTAAAGTAGGTGAGAAACATCATGATATTGATTGGAATTTTAGCAAGTACTTCAACTGTAGCAACAACCTACTCTTACTTTTCGAAATCCAATCAATAATTCTATGGAAGACATTTTTGGGATATTTTTAAGTGAGATTGTGTATTAAATGGTAAAAAAGTAAGTTGCGGTGTAGTTATTTTCACCACCTAATGAATGTATGACATGTTATAATGTCACTTAAAAATATCCCAAAAATTATCTCCCTAAAATTACTCAAACCAAATACTTTCTTCAAGAATATGTCCCTAATGTTCCCCCAACATTATGTGAGTGAACAATAAATATACTTCTAGAAGGAGAAATTATTTAGGATAAACCATAAAGCCTTCAATAAGGGTTTTTTATAATAGACATCGTGGCATCACTTATTCCATTCGCGCGCAGATATTAACGATGATATATAAAAATTGAATGGTTGTGCTAAAATTTAATTTTGGAACACAATCAAAAGGGATAAGGTTAGTACTGACAATTGAGTCTCATGTTTGAGGGCATCTCTTCCCCACCCACCATCCCCTTTCAATCTTCACCAATTATCTCACTACAGATCAACAAAGATAATACTACTACAAGATCGTTAAATATGAAAATGAAACTCATGCACATATGCGCCTGTTAGAATTAATCCTTTATAGCACAAGATAAATCATGCTAAATTACCATCATGCTAAATTATCAAGAAATAAGGAACTGAGAAACACTTGAATCCATTGAATCTAATTGAATAAGGATTTGATCGTTTACAACCAAATTCCTTAATTGGCCATATTAATTTAAATAGCCAATATAATTGTATTAACTATGTAACTTAATTCCAACAATCTTCCACTTTGCTACATAAGTAATTCAAAACAATTATATTATATAACCTTAGTTACGACCAAAACGCTATCTTGTCTTAAGCATCCCTTATTATTTTGAATCATAGTGGGTTTGACGGGAAATTCAAGTATTCAAGCCAAACAAAAGTGCAGTTTAGTCAATCATGTCGGAATCGGATGTAAAATATATGTTTTTCAAGTAGAGCGGGACACTGAGTGAAACTCCTGGGCCGTAGCCCTTGAGCGCACTAATTTAAAACCAAGTTTCTTCGTTTGAGGCTTCAAAAGAGCAAGTCAATTATGCAGACGAGAATTTACAATATTTCCATAATTTGAATAATTATGTTTCCTTTTTCCCGTTTAGGGTTTTTCACCTTTTTAGGTTAAATTCCGTTTTTAATTATGTTAGGTTTATTTTTTGTATCTCTATAAAGGCTAGGGTAAACTTAGTCCCTTTTGACTACTTTATATTCCAGATTTTTTTTTTTCATTATAATAGTTAAACTTGATTTTTAATAAAAATTATTATTGAAGATTCAATAAATTAAAGGTGGATTCCTTTATTTTCTTGAAACTTATCAAGATTGATTCCTGCAGCGTTCATCCGAACTTATCAAATATTCTTAAGTTTTTGTAGTCAAAATCAGAAACTCATCAAGGAAATTAGACAGCTCCTTGTGGCATTTTGAAAATCTTGGTTCTTTCTTCCGCATCATCGATTCTTGCTTCGTGAAGTTTAGGTCAAGGTTCTACCATCTACATCCAACCTAAATTCAGAAGTTTCGGTGTTCAATTCCGCACGTTTTCCCATCATTTGGTATCAGGGGTAGACTTTGAATTCAAGTTTTTATTCTATCCTCGTTTGATTTTTATGTGTTTATCATAGAGCCTGTCACATAAAAACCATTCATATCCGGTTAGAGTCTTTTTTCATATTATTCATATTCGTGAGTTTTTAATCCAAAAAAATCATTTTATATATATATATATCCACTTTCTTGAACTCCTTTAATTATTGATATCCTTCTTCGCACAAAAGTCATTCTCTAACTCTTGTGTCAAAGTATTCCATTCCATTTCAACTATCTAAATTTGAAGAAAAATATTCATCTAGAGGGGTTAGCGATAAGGATCGCGTTTGGAGAGTTTTTCAAAAGAACTTAAGAGATGCTATGATGATGTTGGATAAAATGGAAGAAAAAATTGCTCAATTGAAAAGTGAGTGATCTCAAACAAGCCTTAATGATGGGAGGCAATATAGGCATCATCATAAACCTAGGGTTGGAATCGGAGTTCAAAGAAAGTAGAGAGTGATGAGAGGGTAGTTTTGAGGATTCAAGTAAAAATTTATGAGGAAATGATGATGAGTGAAAAGAAGACTAGAAAGGAGGCTACGTTGAGAAAGAAGGAGAGTGAATAGAAAACTTTAGATGAATTCCAAGAAAGGCCTCGGGATAGGAATGTTGATAAGAAGGAGGGAAAATTGAAGTTAAAAGTAGCTGAAAAACTCCAAAATTTGAAGAGGAAAAGGAGTTGGATAGTGAGGCATTGATTGAGAATAAAATTATTGAAGAAGATGTGCAAATGTTGAAAATAGAAATTGCTGAAAAAAAAATCCAAAAATTGGGGTAGAAATTGGGGAATTGGGTAGTAAAAAAGCGAATGGAAAAGAAGTTAAAATTTTTGATGAGTAGGTGCATGAATTGGAAGTTGGGACAAAAGTTAAAAATTTGAACTTTAAAGTGGAAGATCCACATTTGGGTAGTGATGAGGAAGGGTATGAAAATGTTAACCAAAACGTGGAGTTAGAAAATATGGTTGGGCTTGAGAGTAAAAAAATTTAGCAAGAAATTGCAAATAAGGAAAGACGTGAAGAGAAGAGCATCGTGGTTTCCAAAGAGGAGTTGGAGGCGATGAATCATCATGAGTACAAGGATCTACACCTTGTACTTTATGAAACTGGCATTTCTCTCTCCATTTTATTTGAATCTTTCTTGCAGGTTGACAATAATTGGAAGCTTGAGCCAAACCACATATGGCCAAGGTAACTCACATCTCGACCTGTTTATGCAATTCAAGTAATGGGGTACTATTCGTTGGTCCTCTAGGTATGGAAGTAAAGGATGTTCGTTTGATCCAAGAGGTGTAGTGGTACATTATGAAAAAAGCTATGATTCGGGATGTATAATCCTGAAGAAGGAGGAAATGTTGCGAATCATAGTGGGTTCGACGAGAAATTCAAGTATTCAAGCCAAACAAAAGTACAGTCCAGTCAACCATGTCTGAATCAGATACATAATATATGTTTTTCAAGTAAAAATGGGCCATTGAGCGAAACTCATGGGCTATAGCCCTTGAGTTCACTTACTTAAGGGGTGTTTGGAAAAATACCCAACTTTTTGTATCATAATTGAAACTTACTTCATTTTCGAAAATCACTGAAAAATACTTCAAAAAAAAAAAATTGCTGAAAAATAATGTTTTCATCAGAAGTATCACAACATGATACTTGTGATACTTTCAAATTTTTGGTATCATAAATGAAACTTTATCAAAATTTTATGATACTTTGGGTGAAATTTAAGTATCACATCATGATACTTTACAAAAAAATTTATGATACTTTATCTAGTATTAAATCAACTATATTCAGCTTTTGTTCTTGAGGAAAATCTGCTATTTTCGATTTTAGAGAAGTACGGTCCTTTCTCCATCGTGAGTTTTGTTCTTTGTTCTTGTCCTAGGAACTCTGGGTCTTCAATATTTATTAATTTTCATCTCCTCAACAACTATTTCAAGATCCATTTCATCAAAATTTGGCATTTCTAGTTCAGATTTAGGGTTGTGGGTTCGCGACCACTCTTCCGAATCTATTACGACTTGGGTTAGCTAGAAGCGGTCCCTTTACAATAAGTTGAATTTACTGGAGATGAACAAAGAGAAATCTATGGGGAAATAACTAAATCAAGCCTGATGGTGGTTGATGTGAGGTGGCGGTGGTGGTGGTGGTTCGGTGGTGGTTGATGCAGGCGGTGGCTTGGTGGTTTTGCCCGCCTAGTAGGCGGTTGGAGATGGACAAGCAGTGTAGTCGGGAAGATGTTGGAGATGGACGAGTAGTGTAGTAGGAAGATGAGAAGTAGTATAACTCCATTGTTGATCGGGGAACATCTAGATTCCGACTTTGGAGTCATGGGAAGAACATGTGTTTTTTAGTATTTCTTCTTTTAGTGGTAAAACTCAGTTTAGTATTTTTATTTTATTTTTTGAAGTAAAGAGTACAATTTTCCCCTTATTTAAAGTAAAATTCCTTCGTTTGGGGCTTCAAAAGAGTAAGTCAATTATACAAACGTGGATTTACAATATTTCCATAATTTGAATAATTATCTTTCCTTTTTCCCTTTCTTAGTTTTTCGCATTTTTACGTTAAATTCTTTTTAATTATGTTAGGTTTATTTTTGTGTGTCTATAGAGGCTAGGGTGAGCTTAGTCCGTTTTGACTACTTTATATTCCAGTTTTTATTTTTATTTATTTTTTCAATTATCAAGGAAATTGAACTGCTCCTTGTGGTATTTCGAATATCTTGGTTCTTTCTTCTGCACCGTCGATTCTTGCATCGTGAAGTTTGGGTTAAGGTTCTACCATCTACATCCAACCTGAATTCGAAACTTTCTGGCGTTCAATTTCGCGCATTTTTCCATCATTTGGGATCATAGCTGGACTTTGAATTCAGGATTTTATTCTATCCTCTTTTGATTTTTATGTGTTTGTCATAAAGTCTATCACATAAAAATCATTCATATCCTAGTTGAGCCTTTTTTTAATGTTCTTCATATTCTTGAGTTTTTAATCCAAAAAATCATCAAAAAAAATAATAAAAATTAAAATTTTTTCTTATTTTTTAATTTCGAAAATTCCACACAAAAAAAGTTCATTCCAAATTCAAAAACCACTTTCTTGAACTTCTTTAATTATTGATATTCTTCTTCGCGCAAAAGTCATTCTTTAACTCTTGTGTCAAAGTATTTCATTCCATTCCAAATGTCTAATTTTGAAGAAAAATATTCATCTAAAGGGGTTAGCGATAAGGATCGTGTTTGGAGAGTTCTTCAAAAGAATTTAAGAGATGCTATGATGAGATTGGATAAAATGGAAGAAAAAATTGCTCAATTGAAAATTGAGTGATCTCAAACAAGCCTTAATGATGGGAGGCAATCATCATAAAACTAGGGTTGGAATCGGAGTTGAGAAGATAGTAGAGAGTGATGAGAGGGCGATTTTGAGGATTCAAGCAAAAGATTTTATGAGGAAAGGATGATGAGTGAAAAGAATGCCAGAAAGAAGGCTACGTTTAGAAGGAAGGAGAGTGAAAAGAAAATTTTAGTTGAATTGCAAGAAAGGCCTTGGGATAGGAATGTTGAGAAAAAGTAGGGAAAATTGAAGTTAAAAGTAGTTGAACAAACTCAAAAATTTGAGGAGGAAAAGGAGTTGGGTAGCGAAGGGTTGATTGAGAATAAAATTATTGATGAAGATGTGCAAAAGTTGAAATAGAAATAGCTGGAAAAAAAAATCCAAAAATTGATGTAGAAATTGGGGAACTGGGTAGTAAAGAGGCGGATTGACAAGAAGTTAAAAATTTTCATTAGTAGGTACATGATTTGGATGTTGGGGCAAGATTTCGAAATTTGAACTTTAAGGGGGAAGATCCACATTTGGGTAGTGATGAGGAAGTGTATGAAAATGTTGACGAAAATGTGGAGTTAGAAAATGTGGTTGGGCTTGAGAGTAAAAAGATTGAGCAAAAAGTTGCAAACGAGGAAAGAGGTGAAGAGAAGAGCCTTGTGGTTTCCAAAGAGGAGTTGGAGGTGATGATTCATCATGAGTACAAGGATCCACATCTTGTACTTTATGAAACTGACATTTTGATGAGTAAGGACCCGTTGCATGTGCCGGTGGGACCAATAACGAGGCTGAGGGCTAAGAAGATCAAATAAGCCATGCAAGGAATTATGCAAGTTTGGGTGAATGAGCATTCAAGTCCAAGATCAAAGTATCTTCTTTTTACTCATGACATTATAGAAGAGGAGCCAAGGGTGTTACAAGTAATTTGGGCCGAGAATCAAGTTCAAAACCAAGGAGTTGGAGACTTGAACCAAGCGACCGCGTGGTATAAAGTGGAGAGCGATCATGACTTGCATTGAAAAAAAGACCCGAGATTTTTTTGGCATCTCCACGCGATTGCAACAGAAGTGCCTGTGCGATCGCATGAGTATAATATTTAGGGTTTTCTGCGTTTTAAATTCTTTTTCCGTTTGGCCCATATGTTGCGATTTTGCCTATTTTCATGATAATACTCTTTATTAGTTACTTTTTCATTGATTGTAAAGAAAACTTTGAGATTATTGATAATTAAAGCTGAGTTATTCCCTTGTTCTTCTTCGTTCTTAACGAACAAATCGAACTTATCAAATGATTAGACAACATTTGTGGCGTTAACCATTTGTAGTTCTTATCTCCACATCGTAACTGGTCTTTGGTCTAATATACCTTGGGTTCTTGCGTCGTGAGGTCGGGGTTGCATTGTTATCGTCTACCAATTGGATTTGAGGCTTTCCGATATTTCAAGTCTAAATTCTGCAAGTTTTTCGTGATCCTCATAAACGGATCACATCATCTGGTATCAGAGCTGGTCTCTAAATCAAATTCTTTTTATATTTCTTTTTTAATTTTTTTTTTTTTTTTTTGAATTGTTCCTTTATTGAAATTCATTCAATTCTTGGATTTCTTGAATCTCTTCACTAATTTAAGATTGGTCACGATTTCAATTCTTGTTCTTGTTGATTGTCCTTGATTAGCAAAAGAAAGAGAGAGAGAAGTGATTTTTATTGAAATCAAGATCAAGAACACAATTCCAAATTCAAGAAGACATTTCTTCATATCTTTTACAATATTTCCTACATTCTTGATAGTTTCTCATTGTCCAATACTACGCTAAAATTCATTCTTGGTTCGTGCAATCAGAATTTCTATTTCAAGAAAATCACCTTCTTGAAAATCTTCAATTCGTTCTTTCATTGGTGTTGTGTTCTCGTTCAATTCTTGTCTTTGAGCTTTGGGGTTAATTCCACGAAGATCAAATCCATAACTACTTTGGTTGGTTCATTGAGAACTAGAGAAAAGGGAAAACGAGAGAAAAAGACAAGAGTGGTGAGAATATTAGAGGGAAAAAGTCAAAAGTGGTGACACACGAGTGTCAAACACGTGAGGATATCTTGCATATTTTTTTTCCTACTTGTTCACTAACCATTTCACAGAAGGACACATCATCAACAGGGGAGGATAACCAACAATTTCACCTCCTTGCCATGATGGAAAAACAGTTTGAGAAGTTGAAAGCAAAATTAGATGCAAAATTGGATGTGAGGTTGGGGAAGGTTAATGATTTGGTAGGGACACGTGCTACAGACACTACTCAAACACGTCAGAAGCAACCACAGACTCTCCCTAATATGAGGAGACCACTAAGGTATGACTTTAACCCTCGACATGGAGCTAGGAATGATAATGTTGCAAATGTTGAAAGTGATAGTGATAGTGGGGATATGTCTATGGCCAGTTAGGGTAGAAGGAGAGATCGAGGTGATAGATGCAAAAGAGGATATAGGCGTGAACGTAGGGAGAGAGATGAAATGGATGGGAGTATTGGAAAACATTAAAATGTCAATTCCACCGTTCCAGGGTAAAAGCAATCCGGAGGTTTATTTTGAATGGGAAAAACGGGTAGAATTGATTTTTGACTGTCATAACTATTCTGAGGTGAAAAAGGTAAAATTGTCGGTAGTAGAATTTACTGATTATGCCATAGTGGTGTGCAACTTCCTGAAATTAAAGTCAAAAAGCCAGCTAAAGTTCCTGAAAAGCTTGTGGAAAGTGGCGAGAAAATGGCTGAGAAGGAAGATAGCCATGAGGTAAAATCAACAATTAAGCCTCACGAGTCTCCTATTCCATTTCCACAAAGGCTGAAGAAAACAAGAGAGGATAAGCAGTTTAACGAGTTTGTGAATATGCTGAGAAAACTGTACATAAATATTCCTTTCTTGGAAGCCATCACACATATCTCAAGTTACGCCAAGCTGTTAAAAAAGATGATGTCTAGCAAGAAAAAACTTGAAGAACTTGAGGAGGTCACTTTGAATGAAGAATGCAGCGCAATCCTGCAAAACAAGCTGCCACCTAAGCTCAAAGACCCAGGGAGCTTTTCAATACCTTGCATTATAGGTGATTTAAAATTCAACAAGGTCTTATGTGACCTAAGTGCAAGTATAAATCTGATGCCCCTGTCTTTATACAAGAAATTGGGACTGGGTGAACCAAAGGAAACCAATATCAGATTGCAACTGGCCGATCGATCAATTTGTCACCCATATGGAGTTGTGGAGGATGTACTGGTGAAAGTTCACAAATTCATATTCCCAGCGAACTTTATCATCTTAGATATAGAGGAAGATGAGAATTTGTCTTTGATACTTGATTGGCCATTCCTAGCCACTGCACGAGCATTAATTGATGTAGAAAAAGGAGATGTAGTGCTGCGGGCTGAAAATCAAGAGGTGACTTTCACAATGATGCAATTTGATGTCTATGAACCAGAACTGGAAAATTACTCTAGGATAGATGTCGAGTTGGAATTGGCGTACTGGGAGAGGTATGAATACAAGGTAAGGGCAGATAATGAGGCTACACCATCCAATCTAAAACCACCTTGAGAAATGTTTGCCAAAAAGTCTAGCTCTAGACTATAAATGAAACGCTTGTTGGGAGGCAACCCAATTTTTCAAACCCTTTTCTTTATAAGTTTATTTATTTGCTTTTGAGTTATTTTATTGTTTAGTTGCTTTACATTGCATTCTAGGGGCACTCGCATGATTAAAATGCATACATTGATTTGTTATGTGTTTTAAGTAATTCTAATATTCCATTTTGCATGTTTTAGCATTTTAGCATTTTAGTTGTTTCTTTTATTTGTTTTGTTGTTTATCACAATCTTCCACTTGATCACCTAGCTGAGGACATGAACATATTGTTTAGAAGTTGGTTGCATGCATTTGAAAGCATTCAGGGGTCCAAAACTCAAATTTTGAAAATTACAAGTCATTGTTCAGTTAAACCGTGAGGTCGCACGTTGTGAAAACCGTGCGGTCGCACGGTCTTCTGCTGAAAGATTCGGTAAAATGTTTAAAATGCACTCTTCTTTCATTTTAACCACTTTAAACCCGATTTTCTTCCCCCAAATCATCACGCATCGAGTCCAAAATCATTCCCCATTATTTGCAAATCATTTTAACTCAAAGACATGCCTTACATTGCATTCAAAACATTAAAAGGTATGAACTTTTTACACAATTTCACAAAATCATGCATATACTTCTTGTTCTTCATTCTTTTTGTGATTTATGAATTGTGGATGAGTGGTGATGGGCTTAGGATAGAACTTGGAGATATTGAATTATGTTTATTAGGTACAAAATTTTGGTTTAATTTAAGTATCCAACACCATGTGTTCCATTGATTTCTTCATGTGCATGCTAGGTGTTCGATTTAATGTCACAATGAATTTTTTGTTGAGTTTCTGCTAATCTTTTTGAATGATCACCTTCATTACATGTTAAACATCATTTTTGCATCATTCAATCATTGTTTAAACTGGTTTAAAGCATGAAACTCCACTTAAACATCATTGCACTACATGGAACCTCATTGCAAGGCCATTGCATGCACCAGTGCACCTGTTTTCAGCTTCACTCCACCTACTTTGTCACATCTTTTCATGACCCAAATGAACTTCAAACTTGCTAAATTTTTGATATGTTGTAGACCGAGTTATATACTTTCATATGCCCTGGACATGTCTCGGGAAATTTTCACTTTTTCGAGGCAATGTTAAGGGTTGAAAACCAGTGGTCGATCACTTTTCAAAAATTTCAGATTTTTTTTCTAAGTCCTAGTTTGGGTGTGTTGTGTTGATTTTCTTTAGTTCCTATGAGATAATTATGCTTCTAATGATCATTAATGTTTATTTGCAAGGAACATATCATCATGGGACAATTCACGCCAAACATGAAAAAGGAAGTAAGGGGTCATTTCATCCAACAAAACATTCAAGTCAAAGCTTCAAAAATGGGAACACCAACTCTCCAAACCCGGGAAGTACATTAACCCTCTTTGTTATTTCTGTGTTTATTTTCTTTATGTGTTTTGAATACATTGAGGACAATGTATGATCCTAGTTTGGGGGTGGGAATCTCATTCATGTGCTTTCATATACACATTCATTCGATTTTGGGTAGAAAATTCAAAAAAAATTGAAAAATGTGAAAAAAAATCATAAAAAGTGAAAATTTTGAAATTTTTTGTTGATTTATTTGTTGCTTATGATACGATATGAATTGACTTTTGTGCTTTAGTTAGAAAATTGGGCAACATACGAACTAAATTTTTCTTAACATTCATCCATGTTAGACTTTAATCAAACTTGAGCACATAGCCACTTCGAATAAAAACTTGTGTAGGGAGATGCTTGATATTTGTGGGATAAACTTGTGCACTTTGAACATAGAACTGACTGTAAAATTCCAAACCTTAAGAAAATTAGATCCCGACTTGAAATGTAAAACCAAAATGCTCAAGAAGCAGTTTCGGGGTGGGAAGGTTAGTATGAGTATGCATTGATGGATTTAAGATCTGAAGTTTTTAATTTTACATCTTTAGTGATGTGATCCGAAAAAGGCGTCAAAAATGAGAAATCAAGATACGGGCAATTCAACAATATTCTACATGGAAAAATGAACAAGTTTCATGTTGGGCTCGAGTCGAGATTCAAATCACGTCAACGGATCAGAAAATCAGAAAACTGGGCAGAAGATGCGTTACGGCCGTAACATTGTTTATCACGGCCGTAACTTATGGATTTCACGGCCGCATCACATTCCTCACGGCCGTAACTGAAAATTGGTATTTTTGTTCAGAAGGAGATTTACGGCCGTAACATCAATCTTCACGGCCGTAACTAATATGGTGACATTTTGATCAGAGAAGGACTTACGGCCGTAAGTCCGACTTTTACGGCCGTAAGCGGTGCAAATCAGATTTTTCGGGATTTTAGTATTTCAGTTGATTTGTATTTCCTTTATTGGTTTTTAATTCTTTTTCTAATTTTGGTAATTTTGGTAATTTTGGTAATTTTAGTTATTTTAGCTATTTTAGCCTAATTAGAATTCTATTAAGAGTCAGTTAGCGATTAGGGTTTATTTTGCCTATTTATATGCTTTTCCATTCAATGTAAAAAACGGAATATTTTGATGAATAAAAATTATATTGAGTTTTTTCTCAACATTGTTCTGGAATTGAACAAACTTCGAACTTATCAAATATTGTGGGATATTTGTGGCGTTCAACAAATCGAACTTATCAAAGGCGTGGACATCCTTTGTGGCGTTCAAACCATTACGGTTCTTGTTTCCGCATCGTAACGGGTCTTGGGTTTAATATACCCATGATTCTTACGTCGTGAGGCTCGGGTTGTAGTGTTACCGTCCGTTCCAACCTGGATTCGGAACTTTCCAAGCGTTATTCCGCGAGCTACGATGAGGACCCCCTCCCGGGTTCTCATCATATGGTATCAGAGCTGGACTCTGGATTCAGGTTCTTGTGTTTTTTCTATCCAATTTGATTTTTATGTTTATCATCGAGTCCCATAGAAATCATCCATATCCTATTTTTGTCATTTGAGTCTTTGTTTTCAATTTTTCTTGTTCTTCTTGCCAGTAATTTTTTCCCAGTTTGATCCATAAGAGTCGTCCTAAAAAAATCAAAAGTGTTTTTCTTATTCGATTGTTTTCCAAATCATGTCCCGTTTGTTTTGTTGCGTTCGTGTCGAATTTTCGAATTTTATTAAAAAAAAATTATTTATTTTTTTTTTTTATTAATTCCGAAAATTCATCATAATTCAAAAAAAAAAAAAAAAAAAAAAGTCACTCCGAAATTCAAGAACCACTTTCTTGAATTTCCTTAAATTCTTGATAATTCCTTGCTTTGCAAGTCAAATTAAAATTCTTGATATTCTTTCCTTTCTAGTCAAAATTCAAGAACCACTTTCTTGAATTTCTACAACATTCTTGATATTCTTTCCTTTCGAGTCAAATTCAAGAACCACTTTCTTGAATTTCTTTAAAATTCTTGATATTGTTTTCCTTTTCGAGTCAACATTAAATTCCTTCTTGATATTTGTCAATATCTGGACCCTCTTATTTCGAGTCTCTAAAATTTTTGAAAGCTACATAAAGGGATGAATTATGAGTTCGATCCTACCTTCCAGACTAGGTGTCACGTGGGCAGTAAAGTGTGCAATATTATTATTGATAAGGAGTATTATTGCGATATGGCTAGTACCACCATGGTTGAGGAGTTGGGCTTACCTTTACTACCACATCCCAATCCTTATAGACTGACGTGGTTAAAGGAGTGTGGGCAGGTAAATGTAACCCATGGGGTTATGGTGAAATTGACACTTGGAAGATATAATGATGAACTGTGGTGTGATGTGGTGCCTCTAGAATCTTGTGACATCTTGTTGAGTAGATCTTGGAAGTGTAAGAGGAAAGCAGTCTATGATAAGCGCGGGAATATATATAAATTTGTTAAGGATGGGAAAAGTATTAAGCTTATGCCGTTAACCCCGGAACAAATACTTGAAGAGAAAGTATTGCGAGAAAAGAGGGATGAGCAAAGAAAATTCGGAGATGATGAATGGAGTATGAAGGCTGAATTCATGGAGATGGCCAAGAAATTAATACAGCTAAATAAAGAGATGAAGGCACAAGAGGCTAGAAAAAAGTTAGCCGAGTTGCAAGAGAGAGAAAGGGGAATAGAGGAGGTAGTTAAATTACAAGAAAAGCCTTTGGATATGATTGTTAAGAAGAAGGAGGGAGACTTGAGGAACGAGTTAGAAGATAAAATTATTTATGAGGAGGTGCATGAGCAAAAGCATGAGAAATTAGGAGAGGTGATTGAGCCCAGAAATTTAGAAGTGGAGGTTGAGTGTGCGAAAAAAGAAATTGAAGTAGTTAATCAAACTCCAAGTCTTGAAGTAGAGAATAAAATTGTGGAAGAGGAGATTGAAAATAACATTGTTTACAATGATAGGAATGAATTGGAAGTTGGGGTAGAAGTTCAACATTTGAATGTTGAAATTGTCAATAAAAATATTGAAGAGGTGGTTGAATGTGAAAAATTAGAAGAAGTGGTTGAAAAAGAAGAAGAGAATGAGCAAGAAAGTATATTGACTTTTGGAGGCGACGAAAAGGGCCTCGTGGTGGGAAAAAAAGTTGTGGAGGTTTTGTATCATGAGTACAAGGATCCATACCTTGTGCATGGAGACACTAATATTTCCCTCCCCATTTTTTTAAAATCTTTCTTCCAGGTTTATTGTGCATGGAAGTTTGATTTACATCAACCTTGGGCAATTCCCCTCGTGTTTCAATACCTTCTTGTCTACAAATTGGAGGAGCATCATTTATTGAATGCATGTCAGGGAACCGACAATTTTCCGTTTGATCCAGGAGGTACAATTTGATTTTTCAAGAACAGCACCATGATTCGGGACGAATCATCCTAAAGAAGGAGGGAATGGTACGAATCAGGGTGGGCTTGACGGGAAAATATATAATTCAAGCCAAAACAAGAAGTCAAGCAGGTTCGGAGAACGTCAGATCAAACATTGATTGTACGAAGAAGGTTCGAGGCTAAACCAAGTGAGCAAGCAAAGAACAGCTTTATGATTCGGGACGAATCATTTTAAAGGAAGAGGGATGATGTGATCCGGAAAAGAAGCTAAAAACAATGTTATGATTCGGGACGAATCATCTTAAAGGAAGAGGGGATGATGTGATCCGAAAAAGGCGTCAAAAATTAGAAATCAAGATACGGGCAATTTAACAATATTCTAAATGGAAAAATGAACAAGTTTCGTGTTGAGCTCGAGTCGAGATTCAAATCACGTCAACGGATCAGAAAATCAGAAAACTGGGCAGAAGATGCGTTACGGCCGTAACTTATGGATTTCACGGCAGCATCACATTCCTCACGGCCGTAACTGAAAATTAGTATTTTTGTTCAGAATGAGATTTACGGCCGTAACATCAATCTTCACGGCCGTAACTAATATGGTGACATTTTGATCAGAGAAGGACTTACGGCCATAAGTCCGACTTTTACGGCCGTAAGCGGTGCAAATCAGATTTTTCGGGATTTTAGTATTTCAGTTGATTTGTATTTCCTTTATTCGTTTTTAATTCTTTTTCTAATTTTGGTAATTTTGGTTATTTTTGTTATTTTAGCTATTTTAGCCTAATTAGAATTCTATTAAGAGTCAGTTAGCGATAAGGGTTTATTTTGCCTATTTATATTCTTTTCCATTCAATGTAAAAAACGGAATATTTTGATGAATAAAAATTATATTTAGTGTTTTCTCAACATTGTTCTGGAATTGAACAAACTTCGAACTTATCAAATATTGTGGGATATTTGTGGCATTCAACAAATCGAACTTATCAAAGGCGTGGACATCCTTTGTGGCATTCAACAAATCGAACTTATCAAAGGCGTGGACATCCTTTGTGGCGTTCAAACCATTACGGTTCTTGTTTCCGCATCGTAACGGGTCTGAGGGTTTAATATACCCATGGTTCTTACGTCGTGAGGCTCGGGTTGTAGTGTTACCATCCGTTCCAACCTGGATTCGGAACTTTCCAAGCGTTATTCCGTGAGCTACGACGAGGACCCCCTCCTGGGTTCTCATCATTTAGTGTAAGGGGTTTTAATCAACAGGTATAAACCATAATAACCAGCATAAAAACAGAAAAATGCTGAAGGTCTTATTCTTCTTTTCAAATGCCTTTTTGACTCGAGTAAGTAAGTCTGAGGGATTCTCTGAATCTGGTACTCTAAACTCAACTCAAGTAAGTCGGAGAGTGGACTTACACATAAGACGTTAAAACATCTTTAACTTTTCTGTTTAAGCCTTTATGACTCGGGTAATTATATCTGAGGGGTTCTCTAAACTTGGTACCCTAAGCTCAACTAAGTTGGGAGATCCTGACCTAAAGCCCGCTACAGGGGTCATATAGAAAGCAAGTATGAAAAGTATTGCGCAAAGATGGTAAAAGACAAAGACATTAAAAGAAAAAGTCGTCCATCTGAAAGAAAAATGGAATAAAATGGTGTAAGCTTTGTTGATTGAAATTCCTAACACTTTGTTAATTGTTCTTGGTCTGTCGTGCATACTTGTCTAGTCCTAACTGCCTTGTGTGGAAAGATGCAATTTATACATGTTTAGAAACCAAATCAATAGGAAAAACCTCGGGATATGAGAGAAAAGCAGTAAGGTTGTGCTCATCCATGAGAGGGCAAGGAAAATCAAAAGAAAATCATTGTTGACATCGTGGGATTCGGGCTTACTCTTGCATAAAAAGTCACACATTGTCAAGTTTATTTTTGCATAAGTTTGCGGTTGATTTTAGCTATTCACACACACACAATGAAGTTGATCATCAGATGAATGAAAATATTTTATGTTGTTCATATTTCTTTTTCTAAAGTGAATCGTTAATTTGGATTGTTGAAGCGCATGGTAAATAAGTTGACAAAAGCAAAAACATAATTTTTTTTTAATTTGCCTTTTTACATTTATAGTTTAGTTTTATTTTGCTCGAGGACGAACAATATTTATAGTTTGGGGGTGTTGATAAGTGGATTTTATACACTTATTACTATCCTAAAAGTAGGATTTTAATAGTTTATTCAAGAATATTTGCTATTTATTCTATGTTATTTGTTTATATTTCAGGAATAACCCAAAAGTCGTGAGAACAATGGAATTAAAGCTAAATTCGAGCAATTGGATGTTAAAAGTGTCAAAGTAAGAAAATCGAGAGTTGATGCAGTTAATTAAAGGGCCAATTGGAAGAAGAAATCAAATTTTGAAGAAATCAGAAGTTCAGGGGCTAAATTGCAACAATCAGAAGTTGGAGGACTTGCTTTTCAATTAAAAGACAGGGACCAACTTGTAATATTTAAAAGTCAGAAATTGCCTTCAACCTTAATATCGTGTGGTCGCACGGCCAAAAAATTCTGCTACTGAAACTGACGTGCAGAGTCGTGCGATCGCGCACTTTTGAACCGTGCGGTCGCACAGTCATCCAACTGGGCCGCAGCTAGGCTTTTTGACAGAATTTAGCAGTTTTTCTCCTCAATTAACCTAGATTCATGGAAATCTATAAATACAGGGCATAAAGCACAAGATTGGGGGTTCCAAATTTGTAAAAGGTGATCCCGAATGGCTGTCGAACTTTCAAGGAACCAACTGGCGCATGATTGAAGATTCTTCTACAACATGGTGAAAAGGGTGATGAACTCCAATTATCATAGTTGTAATTTATTTTTTATCATGTTTTTAGGCTAGAAATCTTGTGTTAGGATTGTATGATGAGCGTCGGTTCAGCTCGAACCGACGCTAGAAACCTTGGTTTCTCACGTCGGTTTTGCTTGAACCGACGCGCAAAGTCGGCCGGTCCAACTTTGGCGTCGGTTCTTATGACAAACCGACGCGTATTCCAAAAAAATTATGAAAATGCCACCGTTCTTTTTTCACGTCGATTTTTTGAAAAACCGACGTGTATTCCCCTTTTTTTATTCTTTTTTGTACTAGTGACCTAATGAGCCTTGGGTAGATATATCCATGGATTTTGTTTCAGGTTTTCCTAGGACAAAAAAAGGTTGGGACTCTATATTTGTGGTAGTGGATATGTTTAGTAAAATGGCACATTGCATCCCTTGTCATAAAACTGACAATGCAACAAACATAGTAGACATATTCTTTAGAGAGGTTGTAAGACTCCACGAGGTACCTCGGAGTATTGTGTCTGATAGGGATGTTAAGTTTCTTAGTTACTTTTGGAAAGTCTTCTGGGGGGAAGATGGGTACTAAGTTGTTATTATCTACTACATACCACCCTCAAATTGACGGTCAAACAGAAGTAGTTAATTAGATATTGATCTAACTTCTACGCACTATCATAAATAAAAACCTAAAGAGTTTGGAAGAATGTTTGCCTTTTGTGGAATTTGCTTATAATAGGGCTGTGCATCCTACTACATCATATTCCCCTTTTGAAGTTCTTTATGGTTTCAACCTACTAACTCCTCTCGATTTAATTCCTTTGCCTGTAGATGAAAGGAGCAGTTTGGATGGGGAGAAAAAGGCTAAGCTTGTGAAGTCAATCCATGAGAGGGTGAAGGACCAAATAGAGAAGAAGAACGAGCGTTATGCATCCCAAGCAAACAAAGTTCAGAGGCATGTGACGTTCAAGCCCGGTGATTGGGTGTGGGTGCACTTGCGAAAGGAGCAGTTCCCAACACAACGGAAATCTAAGTTGTAACCAAGGGGAGATGGACCTTTTCAAGTCATCGAGAAGATAAACGACAATGCATACAAACTGGATCTTCCAGGTGAGTATAATGTATCTGCTTCTTTCAACGTTGCTGACCTTTCTCTGTTTGATGTAGGTGATTATTTGAGGACGAATCATTTTCAACAAGGAGGGGATGATGAGTACCGGAGTGGCCCAACGAGCAAGGACCTGTTGCATGTGCCGGTGGGACCAATAACGAGGCTAAGGGCTAAGAAGATCAAACAAGCCATGCAAGTAATTATGCAAGCTTGGGTGGATGAGCATTCAAGTCCAAGACCAAAGGCTCTACTTTTTACTCGTGACATGATAGAAGAGGAGCCAAGGGTGTTTCAAGTGATTTGGGTCGAGAATCAAGTTCAAAACCAAGGAGTTGGAGACTTGAACCACCCGACCGCATGGTATAAAGTGGAGAGCGATCACGACTTGCATTGAAAAAGAGACCCGAGAGTTTTTTGACATCTCCACGCGATTGCTACAGAAGTTCTTGTGCGATCACGTGGGTATGATAATTAGGATTTTCCGCGTTTTTAATTCTTTTTTCGTTTTGGGCCCATGTTGCGGTTTTGGCCTATTTTTGTGATAATACTCTTTATTAGTTACTTTTTCATTGATTGTAAAGACAACTTTGAGATTATTGATAATTAAAGGTGAGTTATTCTCTTTTTCTTCTTCGTTCTTAACGAACAAATCGAACTTATCAAAGGATTAGACAACCTTTGTGGCGTTCACCCTTTGTAGTTCTTATCTTCGCATTGTAACAGGTCTTTGGTTTAATATACCTTGAGTTCTTGCGTCGTGAGGTCAGGGTTGCATTGTTATCATCTACCAATTGAATTTGGGGATTTCCGGCATTTCCAGTCTAAATTCTGCATGTTTTTCGTGATCCCCATAACGGATCACATCACGTTTCTCACCCTATTTTTTGCAGTAATTAGAATCAAACTGATTAAGAAGCAGATTGGGGATGGAAAGGTTAGTAAAGGTAGGCATTGATGGATTGAGGGTCTAAAGTTCTTGGTTTTGCATCTTTGGTTGAAGAAGTTTTAATGAACAGGTATAAACTAGCAATAGCATAAAAACTGAAAAATTCTAATAGCCTTATTCCTCTTTTCGGAGCCTTTTTTACTCGAGCAAGTAAGCTTTAAGGGTCTTTCAAACCTAATATCCTAAATTTAACTGAATTGGAAGCTATCATCTCAAAGCTCGTTACAGGAGTCAATTACAAAGCAAAAAGAAGAGAGGATTTATACATAAGACACTAAAACATCTTCAACTTTTCTTTGTCGCCTTTATGACTCGGGTAATTAAATCTAAGAGGATCTCTGAACCTGGTACCCTAAATTTATCTAGCTTAGGAGTCATCGACCTAACTCACTATAGATGTCATATAGAAAGCAAATAAGAAAGGTATTGTACAAAGACGGTAAAAGATAAGGACATAAAAAGAAAAAGTCGTCCAAATAAAAGAGAAAAATGAAATAAAGTGCATGGTATAAGCCTAGTTGATTGAGATTTCTAACACTAGAGTGTGAGATTGGGGATGGATTACTTTTGGTCTTTTGTGCATACTTATCAAATCTTAACTACCTTTTGTGGAAAAATGCAGTATATACATGATTAGAAACCACTTAAATAGCAAAAACCTCGGGATATGAGAGAAAAGCGGCATGGTTGTGATCATCCATGAGAGCTATGAGGAAAATCAAAAGAAAATCATTGTTTGACCACATGGGATTCAAACTTATTTATTCATGATTAATCACAAAGTGTTAAGTATATTTTTACATGAGTTTTCATTTGATTTTTGGCTATTCACACACACAATGAAGTCAAGCATCGGATGAATGAAAATATTTTATGTTGCTCATATTTCTTCTCTAAAGTGGATTGTCAATCTAGATTGTTGAAGTTCGTGTTAAATAAATTGACAAAAATAAATATATTTGTTATTTGCATTTTTCATTTTATAGTTTTGTTTTGTTTTGTTCGAGGATAGACAATAGTTCTAGTTTGGGGGTGTTGTTAAGTGTATTTTATACACTTATTTCTATCCTAAAAGTAGAATTTTATATATGCTCGTTTAAGAATATTTTTTATTGATTTCTTTATTCTTTGTTTGTACTTCAAAATTAGTCCCAAAGTTAATAAAATAAAGGAATTGGAGCAAAATCAAGTCAATTGGATGATAAAAGTACTAAGCAAATAAAGAGCTGGTGAATTCAATCAAGGACCTAATTGGAAGAAAATTTGGAGAAGAAATAAAATTTGGAAGGAATCAAAAGTTCAAGGACCAAATTGCAACAATAAAAAGTTGAAGGACCTGCTTTGCAATAAACCATGAGGTCCAACTTACAGCACTTCAAAAGATGAAATTACCTAATACTCGGAGAACCGCACGTTTGCAAGGAGTAGACGCACGGGATCACATGCCAGAACCTATAGAAAACAGAGAATAAACTGTTAAAGGCGTGCGATCACATGGATTTCAAGCGCGTGGTCGCGCAGGCAAAATCTGGGCCCACAACTGGGCTTTTTCGCCGATTTCAACAGAATTCTCATCTCCTTTGACCTAAGCTTTGGGACAACTTCTAAAAATTATACTTGAGACATGTCTTTGGTCGTTCCCAACTTGTTGATTACATGCCAAAACGCTATCCAATTGTTGAGGAATCCATGCAAAGTTGAAGGCACAATTGAAGACCAAGGATCAAGAACATGAATAGGGTGATATCTATCCATTCTTCTTGTGAATTTTTTTCAATTATGTATTTAGGCTAGGTTTCTAGTTTTAGGATTTTGATGAAGTTTTAAATATTTGATTTCATGTTTTAACTTATTGTTTAATTTACACAGTTTATGGGTTTAATGAAATTAAATATTTCTTTATTATTATGCAATTGTTTGGTCAGCTTTTGCATTATTATCTTGATGTTTGTCTATGTTCGAAAGAGTAGAAATTCATTAGATATTATTTAATTATTACAAAGTTCGATAAGGGATAGAAACATACCCCTATGCTTTGTGTTATCCTTGAGAGTGTTAACGGATCCTTTAATGCATTTCTATTTGTTTAATTGTCATAGAAATATAGTCAATTTGCATTTAGAAAAATATTTTTATGCATCGCTCAAAAGGGGACTTAAATAATTTTAGGAACACGGATATTCAAATCCCATAAATTTTATTTAAATGATTTCTTCAAAATATGGATGATTTGGTTAAAATGGATTCATAATTCTAACATGTTTGTTCTTTATAGTTTTAAATCAAATTTTCATTGTTTCTTTAGTTTAATCATTAGTTTAGTCTTTAAAACAAAATTCTCAAAACCAAAAGCTTTTCTAGTTCCGGTTAAGGTTTGTAATCTAAAATACAATTTACACAATCCATGTGGGTATGATATCCGGTCTCATTGTCCACTCTATTATTTGTGCGATCCATACACTTGCGGTTAGTGAACAGAATTGGGTGTACTTCTATGTCATGAAAGAAGTAAGTGGGAAATGGGGCGCGAGGGACCGGTATACCAGAATTAAATCATGTTTGCAATGGAATGTTACAATGCTTTGTGGTTTACTGTTAAACCACTTTGCGGTGGAAAAGTGAATGTTAAATCGTTGTGCGGTGGAATGGACTTGGTTCCAAATAAGCAATTTCCCATTGTCGTCTTATTGGCTAGAAGATACATCAAGTGAGCTCACGATAGAAATGAATTGAAGTTTTGAAATGTTAAAGTGAAAGTTTGGAATGTTTGAAAGTTTTGAAAAGTTAAACTAAAAGGGGATACATATTTCAAAGTATTAAGGCGTTTCATATCATAACCATGCATCACGTGCACGAAGTTTGCATGCTAAACTTTGTAGCTCACCCGTTCCTTTTACCCTCATTTCAGGTGATGAAAGATGGTATGAGGAGAGTGCTTGGTGGAAGACTCGGACAGTACTTGTTTTCATTCTTTTTAAATAAACTTAAACTAGAATTTACTTAAGATTTTCATTAATTATTTCTTATTCATTCTTTATTGATAATTGTTTGGTTGGAGTTAGTTTTTAGATAAGTTATGGTATCATATTAGCTATTAGACTACCTCTTATTTCATTTGTTAAAGTTTATTGATTTGAAATTATTATGTTGAGGAGTTTGGGATTGATTTGACTATTTTCGGGACTTTGGATATTGAATTAATTGAGATTTATGATTTTAAATGGTTGTGATGTCCCTCTACAGTTTGGCTAAGTCCAATTTATAGGGGACTCTACCAAAGTTTCTGTAGAATTTTATAATAAAAAAATGAAAATTTAGTATTCAAATGATTTATTTCTGCATCTAAAGTGAAAAGAAGTTAATATATCTAGGTTTAAGATTTTAAACTTTGGGAGTTATTGTCCAATCGGTATCAGGATTGAACTTAAGTCTCCCATAAGAAGAATTCTTGAGTTTGAAACTTAGGAAAGCGTTCAGAAAGCCATAAGTGGTAAGATAGGCTTAGGCTCTCCCAAAGGGACAGTACGTAAGCTAACGACGCATAGAATAGCCCCTGAGCCACAGAGGGTGAGATGAGAGAAAGTACGTGGTCGTTACGGATCATGACAACCTCCATTTTCCCTTTTTGCTGGACTTGAACTTTCACTTTAAAAGTGCAAAATCAATATTAGTAATTGAAAATAAAACTTATAAATTATCAATGAATTTACATCACAAAGGATTTTAGCCTCCTAACTTTTAGAAACTACCAATACAGTGTGCATTTATGTAAAAACCATATAACTAGGAAATCATATAACTAGGAAAATATAAGATTTGATTTTGTTTCAAAGATTGGAATCTAGGTGTAGCCTTAAGAATATTTGTCACGTCTATTTAAGGTCGGGAATCTTTTATGGGACGACAATGATAGATTTATTTTTAAAAAGATTATACTAAATAAAACAAATTGGAAAATGTGTCCTAAGTCTAATTCAAGCCCTAATGCATACTATATGCAATCAAAATTCAAAAATCAAAGGATTAAATATTAGAAGTCGGGTTACTATCATTTAGTTCTTGATTCATGGTCTCAAGCCTGACATTGAGCAATGATTCTTTTTTAGGCGCTTCGAATAATGCTTTGGAGATCTTGCTTAACTCGCATAATTTCTCTTTTCACCACAATTGCACATCTTCTAAGATTTTAATTTTCACTCTCGAATAAGGTATGACTTCCCTAAATTACATAATTTAAAGTCAACTAAGAATACTTCAATCTCATCATCGGCTTTAATCACAAAATCAATGAAGTTGGAGATTTGCATGCTAATTCCAATTTCTTTGAATGCCACTGATTCTTTTGACTTCGTAATGATTAATTCATCAATTTGTACAAGTTATCCTTCTTCTTCTTCTTCTTCTTCTTCTTCTTCTTCTTCATCTTCTTCTTCTTCTTCTTCTTATCCTCCTCCTTCTTTAGTTGATTTTTCCTCGAGTTGAATGATAAAGCGATCCTCCATTGGCATATTTTTGGTTCATCCAAACCTCTTCACATGAATCTCAGGTAACTGCACTCTACTTCTTGTTGTAATGGCTTTAACATGCTCCCTAGGATTTTTAACTGTGTTGTTGGGAAGTTTTTCGGTGCCTTTATTGAGATTTGTTGAGCTATCTGACCTATTTGAGCTTCCAATTTCTTTATGGATGCTTGTTGATTCTAATAATTGTTTTATTGCCTCTCAAACATCTTGTCTGACTTTTGCATATACTGCTGAAACAACTCCCCCACTGTTGTGGATTGTTAGCATTATTTTGATTTTCTAACCATCTAAAGTTTGGGTGTTGCCTCCAACCCAGATTATAAGTTTGAGAGTATGGATTATACTGTTGTCGGTTGGTGTTTTGAAAAAAGTTAATTTGTTCGTCACTTGTGGCCACCAAGAAACACTCCTTAGTAGGATGATTTGCTCCACGATTTGGATGTTGATGAAAGGGATGTACAACTTGTGTCTATGACTTAATCAGAAGTTCTACTTGTTTTTTCAAAGCAGATATCTGAGCCATCACAGTGGCAAGAGCATCTGAGTCCTGTACCCCTGCTACTATCTTGTGAACCACTCGGTCAGTTGGGAACATAGTATGTGTTTTTGCTATCAATTATAGTAGATCCCAAGCTTGGTTGACGTTTTTGTTGATGATGGACACATTCACTAATGAATCTACTATTGATTTGAATTGGGAAGTCAATTCGAAGTAGAAAAATTGTACATGTTGGCCCTTTCCATATTTGTGATATGGACATTTGCGAAACAACTCCTTAAATATTCCCCATACTTCATGAAAGTTCTCCATGTCAAATGCTGGAATGCGGAAATATCTAACTCATCTTGGCTACTTTGGCAGGTGAAAATTATCTACCGTAGAATTTCTTAGCCAAGTCATCCCACATGGTGATGTTAGATTCTAGTTCTGAATTAGGCCAGTCTAATGCAGAATCCCTTAAGGTAAAGGGGAATAGTCTTAATTAAATACATCTTCATTCACCCCCGTCCAACTAGACATTATTGCACATTCTCCGAAAATTGGCAATATGAGCATTTGGGTCTTCATGTGCCTTCCTATAGAATTGCATGTTATTACTGAAGAGATTTATTAGATCAGATCGAATTTGGAAATTATTCCTCACAAATGGTGGATAGACAATAATAGAGCGATTAGGGGCTACGGTAGGTGTTAGGAATTAAGCCATAGGAAGATTTACCTAATCCTCTTCTTTGTTTTGATTACGTGGCTGAATGTTTGCACCAGCTAATTTAGTAGCCAAATTAACTACCCTGGAAGGATCTTGTTCATTCTATATGTGAGCTTGATCGTCTGCCATTGTATCTTTTGGAAAAAAATTCTGTTTTGGTTGTATTCTTTACGTCTTCGTCTGAAAGTGTGTTCAATCTCAGGATCTACGAGCTCAAAAAATTCTGTTTTGGTTGTAAATAAAGCATACAACGAACACTTTCTTCTGTAAAAAGAAATAAATAAAATCAAAGTAACAAGATAACTAATAGAAAAAAAAAGAGATTAATCTAAACTAGTAACATATAAAAATTAGTCCTCGACGACGGCAATAAAAAACTTGTTGTGAAAATATTGCAAGTGCACAATATCGCAATCAAACAGTTAAGCGGACTTGTTGAGTCCGGTTTATCGATCCAACGAAGACTATATTATTTACTACTACCTTTTGATTAATCACCACCTAAACCACAAATAAACACAATGATCTAGAATTTTTAAAGATAGCTAATGTAACGCCCTGAATTCCGCAGAGCCCGGGACGCCACGTCGTCCTTTAAATCTGATTTTATTGCGGAAATAATTAAAAATTCCAAACATCATATTTATTATTTGAAACCTTTGAAACAACATTTTTTCGGAAGAAATTAATTTATAAAACATCACATATATTATTTAAAAATGTAGCGGAAACATAATTCTAACAAATTCATAAAAACCTTAAATCTTAAGTTTTAAAGTAAAGTAACGATAAATAATTAAATTGATTGCATTTATGAAACTTGACTTAAAAAGAAAATTAACCTTATTTCTGATTTTTCCACCGCTGCCATTTCATTCGCCGCCATCTCCAAAATCTGTGAAAACTGTTAAAATAATGGAATGAGTATTTCGAAAAGTACTCAATAAACTTATCGCCAATAATTAATTTACAGAATAATTGAACACGTAATTATGCAATCATACAGTGACCTCATCATCATATTCTTAGGCTCTTGTATTTTCAAAATCAAGGCCGTTGAAATCATAGGGTGTGGGTAGTCTCGTCTCGTGCACTTAAGGCACATAAGTTATGCATAACATCATCATTTCTCATCTTATCTCATAAGAGATATTCTTGTCTCGTCTCATGCATCAAAGCATGTAAATCACGTACTTTCACATAAGACATGCAATTATAATTTAAACTAATTAGTGGGGGCAAGTCTACCTCAAATCACGAGTCTGAAAGTTGAGCAAGAAAGTTCACGTTGTTCTTCTAAATGTCCAAGCGCCTCGTCTAGCCAATATATAATATAAATCTTAAAGTTGAATTTGAAATTTAAATGTTTTGAAACGAAAGAGTTTTAAAAGAAGAAATAAAAGCTTTATAGATTAATTTAGAAATCAAACATAGTTGGGATTTGAAAAGAGTTGAGATCAAAATAAATTATTTTGAAAAACTATTTGGCTGACTCGTATGTTTTAAATATCTTCAGGGCTGATTATTAAATCAAGTGAAATCTAAGGTTGAAAATAATATATTTAAAACTGCATGTACTGACTTACATGATTTTAAAACTAAGGGGACCGAATTAAATAACTCTAGAAAACGGGGGCTAAAAATAACATGTTTTAAAACTAGTGGAACTAAAATAAATACTTTTAAAAACTGAAAGGACTGAAATAAACATTTTCAAAACTTGGGGCTGACTAAAATATTTTAGAACTGCAGAGGCTTCAAATACTAACTTTTAGAACATAGGGCTGACGATTTGAAACCTTATTAAATTGAAAGGACTAAAACTCAAACATTGAGAGTTGAGGACTAAATGGCAAAATTTGAAAAATCAACATTTATATGAAGTTTTCATTTCTCTCTCTCTGTTAATCGACAGAAAGAGACAGAGATGAAAAATGGGAGGGGCTTCTGAAATTCCAACCGTCGGCGGTGAAGCCGGCAATATCGCTGTCAATGTGTGGCGACGATCGGGTGGTTGGTGGTTTGTGGAGAGGAGGGAGATTTTGGGCGATGTTTGGATAGTTTTTTGGATTTAGATCGAGGCTCGAGTTTGGAAAATTTCCGGCGAAGACTCCGATCGAACGACCCGGTGACTGAGGCAAGGTAATGGGTTCACGTATTTCTTGTTTTGGGTTTGATTTGAGAGGGGCAGTTGTGGGGGTCGTTTGGTGAAGTGGTGAAAGGGCAGTGACGGTTTGGGGATGGTGGTTTGCGATGGTGGTGATGCTCTTGAAGGGGTTTGTGAGGTTGGCTACCAGTGATGGGTTTTGGTGGCAGTTATGGTGGTTCGATGTGATGATGTTGAGGTGGCGGTTTGGCAGCATGTTGATGGTGTTGGAGGAAAAATGAAAGCGTCCGTGGCTGTTTCTGGTTGCGGTTTGTGTGGTGGAGAATGTGGTGGTTCGATATTACAGGTTGGAGTGCTGGTCACGGGTGAGGCAGTGGGTATGGAGTTTGGGAATTGGTTGGGCAAATGGTGGAGGTTTGGGTAATGGCACTAAGATGATGATCGAGACTAGTGATGGGTCTGGGTGCGATGTGTGTGAGAAGGCTGATGGGGTTATGAATACCTTGTGCTGAAAGTCTGTGTTTTTGTAAGTGACGAGGGTGGTGGGAGGAGGGGAGTTAAAAGCAGGTTTTTTGAATTAAACTTTTGGTAAGTTTGCAAAGAACCGAAAGTTGAGAGAGATTTGGGATTAATTCAAGTTGAATGGCTAATTGAGAGGGATTAAGGAGTGATGATGGGGAAAGGGAAATTGTGTGAATTTGGGAGGCTTTGAAGAGTGATAATGGGGACGGGAAAAATGTGCTGAATATACAAAAATGGAAGTTGGGGAGGAAATTTTGGGAAAATTGGATGAAATCTTGCTTTGCTTTAGGAATTGTAGCTGATTTGCTAGCGGTTTAGGGATAATTTAGAGGCTGAAACTATGAAACGTGAAAAAAAAATGGGAGGGGGAGAATGTCTGGGGTTGATTGTGATTAGTGTATGGTATATAATGGTAATTTGGGTTTATTGTAGAATGGCTGGATCGAGGTAAGAGATTGAGGGAAATGGGAAATTGCTAGTGAATTGGTTTTCAAGATTGAGCCAAGATAATTGTGATTGGTTTTGATAGAAATCTGAAATGATAAATATAATACTAATTTTAGGAGTTTGGATTTAAAACATTTTGGACTTAAATAATTTGAATCCAATTATTTGAAAATTGGAAAATAATAATGAACTTGGGACATCATTTAACAAAATTTGGAAATTGGAATATGATAAAATTTAAAATAAATTTAATTTCACTTCACTAGCTAGACGATCACGTTTTAAAAAATAAATGGCAAAGTCGTAGCAACACATTTTTTTTAAGATAAATAATATTTATTTAAGTTACGAAAATTCTCGGTTGCTACAGCTAAGTAATAAAAGCAATTATTTATGAAACTGAATGAAGTGAGCAAAATAAAAATTGGGTTTTGTTTTTATGAAATAAAAGTGTTGGGACTCACGATACCAACCTTGTTATCCTATTCAATTTCTCATCTCAAATTCTTTTTCTAAAAAAAGTGTTTGATCAAATTCACAATTTTGTCTAAGATTTCTCTCTCTCTCTCTCTCTCTCTCTCTCTCGAGTTTAAATTAACTCTATCTAATAGGGTCAACTACATCTCTATGTTGGACCAGAATAAACCCCATATTAGATGCATTCAATCATAAGAATTTATTAAGATCGGAACAATCACAACCATGTATCTCTACCCTCCTGTAAATTGTTGGAATTTATTTCATGGTCTAAGTTATTAGCTCGCCTCTCGGATCATGAAAATAATCCACAAATTCATCAAATTGGTGATCAAGCAATTCATACATTAAACTCAATAATAAATTTAACACATAAAGATTTTTAGTCCAAAACTTGAGAACTAAAATTGAATATTCAAACAACGTCACATCATTCGTCACTACAATAGATTTACCTACTCATATTAAAAACTAAAACAATAAAATTACAAAATAGAAAATTAAACATGTCTAACAATTATCAAGTAAGGGATAGAATTTCTTGTTGGGTGGATTTGTGAATAGTGACGCCAAATATTGAAAGTTTGTAAATCCAAGCCGAAATTTGGACAGAGTAAAGGCAAGGAAAAACACAAATAAGAAGAATAAGAGAAGAAGGGACAAAGCCGAGGCAAGAGTTGGACTCTTTGTCCTTAAGTCGAATTTACCCCGCAACGGTGCCTACGGATAACGAAAATCGACTCCCAAGATACAACGGCTTTACTTGTGTTTGTAGCACTTCAAAACACAAGTACAACGAACCAAATATAGGCTTATGTACTCCAAAGGATGCAATGAAGGAAAATCAAAATAAATGAAATGATTTTGATTTAGGAGACAAGTGAGGATGAGAGGTGTTTTTGCATATCAAAAATGTGAGGAATAGGACACCCAAAGGGTCCTATATATAGACCATGAAAGGGAGTGGACGAAATGGTTTAAGGCCAAACCATGCACCATTTCCAAACAATGCACCTTTATGAAAAGGTGTCTCCTGGCCGGACAACCGTGCGGTCGCACGGTCTTACTCAAAAATCCGAAAAATAAAATTGACGTGTGGTCGCACGGTTTACGAACCATGCGGCCGCACGGTCAAATATTTTGACCTGATTTTCGTCCTTTTCCGTAATTTCTCATTCATCCGATATTGGTTTTCGAAATGTCAAATATATCCTTCAATACATGCAGAGAAATCAAAATTCTCTTTCGGGGGCGTTGCCCTCGAGCCCCCACGGGGGGCGCTGCCCCCTCGACCCTCGCGACCTGACCGGGAAGGTCGATCCCCGTTTGTGCCCCCCGAAGTGGCAAACAATTTTGCCTAAACGGATTGAGCTGAGCTTTTGAGTATTTGACCGAAGTCGACACGAAGTCACTTTAATCGATTTTCAATTCTCGATTTATTAACCAATATCCAACATTTCTCACCAAGAAAATCAATCGAAAGCTTGAAAAATATGGAACCCTTGATTTTTCCTTGAATCCTCTCTTTGCCTCTATCTTTATGCCTGCCTCTCTATTGTAGAATCACCAACCACATCTTCTGTGTTGAGGTTAGGTCTTTATATAGTTTAGGATAAGAGAGATTCTTTTTTCAATAGGGTGCAGAAAAAATAAAAAACAAAAGATCTAAAAAAATAATCTCGACCGTACTGCAGTCTGACAGCGACAAACAGGTATTGAAGGAGACCACAAGTCGGCCTCGGTTTGCAAACCACGGTCCACCCGCGATTGCCCATTTTTTATACTTTGCACTTCAGTCCTCATTTTATTGCTGGACTAGTCTTGACATCTTCAATTTAGTCCCCATACTTTCACTTTTATTTCATTTAAGCCCTCCCATAATTGCAACACGAGTCCTTAAAGTTTCGGAAGTTTACAAGTTAGTCTCCATAGTTTCACTTTTTGTACGATTTGGTCATTTTTCCTCGTTTATCCTCCAAACGCTTTCAAAATCAAGTTTTTCTTAAAACAAATGAAATAAAAATATAACCTAGAAATATCACATTCTAAATCTATTTACAACTGTCAAAATTTAAGGTCAAAATAATTACAAAAATGTACTTATTAGGGATCCATAATTTTTAACCACGCATTTCATCAACTTTTTATCTAAATATACTAAAAATCTTATTCTAATCTCTACCAAACATGAGCTTGATATTAATTTCATCCTTTTTTACTTTTTAATTCTTTTCATTTAAAAATACTCCAAATGTTGCACTTTAGCTATTGTATGAGTGGCGGACGCAGAGCGTTTGTACTAGTGGTGCACACGGATGGTACGGGGACCCCCGAAATTTTTTTTGGTAAGAAGAGACCGAAAAATGAAAAAGTACTTGAAAATATTCAATCCCCAAACAAATAAATAATTATATTAACCTTGCACACTTATAATATAATTAGCATAAATCACACTGCCCCCAAAACATTTTTTTTTTGTAAGAAGAGATCGAAAAATGAAAAAGTACTTGAAAATATTCAATCCCCAAGCAAATAAATAATTATATTAACCTTGCACACTTATAATATAATTAGCATAACTCACATCCCCCACTGCTCATGACTCCACTTCTATTGGTGCACTATTTTTATAAAGAAAAAAAAAAATTATATGTAATGTATCATCTTCAAAGTGCTGAGTTCTGAGGGTACTGTAAATGTGCACTATTATATTTATATCTTAATAAATCAAGTTTGAAAATTAAAACAAAAAAAATTACCTACCAGAAAAAAAAAATCAGATTTTTACTGGGGAACGTGTCCCAGGAGGCCCCACCCTCGGTCCGCCCGTGATTGTATCTATTTCACTTTATCAAATGAAACTTATGATTTATGTCCAGTTTACCACATTGAAATGTTTTATAGATTTCAAGTCACAGTCCTTTTTGTGAAGGCTGATGGTGTAAATTTGAGAATAGCATTCTGATTTTCAAAAGTTCATTTGATATCTAGAACCTCGTCCGCGGGAGCCACATTTGGAAAACGATCTAATATAATGAGTTTACCACATACCATTTAAATTTCATTATGTTACGAGGTGATTTTCTATGTCAAAATAGTCTTGATAAAATACTCCTTAAGTCAGAAAAAAAAAAAAAATTTCAGGTTGTTGATTTTAGTATGTTCAAGTACTTTATTCCTTAAGGCTTCTAATTATTTTTTGAGCTATTTGAAGCCTCCATTGACCAACTTCTAAATTCTTCTGCAGTGCATCGTAATATTTAATGAATTATATATCTTAAACAATGATTGAATCGGGTTCGATTTTAAAAGAGATGAGACTTTTGTAGCATGCCGGGTTGCTGTACCGGGCGTCACATTATAGCTTACGTGTTTCGACTTTTCCATACATTCACAAAATCTTGTGTGTTTGAATTACCTCAATTTATCATGGAAAAAGAAAATGTTTTCTAACTTTCCTCAAATCTCCTTGTTTGACAACCATAATTTTTCATGAAAAAATTTTCTTGAAACCCCACTCACTCGCCATTTGCCCTGAGAAGATGAAATTGGTTTTCTCTTGTTTTTTGCTAGAAATTATTTGGAAGGTAACTCGGAAAATGATTTTGCATCGCGTTTGATCAGTTTTTTTTTGTTGTTAAATGACTTAGAGCATCTCCAATGGGACAATGTCTACTATGTATATGTTGCAAAGACATTAATATCAAAAAACTTCTCTAATACAACAATGTTCATTGTGCATACGTGGTAAATTATTATTAGTTTTTAAGAAAAATGAAAGAGAGAGAAATATTTTAATAGTTGGATAAAATTATTAAATTAATGCTAGACATTGTCAGCATAATGTCTAGACAATGTCTAGCATTAATTATGTCACATAAGCAATTCTTGTCATATGTCAAAAAAATAGCTAGACATTGTATTTAGACAATGTCCCATTGGAGATACTCTTAAAACTTTTTTAAAAAATAATATTATTATTATCAAATACAAATGTGTTAAAAAAAATTAAAATTGCTAAATTTTACTTTATTTTCCTGAAAAATAATTTCAATAAAAAAACAATACCTGAAAAATTCCTCACTTTTTTCACCCAGAAAATTAAACCAACAAAACACTTCCAAATGACATTGTTCGCGAAAATAATTTCCAGATAAATCAATTCTTTGAAAAAATGAACATGTGACTTGGGAACCTTTTTATATTATAGGGTGCACCTTTTTATACAATAGAGATTATATAAAAATGAACATGTGACTTGGGAACCGAACTAGTGGCCTGAGATCCAAACAAGAAACTGACATGTGAACAAAGTTATGACCTGAAAACGAACATGTGACTTCAGAACTGAACTGGTGATCTGAGATCCAAACAAAAATGTGACATGGGAACGAACGCGTGACCTGAGATCCAAACATGAACATCACTTGAGAACGAACATGTGACATAAAGAATTTCAATATGTCACCTGAACAGATTTTAAAATCTAAAAATATACTCAACGCAACCAATTCCAAATCTTTTGTATTCGATTCAATCCTCTCAGAGGATCTTTTCGTGTCTGTGTCGCTAAATTTTGCAGGGGAATTATGTGAATCTTTGTCGGTATATTTGTGCCCTCTCTGAGTGACAGATTCTTAAACACGACTAGACGGATCAGATCGTCTTCCACCCCTTGCTGAACCCTCGAATTTGTCTCGAACCCATCTTGATTGCCTATCTTCTTCAACTCCCCAACCTGTATTTTTGACTCTCTAGATTTGAGATCAAGAGCGACTCGAGAGATAATAAGGTATTACACAATTTCTTGTCCAATAACATAAGTGAAGGTGGTGGAGGGAGAAGGCAAAGTCTGCGTTCTGAGAGGGTGGTAGAGAAATTGAGGCTAGTGAGTTGGTTTTGGATTAGGTTTACGGAAGGGGACGGTGGTATAAATGGGATGGTTATGGGTTTAATTAGTATTAATTTAATTTTATAATATTAATTATTATATTAAATTTTAATATCACCTGATTTTTGAACAAATATCTTTATCATCTGGTTCATGAATTTGGAGTTTAAAACACCGGTCTTGGCGTAATTTCCTCTTTATTTAGTTGTTATGGAAATAAAAGGAGGAAAAATGAAAATATTAACAAATGAAAATTTACGAAAAACGTGTTTAAATACTTCTTTTCAAGAGACTCGTTTTAGCACTTTTGACCTTCATTCAAAACATGTGATAAATGTACGGATAAGTTCTCAAGAAAAACTTTGAGAATATGAAAGTTAAGTTCGATCAACCAATAGTTTCTATTGAATTTTTAAAGATAGCCATGTACTAAAAGTTTCAAAAAGTATTTATTAGTTATTAAATAATAAGTGAATATTTAAAGATAGCCCTATTGTCGATGAATTTTTGAATCATGATAATAGGACTGAGGATTGAGGGCTAAATTATTAAGCCCTTGTTTGATTCTCTTTAATTTTTTTCGTATAGTACTCAATCTTATGCATTAATTAAAGGTCAAGTCCACAATATTTGACTTTTCAACCAAATCGTAACCATCCATTCCCCTAAAAATCACTCTTCATTTTAAAAAAAAAAAAATTACTTTTAAACAATACCTGACACGCATTAAGTGTTGTTGGGAGTCTAGAGTTCATATTTTGTTTTATTAAGCTCTTTTGGAATTTACATCAACTAATAATTTACTTCAAGTTCAAATTTAGTGATAACAATGGGGCGGGTTCTAGTCCAGTACCCACGACCAGTGCCCCGCCCACAGGTTTTTTTCTTTGCCAAATCCTCGATTTTCGGGGGCAGTCAGGTTCGAGTCAGGGGAGGATTAACCACGCGCCCCGTTTACCATCCCGTTTTATTTTATTAATTTATTAAGTTTTTATTTTTATTATTTTTTCCTTATTTATTTTTTTCAATTAATTTATTTGGGTTGGGGCGGACAAACCCGCCCTGTGACCCGCTCGAATCGCGAGAACCTGCCCAGCCGACCTACGAGGCGTGTTTTTTTTCCCTATTCGATTCGGAATTTTTTGCCATCTCTATTCACATCTAACATCCATTTAAAATTCAAAACTTTATACTAAATGCTAAACCAAGTTTGGAAAATTGTTTTTAAACATATTTTTAAAAAGCACACATTTTCTCTTTTCACTTTAAATCACGTATTTTACCTCGAAAATATCACATTCCTTATTTTTAAATAAAAAACATTTAACAAACAAAGCCTAAGTTGCTAACTATCACTATAATTCTATAATTGAACCATCTTAAATTAACACGATCTATTCTTTAGAAACTTAGTTATATTACTAGGAGTAGAACGTATGTTGCACATCCAATACAATTATTGATAATGGTTTTATCGAAAGAGATGTATTATCTCTTGTCAATGCTGGGGATCACCATTTTGCTCAATCAAATTTGAACAAAAAATTTATTAAACTATTAAAGATTTCAACGAAAATATTAATAGCTTCATAATTCATTTTGCAACTTGTCACCATAGTTATGGTGAAAAATCAAAATTTTAATTTTCAAAATCAGGTACTACTGAGCCTAAGAAGTCAATGGTTATTCCAGTTCAAACGGTAACAGGTAAAGAATTCTCAAGTCCGTTGATGGCTATGGACTTTCCAAAAGTTCAGACGAAGAGTTTCTCTTCCCTTTCAAAATTCAAAATCAAGATTTTATCAAATCTTACCTTTTTAAAGAAGATACTCTCTTTATCAAAGGTGGAGTTGTTTTCAAACTTTCGGTGGAGTTGGTGGAGTGGTTGAAAAGCTTTTGGAAAAGCTTCAAACAAGCTATTGTTCAATCAACGACTTTCAAGCTTCAATCAACTATTCAAGATTCCTACTTTTTGGAAAGTAGTCGACAGAGCAATGTTCAATCACTATTCAATCAAGACTTTCCAGCTGTAGTTTACTTTTCAAGATTCCTTTCAATGTAATCTTTCATTTCTAGTTTCCATAAATGTTAGGTTTCATTTCAATTGTAAGGCAGAATTAATTGGAGTGACTAAACTAGAATTAGTTTGAGTTATAAAAACTAATTTCTCCCCTCAAAATACTGAGAGTTAATCTGAGTGATAAACATTCTCTTTGAGAATAAGTTATCCAAATGATCTCTTTCAAAATTCATGTAATGTGCAATATTTTCAATATAAATCAAAGTTTTTTTCATTTTATATCTTCAATTGTTTCGATTTCATTTGTCATTTCTTCAATATTTTGTTGTTGTTCTTCAATTTATTCCGCAATATTTCCTACCTATCTAACTTGGGTTCTAAATGGTAAAGTGGACATTGATTTTTAACTCTGATAATTTTGAGTGGAATTTCTTTTGATTTTTGGACATGATATTCTCTGAGGTCATCAAGGAAACTGCGTCCATGTAGTCATTTAGTAGTTGGAAAGTCGTCCCGAAGGGATTCATCCAAGTTAATCCCATAGCAGTCGTCTTCATTTTGATAGAAACTGTCTTCGATGTCAAAGTTCGCCTCTGAACTGGTTTCCGATGAATCTTGAACTGAAGAATTTATTTGTGATCATGACATTTCAAAGACTTCCATGTGCTATACGATGCAAGAGAATTCACAATATTCAAGGTCAGTTGAGACTGAGAATTCTCGGCTACCCTTCCAACCATCGGTGACGCCCATGGATCAGCTGCCTAGGCCACTAGATCCCCCACCATTGCCACCGAAAAAACCTTCCCCCAACACCAATTATCATCACCCAAACCTTCCTTCGAACCACATCTCCCAAAATCAATCAGCAAACTTACTCCCTTCGCAAGCCATCCCGTAACCAATTCCTCCGTCCAACACTGAGTTTATTCGCCATTCAATAACAACACCAATCACCTACAACTGTGAAAACACTACGCCAGCCATAGAAAACAGTCATACAACCACACAGCCTCCTCCCAATTAGCTCCACCTAGGGTTTTCAGTGATGGCAGTCATGTACCAACAGCACCACTAGTAGTATCGCCCAACACTGCCCTATCAAACACCATAAGCCATCACAGTACTCTCCATGTTATGCCCGTACAGGATGATGAGGTGAGTAAGGCCCAGATTTTGCCAACCTTCAACTCCCCAGATAAGTGACTTCCACCATTATTTCAACCATTTCTCCTCCTTTGAGGCTGCCTACAATCCTAGGAAGCCAAAATGGAGAAGAAATTAATGAATTTATGGGTTTAACTAGGGGCGGACCCAGGAAGTTTATTCAGTGTAGGCAACATTAATAAAGGCTAAAAAACATTATAACATAAATATTGTATACATTAAAATGATGTACCTTACAATAGTTCTTTACTGGTTTTTATACTTTGATATCTTTGTAAAATTACTTCATTATCAATATTTAAAAATATATCTTTTTCCACGTAAAGAATAAGGCTATCATTCATCCACTCATCTCCAATAGAATTGTGCAATCTATTCTTCACAATGTTCATGGCGGAAAACACTCTCTCTACCGTAGCAATAGCAACTGGAAGAATTAGTGCCAAAGTTAAAAGCTTGTAAACCAATGGATTTGCTCTATTCTTCTTCATCCAAACTAATTTCTGTGCAAGAGCGCAAAGGCCATTCAGTTCTTCAAACTCTTTGTTGGAGAGAATGTCAAAAATGTAATTATCAAGTTAATCATCAAGTGTGAAGAGATCTACTTTTGAAAAATCCCGTGGATAAACTCAGCAAGTTGAATCAACTTTCTTTTGTCAAAAGCAGAGAACGAATTTTGTAGACATAGACAAGCTACACAAAGGAGTAACACAGTATTTACCTCAGAGAAACGATCATTCAACTCTTGAAGTTGCATATCGATGATAGCATAGAATAAATCAACTTGAAAGTGATGCAAATTGGTCATTTGTGAAGGATTACAATGAGGGAGACCACCATGTGCTCGTCACATAAACATAGAATCCATGTTTGGAGCATCAATGTAATGATCCTGGCAAAAAGAAAAAACTTGTAAGAAAGAATCCCATCCATCATCTCTCATAAGTTGGAGTCATTACTTGCAAACTTTGTAGTGCCTTTGACAAATCATTTGAAATCTCCAAATACTTCGCATTATCTAGCGACCAAGAATTTTCGTGATTTTATTCAAATAAATATTTTTACTTTAAAAACGTGTCGCTTCGACTTTGCTCATCCATTCATTTATTTTTTTAAACGCGTGCTCGTCTAGCCAATTAAGTGAAATTAAATTTATTTAAAAACTTAGTCAAATTTCAATCTTTATCAAAAATATTTCAATATCACAGTTTATTTTCAAAAGTCCAAATATTATTTATATTAAGTCCAAATTTCAACTGTTTTAATCCAATCCAACATCTCGAGCACAAATGTTTTACCGATCATTCAAGCCCTTTTAACAAACCCAATAAGTCATCTCTTGGCCCAACCAATTCAACAGCTTCTTCTTCCCCAAGTTTTTCCTTACACGATCGATACTCATTTCCAAAATTCTCACAATTTTCCATAAATCAAGATTTAACCTAAACTACCATGTTTAACACCTAAATCATCTATTAAATAGATCCCTCACCTCATTGCCCACAACACACGCACTGAACTTTCAGCAAGGTATTCCCCTCTCAACCTTGATCCAACACAGGCATGCTAGAACCAATTCCAGCTACCGTCAAGTGAAACTTCAGAGCACAACACCATACCCAAACCTTAAACTGCACACACACAAGTTCAACCTCGCAGCACGGCCAAACCCAAAGCACCACCGGCAGCCATCTTCACCACACAGACTACAAACCACCTTCAAGCCTAAACACATGTTCCCACGACCAGCACCAACACGCAATCACTAAGCTACAAACTCAAAACACCATCGGCTGCACCATTGGAACCACTACAAACTGACCGAGCCAATTTCACAACCACAACTCCATTGACATCACAGACTCAACCATGAAACCGAAGCAACTCCACTGTCAAACAAACTCTGCTCCAAACGGTCAACACTCCAATCAACCACCACCTAAGCCGCTCGCCTATCCTCTGCTTTCTTCTCCACCACCGCGCACACCACGCATCCGACCCAAACCAAAATCAGACATCGGCAGCCACCAAATCCGCAACCCCCATTGCCCCAACCGAATCATCTGACCTCAAAGCCACCACCCAATTTGACGACCAAATCAACCCACACAGCCACAAAATCAAGAAATAAACTAAACCCAATACTTACCTCATCCTTCGATCGGATTACCGTCAGCTGAAACCATCCAAATCATGACCTTAAGCCTCAGTTTTCGCACCCAAAAACCATCCTTTTTCTCACACACCGCACCACCTCACTGCCGCCTCGCCCGGCGGTGTCTCGCCGGCGTGGTATCGGAGAGAGGGGCGTTCCGCCCCTTCCCGTCACCTCTCTTCCTCTCTCTCTGTCGTATTGAAGAGATTGAAGAGAGAGAGGGTGATATATGTATATGTATATGTATATTTTAATTTCTATAAATTATATTTTAGTCCCCAAATTTTAAAAGTAATTTATTTTAGTCCCTGTTAGTTTAAAAGCCATTTAATTCGGTCCCTTGATTTGAAATCCTTTTAATTTCAGCCCCAAAGTTTTCTATTTCCGCCAATTGATTTTAATATATTTATATTCAGTCCCTACAGTTTTAAAATATTTTATGTTAGTCCCTTTAGTTTTAAAAGTATTATTTTGATCTTTTGGTTTTGAAATATTTTGATTCCACCCTGTACTTTTAAAATAAATTAGCTAGTCCCTAAATATTTTTAAAACATATGAATTAGCCCGATCGCTTTCAAAATTATTTATTTCAGTCTCAACTCTTTTAAAATCCCAACTATGCTTGATTTTTCAATTTAAACCCTAAACATTTATTCTTCTTTTAAAAACCTTTGAATTCCAAAAATACTAGTTTAAGAATTATATTATTTAATGGCTAGACGAGGAGCTTAGATGTTTAGAAGATTAACGTTTTTCCGCTCAACAAACTCGAGAATACTTTCAGGAAGGTTCATTACTTCAAAAATCTTTTATCTTAAATGCGCAATATTAAGTAAACCCGTATTGTAAATTTATGCATGTGATTATGTAATTTATGATAACTAATTGCCTTCGGGCCCAGATCCACATGTCTTCGGGTATGGACCAATTGCCTTCGGGCCTAGATTCACATGTCTTTGGGTATGGACCAGTTGCCTTCGGGCCCAGATCCACATGTCTTCAGGCATGAAAATTTATGATGTATGAGATCCACTTTCTTATTGCATGAGAATGAGAATTTATGAATTAAGTTGCATGATTATATGTGTTATTTACTGTACAGTTTATTTAATTTGCGCTGAACCTACTAAGTATTTCTATGAAATGCTCACCCCTATTTTTAAACTTACAAATTGCAGATTTCGGAGATGATGGCGAATGAAAGGACAATGGTGGCAAATAATAATGAAGCTATATTTTTTTTAAAGTCACGATTCATGAATAGTGTCAATTTATTTATATGTCGTTATTTTAAATATGATATTTAAAGTCATGAACATCGTCAATTTAATTATTTTTCGTTACTTTCTTTGGAAGTTAAGATTTCAACGTTTTTATGCATTTATCAAATTTAATTTATTTATTGTTGAGATTTTTCACATAAATATGATGTTTAGAATTCAATTATTTTCCACAATAAAATTAGATTTAAAGGAGAAGTGACGTCCCGAGCTTCACGGAATTTGAGGCGTTACACATTAAATGTAGATTAAATACAAAATCAAATGATTGTATTGACTCCAATAAATTGAGTGCATCATTTTTTTGATTACAAGTACTAGATCCATCTTCAGCAATAATTTCAAGTACATTAATGACACAGTAAACATGCTAGTCAAGCTGACCAAAGAATTATAATGGGATCCCCATCTCATATCACCTGCACGTTGAAGAATGGTTTCTTGATTAAGGCCCCTTCCACTTACAATGTCCCCATTCTCCAATGCCTCAACAATAAAATTAGATTGCTTCTCTCGAAGGAGGTCACAACGTTTAGAAGGTGCTCCAACGTTATTTACCACATCAGCAACCACACGAAAGAACTTAGTAATCGATATATTTTTCTTTGTCACAGCTACGAGAGCTAGTTGAAGTTGATGAGCAAGACAATGAATATAAAAGGCACTAGGGTTCTCATTTAAAATTCGCTTTGAGACCATTGAATCAACCTTGCATATTACTTGCCCCATCATAGCCTTTTCCTCTCAAAATTAGAAATACTTAAGTTATATCTGGAAAAGATCTTGTCAATAGAAGCCTTAAGTGAAACACCTGTGGTACTAGATACATGTTCAAGACCTATGAAATGTTCATTCACAAGTCCATTGCTCACATGACGTAACCCAACTGACATTTGCTCCTTTGTTGACACGTCACGAGATTCACCAACTAAAATAGAAAATAATGAATGATCAAGATCTTTGGTAATGACATCCATAGTTTCAACAGCACAAGCACGTACTATATCTTTTTGTACCTTAGGAGATGCTATTTTGCAATTTTGAGGAGCATTTTTCGATGTCACAAACTTAACCTCGTGATTATGATCAGCCAGAAGTTGTAATTGGACAAGGAAGTTACCTAGATTGAGAGACTTTTCAGATTCATCATGGCCCCGAAATGAATGTTCTTGTCACAAAAAAACTTGAACACAATCAATTGATGCAATAAGACGGACACGATATTCATTTCGCATTTGTTATGACTGCTTGAAGAAAACCTATTGAATGTGTTGCTCTTGATTCATCAAAGCTTCACACATAATGCGAGCTTGATTATGTGAACTATTATGCTTTCCAACATGAATAACAAGCCTCTTTTTATCATTAATGGTACATACTACATGGGGACAATTTGGAGATTAAACAATGCTTTTGATTTTATGCCTTAACCCCTACCAGATGCACTTACATGGCACCGCCATTTTTAATTCTTAAATATCATCAAAAAAGATTAAAGACAAATACAATAAAAACTAAAAAGGCATAAGAAATTAAGACTCGCATGGGACCAGTCTGGAGCAAGGACCAAGGTGAACGCTGCGCATTTTAGTCTTCAATGAATTAGAATTTGTGCTTCGCGGGTAGGAAGTAATTAGGTCTAAAGAAGGCCTCTACAATTTGGGTAATGGGTTGGATTTGGTGTATAAGTTTAGTAAATGGCCAAATGGGATCAACCAATCCGGAAGTGTGCAGGCAGAAATTGTCCATTTGAATAATTTATTTTTTTAAATGGGCCAATTAATTGGGCTGAAAATTTCAGATTTCCAGTGCAGGCATATTCCTGCACTCGGTTGGACGTAGGTCCGCCCCTGAGTTTAACTGCAAATTTCTCTAAGTTAACAGTTACTCATGCTAATGTCCCAATTCCTACAACATCAGTGCCAAACAGATCTAATGCACGTCATGAAGAGAATGGGAGTGAAAAATTTGACCAAAACTACCTGTTACGAGTCGGCGCATGGCCAGCAATTACATCGGCGCATAGGCCTCACGCATCTACTGATAAGTGTATTTTATACACTTATTTATATCCTAAAAGTAGGATTTTATATGTTTGTTTAAGAATATTTGCTATTTGTTTAGTTAGTATTTGTTTGTATTTCAAGAAAAACCACAAAGTTGAGAAAACAATGGAATTGAAAAGCCAAAATCAATCAGTTAGATGATAAAAGTGTCAAAATATGCAAATCAAGAGTTGATGAAGTATATCAAGGTGCCAATTGGAAGAAAATTTGGAGAAAATAAAATTTGGAAGAAATCATAAGTTTATGGGTCAAATTTCAACAATCAAAAGTTGAAGGACCTGATGTGCAATAAAACCATGAGGACCAACTTAAAGCCCTTCAAAATATGAAAATTGCACTCTAGCCGGATAACCATGCAATCACATGGAATTATAACGGCATGATCGCATGACCTGTTCAAAAGTGGTCAGAATGGTTTTTCGGAAGCCTACGCGATCGCATGGATTTGTACCATGCGATAGCATGGTTATATTCTGGGCCGCACCTAGGCCTTTGGCGCGAATTTCTCTTATTTTTGACATAGGCTTTGGAAGAATCTATAAATACATGGCATAAAGCATGAAATTAGGGGCTCCCAACTTGCTCAATTCATGCCAAAACGCAGTCAAAGTGCCGAGAGATCCATGCCACGTCAAGAGCAAAATTGAAGACCAAAGAACAAGAAGATGAATGGGGTGACATCCTTTTATTTTTCTTGTGATTTATATTCAATTATGTTTCTAGGCTAGGTTAATTGTGTTAGAATTGTGATGAAATTTTGAATTCTTGATTCTATGTTTTAATCTATTATTTATTTTATGCAATTTATGGTTTTGATGAAATTGATTCGTACTTTAATTATCATATAATTTGCTGGCCAATTATTATATGATGGATGTTATGATTTCTTAAGTTCGAAAGATTAGGATTTCATTAGACTTGTTTCTGTTGACGCCCAAAAAATACTTAAAAATACAAGAGACCTAAACCTTGGCCCAAACCAAAAGAGGCACAACGTTAAAGACTCATTATAGGGAAGAAGTTGGATTACTGGTCGATTGTGCGGCAACTAGGATATTTGGACGACAGGGCCAGCGATGAAGCCGTTGGGTGACTGAGCAAGCGGAAGCAAGTTTTGACACTTGTCTTATGATCACATGGCCAGTTGTTAACGAAGATGGCAATTGAGGTGATGAACTGTGGAAGTTACTTAGAGCAACATGGCAAGTGGACGTTACAAGGACATGGGCAACAGTTATGCAACGTCCAGGAAATAAGTTAATCCATGCGAGTGTTACAAATCAAGGGGCAAACCAAAGATTCAAATATTAGCAGTAGTTGAAGGAAGTTCGTGCATTTGTATATATTGTAAAAACTTAACCATTTAGAAAGAACCAATCAATCAAATCTCAACAAGAGAATATGTAATTTCCTTTATCTTACTTTTATCGTCAAACTCCTAGTGTAATTTGTGTGCTTGTGCCCCTTGGAGGTGTTTTGTCTTCACCGTAAACTTCATTAATATATCACCCCTCGTTGGGACTTTGTTTCGAGAAGTTTGTTCCTTACACATTCGTCTGAAATCCCCTTTGGTAAGCGTTTTCGCGTGAAACAAGATTGGCACGCCCAGTGGGAAAATTTGGTGTGTTTTTGAAGATATGAAGTGAACCATCATGCCTCACAAGAATTCCGACAAGGAAACAGCAAGCCATCATCTCCCGTCTATAATTGAAAGATACGAGGAGGAACAAAGTCCTCCAGGAATAGAGGGAGAGAGTCATAACCGTTATGAACCCATGACGAATTTGAATCTTCGAACCATGCGTGCGTTGTTCGGTGAACTCGCTCAAGACGTGATTGAACAGGTAAATCTGCAATATGTCCATAATATGGAAAAGTTTATTCAAAGAGAGAAGAAACAATTTGATAATATGGCCAAACAACTAAAAATATTACATGATAATATGAGTAAGTTGACAGGCCAAGTCGTTCAATCAACCTTTCCAAATATAGGACATAATTTTCAATCCAGGACAATTGCAGGACATAGTTCCCCAACTTCAAGTCCAAATCAGGGGACAGAATGGCCTTTTGGACTGTCCACTTCAAACTTGGGGAGAAATTCAGTGCCAAATCTGGAGGGGAACCCAACTTCAAACTTGGGGAGTAATCTAATGCCAAGCTTGGGGGGTAACCCAACTTTGAACTTGGGGGGTAACTCAGTGCCGAACTTGGGGGGTGACCCAGTTCCGAACTTGGGGAGTAACCCAGTAATTTGGAATAATGTCCAAAACAATCGACAAAATGTTCCACATCTTAACGATGGAGGTAACAGTAACCACATTGGGCCGAATAATGGCAACTTCACCAATGGTAATTGCGCTCCAACTCCTTTACCAAATCATGCGCCAAACGTCAGGCAACAAGCACCACCAGGGGGAAATCAACCTATAGGACTCCCTTATGATCCCAACGCCTTGTTAAGGGATCAAGTCGATGAGATGGTACGAGATCAAATGGTAGTGGGGGATGCGTCCTTATGTTAGGCCGACTTACACTAAGTCATACCCAGATTGGGTGAATCAAACTTATCTGTGGCCTAGGGGTTACAAAGTGCCAAAATTCTCTTTATTCACTGGTTTGGGGGAGGTCTCCAGGCTAAAACACTTTTTAACGCTTACTCCCCGCTTAAGTTTGTAAAGTTTGACACTCGAGCTCCACGCTTCGTCACGTTTCAAGCTTTTTAGAACACTGCCAAACGGTACATTATATGAATTAAAGAGTGTACGAGAAAGATTATATTTTATTTAATCTCATATCTTTAAAAAAGGTAGTATTATAAATCACAATTTTATTAAAGATAAAGAGGCATGTTATTTGTATGTGGAGCTTAATAAGCCTCTATTCGGATAAAGTTTGGTTGTTATAAATCAATTTATTTGATTTTTTGAGGTAATATGTATTGTTAAAAATTGAAGAAAAAAAATATGTATAATTAAAAAGTGATTTGAAAATTTGTGTAAATTATAAATTAATTTATAATCACTTTACCAAATAAAGGTTAAGTAGTTCGATAAAATAATTATTGGGACAATTTTATCTCTAAATTAATACACAATAGAAAACGAAACAGGAGTAATTTGTAGTTGGGGCGTATTTCGAGGTAAGTGATTGGGATTGGACAGGGAAGTGTGAAAGCTGCTTGAAACGAAGACCAAAAACGTGTTTGTTAGAGTTGGGTTCGAATTTCGAAGTTGTGGGGACGTCATACATTTTGGAGTTTATGTTTGTTGTGATTGATTTTTTTATATAGACTAGTGAATGCCTCTTACAATGTACGAGAATCGCGTTGAAGTCGAATTTTTTTGCGTGCAGATATAAAAATGATGTGAATGTACTATTTATAATTAACCTTAAAGTATGCTAAATCATAAAGTGTTTTCGCAACATATAGGATAAGAAAATTGCATTATCTCTAATTCGGCTTAGTCTTCTAGTGATCCATAAGATTCCTCATCTTATTCTTCATTGTGATCAATAACGGAAACCAGTCGTGCAGATAAGCAAATATCAAAGGTCAGCAAACTTCAATGCTAGAGTCCGGCATTGAAAAGGTACAAAAATTGAACAAAGAGATTCCACATTTTCATTATTATTATTATTATTATTATTATTATTATTATTATTATTATTATTATTATTATTATTATTATCATCATCCTATTTACCTTCGTCACTATCTTCATCATCAAAATCGCTATCGTTGTGATCTAGCTTGTCTATGCCAAAATCAATTTCCTCCATCTTACTAATTATTTCTGTTGTATCTAGTTCAATAATGACCTTGTGCTACTGTTTTAATAGTAAAGTAAGCCTCAAGAAATTATTAATTGAAGTTGAAACCATTAGTTCCCGAAACTTTCCCATTTTTTCTCGTCCAAAAATAACCCATCCTCTCTAATTTTGCTCGTCTAAAACATTAAGCAAAGCATACACTACTTATACTGGTTGAACTCTCCAGAATCTTTTCTCCTTCCTGGAATCACTTTTATCTAATATTATTTGTCTTCGGCATTAAGTAGGGAATGCAAACATAATTTGTAACATCCTAACTTATCTTGTAGATTTTAAGCTAGTACTATAGATTCTTTCTGCATGAAGACCAATTCAAGAATGTCTTAAAATTGAGTATAATGACTTTACCATATGCTGATATAAGTGAGCAAACACACATCAGAGTAAATATAGTTGCAATTAGATACCTTGATATCGCTTCCTCTAAATAGTACTTTGCAATAAATAAATATTTTTGGGGTTTTAGGAATAGATCTGCCTATATATTATAATAACTCAAATCAAGATTTCATTAGCTAAGTAGATTCAGAAATAGAGCACACAAGTGCATTTGACATTAATCCCAATAAAAAAATCTCGAGAGGCCTCTTACTCGTTATAATTTCTCTCTCCCAAATGTTTGGATAAGTAAAACCTTCAACATTGGATCTTTGTATTTGAATGAAAAATTAGGTACATAGTAATCGAGACATGTAATGATCACCCCACATTTAATAAACTAAAGTTAAAAATACCATAAACTTCCAAACCAGTCATTTATTTTCACAAGAACTCACATGCTTACAAGAAGATAACCTCCATTTCATGAACTAAAGAAAAAGGCTTGATCAAATTTTATCAAATGATTTTGACTCACATTGCTCATTTCCTTGGAAAATTGAATAAAAACTAAAAAAAAAAAAAAAAACAGAAAACCCATCACAGTCAACGAACCAAAAAAAAAAAAAAAAACTACAGATTTTACAAAAAGATCAATTCTTTAGCGTTCACGTTAAAGTTTAGCTCAATTCACCACTCTTGATTATGTGAGTAAATGAAACAGCTACCTTTGACATACTAACAGTAGTTGCTACATTCCCCATTGTATGTGCAACAACAACCTAAACACATAATTTCAACATCAAAAACATCAAAGCTTAGATCATTTCATAGAAAGACATGATACAAAAATTTTAAATTGAATAAAAAATCACAAACTACCAAGAAGGAAAGAATGGATATCATAACAGCACAAAAAAAAGGAAAACCGTATCAGGAAATCACTATAAGACAAAATCAAAGAAAACCCAGATCATATGAGTGAATAATAATCAAGATTCTTACAATACACAAATAGTCAAACATAACAGTGATTAGTACGAAGGAAAGGAAGATATCAAACTTTATGCACAAAATCTGCAAACCACAAAACAAGTACTATTGTTAATAATATTCGAATTGAAATTACCGTAGTGTAGAAGTAAAGCTCAACCCCTCTTCAGATTCCGGATTTTTGGTACTGCTTGACGATTGAGCCCTGAACATTCTATAATTTCATCACTTTTTCATACTTGTCTGCTCACCATCGTTGAGCTTGCCTTTTGTTAAACGTCTCTCGACTGGAAAATAATGAAGAGTTATGAATTCAATGTTCACAATTATTTGGAAAAATCACTTCAGAATGATAAAGTGACAAAAAGAGAAAAGACAATAACTTGCAAATTTATGTACAAGAGTACCATTAAATTTAGACATGACATCACTGTAAAAATAAATAATGTGAAGTAAAGACCTAGTGCATAACTGATGGGGGCTATTAATTGTCATCAACTGAAAGAACCAATTTATTTTTAGAGCTTTAAACATTTCCAGAAAAAAAAATTTATCCAGCCCATAAGAAAAACATTGCTGCAACTGTAAACCAACCAACTTGTTTGTATGTAAATTAACCTCAGTCATTAGAAGACAATCCAATTAACTGCACTGAAGTTAAAATTAGGGACACGCAAGTCTCATTCATATTACACATAAATGCACCAAGCATTGACACGACTTAACATGGAACTCTTGCATTTTAACAAATTCATCATTTCTCATTTAGTGAGTCGGACCACATATAAGTAGATAAACAACAAGATGTTGGAAGATTTATACGGTGAAAGTGAAACCAATCTCGAGAGCCAAAAGAAAGGTTAAAAGGAGCCTACGGAAGCGAGGACCATCACACTTTAATAACTCCTCATTTCTTTTGTCTCTCCTTGTTGAGCGTTAATCTTCCATGTTCAATCACATGATAAACCACTCACAATGACCCATCAAAATTAATCCTCTAAAACTTATTAGTTTCATAGCTTCCAAGCAAAATAAATCTTTCAGATTCAAATCAACGAGGATTTTGATTAGAGCTTTAGAACTAAAATCAGAAATAATATCTGAAGGTGTATATATGGATATAATTTTTCTTGTTTTGTTTCTTGCATTTAATTTCTGAATATGCAAATTTCTCATTTTCATTCTTTTCATCTAATTATTACTTCCAATTTCTATGAATTTTAAACAATTTTCTATTTATATGATTCAAATTGAATATACTACAGAGTTAGAATCTAAATACAAATCAACACAAAAATGACAGTAATAGTACCTGAATTGAATCCTTTTAGATAATTTTCTCCTTGAGGCAATGAAACAAGTGTAATGAGCAAGCCATGCTCGACCTATGCAACTCACTCTTTGTGCTCATCTTCATCCATGAACACTATTGATACAAATCTATAATTAAATACATTATTAGGATACATAAAAAAGGGCTTGAAAATTGGTTTGGGGGGGGGGGGGGGGACTATATATGCAATACAAACTCCCTAAGTCAAGAACTTCTGAATCTGACTAAAGATCACAAATCTGGATATTAAAAATATATTAACATTCAAACAAATAGATATATCATAAAATACACAGTCAAAAAAGTCTATGTTCCTAAAAAAAAATGACTAATCTATGAAACCAAGAAAATGCATAAAATATCAATTGTAAAATATGATACTCATACCTTAAACCTTGACAAAATCACATGAAAAAGGATTCTTGTCCAGTCTAAAAAAATTCTACAGAGAAAACACATATTCTGACCATTATAGAAGGAAGGAAACCTGCAAAAGGAAATATTCGCCCAAAAGGAAATTTTTCTTCAAACTAATTCTCAGACACATTTAATGGGACTACCCAAAATTAGACTAAGGTGAAGTGTATTATCACAAAAAGCCATAAATAATGCTGTAAAAGTAGATAACTATAGCGCCCAGAATTTTTACGCAATTAATAATTATTTTAATATTTAGAAAATTGTGTTGCTACTATTTCACTCATTGTTTTGAAATTAACGCCGCGACGGATTCGTCTAGCCAAGTCAAGAAATATCGAATTTGACTGAAAAAGGATTCTTGTCCAGTCTAAAAAAATTCTACAGAGAAAACACATATTCTGACCATTATAGAAGGAAGGAAACCTGGAAAAGGAAATATTCGCCCAAAAGGAAATTTTTCTTCAAACTAATTCTCAGACACATTTAATGGGACTACCCAAAATTAGACTAAGGTGAAGTGTATTATCACAAAAAGCCATAAATAATGCTGTAAAAGTAGATAACTATAGCGCCCAGAATTTTTACGCAATTAATAATTATTTTAATATTTAGAAAATTGTGTTGCTACTATTTCACTCATTGTTTTGAAATTAACGCCGCGACGGATTCGTCTAGCCAAGTCAAGAAATATCGAATTTGTTCGATTTTAAATTAAAATCCGAATTTCTAAAATTATGTTATTTTAATTATTTATTCAAAGTATTATTTTCAAAATCATTTTTGAATTCCAAATTTATTAAAATATCTCAATGTTCCTTATTCAAATTATTTCAAGTCCAAATACGTAATTCAATTTTTATCTCAATATTTATTTATTTTAAAATTTGATTGTATCTAATTAAACCAAATTTTCTCCCCATGTTTTCATATCTTTACACCATTTTCTTTATTCCTCTTTCCATCTCATTATACAACACATCTCCTTTTTCTTTTCACAAAACCTAATCATTTTATTCTAAAACCTTACACCTAATCTAATTCCTACCCAACCTAAAACTCCACCACCCGTATGCATTCATTATGTTGCAAGAACATAATGATTATATTCTCCATGATCATCACAAAACATTATCACAAACACAAAATTATGTCTCCACCCACGGTTTCATCTACCACACTCCCACATCACCTATATCATTATCAGGATCACTGCCATAACCATTACCTTCTGCCCAAGTTGAACTCTAAATCATTTACGCCATCATTCTGCCAATCCAACCGTCGAGCCTGCAGATTTGTCAAGAATCTCAATCAACATACCATGTAATATTTCAATCTCTTGAACCATTTCCATTCATCACCATTTTGCAGCCATCACCACTGCCAATCGATCAAGCTGAATCAGATAATCAACCAACTGCCGAATCATAGCCACGGTCGAGAACAACCTCACTGCAACCACTGATCTACCAGCCAACCTCCATATCCTCCTGCAGCAACCCTAACTCACCAATTCCACTATCACCACAATGTCAACCTGCACCATCATCACCGAATCAAACAGCAACCATGACCCTCTCCATCATCAAGTCCACCATTGTCAAGCCACCAAAACAAAGTTTTCAGTTCAACATTTAAACTGCAATTTCTCAATCCAATCCCAGATTTCGGTTTTGAAACAAATCAAACCACAATCATCCAAATCAAATAGCCCAAATACTTACCTTCGACCGCCGCCAGTAACCGGAATTGTAGCCGGAGAAATCACGACCTAAACCGTGAACTCTAACCTCGGTTTCATTGTGAATCAGCAACTCCAAATCGCGAACCCTAGCCTCGGGTCACTCTTCGATTTCGCACCAAAATTTGTACCAAATCTACCCAAACTTGACAACCCTATTTAACCACCTTTTGCCGCACCCAGCGCCGGTGTTGCGCCGGCGAGTCACCGGCTGAAGGTCGGATTTTGGCTTGAATCGCCTCTCGCCGTCTCTGCTCTCGTCCTAACTCTCTCTCTCTGATTTGCGAAAATATAGAGAGAAGAAGATAAAAATCTGATTTTAATAACTTTCAAAATTTGCGCGTCAGTCCCTGAAGTTTTAAAGCCTTTCAATTCAGTCCCTATGTTTTAAAATGTCTTAAATTCAGCCCTTTCAATTCTTTTTAAAGGTTTTCAAATCAGTTCCCAACTTTTAAAGTTATCAAAATCAGCCCCCAAGTTTTAAATGATTTTATTCAGCCTTCATTTTCAAAATCTATTATTTCAGTCCCTGCTAATTTACTTTATTTTGATTTTAAGCTCAAGTTTCAAAAGTATTCATTTTAGTCCATCAAGTTTCAAAAGTATTCATTTTAATCCCTCAACTTTCAAAACATCAATTTTAGTCCTCAAATTATAATTTATCATTTTGAACTATATATTCGATAGACTAAAGTGACTTATTGGCTAAGACGAAGCGTACGGAGAATTTAAAGAAATTGAAGTCATTCCCGCTCAACTTTGCACTCGTCGGATTTGAGGTAGACTCGCACTTATTAATTGATTTAAATTATGATTTCATATAAATGTCATGTGACTTGTGAAAGTCAATTTTTAAGAAAAAACAAGTATGTTTTTATGAAAGGTAAATATACCTTATGTTTTTATGAAAAGTAAGTATACCCTATGTTTTTACGATAATGTTTTATATGTTTTGGATCATTGCTACACATAAGAATTCTTGCCACCTAAGTTCGGTAAAATTCTTGTGTCTCCATAAGTTTATGAGGATTTACCACCTAAGTTCGGTAAAATTCCTGTCTTTCCATATGTTTATGAGGATTTACCACCTAAGTTCGGTAAAATTCCTGTCGCGTATGTTTATGAGGATTTCGATCCTATCTTATGTTATGATGGAAATGATCCCTATGAATTTCATGAATTATGTTTTGGTATACTTACTGTTATTATGATCTTACTGTGATTTTATTGTTATTATGGTTTTACTGCATAAGAATTCTTGCCACCTAAGTTCGGTAAAGTTCTTGTGTCTATTTATGTTTATGAGGATTTCAATCCTATCTTATGTTACGCTTTCAAAAGAAATTATGCTTGGCATAATTAAAATATTTTTATAAGTATATGGTTTTCAAAGAGCTGTTTTCAAAGAGCTATTTTCAAAGAGCCTATGATTTGTAAAATATGTCCCGTGCTGTAATGCACAATATGAGTTTTATCAAGAGCAGTTTTATAAAGAAGCTCTATCAATGCCCGTTTTATAAAGAGCCGGGATTTATGTGTTTAATCATCTTATAAATTAAATTAATTTGCGATGAGTCTACTGAGTATTTCCCCCATGAAATACTCACCCTACTTTTTAACAGTTTTGCAGATTTCGGAGACGGTGGCGAGCGATGAATGATGGTGGCAATAATCGTTAAACGGTTGAAAGTTTGACGTTAATGATTTCCGTATTTTTTCCAAACAATCGAATAATTTAGAGAAGTTCATTTATTTGAGAAATTATGACATTGTCAATTTCTTTACAAAAATTAATGGTTCGATTTACTATTTCAAATGGTTTCATAAATGTTTTCAATTTTATCGGCCATTACAGTTTATTTAATGTTGCCAAAAATGAATTTCAACTATTTCTTCCGCAAAAAAAATATTATTCGAAAAATTTAGACAGAAAATGACGTAGTGAATCGGGTATACGGAACTCGGGGCGCTACAAGTTGGTATCAGAGCTAGTCTGCGTTTCTGTAGACTGGAAAAATTTTCAAAAAGAATTTTTAAGAAATATTTTCCATTATAAGATTTTTATTGATGAAGATTGCCACTGCCATCATTCGTTCCACCAACTCCGAGGTAAAGAAGTTTATGATGTTTAAAGTTATTTCAGTATTTCGAATACTCATTTTATTAATTTATGAGAAAGAATGAAGAGTATTTCGGATACTTATGATTTATGAGAAATAAGAATGTATTTCTTTGAAAATAATGATGTTGTTATGCTTTGTCATAACTTATATGCTTTAATGTATGATTATGAGAAATTTTTTTAAAGAAAGAAAACGAGTGTTGAGCATAATGGGAATAATATGATTTTATTGAGAATTAAGTAATGGATATTATGTTGAGTAAGTGAATTATTTCCTCTATTTTGAAGAGAAATTTATTATGAAGTTTGGCCTTGTGAATATTTTGGGAATATGATTTATGGCATATATTTATAAGTATGAGTTATCTTTTGAGCCATTAAGGTATCGAAGGAAGTGATATTGTGATATTGAAAAAAATATAATTTGAAATTGTTATGTTGAGGAATTATGAATTGAATTATGGGATATTTTTGATGATATTGAAGTGTTGGAATCGTTTTCAATATTTTAGATCGTTGTGATCAAATGTGGAGTTATTTGTTATTGTGAGTTATGAAGTATGCTTATGTTTTGGGATAAGTCCAAATTACAAGGGAAACTCTGTTCAGAATTTTATCAATTGGAATTAAGAGCATGATATGATAAGCATCTGCTAAAGAATTAAGGTTAGACATGCAAGTTCATTTACATCACAAACGAGATTTGGTTGATGATAGCAGAGATTTTATTATTTTCTCATAAGGAGAACACACAAGAGTCACACTGGAAAGGAAATACATGAAACACATGAAAGCATAAGAGAAAAACATGGAAAGATCCTCAGAATGAGAGATGTGTTTCCGGAGTAGCCGTATCCTACCACCTCTGATCTTTTGAGGAAATAAAGAAACCTTCAAAGAGGTGTGTTTCGAGAGTAAGAATACTCCGTAATCTACCACCTGGAACCTTTGAGGTACACACAAGATTTAAACATTAAGGAAATCCTAGTAAATGGAGGGGTGTCTCGAGAGTGAGAATACTTCGTACTCTACCCCCACCTATTCTAAGATTCACAGAGTTAAATTTACATTAACCGGACTCCATTTTCGCTTGATTCCCCTTCCTTGCGACCAATCTATCTTAACCCCTGCTGGATCTTGTATTGAGATATATGACTGCAGCTTATCCAGTAGTTCATCAATAGTAGGAGCAGAAATAAGAAGCCTTCTGGAAAATGGAGAGATGAATCCCTGTTCCACAGCATAATCAAGAAAGGTTAACAAACCATCAAAGAAATTGTTAACATTCAGAAGCCCAATAGGCTTAGTATGGAGATCTAGTTGAGCCCACGAGGTAATGTTAAAGATTTCTTCTAAGGTACCAAAACCTCCGGGCAGGGCTATAAAGGCATCAGAACCATATAGCATACAAGTTATGCGTTCATGGATGGATAAGGTTTGAACTTCATGCCCTCGTGTTTTGCCTGCAACATCTACCAAAGGGACAGGTATGACACCGATTACTTTTGATTTCTCTGCAAGAGCAGATTGGGAAACACAACCCATTAGACCACTGCTACCACGCCCATATACAAGAGTGATACCTTTTTCCCCCAGTTTCTTTCCAAGATCTACAGCCGCTTCTAGATAACCGAAGCCTTTCCCTACTTTTGATCCACAAAATACACAAATAGTTTTGATCTGTCGAAGTTTTGGTGCTTCCATCTTTGATAGTAAAGAAGGGAAAACTTACGAAGAAGATGTGATTTTGGGATGCCTGAACTATGAAATATGTTTGGCTATTTAAAGCCGGAAAAAAAAAATTTACTGTTTTTGATTGATTCTGAAAAAGTAAAGATTTACTTTTGACAAAATCAGCCCACTTTTGAATATTTTTATCGTATCGAGGCTGTCACCTTTCGGCGATTAAATATTTTATTTCCAGCTTTATCAAACCTCGAGAAAGGAAAAATATTTTTTATTTCCTAAACGCGTTAAAGAAAGCAGCAAAATATTTTAAAAGATTTACCTTATATCATTGCTGAACTGCCAGAAGCCTCATTTTGTAAAACAGACTGGCAAACAGGATCTTTCGATATTATATTTTGGAGACTATAACGATTTTTGTCCTCGTTAAACTGAGCGTATAAGGAGAGAAGTTCACGTTGCACATAACCACTTGGGTGCGTCTCAAGAGTCAGTCGAATATCATCCAAAGACTCCTTACTCAGTCCACCCTTTATGAATTCGATTTTATCATCTCGATTGGTAGAAGAATATCCTACTGTTTTGCAACGAGTATTACAATTCCAACGAGCACATTTGTAGCAACCACCCAGTCTTTTTGCTCTTCGTTTCTTTGCAAAAGTGCTTTTGCCTAAACCAGGCATGTGCTTTGGAAATGTTGATGGTAATTCACCAGATAGTCGAACCTTTGCTTCTATCAACCAGCGAACATCTTCTGGAACACCATGAGCCATCAGCAACCTCAATCTTTCGAGCCTTATTTTATAGATCTTTCTCAGATCATTCATAGGAAGACTGGAATAATACTTGCGAATGTTAGAAAGAATGATATCCATTGTTTGATGATTCAACCTCTTCTCAGCATGAACTATTTAAAAGCGCAAAGGATCTGAGTGAATCCGCGTGATGTTGTGACCAGCAAGAAAGCGCAGGATTATTTTAATGAAAAGAGGAGACAAGAAGTAATGCGCTGTTAAATTTTATCGATATAGGAGATTTGATTGGAGATTTGGAATATTTTCTTGGATTATGGGTACTGATATTTTGTTTTAATAATGATAATCATGGTATAGTGTGATGATACGTGGAAAGTAAAATGAGTACCGTATTGAATCAGAATTCATACGTATATACAAGTGAAAGAAATACTTTGCAGGAAATGTGGTGATATTTGAGTTAAGAATTTTAATTATTTGGGAGATATTTGTTTACTGAATTTTTGGGTTACAAATATTGGAAAGATAAGTTGATGATATTATGTTGATTTGTTATTGGGTATATTACGTAGAGAAAATATTCAGGTAATTCTTTGATTATTTTGGGAATTTTCGATGATAAGTGACAAGTTACATGAATACTACAAGATATGATGAAATATCACATACGATTGGGAATTTTCATTTTGATTCAGAAGAATTTATGAGTAGACATATGTCTATTATTGATAGAAAAGTCCATGTTCTTAAGAAAACAAAGTGATGCATTTAGTCAAAGTCCAGTGGGTTAAATATGGTTGGGTTAAATATGGTAGCGATGATGCTACATAAGAGAAGAAGAAGAGATTCTGATTAAGTATTCAGAAATCATAAGATCAAGTAAGATTAATTTCGAGGACGAAATTATTTTAAGGGGGTAAGATTATAGCGACCCAGAATTTTTACGCAATTAATAATTATTTTAATATTTAGAAAATTGTGTTGCTACTATTTCACTCATTGTTTTGAAATTAACGCCGCGACGGATTCGTCTAGCCAAGTCAAGAAATATCGAATTTGTTCGATTTTAAATTAAAATCCGAATTTCTAAAATTATGTTATTTTAATTATTTATTCAAAGTATTATTTTCAAAATCATTTTTGAATTCCAAATTTATTAAAATATCTCAATGTTCCTTATTCAAATTATTTCAAGTCCAAATACGTAATTCAATTTTTATCTCAATATTTATTTATTTTAAAATTTGATTGTATCTAATTAAACCAAATTTTCTCCCCATGTTTTCATATCTTTACACCATTTTCTTTATTCCTCTTTCCATCTCATTATACAACACATCTCCTTTTTCTTTTCACAAAACCTAATCATTTTATTCTAAAACCTTACACCTAATCTAATTCCTACCCAACCTAAAACTCCACCACCCGTATGCATTCATTATGTTGCAAGAACATAATGATTATATTCTCCATGATCATCACAAAACATTATCACAAACACAAAATTATGTCTCCACCCACGGTTTCATCTACCACACTCCCACATCACCTATATCATTATCAGGATCACTGCCATAACCATTACCTTCTGCCCAAGTTGAACTCTAAATCATTTACGCCATCATTCTGCCAATCCAACCGTCGAGCCTGCAGATTTGTCAAGAATCTCAATCAACATACCATGTAATATTTCAATCTCTTGAACCATTTCCATTCATCACCATTTTGCAGCCATCACCACTGCCAATCGATCAAGCTGAATCAGATAATCAACCAACTGCCGAATCATAGCCACGGTCGAGAACAACCTCACTGCAACCACTGATCTACCAGCCAACCTCCATATCCTCCTGCAGCAACCCTAACTCACCAATTCCACTATCACCACAATGTCAACCTGCACCATCATCACCGAATCAAACAGCAACCATGACCCTCTCCATCATCAAGTCCACCATTGTCAAGCCACCAAAACAAAGTTTTCAGTTCAACATTTAAACTGCAATTTCTCAATCCAATCCCAGATTTCGGTTTTGAAACAAATCAAACCACAATCATCCAAATCAAATAGCCCAAATACTTACCTTCGACCGCCGCCAGTAACCGGAATTGTAGCCGGAGAAATCACGACCTAAACCGTGAACTCTAACCTCGGTTTCATTGTGAATCAGCAACTCCAAATCGCGAACCCTAGCCTCGGGTCACTCTTCGATTTCGCACCAAAATTTGTACCAAATCTACCCAAACTTGACAACCCTATTTAACCACCTTTTGCCGCACCCAGCGCCGGTGTTGCGCCGGCGAGTCACCGGCTGAAGGTCGGATTTTGGCTTGAATCGCCTCTCGCCGTCTCTGCTCTCGTCCTAACTCTCTCTCTCTGATTTGCGAAAATATAGAGAGAAGAAGATAAAAATCTGATTTTAATAACTTTCAAAATTTGCGCGTCAGTCCCTGAAGTTTTAAAGCCTTTCAATTCAGTCCCTATGTTTTAAAATGTCTTAAATTCAGCCCTTTCAATTCTTTTTAAAGGTTTTCAAATCAGTTCCCAACTTTTAAAGTTATCAAAATCAGCCCCCAAGTTTTAAATGATTTTATTCAGCCTTCATTTTCAAAATCTATTATTTCAGTCCCTGCTAATTTACTTTATTTTGATTTTAAGCTCAAGTTTCAAAAGTATTCATTTTAGTCCATCAAGTTTCAAAAGTATTCATTTTAATCCCTCAACTTTCAAAACATCAATTTTAGTCCTCAAATTATAATTTATCATTTTGAACTATATATTCGATAGACTAAAGTGACTTATTGGCTAAGACGAAGCGTACGGAGAATTTAAAGAAATTGAAGTCATTCCCGCTCAACTTTGCACTCGTCGGATTTGAGGTAGACTCGCACTTATTAATTGATTTAAATTATGATTTCATATAAATGTCATGTGACTTGTGAAAGTCAATTTTTAAGAAAAAACAAGTATGTTTTTATGAAAGGTAAATATACCTTATGTTTTTATGAAAAGTAAGTATACCCTATGTTTTTACGATAATGTTTTATATGTTTTGGATCATTGCTACACATAAGAATTCTTGCCACCTAAGTTCGGTAAAATTCTTGTGTCTCCATAAGTTTATGAGGATTTACCACCTAAGTTCGGTAAAATTCCTGTCTTTCCATATGTTTATGAGGATTTACCACCTAAGTTCGGTAAAATTCCTGTCGCGTATGTTTATGAGGATTTCGATCCTATCTTATGTTATGATGGAAATGATCCCTATGAATTTCATGAATTATGTTTTGGTATACTTACTGTTATTATGATCTTACTGTGATTTTATTGTTATTATGGTTTTACTGCATAAGAATTCTTGCCACCTAAGTTCGGTAAAGTTCTTGTGTCTATTTATGTTTATGAGGATTTCAATCCTATCTTATGTTACGCTTTCAAAAGAAATTATGCTTGGCATAATTAAAATGTTTTTATAAGTATATGGTTTTCAAAGAGCTGTTTTCAAAGAGCTATTTTCAAAGAGCCTATGATTTGTAAAATATGTCCCGTGCTGTAATGCACAATATGAGTTTTATCAAGAGCAGTTTTATAAAGAAGCTCTATCAATGCCCGTTTTATAAAGAGCCGGGATTTATGTGTTTAATCATCTTATAAATTAAATTAATTTGCGATGAGTCTACTGAGTATTTCCCCCATGAAATACTCACCCTACTTTTTAACAGTTTTGCAGATTTCGGAGACGGTGGCGAGCGATGAATGATGGTGGCAATAATCGTTAAACGGTTGAAAGTTTGACGTTAATGATTTCCGTATTTTTTCCAAACAATCGAATAATTTAGAGAAGTTCATTTATTTGAGAAATTATGACATTGTCAATTTCTTTACAAAAATTAATGGTTCGATTTACTATTTCAAATGGTTTCATAAATGTTTTCAATTTTATCGGCCATTACAGTTTATTTAATGTTGCCAAAAATGAATTTCAACTATTTCTTCCGCAAAAAAAATATTATTCGAAAAATTTAGACAGAAAATGACGTAGTGAATCGGGTATACGGAACTCGGGGCGCTACAAGTTGGTATCAGAGCTAGTCTGCGTTTCTGTAGACTGGAAAAATTTTCAAAAAGAATTTTTAAGAAATATTTTCCATTATAAGATTTTTATTGATGAAGATTGCCACTGCCATCATTCGTTCCACCAACTCCGAGGTAAAGAAGTTTATGATGTTTAAAGTTATTTCAGTATTTCGAATACTCATTTTATTAATTTATGAGAAAGAATGAAGAGTATTTCGGATACTTATGATTTATGAGAAATAAGAATGTATTTCTTTGAAAATAATGATGTTGTTATGCTTTGTCATAACTTATATGCTTTAATGTATGATTATGAGAAATTTTTTTAAAGAAAGAAAACGAGTGTTGAGCATAATGGGAATAATATGATTTTATTGAGAATTAAGTAATGGATATTATGTTGAGTAAGTGAATTATTTCCTCTATTTTGAAGAGAAATTTATTATGAAGTTTGGCCTTGTGAATATTTTGGGAATATGATTTATGGCATATATTTATAAGTATGAGTTATCTTTTGAGCCATTAAGGTATCGAAGGAAGTGATATTGTGATATTGAAAAAAATATAATTTGAAATTGTTATGTTGAGGAATTATGAATTGAATTATGGGATATTTTTGATGATATTGAAGTGTTGGAATCGTTTTCAATATTTTAGATCGTTGTGATCAAATGTGGAGTTATTTGTTATTGTGAGTTATGAAGTATGCTTATGTTTTGGGATAAGTCCAAATTACAAGGGAAACTCTGTTCAGAATTTTATCAATTGGAATTAAGAGCATGATATGATAAGCATCTACTAAAGAATTAAGGTTAGACATGCAAGTTCATTTACATCACAAACGAGATTTGGTTGATGATAGCAGAGATTTTATTATTTTCTCATAAGGAGAACACACAAGAGTCACACTGGAAAGGAAATACATGAAACACATGAAAGCATAAGAGAAAAACATGGAAAGATCCTCAGAATGAGAGATGTGTTTCCGGAGTAGCCGTATCCTACCACCTCTGATCTTTTGAGGAAATAAAGAAACCTTCAAAGAGGTGTGTTTCGAGAGTAAGAATACTCCGTAATCTACCACCTGGAACCTTTGAGGTACACACAAGATTTAAACATTAAGGAAATCCTAGTAAATGGAGGGGTGTCTCGAGAGTGAGAATACTCCGTACTCTACCCCCACCTATTCTAAGATTCACAGAGTTAAATTTACATTAACCGGACTCCATTTTCGCTTGATTCCCCTTCCTTGCGACCAATCTATCTTAACCCCTGCTGGATCTTGTATTGAGATATATGACTGCAACTTATCCAGTAGTTCATCAATAGTAGGAGCAGAAATAAGAAGCCTTCTGGAAAATGGAGAGATGAATCCCTGTTCCACAGCATAATCAAGAAAGGTTAACAAACCATCAAAGAAATTGTTAACATTCAGAAGCCCAATAGGCTTAGTATGGAGATCTAGTTGAGCCCACGAGGTAATGTTAAAGATTTCTTCTAAGGTACCAAAACCTCCGGGCAGGGCTATAAAGGCATCAGAACCATATAGCATACAAGTTATGCGTTCATGGATGGATAAGGTTTGAACTTCATGCCCTCGTGTTTTGCCTGCAACATCTACCAAAGGGACAGGTATGACACCGATTACTTTTGATTTCTCTGCAAGAGCAGATTGGGAAACACAACCCATTAGACCACTGCTACCACCCCCATATACAAGAGTGATACCTTTTTCCCCCAGTTTCTTTCCAAGATCTACAGCCGCTTCTAGATAACCGAAGCCTTTCCCTACTTTTGATCCACAAAATACACAAATAGTTTTGATCTGTCGAAGTTTTGGTGCTTCCATCTTTGATAGTAAAGAAGGGAAAACTTACGAAGAAGATGTGATTTTGGGATGCCTGAACTATGAAATATGTTTGGCTATTTAAAGCCGGAAAAAAAAAATTTACTGTTTTTGATTGATTCTGAAAAAGTAAAGATTTACTTTTGACAAAATCAGCCCACTTTTGAATATTTTTATCGTATCGAGGCTGTCACCTTTCGGCGATTAAATATTTTATTTCCAGCTTTATCAAACCTCGAGAAAGGAAAAATATTTTTTATTTCCTAAACGCGTTAAAGAAAGCAGCAAAATATTTTAAAAGATTTACCTTATATCATTGCTGAACTGCCAGAAGCCTCATTTTGTAAAACAGACTGGCAAACAGGATCTTTCGATATTATATTTTGGAGACTATAACGATTTTTGTCCTCGTTAAACTGAGCGTATAAGGAGAGAAGTTCACGTTGCACATAACCACTTGGGTGCGTCTCAAGAGTCAGTCGAATATCATCCAAAGACTCCTTACTCAGTCCACCCTTTATGAATTCAATTTTATCATCTCGATTGGTAGAAGAATATCCTACTGTTTTGCAACGAGTATTACAATTCCAACGAGCACATTTGTAGCAACCACCCAGTCTTTTTGCTCTTCGTTTCTTTGCAAAAGTGCTTTTGCCTAAACCAGGCATGTGCTTTGGAAATGTTGATGGTAATTCACCAGATAGTCGAACCTTTGCTTCTATCAACCAGCGAACATCTTCTGGAACACCATGAGCCATCAGCAACCTCAATCTTTCGAGCCTTATTTTATAGATCTTTCTCAGATCATTCATAGGAAGACTGGAATAATACTTGCGAATGTTAGAAAGAATGATATCCATTGTTTGATGATTCAACCTCTTCTCAGCATGAACTATTTAAAAGCGCAAAGGATCTGAGTGAATCCGCGTGATGTTGTGACCAGCAAGAAAGCGCAGGATTATTTTAATGAAAAGAGGAGACAAGAAGTAATGCGCTGTTAAATTTTATCGATATAGGAGATTTGATTGGAGATTTGGAATATTTTCTTGGATTATGGGTACTGATATTTTGTTTTAATAATGATAATCATGGTATAGTGTGATGATACGTGGAAAGTAAAATGAGTACCGTATTGAATCAGAATTCATACGTATATACAAGTGAAAGAAATACTTTGCAGGAAATGTGGTGATATTTGAGTTAAGAATTTTAATTATTTGGGAGATATTTGTTTACTGAATTTTTGGGTTACAAATATTGGAAAGATAAGTTGATGATATTATGTTGATTTGTTATTGGGTATATTACGTAGAGAAAATATTCAGGTAATTCTTTGATTATTTTGGGAATTTTCGATGATAAGTGACAAGTTACATGAATACTACAAGATATGATGAAATATCACATACGATTGGGAATTTTCATTTTGATTCAGAAGAATTTATGAGTAGACATATGTCTATTATTGATAGAAAAGTCCATGTTCTTAAGAAAACAAAGTGATGCATTTAGTCAAAGTCCAGTGGGTTAAATATGGTTGGGTTAAATATGGTAGCGATGATGCTACATAAGAGAAGAAGAAGAGATTCTGATTAAGTATTCAGAAATCATAAGATCAAGTAAGATTAATTTCGAGGACGAAATTATTTTAAGGGGGTAAGATTATAGCGACCCAGAATTTTTACGCAATTAATAATTATTTTAATATTTAGAAAATTGTGTTGCTACTATTTCACTCATTGTTTTGAAATTAACGCCGCGACGGATTCGTCTAGCCAAGTCAAGAAATATCGAATTTGTTCGATTTTAAATTAAAATCCGAATTTCTAAAATTATGTTATTTTAATTATTTATTCAAAGTATTATTTTCAAAATCATTTTTGAATTCCAAATTTATTAAAATATCTCAATGTTCCTTATTCAAATTATTTCAAGTCCAAATACGTAATTCAATTTTTATCTCAATATTTATTTATTTTAAAATTTGATTGTATCTAATTAAACCAAATTTTCTCCCCATGTTTTCATATCTTTACACCATTTTCTTTATTCCTCTTTCCATCTCATTATACAACACATCTCCTTTTTCTTTTCACAAAACCTAATCATTTTATTCTAAAACCTTACACCTAATCTAATTCCTACCCAACCTAAAACTCCACCACCCGTATGCATTCATTATGTTGCAAGAACATAATGATTATATTCTCCATGATCATCACAAAACATTATCACAAACACAAAATTATGTCTCCACCCACGGTTTCATCTACCACACTCCCACATCACCTATATCATTATCAGGATCACTGCCATAACCATTACCTTCTGCCCAAGTTGAACTCTAAATCATTTACGCCATCATTCTGCCAATCCAACCGTCGAGCCTGCAGATTTGTCAAGAATCTCAATCAACATACCATGTAATATTTCAATCTCTTGAACCATTTCCATTCATCACCATTTTGCAGCCATCACCACTGCCAATCGATCAAGCTGAATCAGATAATCAACCAACTGCCGAATCATAGCCACGGTCGAGAACAACCTCACTGCAACCACTGATCTACCAGCCAACCTCCATATCCTCCTGCAGCAACCCTAACTCACCAATTCCACTATCACCACAATGTCAACCTGCACCATCATCACCGAATCAAACAGCAACCATGACCCTCTCCATCATCAAGTCCACCATTGTCAAGCCACCAAAACAAAGTTTTCAGTTCAACATTTAAACTGCAATTTCTCAATCCAATCCCAGATTTCGGTTTTGAAACAAATCAAACCACAATCATCCAAATCAAATAGCCCAAATACTTACCTTCGACCGCCGCCAGTAACCGGAATTGTAGCCGGAGAAATCACGACCTAAACCGTGAACTCTAACCTCGGTTTCATTGTGAATCAGCAACTCCAAATCGCGAACCCTAGCCTCGGGTCACTCTTCGATTTCGCACCAAAATTTGTACCAAATCTACCCAAACTTGACAACCCTATTTAACCACCTTTTGCCGCACCCAGCGCCGGTGTTGCGCCGGCGAGTCACCGGCTGAAGGTCGGATTTTGGCTTGAATCGCCTCTCGCCGTCTCTGCTCTCGTCCTAACTCTCTCTCTCTGATTTGCGAAAATATAGAGAGAAGAAGATAAAAATCTGATTTTAATAACTTTCAAAATTTGCGCGTCAGTCCCTGAAGTTTTAAAGCCTTTCAATTCAGTCCCTATGTTTTAAAATGTCTTAAATTCAGCCCTTTCAATTCTTTTTAAAGGTTTTCAAATCAGTTCCCAACTTTTAAAGTTATCAAAATCAGCCCCCAAGTTTTAAATGATTTTATTCAGCCTTCATTTTCAAAATCTATTATTTCAGTCCCTGCTAATTTACTTTATTTTGATTTTAAGCTCAAGTTTCAAAAGTATTCATTTTAGTCCATCAAGTTTCAAAAGTATTCATTTTAATCCCTCAACTTTCAAAACATCAATTTTAGTCCTCAAATTATAATTTATCATTTTGAACTATATATTCGATAGACTAAAGTGACTTATTGGCTAAGACGAAGCGTACGGAGAATTTAAAGAAATTGAAGTCATTCCCGCTCAACTTTGCACTCGTCGGATTTGAGGTAGACTCGCACTTATTAATTGATTTAAATTATGATTTCATATAAATGTCATGTGACTTGTGAAAGTCAATTTTTAAGAAAAAACAAGTATGTTTTTATGAAAGGTAAATATACCTTATGTTTTTATGAAAAGTAAGTATACCCTATGTTTTTACGATAATGTTTTATATGTTTTGGATCATTGCTACACATAAGAATTCTTGCCACCTAAGTTCGGTAAAATTCTTGTGTCTCCATAAGTTTATGAGGATTTACCACCTAAGTTCGGTAAAATTCCTGTCTTTCCATATGTTTATGAGGATTTACCACCTAAGTTCGGTAAAATTCCTGTCGCGTATGTTTATGAGGATTTCGATCCTATCTTATGTTATGATGGAAATGATCCCTATGAATTTCATGAATTATGTTTTGGTATACTTACTGTTATTATGATCTTACTGTGATTTTATTGTTATTATGGTTTTACTGCATAAGAATTCTTGCCACCTAAGTTCGGTAAAGTTCTTGTGTCTATTTATGTTTATGAGGATTTCAATCCTATCTTATGTTATGCTTTCAAAAGAAATTATGCTTGGCATAATTAAAATGTTTTTATAAGTATATGGTTTTCAAAGAGCTGTTTTCAAAGAGCTATTTTCAAAGAGCCTATGATTTGTAAAATATGTCCCGTGCTGTAATGCACAATATGAGTTTTATCAAGAGCAGTTTTATAAAGAAGCTCTATCAATGCCCGTTTTATAAAGAGCCGGGATTTATGTGTTTAATCATCTTATAAATTAAATTAATTTGCGATGAGTCTACTGAGTATTTCCCCCATGAAATACTCACCCTACTTTTTAACAGTTTTGCAGATTTCGGAGACGGTGGCGAGCGATGAATGATGGTGGCAATAATCGTTAAACGGTTGAAAGTTTGACGTTAATGATTTCCGTATTTTTTCCAAACAATCGAATAATTTAGAGAAGTTCATTTATTTGAGAAATTATGACATTGTCAATTTCTTTACAAAAATTAATGGTTCGATTTACTATTTCAAATGGTTTCATAAATGTTTTCAATTTTATCGGCCATTACAGTTTATTTAATGTTGCCAAAAATGAATTTCAACTATTTCTTCCGCAAAAAAAATATTATTCGAAAAATTTAGACAGAAAATGACGTAGTGAATCGGGTATACGGAACTCGGGGCGCTACAAGTTGGTATCAGAGCTAGTCTGCGTTTCTGTAGACTGGAAAAATTTTCAAAAAGAATTTTTAAGAAATATTTTCCATTATAAGATTTTTATTGATGAAGATTGCCACTGCCATCATTCGTTCCACCAACTCCGAGGTAAAGAAGTTTATGATGTTTAAAGTTATTTCAGTATTTCGAATACTCATTTTATTAATTTATGAGAAAGAATGAAGAGTATTTCGGATACTTATGATTTATGAGAAATAAGAATGTATTTCTTTGAAAATAATGATGTTGTTATGCTTTGTCATAACTTATATGCTTTAATGTATGATTATGAGAAATTTTTTTAAAGAAAGAAAACGAGTGTTGAGCATAATGGGAATAATATGATTTTATTGAGAATTAAGTAATGGATATTATGTTGAGTAAGTGAATTATTTCCTCTATTTTGAAGAGAAATTTATTATGAAGTTTGGCCTTGTGAATATTTTGGGAATATGATTTATGGCATATATTTATAAGTATGAGTTATCTTTTGAGCCATTAAGGTATCGAAGGAAGTGATATTGTGATATTGAAAAAAATATAATTTGAAATTGTTATGTTGAGGAATTATGAATTGAATTATGGGATATTTTTGATGATATTGAAGTGTTGGAATCGTTTTCAATATTTTAGATCGTTGTGATCAAATGTGGAGTTATTTGTTATTGTGAGTTATGAAGTATGCTTATGTTTTGGGATAAGTCCAAATTACAAGGGAAACTCTGTTCAGAATTTTATCAATTGGAATTAAGAGCATGATATGATAAGCATCTGCTAAAGAATTAAGGTTAGACATGCAAGTTCATTTACATCACAAACGAGATTTGGTTGATGATAGCAGAGATTTTATTATTTTCTCATAAGGAGAACACACAAGAGTCACACTGGAAAGGAAATACATGAAACACATGAAAGCATAAGAGAAAAACATGGAAAGATCCTCAGAATGAGAGATGTGTTTCCGGAGTAGCCGTATCCTACCACCTCTGATCTTTTGAGGAAATAAAGAAACCTTCAAAGAGGTGTGTTTCGAGAGTAAGAATACTCCGTAATCTACCACCTGGAACCTTTGAGGTACACACAAGATTTAAACATTAAGGAAATCCTAGTAAATGGAGGGGTGTCTCGAGAGTGAGAATACTCCGTACTCTACCCCCACCTATTCTAAGATTCACAGAGTTAAATTTACATTAACCGGACTCCATTTTCGCTTGATTCCCCTTCCTTGCGACCAATCTATCTTAACCCCTGCTGGATCTTGTATTGAGATATATGACTGCAGCTTATCCAGTAGTTCATCAATAGTAGGAGCAGAAATAAGAAGCCTTCTGGAAAATGGAGAGATGAATCCCTGTTCCACAGCATAATCAAGAAAGGTTAACAAACCATCAAAGAAATTGTTAACATTCAGAAGCCCAATAGGCTTAGTATGGAGATCTAGTTGAGCCCACGAGGTAATGTTAAAGATTTCTTCTAAGGTACCAAAACCTCCGGGCAGGGCTATAAAGGCATCAGAACCATATAGCATACAAGTTATGCGTTCATGGATGGATAAGGTTTGAACTTCATGCCCTCGTGTTTTGCCTGCAACATCTACCAAAGGGACAGGTATGACACCGATTACTTTTGATTTCTCTGCAAGAGCAGATTGGGAAACACAACCCATTAGACCACTGCTACCACCCCCATATACAAGAGTGATACCTTTTTCCCCCAGTTTCTTTCCAAGATCTACAGCCGCTTCTAGATAACCGAAGCCTTTCCCTACTTTTGATCCACAAAATACACAAATAGTTTTGATCTGTCGAAGTTTTGGTGCTTCCATCTTTGATAGTAAAGAAGGGAAAACTTACGAAGAAGATGTGATTTTGGGATGCCTGAACTATGAAATATGTTTGGCTATTTAAAGCCGGAAAAAAAAAAAATTTACTGTTTTTGATTGATTCTGAAAAAGTAAAGATTTACTTTTGACAAAATCAGCCCACTTTTGAATATTTTTATCGTATCGAGGCTGTCACCTTTCGGCGATTAAATATTTTATTTCCAGCTTTATCAAACCTCGAGAAAGGAAAAATATTTTTTATTTCCTAAACGCGTTAAAGAAAGCAGCAAAATATTTTAAAAGATTTACCTTATATCATTGCTGAACTGCCAGAAGCCTCATTTTGTAAAACAGACTGGCAAACAGGATCTTTCGATATTATATTTTGGAGACTATAACGATTTTTGTCCTCGTTAAACTGAACGTATAAGGAGAGAAGTTCACGTTGCACATAACCACTTGGGTGCGTCTCAAGAGTCAGTCGAATATCATCCAAAGACTCCTTACTCAGTCCACCCTTTATGAATTCGATTTTATCATCTCGATTGGTAGAAGAATATCCTACTGTTTTGCAACGAGTATTACAATTCCAACGAGCACATTTGTAGCAACCACCCAGTCTTTTTGCTCTTCGTTTCTTTGCAAAAGTGCTTTTGCCTAAACCAGGCATGTGCTTTGGAAATGTTGATGGTAATTCACCAGATAGTCGAACCTTTGCTTCTATCAACCAGCGAACATCTTCTGGAACACCATGAGCCATCAGCAACCTCAATCTTTCGAGCCTTATTTTATAGATCTTTCTCAGATCATTCATAGGAAGACTGGAATAATACTTGCGAATGTTAGAAAGAATGATATCCATTGTTTGATGATTCAACCTCTTCTCAGCATGAACTATTTAAAAGCGCAAAGGATCTGAGTGAATCCGCGTGATGTTGTGACCAGCAAGAAAGCGCAGGATTATTTTAATGAAAAGAGGAGACAAGAAGTAATGCGCTGTTAAATTTTATCGATATAGGAGATTTGATTGGAGATTTGGAATATTTTCTTGGATTATGGGTACTGATATTTTGTTTTAATAATGATAATCATGGTATAGTGTGATGATACGTGGAAAGTAAAATGAGTACCGTATTGAATCAGAATTCATACGTATATACAAGTGAAAGAAATACTTTGCAGGAAATGTGGTGATATTTGAGTTAAGAATTTTAATTATTTGGGAGATATTTGTTTACTGAATTTTTGGGTTACAAATATTGGAAAGATAAGTTGATGATATTATGTTGATTTGTTATTGGGTATATTACGTAGAGAAAATATTCAGGTAATTCTTTGATTATTTTGGGAATTTTCGATGATAAGTGACAAGTTACATGAATACTACAAGATATGATGAAATATCACATACGATTGGGAATTTTCATTTTGATTCAGAAGAATTTATGAGTAGACATATGTCTATTATTGATAGAAAAGTCCATGTTCTTAAGAAAACAAAGTGATGCATTTAGTCAAAGTCCAGTGGGTTAAATATGGTTGGGTTAAATATGGTAGCGATGATGCTACATAAGAGAAGAAGAAGAGATTCTGATTAAGTATTCAGAAATCATAAGATCAAGTAAGATTAATTTCGAGGACGAAATTATTTTAAGGGGGTAAGATTATAGCGACCCAGAATTTTTACGCAATTAATAATTATTTTAATATTTAGAAAATTGTGTTGCTACTATTTCACTCATTGTTTTGAAATTAACGCCGCGACGGATTCGTCTAGCCAAGTCAAGAAATATCGAATTTGTTCGATTTTAAATTAAAATCCGAATTTCTAAAATTATGTTATTTTAATTATTTATTCAAAGTATTATTTTCAAAATCATTTTTGAATTCCAAATTTATTAAAATATCTCAATGTTCCTTATTCAAATTATTTCAAGTCCAAATACGTAATTCAATTTTTATCTCAATATTTATTTATTTTAAAATTTGATTGTATCTAATTAAACCAAATTTTCTCCCCATGTTTTCATATCTTTACACCATTTTCTTTATTCCTCTTTCCATCTCATTATACAACACATCTCCTTTTTCTTTTCACAAAACCTAATCATTTTATTCTAAAACCTTACACCTAATCTAATTCCTACCCAACCTAAAACTCCACCACCCGTATGCATTCATTATGTTGCAAGAACATAATGATTATATTCTCCATGATCATCACAAAACATTATCACAAACACAAAATTATGTCTCCACCCACGGTTTCATCTACCACACTCCCACATCACCTATATCATTATCAGGATCACTGCCATAACCATTACCTTCTGCCCAAGTTGAACTCTAAATCATTTACGCCATCATTCTGCCAATCCAACCGTCGAGCCTGCAGATTTGTCAAGAATCTCAATCAACATACCATGTAATATTTCAATCTCTTGAACCATTTCCATTCATCACCATTTTGCAGCCATCACCACTGCCAATCGATCAAGCTGAATCAGATAATCAACCAACTGCCGAATCATAGCCACGGTCGAGAACAACCTCACTGCAACCACTGATCTACCAGCCAACCTCCATATCCTCCTGCAGCAACCCTAACTCACCAATTCCACTATCACCACAATGTCAACCTGCACCATCATCACCGAATCAAACAGCAACCATGACCCTCTCCATCATCAAGTCCACCATTGTCAAGCCACCAAAACAAAGTTTTCAGTTCAACATTTAAACTGCAATTTCTCAATCCAATCCCAGATTTCGGTTTTGAAACAAATCAAACCACAATCATCCAAATCAAATAGCCCAAATACTTACCTTCGACCGCCGCCAGTAACCGGAATTGTAGCCGGAGAAATCACGACCTAAACCGTGAACTCTAACCTCGGTTTCATTGTGAATCAGCAACTCCAAATCGCGAACCCTAGCCTCGGGTCACTCTTCGATTTCGCACCAAAATTTGTACCAAATCTACCCAAACTTGACAACCCTATTTAACCACCTTTTGCCGCACCCAGCGCCGGTGTTGCGCCGGCGAGTCACCGGCTGAAGGTCGGATTTTGGCTTGAATCGCCTCTCGCCGTCTCTGCTCTCGTCCTAACTCTCTCTCTCTGATTTGCGAAAATATAGAGAGAAGAAGATAAAAATCTGATTTTAATAACTTTCAAAATTTGCGCGTCAGTCCCTGAAGTTTTAAAGCCTTTCAATTCAGTCCCTATGTTTTAAAATGTCTTAAATTCAGCCCTTTCAATTCTTTTTAAAGGTTTTCAAATCAGTTCCCAACTTTTAAAGTTATCAAAATCAGCCCCCAAGTTTTAAATGATTTTATTCAGCCTTCATTTTCAAAATCTATTATTTCAGTCCCTGCTAATTTACTTTATTTTGATTTTAAGCTCAAGTTTCAAAAGTATTCATTTTAGTCCATCAAGTTTCAAAAGTATTCATTTTAATCCCTCAACTTTCAAAACATCAATTTTAGTCCTCAAATTATAATTTATCATTTTGAACTATATATTCGATAGACTAAAGTGACTTATTGGCTAAGACGAAGCGTACGGAGAATTTAAAGAAATTGAAGTCATTCCCGCTCAACTTTGCACTCGTCGGATTTGAGGTAGACTCGCACTTATTAATTGATTTAAATTATGATTTCATATAAATGTCATGTGACTTGTGAAAGTCAATTTTTAAGAAAAAACAAGTATGTTTTTATGAAAGGTAAATATACCTTATGTTTTTATGAAAAGTAAGTATACCCTATGTTTTTACGATAATGTTTTATATGTTTTGGATCATTGCTACACATAAGAATTCTTGCCACCTAAGTTCGGTAAAATTCTTGTGTCTCCATAAGTTTATGAGGATTTACCACCTAAGTTCGGTAAAATTCCTGTCTTTCCATATGTTTATGAGGATTTACCACCTAAGTTCGGTAAAATTCCTGTCGCGTATGTTTATGAGGATTTCGATCCTATCTTATGTTATGATGGAAATGATCCCTATGAATTTCATGAATTATGTTTTGGTATACTTACTGTTATTATGATCTTACTGTGATTTTATTGTTATTATGGTTTTACTGCATAAGAATTCTTGCCACCTAAGTTCGGTAAAGTTCTTGTGTCTATTTATGTTTATGAGGATTTCAATCCTATCTTATGTTATGCTTTCAAAAGAAATTATGCTTGGCATAATTAAAATGTTTTTATAAGTATATGGTTTTCAAAGAGCTGTTTTCAAAGAGCTATTTTCAAAGAGCCTATGATTTGTAAAATATGTCCCGTGCTGTAATGCACAATATGAGTTTTATCAAGAGCAGTTTTATAAAGAAGCTCTATCAATGCCCGTTTTATAAAGAGCCGGGATTTATGTGTTTAATCATCTTATAAATTAAATTAATTTGCGATGAGTCTACTGAGTATTTCCCCCATGAAATACTCACCCTACTTTTTAACAGTTTTGCAGATTTCGGAGACGGTGGCGAGCGATGAATGATGGTGGCAATAATCGTTAAACGGTTGAAAGTTTGACGTTAATGATTTCCGTATTTTTTCCAAACAATCGAATAATTTAGAGAAGTTCATTTATTTGAGAAATTATGACATTGTCAATTTCTTTACAAAAATTAATGGTTCGATTTACTATTTCAAATGGTTTCATAAATGTTTTCAATTTTATCGGCCATTACAGTTTATTTAATGTTGCCAAAAATGAATTTCAACTATTTCTTCCGCAAAAAAAATATTATTCGAAAAATTTAGACAGAAAATGACGTAGTGAATCGGGTATACGGAACTCGGGGCGCTACAAGTTGGTATCAGAGCTAGTCTGCGTTTCTGTAGACTGGAAAAATTTTCAAAAAGAATTTTTAAGAAATATTTTCCATTATAAGATTTTTATTGATGAAGATTGCCACTGCCATCATTCGTTCCACCAACTCCGAGGTAAAGAAGTTTATGATGTTTAAAGTTATTTCAGTATTTCGAATACTCATTTTATTAATTTATGAGAAAGAATGAAGAGTATTTCGGATACTTATGATTTATGAGAAATAAGAATGTATTTCTTTGAAAATAATGATGTTGTTATGCTTTGTCATAACTTATATGCTTTAATGTATGATTATGAGAAATTTTTTTAAAGAAAGAAAACGAGTGTTGAGCATAATGGGAATAATATGATTTTATTGAGAATTAAGTAATGGATATTATGTTGAGTAAGTGAATTATTTCCTCTATTTTGAAGAGAAATTTATTATGAAGTTTGGCCTTGTGAATATTTTGGGAATATGATTTATGGCATATATTTATAAGTATGAGTTATCTTTTGAGCCATTAAGGTATCGAAGGAAGTGATATTGTGATATTGAAAAAAATATAATTTGAAATTGTTATGTTGAGGAATTATGAATTGAATTATGGGATATTTTTGATGATATTGAAGTGTTGGAATCGTTTTCAATATTTTAGATCGTTGTGATCAAATGTGGAGTTATTTGTTATTGTGAGTTATGAAGTATGCTTATGTTTTGGGATAAGTCCAAATTACAAGGGAAACTCTGTTCAGAATTTTATCAATTGGAATTAAGAGCATGATATGATAAGCATCTGCTAAAGAATTAAGGTTAGACATGCAAGTTCATTTACATCACAAACGAGATTTGGTTGATGATAGCAGAGATTTTATTATTTTCTCATAAGGAGAACACACAAGAGTCACACTGGAAAGGAAATACATGAAACACATGAAAGCATAAGAGAAAAACATGGAAAGATCCTCAGAATGAGAGATGTGTTTCCGGAGTAGCCGTATCCTACCACCTCTGATCTTTTGAGGAAATAAAGAAACCTTCAAAGAGGTGTGTTTCGAGAGTAAGAATACTCCGTAATCTACCACCTGGAACCTTTGAGGTACACACAAGATTTAAACATTAAGGAAATCCTAGTAAATGGAGGGGTGTCTCGAGAGTGAGAATACTCCGTACTCTACCCCCACCTATTCTAAGATTCACAGAGTTAAATTTACATTAACCGGACTCCATTTTCGCTTGATTCCCCTTCCTTGCGACCAATCTATCTTAACCCCTGCTGGATCTTGTATTGAGATATATGACTGCAGCTTATCCAGTAGTTCATCAATAGTAGGAGCAGAAATAAGAAGCCTTCTGGAAAATGGAGAGATGAATCCCTGTTCCACAGCATAATCAAGAAAGGTTAACAAACCATCAAAGAAATTGTTAACATTCAGAAGCCCAATAGGCTTAGTATGGAGATCTAGTTGAGCCCACGAGGTAATGTTAAAGATTTCTTCTAAGGTACCAAAACCTCCGGGCAGGGCTATAAAGGCATCAGAACCATATAGCATACAAGTTATGCGTTCATGGATGGATAAGGTTTGAACTTCATGCCCTCGTGTTTTGCCTGCAACATCTACCAAAGGGACAGGTATGACACCGATTACTTTTGATTTCTCTGCAAGAGCAGATTGGGAAACACAACCCATTAGACCACTGCTACCACCCCCATATACAAGAGTGATACCTTTTTCCCCCAGTTTCTTTCCAAGATCTACAGCCGCTTCTAGATAACCGAAGCCTTTCCCTACTTTTGATCCACAAAATACACAAATAGTTTTGATCTGTCGAAGTTTTGGTGCTTCCATCTTTGATAGTAAAGAAGGGAAAACTTACGAAGAAGATGTGATTTTGGGATGCCTGAACTATGAAATATGTTTGGCTATTTAAAGCCGGAAAAAAAAAAAATTTACTGTTTTTGATTGATTCTGAAAAAGTAAAGATTTACTTTTGACAAAATCAGCCCACTTTTGAATATTTTTATCGTATCGAGGCTGTCACCTTTCGGCGATTAAATATTTTATTTCCAGCTTTATCAAACCTCGAGAAAGGAAAAATATTTTTTATTTCCTAAACGCGTTAAAGAAAGCAGCAAAATATTTTAAAAGATTTACCTTATATCATTGCTGAACTGCCAGAAGCCTCATTTTGTAAAACAGACTGGCAAACAGGATCTTTCGATATTATATTTTGGAGACTATAACGATTTTTGTCCTCGTTAAACTGAACGTATAAGGAGAGAAGTTCACGTTGCACATAACCACTTGGGTGCGTCTCAAGAGTCAGTCGAATATCATCCAAAGACTCCTTACTCAGTCCACCCTTTATGAATTCGATTTTATCATCTCGATTGGTAGAAGAATATCCTACTGTTTTGCAACGAGTATTACAATTCCAACGAGCACATTTGTAGCAACCACCCAGTCTTTTTGCTCTTCGTTTCTTTGCAAAAGTGCTTTTGCCTAAACCAGGCATGTGCTTTGGAAATGTTGATGGTAATTCACCAGATAGTCGAACCTTTGCTTCTATCAACCAGCGAACATCTTCTGGAACACCATGAGCCATCAGCAACCTCAATCTTTCGAGCCTTATTTTATAGATCTTTCTCAGATCATTCATAGGAAGACTGGAATAATACTTGCGAATGTTAGAAAGAATGATATCCATTGTTTGATGATTCAACCTCTTCTCAGCATGAACTATTTAAAAGCGCAAAGGATCTGAGTGAATCCGCGTGATGTTGTGACCAGCAAGAAAGCGCAGGATTATTTTAATGAAAAGAGGAGACAAGAAGTAATGCGCTGTTAAATTTTATCGATATAGGAGATTTGATTGGAGATTTGGAATATTTTCTTGGATTATGGGTACTGATATTTTGTTTTAATAATGATAATCATGGTATAGTGTGATGATACGTGGAAAGTAAAATGAGTACCGTATTGAATCAGAATTCATACGTATATACAAGTGAAAGAAATACTTTGCAGGAAATGTGGTGATATTTGAGTTAAGAATTTTAATTATTTGGGAGATATTTGTTTACTGAATTTTTGGGTTACAAATATTGGAAAGATAAGTTGATGATATTATGTTGATTTGTTATTGGGTATATTACGTAGAGAAAATATTCAGGTAATTCTTTGATTATTTTGGGAATTTTCGATGATAAGTGACAAGTTACATGAATACTACAAGATATGATGAAATATCACATACGATTGGGAATTTTCATTTTGATTCAGAAGAATTTATGAGTAGACATATGTCTATTATTGATAGAAAAGTCCATGTTCTTAAGAAAACAAAGTGATGCATTTAGTCAAAGTCCAGTGGGTTAAATATGGTTGGGTTAAATATGGTAGCGATGATGCTACATAAGAGAAGAAGAAGAGATTCTGATTAAGTATTCAGAAATCATAAGATCAAGTAAGATTAATTTCGAGGACGAAATTATTTTAAGGGGGTAAGATTATAGCGACCCAGAATTTTTACGCAATTAATAATTATTTTAATATTTAGAAAATTGTGTTGCTACTATTTCACTCATTGTTTTGAAATTAACGCCGCGACGGATTCGTCTAGCCAAGTCAAGAAATATCGAATTTGTTCGATTTTAAATTAAAATCCGAATTTCTAAAATTATGTTATTTTAATTATTTATTCAAAGTATTATTTTCAAAATCATTTTTGAATTCCAAATTTATTAAAATATCTCAATGTTCCTTATTCAAATTATTTCAAGTCCAAATACGTAATTCAATTTTTATCTCAATATTTATTTATTTTAAAATTTGATTGTATCTAATTAAACCAAATTTTCTCCCCATGTTTTCATATCTTTACACCATTTTCTTTATTCCTCTTTCCATCTCATTATACAACACATCTCCTTTTTCTTTTCACAAAACCTAATCATTTTATTCTAAAACCTTACACCTAATCTAATTCCTACCCAACCTAAAACTCCACCACCCGTATGCATTCATTATGTTGCAAGAACATAATGATTATATTCTCCATGATCATCACAAAACATTATCACAAACACAAAATTATGTCTCCACCCACGGTTTCATCTACCACACTCCCACATCACCTATATCATTATCAGGATCACTGCCATAACCATTACCTTCTGCCCAAGTTGAACTCTAAATCATTTACGCCATCATTCTGCCAATCCAACCGTCGAGCCTGCAGATTTGTCAAGAATCTCAATCAACATACCATGTAATATTTCAATCTCTTGAACCATTTCCATTCATCACCATTTTGCAGCCATCACCACTGCCAATCGATCAAGCTGAATCAGATAATCAACCAACTGCCGAATCATAGCCACGGTCGAGAACAACCTCACTGCAACCACTGATCTACCAGCCAACCTCCATATCCTCCTGCAGCAACCCTAACTCACCAATTCCACTATCACCACAATGTCAACCTGCACCATCATCACCGAATCAAACAGCAACCATGACCCTCTCCATCATCAAGTCCACCATTGTCAAGCCACCAAAACAAAGTTTTCAGTTCAACATTTAAACTGCAATTTCTCAATCCAATCCCAGATTTCGGTTTTGAAACAAATCAAACCACAATCATCCAAATCAAATAGCCCAAATACTTACCTTCGACCGCCGCCAGTAACCGGAATTGTAGCCGGAGAAATCACGACCTAAACCGTGAACTCTAACCTCGGTTTCATTGTGAATCAGCAACTCCAAATCGCGAACCCTAGCCTCGGGTCACTCTTCGATTTCGCACCAAAATTTGTACCAAATCTACCCAAACTTGACAACCCTATTTAACCACCTTTTGCCGCACCCAGCGCCGGTGTTGCGCCGGCGAGTCACCGGCTGAAGGTCGGATTTTGGCTTGAATCGCCTCTCGCCGTCTCTGCTCTCGTCCTAACTCTCTCTCTCTGATTTGCGAAAATATAGAGAGAAGAAGATAAAAATCTGATTTTAATAACTTTCAAAATTTGCGCGTCAGTCCCTGAAGTTTTAAAGCCTTTCAATTCAGTCCCTATGTTTTAAAATGTCTTAAATTCAGCCCTTTCAATTCTTTTTAAAGGTTTTCAAATCAGTTCCCAACTTTTAAAGTTATCAAAATCAGCCCCCAAGTTTTAAATGATTTTATTCAGCCTTCATTTTCAAAATCTATTATTTCAGTCCCTGCTAATTTACTTTATTTTGATTTTAAGCTCAAGTTTCAAAAGTATTCATTTTAGTCCATCAAGTTTCAAAAGTATTCATTTTAATCCCTCAACTTTCAAAACATCAATTTTAGTCCTCAAATTATAATTTATCATTTTGAACTATATATTCGATAGACTAAAGTGACTTATTGGCTAAGACGAAGCGTACGGAGAATTTAAAGAAATTGAAGTCATTCCCGCTCAACTTTGCACTCGTCGGATTTGAGGTAGACTCGCACTTATTAATTGATTTAAATTATGATTTCATATAAATGTCATGTGACTTGTGAAAGTCAATTTTTAAGAAAAAACAAGTATGTTTTTATGAAAGGTAAATATACCTTATGTTTTTATGAAAAGTAAGTATACCCTATGTTTTTACGATAATGTTTTATATGTTTTGGATCATTGCTACACATAAGAATTCTTGCCACCTAAGTTCGGTAAAATTCTTGTGTCTCCATAAGTTTATGAGGATTTACCACCTAAGTTCGGTAAAATTCCTGTCTTTCCATATGTTTATGAGGATTTACCACCTAAGTTCGGTAAAATTCCTGTCGCGTATGTTTATGAGGATTTCGATCCTATCTTATGTTATGATGGAAATGATCCCTATGAATTTCATGAATTATGTTTTGGTATACTTACTGTTATTATGATCTTACTGTGATTTTATTGTTATTATGGTTTTACTGCATAAGAATTCTTGCCACCTAAGTTCGGTAAAGTTCTTGTGTCTATTTATGTTTATGAGGATTTCAATCCTATCTTATGTTATGCTTTCAAAAGAAATTATGCTTGGCATAATTAAAATAGACCGGAGCTGAAAGAGTTATTGTTAGTTCCATTTAACTGACAAACATTCATAATCCCTACTAATCAAGCAGCTCCCAAGCCTAGTAAAAAAATGTAAAGAAAGTATAGAAGTTGGTTAAACAAGGAAAGGTACCATTTCAACACCACTGCATGAACCGTATTAGGTCTCATTGTGCTCAAGCCTGCCACCATGTCTTTGTAAAGGTTTCTAAATCTGGATTTTATAATGGATCAGAGAGAGAGAGAGAGAGAGAGAGAGAGAGAGAGAGAGAAGAGAGAGAGAGAGAGAGAGAGAGAGAGAGGTGGTCAGTGAACCAAACAAATAAAAGATAAGTGATGATTTTATGAACCATATGTTTCAACTATCAATTCTATTATATATCATTGTTCTACAATTCTAACAGAAAATAAATCACAAGTATGTAAAGAAAGAGAGCTAAAAATGGTGAAACAATTATTCCAAAAATAAAGGAAATAAAGTAATTTCCTCAATCTCAGATGATATTTTTTTTTTAACATTATCTGTGCAGAACGTAATATAATTATGCACAAAGAGTGTGTTGTTCCTCTACTTCTAAGACGCCAGAAATAAACCATAAACGAAGAGCATTCCACGGCTTCCTTGATGTTTAAAAAAAATGAGGACAGACAGCGAAAAAGTAAACAAGATTCATAATTAGACTAAATATATCAAAGGTTTTTAAACTTAAAAGTATATGTCATGTTCGTACTAATTTGAAGAACCTTAGTAATCCAATATAAAAACGTTGATCTTCATATTTTCTTCATGAAGAATAAAGTATGGGCTTAATGAGACACTTCTAAGAGACCATAATGGAAAAAAAATACAGTTCAATACCCAAAAGTCAGTGGTAAGCCAAAAATCTTCCCTGCATTAGAAATCCATATATATATATAAAGCCTCATATATACTCAAAAAAGGAATTCCCACCTGCAAACATCATAAGCGATTTATACAAAATATACAGAAGATCACATAACGAAAAGAATAAACAGAATAAATCAAGCACCTAAGAATAGAGATCTAAAAAAATAGGATAAATACATAAGAAGAATATGAAATTGTACATATTAGAGGTCGTCAATTTCCAATTTATGTGGAGAAGTCCTTTTTTTATTTGGTAAAACTTTACCAAAGTTCGAAAAAAAACTGGAAGAAACTTACAGAAGAAGAGTAAAATGACAAGCTAAGGATTCTAATTAAAGTCACAATTTCTTTCATTTTTCCTCATCCACTGTGAACTAATTTAAGTGAATCAAGAATTTGTACCAGAAGAGAGATTATGTTCCGACCGATTTTCGGTTGGACCTTGTAAACTGGTTTAAGTCAAAATGAAAGCAATTAAGAATCAAAATCAAAATGAAAGTAATTAAGAATCAAAATCAAAATGAAAGAAATTAAGAATCACGAGTTTAACAGAAGATATTTTGTGCCTGAAATTAGAAATTGTGGCTGAAATCAGTTGACTTCAATAGTGAAAAAAAAGTCTCTGTTTGGAAGCAAAAAGACTACCTTCTTTTACAGATCGTCGTCTTCATACGAGAGCGAGAGCGAGAGGAACTTTCTTCTCCATATCATCGCCTTCTTACATCCTAAGAGTCTCAGTGGGAAATCTACAGTGACGGGATTAGATCGGGAAGAAATTTAAAGTTTAGGGTTTGCTATTGTGTAGAAATCAGAATTGACAACTGCAGGAATTGTTGTGTCTGAAGATAAAATAGCGTAGGATGTAAATCAGTTAATCAACAGTACATAATTGGTTCAAGTGTGAACACGAGGGGGACAAAATTTGAATAGTACTTGGGCTTTACCCTCTTTTAAGAGAGGGGGAAAAATAATGTGTTATGTGGATGGTGTGTCTAGAGTTGTGGTTTTTTTCATGGCACGGATTTCTATGTTTGATTTGTGTGAAGATATTCGAAAGTGTTAGGATGAATCATTGGGAAATAAAAAAAAAATCACAGCCAATGTTTAGTAAACATATTTTCTAATTATATATTTTTTTCTCTACTTTTCAATTACACATTTTACCTAAAAAAATATAAAAAAACATGTTTTTAAACAAAAACTTTTAACAAACAGAGCCTTAGCCTCGTTTGATAAAAGTTTTTTGTTTAAAAATATATTTTTTTGTGTTTTCTAGGTAAATTGTGTGGTTGAAAATTGGAGAAAGAAAATGTATGTAGTTAAAAAGTGATTTGAAAAATTGTGTAGGAAAAAACATGTTTCAAAACATGTTTGCCAAACACTTTCTTAATTGATATGTTAATTTCCAATTAAGTTGAAGAACACAATAAATAAGTAGTTTTAAATTTTAAAAAAAAATCATATATTAATATAGTACTCATTTTGAAGATTTTATTATATTAGTGTGTGTTTGGTATTGTATAAAATGAGTTTTTTGAAAATAAATAGTAATTTTTTGGAGAATGGATGTGTTGACGTCCAAAAAATACTCAAAATGCAAGAGGCCTAAGCCTTGACCCAAACCAAAAGAGGCCCAGCTTTAGGAGCTCATTATTGGCAAGAAACTGGATGATTGAGCGAGTCTGTGACAGCTATGATATTTGGGCGACAGGACAAGCGATGGAGCAGTTGGACGACTGAGCAGGTAGAAGCGATTTTAACACTTGTCTTACGATCACATAGCCAGTTATTGACGAAAGTGACAGTTGAAATGACGAATTGGGGAAGTTACTTAGAGCGACGTGGCAAGCGAATGTTACAAGGATGTCGGGGACGGTTATGCGACGTGAAGGAAGCAAATTAATCCATGCATGTTACAAATCAAGGCGGCAAACCAATTCAGATATTGGCAGCAGTTGAAGGAAGTTCGTGCATTTGTATATATTGTAAAAATTTAGTCATTTAAAGTGACCAATCAATCAAATCTCAACAAAAGAATATGTAATTTCCTTTATCTTTACTTTTATCGTCAAACTCTTAGTATAATTTGTGTGCTTGCGCCCCTTGGAGGTGTTTTGTCTTCACTGTAATCTTTATAAATATAGCACCCCTCGTTGGAACTTTGTCTCGAGAGGTTTGTTCCTTACACATTCGTCTGATCCCCCTTTGGTAATCGTTAGCGAGGTGACTTCCGCGTGAAACAAGTTTGGCACGCCCGGTGGGACCATTTGGTGTGTTTTTGAAGATACGAAGTGAACCATGATGCCTCATAAGAATTCCAACAAGGAAACAGCAAGCCATCATCTCCCGTCTATAATTAAAAGATATGAGGAGGAACAAAGTCCTCCAGGAATAGAGGGAGAGAGTCATAGCCGTTATGAACCCATGACGGATTTGAATCCTCGAACCATGCGCGTGCTATTCGGTGAACTCACTCAAAACGTGGTTGAACAGATAAATCTACAATATGTCAATAATATGGAAAAGTTTATTCAAAGAGAGAAAGAACAATTCGATAATATGGCCAAACAACTAAAAATGTTGCATAATAATATGAATAAGTTGACAGGCCAAGTTGTTCAATCAACCTTCCCAAATATAAGACATCATTTTCAATCCAGGACGGTTGTAGGACATAGTTCCCCAACCTCAAATCCAAATCAGGGGATAGAATGGCCTTTTGGGCCGTCCACTTCAAACTTGAGAAGTAATCCGGTGCCAAACTTGGCGGGTGACCCAATTTCAAACTTGGGAAGTAATCCAGTGCCAAACTTAGGGGGTAACCCAACTTCAAACTTGGGGGTAATCCAGTGCCAAACTTGGGGGGTAACCCAACTTCAAACTTGGGGGTAATCCAGTGCCGAACTTGTGGGGAAACCTAATTTCGAATTTGGGGGGTGACCCAGTTCCGAACTTGGGGAGTAACCCAGTACCTCAGAATAATATCCAGAATAATGGACAAAATGATCCACATCTTAACAATGGAGGGAACAATAACAACATTGGGCCGAATAATGGCAACTTCTCCAATGGTAATTACGCTCCAAATCCTTTTCCAAACGTCAGGCCACAAGCACCACCAGTGGGAAATCAACCTATAGGATTCCCTTATGATCTCAATGCCTTGTTAAGGGATCAAGTCCCTGAGATGGTTCGAGACCAAATGGCAGTGGGGATGCATCCTTATGTTAGGTCGACTTACACTAAGCCATACCCAGATTGGGTGGATCAAGCTTGTTCGTGGCCTAGGGGTTACAAGGTGCTAGAATTCTCTTTATTTACTAGTTTGGGGGATGTCTCCACGCTAGAACACATAGGGTGATTCACGTTGCAGTATGGTGAGGTGACCGATTATCATAAGATGAGGCTTTTCCCAAGTTCCTTAACAGGGATGGCTTTTTCTTGGTTCATTAACCTGCCAGTGAAATCTGTGCAAATGTGGCAACAATTAGAACAACTGTTCCACGCCCAGTTCTATAAAACGGAATCCGAGGTGACTCTGGCTGATTTGGCCAGTCTAAGGCAAACTTTCTCCAACGGTTCAAAACGGCCAGGATTAAATGCTTTGTACCCCTGCCGGAAAAAGAATTCGTTAGAATCGCTCAGAGTTGCCTCATTTTTGACCTCAAGAAAAATTCCATGATAGGGAGTTCTCTGTCCTATTTCAATTGAGCGCTAATGTAATAAGATATGAGCGTTTGCTGAGGGAAGAAGAGCAATTAAAAATTCTAGTAAAGGGACTTTTTATAGAGACACAAATTTTGGCATACACAGGGTAGGTGAAGGATATGTTGACCAGGCCGAAGTATGCTTGGCCAAGCTAGTCAAAGGGGACCCAAATGCTTGTCCCTTGGCAGCAAAATCTGGCGCGATAATAAAAGACGAGCCTATAGAAGAGAAAAATAAGAAGGCTAAAATATTTTTGTTCGACTTTAGTAACACCTTATGTTCGACAAGTTATATAAGGATAAGCAAATCAAGTTGAACAATAAACATAAGTTGCCAAACCCTGAACAAACTAAGGGCAAAAAATATTGTAAATGGCATAATGCATGGTCTCATACGACTAACAATTGTTTGGTTTTCTGGTACGTGTTGCAGGAAGCCATTGAGTCGGGGAGGATCATGCAAGAGCCTAAGAAAAAGATAGAGGTGTGGATGAGAACCCTTCCCACAACCGCTTGGAGTGAACATGATGGCAACTGATTTTGCCCAGAATTGCCAAAGTTCAAACTGGTAATTGATGATGGAGCAGAAGATGAACAACAACGTCCCAAAGTGTTTGAATGACTCAATGGAAAAGAATACCAAGGAGACAGGAGTGTCTTATGTGATAGATTCAAGGAAGAAGTGAGTAAGTCTGTGGAAGGAACCAAAGTGCAAGGTTTTCCCACTCATCTCAGATTTGCGTCAAGTTTCCAGCCCGATAGAGGACGACGCCCAGATACACATGGAAAACCGTTTGAAAGGAAACTATGGCCAACAAATCGCAGGAAAACATTTAGGCCGCAGCCACGCCAATCAAATGTTTGGCATTCATTCCAGTACAATGCAAGACGAGTTGTGCCCTTCAATGAGATGACAAGGACTCAGCAAAGGCGTTTTCAAAGGAACTATGACAGAATGATGAGGCGACAACATGGAGCGTTACCCCTAGACACGCCAAGGCTAACTTGAGAAGCTAATCAAAATGAATTTGATGGTGACAAAGGGGACATCACAGAGGGACCGGTGAAGAAAGCGTCTGAAATTTCCACTAGGAAATTGATGTTTGAGCGCAGCAAAAAGGAAGGAGACGAAGAGGAACCATAGAAAGCCACAACCATTTAGTTCGGGACATTACCCCCAGTCATGGCCAACAAGTATCTACTAGCCAATAAGTTTAGAAGCAAAGAGGATGTAGAAGAAGAAGAAGAAGAAGAAGAAACTGGAGAAAATGAAGGAGCAGCCTACGAGTTGATATGTGAAGAGGGGCAAACATCCCAAGAGGAAGATTATGAAGAAGAGGACGATGGCATGACAGACATCGAAGAAGAAATCGATTTGGAGGTGGAAGGTAAGAAAAGAGGGGTGTCGCGCAATGTGTTGCTAAAGCAGTTGTATCAAGAAGGTGTGCGTGAAGTGGATCTATTGGGCGAGCCCTCTGAGCGAGCATTCAATTTTTACGTACTGTAGGAACGCCCAAAAGGAAAACGAGAGTACCACGGGTTGAGAAGTATGGGTCGCCTCCCAGGATACTTCCTCCTCCTACTGGATGTTTTACAAATGAAGAGTCGAGAGATCAGAGTGGGGGACAAGAAATATTGCAATCCGAAGTAACGAAAAGAGTCGAAATAAAGGAAGACGGCCAAGAGGTAGAGATCGATGCAGCGGAAAAGGCTATCTTTAGGAAACCCTCCACGAAACTAACCAGGCATCTGAGGCCACTGTATGTGAAGGCCCAGATTAATGGAATTCCAGTGTCAAAGATTCTTATAGACAACGGGGCCGCTATAAATACCATCCCGTCCAGAATGATGAGAAAACTCGCAAAAAAGGAGGATGATATGATCCCAACAGAAGTTATCCTCACAAGCTTCAACGGAGGGGTAACGTCAGCCAAAGGAGTGATGCCATTGGACGTTGCTGTGGGAACTACCACAAGGACCACAGTTTTCTTCGTGATAGATGGCCCTACTAGCTATAACGTACTTCTAGGGAGAGATTGGATCCATGGAAGCCAGTGCATACCTTCATCGCTCCACCAGTGTTTAGTGTTCTGGAATGATAAAGGAGAAGCAGAAGTGATACAGGCAGATCACAGACCATTAATGGCAGAAGCGAACTCTATAGAAAGATTCATATACGAGGGGAATTATGGGTCTGTTAGAGTAGTGCAAGAGGGAGAAGAAACTCAAGTCGTCACACTAAGCGAAGAACCGTTTTCGGTTGACGCTCTAACAAAGATGTTCAACCAGATGAGGCCAAATATAGTGGCCCTTGAGAAGCCAGTCATTGCCATAAAAGTGATTGAGGAATCATGACAAGCAACCAGCGAAGAGGGAGGGGATGTGGCCGATATTCGGGCCTCAAAAGCCAGATCAATGGCTTTCAATAATAAGTCTGAAGAAAACGCAAAAAAGGCAAAAGAGGCAGCAACATTGGCAACGTTCAAGTGCAAGTTGGCCATTTTTGAGTTGGATCAAAATGCTGATAGAAAGATCTACAAGGTGGGTTGTTTGGAGGAAGAGTTTCTTACAAAAAGCATGGACGATGAAGCAACAGGGATACTCAAATAGGGGCACGCTCAGGTGCAAGACCCTCTTGTAAAAGTGAACATTGGCGACGAAGGGGAAGAACGCCCAACATTCATAAGCCAAACACTCAGTAGAGGGGTAAGTGATGAATTGATTGCCTTATTAAAAGAATACATAGATTGTTTTGCTTGGGAGTATGAACACATGCCTGGTTTAGATAGGAATTTGGTGGAACATAGACTACCAACTAAGCATAATTTTAAGCCACATAAGCAGCCACCTAGGCGTTTTTCCCCTAATGTATTACCTGAAGTAAAAAAGGGAAATAGAACGTCTTTTAAAGGCTGATTTTATTAGGACGACCAGGTATGTAGAATGGTTATCCAATATTGTGTCCGTGTCTAAAAAGAACTGTAGCATTAGGGTGTGCATAGATTTCAGGAATCTAAACTTAGCCACGCCCAAAGATGAGTATCCTATGCCAACGGTGGATTCTTTAGTAGATTCAACTGCGGGGCATGTCATGTATTCTTTCATGGATGGGTATTTTGGATACAACCAAATTTACATAGCTGACGAAGACATGCATAAAACAGCCTTTAGATGCCCAGGGGCCTTGGGATGTTTTGAGTGGGTAGTCATGCCCTTCCGCCTAAAAAATGCTGGGGCCACTTATCAAAGGTCAATGAATTTAATCTTTCATGACATGATTGGGGAATTTATTGAAGTATATGTAGATGATATTGTCGTAAAGTCAATGAAAGAAAAAGACCATTTTCAACAACTAAGACGTTCATTTAAACGAATGAGGCAGTGCAAGTTGAAGTTAAACCCTTTGAAATGTGCATTTGGTGTTAATTCAGGAAACTTCCTTGGTTTTCTGGTACACAAGAGGGGGATCGAACTTAACAAAAATAAAGCAAGAGCCATTCTAGAAGCAAAACCGCCTGCTAATAAAAAGGAATTGCAAAGGTTCCTAGGTCAAGTAAATTTCTTAAGGCGTTTTATTTCTAATTGTGCAGGGCTAACGTAAGTTTTTTCGCCTCTTTTAAAGTTGAAAAATCAAGACGAATTTTTCTGGCGGGAAGAATATCAAAAGGCTTTCGATAGCCTAAAGATATACTTATCAAATCTTCCTGTGCTGGTGTCACCAATTCATGGGAAGCCAATGAAAGTCTATATATCGGCGGAGCAAGGATCTATAGCCGGAATGGTCGCGCAAGAAGACCAACTGGGCGAGGAGAGAGCGATTTACTACTTAAGCAGACAGTTGACAAAATGTGAATGTAATTATTCAGTTATAGAAAAACTTTGTCTCACTCTATATTTCACGTGTACTAAATTAAGGGCTTATTTACGGCCAGTAACCGTGTATTTGATATCTAAGGTAAATATAGTCAAGTATTTGTTTTCTCGCATTATTTTATATCAAAGAATTGGCCTTTGGACATTTACCCTTTCTGAATTTGAAATACAACACGTACCTCAAAAGGCAATTAAAAATCAAGCTTTAGCCAACTTTTTGGCTGATCATCCATGTTTGGACATGCCTAAAGAGGTTAATTTAGAAGTGGATTCGCTCAAAACGAAGCCCTGGGTTTTATATTTTGATGGATCAAAAACTTATCAGGGCGCGAGGGTTGGTATAGTTTTGATAAATCCCATGGGAGTCTGTCACAAGTATGCTCTCACCTTGGAAAGACCATGTACTAACAATTAAGCCGAGTACGAAGCATTAATCACGGGGCTAGAACTGTTAGTAGAGCTGAAAGTGAAGAATGTGATTGTCCGGGGAGATTCTCAGTTGGTAATATACCAATTAATGGGCGATTTCAAATGCCAGAGCGATTATGTGATAAAGTTATACGAGCTCGCCCAAGAGCTTTTGGAGGAATTTGATCAAGTGGAGCTTCAATACATAAGCAGGATTTACAACGATGTAGCGAACGAATTAGCCCAAGTCGCTTCGGGTTATTCAAAGGTGGTGAATGCAACCACAACTTGTGAGTACGGAATAATTCTACCCGCCATACAAAGGAGGATAAAGGAAAGCAGCATTCATTGTATACAAACCGGGGACGCGATGGGTTGGAGAGAAGAAATAAAGAAATTTTTGGAAGAACCTGGTAGAAGAAACGACAGGAAAATGAAACTGCGTGCATTGAACTATGTCCTCATAGACTAACAAATATACAAGAAACGTTCAAATGGGGTGCTATTGAAGTGCATAAGTTTGAGCGAGGCCAAAACCATTATGGCAGAAGTCCATGAAGGGATATGTGGGGCCCATCAAGCCGGCCAAAAAATGAGATGGTTGATTATTAGGAGTGGATACTTTTGGCCCAAAATGGGAGAATCGTGCATACAATATGCAAAAAATTGCTTAGCGTGTCAGAGACATGGACCAATCCAAAGAGCGCCAGCCAGGGAAATGGCGCCTATTATTAAACATTGGCCGTTTAAAGCCTGGGCTATTGATTTAATAGGGAATATTTATCCCCCATCATCCAAACAACACACGTTCATCATTGTAGCAACGGATTTCTTTACTAAATGGTTAGATGATGTCCCTTTGAAAGAGATTTCCCAAAAGAACGTCATAGAATTCATTCGCGACCACATTGTTTATAGGTTCGGGGTGCCACAAACCATAATGCTAGACCATGGAACCTCATTGAATGTAAATCTAGTAAAGGGGTTCTTGGAAGAATTTGGTATCAAGCTAGTTAACTCTACGCAGAGTCTTCCAACAAAACCCTGAAAATGTTGGGCGAAAATGTCAGGAATTGGCACGAATATTTGAACAATACCTTGTGGACTTATAGGGCATCCCCACGAACGAGTACAGGTGTAACTCTATTTCAGCTACCCTATGGACAAGAGGCAGTACTACCTATGGAGATCAACGTGCAATCAATTCGAACAGGTTTACAGAACCATCTATGCGAAAGCGACTATGCAAAATTGATGGTTCAAAATCTTTTAGAACTGGACGAATTAAAGTTGGATTTCCTTGATAGATTGCAAGTTTAGAAGAAAAAAGTGGCTAAATATTACAATAACAGAGCGATATCCATAGAAAGTAAAAATCTCAAATATGGGAAATGGTCGCCTAATTGGGAAGGGCCGTTCAGAGTAAGCAGTGTGTTGCCCAACGGAGCTTATCATTTGGAGGATCTAGATAACATGAAACACGTAAGATCCATCAACGACAAATACTTGAAGAAATATGTTCCTTCCATATAGGAGGACGAACAATTGCAAACGTACTATATTTCACCGTGGAAGGCGCATAATTATCGTACAAACAAGAAGATGTGGAGATAAAAATGTGCCCAAACAAATACCAAGAACATGTGCAGGAAAGAAGGCCGATCATATTTCATTGATAAAATAGAGTGCCAATACAATATTATGACTAGGAAGGGAAGAGGCAATATTGTTCCATAGAGAGTCTAGTTATAGCTTTCCCCAAAGAGAACGTGCCTGCTCTCTCAGTGCCTGCCACTCCTTGCCCTGGCCCTTCTAAGCAACAGCTAACTCAGCCATGCGTCCTTCATCAACAGTGATGTTTGAGAGACGTTCAAGGAACAATTTGGCTTGTTCTAGCTCCGAAGAAGCATTCCTCTTTTTAGCGACCAGTCGAGCCCTACAATCGTCCATTTTTTCCTGGATATCCTTCAGCTCTGCAGTCAGAGACGCCATCAGAGAATCTTCCATGATGACTTCGAAAGAAATTTCATCAAGGACGGCTTTACTTTTCTCGAATTCAGTACTAAGGGACTCCTTCTCATCCAGTGCACGAATGAATTGGATATTCTTCTCCTTCAGCTCTGCGTTCTTGGCCAACAAGGAGTTCACCTCAGGCTGAACAATCTTCAGGGCCAGTTTTATGTCATGCAGGATATCAAGTGATGGGAGAGCAAATTCTTAGGTCATTCGTGCACTCAATTGCCCAAATCTGTCCTGTTGATTGGAAGCTCCGGCCGCAGTAATGTCCAAATCCAAGAAAGAGATAAAATCGAGGATTGACTGCTTAAAATTCTTTCTGTTTTCTTTTAAAGGCGTGACGGACGGGGGAGGAGAATGAGATATGGGCGCACGGGAAGAACTACTTGCGCGATACCATTCCCAAGAGGCAAATAAGTCCTCGATGGAGTGCAAGACAGCATCAGCGCCCTGTAGAAGAAAGATGTATAATTGAACATTTCTTTTACAGATGATGAAAATAAAATAGTGCGAATTGGTAATTACCTCATCCGTCATTTTGGGGGAGGAAGAAGGAGGTGCGTCCTCAAGGGGCCCAACCATGGTGGAGGCTTTACCCTTGGTTGGACGATTAACGCCCATGGCAGCAGGCAGATCCGTGGATGTCTCTATAAAGAACGATGAACGCTGAATAAAATGCAACAACAGGGCATATGGGGAATGTTAATGTACAATAATTACCTTCTGGCACCACGCGTGGAGGATCAACGCCGTGGAGGGTAGGAATCTCTTGAGCGAGATGGGTGGCCAAGGGTCTCTGGTCTTTTGACCCCTTCTCTGATGAAGTTCCCTCATTGGCCTTGCCTTTCTAAGATTCCAAGTGGAACTATAAGTACAAAGAAGTTACCTTATGAGTAAATGAAGGTGACAAAGGTCAGAGTTTACCTTTCTGGTAAAGGGGACGTCCTCATCATCTTCATCCTCGGACAAACTTGCAAGTATGGAAGCAGGCCGTTTACGGCTAGAAGCATCTGTCAACGTTGATTGCTTCCTGCGGGTGGATGGAGATGGTGGCCTGATAGATAGGGGAGCAACTGCGATTGGGGGGCCAGAAGAGAGAACGCCCGGATTCTCTAATGAATGAAAAGCACAATGAACATCATTCTCGAAGAGCCTGCGTTTGACGGATGGCCAAAATTGGTCAAAAAGAGGATGCGTAACGGAAGAAGGACTGAAGGGTGCCAAAGCGAAACCATCGGCTAAGAGATTATTCTGGCTCTCGATAGCTCCAACCTCTGTTCAGATGATGGTGTGGAATCGCTCTAATAGACTCCTAGAAAAGCAAGGAGGTACGGGCCACGCCTGCCCAAAGCCAAGTTGGTGGGCAAAGAATTGGGGAGCATAGAGTTCAACCCCCGCCTTAGCATTGGTACCGATAACGATGTCATGAAACAAATCTCTACCAGTCAGATATTGGACCCAAATGAGCAAGGAAGTACGTACATCGTCCAGTGTGGCAGGGGGTTGTACATAAGGAGGGACTTGATGGGCAGAGAAAGGAAAGAAAGTAGGAACCGAATGCAAATTATAGAAAAAAGTGAATACATCCCTATTGGATGATTTTATAACATCCAACTGGTGGATAATTAGCCCGTAGCAAGAAGCAGAAAGAGGAGAAATTGATGAAGTATGGAATTGTAAGAAGTACGCTCTCAACCACAATTGAGCGAGCCAAAGGGGCCCACTCCTAGTGGGAGACGCTCCATTCCTCAGTTGGTGTTGGAGGGAAGCCATACCTCTATAAAAGGCTGCCAAGAAGAAAGAGCAAAGGTTTAAGGACCTACCGCGTGCTAGTTCATTCGCTATAGGCAAATATGACATGGAGGGCTTGAGACTAGGGACATAAAGGACATGTTTGCATAGCCATACCTGGAGGAAGGCCACGCGCTCAGTATGAGTGCATTCTAACAGAGGATTATTGTTGTAAATCTCCTGCATACCCGAGTAAGAATCAGAAAATTTCTTGTCAAATTTTGGGGCAGTGGAAGATACTGAAATAGCAGGGGAAATCGTATCGCCCAGAGGCGGGAGGTTCACTAAAGCACCAACATCTCTCAAGGTGACAGTCATTGAACCAAGGGAAAAAATGAAGGTGTTATATTCAGAGGACCAAAACTCAGAGCCATGGGAAAAAAGATGGGGTCATAAACAGAAGGACGTAAAGTGATCTCCAACAAATAAGAAATTTTAGCCCTGTGAAAAATCTCCTTTGTAGGGCCATGGCCCAACATACGTGCGTGCCACCGGCGAAACGTAGTATCAGCCTTCGGCCAAGTACGTATACCCTTCTCACGGATTGGCTTTAGCGAAAAAGGGTTTAAGAAGGGTGGGTCTTGAATACAAGGAAATAACTGACCCACAGCCACTAGCCCAACTGAGTCAGCATCATTAAAGGATGGGCCCAAGAAAAATTCATTCTTGTCAAGATTGGCCGGGGAAAGAGGAGTTGGGTTCACGTATGGTTTAGTAAGGAGTGCCTTGAAGTTGTCAAAAGAAAGGAAATTTTCGGATTGCTTCCCTAAAGATAACATTGTTAGTAGAATGCTTGCAAAGTATAAAGGTTGAAGTGAAATGCTAGACGGTGAACAGTAACCTTTATAGGAGAAATAATAGAACGGAAATGGCAAACATGGACGAAAGTGGGAGAAAGTGCGAGATTGGGTGAAGCGACGCGATGAAGTAGCGCATCCTTTGAAAAACTAGGCTTATGAAACGTCAAATATTTTGCAGAATGCGGAGGGGCACCGTTGAGAGAAGTAATAGAGAAAGGAAAAGCCGCGGCGCCTAATATCAGAATATGCAAGAGGCCTAATCCTTGGCCAAAACCAAAAGAAGCCCAGCGTTAGGGGCTCATTATAGGCAAGAAACTGGATGATTGGGCGAGTGTGTGGCAGCTAGGATATTTGGGCGACAGGGCGAGCGATGGAGCAGTTGGGGGACTAATCAAGTAGAAGCGGTTTTGACACTTATCTTACGATCACATAGCCAGTTGTTGACGAAAGTGGCAGTTAAAATGACGAATGGGGGAAGTTACTTAGAGCGATGTGGCAAGCAAATGTTACAAGGATGTGGGCGACGGTTATGCGAAGTGGAGGAAGCAAAGTAATCCATACAGGTTACAAATCAAGGCAGCAAACCAAGTCAAATATTGGCAGCGATTGAAGGAAGTTCGTGCATTTGTATATATTGTACAAACTTGGTCATTTAGAGTGACCAATCAATCAAATCTCAACAAGAGAATATGTAATTTCCTTTATCATCGTCAAACTCTTAGTGTAATTTGTGTGCTTGCGCCCCTTGGAGGTATTTTGTCTTCACCGTAATCTTCATAAATATAGCACCCCTCGTTGGGACTTTGTCTCGAGAGGTTTGCTCCTTACACATTCGTCTGATCCCCCTTTGGTAATTGTTAGCGAGGTGACTTCCGCGCGAAACGGATGGTTTAGATTTGGTTGAAAAGTAAAATATTGTGGGCTTGACTTTTAATAGATGGTTGAGATTGAATACTGTAAAAAAAAAGTGAAAAATTTATTGAAAAACAAACAAAGACTACATAATAATATGAAAAAATTGAGTTCTATTTTTCGTCATTAAAAATTTTTAGGAAGAAATAAAAAAAGGGAACTGTAATCGTCATGTCATCAATTAAGTTGGTAAGGAAAACATGTCATTTAATCTTTGTGATTAATATTTAATGCTTAATTAATTGTTTTCACTAATAGGTAGTTGAACTAGTTCATTGTAGATGCTCTAAGGGTCTGTTTGGTGGCTTATTAGAATTATAATTTGGATTTCTTTGGGTTTTGTAGTTAAAATATGTGGTTAGAAATTGGAGATATAAAATTTGTTCGGTTAAAAAGTTAATTCGAAATTGTGCTAATTACAAATTGAATTATAATGGGCATAATTGCCCAACTAAATGGATTGGTTTAGAAATACTTAAATTTGAAAATAATTGTTTAACATTATTATTTATGTTTTTGAAAAGAAAGAAGGAAGGAATAACGTAATCTAAAAGAAATAACACAATAGAGAATAAGGAATAATTCGCAATTTTTATATTTAGATTAAACTTATGGCATGAGAAACTTTGCTATTACTAATTTTTTTTTTTTTTTTTGGTGAAAATTGGATCTTTGAGAAAACAATAAAATATTTGTTGACACAGTATGCAAATATGCAACGTAGGTTATATGTGAAGTATTTGAAATTCGTGAATAGAATTTCTTTGATAAATTGTTTATAAAAAAATATATACTTAACTCAATTTGTTTAATATTTGTTCTAGTTCAAACATATATTTAAAAGGGTTCGTCAACATGTGAATCGTCTTATAAATATTATTTGTTTTGTTTCTATAAATGAAGAAATTTTATTAAACTAGATATTAAATAAGGAGGGCCCAATATTGCCATTATTGTTTGTCTTTATCTCTAAATATTATTGACGGCGAGGGGATATGTATCGGTGTGTTGTGTACCCAGGCCCGGACCTGGCATGAAGTTGATGAAGCAAGGGCTTCGGGGCCCATTGGCTTATGGGGCCCTTTTTTTTTTTTTTTTTTTTCCTTCAGTTTTTTTCTTAAAAAAGTTTTTTTCGGGGGCGCTGCCCCCGAACCCCCGTAAAACCCAGGGCCTATATCTTAAAAAACAACTGTTTGTTTCAGGTTTACAAAATCACAGGTACGGCTCTGTGTGTACCTATATATATACACTTATGCATACATTAAAAAGTTATAGAAGTTAAGTGAAGGCTGGAGCATGGATATCAATTCAGATTTGAATTCATATTTGTAAAAAGTAACTTCATATTCCTGGGGGAAATGGAACACTCACTTTACGCACTCCTTGTCCAAATTTTTTCCAGGTGAGAACTGGAGTTCCGGAGGTGCCGGAATGTTCAGCGAGTGGTGGTAAGCCTGAGATCGTCATTTTAAGTGTAAATGAAAAGAAGCTGGCAATATTCATGGGTGATCCAAACTACGGGCCGGATGGTTCTTCTATTTCAGTGGAGAAGAATCTGATGGAGGTTTACATGGTGAAAAATAATATATAGAATGGAAGGTTTGTGGCTACTTAAGAAATGTCGAAAGCAATGTTGTTGGACATCGTCGGAGACTTGTTCTTGTATGTTGATCAATGTGGCTTAACATATAAAGAAATAGAAGAGGAGGTGGCAAGAACTTTCGGCTGTGATCATTCCAGACTCCGTGTCACGATCCGTCCCAGATTATCGTATTGGACCTAAAACGTGACGTGTGCCGATAACAGGTGACAACTAGATGTTGGACCCACCACCAAGGCAAACTTGACTTTTCTTATCTTTCAGATTCACCTTTTAAATAAATTGATCCCATAAAAATTAATAAAAATTTTGACAGAGTCTCCCTTACATTATTGCCATAACCAACCTGCAATTCAACGTCAAATCCTCAACAATCATGCATAATAATAATAAAGACTTCCCAAACCTTCCAAGTATAACATTAATGTAATAAGACAATTGAAATTCTTAGTCAATTCTTTTAATATATATACATAAAACCTGTATTACATAATCGTCGGGCCTATAACCGACAAGGCCACAAAAGAATATCACAGCCTATAACATAAGCCCAAAAGATAACTTCTAAATACTATATCAGAATAAACCATAGAAATGCCTACGTTTAGCTCGTCTGGAGGCGGTGTCTCTATCCAAGCTACTCAAAATCTGTAACTTTTTCCTATAAGGAAGAGATAGGGAGAAACGTGAGCTTGTAACTCAGTGAGTGGTGTTTATGAAGTAATTTCCTTTATAAATCATTTTTGAAAACGTAATTTATTTCATAAGCTTTTGCCACTTTAAATCAAATCATACATGCTAAGAATAATCATAAAGATCGTGAAATAATCATTTGTGGCATAATTGATAAACTGTAATATATAAGAAAATCACACCAAAGGTACCCAACTAAATCATCTGAAATCTGTATCTAGTCATATGCACGTGGACTGCTAAGCACCTTCGTACCCGGCCCAAAGCCCCTCTGGGTACAAAAGTGAGTCCCAAAGATCTCATATATGCACTCTTACACACGAGTCATAGGCCCCCTCCGTGCATAAGAGTGAATCTTAAGATCATCTGAACACGGGCCATAGGCCCCTCCGTGATAGAGCTTTAATCACAAATAATATCCGCTAGCACATGGGCCCAAAGCCCCCTCCGTGCACTAACACAAGAACAGATAATCACATGGGTACTTTTGATGATTTGGAAATCATACATGCCAACTTAACTAATCATGCTCGTAAAACATGGTAAAAAGAGTCATCACGATAAACAAACTTAATTTTAAAACATTTGTTTTGATAATCATGCTAAAATCAAGTAATTTAAAAATCATTTGTAACTTGTAGAAAATCATTGTGGATAACGTAGAAAATTCTTTAAGTTTATTCTCCACTCACAAAATAATTGACAATCCACTAGCTTGGTCGATATATAGCGCCGACTTCCTCGTCGCCTCCTGAGATAAAATAAAATCTTCTCATCAACATTTAAAATCACTTTAATAGATAATATAGCAAAAGAGGCTCATTCTTGAATTAACTCATTCAACTTGTTTTCTCATATTACACCATACTTACCCTTTTTACTTAGGAACACAAAATTACCTCTAAAGACTAATTAAGTTCTAATATCACTTAAGATTCAAAATTAGAGCCACATTTATCTAAATCCCAATTTTCCATTTTTACAAGCTTACTAGTTTATTTACCCATCTTCATAACTAAACCAACATTCATCATCAACACCAACAATTCCATTTCTAGCACAAAACAACCAAAAATACAAGTTTATCTCAACTTAATTACTAGTTTAACCCACTGGCATAAAACCCTAATCTTTAATACCAAGCATTTATTTCAATAAACTTAACTATATAACTAGAATCACCAAAATCATTATTCCCACATTCATATATAACTCACATTTAAACTATAAATCAAAAGCCCTAATTTTACACATTATTAAACAATAAATATTTTATCACTTACCTCTTAATGTTAGGAAAATATGGTAGAATAACACCAACACACACTTTGAGTTGGATGGGCTCTTCCTTCTTCTTCCTTTCCTTTTTTTTTTCTCTCTCTCTTCTTTCTCCCGATTTCTGTCTCTCGAAGCCTCTGTTGGTCCCTTTTTGGTTTGGAAATATGTTTGTTATATTTAGTATTATAATATATAAAGTATTTAGTTATTGCCAAGAAGGTCCCCACTCTTCTTTCTTGATTTAATTAAAGTCCTCAACTTATATAAGTTTTAGAAAAATAACCCCAACAAATAAAATAATATAATTTGGTCATAATTTAACTTTGACTTGACTATTCCATATATGACTTTGACTAGTAAAAGTTTGACTAAAAATAATAATAATTGGGTTGTTACAATCTTACCTCCTTCAAAGAATTTCGTACTCGAAATTCAATCACCAAATAGATGAGGATTTTGAACACGAATTTGCTCCTCATGTTCCCATGTTGCCTCTTCAGCTGGGTGATTTCCCCATCGGACCTTTACTAATGAAACCATCTCATTTTCATCAATTTGCTCCTTCCGCTCCAATATTTCAACGGGTTGTTCTTCATAGCTCAAATTCTGCTTTAGCTCCACTGGTTGGGATTCCAATACATGAGACACGTCAAGGATGTACTTACGAAGCATAGATACATGAAACAAATCGTGTATTCTGGACAACTCATCTGGCAAAGCAAGTCGATAAGCAACTGGACCAATCCTCTCAACAATCTCATAGGGTCCAATATACCTGGGACTCAGCTTCCCTCTCTTGCCAAACCTCAAAATACCTTTCCATGGCGATAACTTTAAGAAGACTTTATCCCCAACTTCAAACTCCAAATCCTTTCTGCGTCTGTCAGCATAACTCTTTTGTCGATCTTGTGCTATCTTTAGTCTTCCTTGAATAATTTTTACCTTTTCAGCTGCCATTTGAACCATCTCAGGGCCTACTAACTTTCTCTCACCCACTTCGGTCCAACAAACTAGAGTCCTGCACCTCCTACCATATAGTGCCTCGAAAGGAGCCATCTCAATACTTGAATGATAACTGTAATTATAAGCAAACTCCATCCAGCGTAAATGAGTATCCCAACTCCCTTTGAACTCGAGAGCACAAGCTCGAAGCATATCTTCTAGGGTCTGAATGGTTCTCTCAGATTGACCATCCGTCTATGGGTGAAATGCAGTACTAAACTGAACCTTTGTGCCAAAAGCACTCTGCAACTTCGGCCAAAATTGAGACGTGAATCAAGGATCTCTATCAGACACAATAGAATCTGGAGCCCCATACAGACAGACTACCTCATCGACATATAATTTTGCTAACTTAGTTAATGTAAATGTAGCTTTAATCGGTAAAAACCTTGCAGTCTTGGTCAACCTATCCACAATCACCCAAACACCGTCATTACCACTCTGAGTAGGAGGAAGACCAAATAGAAAATCCATAGTGGTGTGCTCCCACTTCCACTCTGGAATAGGCAATGGTTGCAAAGTTCCAGCGGATTTCTGATGAACTGGTTTCACTTGTTGGCAAATAAAACATCTAGACACAAACTCGGCAATCTCTCTCTTCATGCCTGGCCACCAGTAATGTTCCTTTAACATATGATACATTTTTGTGCTTCCTGGATGCATTGCATAAGCTGAATTATGTGCTTCTTCTAGTATCTCGTTTTTCAACTCTAAAATATCTGGAACTCATAATCTGTTTCCCATAACTAGAGTGCCATCATCTACGATAGAAAAATCTGTTTGTATTCTAGCTTCAACTTCTACCTTCAATATTCTCAGCGATAGATCCTCAGAATGGGCATGTTTAACTTTACCCACTAGGCGAGACTTCACCTGAAACATAGCTAGCACTGCCCCTGAAGTAGTGGCTGATAACTGAGCATTCAAGTTTCTAAATTCACACATCAAAGAAGCACATACTGCATTTGTTTGGTTCGAGGTACTACTGGCTTTTCGACTAAGTGCATCAGCAACTACATTTGCTTTACCTGGATGGTAATCAATTTTACAATCATAATCCTTAATCAATTCTAACCATCTTCTTTGCCTCAAGTTCAATTCTTTCTGAGTAAAAATATACTTCAAGCTCTTGTGATCGGTGAAAATCTGACATCTCTCACCATATAAATAGTGCCTCCAAATTTTGAGAGTCAAAACCACCGCAGCCAATTCTAAATCATGTGTGGGATAATTCAATTCATGTTTCTTCAATTGTCTTGAAGCATAAGCCACAACTTTTACATTTTGCATCAAAACACATCCCAAACCTTGTCTCGAAGCATCACTATAAATCACAAATTCTTCACCTGGTGATGGAAGTGTAAGTATAGGAGCAGAAACCAACCTATTCTTCAATTCCTGAAAACTCTTCTCACACTCTTCAGTCCAAACAAACTTTGAGCTCTTCCGCGTCAAACTGGTCAATGGAAGGGCAATCTTAGAAAATCCCTCCACAAAACGACGATAATATCCGGCTAAACCAAGAAAACTCCTCACCTCAGTCACATTATTAGGACGTTCCCATTTCATCACTGTCTCTGTCTTTACGGGATCAACATAAATCCCTTCAGCTGAAATCACATGTCCTAAAAATACAACCTTTTCTAGCCAAAACTCACATTTTGAGAACTTAGAATATAATTGTTTATCTCGCAAGGTCTGTAAAATAATCTTCAAATGTTCTGCATGCTCATCATGGTTGGAAGAATAAATTAATATATCATCAATAAAGACAATAACAAATCTATCCAAATAAGGATGTAGAATCCTGTTCATCAAATCCATGAAAGCGGATGGGGCGTTAGTTAAACCAAACGGCATCACTAGAAACCCATAATGACCATAACGAGTCCTAAATGCAGTCTTTGGCACATCAATATCTCGAATTTTAAGCTGATGATACCCCGAACGCAAATCAATCTTAGAGAATACCTTGGCATCTCGAAGTTGGTCAAACAAATCATCAATACGAGGTAGTGGATACTTGTTACGAATCGTTACCTTATTCAATTGTCGGTAATCAATACACAATCTCATAGTTCCATCTTTCTTCTTCACAAACAAAACCGGAGCTCCCCATGTGATGCACTGGGTCTGATGAAACCCTTATCAACCAATTCCCGTAATTGCACTTTCAACTCTTTTAACTCAGTTGGGGCCATTCTATAATGTGCTTGAGAAATAGGAGTTGTACTATGCAATACCTCGATAGTAAATTCGAATTCTCTATCTGGCGGTAACCCTGGAAGACCATCTGGAAATACATCTGGAAAATCTCTAACAATAGATATATCCTCAAGTTTAGGCTTACTGATCTGAGTATCAATTACGTGAGCTAAATATCCCTGACAACCTTTCTTCAGAAGTCTACGAGCATCAAAAGCAGATATCAAACATGATGGTAAAATTCTCCTCTCTCCTTTAAGAACAATCTCAAGATCTCCAGACCTCCTGAATGTAATTTCTTTACGAAAACAGTCAACTGTAGCACGATTCATTGTTAAAAAGTCCATGCCCAAAATAATATCAAAGTCATGAATATCAAGTGAAATTAGATCATCTTTCAGCTCATGATCATTCACTCGAATCACACAACCCTTGAACACATCATTAGCTAAAAGAGATTTTCCTACCGGTGTAGCTACGACTAACTCATTGTCTAAAGGCTCTAATATCTTATCCGCATATTTAGTAAGTGCATAAGAAATAAAGGAATGAGTAGCGCCAGAATCAATTAATTCATGAACATTTTTACCAAAAACAGATATCATACCCATAACAACATCTAATGACTCCTCAGCCTGCTACTGTGTCATCGCAAAAACTCTACCTTGGGACTTCGGACGTCCCGCCTGTCCTCTCTGACTAGCAACACCATGGCCTGCAAGATTTGAATGGGTCCCACTCGATAATCCCACATTATCTTTCCAATTCTGATTATGTCTCGCACTGCTAGCTTCAATCTGTGGAGCTATCTGTGATGCACTACCCTCCTGAAATCGAACTGGACAATCCTTCTATAAATGTCCCATCTGACCACAACGAAAAAAACCACCACTACTCTTAAGGCACTCTCCCGCATGAAACTTGCCACACAACTGACACTGCGAAAATCTGGGACCACTACCACTGTCAGCTGATCTAGGGGCAAAAGATCTCTGAGAAGGAGCCTGCATGTGAGAACGACTATGTACTGGCTTCCGTATAGAACTCTGGCTATGTCCTGATCCTCCACTAAATCCTGTACTTCGAGACTTAGATTTGAAGCTCCCAGTTTGTGTGACACCTGGCCAAAATCCTTTCTTATCCTTCTTTGAATGTCCACTATAAGTCCCCGTCTGACTGCTACCACCACGAAATAGCATTTGCACTCCCTGATTTTGTCCTTCCAAAAGTGCCGTCTTGACTCTTGAGGCTGCTTCTACAAGTTCACTGAAACTATGATGTCCATGACCTGTCACCATAGCTCTAATTTCTGTCCTCAGTCCTTCCTCAAACCGCCTGCATTTGGTTGTTTCATCAGCTACAAAATCAATAGCATACTTGGATAATTCCACAAACCTCTTCTGGTACTCAGCTACAGTGTATGATCCCTGTACAAGATTTAAAAACTCTCTTTTTTCTGGCCGCACGGTAGCTCAGGGGATAGTATGTCTCATTAAATACTTCCTTGAACATGGTCAAAGTAATAGTACTAGGATCACGATACCGACCCCGATATGTAGTCCACCAATCTGCCGCAACTCCTTTTAATAAGAAGGAGGCAAGGCGCAACTTAGTAGCATCTGAACATACCATGACATCGAATATATTCTCCAAGCTCCTCATCCAAACCTCAGCATCTACTGGATTGCCCGTGCTCTCAAAGTGTTTTGCCCCAAGCTTAATATCTCTTTCAATGCTATCATCTCTAGCTGGGTTCTGTAATACATTTGGTAAGAGCGAGGCAATGGTCGTAGGAATTCTCTCAGTCAAGGGATCATTCCCAGCTACATTCCCCTGATTCTGTTGTACTGGTACATTTCCCTGATTCTGTTGTACTGGTGCTTGGTGGACCAATTCTTCTCCCTGATTTAATCCCCTAACATTAGCTCTTTGGCGAGTATTTTGATTTCGAGGTTGTGGATGTGTCTTACCACCTCTAGCCATCTTGCACCTAAAAATATGCATTATAGGTTGACAGATCAGAAATGAATAGCACAACTTGTAGACTAAATAATCATGTATTGCCCAAACGCCAATAACCATGCTCTGATACCAATTGTCACGACCCGTCCCAGATCACCCTACTGGACCTGAAACGTGACATGTGCCGATGGTAGGTGACAACTAGATGTTGGACCCACCACCAAGGCAAACTTGACTTTTCTTATCTTTCAGATTCACCTTTTAAATAAATTGATCCCATAAAAATTAATAAAAATTTTGACAGAGTCTCCCCTATATTATTGCCATAACCAACCTGTAATTCAACGTCAAATCCTCAACAATCATGCATAATGATCAAAAAGACTTCCCAAACCTTCCAAGCATAACATTAATCTAATAAGTCAATTGAAATTCTTAGTCAATTCTTTTAATATATACACATACAACCTGTATTACATAATCGTCGGGCCTATAACCGACAAGGCCACAAAAGAATATCACAGCCTATAACATAAGCCCAAAAGATAACTTCTAAATACTATATCAGAATAAACCATAGAAATGCATACGTTTAGCTCGTCTGGCGGCGATGTCTATATCCAAGCTGCTCAAAATCTGTAACTTTTTCCTATAAGGAAGAGATAGGGAGAAACGTGAGCTTGTAACTCAATGAGTGGAGTTTATGAAGTAATTTCTTTTATAAATCATTTTTGAAAACATAATTTATTTCATAAGCTTTTGCCACTTTAAATCAAATCATACATGCTAAGAATAATCATAAAGATCGTGGAATAATCATCTATGGCATAACTGATAAACTGTAATACATAAGAAAATCACACCAAAGGTACCCAACTAAATCATCTGAAATCTGTATCTAGTCATATGCACGTGGACTGCTAAGCACCTCCGTACCCGGCCCAAAGCCCCTCTGGGTACAAAAGTGGGTCACAAAGATCTCATATATGCACTCTTACACACGAGTCATAGGCCCCCTCCGTGCATAAGAGTGAATCTTAAGATCATCTGAACACGGGCCATAGGCCCCTCCGTGATAGAGCTTTAATCACAAATAATATCCGCTAGCACATGGGCCCAAAGCCCCCTCCGTGCACTAACACAAGAACAGATAATCACATGGGTACTTTTGATGATTTGGAAATCATACATGCCAACTTAACTAATCATGCTCGTAAAACATGGTAAAAAGAGTCATCACGATAAACAAACTTAATTTTAAAACATTTGTTTTGATAATCATGCTAAAATCAAGTAATTTAAAAATCATTTGTAACTTGTAGAAAATCATTGTGGATAACGTAGAAAATTCTTTAAGTTTATTCTCCACTCACAAAATAATTGACAATCCACTAGCTTGGTCGATATATAGCGCCGACTTCCTCATCACCTCCTGAGATAAAATAAAATCTTCACATCAACATTTAAAATCACTTTAATAGATAATATAGCAAAAGAGCCTCATTCTTGAATTAACTCATTCAACTTGTTTTCTCATATTACACCATACTTACCCTTTTTACTTAGGAACACAAAATCACCTCTAAAAACTAATTAAGTTCTAATATCACTTAAGATTCAAAATTAGAGCCACATTTATCTAAATCTCAATTTTCCATTTTTACAAGCTTACTAGTTTATTTACCCATCTTCATAACTAAACCAACATTCATCATCAACACCAACAATTCCATTTCTAGCACAAAACAAACCAAAATACAAGTTTATCTCAACTTAATCACTAGTTTAACCCAATGGCATAAAACCATAATCTTTAATACCAAGCATTTATTTCAATAAACTTAACTATATAACTAGAATCACCAAAATCATCATTCTCACATTCATATATAACTCACATTTGAACTATAAATCAAAAGCCCTAATTTTACACATTATTAAACAATAAATATTTTACCACTTACCTCTTAATGTTAGGAAAATATGGTAGAATAACACCAACACACACTTTGAGTTGGATGGGCTCTTCCTTCTTCTTCCTTTCCTTTCTTTTTCTTTTCTTCTTTTTTTTTCTCTCTTCGTTCTCCTGATTTCTGTCTCTCGAAGCCTCTGTTGGTCCCTTTTTGGTTTGGCAATATGTTTGTTATATTTAGTATTATAATATGTAAAGTATTTAGTTATTTCCAAGAAGGTCCCCACTCTTCTTTCTTGATTTAATTAAAGTCCTCAACTTAATATAAGTTTTAGAAAAATAACCCCAACAAATAAAATAATATAATTTGGTCCTAATTTAACTTTGACTTGACTATTCCATATATGACTTTGACTAGTAAAAGTTTGACTAAAAAAATAATAATTGGGTTGTTACACTTCGCACATTCGTCGCATATGTGCAGAAGAGATTGAAACGCTAGCAAATTATTTTAAGAGGAGAGTTCTAGCATCGTTAGACGTAGATTGGAAACAGATTCGATGCTAGGTTATGGCTGAGTACATTGCTAACCTGCCGTGAGTAGCCATGGTTCAACTTCTTGGGGATATGTTGTCTTATGTTCAGAACTAATTAATCGTGTTGTAAGGTTTTATAGTATATGTTTCTATGTAAAATAAGAGATGCTATATGTATAATATTATATTAATATGATATTTAGGCGAGCTGCTTCTAGTTTAGATTTGACAATATTTCTAAGTGGAATTAATACTTATACTTATAGTAAAAGACTCGGCACAATAATGGTCTAGAATATGGACCTTTGAACTGTTAAATATTTGAAAATTATGTTTTCCTATATATAAAATTTGAACACATTATCTGTAAAGCCGTGTAGAGTTCAAGGTTTTAGTTATCTGTGAATTTTTGATATGGAATTTCAGTGGGATGTTTGTGAAGTAGGTGACCAATTTGTGTGATTGTTATTGTTTTTTGAATATGTAGAGTGTAGTTGGAATAAATTCGGATAAGAAAGATTAATAATTGAATAAGTTAACCAACATTCTGAATAGTTTGTTTTTAACACCTGAGAATATAGGTAGGGCAATTAGTACTAGAACATTATTTTTATACAAATGCTAGTTTAACAGAGTGATTGCCCTTGTTCAAAAATGCCTTCTTAAAAAACTATAAATAGAAGAGCAGGTTGTGTACCCAAAATAGAACCGAGCTAGGTGGCTAGGTATACATATTATAGAGACAAAATAGTCTCTCAAGCATTTGTTATAGTTGAACAATTCAGTCATCAACATCGACCTGTTCATCTTCTATCGGAGTTGGATTATTGGAGAGAGTAAACTTGGCATTCTAATTCTCTAGTGTGTTGGCATCGGAAAAGAAAAGTGTTTTATGACTGAAGAGGTTGAGTGACCTATGTTAAGAGGAGACGTTGAAGAAGTTTTAGAGTCATCAATTTATATCCTTTGTTCAGGAAATTGTGATGGTGTAAGTGAAGGATTCTTGTTCTCAAGGTGAACTTTGGTTCTCCTGTGCTAGGATCTGGAGTTCCATTCTTGAGATGAATGGAATGTGACATGTTGGAGTACTTTGAATGATAACCAGCAGGTGACGTGGAGTATATCTATAATTTTTTTTATTTTATCAAATGGAGTATATCTATATTAAATGTATGAAAGTATGCATATGAATAAAGGTAATGGTGGGTTTATATGAAACCAATTTAAATAGCTGTACACATACGCTATGTTCTGGGTTCATTAAATCAGCTAATGGTATTCCCAAAAATTGTTCTGCAGGAGGCCCAATCAATGAAGCTCGCATAGTTCTCATTTGATCTTTTACTTCTACGGTACAACGTGCTCTAAATGATATAGGAAATATGAAAGATGGAATGGTTAGCAATTGTAAGGATATTAAAAGCATGGAAAAATTTAATTTTTTTGGTGATTGTATATAAAGTAATAGAAACTGACTTAGGTGTGAAACTTTGGAGAGTGTTGTATTTGTCTGCCTACAATAGGTTACAAAGAAATGCAAACATTTATGTAGTTGCTATAATATACTGAGCAATAATAAGGAAGTTATAAAGTGAAACCTTGGAGTTGCTGTTGATTTTGGTCGCCTACAATAGTAGCACTTGTAAACCTCATGTAACTTAGCAGTTGATCCTCTTGCATAGATACCACAAGCCATGTACCACAGAGGGGTGGTGTTGTTAGCCAAAGATATCATACCATTAACCTAAAACTTAGTTCCTTGCGTTAGCTATAATTAGAGGCTCGTGTTATTGTATTGTTGGAACAGATTTTATTTGCTAGGAAAGAAGAGACCAAAGAAATAGTGTATATATTTACATGGAGAGTAGCTCACCTCGATGACATGGTCGGAAATATGTTTAACGCTGCTAAACTTGTTTTGTGATGGAGATGCAATTGTTGATGGCTTGATTAATACATAATCTTGTAGTGAAATTATTTGTATTAGTATTTCACTACATTTACTGGCCCTATACAAAGAAAAATGTGTATTATAGGTAGTGTTAACATACATGTACGAAGAGAAGTAGATATAAGTTATATGGAAATTCACAACATGAAAACATTTTATGAAAGGAAATGAAAATTTTACTAGGTACTAAGGTAGTTAAGTTTTTGGAATATTGGATTAATTTGAAGTGTGGTTCCTAATTTAGTAGACAGAGAAGTTCCTGAAGAAAATAAGTTAATTATCAATGATGTGCACTGGTAGCTAAACATATGGGAAATTGGGATGTCACTAAAACATTGGTCTCTATATAGAATTTACCTTTCATCAATCAAAACTATATGTTGTACCGTGCTCTCAGCATTCCAAGCATTTTGAACTTGCCTCGTAGGACTGACGTTCACAACTCTACCTGCAACTCCTGTGATAGTTAAACTCAGAGGATTGGGTGGGTAATAATAATGAGCTTTCTATAATGTACAATAGGTGATTTTTTAGTTTGAACTGAGGATTTTGTAATGTATGAGATTATCTATATTTGCTGCCGAGTGAACATATTGATGAAGTTTATGAAAAGGGGTAAATGAAAAGTATGCCTTAGCGAAAGCACTGTAGTCATCATCTATGTCAATGATGCGAGAGACTCTGTTTAGTATCCATTGGATATCCCCTAAAGTTGCTCTAATATGAGAAGCGAGTACTCTAACCAGTACTTTGGATATTAAGTATGTTTTCAGTGGTGCTAGAGTGTCTTCCAAAGCCTTGATATTAACATCACTAAAAATGGTTGCATGTACTTTGTTTTGATGTTTCAATTTGTGCACCAATGTAATTCGGAAACGTAAATTAGGTTGAAGATGATGAGAGAATATAACAAAACTGATGAAATGAAGCAAATTGTAAACAAAAGCTTTAGGTTACAGAAAATCCATTAGCCATAGATGTTGGTATTTTCCTTTGCCTTTTTGTCCAACCTTGGGACTTGTTTTTTCTAGGACTACAATTTTACATTCCCAGTCGGTGTCTCCAGGTGCGATATTATTGATGAACTTTTATGTTGTCTCCATTTATCTGCACTAAGTATTTTTAGAGATGATAACAAATACAAAAAGGATACAGAAAAGAACTTTAGCTAATAAGACTATGAAGATATTTCCCTTCTTCTGTAATGAGGTGGTAGCTGTTCTGGAAATAGGGGAAATGAAATACCTTTCTTCTTTGATTAATGAAGAGGATATGACTCCAATATGCACCGATGCTGATATATATATATATATATATATATATATATATAGAGAGAGAGAGAGAGAGAGAGACACACACACACACACACACACAGTTATGATCTCCTAAGCACAGTGCTTAGGAGATCATAGACATAGAGAAGATATTTTTTATTTGAAAAATAGTATAAAAGATTTGCAGATAAATCTTGTTCTAGGGAAGTAGGTTTTCTATATTACTAATGATGGTTGCAGTGCTGTGAACTTGGGGTGCATACACTGCTGTAATAATTAGGGACACATGTCTGTTGTTTGGCATGTGCTGGTGCATTGAAGAAGCCTTAAGGGATATGTATGGGAGTAGATGTGGTACAACTATGTAACAGTTTGGTGCTGGTCGTGAATTTGAGATGGGAATTCGTGTCATTTTAATAATTTTTTTAAATATCTGGTGTTTATTAAATGGGCATTTCGATTACAATAATTAGTAGAAGAGTTGGTTAATGTTTTGTGATAAGTTGTTTGATAGAATTGAAATATAACTGTTCAGAAATTCGATTGCTTGAATGTTAACTGAATTTATAAATGCTTAGTAATTAGAGAAATTTTGGATTTGGAAAAAGTGATAAATGAACTAAAAATACAAATATTAGATATAAGAACGGGGAAAACCAATTATGTTTTATAAATGTGTGAAAGAAATTGTTTTACAAAAAAAAAAAAAAAAACCTTTGAAATAAATTTGAAATAGAGATAATGTGAACATGAAATTAAAAATGACTGAAAATATATCCTAATTTTTGAGAAGTATAGCTCTTAAATATTTATGGTGGGGAAAAAATTCGAATTTGCCATGAAATTGTTTAAGTGAACAATGAAAGAAATCCTGCTTTATGAAATGGTTTTTTTTTTTTTTTGAAAGAATAGTGCTTGTAATTGATAGCGCGATACAAGAAGGAAATTCAATAAGTGATCAGAACTGGAAGCCAATTTATAATATAAATTATTCTATGTAAATGACCTTTTATAGATAGAAGATAGAAGCATTGTAAGAAACTTGAATGAACTTGAAGCTGAAAAACATACCTAGTAGCAACTAAACTTTTAAAGGCCGGAGTTAAAAGAGGTTAAATAAATAAAAGAAGAGACAAACTTAGAGATCTTAGAATATAAGTGGAGAATAAATGGAAGTAAATTTCATCAAACAAATAACTAATTGAATTTTTTTTCATTAGAATTCTACATGTGTATTTGCTTGCCCAAAGCCTGAAGGTGCTAAAGAAACGTCAATTCCTCGAATATTCTTTTCTTCACATTCAGATATTTCCTTATCAAATTTTCAAGCTCAAATTTCTTTTGAGTTAAATATGATGATATACATATCATTTAAGAGCTTCTCCATCAGCCTTTTTCGCTTTATTTTTATCAAAACAGAGATCAACGAGATATAAAAGTTATTGCTTATAGAAAGAGAAAAAGCATGATATTACTGGTTGGACCCCTAGTTCCATGGATAGCAGGATTTTATCAAATCAGTTTGCGAAGAATTTTACTTTTTAATTTTACTTGCTTGAGATCTAAAATCTAAGTGTTCACAACCTTCTTATAATGTATATTTATCTGAAGCATGAGAACCTATGAAAAATTTAAAAATGACAAAAAAATAAGACATATTGGCTAGACTTGAATGAAATGAAATATTTGTTCGAGAATGAAGAGTATGAATGTAACAACCCGGGTTTCCCTATAAATTGACGACTATCCCCACTGTACCAACAAAGTACATCTTCTTTTTCGGAAGTCTATCTTTAGAAACTCCACAATTAAGCATGCTTGACTTGGAGCAATTCTATGATGGGTGGCCCATTGGGAAAATTTTCTCGTGGAGCATGCGAGAGAGGACAAAACATGCTGGAAAAGACCTATGTTGGTACAGTGGGGATAGTACGTTATCTATTGACCAGGATAGACCGTTAAGTGGGACCCGGATCGTTACAATGAACAACTTGGGGAACTATATGAAAGTTGTTCAAATATCAAACTCCCTAGGGATCTGATATATGTCTCTACTTTGTTAAGTAAGGAACATGAGTTTTATACATTCTTTATCCAAATTTTAACCATAACCCATGTGGATCTATTCAGTAACAATGTAACATAATGTTGAGTGAAATCAAAGTGGGCTGAGGAAAAAATGTGATATGAAAGTAGCTATATACATTATTCATAGATCACGTGAATATTATGGGAGTCATGTTTATAGTATTTAGAGAACCATAGCATAGTAAGCTTATCTTGAGTAAAAAATATAGGTTTGGTTGGGCATACTTATCTTTATTAACTTTAGGTATGCACTAAAATTACATGTGGAGAGAAGTGGGTGGAAAGAAAAGGTAATGGATAGGGTAAATTAGAAGTTAGTTGCTTTACAACCATTTGTCTTGTTGAATGCATCTTACATCCTCCTTTTAGCAAGAAACATCGAAATAACAAAATTGTAAAATTCAGAAGCCAGAACAAGACCTATAGGAATTAAAACATGTACTGAAATAAAATGTGATCATGTTTTTCATATGGAATCATAAAATGATTAATGTTTAGTACATATGATGGCTTCCAAGGTCCTAATTTGAAGGTTAGAAATGAATGAGGCTAAATTAAAAGTTATCCTCATTTAGAATTTTCTTTTCTCTTCGGTGTATCTTACATGCTCCATCTAGCGAGAAAAAGCATCATAAAATTGTAAAGTTCATAATGAAGAACAAGACCTATAGAAGTTAAAACTTGCACAGAAATAAAAATTACCATATTTTTCATTTTCGAACTTAAAATGATTAATGTTAAGTACATTTGGTTGTTTACAAGTTTGTAATTTAAAGGCTAGAAATTAACTAACAGAGTTTATTTTCTACCTTAGTAAAACAACTGGAAAAATGTTTTGGTAGTGTGAAATCCATTGATGAGAATTATAGTTGGTCTTTTATCTAGATAAGGTCATAATTAGTTAAAAATATAAATGTGTGTGAAAGCAAAAGTATATGAATAAGAATGGTAAAATATTATGTATTATATTGTTTGATGAACTAAATGTCATTCAAAGTTATTTTTTTATTATTAAAAATCGATGTACCTTTGCAAGAGAAATGAAAGCGAACAATCACAGAAAACTAACAATGGAAAGGAACTCTATTATTGAATGAAGCTCGTGTTCATTACAATTCCCAGGTGATTTGTCCTATGTTGTAGCTTTTGCTTGTTTTTATGTGTTGTTGCCCGAACAAGAAGGCAGGAGCCAAACCTATTTGATAAATGCATCAAAATTGAAAAATGAATAATTTCAAACAACGAAAATTAGGAGACAGAGAATGAGGATTAGAATACCTGATTGGCGTTCAGCAAAATATTTGCATAGTAAATCTACTGAGAAGTTTGTTAGTTCCCACAGCGATGGTATATCATGCAACAACACAGGTTTTAATAATTGAATTGTCTTAACAAAAGAAGAAATATACATATAGAAAGATTCATTAGTTAGAGATTGAGAATTGTAAAAAAAAAATTGACAAGACAAAATTAAACACATTAGAATGCCCAAAAAAAATGTATGTATGTATGTATGTAGAATAACACCTGAAGATCATGAATGTCTACAAAAATGTGAGCATACTCAGCAATCTACATGTTTGTGCTATGGGAAAGAAGTATATAACAATATTTCATCATGTGAAAGAACATATTTTGTTAGAACTGAAGAAAGACACTACGGTATGATGTTCTTACCTGTGATGATAGTAACTCATTGTCAGGTTGTGATAAGTGTATTTTATACACTTATTTATCTGTCAAAATTTGGATATTATATTATTTTTCGTGAATAGATTCAACTAAGTTTGTTGTTATTTATTATTATTTCAGTTTTATCCCAAAAGTCGAGAAGATGGAAGAATTGAATGAAATCCATGACAAATTGGATGAAATGGAGCAAAATCATGCACGTCGAAGTTGGTGAAGTCAATTGAGGTGAAAAGTGGAGCTTAATTGAAGACATTCCAAAACTCAAGGCCTTAATTGTACAAATCAAAAGAAGAATGACTTGAATTAAAATAAAGGAAGACATGTGTTGCACAAATAAAGAGATTCAAGGTCTAAGTTGTCTTATGTGAAAGATTTGAGGCCTTAAAAGTAAAGTCTACTTTAAGTGGGCTTTAAAATAAATTGAAACAAACAAATGGAATTGGGCTTTGCAAGGGCTAATTAGAATTGACTCCTGTTGGGAAAAGAGACAGTATATATACACAAGAAAAAGTCTGCTAGGTAATATTTTTTGAGTGAGTAGTAGCGGTTGGCAAGAGAGCTTTTCTTGAACATATAAACACTGGTAGTCGGCTGTAATTAAGGAGAAAAGGTGTGGTATTAAAAAGGTGCGGTTGGGAAATTACAAAAGAGAAAATATACGCACAAAAAAGTGGATTCCACTAGCCAACAGAGAAGAGATACAGAAAAGGCATCCGACAAGAATTAATAGGGAGAATATATTTCAAGAGTTGGTCTGCTGTGCAACAAAGGATTCGATTGTGCAAGAGAAGGCAAGTGTTCACTGATATCTCGCGATCCGCAAGTATATGGGTCGTGAGAAGTATTAAAGTGAACCTTAGAGTCCGGATTATCATCCCACGGAGACTGCAATTAAGTACTGAAATATTTTAGTTCTAGACTTATTTGAACAAATGAAAGAATTTTGATGTTTATTAAACTGAAACTGAAGTAAAGAATTAAATTTTGAAATTGCTTTGTTTTTGAAGATGATTATAAACTAGTTGGGATTCACGATTTCACCTAACCAATTAAATCAATTCCAATTCTAGTTTTATTTCCTAAATATGCATTCAGTCAAATTCACTAATGTATATTGAGATTCCTCTCTCGAGTTTAAATCAATTCTACCTAAATAAGTCAACCATGTATCTCTACAGTGGGTCCGAATATTCCTTAGCTAGATGCAATAAACACAAGAACTCACACACAATCGCAATAATAACAAAAATATATCTCTATCTCTTGTTCAGTTATCGGATTTATTACTACTTCTAAGTTATTAACTCACCTCTCAGATTATGGAAATAACTCAATAAATTATGAATTGGTGATTAGGCAATTCAAGCATTAAGAAAAATAATAAATCAATACATGCAACGAAATCATTAAAACAACGAAATTTGGAATAAAAATAATATGACTAGGCTACATCGTTCATCCCAACATTAAATTTAGTTACACCTCATTAATGAAGAACAAGAACATTAAAAATAAACGTTCATTGAAAATAATATAAAGAAAGAAACGCTTGCACCAAGTTTTGATTCTTCAATTATCTTCAATTCACGCCCCCTTACGATGCTTGATCCCCCAAGAATTTGCTGTAGAAATCTCTATTATGGCTCGTTATTTGGAGAGGCAAAGGTTCTGATTTCGTGCCTCGTGAGTTGTATTTATAGGTTAGGGAGAAAACCTAGTCAAAAAGCCCAAATCCTATTAAAAATTAAGAAAAATCTGATCTGCGGCCCAGTCGTATAATCGCGCGAATGCGTGGTGTAAAACCGCGCGATCGCGTTGTTGAGGATAAGACATTTTATCCTGATTTTCGAGGCAACGCGCGACCGCACGCCTTTAAAGGCCGCGATCGCGTGGAAGGACTTTTTGCGATATTTTCCATCTTTTCTCGGTTGTGTAAGTAAGTCCTTATATTTTAATTGTAGCCTTGGTCCTCCACTTTCAATTGTTGCTATTTAGTTCCCTAACTTTATATTCTTCTCAACTTGCTCGTTTCAGCTCTCAATTCCTTCAATTGGGTCCTCCACTCTTTGATTCATTAACTCTGGCACCATGTACATTTCCCGGTTGACGTCACAAACTTCTCAATTGCTCATTTTAGCTCTAATTAGTATCCAATTATGCATTTTCCCATTGTTTCCTTCATTCTTCGCCTTTTGGGATATTTTCTACAAAGTATCAAATAAATACAAATTAAATAGCATATATATTCTAAAACAACAATAAATTATTCTAATTTAGACATATAAATAAGTGTATAAAATACACTTATCAAATACCCCCAAACTAAAACTATTGTTCGTCCTCGAATAATGTAAAATTGAACTAATAAATCAAAATAACAACATGCAATTGTTTTTGTTGTGTCCACACGTTTACCAAATGACTCAATAGTCCAAATCAATTCACGCTTTCAGCAAGAGATATGAACAACATAGTTAAATAATTTTTCGTTATCTCATGCTAGATTTTCAAGTGTGTGTGTGTGAATAGCCAAAGTCAAATTCCTACTCATACAAAAGATATACTTAACACAGTGTAACTTGTTGTGCACATTCCAGCCCGAATCCCATGTGGTCACCTAATGAATCCAATTATTTCCTTACATCACTCATGGATGATCACAATTTACTACTTTTCTCTCACATCCCTGGTTTATCTATAGTAGTTTCCAAAAATATTCTTTACTTTTTCCACACATGATAGTCAGAATTAGAAGTATGCATGCACAACTAGTTAAAGGTAAGCACTTCCCAACTCTACAACTTTAGTCTCTACACTTTAAGTCAACTAAGCTTACACCATGCAAATTTCTTTTTATGGACGACTATTTTTGTTTTAAAAGTCCCTATCTTCTGCCATCTTTGTGCAAAACTTTTCATACTTGCTTTCTAGGTGACCCCTGTAGCAACTTTAGGCCCGTGACTCCCAAACCAGACGGCTTTAGGGCACCAGGTTCAGAGAACCCCTCAGACTTAATTACTCGAGTCATAAAGGCATAAAAAGAAAAGTTAAAGATGTTTTAGCGTCTTATGTGTAAGTCCACTCTCCGTACTTGCTTTCTAATTGATCCCTGTAGCGAGCTTTAAGTTGGTGACTCACAAGTCAGATGACTTTAGGGCACAAGGTTTTAAGGACCCCTCGGACTTAATTACTCGAGTCAAAAAGGCATTTGGAGAGTAGAATAAGACCTTCAGCATTTTTATGTTTTTATGCTAGATATGGTTTATACTCGTTGACCAAACTATCTAAACTAAAGTGCAAAACCATGAATCACAGACCTCCAACCCATCAATACATGCACATTCTAACCAATCCATCCCCAAACTTGCCTTTTGAGCGTATTTGGTTCTAATTTAGGGACGGATGTCTTATAATCTAAGTTAAGGGATTAACAAGTCATACCTAAGTTCAAGTTGCACAAAACTTGCCCCACATGTGCTAAACAAAATCCCTTACACAAGCAATTATCCAACACTTGCTATGTGCAAAATGAATATGGAATCTAGCAAAACATAACTAGTTCAAAATAAGTTAATGCTTTCATGTTGTCCAATTTCCAAGCCTAAGCACAATTTGATTCATATTATATCCTAAGCAATAAACAAGTCAACACATATTTTCAATTTTTTTTTAAATCCCAATAAAATTGAATGGAAGCATAGAATGAATATCATGAATAAGGAAGCAATTTGCATCAGTGAGATTTTCCATCCCCAAACTTGAAAGAAACATTGTCCTCAATGTTTGTCAAAAAGAATTAAAAATGTAAAACAAGACAAAACAGAGAGAACGAGAACTTACCAGGTGCATTGAAGATGTTTTGTAGCCTTGAAGCCTCCATTAGCATTGCATTTGGACGAATTTGACCATTTTCTTGCTTTTCCCGACTTGGTTTGAGGTGTCTTGATTGGTGTTTACCTTTCAAATAAGAGATAAGTAATATTAGAAGTCATAAACACCAATAAGAAATAATGGAAGTTCAGTACCACACCTCCAAACTAAAGTTAAAACAAAATTTTGAATTTTCAAAATTGGTCGACCACACATATTCAAGCCTTGACATCGTCTAGAAAAATACAGATTTTTCCGAGCCACCTTTTGATATGTTAAATTTCATAGCATGGTTGACAACATATTAAGAATTCAGCTCATTTGAAGTTCAATAGGGTCATGAAAAGTTATGGAGAAGTAGGTGCGTGAAGCAATTTTCAGGCGCAATGGCCTGCAGTGACCTAGCATTGGGGCTGCCATGGTGCTAAATTAGTTTTCGTAATTTTCATGTTATGAAATGAACTAATTCATGAACTAAACATACATAATCAATGATAAACATATCATGAAGATAAATACTCGAAAGGATTTCTCAGATTAGCACAAAAATCTCTTTGTGGCATTTCATCAAACACTTCATGTGCACTGCAAAAATTAAAGGACTTGCATCAATTTGGAAACATGGATTGACCCAAAAATTTTAACTATTAAAGCACAAATCACAATCTCCAACAACTAACTTAAGCCCATACTCCAATTCTCCTTAATTCAAAAATCACAAAATTATAAAGAGGTTAACAATTTGGTACTACATTTGAAAAAGAAGAAGAATTAACACTTTTTGTTTGATGTTGAAGTGATCTAACCAGTGATATTGATTCAACAACATGTTGATGATATGCACAAATGATGAGAGACCATAATTGGAATGAATTTGGGGGTGTAAAACGAGTTTGGAAAATTTAAAAATAAAGGAATGAAATAAAGCACTTAAACTGCCGATATTGCTCCCAGATTGACCACGTGATCGCTTGGTTTTAACACCAGCGATCGCGCAGTTAATTACTGTAGCATAGTATTTTCAAAAATGACATTGCGCGATCGCGCAATAGGACCACCGAGCAATCGCTCGGTATTCCTATCAGTTTCCAAATTTTCATTTTTTTTATGAAATTAATCCTCACTTTTACCCCCCTAATCACTTCATGATTTGTGCAATGATCTTCCAATCATGAACTTCATGAACTAAGCTAATGTGTGTGTGTGAGAATGGGGTGACGATTTAAATCCTAATTAAACAAAACATGAAAAATATAAAACAAACCTAAATATGCAATAATAGAATAACATGCAAAGTGCCTTAACATTTAATATGCAAAACACTCAAAACAAGTTACCTATCATGCATATATCTCAATACAAGTAATTAAAATAAACTCAAAGCAAAATAAGTAAAAAGGAAAGAAATTGGGGTGCCTCCCAATGAGCGATCCGTTTTAAGTCCCAAGCCCAACTTTTTGCTCATTCGAATCATGGAGGCATAAATGATCCTCTTGAAGATTTGCATTGCTTACAATTCCCTGCCTTGCATATCTCAACCCGTTTTCTCACTTTCTTTAACTGCAAAGCCTCATTTTTAACTGTTTGATGAGAGATGTTCGGCTTTTCTTCATTTTTGTCCATCCATTCATCTTTTTCCTTCACGAACTCATGTCTTGTGATTAGACCTTCCTCAATCTTAATACCATGCTTCATCTTCTCTTCTGGTTTTTGGGACACTTCCTCCACTTTGAAGCAACTTTAGTTTTTAATTTCAAGATTCTGTTTTGGCTTGATGCTGAAAGTGGCTTGTTCCATCTCGACCCTAAAAATGATTTCTCCCCTTTCAATGTCAATTAGGACTCTTCCAGTAGGTAGGAACAACCTTCCAAAGATGAGAGGCATCTGAGTGTCCTCCTCCATGTCCAGGATTACAAAGTCAACTGGAAAGAAGAATTTGTCTACTTTTAAAATCACATTCTCCACTATCCCATATGACTATTGGATTGATCTGCTCGCCAGCTTTAAAGTGATATTCGTTGGTTTAGGCTCCCCCAACCCAAGTTTTATGTACAAAGAAAGAGGCATTAAATTAACACTGGTCCCTAAGTCACATAAAACATTATCAAAGCTGAAATTACCAATAGTGCAAGGGATAGAGAAACTCCCTGGATCAGTCAATTTTTGTGGTAATTTCTTTTGAAGTATGGCATTGCACTCCTCACTCAGTGCTACTATCTCAAAATCGACCAACTTTCTTTTGTTTGACAGCATCTCCTTCATGAACTTCAAATATAGGGACATTTTAGCTAAGGCTTCTGCAAATGGGATGTTTATGTGCAGTTTCTTGAATATTTTCAAAAATTTACCAAACTACTGCTCCAACTAATGCTTTCTCAGTCTTTGTGGATATGGAACTGGAGGCACATATGCGTTGACTGGCGGTCTAACTCGAACTTCTTCTTCAACTTTTTCTTGAACTTCAGGAGTCGACCCTTGTTCTTCCATCCCATTTTCTTCATGTTGTTCCTCACCTTCCTGTTCTTCCATCCCATTTTCCCTCTGATTCTTATTTTCATATTTTCAATAGTCACTTCAGGTAATTGAACCCCACTCCTGGTTCTTATTGCATTCACATGTTCACGAGGGTTTATTTCGGTGTTACTCAGTAATTGTCTTAGTTGTCTGTCTGTTCTGCTAGCTGCCAACTCTCCCATTTGTTTCTTCAAATTCTTTATCTCAGTTGCTTGATTCATAATCTCACCATTCTGACTTTTGACTAGCTGAATTAACATCTCCATGTTCTCTGCCATGGTTTTCTGAGATTGTTGTTGTTGTTGTTGAAAACTAGGTGGACGCTGAACATTCTGATTGTTAGACCATGAGAAGTTGGGGTGGTTTTTCCATTCTGGGTTGTAGGTTTGTGAATAAGGACCACCCTTGATGAGATTCGAAGCGCGGAAGAAACGCCAGAAAGTTCCGAACTCAGGTTGTGGTTGGACGGATGAATCATGACCCGATATTCACGACGCGATGGCTCGATGATGCGGAATAAAGAACCACGACTTTCGAAACGCCACAAGGATTTGCCCAATCTCCTTGATAAGTCTCTGATTTGAACGCCACAAATATTCTAGCAAATATTTGATAAGTTCAATATTTGAATGCTACAAGAAGTATTCTTGATAAGTTCGAAAAACATAGGAATCCACCTATAAATTTTATTGAATCATCAATAAAAACTATTTATAACAAAATCAAAGTCTGAATTACAATGAATGGAAAGGAATATAAATAAGTAAAATAACCTAGCCCCTAATCGACTCAAAATAGAATTCTAATTAGACTAAAATTCTAAAATAGGCAAACAAATAATTAAAAACAAAATTTAACCTAAAAATACGCAAAAACCCTAATTTCCGTCTGCATAATTGACTTGCTGTTTTGAAACCCCAAATGATGGAATTTGGCCATAAAATCAGTCGGCTCAAGGGCTTTAGCCCATGAGTTTTGCTTAGTGGTCCATTTCTACTCGAAAAAAACATATTATGCATCTAATTCCGACATGGTTGACTGGATTGCACTTTTATTTGGCTTGAATATTTAACTTTTTCCGTCAAGTCTGCTATGACTCTGATTGTCGAGGGTCCGGAACACATCAAACATGTTGCCTGTTTCCCACGAAATTGACTTGTTCTGGATTTGATTGACTCTGCTGTATAGGACAGAAATTTACAGCGTGATTTTCAAAACAAAAATCACACAGCGCTGTTTGAACTGAATTGACTGTCTGCACACCCATTTTGTCAATTTTCTTCGTTAACGCATCTAGTTTAGCACTTAATGATATAATCTCATGAACGACAATAACTCCCCCAGACTTAGGTGCAGACCTCTCTGAATACCATTGGTAACTGTTTGCAACCATCTTCTCAAAAATCTCAGATGCTTCTTCATAGGTCATGTCCATTATTGAACCCCCAACTGCTGAGTCAGCGTGCTTCTTATTTTCATTTGTCAACCCATTGTAGAATGTCTGAACTAAAATCCATTATGCGATTCCATGGGTAGGAAACTATCTGATAAGCTCATTGAACCTTTCCCAAGCTGCAAAAATGGATTCCCCCGGCTATTGACTGAAACAAAAGAATTTCACGTCTGAGCTTAGACATTCGACTAGGTGTGAAGAATTTATCAACGAACTTCTAGTTCATAACTTCAAATGTAGTGATTGTGTGTCGGGGAAAAGTGTAGAACCAAGTTTTAGTTTTGTCTACCAAAGAGAATGAGAATAACTTCAAATTCACAGCATCATCTGAAACTCCATTCATGCGCTGCATATCACACAATTCCAGAAAAGATCGAAGATGTGCACTAGGATCTTCAGATGAAAATCCATGAAAAACACATGAGTTTTGGATCAGTGAGATCAAAGAGGTCTTGATCTCAAAATTGTTGGCTTGGATTGCAGGAGGTACTATGCAGGTTCCAATGTTCCCTACAGGAGGAATCACGTAATCTCTCAAAATGCGCCTCCCACGATTTGGTTACTGTTGTTGTTGTTGTTCAATGACAGCTGCTGGCAGATTATTCGGATCAACCAGATTGATTGGAATTCTATCGTCTGCCATGTCTAAATCTGCTTGTTGAGCTACTTCCAACTGTTTTCTGTACCTCTGTCGAAAGGTACATTTAATTTCTGTATGAAGGGAAAGCAATTCACAAGACTTAGTCTTTCTTAACATAAAATAAATTAAACAAAATTAAAACTTAAAAATAAAAATAAAGTAAAAATAAAGTTCAAAGTAAAGATAGAACTAATGAGTATCGATATTAATATAAAAAAAGTCCCCTACAACGGCGCCAAAAACTTGTTCACTTTCCCGCAAGTGTACGGATTGTGACAAGTAATAAAGTGGACCTTAGAGCCCGGATTATAGTCCCACGAAGACTGCTATTAAGTACCAAAATATTTTAGTTCTAGACCTTATTTGAACAAACGAAAGAGTTTTGATGTTTATTAAACTAAAACTAAGAAACTAAAGTAAAGAATTAAAATTGTGAAATTGCTTTGTTTTTTAAGATGATTGTAAAGTAGTTGGGATTCACGATTTCACCTAACCAATTAAATCAATTCCAATTCTAGTTTTATTTCCTAAATATGCATTCAGTCAAATTCACTAATGTATATTGAGATTCCTCTCTCGAGTTTAAATCAATTCTACCTAACTAAGTCAACCATGTATCTCTACAGCGGGTCCGAATATTACTTACCTAGATGTAATAAACACAAGAATTCACACACGACCGCAATAATAACAAAAGTATATCTCTATCTTTTGTTCAATTACCAGATTTATTACCACGTTCTAAGTTATTAACTCACATCTCGGATTATGGAAATAACTCAATAAATTATGAATTGGTGATCAGACAATTCAAGCATTAAGAACAATAATAAATCAATACATGCAAGGAAATCATTAAAACAACGAAATTTGGAATAAAAATAATATGACTAGGCTACATCATTCATCTCAACATTAAATTTAGTTACACATCATTAATGAAGAACAAGAACAATAAAAATAAACGTTCATTGAAAATAATATAAAGAAAGAAACGCTTGCACCAAGTTGTGATTCTTCAATTATCTTCAATTCACGCTCCCTTACGATGCTTGATTCCCCAAGAATTTGCTATAGAAATCTTTATTATGGCTCATTCTTTGAAGAGGCAAAGGTTCTAATTTCGTGCCTCATGAGTTGTATTTATAGGTTAGGGAGAAAACCTAGGTCAAAAAGCCCAAAGCCTAATAAAAATCGCGAGAAAAATCTTATCTGCGGCCCAGTCTTATAACCGCACGACCGCGTCAGGTAAAACCGCGCGATCTCGAGGTTGTGGACAAGATCTCGAGGTTGTGGACAAGACATTCTGTCCTGATTTTCGAGGCAGCGTGCGACCGTGCACCTTTAAAGGCCAAATCAGGTGGAAGGACTTTTTGAGCAATTTTCCACCTTTTCTATGTTTTGTAAGTAAGTCCTTATCTTTTAATTGCATCCTTGGTCCTCCACTTTCAATTGTTGCGATTTAGTCCCCAAACTTTATATTCTTCTCGACTTGCTCATTTCAGCTCTCAATTCCTTCAATTGGGTCCTCCAACCTTTGATTTATTAACTTTGGCACCATGTACATTTCCCCGTTGACGTCACAAACTTCTCAATTGCTCATTTTAGCTCCAATTAGTATCCAATTATGCATTTTTCCCATTGTTTGCTTCGTTCTTCGCCTTTTTGGGATATTTTCTACAAAGTATCAAATAAACACAAATTAAATGGCATATATTCTAAAACGAAAATAAATTATTCTAATTTAGACATGAACATTACTTCAAAATCGTTAGTCCTGATATTCATTTAATTGTTAGAAATCCCACCACTTTATTTCTTGCTTTTGTTAGTTGCTTTTGGTTTTAAAATTTTATTTTAATTATATTGTTTATTTCATTAAATTTCAATTTTATTCGTTTTTGGATTTTCTTGCAATTTATTTTCTTAGTTAGTTTTTTTTTATTCTAGGAATTATTTAGAATCAAATTAAATCGATAACAAATAAATAGTCCTTGTGGGATCGACAACCCGAACTTTAAAGTCCACTTTATTACTTGTTAATGATATCGTGCACTTACAATAATCTCACACAAACATGGTGCAATTGGAAGCGTAGATGAACACATATCTATTCAATAAACTGATGTTGTATTTATTCAATATCTAGAGAGTATAAAACCTATGTGAATACTACGTTTTTGGTACACTGGTAGTGAGATTTTCTGGTATCCGTTGGTTTGAGTAGAACTTTAATAGAAAGACTTGTCTTTGCTCTTGACAATGCAACATATAATTGACCATGATAAAAAATAGAGTCAAGTAGATATAGGTCCATAAAATCTAATGTTTGTCCCTAGACTTTATTTATACTCATCGCAAAACGAGGACGGGTTGGGAATTGAGTTCTCTTAAATTGGAAAGGTGTTCCATCTCCATCCGAAGGGACAAAGGGTATGCACGGCAAGAACACTCACTTCCCACGATGCTCATCAGTAGCAATCTCTGCATCAATGATTTTTTTGTCAAATTGCTTACATAGAAGCCTAGTTCCATTGCATTGTCCCTCGGATGGATTAATGTTTCTCAGCAAAATAATAGGGCAATTTAGCTTCAAAACCAGTTCGTGTGGCGGAACACCATTTGGAGTAAAAGAACTTAAGAAATCTTCATTGAAGCTAATGTCATCATTATCTAAAGGTTCATCAAAACTGTAGTACTTAACAGGAAGACCAAAGAATTACTCAAGCAACATAGTATTGATGAAGTCCATGTGTTCATTCTTTGGACTCAATATGACTCAACTAATCATAGTAGCAACATCATGGACGTAATTCTGTAGGTCTGGGAAAACTACATAAATTAAAGCAAAGACTGAATCAACATCCTTGACACATTGTATAATAAATTATGTGGGGAGTTTGATCATGCCACATGTGTGTAGTGGTTCTGTTCCATTTCAGATGCGCAACAAGTATTCACAAAAAGGTTCATCAAAAGCAATTAGTGTCCTCATTCAATAAACCTGTCACGACCCGGGTTCCACTTAACGGGCTGTCCTGGCCATTAGATGACGGCGTACTATTCCCACTGTCCTAACATGAGTCTTTTCAGCATACTTTGTCCTCACTCACACGCTCCTCGAGAAACTTCCCAGGAGGTCGCCCATCCCAGAATTTCTCCAAGCCAAACACGCTTAACTGTGGAGTTTCTAACGATGGACTTTCGGAAAAGAAGGTGCACCTTGTTGGTATGAGTAGTACCTATCATTTCTTTTAAGCTTTCTTAGTTGGGATATTACAAAACCATTTAATAGTGCTGCCTCGCGAAAAGAAGCTCCTGGAATTCCATTATATCTGCTTAAATCAGTGTATGATTTTGCTCCCGGAATATGGTTCAACAATTTCCTTAGATAATATCTCTCTCCCTTAGCTATACTAACATGGACAATCCTTCCTATCATAGGATTTTTTTTTCCGTGTATATCAATACTTGCTTTTTGTATCCCAAATAGAGTGTTCTGGGAAACTTTTATAGAATAGTGTCGGAGCTAATCCACCATTAGTATTCACCTGGAAATACTGAGTTAACATAGTTCTCTTATAATAATCGATGTGTACAATATTTTCTAAAACATCAATCTCCTTGTATCCTATACAATGCTCGTTTTCTAAGTGTAACTGCAATGAAATGACAGCTGGACTCATACCGTATAAAGGGAAAGCATAAATTCTCACATTGCCTATGGAGGTGAAACCCAGTGAGCTGATTGGTACAACTTGATCCCACCATAAACACCATCATCATTTGCATCATCTACAGATAAACTAATCTTGTCATGACCCTTATAGATGTACTTGTATATGTACTTCACCACCTCAACAGAATAACAAACTTCAACATTTATATGGCAATTATATTTTACTAACTAACAAATATGGATTATATGACACAACTCACTGATTATTTAACAGCTGATTCCTGACCTTCACACAAGTACCATCATCAAAATGCCTATAGGTAGGATATGAATTTTTTTCCTATAACTGTGCTCCCAATAAATAGCTTTGGGAAACAAAATTTGCATTTATTTTCACTCTTCATGCAGACATTCTTAAGATTTAAATCAACACAAGGTCTATGCATCATGTGTTTCCTTACAAGAGTACTTAGATATGGATGTGTTGTATAACTGGGAATTTCGGCACTTACAATTGTATCAACTTGAGATAGGGTTCGAATTTTTGCTTCTTTCTTCAAGATAAGAAGGAAATGACCATGTAGGAGGCCTCTTTTCTGGGATTCTATAACATATATATGTGCAGCAACTGGGCCTAAAACTTGTTTCTTTAATAGATCTTCCTTTAGCAGCTTAAGTTTTGCCCTAAAAATCCTAACAATTAGATCTGGCCAATTTTGGTTCTCATTATTTTGTTATAAGTGCTCTGCTATCTCTGGCCAATTTGGATTGCAAGTGACGATTAAGAATATGTCAGACTTTCCATACTTTTGAACTACATTCATAGCATCCATATAGCATTTTCGTAAATCTCTTGGACTACTAATGAATGTGCGGGGTAGAACAATTCTATGACCAACTTTTTTGGCTCTCGTCTCACCAAGTCAACACTATCAACAATCCCCTGATAATTTAGCTCTCAATGCAGTTTGATTTTGGCAAAAGTAATCCAATATTGATGTTTCAATCTTCACATACGTATCAACAATGTACTGTTGTAATAACCTAGCAGCATGCAACAATATTGAATTCTCAAGTGGCCTTATTTGAAGTTTATAACAATAATATTCTCTGCATGACACATTTGCTCAGCTTCATTTTTATAGAAGTTGTGACAATGAGAGGTTGTACAAAAAGACAAAAAATTTCGACAGTATAGTGAAGGTTCTAAAAATAAATAATATAAAAGCATATGAGGAAATTAAAAAAATAGTATATAGTGAATAGAATACCTGTTGTCTCGGCATTCATGAGAGTTTCACTTGACAAAAATTTTCAGCATCTATAACATCATGATTTTGACAGAATAAATTGGCCCCTCGTATTTTTATCAATCAACTGAATGCCGCTATGCCAACTTAATTCTCCATACGGAAATAACAGTAGATACTACAGAGGGTCATAGTATCCAAAATAATGTTGAACCCTTTTTGAAGTTCCATCAAAGCATTGAATAATTATATCACATCCAACTACTTCAGAAGAATCATTATCTTCGACACATATTGCAGCAACTTTGGGAAACAGTTGGTACATTGTTTTGTCTTTGGTTAAGATTTGAATCACCGCGAATTATGATCAACTGATTTTTAAGTTTGCATATGCACCCAAACTCCTGAAAAACTTAACATATGGATTTATATCTAAAATATGTATTAGTTTTGACAATGTGTTCTCATCTAGTCCATTTCCAAAGTGAAGCCTATTTTGTACTTTATTATCAGTATCAAAGAAATATAGCTGTAGGTAATAAGGTTTCCCAATACCTGCCATAACCTCATTTATAAAATGATAAACCTGACCCTGAATGCGAAATGTATAAATATCATGGTAGTATCATGGTAGTCTAGTCTTCAAAAAGACTCTTATCACAATGCACTCCGAAAGATGTCATCGAGAAATTACAATTATAACTGCGTACATACTTTAGGATATTCGAGCTTTCTTGAGAAACTAATGTAAACAAATCTTGTAGCTCTTCAGGGGGTCATGGGATTTTAGTCTAACTTAACCATCTGCACAGCAAAAACCCTTGCTTTCTCTATGAAATTTCCTAGCTTCACAGTACAAGCACACCATCGCCATAGGTAATACATGGCTCTCCAATGGGGCTGTTGTCGGAGCGAAACATCATTTATGAGATAAAATGGGAAAATTTATTATGAGTTTATACAATTTATATATACAACAAACACGTCGTATAAATGTATGAAATGAAAAATTCACTCACCATAGTTTATTAAAGAAATGGAAGGATGTTGAACATCAACAGTGTTACTGGCACATTCATTAAGATAACTGCATGACGCACTGGGAATGTTATCATTGAAGTGACGATGTCGAGAAAACTTCCTTTTTCTTGGATTTCCAACAACATCATCAACTACAATATCATTAGTCGGACATTGCTGGAAGCACGCTAATGATTTCATGGAATAAATATGACCGTACCTAAAGCGATAAACAACACAGATTCATTAAGAAAAACAAAAATACCATACTAAAATGACTTTGTAATATTTGTATCCATGTACAGTAGTGAACTTCATTTTTGTTGTCAGTGTTACTGGCCGATTCAAATAAAGAATAATTTCTCGCAAGCCTCCCATTTACCAGTTAATGTGGCTTTCATTTTTATTACCACATTGGAATATAAGCAACCAATTTTCTGTGAGCCTCCCTTTTACCAGTTAATGTGACATTCAGTTTTATTACCACAACAAAATATAAGCAATGCTTTTTTAGTTTCCCTTTAGCAACCATTTAATCTCCATGAACGAAACCAAAATTGTATATAGATACCTATAACTTACACCATAAACATCGCCGTGCACCAACAAACATAGTAATTTAGGGTGTCTTAGTAATTCAGTTTATATAGAGGAATAATAAAAAATATTACGAAAATGTCACATTCGGTAGGATTAGCACATCCAAATATCGTTTTCATTGTTTTTCATCGACTTTCCGTCACACAATTTTTTTTTTTTTACCTCGGTCTCCTTATTGTCTGGAATTAATGTGTATTATCACACAAAAGAAACAAATGCTTATTTGCCAAAAGCAAATGAAAAAAATGGAGCTTAAACATACGGGGTACAAAATCTTATTCATAGATTACTAGATATGGTGGTCATATAAGTAGGTTTAGATGGGTAAGAACTCGTGAGGGAGCTTCAAACATATGGGGATCCAACTGGCATTATTGGGAGCTTGGGAGAGAGTCAAATGAGTAGCTTCAGATGGATAACAACTGTCGATGGAGGTTTTGAGAGATGTGGCGCTAGCTGGTGATTTTGGGAGCTTGGGAGATATGGACCTTCGTAACAGAGCTTCAAAGAGATGTAACTACAGATGGGTAAGAACTTAACGAGGGAGATTAGGAGCATCAAGCTGTGATGTCGTCTACAAGGGAGCGGGGGAGAGGAGCTGGAATTATTGGGAGCTTGGGAGAGATGGGGCTTGGCACTTGGTGAGGGAGCTTGGGATTGTAACTTCCTTGGCGACGAATCTTCAGAGCTTGGGATTGGGATTGTGATGTCGTCGGCGAGGGAGCAATGGAGAGATAGGAGATGGTGGTTGGCAAGGGACCTTGGGGGCCTGGTAAGGGAGCTTGGGACTGTAACGTCCTCAAAAATAGATATTGGGAGCTTAGGACTATGATGTCATCGGCGAGTGAACAGGGGAGAGATGGGCCTTAAGATGAGCAACGAAGTTGGAGAACGATGGGGCCTCAGTTGGCGTTAATTGGATGTAGGAAAATGGCAAATCCTCATGGATAACTGAACTTGGAGTCCGACACGTTTAGCGAGTCAGGTAAACATCGGCTTGGATGGCTAACACATGTCATCGACTGAAGCTGGAAGATTATAGGTTTCGGATTAGGAACAGTAGCATTCCATTTTACCCTTTTAACATAGTAGATAGGAAGTAAGATACAAGGATTGAATATATGTTTATAATTGCTTATTTGTTTGTTTGTATCAGTTATTGATAAATATTTTTAATATAAATTCGTGTTTTAATGTGATGAGAAAAGTAATGAAATGGATTTTTGAGAAAAAAAAGGAATGAAAATGAAGTTGGAGAGAGTGATGAACTTGGTGAAGAAAGGAATGTAGGAAATGTTCCTATTGATCCTAATATCGGGGATGTTATGAGTGACACATTCGAATTTGATGTAGCACACCTTCGAATTTGATGTAGCACACCTTCCTTCAGATTCTAGATTGAGAGTTTCAATACAATCAAGATATCATTTTCTCCAATGACTTATGTCTGGAATCGTCTATGCAAATGCATTGGAGATCAATTTTTAAACGATAATTTAATTACATATTGACTTTTAGGAGAATGTGTGATTAGAAGGTAGAAATCTTCTATAGGTTTCTCGATAATATTATTTTATTGATAAATGTGTGGTTTAAAAGAATTGATAGGAAAATGAGTTTTCTTTATAATGTGGGCAAACACAGGCATTTATAGAGAGTGGTGTATTTGATAACATTGAGAATCATGTGATTATAAAACATTATCAAAATATGAAAAGTATAGAGAAAAATTGTAATAAAATTTTAAGTGCCCAATTTTTACAAGTTTGATTGTACACCTACTGCAAAATATATGCTTTTGTCAATGTTGTTCCTTTTTGTAGTGAACAAAATATTTGATCAATCGAAATTAAATGTTGAATGATACGTTATCACACGACCTTAAAAAAAAAAAAAAAAAAAAAGAAAAAAGAAGGAATTCTCAAGCAATGCAAATCCTTTTGCCCCCGAATGCTAGTGCATAGTTACTGATGCGGTGATGCCCACCTCGTTCAACCGGCATATTGCCTAAATATTAACCATGTTCCCTGTTAATAGACCCCTGTTGAGCTTTAAAATCCCCCTCTTTTTACTCTATCCGCAACAAAGTTTCTGCTATTTCTTCAAAAAGTCTTCGAGTTCCCCCATGGAGACTAAACCCTTATCAACAAAACCATCTTCATTGCAAATAGAAGCCGACAGAGTGACCAGCGAAGAAGCCTCCGTTAGTCTCCAAGAATGGCAGGGGTGGGGCACCACATCACTTGTACCTGCCATGGTTAATGAAGTCATTAAGGATTTGAAGCTTTTGGAGAAAGACATTGATGCTCACATGACTTTTGATGGTAACCACGGGAAACTCACGGTAATAATCAGAGCATTCTTACCCATCCGGTATTTTATATTATATTGCCTCTTGGTTAAGATGAACGGATTATTATTGTTAAATTTGATTTCTGAATTCCTTCCTTTTTTTTTGGGGTTTTTATCTGATTGGATTGATTCTTGAAAATTAATGAAAATGAAAACGAGATACCGATTTCTGGATGATGTCGTGATTAGATTATTGTGAACTAGATGATACTATTTTTTTAGAAATTGATTTGTTTAAGGTGCAACAATGAGTTATTCTCGCAGCGTGCTGGCATGGGCTTGGAGTTGGAGTTGGGTGTGAGTTTAATTTGAACATTATCTAGAATCTTGGTGGATAACATTGTTATTGGCTCCTACATGATGGAGGTATTGATTCTGGAAGGAAAAAATATATATTTTACCTTGAGAAACAACAATTCCTCAAATCCTTTAACTCTAGACTAGATAGAGGCAGTACTATTTTTACAATGTAAATTCAACGGGTTTAGATTAGTACAAGTTTATTCTATTTCAATTTGTGTTGCTATAATTTCTGCATATATGAATTATTGATTAACAAAGATAACAAGTTATGCAGTCCTTTAGAGAATTATATTTCTTTGGTTAGAACTCCATGTTTTTGCTTTAGCTGAATGTCCAAGATAACAATAAGATTAATTTCCTTTTCAAGAAATGCTATATCAGAATTAGGCATTAAAACCTAGAGTTTTGCTTCACATTAATAAGCTTCTCACTCACACTTCTCTGGGGCAACTTATACATAAACTATATTTTGTAGATCCTCCAAAAGGGAAAGCAAAGGAGGATTACGAATGAATGAGTACAAAATTCATAGAGAATCACACACACATTTTAGATTGGAGTTTTATTTCTCATAGAACTCAATTTCAAATTGGAATGGTAGATGCTTTTGTTAAATGTTAAGCATTATCCTTTTAGCGTAGAGGTTTGATTAATTATGTCAGTGTTTACTAGTTTCACAACAGATATGCACATCTCTCTTTATGCATATTAGTTGGCAGTCATAGTGTTACTCTAAACCTCTTCCTCCTGTGGGCAGGTCTATAGTATATCAGTAACTAATTATCTATATGGCCTCCAGGGTAACTTCAAAGTGCAGGAGGATAAAAAGCATAGGAAGAAATATGAATCCTTAGGTGATTCCGAGAAAAAAATCCAATTCTTTTCCGCTCGTCAAATAGCATGCAGGTTACTGGGAAGTAGGGGTTACCTTTGTCAGAAGGTACTTTTTTTTTAAAAATATTATTTCTATGTTTCTAGTCCCTGTATGTTTGCCGCATGCATACATTTCAGTGATTTCCTTCAATGTAAGATAAGATCTGTTTTTCTGTAATGCACGAGTTGATACTCCTTTACATGGATAAATATTAACTCCATTTGTAACTCCTATCTCTCCTTTTCTGTATTTCTTAGTGCTGGCTTCCCAAGGAGGATTGTATGTGTTCTAGAGTTGCACTGTATCCTCTTAGGTATCCAATAAGGTTTTGGTTGTATATGCATCCAAAGGTTTGATTTCCTACCTTAAACGTTCTCTTTTCTTCTCTTCTATCGCTTTTGGGATGAAGAGGTGCTTTCTCAATCTTTTTTTTTTTTTTTTTGCCCTGATTATATGACATTCATCAAAGATTGGTGAAGGACGTTTCTATTTTTTGGCAGGACTTTTTGCGGCAGAACAATACAGGGAAGCTATTATGGAATGTATTTGGTGTTGAAACAGCAACAATGTGCCTCTTTGGCATTGCTGAACATGAAGAGATAATGTGGAATGCATTCAATCTTGCAGGTTTGACTGCGTAGCACTTTCTTGCCAATAATCATCTCCATTTATCTCTGGCATTTCCATAATTGCACTACCTGCTTAAATTTAAGTTTAAGAAGCTTAATTTTGTCTGTATGGTGCAATAATGATCCTCGCATGTAAGAAAGATTTTTTTTTTTTCAAGAATATGGCCGTGATCCTTTTCTAGGTAAGACACTGATGTATACCTGTTGCAGACGCCCTTAAATTCAAGAAATCAAGAGCAAAAATAAAAAGACATGCAGAACAGATGAGATCCAAAGGAACATTAACTTGTATTTTGTAATATGAAGCTTCTGTAAAATAATACTCCCTCCATCTCAATTATATAGGTTGCCTTTCCTTTTTCGTTTGTCCTAATTATATAGGCTTGTTTCTTTATTGAGAAGTATTTATTTTGTTTGTTTACCAATGTACCCCTATTTATTACTTCCAATATAATAGTTTTGATATTAAATAAGGGTAAGTTGGGAATTTTCTTTACAAAAATTACTTTTTCAATGACATTAAATGTGTCTTCTTAATCTGTGTGAAAAATCAAACAAGCCTGTATAATTGGGACAGAGGGAGTAACACTGTTAATAGGAAGCTAGCAAGTAGCAACCATCTGTAGAACTATGTAATTGAAAAAGAAATAAAGGATATTTGGCATTCGAGAATTCAATTCTCTTCACTGGACTTCTCTAAATTTCAGCATTCTTTCCTCACTGTTTTCTGGCCTATTTATGACTGTGTAGCTCTATAACTAATTATCCAATTGTCTTTGTTACTTGCATGTGCTGCTAAGTGTCCCTATTCGTTTCTCTATTCCACCCTTGTTGTTTTCTTCTGTATTGCATACGTGAATTGAATTGGGACCTTATCATTACTCCCCATGCGATGCTCACCTTGTCCTCAATGTTAAATTCAGGGAATTGTTGCTTCAATAGATTGTATGTCTCCCATGTTGCCTCCTAAGGGGGCAGCCCCTTCCACCATGTCAATACCTTAGTGCCGCAAATATTTTTCCGTGACCTAGGTCTCACGCCTAACACAACCTGTGGTTCCACAATCATCTCTAGTTCTTCATTCACATAGCTCGGGATATCTAACATAATTTGAGGTCGAATTTACGTAATTGAGAGATATAAAAGACCAAGTGAATGTTGCAAGTAGGAGGAAGGGCGAGTAAATAGCCAAATTAGGACTTATCGTTTTAGGTCACTGCCTATTAAGGACATATTGTTTTTTTTTTTTGGCAAGATTAGACCCCGAATCATCTTTCTTTGCTCGATAAGGACTTCCGTCCACCGCCGTTAACTTTTTTTCGAGTAAATAGCCAAATAAGGACCTATCGTTTTAGGTAGCTGCCTATTAAGGACCTGTCGTTTTAAATCGCTGCCTATTAAGGACCTATCATTTAGTTAAGGACCTATTGTTTTGATTAAATAGCCAAATAAGGACCTATCGTTTTAGATCGTTGCCTATTTAGGACCTATCATTTATTTATTTATTTTTTTGCAATTTCTTACCCCGAATCACCTATCATTTCAAAGTTTTGCGTTTTAATTTACTTTTAAAATATTGTCCTATCAAATTTCATTTCCCCTTATAACTTTATTGAACAATTCAAAAATATGTTTATGTATTTGATAATTTATTCCTATTTTTAATTCAAATAATTATCTTTTAATCCTCAGTTGGGTAATATTATTTCGTTTATAAACACACATTTTGAACAATTCAAAAGAACATGTTTATGCTTTCAATGATTTTTTTTTTTTTTTTTTTTAACTCAAAAAAGTATGTTATTGTTACCAATAAAAATATTTTTTTTTTTTAAAGTAGGGTGAATGTAAAATATTTTATTTTAAACTCACTTAAATTTTTATCGAAATTATCAATTAATTGTTTTCCAATTAATGCGTATAAAATAAATAGGTCCTTAATATTAATTTTACACATAAGACATGGAATATTATACATTCTTAATTATTTAAATTATTTATTTTATACACATTAATTAGAAAATAATTGTTTTTTCTTTTTTTTATATAAATTAATTGATAGTTTCGATAAGAATTTAAGTGAGTTTAAAATAAAATATTTTACATTCACCCTTCTTTTAAAAAAATTATTTTTATTGGTAACTATAACATATTTTTTTGAGTTAAAAATAGAAAAAACTCATTGAAAGCATAAACATGTTCTTTGAATTATTCAAAATGTGTGTTTATAAACGAAATAGTATTGCTCAACAGAGGATTAAAAGATAATTATTTGAATTAAAAATAGAAAAAATTATTAAACGCATAAACGTATTTTTTGAATTGTTCAATGAAGTTATAATGGGAAATGAAATTTGATGGAACAATATTTTAAAAGTAAATTAAAACGCAAAACTTTGAAATGATAGGTAATTCGGGGTAAGATCTTGCAAAAAAATAAATAAATGATAGGTCCTAAATAGACAACGACCTAAAACGATATGTCCTTATTTGATTATTTAATCAAAACAATAGGTCATTAAATAAATGATTGGTCCTTAATAGGTAGCGACCTAAAACGATAAGTCATTATTTGGCTATTTACTCGAAAAAAAAGTTAACGGAGGTCCTTATCAAGCAAAGAAAGATGATTCGGGGTCTAATCTTGTAAAAAAAAACAATAGGCAGAGACCTAAAACGATTGGTCCTAATTTGACTATTTACTCGAAGAAGGGTTGGGCATAAGCTATCAGTCCAATCCTCTTCTCCACATTAAAGGGACCATAGTTCCTTGGAGCTAATTTTTCCGTGAAGACTGTGTTTTCCGATGGCATTGACGTAATTTTTTATAGGCCAAGTCTCCAACATTGAAGCAGACTGATGGACTTGCATCTGTTGTTCTTTTCATATGGGACTAAGCTCTCAATAGTTGAACCTTCAATTCATCTTGATGTTATCACTTTCCAGTAAATATTGTTCCACCACACACACCGAGGTTGATCCCTTCTCAAACTGTAGCCTCTGCTTGGTAAAAGGTTTTGGTTTATAAACAAGGAATGTGATATTTACGAGGTAAAATATGTGGTTGAAAACTAGTTTGGTGAAATGTATGTGGTTAAAAAGTGATTTAGGAAAATGTGTTGTTTTTAATCAAGTTTACCAAATGGAGGCTTACTAGGGGATTCCCTTCCGTACAGAATTTGGAAGGGAGTGAGTTTAGATAAAGTATGGTGGGATGTATTTTACCATAGCTCTGTCCAAAGTAACCAACTTAACCAAGATTTGTCCTTGACGATGCAAAACAGCATAGATATGTTTCGAAGGGGTGGTTAACTACTTTTGATTGGTCATCAGTTTGCGTGTGCCGTGCTACAACAAGAATGGTATCCACTTTTCTGGACCGTGGCAATCTTTCAATAAAGTCCATAGTGATCTTCCCAAACTTAGTTCAGTATTGCTAAGGGCTGTAGCAGTCCCCTGTAGACTGCCATATATTTGTTAACATGTGGAACAGTTCTTAATTTAGTGATGGATGTCCTTCATCCGCACCCAGGTACACACTAGACGCTATCCTTTTATATGTCTTCAAAAATCCAAAATGTCCACCTACGCATCTTTGTAATACCAACAAAATCAAAGGAGATCCCTTAGGTTGAGGTAGCCTGCCCTTATACAACAGTTTCCCTTCCTTCCTAGTGTACTCGTGCCAATTAGAAGGTCTCGTTTCAGTCCATTGATTTTCTTCAGTTTTTCATCCGCATCCACTTCATTTGCAAGCAGCTCCAGTTGGACCACCCTGGGCACAGTTAGAGACATAAAGGCAGGAAGGCAATTCAGGCAGGACAGAGCATCAACTGCCTTATTCTCTAAACCCAGTCGACGTTGGATGTCGAAGTGAAACCCCGTAAGTTTAATCATCCACTTTTGATATTCCAAATTTACCATCCTTTGCTCCATCAAAAGTTTCAAGCTTTTCTGATCTATGATGATTATAAAATGGTGAACCAACATGCAATGCCTCCATTTTTGAACCGCAAAAACTATAGGCATCAATTTTCGTTCATACCGAGACTTCCCTTTGCCCTTCAGCTTAAGTGCATGACCAAAGAAGGCCATTGGTCGCTTTTCTTGCATTAACACGGTGCCCAACCCATAACTTGATGCATACATCTCTACCACAAATGTTATCTTGAAATCAGGTAAGGCTAGAACCGATAGAGAGTCCATTTTCTCCTTTAAATCAACAAAAGCCTTCTCTGCCACTTCGATCCAATAAAAAATATTCTTCTATAATCTTTAGATTAGAGAACATGCGAGTTTTCCATAATCCTTCACAAATCTCCCATAATACCCCATGTATAATTTTGAAGTTTCATCCCGATTGTAGAGACTGCTGAAACGATTATATTTCCTTCAGTTGCATAATGAACTTGTACTTGTCTCAGACTATAATATAGATTGTGGCTTTAACTTCGATACGTTTCAATGTTCGATGCATAGCCAGTTAATTTTCTAACAATTATTTTAATGCTGTTTATTCGTAACAGGATTCTAATTGTGCTTGACGCCATTTTCAGGGAGAAACAAGGTTTGGTGCCTTTATCCAAGTAAGAATGCAGTGACGGAATCTGTTAAGGATATTATTGGCCAAACTTCTGTCAGTGATCTACAACGCCACGCAAAATTGGTAGATTCTATTTCTTATGAACTCATGCTTGAGTCAGCACAAGATTTTGCAAATTGAGTGCTATATTTACCGTATAAAATTATTACAAGTTGTTACTCAAGCTATGCAAACTCAGTGATGGCAACGGGACGGGTTCGGGTCGAGTCCCCTCGACCCGTGCGGGGGACCCACGAATTTCGGTTCGGGGCGGGTTAATCCCGTTGCCCTGTTTAATTTTTTTTTTTTTTTTTCGGTATTTTTTTTTTCCTCATTTTTTTATTAATTTATTTATTCAGGACAGGTTCAGGTCAGGGCGGCCAAGCCCGCCCCCTCCGGGTCTCGGGTCGGATACCCGTTGGATCAGGTTTTTTTGCCATCTCAAACTCAAGTTAGCTGACAGATAAATTTCAATATCTTGAACGAGTTGCTTATAAAATCCCTTCATCGTTATTCTTTATTTTACCCCTGCCCTTCTATTATCTTAATGGTCTGAATTGCATTTTGCTTGAATCTTTTTGGGTTCTCCTTAAAGTAATATAAGTTATTTCGTCAGGTGGTATGGAGCAACCTACTGCCCTCAGGCCCTCATACTAGTGACTTTGTAGCAGAGGAGCACTTCCACATGCTTCCTTCTGTGATGTTGGTTTTTCCATTGATTTTATGTTAGCCATTTGACAGACTAAGCCCCTATTTGGTAGCACTAGTTTTTTGGATTTTAATCTAATTCAAAGTCAACATTTAATCTTAATCTCACTTTTTATGGGGCTCACAACTTTTCGACCACACATCTCATCAACTTTTTATCAAAATTTACTAAAATCTGATTTTTTTTATCAATACGAAATAGGTGCTAAATATCATTTAGGGCAATACTAAATCTACATACCTGAGTGATGTGGCTAGGAGAACTCCATGAACATAGATGTAAGTTCCACTGCTTGTGCTAGAGGCATAACTAATTTTAGGCACTCTCATAGTTGTGAGTGGTCCATGAATAATGGGGTAGTCACAGGTCACATATAATATCATTCAATGGCCTGTACCCATGGCCATGTGCTGTTGACTGTGTTAGGCTGGCTTCTCGTGAACCGGGAGTACACTTTCCTGAAGTAGTTATTATTTTATGGAGAACAAGATATCTAGCTAGTATTTCAAAAGCAAGTTTTTGAACCAAGTTATATGAAAGCCGGAATCCGAAATAACCTTAAATTAAAGAGGACTTTCTTTTCTCCCGCCAGGCTCTAGCGCAAGAGCAATGCGAACAGCTGATTCTCAAGCTGGGGATTCGTCGAAAACAACCTATCTGTCGACTTGCTTTCAGCTTTCAACCTAGTCTTGCGCGCTTTTAGTGCTTTCCTCCTGACTAAGGGGCATTGAAGCTCACCTCATAAAGGAAAAGAAAGGATGAACAGCAGGGGAACTCAGATTTAACACAATTTTCTTATTTAACTCATAATGATGGGACAGCGTACCTTTATTTACTGAACTCCCAGGATACTCAAGGTGAAGCCGCAAAGTGAAATGAAGGCTTTAGGACTTCATGCTCAATTGAGTTTGAGTTCCAAACTGCTTCTTGTTGTGTGTGTGTGTGTGTGTGTGTGTGTGAGAGAGAGAGAGAGAGAGAGATTACTTTTATTAGCCAACGGAAACATTGATTACTTTTATTGCTGACAACAATGGATCTCCTTAGCGGTAGTAATTACTTCGATTACTAAATACTCATATATTTAAAACGCCGTTAATTTGTGAGATAAAGAGATCATTTTTTTCTAAAGTTAGTTCAGACAATCTAAAGAGCATTTATTTACTTATCTTTCTTTTATGTGGATTCAAGCTTCTTGGCAGGCAGCTTGTTACTTTAAGTCAGATGTTAATTTTCATGTTATTACACCGTGTAGGCATTTGGAGATGACACAATGCATTTTATTTTAATTGATGGTACATGGAGCAATTCTAGTGCAATGTTTAAGCGCTTGCAGGTATTCTATGGTGCACCTTTTTCCCCATCCTTTTCAAAATCGCTTATATATTCACTGTATTTAATTGTCATGAAGATAAGAGGATGAGCATGTTTAAGTCATTGTCTGATATATGGGACCCAGGAAATGATAGATAACCTTAATGGAGGATAAGGAGAATCTGACTCTTATAAAAGGATCTGTAGTCTCGTCTCTAGATATCTATATTGTCTGTTTCAAAAATAATCCTATTGTATTCATGTTGTAATTTTGTACTTTGGGATATAGATGTTTGCATTGCAACAAAACAAAACAAAAAAAAGGAAAATGAGAGTCAATTAAGGGGTTGTGCTGCTTAGCTTTTTGTGAAACAGTTTATGGTACCTGGGGGCATAAATCTGTGCTGGGCTGGCCAATCTTTAGTTTCTGAGTGCTCTGGACAGGCCTCTGAATCTTTTCCTGTTAAGGCCAGCTCTAAAGTGCATTTATTTACTTAGCAATGCGTCTTGGATAGGGAAAAAATGTAAGGGGCGTTTGCATAAATACCTAACTTTTGGGATCATAATTGAAATTTATGTCATTTTAAAAAATCACGGAAAAATACTTCATTTTTTTTTAATTACTGAAAGATACGTTCTTTATCACAAGTATCATATTATGAAACTTATAATACTTATGATACTTTCAAATTTTTAGTATCATAACCTGAGACTTTCAAATGTTTACGATACTTAGGCGGAACTTTAGTATCACACTTTGAAACTTTCAACCTTTTTATGATATTTTCATTATATTCGGTCAAACATTTTATCAAATACGTTGTAGAATTGGTGAAAACTTAATAGTAAGGTCTTTCAAACAACACACTGAGCTTCGTTGAGGAAAATGGAGGTGGCATGGTATTGGTGAGAATATTGTAAGTTTTTTAAGAGGAAAAAGAAAAATAAGTAAAATCAATTAAAATACTAATGTAAGTAAAATTCCAATAAGGGACAAAAATGTAGTGTGCAAATATCCCAAAATGTAATGATCTTCTGAAACAAAATAAAAACTAAAGAAATGTGAATCCTGTCAATGTTAGGCACAATCCACTTTACACCTCTAATGATACCTCGATTTTTTTATTTTTTATTTTTTATGTTGGTTTTTGTTTTTGTGTGATACCAGAGGATGGGGGAGGGGGCATGTGATAGGATTCTAGCTGCAAGAAGTATTAGAACCAGAAAATAACTTGTTGTATTTGATTGAACTAAAATGGAAAACTACAGAAAATGAAAGTAACAATTCAAGCATTCGAGAGGCTTAATCTCTCCCAACTAGACTCACTGATTTCTCGATGCTTTTCTACTAACTTCCCTCTGTTATTTATAGCTAAAATCCCGTCTACAATATTACTTATTTAACCTTCTAACTAAATTGGAATCCTCTAGAAGCATGTGCGGGGAAGAATCTGGAATACTTGCTGGTTGTCTATTCCTTCTTGCATGGGTGAACTTAATTGGGGATCTATCATTACTCCCCGCCTCGAAATTCACCTTGTCCTCAAGGTGGAATCTCAACTCGCTTCTCCCACCAACGATGATATAAACCTTTACCGTCGCACCATAAGGACTTGAAGCTCTTCATCATGACACCGGTGACTTGGGTTGTAATTTAAGTTTTGTCTGAGCGGGTTGACTTCATTTCTGATTGGGCAAAAATTCAACTGAACTTGCTTGACTGACTGACTCACTCCTGTCTTCAACGAGTTGGATCAATTCCTTACTATAGACCAACTTAACTCCAGCCCACATAACTAGTTGTAGCCCATCAATGGAGTAATCATCATCCTCCTTTTCTTTATTCAGGTCCATCTCTACTTGGGGCTTGATTAAGTGAAAGTATGTAATCCACTTGTTGGCCTATATTTACAACCAAGCCCACTGATTTTTTTATCTGAATCTTAGCCATCCTTTCCAGCCCATTTACATATATCTCTCCCCCTTCGTCAAATCATCTTCTCCGGTTTGAACTGCAGTATTAATCCCAGTTCAGAATTTCCCAGCAAAGGAGAAGTTATGGTTTTCGACGTCTCCTCTTCCTCTCTAGTTGTGTGTTCTTCTGGACGTTGAAAGAACTCCAAAGTCACGTCTTCTAGTGGTGGTTGAAATCTCTAGACCATTAGTAGCTTCAATCCACCCCAAGTTTGCACGGGTCGAAGCCAATCTACACTTTCAAATCAAACCCCAAGCCTCACCATCGAAGCAAGACGTAGCCTCTTCCACCTTCTCCTCGTCAACGGATTCTCAGTAAAATATTTCTCTGCTCAGACCAGCCACTCTCCGAGGTTGCTACCGTTGAAGTTTCTCGTTTCCAGGCCTCGTTCCCAGAGACCTTATTTTTGCAAAACCGATCCAACATCAGTCTCTTCAACTCCCCCCAAGTTAGCACCGATCGGATTTGATCTACCCATTGAAACCAGTCCTAAACTTCTCCGTCGAAACAAGTTGTAGCTGCTTCTACCTTTGCTGCCTCCAATAATAGATTTCTGGAGAAAATTCTATCTGCCTCCGACACCCACCATTTCATGTTCTCGCCGTAGAATATTGATATGTTGAGTCGGCCTATTGAATCCAATCCCAAAGCATTCTCTGTGCTAAATTCTTCCAACCTGTGGAAGAATTTCTCAGGAGTTGCCATGAACGATCCCATCCTCTTCTCCAATTCTTTGCTCTAATCTGTTGCCATTTCCCTAGAATCGTTGCACTGATACCAATTGATAGGATTCCAGCTACAATTTGAGAAGTATTAGAACCAGAAAATAACTTGCTGTATTTGATTAAACTAAAATGGAAAATGACAGAAAATGAAAGTAACAATTCAAGCATTCGAGAGGCTTGATCTCTCCCAACTAGACTCACTGATTTCTCGATCCTTTTCTACTAACTTCCCTCTGTTATTTATAGCTAAAATCCTATCTATAATATTACTATTTAACCTCCTAACTGAATAGGAATCCTCTAGAAGCATGTGCGGGGAAGAATCTGGAATACTTGCTGGTTGCCTATTCCTTCTTGCATGGGTGAACTTAACTGGGGATCAATCAGCATGGTTATTTACTACACACGCATCATCATTCTCTCCATATGTTTGCAGTTCGACTAAAGCCTCAATTTTTCATTACATCCTAAGAAATCATTACATCATTTGTTAAGATTTTATCTGCAGGATCGAGCTATATGTATCTGGGAACAGGAACTTCGTTGCGTATCTTTGAACACAGGTGTATCTTTGATGCATAAACTTAGGTATATATTATATATACAAGTAATTATCATTTTGTGCCTTCTTAAGCCTTTCATGCATTTGTTTTTTCTCTTCACCTTTTCATTTTGGTTATTTGATCAAATTGTCTACGATTAAGTAGCCACGGGTTTTGAAGATGAAACTGTCAAGATCTCTTGTGAACGCAGGAGCTTGTCTTGTCTGATTCTCTCTAATTATAGATCTTGCTTACATATTCACAAAATAGGTTCACTATCCCTCTGATTTCGATTTTTTTTTTTTTTCTTTTCTTTTCTTTTCTTTTGGAGGTTAGACCCCAACCATCATGGGATCGTACTTGTACCGCAGCAGCAGCAATGGGGCTCCTTTATGAACTCCATCAACTTCCCGAGTTTAGTTTGTTTGGATTCGACAAACAGGCTGAAGCAGTTGGCGATGCCTTAGAGGTTTTGTTAGAAGCTCTCACAAATCGAAGGCTCAGAATGGGCAGGTCCATCACCCGAAAAGATAGGCATTACAGCAGTCTATGCTGACACGAGCCTCTGCACAATATTTTCATGCTCGTTGAGGAGTTCTTTTTACTCTTTTGAGATCTCTTAATCTTACCAATAACTTATGAGATTATACTGATATTTTATTGATTTTTAACAAGTGATATATCGAGGAATCCATTCTTCCGGCAAAACAAGAATTTCGAAGAGAGCTGGCAGAAAAATCTTTCTTGTGAACTCAGAGCATAGTGTTGACGGTTTCTATGGTTGCAGTAATGTACTTGATTATTTAGGGTTTATTTGTTTGTGTCTACTTTCTCTCTTGCTGTTATTGTTATATTGTAATAAGAGAATACAAACAGAAGCATTTATCCACATTTTCAAGGTAAATGGGCCGTATGTGGCATATGTTAGGGAACAATACACAGATGATCCCAATTCAATTTTGACAAAATTAGGTGATAAATAAGATTTATTAATTAAATAGTTTAAGGTCTCACTAATTTACAACTTCTGATCATGGTTCTGTATTAGTCACAATTAAGTCTGTGTTTGATATTGTTTAAAAATAGTTTTTTTGAAATGAATAATGATTTTTAGAAGAATAGATTGAGATTTGGCTGAAAAGTAAAATATTGTGGGCTTGACTTTTGATTGAGAGTTGAGATTGAGTACTTTTGAAAAAAGAGAAAAATTTAATGTTAACCAAGCAAGGGCTAAGAATGATAGTCATAAATTACAAATTTAGTAACAATTATTTATAGGTCACAAATTATCAAATTAATTAATTACGACTTTTTTTTCCATCACAAATTTTATGGCCCATGGCTTATTTATCGATCATAAATCATCAAATTTAAAGGTTACAATTTATTTATTGCTCATAAATTATCAAATTTATAGATCACAATTTATGAGTTGCAAATAATAAAATTATTAATCACATGTTATCAAACTAATTGGTCCCAATAACCAATTTTAAATGGTCACAAATTACCATTTATTTCCACCCCCTTGTCCCATCCCAGTCCACCATCCGAAGCACCATCCCCACCTAAGATGCAAAATATTTTATTCGAAGAATATATAGTTAAAAAATAAGTTTGAATAAAAATGAGATTTTAGATAATAGGGCTCAAACATGTACCACTGCATGAAAAGTGGGCAAAATCATACGTTCTAACTAAACAATTCAACATTCAATATTGTACTTTTAATTTCATAATTCGGTGATAAATATCATTTAATATTATTAATATATGATATAATATTGTTAATACAAATGAAATAAGTTTAATTAATGGCTTTCGAGTGAAGTTGTGATGTCGAAAAATTATTTGAAGGAATGAGTCGACTTAAAAAAAGTGCATCTTTACGAAGTTAGTTGTGGCTCTCTTTAGGTTTTGCAAAGTTTATAAGATGACTTTAGCTTAGCTCTTAGTGCACCTATTTTTTATGATATTGTAGCTATTTTTACGGGACGCGAGTTTTGTTTCTTGTTGTTGCTATCGTAAGTGTACTGATCGCAAAAATAATATAGTGGATAATAAGATCAAGTATCATACTCACGAGGAGTGATATAAGATTAAACTTCTTAACCGAAACTAGAAAATCAATTTGGTTTGAATTTTGAATTAACTAATAAATGAAAAATAAAAATGTTGAATAAATAAAATACAATGGAAAAATATGCTAGAATTGAGAATCCAATTTACTTTCTTCATTCACGAAATGATTGAAACATTCAACTACAATTTATAGGATTTTGAATATCATCGTTTCTATTTTGTTTAAAACCTTCTTTCGAACGATGAATTAAATCATATTTCTATATGTGTATGACTATATTTCTATGACGAATACGAACACATATAGAAAATGATTAACGTTTTATGAATATTTCGGAATATAACATAAAGTATAGAGATTTATTTCTATTCCCTATCAAATTTTATGACAATTAAAACTTGTCTAATGATTTTCTAATTTTTCGAACTTGAAAAATCATCACAACATTCATACAATATAATTAGCTAGAAAATTGTAGAAACATGAAACTCGAAAATAATTGTTCAAACACATTAATTGCATTAATTAAACATAAATCAAAACATGAAATCTAGAAAATAAAGCTTCATCACAATTCTTACATAAAATGTCCAGCTTAAATCTATCTATCTATTATATTAAAGAAGAATTGTTGCAAAAAAATTTCCCGCCCAAAAGTTTGGCCAAAATCCCGCTCCAAACAATATAATAATCTACTATATTAAAAAAAAAAAAAAATTACTACCCAAGTGGGACCCACGAAGTAAGTCATTTATTGAAATTTTGGGGAAAGCGTTCTCATTTTCGAAATTCAAAACATGCCTTCTCATCGTTTTTCTCTGTCTGTCTGTATCGAGGATGTTTGAATCTCCGACTAGAACTACAGTTGTTCGCGCAAAAATGGAGTTGACGGTGTCACTGGAGGTAGACCCATATGCAATACCTTGAGATTTTGGGAAAAAGTTTATTAATTTGGTGAAGCGTGGAGTCGAAGCGTATCTTGAAAGAATTGAAGGATGTAGAAAGAACTTCCTACTTCTTCCAATGCTGGCCGACCGGAAGTTCAAAGCGACATCGAGCTTCTGACCATTTTCAAAACCGCCAATCTCTGGCAGGTCAACTGCTGAACAAAGAGAACAGCAGTATCAAAGTGAAGACTCGGCCCGAACTTGGTCAGGTTGCGGCGACTGGACGTGCGAGAATCGACTGCAAAATTTCTACAAATCTCCTAAGAAAGTTGCTTCAAATCGATTAACACGTATTTTTACCCTTAAAATTTTAAATTTTGTGCTGTTCTTTTTTTTTCCCCCTCGATCCCCGATTTTGTAATCTGTCGATTTTTTAGCGGAACCTGCAAATCTTTGAGTGGTTCTGTTGTTCAATCTTTCAGATGCATATCTTCGTTGGAACCCTAACTGGCAAGACCATCACCCTTGAGGTGGAAAGCTCCGACACCATTGACAATTCTAATCTTTAGGTGCAATTCTTTTTCTTCTTTTCAGTTTTTGAATTGGTTTGATCTGGAAATAGATTATTAAATTATGGGTTTGATTTGGAATTTGATATAGATATGTGGGTTTTGCTAAAGATTCAGTTTTCTGGATTTTATCGATTCATTTTCAATCCAAATGATCTATTTCCACTGCTCAATTTTGGCTGACCAGCAATAAGCCTTTTCCAAATCTGGGAATTTGAATGATCCTTATCTGAAAATGAAGCAAATTAATCAGTTCCATCAGAAAGTGAGCACTCTTGCATCCATCTATTATTTAGTTTTTCCAAATATTTAGTTTGATAGGTTTTATATATTAGTTGAATTTGATTTCATAGACATGATAACTGAAAATTCTCTATTTACATGTTAACTGATAGATGTTGTGCAAAGTGTGGTGCTAATGAAGCTAACAGACCCAGAGAGTCCACTTAAGTTGTAGTTTCTGGGAGTCGGAGTCCCACCTTTTTTCTACGGTGGTTTCACATTGGTATGTGCTATAAAAAAGCATCGGACAAGGGATTCTGGGTGGCTTGCAGCTAGTTGGACAAAAGTGTCACTTAGTAGTGCACTGTCAGGACAAACATTGCTTGCTGGATGATTAAGGAGACATAATGAAAACAGTGATGAAGATCTACAGATTGTTTCAAATGATTCAGGTGCTAGATTGGTTGATGGAAGAATTGATATGAATTTGGCAGATTTTCTTGAATTGGAGGCAAAGAAAGATGTAGAAATTAAAATTTTCTTTTGGGAGGATATTCTTGACCAGATCCCTCAATTCTTTCCATTATTTTATGTCCAGGCAAGTGGTAAAATCTCATATTGTTTATATATGGAAATAATAATCGACATATAATGTTGAGTATTTCTATTTTTTTCAGGTTATTAACTTCAAGTGTGGTGGATACTCGATTGGGATAAGTAGCAGTCTACATGTTGGATGCAAATAAGGCTGCATTTGACTTGGAAATGGATCAAAAGAGGAAATCTCTTGATGAAGAGTTGAAAGCCAAGGTGGTTGAAGTAGAGAAGAAGGAAATTGAAATTACTCATTACTCATATGGGAGAGAAATTCAGAAAAAGAGAACAGGCAAATGAAAAGAAATCATAGAAAATAAGGTAGAGAAATGGATTTTGAACTATTCTGTTAAGTTTCTAGAATAAAACATGTTTTCTTGTGTTCTACTTTTTTTTAAACTGAAGTTGATTACTTTTCATGTTTTGATTTGGGTCTATGCTCTAGAGAGTCCATTTACCATTTTCGCACTCCTTTTGATATTTTTTGAAGGAGATGGGCTGGGGGAAGGATATAGAATGCTTGGTCAGGCTGGAAATGGCAAGCTACGTGTATCAGTTGGTCAGGTGGAATGCATCAGGCTAATTGTGCTTATCAGTGCTTTAGTTTCAACAGTTTTTATGGATACTTCAATATATTTTCTACTGTTTTTTCTACTGTTTTTTTCCCACTTTTCAACATATTGAACGAGCTTTAAAATTTGGTTTAAAGTGTGACTTAGGAGAAAATTAAGTGATTTTGAAGACTTTCTTGCCTATGAGATAACAAATATAAGTGTGACTACTAAGAAAATACTGCAAGATTTCTTTCCTTACACGTGTTTGAGAAAAATGAGAGTAACTTATTTTATACAGTTTTTTTTCCCACTTTTCACTTTTATAGGTGGATGCAAGAGTTAATTTTGATGGTTAAAGTAGTTCTGGAGTAGGTTTGCCATAGCAAATAGACCAGATCTTTGTTTGGCTAGGGGCATTTATAGACATTTTTTGTTTTCCATCTGTTGATTTCAGAGCCAAAACTACACAACATATTCTTCTACATTTGATCTTGTGCAAATTCTGTTTAAAAAAAATGTGAAGAGATATGTTTGATCTTTTGCTTATAACTTAATCCTTTCAGTGAGAGAGAAGTGAAATATATTATTTTTGAGTGGAAATGAATCAGGCATGATGGAAAACGGTGAAACGAGAAGATTGTAAGGGGTCTCATGATGCTCCTTCCGAATCAAAGATGCATCAACTGCAACAGCTAAGTATTAACCTTATTTTATTTACATTTTTTTTATAAATTGGAAACTTCTACCATCTTTTATAGCCTGTTGTCCATTAATCAGTGCTTGAAGTTGTTTGAATGCAATTCAGTGATTTCGATTCCATGGCATATGAGTAAGGGTTTTGACATTTTGTTATACATGCTATAGTGTCACAAATTATGCGTAAAGAATAATTATATTCGTCTGAAGTTCTTTGGTTTTACAAATTTAGGATTTGTAAAGATTAAAAGTACCTTTTTGTTTGGATTGATTTTTAAAAAATCAATGTTTTTTGCTGCTGCAGGGAACTCAGTATATTTCCATTGACTTTTGGACATTCGTTTGTATGACCTGCAGTGAATACAGTAATTGGAATTATCTCACGGTCTGGTACACTGAGTTATGAAGTGGTGAGATTCTTTTTTATTGGGATTTTTATTTCGTTTAATAGTGTAGTACACTGAGTTATGAACCAGTGAGTAGTTTGTTATTTCGTTTAATAGTTATTATTGCTATCTTTATTAAAATTATGTTTTGATGTTTTGATTATTATTGTTTGTTATTTTTAATATTGCATCATAGTATTTTCCCTCCTAAGTTCCCCCTCCCCCCCAAAACGTCCGGTGTTGAAGAATAAAATAAAAAAATTAATAATATTATTATGTTGCCTTTGAAGCTATGCAAAATATACAATTCCCATGCTGATTTGACAGTACACGACCTTTCTTCCATATCAGATTATTACTTCACTGGCTTTATTCGGTGCTAACAGCCTGGATGTTAGATAAATTGGGATTGATTACAGATAATAAAATTTGACTATTGAATTACTTTGATATTTTACCAAGTTTGTTGTTGATTGGACTGAAGTTGTATTTTTGGATTGTCACATTATTTGGCACATTACTCCTCTGAAGTTCAAAAAACTTTTGGTTTTAGCCCCTTTTGAGTGTCATCAACAAGTTCTTGACTGTTACTGATTTCTTAATACTATTCAAAGACTTAATGTTTGTCTATTCCTAATTTTCATTGATCTAGAGACTTCACATTACCCTTTTATCATGTTTTTTCATTGATCTAGATGTTAAAAAGGGAAGTTTGAAGAATTGGTTGAGGGAAAATGGGTGAAGATATTGATTGATCCAAAGGTGCTCATGCATGTAAGAGGAACAAAAATGGATTTTGTTGATGACAAACTAAGGTATGATATATTTCTCCATTTTTAATTGTAGATGAATCTTTGAATGCAATCTCTAGCTGTCTCTTCATATTTATATTTATATGTTCACGTATATATACATTTGAGGTGAAACATACTCTGCTTTTATATAGTTTTCCCTTGGGGGTTAAAATCAATTTGGTTAAAGAGAGAGAGAATAGAGGGTGTTATTTTCTACTCGCATGTTTGATTTCCAGATGAGAAAAAATAAATGAAGTGAGGAAACTGATCATCCCATTAATATGACAAATATCAGAAGATTAAACATGTCGTTCTTGAATTGCAAACAACATTTACTTTTAGTATACCATTTGGAGTTTAATTATATTGCAGCTTTATAAAGTATTTTTGATTACTTGATTGGCCCATGAAAATTATGTACATATATGACATTATATTTCCACCTTAAATATTGTTGGTACATTTAATTTATGTTTTGAACGCTGACTCCGACTTGGCATGCTAATCTAGGATTGACAATAAATCAGTAGATTTGTTCGACATAGCAAATCAGTCTATTGATTTGTTTTCCACTTCAACTAAAGTTGATTTATTTTCACCTCCAGTGCTAGCCAAGTATAGCAGCTTCAATCAGTTTTTTTTTTAGATACAAACCCAAACATTGAACGGAAAAATATTAAAGTTGAGTCGAACCTAATTTAGATGTTGGATATGCTGAATCTGATGATGGTTTTGGGGAATTTGAAATAATTTGTCCTTTTAATTTATACTTCATAAATATGTATATATCTATAGGGAATATTCCGTATTTAAAATTTAGTTTTTTCTTTGCAAGTTCAAGTTTTTAAGTTTTACTTCAAATATTTTGTGTATATCTAATACCGTGCATCGCACGGGTGATAGAATGGGAAAAAATATAAGATTTAAATTAATATTTAAAGGAGATTGCCGTGTGCATATTTTTGCAGCAGTAAAAGATTTACTCTTTTAAAGGAGATCACTGAAATTAATGATGTACTCTCAAAAAGAATTTATTCATTATTTTACACCATGCTTTTCAATTTTTTAGCTTACATATTGTACTGTAGTTGCACTGTAGCAGGAAGTTACAGGTTGTGAACATATCAAGGTGCTTGAGCTACTTTTTATTGCACTTTCCAGCTTCATTGTTGTGTGGTTTGCTGAGTGTGGAGATAATGATATCCTTTAAATATGTTGCAGGTGGTCATTGGGTGCAATTTTATATGAAATGCTTATTAGCTACCCACATTTTATTCCAATGATCCAATGACCACTTGCAGGAAGGTAATATAAGTAGGCATGTGAAATGGTTCGAGTTTGTTTTTCAAAGATTCTTAAAATTCTTCTCTTTTGTTTATCATCATGCTCTGTGCCCAGGTATCAAGGTTCCATTGTTTCCAGGCTTGACTTGAATATCATGGTGAATTTGATCCCTGAATGCAGCAGTAAATTGAGTGAGAAAGCTTATCTTCCATCTCTTCACCCATTTCAAAGTATTTGCAAGTAGGGGTGGGCATCAAAGTATTTTGGATATGAATCTTTTGTTGTTCTTACCAAAGCTTCTATTGAAACCAATTGATAAAAAATTAAAAATATTAAAGGATAGTTTCAATTTCAATTGCATACATATTTTGGACAGTCATGGGTTGAGTCGACATATGGCATAATTTCCATATAAATGATCTCATGTGGAGTATTTTTTAACTCTCATTGTAGTTATTTTCCGAGCATGTGAATGTTTCTGCCAATTATTAGTTTTCTCATACTCAGCCTTATTTCCTTTCTAAATCCAGCTTGCTTCAACAAATGCCTTAATCTATTCCTTTCTAAATCCATTTATTCAACATCGCAATTCTACTATCCTTTAATGAAACCTTTTAGTGCTAAAAGTCAGCTTTGCAACTATCATTTATATCATTGAAAAGACACTTTGCTATTCATAGATTTGCATTTTTATTGTTACTCTAATTAATTTGAATGGAATATGACTAATATGCATGCCCACCCATTTCATGTTGTTAATCCGATAGTGCCCAACAGTTCAATTATAACCTTTATATTATTTTCATTTTTGATAACTTTGGGCTGGGATCATATCAAGTCGCTAAAAGGAATGGCACAAAAGTTTATGTAAAAATACTGCAAAATGGGGTTTTCCTTACTGGTGCAGCTCTGCCTTTGCATGCAGGCAAGAGGTCATTTGATGAAGGGTGATCGATACGACCGCCACATTTCAACTGATGATATCGGATTGAACAAGGAAATTTCAAGCACAGATGCTCCATATCATGAAGATCTTGACGTGAAGCCAGTTCTTTCAAGCACACGTTCTTTTGTAAGCTTCAGTGGTTTCTCCTCGAAAACTTGTGGGGGGGGGGGGGACTGGCCATAAATAGTTTAGAGATGCCTTTTACCCTGGTTTGAAATTCATATTGTAGAGCATCTTGTGGCTGAACTATGTTTGATGTTCACAAATAAGAACGAAATTAGAAATAGAACTCAGTATTTTTGCTAATGTTATTTATTCTGCTGCAATTGTCATCTATTACCAGATCATTATGTATTTAATCAATCGTTGCATCCCGTGCATCGCAGGGTGGAAGAACTAGTACATGATAAAAGATGAATCACAACATAAATAATTGGAGTTCATCGCACAATTCATGTTGTAGAAGAATCTTCAATTTTGAATCATGTTTGATAGCGTTTTGGTATGAATAATATAGAATTCGGGACCCCACAATCGCGCCTTTTGATGAGTATATATAGGTTTAGCCGAAGTCTAGGTAAATTAGGAGAGAAGCATGTTGGACTTCACGCGATTGAAAAGCCTAATTGCAAAATACCTATTACAAGAACTTTAACCCTTAAAAGTTTATGCATCCCTATACTAATATATATTCACCCCCAAACTGCTCTTGAACATGTTTGGTTTTAATATTACTAGTGTTACAATTGTACGATGCACAATTATTTGTTACTCACATACATTAATTTATATGTTAACATATGACATTACAAGAAAATTTTGCTTTCCCTACCAATAATGCATATACAAAATGAGATTTATATGTAAGGATTGTTTTTTCTCGCAAAATGAGATTTTGTAGGAGGGGAGAAATTGGCTCCAAATAAATGTATGCTTAGCCTACAAAATTCTAGCAATAAAATGAGATTTGTAGGTAGAATTTCTTTTTTCTCACAAAAATAATTTTTCGTAGGGATAGAGTTTCGCCAGCAAAACTTTAGAAGGCAAATTTTAATTCTTTGCGTGAGTTTATTTTTCCCCGCAAATTTAATATTAATTTATAGAAGTGTTTTTGGTTGCGTAAGATATATCTTTTGTCGACAAAAAAATTCACCCATTTGTAGGCTAAAAATTAGAGGCAATTCTCATTTTTTTACTAGTTCCTACAAAAAAATTTATTTTCATAAAAAAAATAATTAAAAAATCTAATTTTAAACAAAAAGAAAACCCAATTTCCCTATCAAAATTTATTACAAATTCCCTCATACTGGGTAATCATCAAGGAGAAATCCCACGGAAAAAAATGGACTGGATGTCCGTCCTCACATAACCAAACCTAGACATTTTCTTTCTCAAATTCTCCTAAAATAACCATAAATCCTCCGTAATACACCGATTTTCTCAACTTCCTTGCACAAATATCCACTCTGCTACTGTAATTTCACCTTCATATTCGTCCGTATCAATTACTAGGGTGGGAGATAACGAGGAACAGAGAGATGCTACGATTTATGGATGGATTTCAGCCAGTGCATGTCGTTGCCGAGAGCCCAAGGACTTCTCTGTCCGGGAAGACTATTTTGAGTGCCTTCACCACTCCAAAGAGGTTCGTTCTTATCTACCCTCCCCAAACCCCAATATTGATGTTCTTCTTATAATGATTTTCGTCTCTAATGGTAAGAGTTTCGTTTTTAGGGCTTTGTTAAATTCGTTACATTTTCAATTCCTTGGAGACTTTCGGTTTTTGAAGATATGAATGTTTGGCAGTCGTATTAACCGATCTTGTAACCAGCTAAAAACATGCTAGAAACAGTCATGATTCTCATCAAATTCTCCAAAAATTTACAAAACTACTATGACACATTTTTCTCGTCAAATTCTCCAAATTTCTTCAAACTACACCAATGATTCTCAAGATTTTCCACCCAAATCTTCAACCCGCCTGCAGACCCTTCTCTCTCGTACTGCTGGGCGTACCAACTCTAGTTTTTCCACTTATAAATTGATAAACGATGGTCACCAGCGACTTTAAACTCGTCTTCTCTGGATGGGAAATCGGATTTTTCTCGTTGTTATCGTTGCGGAGTTGGGTTCGAAGAAGAACTCTGAGCCCTATTTGTGGTGGGACTTTTATCACCGATCGTAAGTGTTGGAAATTAATTGTTAATTTACGAGAAAAGGTGTTGCCCCTCCCAGAGGACTACCCAGGAACTCCCTTTCTCGTTACATATTCGTTTTACATTACAAATTGAAACTGGGTTCTTTTTCTTCTTTATTTTCCTCTTTAGTACACCCATTTTTTTGTGAATTTCAGTGTTGAAAGAAACTAGTCGGGTGAAGAAGAGGGTCGTTGTAGGAGGTGGAATTGCCGGCTCTCTTGTTGCCAAGACCCTTCTAAACGAAGATGGTTTCCTTATTCCTTATTGATCTGTAAGCTCAATTTCACTTTTATAATGCTTTCTTTACTTGCTTTCTAACGGGTAAATTGAATTTAAATTAATGTGTAATTTATTTTTTTACTTCCATATGTAAAATTTGTGGTTTGAGTGTTCATTTCCACTACATTTTTTGTGTACTTAATTATATTTTAGTAATTCTGAGTTTCATATGATGAAATTTTTGACTGCTATAGATTGCAACTTCAACTAGCCTTTTAACCACATGAATAAAATCAATATTGAAATAATGAACAACATTTGAGTTTTTGGAATACAAATGGTTGATGCTTGTGAATTGCAATTGAATTCTAATTCTTGAATGTGTTGGTGCCTAATCTAGAGAAGACATTCTGCAACTTTCTCTTCACTAAGTAAACACTACACATTCTAATTCTTTCTTTTTGATGTCGCCAAATGGAAAAGTAGGTGAAAATGTTTGTGCGTAGACTTTTTATAATGTTTTGGTATTTGAGGTCTGATTATTTTGGATATATAGAAAATTGAAGCTAGTATATTATCACAAATGGTTGTTGGTTTTTGTAGTTAATGATCTATAAAGTATGAACCAAACCTCATTAGAATTTATGGTGCTCCATTGTTATCAAATTTTGAGAAATATTTTGCATAAAAGATGGGTTTCGTATACTCACTTTTAGATTTTCAATACATGTAGTTCACTTGATTTTGTTGGTGCATTAGCATTATGTTCTGTGGACAAATTTCTTCTTTCTATCATTTTTGATAAGTATGCCTATTGAATTGGTTTGAATGTGTGGCGCTAGTATATGTTTTGATCCTAAGTTATATGATATTCTGATTTAAATATAATTTATCTATATTTTTTATTTGCTCTGTAATACTAATCCTTAAAGATGAGAGTTTTTTTCAGAAAATAATGTCAGAAGGTAATGGGGAGTTTTGAGTTTGAACTCTTCTCCGTCTACCCAGTCAAAGGCTGTCTCGTCTATAACTTTTCCAGGTAACTCATTCCCCGTTGACGGTCCTTTCCAGTCATCCTCTTGTCCCTGGTTTATAAGATTGCTCTTAATAAAATGAATTTCTAAAAGTTTAACTAGAAAACTCAATGAGGCATAAAGTAAAATCTGGTGGTACTGATCTAAGGAACTGAAACCTGGTTTAAGTCTTACACCAAAAACCTTTTTCCCTTAGCCGTAAAAAACTGTAAAGGATTTTGGTTTAAGTGTTCATATCTGGGGAAATACTTTTTAATCAAGTGCAAAAGATTAAGAGTGAATGACAGTATTCACCAGATGAAGGGCTTCTAAGTTAGGCATCTGATTTGAACACAATTATGGGTTAATATGATATTCATTATAGCATCGATATGCTTCAGCTATCAAGGATGCTAGCAAGACCCAGTACAGGAATATGATCTCAATTACAATAGCAACATATTTGGGTTCAATACCCCTTGGAGTTAAGTTCGCTGCTTCACCATTAACTATGTGTGCATGTTAGAATCTAACATTTTGTTGTGTGTTGTTACCTAAATAGTAAACAGATTAGTAATAATGTTCAACTCTTTATAGCATATCACATTACCAATGTAGCAACCGAGAATTTTTTCATAACTTATTTAAATAAATAGTATTTTAAAAATGTGTCGCCACGACTTTGTCCATTTATTTTAAAAACATATTCGTCTAGCCAATGAAGTAAAATTATGTTTTAAATTTATCTTAGTCAAATTCCAGTTCAATTAAAGTGAATCATTTTCAGTATTTATTCTTAAGCCCAGATTTCAACTTTTAATAGATTATCCAAATTATTTGATTTTATGTCCAAGTCCATTATTTATTTTAAAATTCAATTTTCAATTTATGGAATTCAAATTATTTTAAATCCAAAATATTTTATCTCCAATTTAAATTCATTCTCAAATTTTTATTTATTTTTAAAATCCCCAATTCACATTCATTTTAATCCCAAAATTTCTCCCCAACTTCCATTTTCATATTCAGCACATTTCTTTTCCCTTCCCCATGGTCACTCTTCAATCCATCTTAATCAACTTCAATCCCATAATTACATTCACACAATTTTTCCTTTCCCATCATCATCACCCCACATTCTCAGCAATTTCCTCCAATCAACCCAAAAATCCTTCCCCAATTACCATCGATTACCATTTTCCTACAGACAAGCTATGCATATTATAACTCCATTATATCAACCTCAACCAATCACCAAAATCCTTATCAACCAATACCACTACAGTTTTATCACCCTCACCCCTCGCTGAAACCACAGTCAACCCCACCAGCATCATCATCATCATCACCACAATATACAAACAACACAACCAGCTCAACCAACAAACCGCCCCAACGCCACCAACCTCAACACCACCCAAATTTTCACAGCCAACATTGGCTGCACCCGAACCTCCCACATCCGCCACACAACATCAATCGCACCACCACAACGTTCCCTCACCGTCGGAATCATCACCTACCACACCGCCGCCTATCACCCCACGACCGCCCATTTCCATTTCTGAACCCCCTCCCAAAAATCACACAGACAAACCATCGAGCCTGCAAAACCACCCTCACTGCCAAGACCTCTACCCCCATTAGTCAAACCCAATTTCACAACCACCTACATCGAACCACCACAGTCACCACCACACTAACGTCACCAATTCATCACCCAACCGAAGCCAATATCACAACCACCCAAATCACCACCACACCGCCGCCTAGACCCCACAACCGCCGCTCAAACCCATCATCACCACTGCCATAGCCAAAATCGATCTCAACCACCCAGTGTTTGAAAAGGCGAGGCGGAGGCGCGCCTCGGAACGAGGCGTACATGCCGCGCCTCAAGGCGAAAAAATGAGCTATTTTCTTCGAAGGGGAGCGCCTCAGGCAGCGAGGCGTACGCCTCTGATTTCACGCCTCATGAGGCGTGAGGCCTACGCCTCTGTCTGTTGTAACAGATTCTGATTTGGGCCATTTTTAAAAGCCCAAAAAAAATGAGAAATGACCCAATAGGCAATGACCCATTATTCTTTTAGCTTAAACCCTAAGTCCCAAACCCATTAATTAATTTGAAAAAAAGAGAACGAAGCAGACGTTTCTCTCCTCTGCGGCTCTCTGCAGTCCGGTGTCTACGCCTCAACCTGCTGCTCCTGCTGGTTGCCTGGTTCCGACTTCTTTCTTCATCAGACTGCTGTGTTGTTGCTGCCGAGAGTCTTCCAGCCTCCAGGTAAAAGTTTTAGCTTTTTTTTTTTTTTTTTTTTTCGCAATCTGTCTGTGCCTGTTAAAATCATATATATATATATATATATATATAGACACACACACATACACGTACACACACAGGCAACAGGCAATATATATATATATATACGTGCGTATATATATATATATATATATATATATATATATATATATATATATATATATATATTGGCACAGCCGCACAGGCACTCTCGTCCCTGGACCCTGCTCTTCACTTTACACAGCACAGACATATATTTTTCCCCCTCTCCCGTGACCCCGTCTTCAGGTACTCAGCACGCACGCACACTGGGGGTCTGTCATATACCCTTTTGGCTTGTCTATCACATACATTTTTGGCTTGTTTGTTGAAGAGGATGTGATAGTAATAGTATTGGACAGTATAATGGATGTGAATGAAGATGGAATCTTGTTTAGTACACTGTCCATTTTTTTTTTTTTATAGAATCCTTTATCTTTGACTTTAATTGATAGTTGTTACTTGTTACTTGTTTGTTACTCACTTAAAGTCTTAAACGGTAAATATTATTAATTTTGGACATTCAAAATTTAATATTCATTTTTTATTTTATAGATTATAAAATGGGAAAAGACAATAGAAAAGATCCGGCTTGGAAATACGGGAGAGAAGTTGAAAAAGCGGGAGAGAAAAGAGCATATGTCTACATTGAATGTATGTTTTGTAAGAAAATCATAACTGGAGGGGTCAAGCGGATGAAAGAGCATTTAGCGGGTACTCACAAGAATGTAGCCCCGTGTCCTGGAGTTCCTGTAGATGTTAAAAAGGAGATTGAAGCATATATGAATGAAGGGAAGTTAAAGAGGAATCTTGCTCAACAACAACTTGAGGACATGATTGAAGGTGGTTCTTACCACCATACTAAGAATGTTGTTGACGATGACTCTACGAGAGGTGTTAGAGGCCCGATTGATAGATTTGTCACAAATATTGCTGATGAAGAGACTCCAAAGATGAGTGGAGCTAAACTGAAGGAGTTGCGTAACAATGTTTGTATGGACATTGGTCGCTTCTTTTTTGAAAATGCATTGCCTTTCCACGTCATAGAATCTCCCTCTTTTAAGAACATGTGTCGGGCAATTGGGTCTTATGGTAGGGGTTTTACACCTCCTTCAATGTATGAGCTCCGAACTTGGATTCTTAAGGAAGAAGAGAAAACGACTGAAAAGATTGTTCTAGATATAAAATCAACGTGGAAGACAACTGGGGTTTCTATATTATCCGACGGATGGTCTGATTTGAGAAATAGGAGCTTGATAAATTTTTTAGTGAATAATCCCAACGGAAGCGTGTTTTTGAAATCTGTTGATGCATCTGATGCAATTAAGGATGCAAATCTCATGTTCAAAATGTTGGATGATATTGTTGAAGAAATTGGAGAAGGAATCGTTTAACAACAAACAGATTGGAGAAATTGGTTTATATCATGTACAACAAAAGGCTCAAAGATCGACACGTGAGATTGCAATCGCTCCAAGAGGGAGACGATCCTTTACTTGTTGACATAAGAGATTATCCGTCAGATGATGAGTGGGTTGCTGATGTTGGTAGTAGTAGTACACAAGGAATAGAGAGTTCTACTTCTACTCGCACGCAAGGTTCCCATAAAAGAAAGCACATTGTTTCACAAAGTGGTATTTTTATTAATATAATTTAACTTTATCTTTGTTTATAAAATAAAATAAAAATAAATATAATCTTATCTTGTTTCTTGAATTTACAGATAAAGGGAAGGGGAAGAATATCTTAGTGGATGAGGAGGAAGAATGGATAGAAGTAGATAGTGAAGATGAAGAAGATGATAGACCAATTAGATATGATGACGACTCCTTGGAAGATCCCACTAGTCCTAGTAGTGAAGATGGAGATTATGGAGATGATCAAGATATTAGCACAGCTTTTTAGATTATCTATATATCTTATTAGTTTTTTGTTTGATGTGATGTGACTAGTTTACTACACACGGTAGTCTTTTTGATAGTCTATATATAGGCGTATAATATTCTTGCGTGACTATTTAGTAAGATTGCTCAACTAGCTCTTTTTTGGTGAAATATTGTGCTATCTATTATTGAAATCTGAGTTTTCATAGTATTTTTTTATTTTGTGGCTAATTTTTAGGTTCGTATTGAGGCTTACGCCTCAACACGCCTCGAGGCTTACGCCTCGCCTCACAAGCAAAAACCGCCTCGAGGCTTAGTTCCGCCTTTTAAAACATTGCAACCACCAAAAATCACCAATAACCATCGACAGCCAAATTCACCCAAAAAAATCAAACTCCAAACCAAGAACAAAACAAGAAAACTCATCACTTACCTCAGTCCACCACTGTGACAGATTTATCACTGGAAAAATCAAAACCAAATCCAAATCCCAAGACTCGGTTTCCCCTCGGTTTCGCACCAATCACGTACCAAAAATCTACAAACCCTAACCTATTGCACGCCTTGCTGCTCGCCGCCGCTCGATGGCGGAATTTCGTCGGCAAAACGCCGGTGACAGTCGGGTTTGGGGAGAGGGGCCTCGTCGCCCCTTTCTTCTCTTTTCTCTCTCTCAATCCCCGATTTGAGAGAGAGAAATGTGTATATGTATATTTATTTTAGTTTTGAAAATTATATTTTTTGGTCCCCAAGTTTTAAAAGGTGTCAATTTCAATCCTTTCACTTTAAAAATCATTTATTTTAGTGCCCAAAATTTTAAAAGTATCCATTTTAGTTCCGCTAGTTTTAAAGCATGTTATTTTTAGCCCCTGTTTTTCTAGAGTTATTTAATTCGGTCCACTTAGTTTTAAAATCATGTAAGTCAGTCCATGCAGTTTTAAATATATTATATTCAACCTTAGATTTCACAAGATCTAATAATCAGCCCTGAAGATATTTAAAACATACGGGTCAGCCAAATTGTTTTTCAAAATAATTTATTTTGATTTCAGCTCTTCAAATCCTAACTATGTTTGAATTCTAAATTAATCTCTAAAGCTTTTATTTCTTCTTTTAAAACTCTTTCATTTTAAAACATTTGAATTTCAAAATACTAGTTTAAGATTTATTTTATATATTGGCGAGACGAGGCGCTTGGACATTTAGAAGAACGTGAATTTTCTTGCTCAACTTTCAGACTCGTGATTTGAGGTAGACTCGCCCCCACTAATTAGTTTAAATTATAATTTAAATGTCTTATGTGAAATTATGTGATTTACATGCTTTGATGCATGAGAAGAGAAAAGAATATCTCTTATGAGATAAGATGAGAAATGATGATGTTATGCATAACTTATGTGCCTTAAGTGCACGAGACGAGACTACACACACCTTATGATTTTAACAGCCTTGATTTTGAAAATACAAGAGCCCAAGAATATGATGATGATGTCACTGTATGATTGCATAATTACGTGTTCAATTATTCTGTAAATTAATTATTAGCGATGAGTCTACTGAGTATTTTTTGAAATACTCATTCCATTATTTTAAAAGTTTTTGCAGATCTCGGAGAAGGCGGTGAATGAAAAGGGCAGCGTTGGCAAATTGAATAAATGATGATGTTATTAGAAAATTTTATGAATGTTACTCTTTAAATTATTTATCGCTAATTTCATTTAAATAATTGGGATTAAATTTTTTATGAATTGTTCTATATTTAAATTAATAAAGTTTCTGCTGAAATTTTTAAATAATGAATGTGATGCTTTGAATTAAATTTATTTTTCGCAATAAAGTCAGTTTTAAAGGACAAAGTGGCGTCCCGGGCTCCGCGGAATCCGGGGCGTTACAACCAACGTCTAGAGATGAAGAGAATTGAAATGAAAAGATAGAACTGTTTAAACAAAATAAGAAGGAAGGTTTAGTTTTGATTTCATGTAATTTTATATATTTGGATGCAAGTTACAAAGATAAATTAGGAGCTAACATTATATTGAAAATGCACATAGAAATTAACTGTTGCTGGAAAGGTACTCATCGTCCTTTTTCTTTAGCTCACAGATTTTCCTCTTCTGAAAGAGGAACATAGATTTGATCATTTAGTTTGCCACATTTTCCTTCACTTTGCTATGAACCAGACAGCTATCCCACCTTTCCTTTTCCTTTTTGCTTTCAAATACCTGGTAAATTGGAAGTGAGTTTTTTTTTTTTTCTTTTTTTCTTTTTTTTCTTTCAGTGAAAGTAGCAACATTTTGACCGACATTTGTTGGAAGATTTCATAGGAAAGATGTAATGGTATGTATTATGCATATCTGTAGAGGTGAGTTTAGGCATGATTGAGGCACTATCATTTAAGGGGATATTCTTTATTTTAATAATTTGACTTATTTTGATATTTGTTTAGTTCCCTGAATTCTATTAAGGGGGCACTCTTTATCAATTGAAGTTTGATTTTGTTAAGTATTTAGTTTAATTTAGTGAAGTGAGGAGGGCTAATTTGTTTCCTGTGTATATCAATTACCTCCATATGATTTTGGTTATACATTTTCTTCTAGGTTTACCACAGTCAATTTCCATAATTGAGATATGCAAATACAAAGTTAAAGTAGATTCATGGTTTATCCTTTAACTGATGGAAACCCAGATGTTGGATCACTGTTATTTCATTGTCAATTGGTTCCTGCATGCATACAAGTTGAAGGGGGAATATCTGTTAGCTGGCTTAAAATTTCCCTTTAAATTTTTTGGTTTCCCATAGCTAAGCTGCATCTCATTTAATTCATCAAAATTGGTAAACAATATATCCTGGCGTGTACAAGATGATCAGTGAAACTGGAAACTGTAAGAAGCTCTTTATAAATTGTTTATACGAAGCTGGGTTTTTCTTAATTTAGATAATCCTGTATTTTTGCTACTATTATAGATTGGTATATGGCTCCTGAAGTCTTCATGTGACGACCCGAAACCTTAACGAATCGAATGTCACGAAACTTGCATAAAGTCATAGGATAAAAATAATTTAACAAATAATTTCATAATATTTAAATCGTCATAAGAAAGAACTTAAATTAAACATAACGATTTAATAAAGAAGTCAACAATAATTAAATGTGTCTAGAACTTTTAAAAGTAAAAACTATGGATAAAAGTCTAATTTATTTTCTAATACGTTATCGCTCGTCATCTCCACGCTGACCTTCTCGAACCAATCAATTATCTGGAAAGGGGGAAACATGAAGGGGGTGAGAAATCTCAATAAGTATACACGTGTTTATCATAAATCTTGAAATCATAATTCATACGTAATGGAGACATGAAAACTATACCGAATATAGGTGGTATGAGTTTGCATGTGTAGCACTACTAAAACTCCGGTCCGAATCTTAGAACATACATATGGACCATAGCATATTATTTCAAAAAGCATAATGTTAAATTACATGTATATACTTACCGTCTTGTGGATGAATTAATGATATAACTTTAAAATGCTTCGAACTTTGTGCGTGCTAAAACTCTCTTGCTTCAAAATTATATATATACTACGTATGTAATATGTATGTTATGATTGATTGATTGAGAGAGAGAGAGAGAGAGAGAGAGAGAGAGAGAGAGAGAGAGAGAGAGAGATGATTTTGTGTGTGGTAAAGAGAAGTGACGTGAGGGGGTATTTATAGGGTGAAGTTTAACTAGTTTTGGTATCAAAATCATTCCTTATATTGAACACATGATTTTGACCAAGATGGAAGTAATATAATTTGTCTTGGAGTAAATAATATTATTTCCATATGAAATAATATTTTTATTTTCATAATTCATAATTTTCATGCGTACATATATCTTACCATTTTTCCTATAAATCAAATCTCCAATTTTACCTTATATGGAGATATATACATATATATCAAAATTTGATTACCACTATTAAGGTAATAACTATTGATTTGAAATTAGTATACTAAAATTAAATATTCTAATATATATCATAACATGCATCATACCAATTATATATATATATAATATAACATAGAATTTTAACCCTAAAAATATACGTGGATTTTTTTTTTTTTTTTGCAGTCCAAATTAATTGCACCCATGATCATTAATTAGTGGTCAACAACTAATTGATCCCTAAACTTTAAAGTAATTTAACTTAAGAGTATGGATGTTATAATCTACCATCCTTAAAATAAATTTCGTCCTCGGAATTTACCTTGGAACTCGTCAAAGAGTTGCGGGTACTTGGCTCGCATTTCCACCTCTCGTTCCCACGTGGACTCTTCAATCGAATGGTTTTGCCACTAAACTTTCACTAGTGGAATCACTTTATTTCGAAGGGCTTGAAATTTTTGGTTAACGATCCTTAAAGGTACTTTTTCATAACTCAACCTCGTAACTCTATAGACTGGTGGTTGACCACATGACTTGGATCAGAGACATATTTTCTAAGCATGGACACGTGGAAAACGTCATGCACTGCTGAAAGTTCTGGGGGTAAGGCCAGTTGATATGCAACATTTCCGACACGTTGCAAGATTTCAAATGGGCCAATATACCTTGGTCGCAACTTACCCTTCTTGCCAAAACATAATACCCCTTTCATTGGTGCAACTTTGAGGAAAACTTTATCTCCTACTGAAAACTCCAAGTCCTTTCTTCTCATGTCTGCATAACTCTTCTGCCTATCCGGGGCAGTTTTTATGTTGGCACGAATCTTCTCGATGGCTTGCACTGTTTGTTCGATGATCTTGGGACCCAAAATCTTGCGTTCGCCGACTTCATCCCAGTGTACTGGTGATCTACACTTCCTTCCGTATAATGCCTCGTATGGGGCCATGCCAATGGAAGCATGATAGCTGTTGTTGTACGCGAACTCAACTAACGGTAAATGTTTCTCCCATTGTCCTCCAAACTCTAGTACGCATATTCGTAGCATGTCCTCCAATGTCTGAATGGTTCGTTCAGATTGTCCGTCTGTTTGAGGGTGAAATGCTGTGCTAAACTCCAGTTTAGTGCCCAAGGCTCGGTGTAAACTCTTCCAAAAGTTCGAAGTGAACCTTGGATCTCTATCTGACACAATTGAGACTGGAACCCCATGTAACCTTACTATTTCGTTTACATATAGTTGTGCAAATTGGTTCATCGTGAAAGTCATCCGTACTGGTAGGAAGTGAGCTGATTTAGTGAGTCTATCCACAATGACCCATATAGCTTCATGACCTTTTGTCGACTTTGGAAAGCCAACTACAAAATCCATCGTCACATGTTCCCACTTCCATTCAGGAACTTCTAATGGTTCAAGCAGCCCAGATGGTCTTTGGTGTTCAACTTTCACTTGTTGGCATATTAGACACTTTTCAACATATTCGACGATTTCTTTCTTCATGTTTCTCCACCAAAACACTCTCTTGAGGTCTCGGTACATCTTTGTACCCCCTGGATGTACTGAATAAGGAGAGGAGTGGGCCTCTTCTAGAATCTCCTTTTTCAAATCTTCGAAGTTCGGTACGCACAACTGCCCTTGGTAATACAATGTTTTTTCTTTGTCCAGGGTGAAATCTTTTCTTTTCTCCACATCGATTTCCATTTTGATAAATTCAAATGACTGATCCGCCTTCTGATGTTCCCTGATCCTATCATGGAGTGTTGGCCGAATTGAAAGAGCTGTCATTCGAGCTACAGCGCTTAGAGGTGTTACCACCACTTCAAGGCTCAATTTCTCGAATTCCTTCCATAATGGTTCCTGCATGGTCAAAGCTGCCAATTGACTTGGCACCTTTCGTCTCAAGGCATCTGCTACAACATTCGCCTTTCCGGGGTGATTATGTATTTCAAAGTCATAATCCTTCACTAATTCGAGCCACTTTCTTTGCCTCATATTAACTCCTTCTGGGTGAAGATATACTTGAGGCTCTTATGATCGGTGTAAATGTCACATTTACCCCCGTAAAGGTAGTGTCTCCATATCTTCAAGGCATGAACAACTGCAGCTAACTCCAAATCATGTGTGGGATAGTTCTTCTCGTGCGTCTTCAATTGTCGTGATGCATAAGCGACTACTTTGCCTTGTTGCATCAACACACAACCCAAACCTTGCTTCGATGCGTCACTATAGATAACAAAACCATCTACACCTTCAGGTATGGTTAAGACCGGAGCATTTGCTAGTTTATGCTTTAAAACCTGAAAAGTTTGTTCACATTTTTCTGTCCAATTAAACTTTCACCCTTACGTGTTAACTGTGTCAACGGTCCAGATATCTTTGAGAATCCTTCAATGAACCTCCTATAATATCCTGCTAACCCCAAGAAGCTACGAACTTCTCCTACATTGGTTGGCCTTGACCAATTTGATACAGCCTCAACTTTGCTTGGATCCACTTCTATCCCCTTTGATGTGACAACATGTCCAAGAAATATCACTCGTTCCAACCAAAACTCACATTTCTTGAATTTTGCGTAGAGCTTCTCCTTCTTTAAGACTCCTAATATGATCCTTAGGTGTTCCTTATGTTCCTCATGACTCCTCGAGTAGATCAAGATATCATCAATAAACACGATGACAAAGCGATCGAGAAACTCGTGAAAGACACGGTTCATCAAATCCATAAAAACTCCAGGAGCGTTAGTTAGGCCAAATGGCATAACTAAGAACTCGTAGTGGCCATACCGAGTTCTGAAAGCTGTCTTTGAGACGTCGCTAGCTTTAATTTTCAATTGAATGTAACCCGATCTCAAGTCAATCTTGGAAAATACAACTGCACCATGGAGTTGGTCAAACAAGTCCTCAATCCTGGGGAGAGGATACTTGTTCTTGATAGTGATTCTATTCAATTCTCTATAGTCGATGCACATTCTCATCGAACCATCTTTCTTCTTGACAAATAGTACAGGTGCACCCCAAGGCGACACACTAGGTCGTATGAAACCCCTATCCAAAAGTTCCTCGATTTGTGCCTTTAATTCTTCCAGCTCTTTAGGTGCCATTCGGTAAGGAGCTTTAGAAATGGGTGCAGACCCGGGAATTAGGTCTATAGCAAATTCTACTTCCCGTTCTGGAGGCATTCCAGGCAACTTATCTGGAAAGACTTCTGGAAAGTCTCTAACTATATTTACATCACCGACCATCAAACCCGTTTTCTCCTCCTGGGCTACTATTTGACATTAAAAACCCTGTACCATCTCCCGATCGCAGAATTTGTCGAGCTTTCAAAGCTGAGGTAATGCATGGTAGTGATCTCCTTTTTGTTACTAGTAGTCGAAGTTCCTTCTCTCCTAGAATCTGGAAGACTACTTCCTTCTCGAAACATCGAATTGTGGCATGGTTCTTTGATAACCAGTCCATACCTAGAATCACGTCGAACTCATGCATGTCTAACACATATAATTATATTCCCAAGTATCTACCATCAACCTCTATTCTTGCTGTCTTAACTGTATGAATTGAATTTAACGCATCTCCAGATGGAATGCATACTTCTAAAGGCAATAATACAGGTTCAATATTCATGCCTAGTCTACGCACACACTTAGAAGATATGAATGAATGTGTGGCACCAGAATCTATTAGTACATAAACAGGAAATCCGGACACTAGAATGTTACCTGCCAAGACATTCCGGTCGTGGTCCTCCTCCTATCTTGTTAAAGCATATACCATTGCCTGTCCCTTGGGTGCCTTCTCTTGCCTCTGCTGTTTGTTGCCATTTTTCTGCTGTGGGTTACTTTTCGGTGGGTTCTTTGGGCAATACTTGGATATGTGCCCCTATTCGCCACATCGAAAACAAGCATTCGTTCCAACCAGGCATTGTCCCAAATGATGTTTCTGGCACTTGTTACAAAGTGGGAAGTCTTTTGTGGTAGTCGGAGTTGGGCCGTTTTTATTTTTCTTTGTAAAGTGTTGCTTCTTGTTGTCCTCCCACTTACGCTTCTCCGGTTGTCCGGACTACTGTTGCTTAGAATCACTGTAAGAATTCTCCCTGAAATTGGCTAATTGGGCTTTAGCTAGCACTGCATGGTATGTAGGCAATTCAAAAGTTACCACAGCCTGCCTAAGATCATCCCTCAAACCTTGTTTGAAACGCCTTGCACGTTTGAGCTCGCTGTCAACCAATTCTGGAGCGTAGCGTGACAACTCGTCAAATTTTCTTTCATAGTCTGTCAAGGTCATTGCTCCCTGTTTCAACATCAAAAACTCTGCTTCCTTCTGGCTCCGGATACTCGGTGGGTAGTACTTTTGAAGGAATAGTTCCTTGAATTGATCCTATGTCCATATGTGGTTGCGAGCTCTAGACCTAGCGGTTGAGTCCCACCAGTGTCTGGCTCCTTTTTGCAACATGAATGCTGCACAAGTTACCTTCTTCGGGTTTGGACATTCGATGAGGTCAAATATCCTCTCAATATTAGCTATCCAATCTTCAACTATCAACGGGTCAGGACCACCCTCAAAAGTTGGCGGTTGAAGCTTTCTAAATTGCTCAACAATAGCAGCAGAATTCCTTTGGAACTCGGTAGGAGGTACTGGAGCTGGCGGCGGTGCTGCCTGAGTGAAATTTTGCATCATTTCCATGAACTGTTGAGCAAATTGCGCGTCATTGGTATTGCCCGTAGTGGCATTCCTATTATTTGTATTTCTACTGCGAGTATCCATCTCCTTAAATAAAATGGAAAAATTACTAAGAATTGAGACGAATTTAGGAAACATAACACAATAACATGTTTTATTAAAAATTCGCAAATTCACATAGATAACGGATCGCCAGACATGCTTGACGTCCAAAAAAACTAAAACTTCAAGGAAAAAAAAAAAAGAACTGGAGGACTTAAGTTTAGCATAAAATTATAAAAGCTATCTAATAATTCTTCCCAGATTCCTCTCTATGACCCGCCCCTTGGTTCAATAGCTGAATACGAAGCTGGATTATAATCCTCACTTGGGTCCTCTTCGATATAATCCCCATTAATATCATTAACCTCGGGTATAGTTAGTACATTGCTTGGATTGGGGTCGTGGCACGGCACCTTCTCAGTATCCTTGAAGTCTTCGTGATTCACCCTCCACTTTTCCCTTAGGCATTGGAGTAGCATATCTGGGGAGGTTTGGTAGTCGAAGGTTTCTTCGATCTTTTTGATGAATTGTCTCCAATAAGGTGTGAGGGTTCAGTCAAGATGATACACGATCTCATCTCTATGGAATTTGTGCCCATTCGCCCTTGCCCCTCGGTGAATCCTTTCCATGGCATCTAGGTGTAGCATTAAACCGTGATTAGGATTTCTTTTATAATTCCTATGCAACAAGGTAAAATACTTGCGCCTCTCCGTCTGGGTGGTTTGTCCCTCTTCCACTCACCATCTATAAGAAAGGGAAAGGAACATAATTACTTTTCTTTCTTTCAAGAATGGAAGTTTTTTTTCAAGAGTTTCATAAATGGATGTTGCTATTATCGAAATTTCATGTGTATTTCTTTAAAGTTTATCCATAGAGTTTTGAGAGGAGGAATTGTTTTCTAGTAGTACTATTATCTTTGTTTTATTGATTTGGACATCACTATTAAAAGGCTTCGAAGAAATTGGAGGGGTCACTGCGGTCCCACTTGTAGCGACCGAGATTTTTTATGCCATTTAATAATTATTTCAAAGTTTGGAAAATCGTGCCGCTGCGATCTCACCCATTTCTAAGTTAACGTCGCGACGCATTCGTCTAGCCAAATCGAGAAATATCGAGTTAATTCAATTTTAAATTAAATTCCGAATTTTCAAAATTTTATTATTTATTTAAATTATTATTTTTAAAATCATTTTTAAATTTCAAATTACGTCAATCTCATTTTATCAGTTTCATTCTTCCGACCGTGTTGAATCCGCGTGCGAATTTACCTCGAAATACATGCAATGCCTGTCTTGATTTTCACACTACCAACCTCCATCAATCACATCAATCACATACCATACCATACCATACCATACCATACCCTAGCCCTCTATCACCCACTCCTCCAAACCCAACCCTCAGCATCACCTCACCACTCAAACCATCCCGGCCTCTCCATTCAGCAAACCAACACACCAATTCCACCACCACAACCCTTCACCAAACCACGACCAATCAAGACACCTCAGTCGAAGTCACAACCCACCGGCAACAGACTCCACCTCCTCGCAGCCACCACCTCCACTGCCTCATCACGATCCCAACCACCAAACACGCTGAACCACCATCGAACCACTACCGAACCACTACAGAACCACAGCCACCTCCTTCATCATCATCACCTCGACTACCCACCACCTGCACCCAAGCACCACAGTCACCACCGCCTCCACAAAACGCTCCACCACAGCCACACGCAGGGAACAACCACCGCAGCCAGCCACCATTATCCAAACCATCATCACTGCCATGTTCAACACACCACCACGACCAACATCACCGCACAACCAGTTCGGACCACCTCTCATCGCCACTGCCCCATCCAAAATCAAACCCAAAAAAAAAAAAAAAAAAACCCAAAACCAAAAAATAAGACAAAAAACCCAACACCTTACCTTCGTTGCTGGGTTTCCTCGCCGGAGAACCCAAAAAAATCCGAACCTCCAGTGCCTCGTTTCCCCTCGGTTTCGCACCAATCACGTACCAAAAATCTACAAACCCTAACCTATTGCACACCTTGCTGCTCGCCGCCGCTCGACGGCGGCATATCGCCGGTAATGGGCCGGTTTGGGAGGGGCGATTTTCCATCGCCCTCACCTCTCTTCTCTGTGTCACGACCAGAGAGAGAGAATGTGGGTTAGTTTTAATATTTTGATTTTTGAGAATTTACACTTTAGTCCCCAAGTTTATAATATGATTTAAATCAGTCCTTTGAGTTTTAAACTATTCATTTCAACCCTTAAGTTTTTTAAATGATTTTAATAAGCCCTTCATTTTTAAAATCACTTATTTCAAGCCCTACAATTTAATATTCATTTTGAGCTTCGACTTAACTATTGAAAAGTATTCATTTTAGTCCCTCAACTTTCAAATTATTCATTTTAGTCCCTCAACTTTCAAAGTATTCATTTTAGTCCATCAACTTTCAAAGTATTCATTTTAATCCCTCAACTTTCAAAGTATTCGTTTTAGTCCCCAAACTTTCAAAATCAGCAATTTCAATCCCTAAATTTTAAGTAATCATTTTAACTATAAATTTCAAAAGACTAATTCGACTTAATATTCTAATTGGCTAGACGAGGCGTACGAAGATTTGAAAGATTGAAGTCATTCCCGCTCAACCACACTCGTTAAGTTTAAGGTAGACTCGCCCCTATTAATTGATTTAAATTATGATTGCATGTGAATGTGAATGTTATGTGATTTATGTGAAAGTCAATTTTATGAAAAGAGACGAGAATGTATTTCTTCGGAAATAATTATGTTGTTATGCTTGTCATAACTACTTGCTTTATGCATGAGAAAGAAAGAAGAGAATATTTTGCAAGATAAATGATGATGTTATGCATAACATACGTGCCTTAAGTGCACGAGACGAGACTACCCACACCCGATAATTTTAAAGAGCCTATGATTTTCAAAGAGAAGCCCCGTGCTTTAATGCACAAGAAGAGACTATCCACACCCTATGTTTCTAAAGAGGCTGCATTTATGTGTTCAATTATATTGTAGATTAATTAATGGGCAATGAGTCTACTGAGTATTTCTATGAAATGCTCATGTCTATTTTCAACAACATTTGCAGATTTTGGAGAGGGTGACAAGTGATAGATGATTGTGGCAATAGTCGTTAAAGGGTTGAAAGTCTTATTTTAATGATTTCCGTATTTCCAAACGTTGGATAATTTCGAGAATTCCAGTTATTTGAGAAATTATGACATTGTCAATTGCTTTACAATATTAATGGCTCGATTTATTATTTCGAATTGTTTCATAAATGTTTTCAATTTTATCGACCATTACAGTTTATTTAATGTTGCCAAAAATGAATTTCAGTTATTTCTTTCGCTAAAATATTATTTGAAAAGTTAGATCATATGATGACGTGGCGAACCGGGTATTTAGAACTCGGGGCGCTACACCACTTAAAACCCAATTTCTTTAGGTATGTTAATAGCTTGGTGACAAAGCCCTCTAATGCCGCGAACGTGCCAATAATAAAAAAAAAACTCGAACAAAAGTAACAATAATTTTTCCACAGTTTTTCCCTTGCTTTTTACACAAAGATAGTGATAAAGAGATAAATTATTGCACTAGGATTTGAAATTTAGAGAGGAGATATAAATGATCATCCACAGTTTTCCTTGTTTTTACACAAAGGTAGTGATAAATGGATGAATCATTGTATGAGAATTCATTATCATCTTATTGTTTATTATGAAAAGCTTTATACCCAACTAAAATTTTTCCTCGCTAGGCATACATGCAACTCACATAACTATTACAATATCTTGCTAACAAAATAAAATCAATTATTATCACATGAAACAAAAAAAAACATTTATGACATAACATTATTTTCATACTTATCATGCTTACAATGAAATCATAAATAACTAATAACTTGTAAAAACAAGTAACATACCTTGTTCGATAAGTCATGACGTGGAGAGACGTAGCGAAGCGATGACTTAAAATATCTCATAACCAAAAAACTATTTCTTAGAAAAATAGTCATCAATTCATATCTTCATATAAGATTGTGCTTAATTAACCTATTATCATTACACATCATAATCTAAGTAGCCCAATTAAAAGTTTACATAGAATTAACCCAATTCAACATAATAGCAAAAAAAAAAAAAAAAAAAAAAAAAAAAAAAAATTATTAGCCCGATTAAATTTTCATATAAATTGAGCCCATACTATCATAAAAATAATTTTGGTAGTCCAAATAAATTTTCATACAAGGGCAAAAGCCTAAAAAAAAAAAAAAAACTAACCTAATCATAATTTAATCTATTTTTCAAATCATAAAGAAACACAACTCTTTCTTGAACAATGGTCGTGAATAGTGACCGTGCACTGTTCACATCGATGAACAGCGACGCGAACAGTAGGCGGGTACTGTTCATCGAAGTGAATTTTTTTTTTTTTTTTTGAAGATATTAAAGTCTACAGGAAAACATACCTTTGCTCTGATACCAACTATGACGACCCGAAACCTTAACGAATCGAATGTCACGAAATTTGCATAAAGTCATAGGATAAAAATAATTTAACAAATAATTTCATAATATTTAAATTGTCATAAGAAAGAACTTAAATTAAACATAACGATTTAATAAAGAAGCCAACAATAATTAAATGTGTCTAGAACTTTTAAAAGTAAAAACTATGGATAAAAGTCTAATTTATTTTCTGATCCGTTATCACTCGTCATCTCCACGCTGACCTTCTCGAACCAATCAATTATCTGGAAAGGGGGAAACATGAAGGGAGTGAGAAATCTCAATAAGTATACACGTGTTTATCATAAATCTTGAAATCATAATTCATATGTAATGGAGACATGAAAACTATACCGAACATAGGTGGTATGAGTTTGCATGTGTAGCACTACTAAAACTCCGGTCCGAATTTTAGAACATACATATGGACCATAGCATATTATTTCAAAAAGCATAATGTAAAATTACACGTATATACTTACTGTCTCGTGGATGAATTAATGATATAACTTTAAAATGCTTCGAACTTTGTGCGTGTTAAAATTCTCTTGCTTCGAAATTATATATATACTACGTATGTAATATGTATGTTATGATTGAGAGAGAGAGAGAGAGAGAGAGGGAGAGAAAAAGATGATTTTGTGTGTGGTAAAGAGAAGTGATGTGAGGGGGTATTTATAGGATGAAGTTTAACTAGTTTTGGTATCAAAATCATTCCTTATATCGAACACATGATTTTGGCCAAGATGGAAGTAATATAATTTGTCTTGGAGTAAATAATATTATTTCCATATGAAATAATATTTTTATTTTCATAATTCATAATTTCCATGCGTACATATATCTTACCATTTTTCCTATAAATCAAATCTCCAATTTTACCTTATATGGAGATATATACATATATATCAAAATTTGATTACCACTATTAAGGTAATAACTATTGATTTGAAATTAGTATACTAAAATTAAATATTCTAATATATATCATAACATGCATCATACCAATTATATATATATATAATATAACATAGAATTTTAACCCTAAAAATAATTGATTGAAATATAATCCAAAGTGAACTGTGAATGAATGTAGATGCTTGAAGATAAATTGCCACTAGCACGTTACGAACCATATGAAGTCGTTAGATATGTGGTTGAGAGACACATACCAATGTTTAGGGCCAAAGGTTTTGTACCAGATTTTGAAAGAGTTTGGAGTGAGAGTTGGAAGTAGAGCGTGCTGCTCAAAAGACAGCCGATGGATCTCAAAGTGAAGATGGAGGAAATGATGCAAAATAAGTTGAAGGTTGTTGGGCAACAATATAATACTACACTACAGTATTTACATCATTTTTTGCAACACATATCATATTGTTCTTGGTTTTGTTATATCACCATTTACACCATTGTCAATAGATGATGTTATCGAGGAAGATGATGATGTCGATGGAGAAGAGAACAACTTTGAGGAAGAACACAACTTTGATGATGATGAGTGGCATATTTAATTAATCTACTAGGATTGATATTATTATTATTATTATTATTATTATTATTATTATTATTATTATTATATAGACGCATTAATTGATAGTTGAAGACTATGTTAGGTAAATTGTTTTTTTAAGTTTATAATAATCACATTCAGCAACAATGAGTTTTCATTTGTATTTTATTACAATATTTGGGATTACTAATATATTGGTTTATATTATAAATTTTAGTGTAATTTATTTTCTGCATATTATTATAATTTTGCATACACAAAATTTCCCCACAAATAAAAATTTGTTTAGACAAGAAGTTAACTTATAAAGTGTTTTTCATACAAATAATTATTTGTGGTGAAAACTACGATTTAACCTACAACATTATTTTACTCTATACCTACAAACATATTTCATAGGTTAACCTAACACTAGAATACAAAAGATTATGTAGGGATATACATTAGACGACAAAAAGTTGTGTATGTGATCGTGACTTATCCGTCTACCTCAAACTCTACCGGAATAGCTCCTTTTGGGAGTTGAAGTCAAAATTCAATTACATCAGGCGAGAACTTGTCCATATCGTATGTAATAGGGAAAAATTGCTCTTCATTTGTAACAAGGATTGGATCAAATGTCCCGAAGGAAATCATCAAGCAAGCAAATGTTGGATTTTCACCAGTTTCGATTTTGATCTTATTTTCTTTGTCCAATCGAATAATAAAATCTTTCAGCACGAAACATCTCTTCACTAGATGACTAATTATTCTGTGGAACCTACAATGAGTAGGATAATCAACTTGACCAGCCTCTTCTGGCCTCTTCAGTATTGGAAGGTCAATAACACGTTGTTCAAGAAGTTGATCTAAAATTTGAGAAACTTTAGAATTTGAGAATGGATACTCCTTTTCTTCAAGTTCTTTCAAACTTAGAAGACCCTTTTGTTGTACTTGTGTCTTGTTAGGCCTGAATTCCTGCGGATTTGGATTTGAAATTGATTTTTGAAAAGTGATTTTTGCAGGAGCAATGGAAATTGCCAGATTCTTTAAATTTACCTAGCTTACTATCTTTCTTGATTTCCTTCTTGGGATATTTTTTGTCACACGGGTCACTTGGCAAGTAACTTTCGTGTCTTGTAATTTGAATTTATAGATCATGAGCATGTGTGGCTAACTCTTCAAAAGAGTGAGGCATATTTGCTTGGAGATTATAAAGTAGCCTCCAATGCATGCCTCACAAACATGTCAATAGAGGATGCTTCACTGATACGCTCCTTACAATTAAGGACAAGATTTCTTCAGGGTTCAATATATTCTACAACTGGTTCCTCTTTGCTTTGTTTAGTTCTAGCAAGTTCTAGAAGGCTGAAGGTTCATCAAGTGCTATAAAAGTGTGTGAGAAACTCTCGTTCGAGTTGATCAAAACTTTTAATTGACCCGGATGTTAAATCTGTATACCATTCAAATGCATCACATTTGAGAGAGCGTACAAACTACTTCACCATGGTATCATTGTATTTGTGCATTTTTACGTATAAGCATTAAATACTTATCGATTCTATTGTAAGAAATGTGACATATATGTTGTTGAGGGAATTCAAAGGTAATATGACGATATTATATTTATTGTGATTTTTGATTTGATATTATGTTTCATTAATGTAATAGGAGATGTGAGATTTGACTTCTTAATTATAGATATAAACTTCGAGTACGTGTGCAAATTGTACAAAACAAAACGAACTAATTATACAAATTGTACAATAATGTCATCCTTGCATCGCCTGGGTATATACTAGTAGGTATTTGTAGTTAATAATCAATATTGTTCCAATCTCTAAAATTGTGAATGTTCAAATATAAAAAATAAAAATGACCTTTTAGTTTTAGTAAGGGTATGATAGACATTTTTGTCATAAATTTGGCCATTTTAACAATATAGTTATGAAAAATGATCATTTTTGGTTTGATAAGCTTAAAAAGGACCACTTTTGTAAATTCCTCAATGCAAAATTGCAAAATCCTCTAATTAACAATCTATGTGTTTGAAGACGAGGGGCCATGTGACTTGATTCATAAACTTTTGTATTTGTTGGAAACTTGGTTTATTGAGATTTGACTTGTTTGATGCTTGGAACTTGAGACTTGAATTTGAACTTCGGATTGTACTTGCTTTGATTTGAAGAAAGCTTTGATCTTCTTGGACTTGATTTGAACTTGTTTGATTTGAAGAAGACTTTGATCTTCTTGGATTTGAACTTAGCTTGATTTGAAGAACTTTGATCTTCTTGAATTTGGACTTGGCTTGAGATTTGAGAGAATTTCTGTATTCTTCCCTTGTAATGTGTTTTCTCTTGCTTTTTTTTTTTTTTTTTTTTGAATCAATGGTCCTATTTATAGAAGGATTTTGTAACCACCCCATAACCATTTAAATAAACAATAAAATGATTAGGGTTTTGAAAAGTAGGATGAGCTTCAATTGTGGGCTTTATTTGTTGGGGTGTTTGCACAAATACCTAACTTTTTGTATAATAATTGAAATTTACTACATTTTTTAAAAATTGAAAAATGCTTCAAATTTATTTTATTTTTTTTGAAAAAATACTGTTTTCATCAAATATCATGTCGTGATATTTTCAAAGTATTTTATGATACTTTTAAAGTATCATAAGTATCATAACATGATACTTATGATACTTTCAAATTTTTTTGGTATCATAACTTGAAACTTTATCAAATTTTTATGATACTTCGAAAGAAATTGTAGTATCACAACTTTACACTTTAATTATGATACTTTGTCTCTAATATGGAGGTGAAGGACTCCGCTGGCGACACTACCAGCCCCACTGCTCGCCTCACCTACACTGCGACCCCAACCACCACTATCACCATCACCTCTACCACTAACCACCAACATCATCTCCACCAGCACATCATCATGACGTCACCACAACCCCTCTCTGCCACAGCCAGCAACCACCAAACCGCACACGAGAATCACCACCCTCACTCACCACCACCACCACCACCACAACCACACCACTTCTGCAGAACGAAGAGGTATTTCATTCAGTAGCAGGAAGTTTTTCAAAATCTCCTTTGTACACAATTGTTTCGGTGGGGAAGAGGATGGTGGTGGTTTGGTGGTACCGTGGTGGTGGTTCAGTGGTCTTCCTAGGGCTCTTTCCTTATAGAATTAGGAAATGTTGATGATTCATTTTTCGATACCTTGTTGGCTAACAACTGTGATGGTAGGATGAGCAATAGTGCGGTGGATGTGCAGCGTCGTTGATGATGGTGGTGAAAGAGAAGGATCAAGACGAAGTATTTTTCAGAAATTTTTGTCTGATGTATTAAAAATCGGTTTTGATAGGTTAACATAGTAAATTGTGCAATTAACCCTTATTTGTTTATAGACTTAATTGGACTAAAAAAATTAAATTGATCCTACAATCCAAATGTACTTTTTTAATGTCTACAACACGTTTGGCTTTTCACTCCTTAAAAGATCGTGTGCCATTATTTTGGGGTCTAAAGAGTATTCCATATGTGTCCTTTTTATTTACCCTATAAAAGTTGTGGTCATTATTCCCCAAAGCCGTACTTTTTACTACCATCGCCTTAAGGTTTTACAGTTTATTCCTCGCGAATTCTTCTTCTTAAACTTCGCTCTTGTGTTTACCATGGCTCCTAAAATTCTTGTGCTTAGCCCCAGGCCATTTTCACCTTTCAAATTTCCAAAAATTCATTAACTCTCCTCATGTGGCGTCTGAAGTATTGTTTACTTTGCCGTCGTGCTCAAACGTTTGCTTAGGCCCTACCTTTGTCGATGCTAATGAAATTATCATTTCACACTGGTGTAAAATTTTCCTCTTTACCCCTTCCTGATCCTACCTTGCTACTTCAAGTTCTCCATTGAGCTCATCCAGCATTGGTGTTGCAGAAATGAGTTTTTTGCCAACCTCTTCCCCCTCTTCCAAATTTATCGTGGATTCTCCTCCTTCAAACCCAAAAGGGGTTGAGGGGAATAACATTGAATGCTCTATGGAGCCTCTACAATGTATAGGTATGGGTATGGGTATGGCTTTAGTTTTCAATACTTTGCCTCTTAGCCAAATTCACCCTAATATCACAGAAATACCTCCTGATCATCCTTTTGAGTGCAACTCTTTCCTTCGTCATATCCTTCGTATCATAGTTGAGCTTGATAGTACTCCCTTTATTGAACACTCCTCCCCTTGTTGAACCCAACATTCCTCCAATTATAATCCATGCTATAATAAATTCGGATCTTGACTCGCCATTTAATTTCAATTTTTTTTCTCTTTTAGACCCCTTGGTGTCAGTATTTACACATGATGCTCCATTTGATACTTCTATCCTACACCATTGACTCATTCAGAAGGGTCTTCTTCAAAGGCTCCTCATTTTGATACAGTGCCTATCCAACATGAGTCTTTGCCTTCTAAAACTGTAAGTACATCTTTTTTGCTGTGATTCCCTTTACTAGTTGTGTGTAATTCTTACAATTTATTTGGGTTTTCACAAGGTGATTTGGATCTTATTTTACAATCCATTAGTCAAGTATTTTCTTCAATGGAAAGCATGATGACTAGATCCACTAGCCATCCCCCTGCGTTGGATCCGCCTCTAGCAGCTTCGTCTTTAGACCTCCAAGCTAGCGTGAGCTCATACTAGAATATGCCTGTTTTATTGATGAGGAGGTGATTTCGGCTCCCTCCAGTAAGAGCATCCCCAAACTTCAAGAACTTAATGATAAATTGCAAGGATCTTGGCCAATCCTGCTACGCCAGTTCCTCGTAATGCCAGGATTACCCTAAAAGTGGCTAATAGTGAAATTCAGGAGGTGCTAAATCAATCGTCCAACCTTTGTAGATGGAAGAGGAAATTTGCGAGCATAATTCTGGACAAAATTAATTTAATTTGGCTTTCAGATTTCTCTATAGCAAAAAAAAAAATGAAACCTGTGGAAGGGTTAACTATCTAGCGATGAAGGAAGCTTTTTCGTTAAAAGATACCCGCGTGAAGCTCAAAGAAATCTGAGCAAAGATTGTTGATTTGAAAATGGCGAAGGCAGCAAATACGTGGGCTTTGGCTTAAAAATTAGAACAGATCAAGGCCCTTAATGCTTAATATTCTGAACTAGAAAGCACTTTCTTAGAGAAAGAGTCAGTCATAATAGAAACGTAAGAGGTACAGCTATGTGAATGATGGGATATAATCAGGAGTTCCATTCACTCTCTATTTGAGCAGGCTAATCAGTTCTACACAAGTTTTACAAATTTGTGTAAGTTACAACATCCCATCTTTCCTGCAAATTGGCCAAAAAAAGGTTTTTTGCTTGGCCATGAATGATATTTTTGTTAACAGACATCTTAATCATCTTTTTATGATTATTTTCCTTAAATATTCAACATTCTCCTTACAAGCCGCATCGTTGGGTTGAAATACTCGTGTGATAAATAATAGCCAACCTTTATGCAATTCGGATAGAAGGGGCAACTAGGACTGCACAACAAAATCATCAAACCGCAAATCGAATCGAAACCGTTGTTTCTGTTACACGTGGACTGACCAATATTTTCAAACCAAACTAAACTGTTTCAAAATGGTTTGGTTTAGGTTTCAATTTTTTAAAACCGTTTAAACCAACCAAATCGCTAATTTTTTAATTAAAAATTAAATTTTATTCATTTAAATTTAGAGCTTTTTCCCCAAAAATTCAAATTTATCTAATGAATAAAAGTTCGCGTCTAGTCCTTTTTAAAAAAAAAAAAAAGTTCTCGTCTAATGTCCAACTACAAAATCCCATTAACCTTTAACTCATACCACCTTTTAACAACATATTCTAACCCTAAAACTCAATTAACACATAGCCCATTTAATTAAGATTCAAAACTAAAACGTTCCAACTTCCTAATTCAATCAGTTGTTTTCTGTTTTAATTTGTCTTCCTTGCCTCCTTTCAACTTCCAGTTCCTCTCCACTAATGTCAATTAGATTCTTAGAACAATAGAAAAAGGTGATACATGTACTTCTAATTTCTTCCTGCATTTGATTTTATTTTGGAGAGTCATGGAAGATTTTTCGATCGATATCAAAAGGTTCGAATCAGGGTAAGAATTTGAATATCACACGTTTAAATTTCTTTGCAAGCAATATCATTCAATTATTTTATTTATTTTTAGAATTTATTTCTTGCTGAATTTCGAAATCTGGACAACAAAGGTAAGACCAGCAAAAAGAGAGTCAAGACAAAATGTAATTACTTTGGAAAATTATATATGCATCTTACTAAAAATTGAAGGACTAGTACTTTATCGAATCATATCACAGATTTATGCAGGAAAAGTATCTATATATGGCTTCAAAAAAAAAAAAAAAAAACAAAAACAAAAACAAAAAAGAATGAGTAGCTATGGTATGTCTAAACTAGTGATTTTTCTAAGAATTTTCATGACGATGACCTATCATTTTTGTTCGAAAAGAAGTTAGGAAACAAATACAATACAATTACAAATTTACAATTGTTTTTTAACTTCATGTTTCTATTTTGAATTGAAAACAAATACGAATAAATTTAACATATAACATTATTAATTCTCTTATTAGCATATATATTAACGTATTTTATCTTTATATTAAAATATACGTGTTAGTTTAACATCTAAAATATATTATATTCTATCAATAGGTAAAAACCGCGAATTAAAACTGAACTAAATCGCAAAAAATTGTTTGGTTTGTAAAATGAAATAGTTTGGTTTGAGAAAATGTCAAACAGCTTGAAATTGTTTGGTTTGAAAATATGTCAAAAACTGCCCAAACCGAACTGCGTTTACCCCTAGTGGCAACAGACCGAGCCGAGTTGGCTGGGACCTTGGCTCGTCGAGCTTGGCTCATCAAATGGACGAGCCGAGCCACGAACCAAGCTCATCTTGGCCCACGAGCTCACAACTCGTGGGATGAGCCGAGCTTCAGCTCGTTGTTTTTGAATTTTTTTTCTTTTTCTCCTTCTCTTATGAATTACGTTAAGGTAAAATGCTTCTTGAATAATAATATAATGTTATATTATATATAAATTTATAATTAGTTGTGTAATAAATAAATTAATAAGTAATGTTAGTGAATGAAACCCGAAAGGACAAATTATAACGTAAAAACTTGTTCAAATCTCCAATTATAATTTGGAAAGAAAAAAACTAAAATTGAGTAAATAAATTAAAATTTAAAAGTTTAAAAATTAAAACCCTCCTCCTTTTTCCGGGCTTGGGACCAGCTACTAAATTGAATAATTCAATTTTTTAGTAGGCAGAGTTAAAATTGTATACGAACAATTTGTTATGTGTACAATTTTGTTTTGAAATCAAAATTATATTTTATATAAAGAAATTAAAATTTTAAAGTTAAATATCATTTATCTGACTGGACGCAATTTCAACATACTTATGTTGTATGCGAAAATGAGCATCTTGCCAATCTTTGACACATATTAATGCTTCCAAAATATCTTCTTTGAGTCGGCTCCTAACTCCTGACAAAACCATTTTACCTGCACTAAAAGTAGACTCCGAAGTTACCGTGCTAACCGGATGATTTAGTAGATCTTTTGTTATTGCTGAAACAATCGGATATCTTCATTCGTTTGTTCACCAATATTGAAGTAAATCAAATTCTAAATAATTAGCAGACGATCTTGTTGAAAATAATTTTTCAATTCTTCAAGTATTACAAGTGGACTTGATTGGTTACAACTAGGAGACTTACTGTAAGAAGAAGTTCTTTGTGTTCGACTCATTTCTTTCATTAGATCTAATAATTCTACTTCGTCGTCTTCAAGTGTAGTGGCATGTGATGGTGCAGATTGTATATGACTAACATTAGCTCCTAATCGTGCTTCAAATACGGTATACATGCTTACTAACGTAGTTTCTAAATTATTATAAGTGATAGGGATTTCCAAAATCGACGAGCTATTGATTTTTTAAACAAGAAGTTTCGTACCCTTAAATTATAACGCGGGTCCATTACACATGCTAAGGAAAATAACATATGTAAATTTTCTCAATATTTTCTGAATTTCATTTCCATAGCAATTATCATGTCAACAAAAAATGAGTCATTTCTATATCTATAAAAAGTTCTTACAATAACATAAAGACGTTCAAGAAATCTTGAACTAGTTGGGTAATATACCTTAGATAATATGTTGGTTGAATCGTAAAAACTTATCAAAAATCTTTTTACTTTAAAAGCAACTTCCCATCCGATTTTATTAATAGATGATCATTTTCATTCGTAAGTATTCTACTGTTATAATACTCGGTTATGATATGTTTATAACCTTCACATGATTTAAGTAACAAATATGTAGAGTTCCACATATGGCCTAAGTCAGTGATAAATCTCTTAGGATTTAAATCGTATTATGAACACATTTCTTCAAAGTATTGTTTTTTATTCAGTGATATAGTTATGTGCACTAATGTATCTCTAATTTTATCCACTGGATATTTAATATGTTTCGTTCCATCTTGAACGATTAAATTTAAAATATGAAAAACATATGGAATAAAAAACCACCAAATTTCAGATTAATAATTTTACATAACTTATCTACTACAGACATATTTACACTAGCATTATCGAAAGTAAATGATCGAATTTTACTTTCGAAACCATATTATCTAACAATTTGCAGTATAGAATTAAATATGTTAACTGCGTTATGAGGAAATTCTATAATTTTAAAAGTGATAATTTTTTTACGCATAACCTAAAGTGGATCAATGTAGTATGTAGTTGCAGCAATATAACCTTTTTTTGTTAATGTTGGAAAAAATATCAAATTTCCTCACCCACACCTCTGATATAATTGTTGGGACAAATAATCAATTTCCCAAACATACTATGCAACGGAACAACATAAACAAAAATAATAGACAAAGAGAAAAACAACAAGAATTTAACGTGTCTCAGTTGACTGCTGACAACAACGGGAGAAGAATATTTTTTTATTAGATGATGAAAGAAACTCACTCATATAATTTTTTTTCTCATCCTCATAACTTCCCCCTACCCAAAATTAGATGAACAACGTACGTAGTATCTCCACTTGTACAGTTTTCTTCTAACTCATTAGGCAATGCTTTTCCAATTGACAATGAATTCGCCACAATAGTCAATTCTCAATTACTACCTATGTACAATCCATCTCGAGAACACTAAACATAACAAGAAACATGCACCATAACAGTCTCTTTGAACTCTCTGTCGTGTGCAACCAATACCATGGTAGATGAATCACATTCTCTACCCATGTGTACTCCACCGCAACACTCAACGCACGTTAATAAAACATCACTCATCAAAGCGTGTGCTCGAAGGCACGCGCCTTCTTTTTTCCTCTCCTTTTTCTCTCTTGCTTGTCTTCTCTCTAACACGTCAATCTTTTGGCTACTCTTTTTTTCAATTGCAGATCGTTTTCATATATAATAAAATATATCCAAAAACTTACCTAATTACAATTTAGGTTAATTTCCTAATTGTATTAGGATTTCTTAATTATTTTCCTTGTATAATAATACCAATAATAATTATTCATTTTTGGGTCAAAATCCACCGGTTAATAACTTCTCAAAGATCGGAAGTAAAAGAAATAATACAATCATATTTATTTAAATTGAATATTAATTGCTTCTTAATTTTAATAAAATATTTTATAGTATCAGAACACAGAGTATTTTGACTAATACCAACCTGCCTGGTTCGAAGATAACGTTTGATGTAAGTAACAAAGTGTTCGTTGTCCACTATACTTAGTGGCAACTCCACCCACTACACGAATTGAACCATGCCAATTCGATTCTCTTCTTCAAAATACATCTAATTTAAAAGTGTAGATCCAGCAGCAGAATCACTAACGGATGAACCAAATTGTAGTTGATTTTGATTTGATTCAACGAACTCTGCTTGGTCACACACTTTCGAAAGTGACGGTTGAGGTGTGTAGTACCAATACCCGTTTGTCATGCCAATTGTTATGCACAATATTTTCACACTGCTTTTAACTCTTGAATTCAGTCAGTTGTTTTCCCAGTTGCGACCAATTTAAAGTGGTCCCAACACTTTTCGCTTTCCTTATGCGTTGGGAATATCGAGATCATTTTCTAAAATTTGAGCATCCATCTTCTTCAATATCGTCTAAATCGATTCTTTGATTTAATGCATCTTCTTTAATATTATCTGAAATTGGTATGTCATTGAGGGCAGCAAATTCATCGTTGAACTGAAAGTGAGATTGCGGTTTTGAGTCATCATGCTCCCCAAATCAGGCTGTCAAAAGCATTTTGATGTACATCTTCACGTGAGTTTTGTTTCACTCGTGCTAACAATGAAAGGGGATAATACGAAAGTATAAGGACAAACCTCTTGAGACAAAGTCTCAAAGGGGGGGGGGGTGTTTTGTACAAAAAAAATGCTTAAATTACAAGATTCATCTAATGGGTGCAAGCACACAAATTTAACGTAAGGAACTTCTAATAATATCTAAGATAATGAAATTACATCTCTATTTAAGAGTTTTGATTTGTTGATCCTTCTAAATGTCAAACATTCTACAATATATACAAATTCTACTAACCACCTACTACTTTGTATTTCTAATTACCGTCTTGGTTTTTTACCCAACTATCTACTTCTTTGTATAACCGTCATACACTTCATTACACTAAGTGACTTCCATTATTATCGAATTTGGATTGTCCACGTTCTCATAGACTTCCAACATTGCACCAACTGTTCATAATCTCACCAATTGTTCATGTTGTGATAACTTCTAGTAATGTCTTCAACAAGTTATCTTAAATCATGAGGTGAATTGTGCAAACCCCTTCATTAATTGTATCTTGTTTAATTGCCCCATCGCCCAAACTCGCTCTATTCATTTAATTGTCTAGACTCTTGCATATCACCATGTTATTTGTGATGAATTCTCATGTTTTGGACTTCCATGTTGGGTCTCCAAATTCTGTATTTATGTTTTAACAAGTTGAATAAAAAATTGATTGTTCGAAATTAATAAATTAAAAGTAATAAGAAATAGAAGTGGAATGGCAAAATAGGAAGCAACATAATTGGTGGGAATGTACAGAGAGATTGAAATATGCTTGCACAAAAATTCATGTTCCCTCCATCGATTCTATATCATTATTGTCGGTGCTTTTGTAGCGACCAAGAATTTTTACGCGATTAATAATTATTTTAATAGAAAATCGTGTCGCTACTATTTCACCCATTTTTATTAAGTTAACGCCGCGACGTATTCGTATAGCCAAGTCAAGAAATAATCGAGATCGTTCGATTTTAAATTAAATTCCGAATTTCTAAAAATATCTCCATTCTCTTGATTTAAAGTATATTAAGTCCAAGTACTTAATTCAATGTTATCCCAATATTTATTTATACAAAAATTATTTTTATTATTGAAATTAAGAAAATATATGCAAGCATGAGAGGTTCCATTATATGTAATCATGAAGAGCATAATATTTGTATAAATATGGAAAAGTATATGAATGATTTATATACTCCATTATATATAATCATGAAGAGCATAATAATTGTATAAATATGGAAAAGTATATGAATGGTTGATAGACTCCATTATATGTAATCATGAAGAGCATAATATTTGTATAAATATGGAAAAGTATATGAATGAATTATATACTCCATTATATATAATCATGAAGAGCATAATATTTGTATAAAAATGGAAAAGTATATGAATGAATTATATACTCCATTATATATAATCATGAAGAGCATAATATTTGTATAAATATGGAAAAGTATATGAATGATTGATAAGACTCCATTATATGTAATCATGAAGAGCATAATATTTGTATAAATATGGAAAAGTATATGAATGATTTATATACTCCATTATATATAATCATGAAGAGCATATTATTTGTATAAATATGGAAAAGTATATGAATGGTGCTTTACTTTAAGAAAATGATGTGTTAAAATTAATAGAATTGAATGATTATGTTTACAATATGCCAACTTTATACATCTATTTAAACCCATCTCTTTTACACACAACTCTACACATATACACTTATTTCCAACCTCTTGACAAAATCCACAAGTAAGAGAAATTCAAGGTGGTCAAGAAAGTTTTGGTCCATTTACTACTACACTTCATTTTAATCTTTTAAAAGGTAAGTATATCTTATGTTTTTATGAAAAGTAAGTATGTTTTTATGAAAGGTAAATACACCTTATGTTTTTATGAAAAGTAAGTATGTTTTTATGACAAGTAAGTATATCTTATGTTTTTATGAAAAGTAAGTATGTTTTTATGAAAGGTAAATACACCTTATGTTTTTATGAAAAGTAAGTATGTTTTTATGACAAGTAAGTATATCTTATGTTTTTATGAAAAGTAAGTATGTTTTTATGAAAGGTAAATACACCTTATGTTTTTATGAAAAGTAAGTATGTTTTTATGACAAGTAAGTATATCTTATGTTTTTATGAAAAGTAAGTATGTTTTTATGAAAGGTAAATACACCTTATGTTTTTATGAAAAGTAAGTATGTTTTTATGACAAGTAAGTATATCTTATGTTTTTATGAAAATGTTTGGATCATTGCTATGAAATCAATCTCACAAGATTGTTATGGGTTCCATATGATATGTTTATGATTATGCTAAGGGGACCGGAGTTTAGTAGCGCTACACATAAGAATTCTTGTCATCTAAGTTCGGTAAAATTCTTGTGTCTCTCTATGTTTATGAGGATTTCGATCATATCCTATGTTATGATGAAAATGATCCATATGCTTTCAAAAGAAAATTATGCTTGGTATACTTACTGGGATTTTATAAATCTCACTCCACGATATTTACCATTTTCAGATAATTGAAGGTTCGAGGCGGTCAACATGGAAGTGGCAAAAGTGGTTAAGATTGATGAGATAATTATGTTGAACTTTATGTAAGAAAATTATGTTCTATTTTTATTCACAAATTAAATTATGGGATTCTAATTATTCTTTTGAATAATTTTACATTACTATTTAAGTCTAGATAATATGATATGAGTCACTTTTAGTGGCACTCGAATGGTCGAGAATTCGGGTCGTCACAGTTGGTATCAGAGCAAGAGTTTTAAAAACGATTCTGTAGATTGTTGAAATTTTATTTCTTTAAAAAAAAAAAAAAAAAAAAAATCACTATTCACGTGAACAGTAAAACGACGTGCTATTCATGATGAACAGTGAACGAAATCACTATTCATTATAAAAAAAAAAGTTGAATTTTCACATGTCAAGTATGGTTATGATTTTGAAAAGCATGATGAAATTTGATGTGCGAATTTCAAGGACAAAATTCATTTTAAGCAAGGGAGTTTGTAATGTCCTGAAAATTTTATGGAATATAATTAGTTAGTGATATGATGTTTATATTGATGTCTTTGATAAATTTCTAGAAGTTCGGGGACTAAAGGAAAAATAAGATTTGACGATAAATTTTATTTGGGTTAAGTTATTAATTATTGATGGGGAGATAATTACTATATCGATATTGGATTTGTTTTGAAGACTGTGATTAATTAGGAATTATGATTCAAGAAAATGTTGATTTGGATACAACCACATTAAATTATTGTTGATTAAAGGAAAATAAGATTATATGAAATATTTTAACTCATCACTCTACTATGTCACTCTCCACGTATTGACTCCTCGAACCAGGTATGTTATATGCTTTGCAAGTCATTTACGATTTTATTAAGACATGTTAAGTATGAAATCTTCATATGTTATGAATCTTTATGTGTTACACATAATATACATGTCAAGTATGATATAAATTGATAGAAGACTCAATTTTTTTTATTCTTTTCAATGTAGAATCATGAGACAGAGAGGATATTTATATGAATTTTGGTGCATATTAAGCTTAGTAAGATTGACTCAATTAGAAATTAAGTTGGGTTGTAATTTTTGCCCAAAATATATGGAATAATATATTAAACAAACAAAATTGATAATGAATTCGTACAATAATTTATCCCTTTATCACTACCTTTGTGTAAAAACAAGGGAAAAACTGTGGATGGTTATTAGTACTTCCTCTTCAAGTTTCAATTTTCGGTTCAATAATTTATCCCTTTATCACTACCTTTGCTTAAAAGCAAGGAAAAACTGTGGATGATTATTGGTACCACTCTTCAAGTTTCAATTCTGAAAAAAAAAAAAAAAAAAAAAAATTCGGAAAGAAAAGAAAGAAAGAGAACGGGTGTTGAGCATAATGGGAATAATATGACTTAAGAATGATTTTCAAAAAAATTGTTATCCTTGAGTTTAGAAATGATGAACCTTAAATGGACTTTGCATAATTGATTTTAGACATGGCACTAAGTATGAGAAGTCAACAGAAATGATTAGAAATATGTTCAGATTATCTATCATTTAGATTTAATGAGAAATAGCGAGCCAATTTTATGAAGTTTTATGAGATGTTAAGATTATAAGTGATATGATTTTAATGAGACTTTTATGAGAAGCATTATGAAGTTAGAGATTTAAAGATTTGGTTATTGGGAATTAAGTAATGGATATTATGTTGAGTAAGTGAATTATGCCTCTATATTGAAGAGAAATTTATTATGAACTTTGGCATTGTGATTAAATTTTGGGAATATGATTTATAACTTATAAATATAAGTATGAGTAATCTTTTGAGCCAATTAAGGTATGGAAGGAAGTGATATTGTGATATTGAAAAATATGATTTGAAATTGTTATGTTGAGGAATTATGAATTGAATTATGGGATATTTTTTTGATGATATTGAAGTGTTGGAATCGTTTTCAATATTTTTAGATCGTTGTGATCAAATGTGGAGTTATTTATTATTGTGAGTTATGAAGTATGCTTATGGTTTGGGATAAGTCCAAATTACAAGGGAGACTCTGTCCAGAATTTTATCATTTGGAATTAAGAGCATGATATGATAAGCATCCACTAAAGGAATTAAGGTTAGACATGCAAGTTCATTTACATCACAAACGAGATTTAGTAGATGATAGCAGAGATTTTATTATTTTCTCATAAGGAGAACACACAAAGAGTCACACTGGAAAAGAAATACATGAAACACGCAAAAGCAAAAGAAAGCAACATGGGAAATTCCTCAAATTGAGAGATGTGTTTCCGGAGTAGCCGTATCCTACCACCTCTGACCTTTTGAGGAAATATAGAAACATTCAAAGAGGTGTGTTTCGAGAGTAAGAATACTCCGTAATCTACCACCTGGAACCTTTGAGGTACACACAAGATTTAAACATTAAGGAAATCCTAGGAAATTAGAGGGGTGTCTCGAGAGTAAGAATACTCCGTACTCTACCCCCACCTATTCTAAGATTCATAAAGTTAAGTTTACATTAACCGGACTCCATTTTCGCTTGATTCCCCTTCCTTGCGACCAATCTATCTTAACCCCTGCTGGATCTTGTATTGAGATATATGACTGCAGCTTATCCAGTAGTTCATCAATAGTAGGAGCAGAAATAAGAAGCCTTCTGGAAAATGGAGAGATGAATCCCTGTTCCACAGCATAATCAAGAAAGGTTAACAAACCATCAAAGAAATTGTTAACATTCAGAAGCCCAATAGGCTTAGTATGGAGATCTAGTTGAGCCCACGAGGTAATGTTAAAGATTTCTTCTAAGGTACCAAAACCTCCGGGCAGGGCTATAAAGGCATCAGAACCATATAGCATACAAGTTATGCGTTCATGGATGGATAAGGTTTGAACTTCATGCCCTCGTGTTTTGCCTGCAACATCTACCAAAGGGACAGGTATGACACCGATTACTTTTGATTTCTCTGCAAGAGCAGATTGGGAAACACAACCCATTAGACCACTGCTACCACCCCCATACACAAGAGTGATACCTTTTTCCCCCAATTTCTTTCCAAGATCTACTGCCGCTTCTAGATAACTGAAGCCTTTCCCCACTTTTGATCCACAAAATACACAAATAGTTTTGATCTGTCGAAGTTTTGGTGCTTCCATCTTTGATAGTATAGAAGAGAAAACTTACGAAGAAGATGTGATTTTGGGATGCCTGAACTATGAAATATGTTTGGCTATTTAAAGCCGAAAAAATTTACTGTTTTTGATTGATTATGAAAAAGTAAAGATTTACTTTTGACAAAATCGGCCAACTTTTGACTGTTTTACCAAAGATATCACCTTTCGGTGATTTATTTCCAGCTTTATCAAAACTCGAGAAAGGAAAATATATTTTATTTCCAAAACGCGTGAAAGAAAACAGCAAAATATTTTAAATGTGTATCAAGAGATTTACCTTATATCATTGTTGAACTGCCAGAAGCCTCATTTTGTAAAACAGACTGGCAAACAGGATCTTTTGCTATTATATTTTGGAGACTATAACGATTTTTGTCCTCGTTAAACTGAGCGTATAAGGAGAGAAGTTCACGTTGCACATAACCACTTGGGTGCGTCTCAAGAGTCAGTCGAATATCATCCAAAGACTCCTTACTCAGTCCACCCTTTATGAATTTGATTTTATCATCCCGATTAGTAGAAGAATATCCTACTGTTTTGCAACGAGTATCACAGTTCCAACGAGCACATTTGTAGCAACCATTCAGCCTTTTTGCTCTTCGTTTCTTTGCGAAGGTGCTTTTGCCTAAACCAGGCATGTGCTTTGGAAATGTCATAGGTAATTCACCAGATAGTCGAACCTTTGCTTCGATCAACCAGCGAACATCTTCTGAAACACCATGAGCCATCAGCAACCTCAATCTTTCGAGTCTTATTCGATAGATTTTCCTCAGATCATTCATTGGAAGACTGGAATAATACTTGCGAATGTTTGTAAGAATGATATCCATGTTTTTGATGGATCTAACCTCTTCCCAGCATGAACTATTTAAAAGCATTAAGGATCGGAGGGAATCCGCGTGATATTGATTCCAGCAAGAAAGCGCGGAATAGAATAATGGAAAAGAGGGAACAAGAGTTTATGCGCCGTTTACTTTCTTGATAAAAGGAAGATTTGATGATGACGGGATTTGAGATATGGAATATTTTCTTGAATTTTGGGTACTGATATTTTGATATAATAATCAAGGTATAGAAATAATACGGGGATACGTGAAAGTGAAATAAGGACTGTATTGAATCAGGATTAATAAGTTTGTGCAAGTGAAAGGAATACCTTACGGGAAATGTTATGATATTTGAGTTAAGAATTTTAATTATTTGGGAGATATTTGTTTATTGAATTTTGCAGAAATTTTGGGTTACAAATATTGGAAAGATAAACTGATGATTATGTTGATATGTGAATAACATGTTTGGGTATATTACATAGAGAATATTCAGGTAATCGTTTTAATTATTTTGGGATATTTGGTGATAAGAAGAAATGACAAATTATTATGGTATGATATGTTAGTAAAGATTTATTGAAATTTTAGAGATATTAATACGAATATTTGAGGTCACATGATACGATGATAAATGACAAGTTACATGAATACTACAAGATATGATGAAATATCACATACGATTGGGAATTTTCATTTTGATTCAGAAGAATTTATGAGTAGACATATGTCTATTATTGATAGAAAAGTCCATGTCTTAAGAAAACAAAGAGATGCATTTAGTAAAAGTCCAGTGGGTTAGATATTATAATGATGAGATTACTAAGAGAAAGAAAGAAGAGAAGAGATTCTGATTAAGTGTTCAGAAATCATAAGATCAAGTAAGTTTAATTTCGAGGACGAAATTATTTTAAGGGGGTAAGTTTGTGGCGACCAAGAATTTTTACGCGATTAATAATTATTTTAATAGAAAATCGTGTCGCTACTATTTCACCCATTTTTATTAAGTTAACGCCGCGACGTATTCGTATAGCCAAGTCAAGAAATAATCGAGATCGTTCGATTTTAAATTAAATTCCGAATTTCTAAAAATATCTCCATTCTCTTGATTTAAAGTATATTAAGTCCAAGTACTTAATTCAATGTTATCCCAATATTTATTTATACAAAAATTATTTTTATTATTGAAATTAAGAAAATATATGCAAGCATGAGAGGTTCCATTATATGTAATCATGAAGAGCATAATATTTGTATAAATATGGAAAAGTATATGAATGATTTATATACTCCATTATATATAATCATGAAGAGCATAATAATTGTATAAATATGGAAAAGTATATGAATGGTTGATAGACTCCATTATATGTAATCATGAAGAGCATAATATTTGTATAAATATGGAAAAGTATATGAATGAATTATATACTCCATTATATATAATCATGAAGAGCATAATATTTGTATAAAAATGGAAAAGTATATGAATGAATTATATACTCCATTATATATAATCATGAAGAGCATAATATTTGTATAAATATGGAAAAGTATATGAATGATTGATAAGACTCCATTATATGTAATCATGAAGAGCATAATATTTGTATAAATATGGAAAAGTATATGAATGATTTATATACTCCATTATATATAATCATGAAGAGCATATTATTTGTATAAATATGGAAAAGTATATGAATGGTGCTTTACTTTAAGAAAATGATGTGTTAAAATTAATAGAATTGAATGATTATGTTTACAATATGCCAACTTTATACATCTATTTAAACCCATCTCTTTTACACACAACTCTACACATATACACTTATTTCCAACCTCTTGACAAAATCCACAAGTAAGAGAAATTCAAGGTGGTCAAGAAAGTTTTGGTCCATTTACTACTACACTTCATTTTAATCTTTTAAAAGGTAAGTATATCTTATGTTTTTATGAAAAGTAAGTATGTTTTTATGAAAGGTAAATACACCTTATGTTTTTATGAAAAGTAAGTATGTTTTTATGACAAGTAAGTATATCTTATGTTTTTATGAAAAGTAAGTATGTTTTTATGAAAGGTAAATACACCTTATGTTTTTATGAAAAGTAAGTATGTTTTTATGACAAGTAAGTATATCTTATGTTTTTATGAAAAGTAAGTATGTTTTTATGAAAGGTAAATACACCTTATGTTTTTATGAAAAGTAAGTATGTTTTTATGACAAGTAAGTATATCTTATGTTTTTATGAAAAGTAAGTATGTTTTTATGAAAGGTAAATACACCTTATGTTTTTATGAAAAGTAAGTATGTTTTTATGACAAGTAAGTATATCTTATGTTTTTATGAAAATGTTTGGATCATTGCTATGAAATCAATCTCACAAGATTGTTATGGGTTCCATATGATATGTTTATGATTATGCTAAGGGGACCGGAGTTTAGTAGCGCTACACATAAGAATTCTTGTCATCTAAGTTCGGTAAAATTCTTGTGTCTCTCTATGTTTATGAGGATTTCGATCATATCCTATGTTATGATGAAAATGATCCATATGCTTTCAAAAGAAAATTATGCTTGGTATACTTACTGGGATTTTATAAATCTCACTCCACGATATTTACCATTTTCAGATAATTGAAGGTTCGAGGCGGTCAACATGGAAGTGGCAAAAGTGGTTAAGATTGATGAGATAATTATGTTGAACTTTATGTAAGAAAATTATGTTCTATTTTTATTCACAAATTAAATTATGGGATTCTAATTATTCTTTTGAATAATTTTACATTACTATTTAAGTCTAGATAATATGATATGAGTCACTTTTAGTGGCACTCGAATGGTCGAGAATTCGGGTCGTCACAGTTGGTATCAGAGCAAGAGTTTTAAAAACGATTCTGTAGATTGTTGAAATTTTATTTCTTTAAAAAAAAAAAAAAAAAAAAAAAAAAATCACTATTCACGTGAACAGTAAAACGACGTGCTATTCATGATGAACAGTGAACGAAATCACTATTCATTATAAAAAAAAAAAGTTGAATTTTCACATGTCAAGTATGGTTATGATTTTGAAAAGCATGATGAAATTTGATGTGCGAATTTCAAGGACAAAATTCATTTTAAGCAAGGGAGTTTGTAATGTCCTGAAAATTTTATGGAATATAATTAGTTAGTGATATGATGTTTATATTGATGTCTTTGATAAATTTCTAGAAGTTCGGGGACTAAAGGAAAAATAAGATTTGACGATAAATTTTATTTGGGTTAAGTTATTAATTATTGATGGGGAGATAATTACTATATCGATATTGGATTTGTTTTGAAGACTGTGATTAATTAGGAATTATGATTCAAGAAAATGTTGATTTGGATACAACCACATTAAATTATTGTTGATTAAAGGAAAATAAGATTATATGAAATATTTTAACTCATCACTCTACTATGTCACTCTCCACGTATTGACTCCTCGAATCAGGTATGTTATATGCTTTGCAAGTCATTTACGATTTTATTAAGACATGTTAAGTATGAAATCTTCATATGTTATGAATCTTTATGTGTTACACATAATATACATGTCAAGTATGATATAAATTGATAGAAGACTCAATTTTTTTTATTCTTTTCAATGTAGAATCATGAGACAGAGAGGATATTTATATGAATTTTGGTGCATATTAAGCTTAGTAAGATTGACTCAATTAGAAATTAAGTTGGGTTGTAATTTTTGCCCAAAATATATGGAATAATATATTAAACAAACAAAATTGATAATGAATTCGTACAATAATTTATCCCTTTATCACTACCTTTGTGTAAAAACAAGGGAAAAACTGTGGATGGTTATTAGTACTTCCTCTTCAAGTTTCAATTTTCGGTTCAATAATTTATCCCTTTATCACTACCTTTGCTTAAAAGCAAGGAAAAACTGTGGATGATTATTGGTACCACTCTTCAAGTTTCAATTCTGAAAAAAAAAAAAATTCGGAAAGAAAAGAAAGAAAGAGAACGGGTGTTGAGCATAATGGGAATAATATGACTTAAGAATGATTTTCAAAAAAATTGTTATCCTTGAGTTTAGAAATGATGAACCTTAAATGGACTTTGCATAATTGATTTTAGACATGGCACTAAGTATGAGAAGTCAACAGAAATGATTAGAAATATGTTCAGATTATTTATCATTTAGATTTAATGAGAAATAGCGAGCCAATTTTATGAAGTTTTATGAGATGTTAAGATTATAAGTGATATGATTTTAATGAGACTTTTATGAGAAGCATTATGAAGTTAGAGATTTAAAGATTTGGTTATTGGGAATTAAGTAATGGATATTATGTTGAGTAAGTGAATTATGCCTCTATATTGAAGAGAAATTTATTATGAACTTTGGCATTGTGATTAAATTTTGGGAATATGATTTATAACTTATAAATATAAGTATGAGTAATCTTTTGAGCCAATTAAGGTATGGAAGGAAGTGATATTGTGATATTGAAAAATATGATTTGAAATTGTTATGTTGAGGAATTATGAATTGAATTATGGGATATTTTTTTGATGATATTGAAGTGTTGGAATCGTTTTCAATATTTTTAGATCGTTGTGATCAAATGTGGAGTTATTTATTATTGTGAGTTATGAAGTATGCTTATGGTTTGGGATAAGTCCAAATTACAAGGGAGACTCTGTCCAGAATTTTATCATTTGGAATTAAGAGCATGATATGATAAGCATCCACTAAAGGAATTAAGGTTAGACATGCAAGTTCATTTACATCACAAACGAGATTTAGTAGATGATAGCAGAGATTTTATTATTTTCTCATAAGGAGAACACACAAAGAGTCACACTGGAAAAGAAATACATGAAACACGCAAAAGCAAAAGAAAGCAACATGGGAAATTCCTCAAATTGAGAGATGTGTTTCCGGAGTAGCCGTATCCTACCACCTCTGACCTTTTGAGGAAATATAGAAACCTTCAAAGAGGTGTGTTTCGAGAGTAAGAATACTCCGTAATCTACCACCTGGAACCTTTGAGGTACACACAAGATTTAAACATTAAGGAAATCCTAGGAAATTAGAGGGGTGTCTCGAGAGTAAGAATACTCCGTACTCTACCCCCACCTATTCTAAGATTCATAAAGTTAAGTTTACATTAACCGGACTCCATTTTCGCTTGATTCCCCTTCCTTGCGACCAATCTATCTTAACCCCTGCTGGATCTTGTATTGAGATATATGACTGCAGCTTATCCAGTAGTTCATCAATAGTAGGAGCAGAAATAAGAAGCCTTCTGGAAAATGGAGAGATGAATCCCTGTTCCACAGCATAATCAAGAAAGGTTAACAAACCATCAAAGAAATTGTTAACATTCAGAAGCCCAATAGGCTTAGTATGGAGATCTAGTTGAGCCCACGAGGTAATGTTAAAGATTTCTTCTAAGGTACCAAAACCTCCGGGCAGGGCTATAAAGGCATCAGAACCATATAGCATACAAGTTATGCGTTCATGGATGGATAAGGTTTGAACTTCATGCCCTCGTGTTTTGCCTGCAACATCTACCAAAGGGACAGGTATGACACCGATTACTTTTGATTTCTCTGCAAGAGCAGATTGGGAAACACAACCCATTAGACCACTGCTACCACCCCCATACACAAGAGTGATACCTTTTTCCCCCAATTTCTTTCCAAGATCTACTGCCGCTTCTAGATAACTGAAGCCTTTCCCCACTTTTGATCCACAAAATACACAAATAGTTTTGATCTGTCGAAGTTTTGGTGCTTCCATCTTTGATAGTATAGAAGAGAAAACTTACGAAGAAGATGTGATTTTGGGATGCCTGAACTATGAAATATGTTTGGCTATTTAAAGCCGAAAAAATTTACTGTTTTTGATTGATTATGAAAAAGTAAAGATTTACTTTTGACAAAATCGGCCAACTTTTGACTGTTTTACCAAAGATATCACCTTTCGGTGATTTATTTCCAGCTTTATCAAAACTCGAGAAAGGAAAATATATCTTATTTCCAAAACGCGTGAAAGAAAACAGCAAAATATTTTAAATGTGTATCAAGAGATTTACCTTATATCATTGTTGAACTGCCAGAAGCCTCATTTTGTAAAACAGACTGGAAAACAGGATCTTTTGCTATTATATTTTGGAGACTATAACGATTTTTGTCCTCGTTAAACTGAGCGTATAAGGAGAGAAGTTCACGTTGCACATAACCACTTGGGTGCGTCTCAAGAGTCAGTCGAATATCATCCAAAGACTCCTTACTCAGTCCACCCTTTATGAATTTGATTTTATCATCCCGATTAGTAGAAGAATATCCTACTGTTTTGCAACGAGTATCACAGTTCCAACGAGCACATTTGTAGCAACCATTCAGCCTTTTTGCTCTTCGTTTCTTTGCGAAGGTGCTTTTGCCTAAACCAGGCATGTGCTTTGGAAATGTCATAGGTAATTCACCAGATAGTCGAACCTTTGCTTCGATCAACCAGCGAACATCTTCTGAAACACCATGAGCCATCAGCAACCTCAATCTTTCGAGTCTTATTCGATAGATTTTCCTCAGATCATTCATTGGAAGACTGGAATAATACTTGCGAATGTTTGTAAGAATGATATCCATGTTTTTGATGGATCTAACCTCTTCCCAGCATGAACTATTTAAAAGCATTAAGGATCGGAGGGAATCCGCGTGATATTGATTCCAGCAAGAAAGCGCGGAATAGAATAATGGAAAAGAGGGAACAAGAGTTTATGCGCCGTTTACTTTCTTGATAAAAGGAAGATTTGATGATGACGGGATTTGAGATATGGAATATTTTCTTGAATTTTGGGTACTGATATTTTGATATAATAATCAAGGTATAGAAATAATACGGGGATACGTGAAAGTGAAATAAGGACTGTATTGAATCAGGATTAATAAGTTTGTGCAAGTGAAAGGAATACCTTACGGGAAATGTTATGATATTTGAGTTAAGAATTTTAATTATTTGGGAGATATTTGTTTATTGAATTTTGCAGAAATTTTGGGTTACAAATATTGGAAAGATAAACTGATGATTATGTTGATATGTGAATAACATGTTTGGGTATATTACATAGAGAATATTCAGGTAATCGTTTTAATTATTTTGGGATATTTGGTGATAAGAAGAAATGACAAATTATTATGGTATGATATGTTAGTAAAGATTTATTGAAATTTTAGAGATATTAATACGAATATTTGAGGTCACATGATACGATGATAAATGACAAGTTACATGAATACTACAAGATATGATGAAATATCACATACGATTGGGAATTTTCATTTTGATTCAGAAGAATTTATGAGTAGACATATGTCTATTATTGATAGAAAAGTCCATGTCTTAAGAAAACAAAGAGATGCATTTAGTAAAAGTCCAGTGGGTTAGATATTATAATGATGAGATTACTAAGAGAAAGAAAGAAGAGAAGAGATTCTGATTAAGTGTTCAGAAATCATAAGATCAAGTAAGTTTAATTTCGAGGACGAAATTATTTTAAGGGGGTAAGTTTGTAGCGACCAAGAATTTTTACGCGATTAATAATTATTTTAATAGAAAATCGTGTCGCTACTATTTCACCCATTTTTATTAAGTTAACGCCGCGACGTATTCGTATAGCCAAGTCAAGAAATAATCGAGATCGTTCGATTTTAAATTAAATTCCGAATTTCTAAAAATATCTCCATTCTCTTGATTTAAAGTATATTAAGTCCAAGTACTTAATTCAATGTTATCCCAATATTTATTTATACAAAAATTATTTTTATTATTGAAATTAAGAAAATATATGCAAGCATGAGAGGTTCCATTATATGTAATCATGAAGAGCATAATATTTGTATAAATATGGAAAAGTATATGAATGATTTATATACTCCATTATATATAATCATGAAGAGCATAATAATTGTATAAATATGGAAAAGTATATGAATGGTTGATAGACTCCATTATATGTAATCATGAAGAGCATAATATTTGTATAAATATGGAAAAGTATATGAATGAATTATATACTCCATTATATATAATCATGAAGAGCATAATATTTGTATAAAAATGGAAAAGTATATGAATGAATTATATACTCCATTATATATAATCATGAAGAGCATAATATTTGTATAAATATGGAAAAGTATATGAATGATTGATAAGACTCCATTATATGTAATCATGAAGAGCATAATATTTGTATAAATATGGAAAAGTATATGAATGATTTATATACTCCATTATATATAATCATGAAGAGCATATTATTTGTATAAATATGGAAAAGTATATGAATGGTGCTTTACTTTAAGAAAATGATGTGTTAAAATTAATAGAATTGAATGATTATGTTTACAATATGCCAACTTTATACATCTATTTAAACCCATCTCTTTTACACACAACTCTACACATATACACTTATTTCCAACCTCTTGACAAAATCCACAAGTAAGAGAAATTCAAGGTGGTCAAGAAAGTTTTGGTCCATTTACTACTACACTTCATTTTAATCTTTTAAAAGGTAAGTATATCTTATGTTTTTATGAAAAGTAAGTATGTTTTTATGAAAGGTAAATACACCTTATGTTTTTATGAAAAGTAAGTATGTTTTTATGACAAGTAAGTATATCTTATGTTTTTATGAAAAGTAAGTATGTTTTTATGAAAGGTAAATACACCTTATGTTTTTATGAAAAGTAAGTATGTTTTTATGACAAGTAAGTATATCTTATGTTTTTATGAAAAGTAAGTATGTTTTTATGAAAGGTAAATACACCTTATGTTTTTATGAAAAGTAAGTATGTTTTTATGACAAGTAAGTATATCTTATGTTTTTATGAAAAGTAAGTATGTTTTTATGAAAGGTAAATACACCTTATGTTTTTATGAAAAGTAAGTATGTTTTTATGACAAGTAAGTATATCTTATGTTTTTATGAAAATGTTTGGATCATTGCTATGAAATCAATCTCACAAGATTGTTATGGGTTCCATATGATATGTTTATGATTATGCTAAGGGGACCGGAGTTTAGTAGCGCTACACATAAGAATTCTTGTCATCTAAGTTCGGTAAAATTCTTGTGTCTCTCTATGTTTATGAGGATTTCGATCATATCCTATGTTATGATGAAAATGATCCATATGCTTTCAAAAGAAAATTATGCTTGGTATACTTACTGGGATTTTATAAATCTCACTCCACGATATTTACCATTTTCAGATAATTGAAGGTTCGAGGCGGTCAACATGGAAGTGGCAAAAGTGGTTAAGATTGATGAGATAATTATGTTGAACTTTATGTAAGAAAATTATGTTCTATTTTTATTCACAAATTAAATTATGGGATTCTAATTATTCTTTTGAATAATTTTACATTACTATTTAAGTCTAGATAATATGATATGAGTCACTTTTAGTGGCACTCGAATGGTCGAGAATTCGGGTCGTCACAGTTGGTATCAGAGCAAGAGTTTTAAAAACGATTCTGTAGATTGTTGAAATTTTATTTCTTTAAAAAAAAAAAAAAAAAAAAAAAAATCACTATTCACGTGAACAGTAAAACGACGTGCTATTCATGATGAACAGTGAACGAAATCACTATTCATTATAAAAAAAAAAAGTTGAATTTTCACATGTCAAGTATGGTTATGATTTTGAAAAGCATGATGAAATTTGATGTGCGAATTTCAAGGACAAAATTCATTTTAAGCAAGGGAGTTTGTAATGTCCTGAAAATTTTATGGAATATAATTAGTTAGTGATATGATGTTTATATTGATGTCTTTGATAAATTTCTAGAAGTTCGGGGACTAAAGGAAAAATAAGATTTGACGATAAATTTTATTTGGGTTAAGTTATTAATTATTGATGGGGAGATAATTACTATATCGATATTGGATTTGTTTTGAAGACTGTGATTAATTAGGAATTATGATTCAAGAAAATGTTGATTTGGATACAACCACATTAAATTATTGTTGATTAAAGGAAAATAAGATTATATGAAATATTTTAACTCATCACTCTACTATGTCACTCTCCACGTATTGACTCCTCGAACCAGGTATGTTATATGCTTTGCAAGTCATTTACGATTTTATTAAGACATGTTAAGTATGAAATCTTCATATGTTATGAATCTTTATGTGTTACACATAATATACATGTCAAGTATGATATAAATTGATAGAAGACTCAATTTTTTTTATTCTTTTCAATGTAGAATCATGAGACAGAGAGGATATTTATATGAATTTTGGTGCATATTAAGCTTAGTAAGATTGACTCAATTAGAAATTAAGTTGGGTTGTAATTTTTGCCCAAAATATATGGAATAATATATTAAACAAACAAAATTGATAATGAATTCGTACAATAATTTATCCCTTTATCACTACCTTTGTGTAAAAACAAGGGAAAAACTGTGGATGGTTATTAGTACTTCCTCTTCAAGTTTCAATTTTCGGTTCAATAATTTATCCCTTTATCACTACCTTTGCTTAAAAGCAAGGAAAAACTGTGGATGATTATTGGTACCACTCTTCAAGTTTCAATTCTGAAAAAAAAAAAAATTCGGAAAGAAAAGAAAGAAAGAGAACGGGTGTTGAGCATAATGGGAATAATATGACTTAAGAATGATTTTCAAAAAAATTGTTATCCTTGAGTTTAGAAATGATGAACCTTAAATGGACTTTGCATAATTGATTTTAGACATGGCACTAAGTATGAGAAGTCAACAGAAATGATTAGAAATATGTTCAGATTATTTATCATTTAGATTTAATGAGAAATAGCGAGCCAATTTTATGAAGTTTTATGAGATGTTAAGATTATAAGTGATATGATTTTAATGAGACTTTTATGAGAAGCATTATGAAGTTAGAGATTTAAAGATTTGGTTATTGGGAATTAAGTAATGGATATTATGTTGAGTAAGTGAATTATGCCTCTATATTGAAGAGAAATTTATTATGAACTTTGGCATTGTGATTAAATTTTGGGAATATGATTTATAACTTATAAATATAAGTATGAGTAATCTTTTGAGCCAATTAAGGTATGGAAGGAAGTGATATTGTGATATTGAAAAATATGATTTGAAATTGTTATGTTGAGGAATTATGAATTGAATTATGGGATATTTTTTTGATGATATTGAAGTGTTGGAATCGTTTTCAATATTTTTAGATCGTTGTGATCAAATGTGGAGTTATTTATTATTGTGAGTTATGAAGTATGCTTATGGTTTGGGATAAGTCCAAATTACAAGGGAGACTCTGTCCAGAATTTTATCATTTGGAATTAAGAGCATGATATGATAAGCATCCACTAAAGGAATTAAGGTTAGACATGCAAGTTCATTTACATCACAAACGAGATTTAGTAGATGATAGCAGAGATTTTATTATTTTCTCATAAGGAGAACACACAAAGAGTCACACTGGAAAAGAAATACATGAAACACGCAAAAGCAAAAGAAAGCAACATGGGAAATTCCTCAAATTGAGAGATGTGTTTCCGGAGTAGCCGTATCCTACCACCTCTGACCTTTTGAGGAAATATAGAAACCTTCAAAGAGGTGTGTTTCGAGAGTAAGAATACTCCGTAATCTACCACCTGGAACCTTTGAGGTACACACAAGATTTAAACATTAAGGAAATCCTAGGAAATTAGAGGGGTGTCTCGAGAGTAAGAATACTCCGTACTCTACCCCCACCTATTCTAAGATTCATAAAGTTAAGTTTACATTAACCGGACTCCATTTTCGCTTGATTCCCCTTCCTTGCGACCAATCTATCTTAACCCCTGCTGGATCTTGTATTGAGATATATGACTGCAGCTTATCCAGTAGTTCATCAATAGTAGGAGCAGAAATAAGAAGCCTTCTGGAAAATGGAGAGATGAATCCCTGTTCCACAGCATAATCAAGAAAGGTTAACAAACCATCAAAGAAATTGTTAACATTCAGAAGCCCAATAGGCTTAGTATGGAGATCTAGTTGAGCCCACGAGGTAATGTTAAAGATTTCTTCTAAGGTACCAAAACCTCCGGGCAGGGCTATAAAGGCATCAGAACCATATAGCATACAAGTTATGCGTTCATGGATGGATAAGGTTTGAACTTCATGCCCTCGTGTTTTGCCTGCAACATCTACCAAAGGGACAGGTATGACACCGATTACTTTTGATTTCTCTGCAAGAGCAGATTGGGAAACACAACCCATTAGACCACTGCTACCACCCCCATACACAAGAGTGATACCTTTTTCCCCCAATTTCTTTCCAAGATCTACTGCCGCTTCTAGATAACTGAAGCCTTTCCCCACTTTTGATCCACAAAATACACAAATAGTTTTGATCTGTCGAAGTTTTGGTGCTTCCATCTTTGATAGTATAGAAGAGAAAACTTACGAAGAAGATGTGATTTTGGGATGCCTGAACTATGAAATATGTTTGGCTATTTAAAGCCGAAAAAATTTACTGTTTTTGATTGATTATGAAAAAGTAAAGATTTACTTTTGACAAAATCGGCCAACTTTTGACTGTTTTACCAAAGATATCACCTTTCGGTGATTTATTTCCAGCTTTATCAAAACTCGAGAAAGGAAAATATATTTTATTTCCAAAACGCGTGAAAGAAAACAGCAAAATATTTTAAATGTGTATCAAGAGATTTACCTTATATCATTGTTGAACTGCCAGAAGCCTCATTTTGTAAAACAGACTGGCAAACAGGATCTTTTGCTATTATATTTTGGAGACTATAACGATTTTTGTCCTCGTTAAACTGAGCGTATAAGGAGAGAAGTTCACGTTGCACATAACCACTTGGGTGCGTCTCAAGAGTCAGTCGAATATCATCCAAAGACTCCTTACTCAGTCCACCCTTTATGAATTTGATTTTATCATCCCGATTAGTAGAAGAATATCCTACTGTTTTGCAACGAGTATCACAGTTCCAACGAGCACATTTGTAGCAACCATTCAGCCTTTTTGCTCTTCGTTTCTTTGCGAAGGTGCTTTTGCCTAAACCAGGCATGTGCTTTGGAAATGTCATAGGTAATTCACCAGATAGTCGAACCTTTGCTTCGATCAACCAGCGAACATCTTCTGAAACACCATGAGCCATCAGCAACCTCAATCTTTCGAGTCTTATTCGATAGATTTTCCTCAGATCATTCATTGGAAGACTGGAATAATACTTGCGAATGTTTGTAAGAATGATATCCATGTTTTTGATGGATCTAACCTCTTCCCAGCATGAACTATTTAAAAGCATTAAGGATCGGAGGGAATCCGCGTGATATTGATTCCAGCAAGAAAGCGCGGAATAGAATAATGGAAAAGAGGGAACAAGAGTTTATGCGCCGTTTACTTTCTTGATAAAAGGAAGATTTGATGATGACGGGATTTGAGATATGGAATATTTTCTTGAATTTTGGGTACTGATATTTTGATATAATAATCAAGGTATAGAAATAATACGGGGATACGTGAAAGTGAAATAAGGACTGTATTGAATCAGGATTAATAAGTTTGTGCAAGTGAAAGGAATACCTTACGGGAAATGTTATGATATTTGAGTTAAGAATTTTAATTATTTGGGAGATATTTGTTTATTGAATTTTGCAGAAATTTTGGGTTACAAATATTGGAAAGATAAACTGATGATTATGTTGATATGTGAATAACATGTTTGGGTATATTACATAGAGAATATTCAGGTAATCGTTTTAATTATTTTGGGATATTTGGTGATAAGAAGAAATGACAAATTATTATGGTATGATATGTTAGTAAAGATTTATTGAAATTTTAGAGATATTAATACGAATATTTGAGGTCACATGATACGATGATAAATGACAAGTTACATGAATACTACAAGATATGATGAAATATCACATACGATTGGGAATTTTCATTTTGATTCAGAAGAATTTATGAGTAGACATATGTCTATTATTGATAGAAAAGTCCATGTCTTAAGAAAACAAAGAGATGCATTTAGTAAAAGTCCAGTGGGTTAGATATTATAATGATGAGATTACTAAGAGAAAGAAAGAAGAGAAGAGATTCTGATTAAGTGTTCAGAAATCATAAGATCAAGTAAGTTTAATTTCGAGGACGAAATTATTTTAAGGGGGTAAGTTTGTAGCGACCAAGAATTTTTACGCGATTAATAATTATTTTAATAGAAAATCGTGTCGCTACTATTTCACCCATTTTTATTAAGTTAACGCCGCGACGTATTCGTATAGCCAAGTCAAGAAATAATCGAGATCGTTCGATTTTAAATTAAATTCCGAATTTCTAAAAATATCTCCATTCTCTTGATTTAAAGTATATTAAGTCCAAGTACTTAATTCAATGTTATCCCAATATTTATTTATACAAAAATTATTTTTATTATTGAAATTAAGAAAATATATGCAAGCATGAGAGGTTCCATTATATGTAATCATGAAGAGCATAATATTTGTATAAATATGGAAAAGTATATGAATGATTTATATACTCCATTATATATAATCATGAAGAGCATAATAATTGTATAAATATGGAAAAGTATATGAATGGTTGATAGACTCCATTATATGTAATCATGAAGAGCATAATATTTGTATAAATATGGAAAAGTATATGAATGAATTATATACTCCATTATATATAATCATGAAGAGCATAATATTTGTATAAAAATGGAAAAGTATATGAATGAATTATATACTCCATTATATATAATCATGAAGAGCATAATATTTGTATAAATATGGAAAAGTATATGAATGATTGATAAGACTCCATTATATGTAATCATGAAGAGCATAATATTTGTATAAATATGGAAAAGTATATGAATGATTTATATACTCCATTATATATAATCATGAAGAGCATATTATTTGTATAAATATGGAAAAGTATATGAATGGTGCTTTACTTTAAGAAAATGATGTGTTAAAATTAATAGAATTGAATGATTATGTTTACAATATGCCAACTTTATACATCTATTTAAACCCATCTCTTTTACACACAACTCTACACATATACACTTATTTCCAACCTCTTGACAAAATCCACAAGTAAGAGAAATTCAAGGTGGTCAAGAAAGTTTTGGTCCATTTACTACTACACTTCATTTTAATCTTTTAAAAGGTAAGTATATCTTATGTTTTTATGAAAAGTAAGTATGTTTTTATGAAAGGTAAATACACCTTATGTTTTTATGAAAAGTAAGTATGTTTTTATGACAAGTAAGTATATCTTATGTTTTTATGAAAAGTAAGTATGTTTTTATGAAAGGTAAATACACCTTATGTTTTTATGAAAAGTAAGTATGTTTTTATGACAAGTAAGTATATCTTATGTTTTTATGAAAAGTAAGTATGTTTTTATGAAAGGTAAATACACCTTATGTTTTTATGAAAAGTAAGTATGTTTTTATGACAAGTAAGTATATCTTATGTTTTTATGAAAAGTAAGTATGTTTTTATGAAAGGTAAATACACCTTATGTTTTTATGAAAAGTAAGTATGTTTTTATGACAAGTAAGTATATCTTATGTTTTTATGAAAATGTTTGGATCATTGCTATGAAATCAATCTCACAAGATTGTTATGGGTTCCATATGATATGTTTATGATTATGCTAAGGGGACCGGAGTTTAGTAGCGCTACACATAAGAATTCTTGTCATCTAAGTTCGGTAAAATTCTTGTGTCTCTCTATGTTTATGAGGATTTCGATCATATCCTATGTTATGATGAAAATGATCCATATGCTTTCAAAAGAAAATTATGCTTGGTATACTTACTGGGATTTTATAAATCTCACTCCACGATATTTACCATTTTCAGATAATTGAAGGTTCGAGGCGGTCAACATGGAAGTGGCAAAAGTGGTTAAGATTGATGAGATAATTATGTTGAACTTTATGTAAGAAAATTATGTTCTATTTTTATTCACAAATTAAATTATGGGATTCTAATTATTCTTTTGAATAATTTTACATTACTATTTAAGTCTAGATAATATGATATGAGTCACTTTTAGTGGCACTCGAATGGTCGAGAATTCGGGTCGTCACAGCTTTGGACCCAAAACAAACTAAAATAAGGGCTATCCACATAATTACACTACTTTTAGGGATCAAATTGAATTTTACTTGAATTTTATAAAAATTAAAAATTACTTATAATAAAATCTTAAAAACTTAAAAATACTTCATAATCACGTGAAGTAACAAAATCTGATACTTTTGATACTTCTCAAATATTTTAGTATCACAGTATGATACCTATGATACTTTTCAATTTTTTTACTAACAATGAAGTATTTTTCAAAATTTTTTGTTTTGGTAGTAAAAATAAGTTTTATTATCTAAAGTAAGTAATCTGTACAATTTTCCCCTAAAATAATGCTGATTGCGTCATTTTGGACCGACGCACTTGCAATGCAGTTGACTTGTATAAATTTAGTAAAAGAATTTTTTTTATTTATAAATATGTTTATAAACACAATTTTCTAAATTACGTTTTAACCAAATACATTTTTTTCTTTAATTTTCAACAATTACTTTTTACCCCAAAATTATAAATAAACAAGTTTATAAACCAAGCAGTGTTACCAAACTAAATCATTATAAATTTACTACTCATACCAACAAGGTGCACTTTCTTTTCCGGAAGTCCATCGTTAGAAACTTCATAGTTAAGCGTGCTTGGCTTGGAGCAATTCTGGGATGGGTGACATCCTGGGAAGTTTTCTCGGGTAGCGTGCGAGTGAGGACAAAGCATGCTGAAAAGACTCGTATTGGTACAATGGGGACAGTACGCCGTCATTTAACGGCCGGGACAGCCCGTTAAGTGGGACCCGAGTCGTTACAAATGGTATCAGAGCCAGGTTCGCCAGCCGAAAATCGGGAACTAAGTGCTACGCCATAGGGCGAGAGCCACCTCTAGAATCCCAACGCCTGACAATAGATCCTCAGATGGGTTAAGCGCGAAGAGAACGTCGCGAGTCTAACATGGGGTGATTGTAATACCCCAACTAAGAAAGCTTAAGAGAATTGATAGGTACTACTCATACCAACAAGATGCACCTTCTTTTCCGGAAGTCAATCGTTAGAAACTCCACAGTTAAGCATGCTTGACTTGGAGAAATTCTGGGATGGGTGACCTCTTGGGAAGTTTTCTCGGGGAGAATGCGAGTGAGGACAAAGCATGCTGAAAAGACTCGTATTGGTACAGTGGGGATAGTACGCCGTCATCTAACGGCCGGGACAGCCCGTTAAGTGGGACCCGAGTTGTTACAAATGGTATCAGAGCCAGGTTCGCCAGCCGAAAATCGGGAACTAAGTGCTACGCCATAGGGCGAGAGCCACCTCTAGAATCCCAACGCCTGACAATAGATCCTCAGATGGGTTAAGCGCGATGAAGACGTCGCGAGTCTAATAGGGGGTGATTGTAATACCCCAACCAAGAAAGCTTAAGAGAATTGATAGGTACTACTCATATCAATAAGGTGCACCTTCTTTTCCGGAAGTCCATCGTTAGAAACTCCATAATTAAGCGTGCTTGGCTTGGAGCAATTCTGGGATTGGTGACCTCCTATGAAGTTTTCTCGGGGAGCGTGCGAGGACAAAGCATATTGAAAATACTCGTGTTGGTACAGTGGGGACAGTACGCCGTCATCTAACGATCGGGACAGCCCGTTAAGTGGGACCCGGTTCGTTACAATAAAACATGAAGAAAGTTATATTAACAGTCATAAAGTAGAGTACTACTAAATCTCTGTTTGGTTGTCATTGTTTACACACAAAAAAAAATGTAATGAATAGTGATTCATAGGATACTGTGTGGTTGAAAAAGAGGGGAACAAAATTTTGGTTTATGTATAAAATATTTATTGTTACATTTGTTTAAAATTGGATACCGTCAAAAATGAAAAATTGAGTATCATAAAAAAATGAGTTAAAAATAATTGACTTTGGTTTCGCATGGTGCGGATTTTTAGGATTTTCTTATAGTATGGGATTTTGCAAAAGTAATGACTATTTGCTAGGTTTAATCGAAGGATTTGGTGATTTTACATTAGTTTGGATTATCTGAATTGTTGTAATTCCGGTAAATGATATTTTATGAAAATGTGATCTTGCTCGATAAGCTGTTTATAAATGATTCCATTGATTCATTTTCTTTAAAAGCAAAAAATAGTGGGCAGGGACAGAGTAATAATAATAATAATAATAATAATAATAATAATAATAATAATAATAATAATAAATCTTGAGAAACGTGTGAGGATTGCTTCAAGATCACAATTTTGACATCAAAATGTGATGTTTATTTTGGAAGAGATTGTAAGATAACTTGTTAAACAGTTTACTAACTAAAACAAATAATTTGCAGATGGTAAGTAAAGCAGTTTACTAAGTAAAATAAAATTTACAATAAGCAGTAAACAAAATGTGGTAGAGTAGGAAATAAAATGAACGCTGGAGCCGGGGCCTGTGTTCAACACAGTGTTCTTAAAGCAATATTCGCCCTCTCACCGAAGTAAATCTAGCGCTTGCTTCCCAGGATACAGAGGCCGGAACTGCAGGTGGGCAGTCGAACGGAAAATGTGCTGGAACAGAATCACCAAAACTGAAAGAAGGAAGGCAGGAAGTTGGACAGAAAATGCAGAGAGATTTTTTTTTTTTTTTTTTTTTGGTGTTCTTGAATTTGAGGAATTGGTTCGATATATATAGGCAAGGAGGAGCCTTTACCTCTTAATGCTGTCATAATTCCTCCATTTGAATTCAGACGTTTTTTGAACGTTTTTGGAGTTACAAACCCTGTCTTTACACTCCATTTGAATTCAGACGTTTTTGGAGTTACAAAATAAATTTTCAGGTTATGTTTTGAAGGGAAACCGTAAAAGAAAATTTCAAAACGTGGCTTGCACTTTGTGGCCAATTTTTAACTCGTTCGGTCTGACATTCGTGTACCCGGTCGCACCCGCACACAAGTTCAAGGCTCGAAGGCCAAGTGGGGTCCAAGATTTGCACCCCCTACGGGCGAGTAGGCCATTGAGGAGTCTCTATGTAACAAATGGTTACACCTTACAAATTGTTAACCATATATAAATTGGTCCACAAACTCATTTCTATCCTATGTGGGATAACATTTAAGCATTCCCAATATTTCCACATTTTTTCCATTTTCCAATGTGGGGTGGAACTATTATTTATAGCCTCCACTTATTCCCATTTTTCCATTTCTAACAAATGTGGGATTGTAATCCCTTTTAAGACTTCTCTTCAAATCCCAACTTTCAATCAATGTGGGATCAATTTCACATTCACACAAGTGAAAATCAATTGCCACCAATATATTTTCCAACAATCCCTCACATGAATGGAAATTGATAGAGACACGGAATACTTGGTGATAAAGTTCCACAGTTGAAACATGCATAGGATAGGTAGGGGTTTCCTTTGAACCTTCCCTTGTGAAAATATATTTACTTTACTAGCTGATCAGTAGACGCGATATCTTTGAACTGTTCTGCCTTCTATGTAAACAATGATGTACTTCACACAGGATTCTTCCTAACACATTTTAGTTCTCATGGGTATGTTTGTTTGTGGCCATGAACATATGCCTGGTTCAGTGAGAGTTGTTAAGAATTAGCCTCATAATTCCCTTCGAAGCGGCCCCACTTCTCTCTCACATAGGTGATTTCTTAATCAAGAGTAACCCACATTACTCCGCTCGGATTTCCGACGCATAAGAATCATTAAAAGCTTATTGCTTATCCTCTCCCCACGGGCATCACTGTTATTACAGGAATGGACAGGAGATAACCTCCACAGTGATCCTATTAAGTATTTGTAATTAGGTTTTCTCATTGAACCTAGATCTTGGGATCTCCAGTCAGCTAGGTTAAGTTTCCATTACAATAACTTATTCTTTTAGAGGCTTAAGTCTCGTTCCTCTCGATGACTTTGCAACTAACTCTCTATTTAACCCTTTGGTTAGCGGATCCGCAATGTTATCTTTTGACTTTACATAGTCAATCGAGATAAATCCAGTTGAGAGTAACTGTCTTATGGTATTATGTCTAAGACGTATGTGTCTAGACTTACCATTGTACATGTTGCTTTGTGCCCTTCCAATCCCAGATTGACTATCACAATGTATGCAAATTGCTGGCACAGGTTTTGACCATCTTGGAATATCCTCTAAGAAATTGCGTAGCCATTCAGCCTCTTCACCACATTATCTAGAGCTATAAACTCAGATTCCATGGTAGATCTTGCAATAATTGTTTGTTTAGAATATTTCCATGATATAGCTGCACCTCCTAGTGTGAACACGAATCCACTTGTACACTTTGAGTCTTTAATATCAGATATCCAATTAGCATCATTATATCCTTCAATAACTACAAGATATCTGGTATAGTGCAGTCCAAAATCACGAGTATATCTCAAGTATCTTAGTACTCTTACTATTCCTTTCCAGTGGTCAGACCCTGGATTACTAGTATATTTACTCAGCTTACTAACTGCGTAAGCTATATCTGGTCTTGGACGGAGCTAGAATTTCGATTGAGTGGGGGCCAAAATTTTCAAATGGTGGGAGGCGGAGGCCCCAAAATTTTTTTGAAGCAAAATGATTGACATTATGAAGAACAAACAAAAAGTTAAACTAAGTTAACTAACAACTAACCAGTGTAAACTAGTAATTCACAAAAGAAAATACCTATAACTGAAAAGTAAATGTAAACTTTCAATTTGAGAGATACTAGTAATAAATATTGTATTTACTTCTTGCATAAGCATAATGATTGCAGAGAGAGAATTAAGATCAAATGAAATAAACTCAAGATGTCAATTCTTTTTTTTTTTCTTGACTCAAATTTTTTTTTTTCGGACTAAAAAAAAAAAAAAAAAAATTCAGTGGGGGCCAAGGCCCCCACTGGGCCCATATGGGCTCCGTCCCTGGTCTTGTACAACTCATTAGGTACATAAGACTTCCGATTATTCTAGAGTACTCTACTTGGAAAATACTATCGCCTCTATTTTTCGATAGATGTTGACTTGTATCTATTGGTGTTTTAGTCACGCCAGTATCATCATTATTGAATTTTTTCAAAATTTTGTCCACATAATGTGACTGACTTAGAACAAGTCCATCTAATGTTCTTGAAATTTTAACTCTAAGAATCACATCAACTAAACCCATATCCTTCATGTCGAATCTTGAATTCAACATATTTTTAGTAGATTTAATCATTTTATCGTTGCTGCCAACGATGAGCATGTCGTTAACATAAAGGCATAAAATGACATAACCATTTTTTGTGTCTTTGATGTAAACGCATTTGTCACATTCATTGATTTTAAATCCACTTTTCATCATTGCTTTGTTAAATTTTTCATGCCATTGTTTTTGTGCTTGTTTCGGGCCATATAATAACTTCACCAATTTACACACCTTGTTTTCTTGTCCTGGTGCAGAAACCCCCTCAGGTTGTTCCATGTAAATTTCTTCTTCTAAATCTCCATTTAGAAAAGCAGTTTTGACATCCATTTGATGTACTTCGAGATTGTACAAAGATGCAATCGCTAATATTAATCGAATGGAAGTTATTCTCGTTACCGGAGAATAAGTGTCAAAGTAGTCAAGGCCTTCTCGTTGCCGATATCCTTTAATTACAAGTCTCGCCTTGTACTTATTAATAGTTCCATCTGCTTTCATTTTCCTTTTGAAAATCCATTTGTAGCCTAGTCGTTTGCTTCCCGGGGGAAGATCAACCAGCTCCCATGTATGATTTTGCTGAATGGAATCTATTTTACTTTTAATTGCCTCTTTTCATTGAGGTCCTTCTGAAGAGTTTACAGCTTCTTTGAAGCTTTGAGGTTCAGTTTCTAGCATATAGGTCAGAAAATAAAGACCGTAAGATTTTTCTGTCCTTTCACGTTTGCTACATCTTGGTTCAACCTCTTGATCCTGACTATTTTCAATCATGGTCTCATGCGTTCGTTTAGAAGAACTTGGTTCTTCTTTGGACTTGTATGGAAATAGGTGTTCAAAGAACTATGCATTTCTCGATTCCATTATCGTGTTTTTGTGTATATCAGAAATTTTAGAATCAAACACAAGAAACCGATAAGAACTACTATTATATGCATATCCAATAAATATGCAATCAATAGTTTTTGGTCCTATTTTCACCTTCTTTGGTGTAGGTACAGCCACTTTGGCAAAACACCCCCACACTCGTAAGTATTTGTATGAAGGCTTCCTTCCTTTCAATAACTCGTAAGGGCTCTTTTCTTCTTTCTTTCGGGGAACCTTATTTAAAATTATTAGCTGATAACACAGCTTCCCCCTACATGTTCTGAGGTAACCCAGAACTTAATAATATTGCATTCATCATTTCTTTCAATGTTCTATTTTTCCGTTCAGCAACACCATTTTGTTGAGGTGAATAAGGCGCTGTTGTTTCGTGTTTAATTCCGTGTTGTGCACAGAGTTCAGCAAATGGTGATTCATATTCACCACCTCTATCACTTCTCAACACTTTGATCTTTTTGTTGAGTTGATTTTCAATTTCATTCTTATAGAGAACAAATTTCTCTATAGCTTCGTCTTTACTTTTAAGCAAATACACAAAAAAATATTTTGTGCTATCGTCAATAAAAGTAATAAAATATTTGTTGCCTCCCCTTGTTTGCACATATTTTAAATCACATACATCGGTGTGAATTAAATCAAGCGGTTCGGTTTTTCTTTCAACATATTGAAATGATGACCTTGTCAATTTTGCCTCAACACAAGTTTCACACTTATGTTTATTATCAATTTGGAATGTAGGTATGCAATTTAGGTTAATTAGTCTACGTAAAGTGTTGTAATTAACATGTCCTAGTCTACCATGCCATAAATTGGAAGACTCAAGCAAGTAAACGAAAGAGTTATTCATTTTATTCATTTTTGGCTTAATAGCCATAACATTGAGCTTAAAGAGCCCATCACTTACATAACCCTTTCCTACAAACATTCCAGACTTGGACAAAATAACTTTGTCTGACTCAAACACCATACGAAATCCATGCTTGTTCAACAGATAGCTGGACACCAAATTCTTACGAATCTCCAGCACATAGAGCACGTTGTTTAGAGTAAGCTCTTTCCCTGATGTCATCTTTAGAACCACCTTTCCATGGCCCTTGATCTCAGAAGTAGCTGAATTTCCCATATACAGCTTCTCCCCATCCGCTGCTTCAAAACCGCTAAACATCTCCTTGTCGGAGCAAACATGTCAGGTGGCACCAGTGTCTATCCACCATTCTCTCGGATTTGAACCCACCAGGTTTACTTCAGAAATGACAGCTACAAGGTTGATGTCAGATACATCTTCAACCACATTTGCATCCTTTTTCTTCTTCGGCAGGCGGCACTCCGTAGATTTGTGACCAATCTTGTCATAGTTGAAGCATTTTCCTTGAAACTTCTTCTTGGAAACTCCACCTTTTGGCCCCAACTTGGACCCTTTGCCACTAGATGGCCCAGACTTGTTCTTGTTAATTTTGGAGCTTTGGCCATGCTCCACAACGATGGCTTTGGCCACAACCAGATTAAACCCTCTTTCAGAACTTTTGTTGTCTTCTTCAATTCGAAGTCTAACAATTAGCTCCTCGACGTTCATTTCCTTTCGCTTGTGTTTTAGGTAATTTTTGAAATCCTTCCATGCAGGAGGTAGCTTCTCAATCATGCAAGTCACTTGGAAAGATTCACTCACAACCATTCCCTTGGAATGAATTTCATGCAAGATTTCCTATAGTTCTCGTACTTGATTGATTACAGATTTGGAGTCCACCATTTTGTATTCCAGAAAGCGGCCAACAAGAAATTTCTTGGCTCCGGCATCCTCGATTTTATACTTTTTGTCCAAAGACTCCCACAATTCCTTAGCCATTTTAATGGTGCAATACACGTTATATAATGAATCAGCCAAGCTTTTCATAACGTAATTCCAGCATAGGAAGTCAGAATGCTTCCAAGCATCCACTGCACTGATTGCTTGAATGTCTCCTTCACCCTCATTGAGCACTGGAGCATTCTCAGTCAAGAATCTCGCAAGATTCAAGGTCGTGAGGTAAAACTGCCTTTTTATTGCCACCTCTTGAAATTCAAACCACTGAATTTCTCCGACTTTTCCCCGTGATTAACCGGGACTGTCACAGTTGGACCAGTAGCCAGACTTGGTGATGCGATCCCGGGAGGGGGTCCGCATCGTAGCTCGCGGAATAACGCTTGGAAAGTTTCGAATTCAGGTTGGAAGGGACGAGAACACTACAACCCGAGCCTCATAACATAAGAACCAAGGGTATATTAAACCCGAGACTCGTTACGATGCGGAAACAAGAACCGTAATGGTTTGAACTCCACAAAGGATGCCCACGCCTTTGATAAGTTCGATTTTTTGAACGCCAAAAGATTTGAATCTTGATAAGTTCGTTGTTTAAAGGGAAAATCCTCACCTTTAGAGAGAGAAAAAACACTCAATAATTTTATTCATCAAAAGTATTCTGTTTTTACATTGAATGGAAAAGCATATAAATAGGAAAAATAAACCCTAATCGCTAACTGACTCTGAATAGAATTCTAATTAGGCTAAAATAATTAAAATAACCAAAATAAACTAGAACTAAATAAAACCCTAACCGCCTAATTAATTCAAAACTGCGGCGCCTAAGTTACGGCCGTAACTTTTAAGTTTACGGCCGTAAGTGACTTACGGTTTAAAAATAAAAACATATGTTACGGCCGTGACAATTTTATTTACGGCCGTAAGTGACCTTCTGAACAAAATAATAAAAGTTACAAAACTCTGGTTACGGCCGTGAGTATTTTGATTACGGCCGTAAATACTTCCACTTCAGTTACGACCGTGAGATCATATGTTACGTCCGTAATTGCCTTTCTGCATAATTTGGCCATGTTGATGTTACGGTCGTAAAAATGGGTGTTAGGGCCGTAAGTCAACTTCTGCCCAATTTTCTGATTCTTTGACATTAATTGATATGATTTGAATCTCGACTCGAGCCCAACATGAAACTTGTTCATTTTCCCATGTAGAATATTGTTGAATTGCCCGTATCTTAATTTCTCATTTTTGACGCCATTTCCGGATCACATCATCCCCTCTTCCTTTAAGATGATTCGTCCTGAATCATAAAGTTGTTATTGGCTGGCTCGCCTGGTTTAACCTCAAACCTTCTTCGTACAAGCAATGTTTGATCTTTGACGTTCTCCGAACCTATTTGACTTCTTGTTTTGGCTTGAATTATAGATTTTCCCGTCAAGCCCACCCTGATTCGTACCATTCCCTCCTTCTTTAGGATGATTCGTCCCGAATCATGGTGTTGTTCTTGAAAAATCAAACTGTACCTCCTGGATCAAACGGAAAATTATGGACTCCATGACAAGAATTCAATAGGCGGCAATCCTTCAATTGGTGAACACGAATGTATTGAAACACGAGGTTAATTTTCCAACGTGAATTTGACTCAAACTTCCATGTGTAATCATCAACCTGCAAAAAAGAGTCAAATAAAATAGGGAGAGAAATGTTTAGCGTCTCCATGCACAAGGTATGGATCCTTATACTCATGATACAAAACCTCCACAACTTCTTTTCCCACCACGAGGCCCATCTCTTCGCCTCCAAAAGTCAATATACTTTCTTGCTCATTCTCTTCTTTTTTCTCAACCACCTCTTCAATATTTTTATTGACAATTTCAACATTCAAATGTTGAACTTCTACCCCAACTTCCAATTCATTCATGTCATTGTCAACAATGTTATTTTGTACTTCAAGACTCGGAGTTTGATCAACTACTTCAATTTCTTTTTTTGCACACTCAACCTCCACTTCTAAATTTCTGGGCTCTACCACCTCTTCTAATTCTTCATGCCCAACTTCCAATTTTTTGGACTCTACCACCTCTCCTAATTCTTCATACCCAACTTCCAATTTTTCCTCATCAAATATTGGAGTTTGATCACCTAACTCCACCTTTTCATCTCCTACCACAAAATTCGGGGTCTCTTCAACTACTTCTAATTCATGTTTCAAGTCTCCCTCCTTCTTTTCAACATTCATATCCTGAGACTCCAATTTTAAATCCCCTCTAATCTTACTTTCATTCCCCTTTGGCAATTTAGCTTCAGCTTCCCTTTCACTCTCCCTCTTTCTTAACTTAGCTTCTTTTCTAGCCTTCCGTTCATACATCATCCTTTCCTCATAAATTTCTGTTCGACTCTTCAAAAGTGCCCTCGCATTAATCTCTTCATCCCAATCAACTCCAATTCCAACCCTAGGTTTATGGATACGCCTATATTCCCTTTCACGCCGTTGAGAAAGTTCTGCACTATGCATATCTACTGAGTTCTTAACCTTCCCAAACTTCGCATCTAATCTCGCATCAAAATTCGCTTCAAATTTTGCACCTAACTCCTCAAACCGTTTCTCTATCATGACAAGCAGAGAAGATTGATGGTTATCTTTCCTAGATGATGAATTTTCGTGAAATTTGGACATTGTGGAATGGAGTGGAATAATAGTTTGACACAAGGACTAATAATGAATTTTAATTTTGACTTGAAAGGCAAGGAATATCAATTAAGGAAATTCAAGAAAGTGGTTCTTGGATTTTGGAATACTTCCTTTTTTTTAATAAAATCCGAAAATTCGACACGAACGCAACAAAACAAATGGGATAGGATTTGGATAAGAATCGAATAAAATAAACAAGATTGAGTTTTTGATGGATTTTTGTATGGATCAAATAACGAATTTTCTTTTTACTGACACGAAGAACTAGATATGGATGATTTTGTATAGACTCTATCATAAAAACACAAAATCAAACTGGACAAAATTGAAAAACAAAACCTGAATCCAGAGTCCAGCTCTGATACCATATGATGCGAACCCGGGAGAGGGTCCGCGTCGTAGCTCGCGGAATAACGCTTGGAAAGTTCCGAATTCAGGTTGGAAGGGACAAGAACACTACAACCCGAGCCTCACGACGTAACAACCAAGGGTATATTAAACTTGAGACCCGTTACGATGCAGAAACAAGAACCGTAATGGTTTGAACGCCACAAAGGATGCCCACGCCTTTGATAAGTTCGATTTGTTGAACGCCACAAGATTTGAATCTTGATAAGTTCGTTGTTTAAAGGGAAAATCCTCACCTTTAGAGAGAGTAAAAACACTCAATAATTTTATTCATCAAAAGTATTCTGTTTTTACATTGAATGGAAAAACATATAAATAGGAAAAATAAACCATAATCGCTAACTGACTCTGAATAGAATTCTAATTAGGCTAAAGTAACTAAAATAACCAAAATAACCAAAATAAACTAGAACTAAATAAAACCCTAACCGCCTAATTAATTCAAAACTGCGACGCCTAAGTTACGGCCGTAACTTTTAAGTGTACGGCAGTAAGTGACTTACGGTTTAAAAATAAAAACATATGTTACGGCCGTGACAATTTTATTTACGGCCGTAAGTGACCTTCTGAACAAAATAATAAAAGTTACAAAACTCTGGTTACGGCCGTGAGTATTTTGATTACGGCCGTGAATACTTCCACTTCAGTTACGGTCGTGAGATCATATGTTACGGCCGTAATTTCCTTTCTGCATAATTTCGCCATGTTGATGTTACAGCCGTAAAAATGGGTGTTACGGCTGTAAGTCAGCTTTTGTCCAATTTTCTGATTCTTTGACATTAATTGATCTGATTTGAATCTCGACTCAAGCCTAACATGAAACTTGTTCATTTTCCCATGTAAAATATTGTTGAATTGCCCGTATCTTGATTTCTCATTTTTGACGCCATTTCCGGATCACATCACTTGGCATGTGAGCCACAGTCTTAGTTCTACTCGGGCCAGCAGCTTGACTTGGCATATTAACCACAGCCTGTGTTACGGGAGCCGGTACTTGAGCCACCTCAGAAGTTGGAGGAACTGCTTCATTTTTGGATGGCACAACATTATTGGTAGGTGTATTTTCCATTTTCTGAAACACAATCAGAATATTAGTATCAAACGATATAAATCAACTGCCCTTAAGAAATCTGCTTTTGAAAACATTTTGTAAACTGTTTAACAAAATATTGCTTTAAGTTTGTAAGATAACTTGTTAAACAGTTTACTAACTAAAACAAATAATTTGCAGATGGTAAGTAAAGCAGTTTACTAAGTAAAATAAAATTTACAATAAGCAGTAAACAAAATGTGGTGGAGCAGGAAATAAAATGAACGCTGGAGCCGGGGCCTATGTTCAACACAGTGTCCTTAAAGCAATATTCTCCCTCTCATCGAAGTAATTCGAGCGCTTGCTTCCCAGGATACAGCGACCGGAACTGCAGATAGGCAGTCGAACGGAAAATGTGCTTGAACGGAATCACCAAGACTGGAAGAAGGAAGGCAGGAAGCTAGACAGAAAATGCAGAGAGATTTTTCGAGTTTTTTTTTTTTTTTTTTTTGGTGTTCTTGAATTTGAGGAATTGGTTCAATATATATAGGCAAGGAGGAGCCTTTGCCTCTTAATGCTGTCATAATTCCTCCATTTGAATTCAGACGTTTTTGGAGTTGCAAAATAAATTTTCAGGTTATGTTTTGAATGGAAACCGTAAAAGAAAATTCCAAAATGTGGTTTGCACTTTGTGGCCAATTTTTAACTCGTTCGGTCTGACATTCGTGTACGCAGGTCGCGCCCGCACACAAGTTCAAGGCTTGAAGGCCAAGTCGGTGCAAGACTTGCACCCCCCTTGCGGGCGCGTAGGCCATGGAGGAGTCTCTATGCAACAAATGGTTACACCTTACAAATTGTTAACCATATATAAATTGGTCCACAAACTCATTTCTATCCTATGTGGGATAACGTTTAAGCATTCCCAATATTTTCACATTTTTTCCATTTTCCAATGTGGGATGGAACTATTATTTATAGCCTCCACTTATTCTCACTTTTCCATTTCTAACCAATGTGGGATTGTAATCCCTTTTAAGGCTCCTCTTCAAATCCCAACTTTCAATCAATGTGGGATCAATTTCACATTCACACAAGTGAAAATCAATTGCCACCAATATATTTTCCAACAGAGATTTGATACCAATTGATTGTAAGCCTCTTTTTCTGTTTTTATGAAGAAGACAACCCATGAGAGAGTATATGCATTTTCCTCTCTTTTGCATCTTTAAATTTGACGAGGGAAACAGAAGTTTACAAAATCGTTATTAATGAATTATGATGTTAAATTCGAAAGAACCAGTTTTTGATGTATCATTATTTATGATTATCGCAATATTCGATTTAGTACTCAAAATCGTAAATTTCAATAATTTTGGTTCAAAAAGAATTCGGAGGCCTCTCCCCTCCCATCCACATTTTTCGCTCCAACAATATATAATTCCTGACTCTGCCAGTAATAGTGGGTGAAGATTTGAGCAACCAAAATTATTAACGTTTCAAAAAGTAATTCAATAAATTGATGTTCCTTGACTGTTTATAAACATAATTTATAAACAAACTTATACTAAATAGAGTTTTTTAGGATAAAAACTGTACACGGGCATATTCTTTAACACTATTGTAATTATAAATTGATTTATTTATATTTTTTGTGTAAGATGTGTGTTTAAAAAGTAAAAAGAGTAAACAAGTGTACTTAAGAAATTGTTTGTAAAATTGTGCTATTTATAAATTGTAATAAATTTCCTTAAGCAATCAAGACTTAGAGACCTTTTTTTGTAAGAAAATCTTTTATTGACAAGATAAAGAGCATATTTGGTTTATGGAAAAAATTTGATTTTGTGATTTTTTAATGGGTTTGAAAATGTTTGAAAAGTTAAAAATTGTGGACTTGATTAAGGATGGATAGTTGAGATTGAATTTAAAAAGTTGTGGTAAAATTTTTCCAACAACCAAATAGGCTCAAAGCCTCAAAGGGGAAAAAGTGATCGCAACACAAATTGTGCCTACCAAGCACCAACTGTTTCGACCTTAAGTCTCAAGATTATTTTTCATGTTGGGTTTAGGCCTGGGTAAAAGAATCGGAACTAGCGGTTCCGTTTCGATTAAGTTCTATTAGAATTTTAAACGGTTCTGGTTCTAAAAATCAAGAACCATAGATTCCAGTTCTGCTTACAGTTTCAATTCTTGGTTCAGAACCGAACAAGAACAAAGCACGATTTTTTTTAAATATTAATTTTAAAAAAAATCATCAATTCTTAATTTTAATGCATGTTATCTGATCCATTAGTCAATATCAATTACCTAAACACTATTAACTCATTCAACATTACAATTACTGATAAGTGTGTTTTACATACTTATTTTGCTTTTAAATCGACAATTTAATTGATAAATTGAGCGAATTTCTACTTATAAATTGTGTTTATCTTGTACAATTAGGTACAACCTCAATTGAGAATAAAATGGACAAGATTAAAGAGCAATTGAGCGTAAAGAGGAGCAAATTTGACGTTCAATGACCAAATTGAAAGAAACCAAAAGTTTGGGGACTAAATTGCAACATCCCAAAAAGTTGAGGATCAAGGTCTACTACTCAAATTCAAGAATAAAACCACAAGAGAAAGCTAAATGATTTCTTAATTTATGAATTTGAGTGAAAATTGATCAATCGCATACAAAAACATGAAGTTGGGGACCAAAGTGCACAAGTGCCAAATGTTGCGGACTTGGGCTGCAAAATAAAATTTGAGGGACTTGGAAACATCTTAAAATATTTTTTATCAATTTTCCACAGATCTTTGTGCTTGGACACATCAATTAAGAGAAAAATAGAGTCTGGGGACTATTTTGCTCAACTTCCAAACCCCAAGGACCGAGATGCAATTTTCAGAACTTCCACTTGATAAAACCTGAATTGGACAGCAGCTGGGTCATTCTCTCTTCTTCTTCCTTTTTTTTTCCTAGCAGCTGCCGTTTTCTTCTTGTTCTTCCTTTTTCTTTTCTTTTTTCTTTTCTTTTCTTTTCTTTGTCTTTTCTTTTTCTTTTCTTTTACCTACTTAATAAATCTTAGGGAACAAATCAAGAGTAAGGAGAATATATCTAAAGTGATGAAATATTTTGGGAAATCATAGCCAAGCTTCAAAAAGGGTTTTATCTTTAACTTTGTATTTTCTCCATTATTTTGTCAAACTTGCAATGTATTGTTATAAATATTCTCATATTTGTATCATTTATATAACATGGGCTAATTAATTGTGTTGGGATTTATGGTAGTAATTTAACCTAGTTTGGATTAGTTTTAATATTTGCTATTTGATGATTAAATGCTTATTTCATGTATATTTGTTATTGAGATTATTCCACGTGTTTGATTGATCACCAAATATATGTTTTGTAGAGTGTATGATAATCGAGAGATATTGTACATTTTAGACCAAATAATAAATGCTCTAGGTTTTTATTAAGTATAGAGATATACCTTAAACCCTAAATGATCCATTGAGCTATTTTCACAAAGATTTCATGCAATCGATTGAGCTTTAATCGACATAGAGATATAGTAGGTTAAACCAATTGATTAGGGTTAATTTCACTCGAGAGAGGTAATTAGCTAAACTTGGAAAATCGAGTCTAACATTGTAAATGAGTAATTTGTTAATTTGCACGTTGAGAAATTAATTAGGCGACGGTTAAATGAAACCATGAATCCCAACCACATTTTCCCCCAAGATTTTCAAGTATTTTCATATTTCCATCTTTAGTAGACTCTTAGTTATTTTCCAAAATTTATCTTTAATTGTGTGTTTTATTTGTTAAGATTAAATTAACTAAAGTGTAATTGAGTATACATTCCTCGTGGGATCGACAACCCGGACTCAAAAAGTCCACTTTATTACTTGTACGCGACCCGTGCGCTTGCGGTACACTATTTTGAGCGAACAATTACTATAAGCAAAACAAGTAATAAACAAAAAATCATAGATCAAAAATCATTTTTCTTTTACTGGTTTTGTCGTTCAGCTTCAAGCCTTCAGTCAACAAGCCTTAAGCTGTCAATTCTTCAAGAATCAACAAACAATAAATTTTCTCTTCATCTTACAATTAATTGTTATCATGTTTTCAAATATTTGCTAAACTTGTGCAACTATTCCCTGAAAAGGTGAAGAACTACGAGCAGAAATAGAATAATTTTTAGGAGCACATACATGCTGATGAAGAGATACGTTATTGTTTGGAAGAGAGTGAATATTTTGATGTTAAGGATTTTGAGTGTTGTATTCGCATGTTGATCAAGGTCGATGACCTTTTCGTTTTACGACTCTTACCAGCCGAAAACTACCAATTATCGCTTAAGTTTAAAAATTTTAGTTTAGAAAATCGAAATCAGAACCAGAACCAAAAGAACCGAACGTTTTGATTCCGGTTCGGTTCTTGGTTACCTAGGAACTAGTACCATATGAAATCACATCCATGCCTAGTTGGGTTAATCTATACTTCTATACTATAGATTGAAGTATAATAGCCATCACCAAAATTCGTACATAGTTTCCCACCAAAATAACTTTCTAAATTTGGAAGTTTTTGCAAAAAAATAAAAATAAAAAATAGTGTATTTGTAGTGTTACGTCTTTTATGTAAATGTTTTATATATTTTTATGTTAATTAGTTAATTATAGTAATTAGTTAATTGATTAAAACATATATATAATTATTATTATTATGTAAGGATAAATAGAAATTTAAATCTTGATTAGTTATGATTATCAACTAAGATTTTATTGTTATATATATCTTTAAAATATATTATTGAATAATTATTTTTTGCATTCTAGACCAATGAAAAGATGTCATGTGCGTCATTCATTATCTTAAAATAAGGTTATGATTTTAATTAATTATTAATAATTATATTGATAATTATCTTCAAGTATTAGATTTGGTCCATTTGGATGGAAACCCTTTGAATGCGACCAAACCACTATAAATAGGGGTCATGGTTCCATAAAGTTTTCACACCTCTTCATTTCTCATAACTTCATTATATTCATTTCAAGGCTGGAATAATCAAGATCAAAGATTATTTTTAACTATTTCAAAGGAAAGCATACAAGTGAAATAGGTGGTTTAAATGATTATTCACACTTTATATTATGAGTTCTATATGAAAGCTTCATGTTATGAACCAAATGTAAAGCCTCGAATTTCGTGAAACCCGGGACGCCACTTCGTCCTTTAAAGTTGACTTTATTGCGGAAAATCAATTTAATTCAAAACGTCGTATTCATTATTTGGAAACTTCAGCGGAACTTAATTAATTTTAATATAGAACAATTCATAAAAACTAAATCTAAATTGTTCAGATGAAAGTAACGATAAGAAATATAATCTAGTAACATTCATAAAATTGTCTAATAACCTCATCATTTATTTTATTTGCCAGCGCTGCCATTTCATTCGCTGCCATCCCCAAAATCTGCGAAAACTGTTAAAATAATGGAATGAGCATTTCGAAAGAAATACTCAGTAGACTCATCGCCAATAATTAATTTACAGAATAATTTAACACATACTTATGTAATCATAAAGTGACATCATCATCATGGGCTCTTTTAATAAAATCAAATGCTCTTTAAAAATCATAGGGTGTGGGTAGTCTCGTCTCATGCATTTAAAGCATGTAAGTTATGCATAACATCATTTCTCATTCTTATCTCATGAGAGATGTTCTTGTCTCATCTCATGCATCAAAGCATATAAATCACGTAATTTCACATAAGACATGTAAATTATAATTTAAACTAATTAATGGAGGTGAGTCTACCTTAAATCACAAGTTTGAAAAATAAAGCTGGAAAGTCACGTCAATCTTCTAAATCACCAAATGTATCGCCTAGCCAAAAGAAAATTAAACTAAATTTAGTATTTCGAAATATTAAAGTGACAAAATAAAGTTTGGGGTTAAATTGAAATTTTAAAGAAAGCATGGATTTTAAAAGTGTAGGGGCTGAAATGGGCTTTTCGAAAGTTAGTGGGATGACTTAAAAAAATTTAAAATGCTAGGGTTCAATTAACTCATTTTAAAAGTGTAGCTATTAAATTAAAGGACTTTTAAAACAAGGGGACTGAAATAGACACATTTTAAAAGCTTGGGGATTTAAAAGCAAATTTCAAAAATCAAAATAATTATATCAATTTCTCTCTCTCTCTCTCTCTCTCTCTCTCTCTCTCTCTCTCTCTCTCTCTCTCTCTCTCTCTCTCTCTCCTCATTTGTGTTACAGAGAAGAGAGGCGTGAGGGAGAGACGCGACAGAGGGGCTGCTTCGCCCTTCCTCCGATTTCGAACGACAGTAGGTAAAATCGGTGACAGCGCCACCGTTGAGTTGTGACGCCGGTGCGTGGGTGGAGTGGCTTGGACGATTTTGGTGCAAAAACCGAAAGGTAACCGAGGCTTTAAGGTTCGGTTTTTTTGGATGTTTCTCAGCGAAAATCCGGTTGGAATGGGTCGAGTGTTGAGGTAAGTATTGGGTTCGTTTTATTCTTGGTTTTTGGTTTTATTTGGGTTTCGATTTAGGGGTCTTCGTAGTGGGGCAGTGGGTGGTGACGGTGTGGTTTTCGAGATGGTTCGGGCGTAGGCAACTGGATGGTGGTCGTTTTGGTTGGGCAATAGTGGTGCTACGGTTTGGTTTGGTGATGCTTGATGGTATTGATTGGGTCGGCTATGGAGGTTAGCAAATCTGGGAAGGATTGAAAGTTTGTGGTTTAAGGCTCGATTTTGAGGTTGAATATGGCTGTGGCTTGGTTGGAAAATGGTGGTGGTTGAATGATGAAGGTGGAGGTTTGGGTGCAGCCGTGTTTCGATGGATAGAAGGCAACAAACTTTTGGTTGTGAATTTGAATTGCATACAATGGAGGTTCTTGCAGAATTGTGATTTTGCTTCTGTGTGATGTGCGAGAATGCAGATGAAGAAGTGAATACTTTGTTCAAGATTTGTCTGTGTGTGGTTATGAGAGTGAAGTGCGGTATATACAGTGATTTGGCTGTCTTCAAATGGTAGGCTAGAGTGAGGGAAAAATTGAGGAAAGTGGGGAAAGAATTAAGGGATCGAAGAGTGATCCTGGGATGTAACCTTGGGAAATCCATAATTTGTTAAGCAATTAGGTTAGAATTTTCTGTGATGGAAACTGAGGGAATTAGGGAGTTGTAAGGAAAGTTGGAACCATTTCAAGAATGGAGAAGATTGTGGAGTTGATGCAGTGTGAGGGGGAAGAGAGAAAACGTGATGAATATGCAAGGGAGAAATTTTGGGGATTCAAAATGAAATGAAACATGAATTGGGGATAATTGGATATAATCTTGCTGTGTAGAAGGTAAAAGAAAACGTGAAGTGAGAGTGTTGATGAATAGGTTGGGCTTCTATAATTGGGCCAAAGAAGTTTGGATTGGACTAACTTGGGATATGATAATAATCAAAGGGATAATTGTATAGATTACTTACTTTAGATAATAAAATTGATTTTTACTATCCAAATAAAAAAAATTTGGAAAATACTTCATTGTTACTAAAAAAAATTGAAAACTATCATAGGTATCATACTGTGATACTAACATATTTGAAAAGTATTAAAAGTATCAGATTGTGATACTTCACGTGATTATGAAGTATTTTTCAATTTTTATGATTTTATTATAATTAATTTTTAATTTTTATAAAATTCAAGTAAATTTCAATTTGATCCCTAAAAGTAGTGTAATTATGTGAATAGCCCATAAACAAAAGATTAAAAGTTTGGGTAAAAATAGTTTGGATTTAAAATTAAATGAAAAGTTTGGACTTAAAATAATTTGAATCCAATTAATTAAAAATTGGACTTGGAACATCATTTAATAAAATTTGGAATTTTACTATGATTTTTGAATAAATTTAGTTTCACTTCATTGGCTAGACGATCACGTTTTTAAAATAAATGGACAAAGTCGTAGCGACACATTTTTAAAATAATATTTATTTAAATAAGTTATGAAAAATTCTCGGTCACTACACCAAATATGTTTATGGGTCCCCAGTGGCGGAGTCAGGAATTATATATTATTGGGGCGAAAAAATTGGAGGGAAGCCCCCTCCCGGGGGTTCAGGGGCGGAGCCCCCGATTTCTTTTGAACCAAGATGATTGAAATCGACAAAATTGAGTATCAAATTTAATATAAGGTTGGTGAGAGAGCGAGAGGCAGGGAGCACTACGTCGGAGCGAGCAACAAACTTGGAAGTCTGACTTGTGCGTATCAAGTTGTGTCGAAGAGTTCTGGTTTTAGCTTTGGCGGATATAGGGCATAAAGGGCATTGGGCTGACTAACATTACTATTATTTGGTTTATTTTGGGCCGGCTAATCCATTTTTCAGATTTTTTTTTATTATTACACATTTCCAGATTTTTACTGGGATTTCCCAAGTTTTCCTATATGTCAATCCGCACCTGTGGGTTTCATATGTATGTTCTATGATTTGGGGATCAGAGTTTAGTAGCGCTACGCATGAAAATTTGGTACCACCTAAGTTCGGACCCTATTTTTGTATCTCCTCATGTATGCAAGATAAGTTTAAGTGTAAATTAACTATTTATTCTACTTATGTGCTTATTGAGATTATTTCTCACACCCAAAATTTTTCCACAAATAATTAGCGATTTAGGGCGGCTTAAGACACAGGATGACTAGCAAGTGGATCACATGGAAAAACATGGGAATCATCAATTTTAAATAGCAGTTATTTTGATTCAATTAAACTAGTACGTTACTATTTTATTTTTAATTATTTTATAGTGTGAGCAACTCAAACAATCCCATAATTTATTTAATGAATTTTAAAGTTTATTTTATGAAATGTTGTCTACAGTACAAATTTCGTAACACTCGAATATTTACAAGTTTTGGGTCCTCATAGTACTAAATATGTTAGCAGATATTATGGTAGATGTGTCATTAATGTCATTAGCATAGGCATCCGTGTTGCGCTATTAATGACATCAATAAGTTATTTTTTAATGTAAAGTATTTTTTTATAATTTTTTTATAATTATTGTATTATTTTGAAGTCGAAAAACATGTAATAAGGATTTCAAATCGAACAACTCAATGAAAAGTTTAATACAAACTAACAAGTGAGAGTAAAGTGTAAACACGTTGTCTGTAAAATTGTCTCAATGATCAAATGTAAAAGTTTTTTTTTTTTTTTTTTTTTTAACTTTTCTTCAATATCTTATTTATTATAACTTATATCATTTAGGTCCTATAATACTATAAATAATTTTTTAATTAAAGTCAAATTTAGTCATAGATGATTAATCTCAATTCAAGTTCTTTTCATTATCAAATTAAAACAAATAATAAATATACGGATTTTTGAAATAAAATCAACTAAGTTGTGTTAATTTTTACAAATTAAGATTTCGATTAATTGATTCATCATTTTGACATTATTTTTATTTATTTACTGATTATGTTCATTGTCTATTTTTTAGTACAAAATTAAATAACTATAATATACAGAATATATATTACAGATTTTAAAAATTAGTTCATATAATTTTTATTAAAAAATTTTGTAACAACCCAGGTACTACTTAACGGGCTGTCCCGACCGTTAGATGACAACGTACTGTCCCCACTGTACCAACACGAGTCTTTTCAGCATGCTTTGTCCCCACTCTCACGTTCCCCGAGAAAACTTCCTAGAAGGTCACCCGTCATAGAATTTCTCCAAGTCAAGCACGCTTAATTGTGGAATTTCTAACGATGGACTTCTGAAAAAGCAGGTGCACCTTATTGGTATGAGTAGTACCTATTAAATCTTTTTAAGCTTTCCTAACAAGGGTGTTACAATCACCCTCGTTAAACTCGCGACGTCCTCTGTAAAACCCAGCCAGGAAAGCTTAAAAGATTTGATTGGTACTACTCATACCAACAAGGTGTACCTTCTTTTCCGGAAGTCCATCGTTTGAAGCTCTACCGTTAAGCGTACTTGGCTTAGAGCAATCTATGATGGGTGACCTCCTGAGAAGTTTTTTCGAAGAGCGTGCGAGTGAGGACAAAACATGTTGAAAAGATCCAATATTAGTATAGTAGGGACAGTTCGACGTCATCTAACGGCCGGGACAGCCCGTTAAGTGGGACCCGGGTCGTTACAAATGGTATCAGAGTTGACCGCTAGCCGCAAATCGGGAACTAAGTGTTATGCGGGACAAAGTGCTATGCTATAGGGCTGGTGCCACCTCTTGAACCCATAGGAGCCACTTCTAGAATCCAACGCCTAGCAACGGATCCTCAGATGGTTTAAGCGCGATGAAGACCTCGTGAGTCTAATAGGGGTGATTGTAACACTTAGCCAGGAAAGTTTAAAAGATTTGATAGGTATTACTCATATCAACAAGGTACACCTTCTATTTCTGGAAGTCCATCGTTTGAAGCTCCACAGTTAAGCGTGCTTAGCTTGGAGCAATTCTATGATAGGTGACCTCCTGGGAAGTTGCGTTGGGATTCTAGAGGTGGCTCCTATGTGTTCAAGAGGTGGCTCCCGCCCTATGACGTAGAACTTTGTTCCACATAATTCTTAGTTCCCGATTCTCGGTTGGTGGGCGGCTCCGATACCATTTGTAATGACCCGGGTCCCACTTAACGAGTTGTCCCGATCGTTAGAGGATGACGTACTTCCCCACTGTACCAACACGAATCTCTTCAACATGCTTTGTCCTCACTCGCACGCTCTCCGAGAAAATTCACAGGAGGTCACCCATCATAGAATTACTTCAAGCCAAACATGCTTAATTGTGGAGTTTCCAATGATAGACTTCCGGAAAAAAAAGGTGCACCATATTTGTATGAGTAATGCCTATCAAATATTTTTAAGTTTTCCTAACCTGGGTGTTACAAATTGATCAATCAACAGTTTTTATTAAAATATTAAAATAATAATGTAATATTATGAAAAAAGAAATTGATATTATGAAGAAACAAAATAAATTAATGTAACTATATTTATTAAAATTGATGATTATTTTGTAGGAAACACTTTAAATTAATAATTAATGCTTAAAAAATCAAATTATACCAAAAAAATCTATCGTACATTTCTTTTTGTGAAGAATATGATGAAAAACATTATATAAAAAGAAAAGCATCGATCATAAAGATAATATGTAAGTTGAGTCTTCCACATATATTGTATGAGCCTAATTTTGTAGTTTAAAATTTTTTTTAACTAATAGTTAAATTCAGAAATCGAGTTGATATTTTTGTGGTACAATTGCTATAGCCCCATTTTGGACCCTTCAAATTTTTAACACATTTTTTTATTTCTACCTTTCAATCACGCATTTATGAATAAAATAATATTACAAATAAATTTTGTAACACCCCAAGTTCAGAATCTTAAACTTAGATATGTTAACTTCATTTTTCTTAAAATGCGGAAATAAATCATGTTAAACCTCAACATTTTCATTTTTCTATTATAAATTCTACAAAAATTTCGACAAAGTCTCTCCTATAAATTGGACATAGCCAACCTATAGAGTGACATCAAAAACAATTTCAAAACATACATCTCAACTCATTCAATCTCAAACATCATCAAAACCATTTCAAAAGTCCCAAACTCCTCAATAATATAATTCAAAGTAAATAAACTTTAACAACTAAAATAAGAGGTAATTTAACCTCTTATGCAGTACCAATACTTATTTAAACTAACTTTAACCAAATAGTTATCAAAAATAAATGAATCAAGAAATAATTAATGATGAACTTAATTAAATTCTAATTTTAACTTTATCTTAAAGAAAATTGAAGCGGGTATAGCCTGAGCCTGCCACCAAATGCTCTCCTCGTCTCATCTAGCTTTCATCACCTGAAATATTGGGGAGAGATTGGGATGAGCTAAAGCTCAATAAGTAAACTTTATGCACGTGATGCATGCCCATGACATGAAATGCCTTAGACCATTCAAAGTAATTATCCCCATTTACTTTACTTTTCAAGACTTTAATATTTTCCAAACTTTCACTTAAACGTTTCCAAAAACTTTAACTTCATTTCCATCGTGAACTCACTTAGTGTATCTTCTAGCCAGTCAGAATGCAGTGGGCATTTTTTTTTCTTATTTGGAACCAGGTCTTCACTTTTCCACCGCATAGAGGTTTAAAATTTGCAACCGCCAAACGGTTTAGCAATCGTCACTGCAAAGCAGTTTAATATTTGTCACCGCCAAGCGGTTAAACAATTGTCACCGCAAAACGGTTTAATATTTGCCACCGCCAAACGGTTAAGCAATCGTCACCGCAAAGCGGTTTAATATTTGCTACCGCCAAACGGAAATTGTCACCGAAAAGTGTTTAATATTCACCACCACAACATCGGTTTAATTCGGGTACGTCGGTCCCCCACGCCCCATTTCCCACTTACACCTTTCATGGCATAGAAGTACATCCATTTATTCTTAAAACTTGGGATACATACTTTTTGAGAAAAATTGAACTTTCCACACTTTTCTTTTTAAAATCATTTTTACTTCTCCAGTACTCAATGACAAACGCATGTTTGGTGATGCAATAACATAAATATATAAATGCTTGGACAGTTTCCAAATTGAACAATATATACTTATATAAAGTAACGAAAGCATCAAAACTAGCAATTTACGTAGCTGTCACTTGAGTACAGTAATTTCACATTAACTTTCAACTTTAATAAAAATAGGGGGAGTTTACTTACCTGAAGTTCTTAGTATTTACCGTTTCTAAATTTTCAAGTGGAAAAGTCTCGTATGCTTGTGATGTCAATGTACCAATTCTCCTAATTATTTCAATTCATTAATAAAATATGCTTTTAGTTCCACAAATCACATTTAAAACTACGAAGTGAGGTTGAGACTTTCATGTGACTTATGATTCAAATCAATTGGAATCTTAAACTACATCAAACCCAGATCATATTTCATTCGGAATAAGAGCTTAATTTAAATGCCAAAATTGAAATCTAACTAATCAAATTACACCGAGGTTAAAGCCATGGAATCTTCATCACAACTTGAATTTCATAAAGACAATTCCAATTAGCATGCTAACTATTCGATATCTATAAATTCTAAAAAATGACAGGAAACCTTTCAATTGAATTAACAAATTCATAAATTTTGGAAATGTGAAATTAATTCATATAAATTAATAAATCTGAAAATAACAACTGTAATTAAAAATGTACACTAAAAATCCGATTTGAACAACCTTATTATTTGAAATCCCAAATTTGAAAATTTCCATTTAAAACAACAATAAGCCAATAGAAAGTCAATTATATGCCCTCATCATTTAAAATCTGAACAATACATACATTCAATATCTAGACATAGACACTAGCATCATCATCGAAATTCTCAATCTCGACATATATATATAAAAAAAAATAGTAGTTTAAATCAACACTGAAATCTGAAAATTTCACATATTTAATATGAATACATACATACATATAAGCAATAACATCTCTATGTTCAAGCGTGTGTTCGTGCGCGTGTCGTGTGCTGTGGGTGTGTGCGATTGCGTGTGTCTGTGGTGCGCTCGAGTCGGAGTGTGCGCAGAAAGTGAAGGGGAAGGTGTCTTACTGGTGGTGGCCGGTGACTGGAGCTGAAGTGCCGGCGTGAAGGAGAGACAGGAGTGGTGGTTTATGTGCGAGAGGCGAGCAAGACGAGATGCGCAGAGAGGTGAAATGGGTTCCAAGAGAGAGAGAGACCGCGTGTGAGTCTTAGATTTAAGGTAGGTTTAGGTATAAATTATTGATAACTTACAAATTGGTTCCTCATTTCTCTCTATGTACATAATTTAGTCTCTAAGTTTTATTTACTCTCTAATCACCACCAACTACCCCTAACTTCAATGTAACACAATAAAATTAGAAAAATAGCATGCTTAGACAATAAGACAATTAATCATATAAAATTGCACATAATAATTTATGAACTTTCTAATTGGTACATTGATCGAGACGACGTCCAAGTCCTTCCGCTGCAAAATAATTCAAATCATAACATAAAAATTATCCAATTTAAAATTCATAACATTAATATAATTATTACGTGAAATTAAAAATTGCACGTAAAAATGAAAAGCGATCTTACAAATTCAAAAAAAAAAATCACTACTTTTTAACCGTACATTCTCCTATTCATTTCAAATAAACTCTTAAAAAATATCAAATAGGGGCATAGTCATAGACAAAAAAACTCATTGTATATATATATATATATATTATTTATATTTTCATAAATTTTATTTAGATTTTCAATAATAATTTTCTTTTTTCTCTTTTAAATTTATTGACATATAATTAAATATTCATTTAATTACATTCAATTAAATACACCACATTTAAAAATTTAAAAAATTAATTATGCGTAAGGAAGGGGTCTCTTGGGTTGAATTTTACTTTTGTGCATCCCCAATTTTGAGTTGATTTTTACTTTCGTACATCGTAAAAATTAATTATTTTGTTATATTCATTTAAATATAAGATCACATATATTTAATTTGTTGTTATTACTTTATTTTTTGTAAATCACAATATTTTGAGGGCTGTTGACGCCACCAGCCTCTGGGGTACTTACGGCTCGGCCAACACACGGATTGTCCACCGCGTGGTGTGGATTTGTTCCACGCGAGGTGGACGCGTCCCCAGGGGGTTTCGAACCTTGGACCTTTGGAATATATGAATTCCAAAGGACTCCCTGGTAACCACTAAAGAGGAGATCAAAGGGTTGTGCGGGAGTGCCATTTGGGGTTCACTTCCAACAATGTCCAGATGGAAGAAGAAGAGAGTCCCATCGTAGGACCAAGTGGAGAAGACGAGCCAATAACAGAGCTGCAAACACTAGATCCAAGAGGTACACATGATAGGGGTCAGTCAGGTCTTGTGGAAGAGTTGGATTAAAGTTGACGATGAAAAACCTGATGTCGAATTCAGAGTGGGACGTGGGTTAGTGGAGCCCATCAGGACCGACCTCATCAATTTTTTGAAAAAGAATTCGGATGTGTTTGCGTGGACTCACTCGGACATGGAAGGGATTGATCCTAAACATGCATGCCACCACCTTCAAGTGAATCCTGATTTCAGACCTAAGGTACAAAAAAGGAGGTCACTTAACCCTGAACGGTATGAAGCGCTAGCAAGGGAGGTGATGAATTGCTTAGCAACGGATTTATCCGAGAATCTTTCTATCCTGTGTGGGTAGCTAACCCAGTGCTGGTAAAGAAAAGCAATAGGACATGGAGGCTGTGCATCGAATTCTCTGACCTAAACAAAGCATGCCCCAATGATAGTTTCCCCCTCCCCAGGATAGACCAAATGGTGGACGCTACGGCCAGACATCAGCTCCTCAGCTTCATGGACGCTTACTCGAGATATAACCAAATACCGATGAATGAAGCAGATGAGGAGCATACCTCGTTTATGACTGGTCGAGGACTCTATTGTTACAAGATGATGCCATTTGGTTTAAAGAACGCCGGAGTAACGTATCAGCGTTTGGTGAATGAAATGTTCAAAGACCTCATCGGGAAGACAATAGAGGTATATGTGGATGACATGCTCGTAAAAAGTATCCAAGCTGAAGACCACATTCATCACCTTGATGAAATGTGATAAGTGTGTTTTTACACACTTATTTAGTTCCTAAATTAGCACTTTAATTGACAAATTGAGCAAATATCTACTTATAAATTGTGTTTATCTTGTACAATTAGGTACAAACTCAATTGGAAAGCAAATGGACAAGATTGGAGTGCAATTGAGCTTAAAGATGAGCAAATTTGACGTTCAAGGACCAAAGTGAAAGAAATCGAAAGTTTGAGGACTAAATTGCAACATCCCAAAAAGTTGAGAACCAAGGTTTACTACTCAAATTCAAGGAGAAAATCACAATAGAAAGTGAAATGATTGCTTAATTGATGAATTTGAGTGAAGATGGATCAATCGCACACAAAAAGTAAAGTTGGGGACCAAAGTGCACAAGTGTCAAAGGTTGAGGACTTGGGATGAAAAATCAAAGTTGAGGGACTTGGCAGTAGTTTAAAATCTGATTTCATATTTTTCCAAAGAAGTATTGAGCTGGGCACATAGATGAAGAGAAAAATAGAGTTTGGGGACCATTTTGCTCAACTTCCAAAACTCAAGGACCAAATGTGCAATTTTAGAGAGACAAGGACAGGAGAGCATGGCTGGAACGTGCTTACTGCTGGCAGCATGGGCAGATGATGGAGAGCATGGGAAAAAGCAGGCTGGACAGAAACTGCAAGACTAGAGGCTGATGTTTTGAATCTATATATACACACAAACAGAGAGAAGGAAAGGGGGGAGCATATAGGAAAGGAGAGGGGGGAGCATATAGGAAAAGCAGAGGAGGAACCGGGGGGTTGAATTACAGGGTGACACTGCTGGAGGGAAGGAAGCCGCTACTGCTTCTGCCTGAAAGTGGGAGTTGCTGCTGGTTCAACAATTGTGGTAAGCTGGTGACAGCAGCTTGCTGGTTAATAGAAGAGAAGAAGGAACCGGATGGAGGATCACTGTTGGTGACAGCAGCAGTGGGAGCTAGGAAGAAAGTAGATAGATTGATACATATACTGAGATATATAGAAAGAGGAGGACTGCAGAGGAAAAAGAGTGAAATCGGTGGATTGCAGCTGGTGACAGCAGCTGCTATTTCTGGTTAACTGCCAGGAAGTGCAGGCTGATACAGAAAGGAGACTCAACTGAGACACTGCTGCTGGAGGGAAGGAAGCCGCTGCTGCTTCTGCCTGAAAGTGGAAGCTGCTGCTGGTTCAACAGTTGCAGAGAGCTGGTGCCGGACTGCTACTGGTGCTGTGCTGAAGAAGGGCTGGTGCTGATGGTGCTGGAAACCTGCTGTGCTGGAAATCTGCTGGTGCTGCTGCTGTGCTGGAAATCTGCTGCTGTGCTGGAAGATAACTGCTGCTGCTGAACCCAATTGCTGCTGGTTGCCTGTGCTGGAACTGAAAACCAGACTGCTGGAAATCTGCTGGTGCTGCTGCTGTGCTGGAAATCTGCTGCTGTGCTGGAAGATAACTGCTGCTGCTGAACCCAATTGCTGCTGGTTGCCTGTGCTGGAACTGAAAACCAGACTGCTGGAAATCTGCTGGTTACCCGTGTTGGAACTGAAAACCAGACTGCTGGAAATCTGCTGAAGAGTGCTGGAAATCTGCTGGAAGAACGCTGGCAGCTGGAAATTATGCTTGATTTCGGCTGGACGCATTCAAGCGGCGATGCAATCTTCAAACTCCGGGTTGTAATTTTATCATCTATCGCATTTTCTTCCAATATGTTTAGCTAAATTTTAATGTTGGGATGATTGATGGAATTTAACCTAGTTTGGATTAATTTTAATATTTGCTATTTGATTAAATGCTTATTTCATGTGTGTTTGTTATTGAGATTATTACATGTGTTTGCTTGATCACCAAATATGTGTTTTGTGAAGTGTATGATAATCGAGAGATATTATGCATTTTAGACCAAATAACAAATGCTCTAGGTTCTTGTTAAGGATAGAGATATACCTTAAACCCTAGATGATCCATTGAGCTATTTTCACAAAGAGTTAATGCAATTGATTGTGCCTTAATCGACATAGAGATATAGTAGGTTAGACCAATTGATTAGGGTTGATTTCACTCGAGAGAGGTAATTGGCTAAGCTTGGAAAATCGGGTCTAACATTGTAAATGAGTAATTTGTTAATTTGCATGTTAAGAAATTAATTAGGCGACGGTTAAATGAAATCATGAATCCCAACCACGTTTTATCTTTCATTTTCCTTATTTTAATTCGGTTTAAAATTAGTTTAGTTAATTTAGAATTGTCAAAAATCCATCTTTTTAATTGTGTGTTTCTCTTTGTTGTTAGAATTAAATTAATTAAAGTTGTATAATCTAAAGTAAACATTCCTCGTGGGATCGACAATCCGGACTCAAAAAGTCCACTTTATTACTTGTACGCGACCCGTGCGCTTGCGGTACATTATTTTGAGCGAACAAGTTTTTGGCGCCATGTAGCGAGCTTTCAGCCGATGACTCCCAAGTTTCAAACTTAAGGCACCAAGTTTCAAGATACTCCTACGGGCTTAATTACTCGAGTCAAAAAGGCTTCGAGATAGGGCAATGCAATGCAAAAATTAAAATGGGCTAGAACTTTAGCATACGGTCATTACTTAGCTTATACTTGGCGAAATACACTCCACACAAAATTTATTTCCAACATGCATGGAATCACCACACGTCTAGACCGTCTCCTTTACCGGGTCGACCACCCCCAAACTTGTCTTACAATAGGATCAAGAGATTTAGAGCATTAGGAAATATTTGATAGGTTGATAAAAATTAACAATACAAGCTCACAACCTAGTTCTTCTACTCCATTAACTTCTTCACCCTTCAACAATTCCTAAACTTCACCAACAATCAATCATGACTATTGTGCTCAAGATAAATATGATCTTGCATGGATAAGCATTTTGTAAAAGTAGACACAAGTAGCATATTGGTCATAAATCATGAATCAATAACAATTTTAAACATCTAAGTAATCCTGGCCACGGCAAAGTTATCTAACATGTCAATACACAATATGAAATCACCCCCAAACTTGAAATGCACATTGTCCTCAATGTGTAAAATAGAATCAAAGTAAGAGGAAAGAAGTTACTAGACATCCCAAGAAGTGGTGGGGCACTAATAAGTAGTCTTGGGCATGTGAAAATCTCATCGCAATCACCAACAATCCACCCCCAAACTTGTGTTGAAATCTCCAATCGATTGAGCACAATTTTCTCTAATGAGGCATTTCACCGAATACCTTGTGAGCATCCTATGAAAACACAAGAAAAGAGTAGATAATAAGTGGTGATGATCCAAAAATTTAAATTACATTCATCATCTCAATTCTAACTCATAAATCCAATGTAATTTGCCCATCCACATCAATATTAAATCACACTTGAAGATAAAAGACAATATGAACCAAGTGATTTAAAAATGAGTTTTAAGCAAATTTTGACTTTGAAAGTTTGATATGAGTATATGCTAGAATTAAATGAGAATGTATTAGAGCTATTTCACAATACCCAACTTGAGGAAAATAATTATGGAAGATAGAGATTTGACCTAGCTAACTTATTTGCAAAAATGTAAATAAAATGCAAGAAGGTAAATAATATGCAAAAAATAAAAATAAAGCAAGTAAAGGATAGAGAATGGGTTGCCTCCCATTAAGCGCTTATTTTAAAGTCATTAGCTCGACTCTCCGCATAAGCACTTCATGTCACTCTAAATGAAGCTTTTGATGTCCTGCCCATTGTGTTTCTTTTGGCTTTGCCCCACTCTTCATTGATTCGAAATACTTGCACTTTGCCCCTTCCAATGTCATGGGACTTGCCTATTCTATACAATTCAAACTCAACAATGTAGACTTGCTCCTCCTCAAATGGCTTAATCACAAAATCAATTATTGGACAATTAATGAAGTTGAGAGAATTTGATTTAATCTCTTCCTCATTAATTACCACTTCCTCATGTGATTCTTGTGTGATTAAATTGTCATTATCTTCAAGCTCATCTTCTTTAGTTGACGTCTCCTCGGATTGAATGACCGATCCAAAATTTGAATCCATGAGCAACGGCAAGTTTTTCCTATTAATTCCCAAGAGTGGGTCATACCCCCACATTTGGAATCCTTCCCAATACATGGCATCCCCCATTAGCATATCATCTTCATCCAAATTGGCAAGCTTATTGTAATACTTTGCAAGTACCTTCTCATTCAATAATGGAGGACCATCTCCTACAAGAGTGATGTCCTCATCCCAGTCATCCGGTACACAATCTCCCAAGAGCATGTAACTCACATCCGAAGTGTCAATTGCTTGTTTTCGGTATTTCAAATATTGTCTAAACCCAATAAGTTTCGACGTAAGCAAACTATTTCCCGAATACAAGCATTGTCCATTACAATGCATCTTGTAACAAATTTCACAACTTGAATATTCTTCAAGCATGTATTCATCACCCATGTCGAGATTGTTCATTGCAAATGCTTTTCTATTTTGCCAATGTTAGAATCAAATATACATAGAAAGAAAATCAAATACAAGAAAGATTAGAATTGTGGTGGTTAACCAAAAATAACAAAAAAAAACATAAAAAAAAAAAAAAAAATTACAGATTGTTAAAACTAAAATTAACTAAAGTAATAATCAAAGTAAAAACATTCCCCGGCAACGGCGCCAAAAACTTGTTCGCTCAAAATAGTGTACCGCAAGCGCACGGGTCGCGTACAAGTAATAAAGTGGACTTTTTGAGTCCGGGTTGTCGATCCCACGAGGAATGTTTACTCTAGATTATACAACTTTAATTAATTTAATTCTAACAATAAAACAAACACACAATTAAAAGATGGATTTTTGTAAATTCTAAATTAAAGAAAATAATTCTAAACCGAATTAAAATACGGAAAATGAAAGATAAAACGTGGTTGGGATTCATGATTTCATTTAACCGTCGCCTAATTAGTTTATCAACATGCAAATTAACAAATTACTCATTTACAATGTTAGACCCGATTTTCCAAGCTTAGCCAATTACCTCTCTCGAGTGAAATCAACCCTAATCAATTGGTCTAACCTACTATATCTCTATGTCGATTAAGGCCCAATCAATTGCATTAACTCTTTGTGAAAATAGCTCAATGGATCATCTAGGGTTTAAGGTATATCTCTATCCTTAACAAGAACCTAGAGCATTTGTTATTTGGTCTAAAATGCATAATATCTCTCGATTATCATACACTTCACAAAACACATATTTGGTGATCAAGCAAACACATGTAATAATCTCAATAACAAACACACATGAAATAAGCATTTAATCAAATAGCAAATATTAAAATTAATCCAAACTAGGTTAAATTCCATCAATCATCCCAACATGCAAAAGTTAGCTAAACATGCGTTCGGAAATTAATAATAACATAAGGCAGTAAAATAAAACCCGGAATTAGAAATTGTGGAAATTGCATCAAGGTCCTCCAACTATCGCTTGAAGTGCAAATCAGTCCCTGCACTTTAAATCATTTGCAATTCAGTCCCTAGCAATGTTTATGTCTGAAATCAGCACTTCCAGCAACTCTTTCCTGGTTGCAGCAGTAATTTCAGCAGTCCAGACCAGTAGCAGATTCCAGCTTCTTCTTCCTTCCTCAGCACAGCCTCCAGTTATCAGTTGCACAGGCAGCCTGCAATCTTCTTCCTTCCTCAGCACAGCCTCCAGTTAAGCAGTTTCAATCACAAGCATCAGCAGTCAGCAAATCCTCCTTCTGGCTCTTCTCTCAACTGCACAGGTTTCTACCTCCAGCAATAGCAGTTAATTAATTCAGCTGCAACAATCACCAGCTGCCCTTGTTCTCACAGCAGTCAGCCTGCAAATTTCCTTCAGCTTCAAACCAGCAGCTGCGTTTTCTCAGCTCCAACAGTAATACCAGCAGCGTTCCAGCAATCAGCAGCAGTTCAGGCGGTAAGCTCTCCTTCTTTTAACCATTAGCTGCTGTCACCAGCTCAGTTACCAGTCTGCAATTTCGCCTTCTTGCTGCCTTCTGTCTCAGCAACTCCGAGCAACCAGCAGTCTGTTTTTCTCTCCTTCCTCCTGCTGCTGTCACCAGCAGTCCTCTATCTAAAAGAACCAGCAACTCCTCAGCAGCCACCACTTTCAGGCAGAAGCAGTAGCGGCTTCAACAGTTGCAGAGAGCTGGTGCCGGACTGCTACTGGTGCTGTGCTGAAGAAGGGCTGGTGCTGATGGTGCTGGAAACCTGCTGTGCTGGAAATCTGCTTGTATTGTTAATTTTTATCAACCTATCAAATATTTCCTAATGCTCTAAATCTCTTGATCCTATTGTAAGACAAGTTTGGGGGTGGTCGACCCGGTAAAGGAGACGGTCTAGACGTGTGGTGATTCCATGCATGTTGGAAATAAATTTTGTGTGGAGTGTATTTCGCCAAGTATAAGCTAAGTAATGACCGTATGCTAAAGTTCTAGCCCATTTTAATTTTTGCATTGCATTGCCCTATCTCGAAGCCTTTTTGACTCGAGTAATTAAGCCCGTAGGAGTATCTTGAAACTTGGTGCCTTAAGTTTGAAACTTGGGAGTCATCGGCTGAAAGCTCGCTACATGGGTCAATTAGAAAGCTTAATGAGTAGGGTACTCACACACACACTTAAAAAAAAAAAAAAAGCACATTATCATTGCATTCGCTTAATAAGTCTACCCCACTTCGTAGCCTTTTTGACTCGAGTTAATAAGTTCGTAGGGGTATTTTGAAACCTGGTACCCTTTGATCTAAAAAATCGGGGAGTTTCCGACCTAAAGCTCGCTACATGGGTCAATTAGAAAGCTTAAGGGAGTGGGGAAGACACGAGTATTCATCATGCTAGTTGTTAAAAATCATGCATTTGTACTTGCATAAGGGCTTAGATGAATAGTGGGTTTGAATTGCTTAGTATAAACTTGAATGTCGAAGCACTCATTAGTGGAGAGTCACTGCATTTCTAGGTTGTCGAGATTGTCGGTAAAACACACCCAAACTAGAGTGAAAAAAAGAAAAGAGTGATTTGAGAGTAACCTCTAGAATTGCATCCCGGGAGAGGAAAGAAAAATATGTATTGGGGGATGAATGTCACGAGTGGGAAAGGAAAGAATTGACCACTAATGGTGGGTTAGTTTTGACTTGAAACCTCTTTACCCATCAATATTCTCGAAACTTAATTGACAATTGAAAGTGACTATGCACACACACACCGATCGAACATCGGATAAGCTAAACTTCTTTTTTGTAGCATTATTTGGAATCATACTTTTGAATTGATTATACAATTTTGCACTCATGAGTAATTTGCAAGTCATCTAACATTGTTGATCTATATTCCATATTACTTGATTGCACTAGTAGATAATTTTGCTCGAGACGAGCAAAAGCTCAAGTTTGGGGGTGTGATAAGTGTGTTTTTACACACTTATTTAGTTCCTAAATTAGCACTTTAATTGACAAATTGAGCAAATATCTACTTATAAATTGTGTTTATCTTGTACAATTAGGTACAAACTCAATTGGAAAGCAAATGGACAAGATTGGAGTGCAATTGAGCTTAAAGATGAGCAAATTTGACGTTCAAGGACCAAAGTGAAAGAAATCGAAAGTTTGAGGACTAAATTGCAACATCCCAAAAAGTTGAGAACCAAGGTTTACTACTCAAATTCAAGGAGAAAATCACAATAGAAAGTGAAATGATTGCTTAATTGATGAATTTGAGTGAAGATGGATCAATCGCACACAAAAAGTAAAGTTGGGGACCAAAGTGCACAAGTGTCAAAGGTTGAGGACTTGGGATGAAAAATCAAATTTGAGGGACTTGGCAGCAGTTTAAAATCTGATTTCATATTTTTCCAAAGAAGTATTGAGCTGGGCACATAGATGAAGAGAAAAATAGAGTTTGGGGACCATTTTGCTCAACTTCCAAAACTCAAGGACCAAATGTGCAATTTTAGAGAGACAAGGACAGGAGAGCATGGCTGGAACGTGCTTACTGCTGGCAGCATGGGCAGATGATGGAGAGCATGGGAAAAAGCAGGCTGGACAGAAACTGCAAGACTAGAGGCTGATGTTTTGAATCTATATATACACACAAACAGAGAGAAGGAAAGGGGGGAGCATATAGGAAAGGAGAGAGGAACCAGGGGACTCAACTTAGACAGTGCTGCTGGAGGGAAGGAAGCCGCTACTGCTTCTGCCTGAAAGTGGTGGCTGCTGAGGAGTTGCTGGTTCTTTTAGATAGAGGACTGCTGGTGAGAGCAGCAGGAGGAAGGAGAGAAAAACAGACTGCTGGTTGCTCGGAGTTGCTGAGACAGAAGGCAGCAAGAAGGCGAAATTGCAGACTGGTAACTGAGCTGGTGACAGCAGCTAATGGTTAAAAGAAGGAGAGCTTACCGCCTGAACTGCTGCTGATTGCTGGAACGCTGCTGGTATTACTGCTGGAGCTGAGAAAACGCAGCTGCTGGTTTGAAGCTGAAGGAAATTTGCAGGCTGACTGCTGTGAGAACAAGGGCAGCTGGTGATTGTTGCAGCTGAATTAATTAACTGCTATTGCTGGAGGTAGAAACCTGTGCAGTTGAGAGAAGAGCCAGAAGGAGGATTTGCTGACTGCTGATGCTTGTGATTGAAACTGCTTAACTGGAGGCTGTGCTGAGGAAGGAAGAAGATTGCAGGCTGCCTGTGCAACTGATAACTGGAGGCTGTGCTGAGGAAGGAAGAAGAAGCTGGAATCTGCTACTGGTCTGGACTGCTGAAATTACTGCTGCAACCAGGAAAGAGTTGCTGGAAGTGCTGATTTCAGACATAAACATTGCTAGGGACTGAATTGCAAATGATTTAAAGTGCAGGGACTGATTTGCACTTCAAGCGATAGTTGGAGGACCTTGATGCAATTTCCACAATTTCTAATTCCGGGTTTTATTTTACTGCCTTATGTTATTATTAATTTACGAACGCATGTTTAGCTAACTTTTGCATGTTGGGATGATTGATGGAATTTAACCTAGTTCGGATTAATTTTAATATTTGCTATTTGATTAAATGCTTATTTCATGTGTGTTTGTTATTGAGATTATTACATGTGTTTGCTTGATCACCAAATATGTGTTTTGTGAAGTGTATGATAATCGAGAGATATTATACATTTTAGACCAAATAACAAATGCTCTAGGTTCTTGTTAAGGATAGAGATATACCTTAAACCCTAGATGATCCATTGAGCTATTTTCACAAAGAGTTAATGCAATTGATTGGGCCTTAATCGACATAGAGATATAGTAGGTTAGACCAATTGATTAGGGTTGATTTCACTCGAGAGAGGTAATTGGCTAAGCTTGGAAAATCGGGTCTAACATTGTAAATGAGTAATTTGTTAATTTGCATGTTGATAAACTAATTAGGCGACGGTTAAATGAAATCATGAATCCCAACCACGTTTTATCTTTCATTTTCCGTATTTTAATTCGGTTTAGAATTATTTTCTTTAATTTAGAATTTACAAAAATCCATCTTTTAATTGTGTGTTTGTTTTATTGTTAGAATTAAATTAATTAAAGTTGTATAATCTAGAGTAAACATTCCTCGTGGGATCGACAACCCGGACTCAAAAAGTCCACTTTATTACTTGTACGCGACCCGTGCGCTTGCGGTACACTATTTTGAGCGAACAAAATGTTTCGAATACTGCGAACTTACAGAATGAAGCTGAATCCCAAGAAATGTTCCTTCGGGGTAGGATCAGGGAAATTTTTGGGCTACCTGGTAAACCAAAGGGGTATCGAAGTTAACCCTGATAAAATACAGGCTCTGATGCAGATGAGGGAACCAAGGAGAGTTAAAGAGGTGTAAAGTTTGACGGGAAGGATAGCAGCTTTGAGTCGTTTCGTATCAAGATCTACGGATAAATGCAGGTCATTCTTTGATGTTATCAGAAAGAACAAGGATTTTGAGTGGACGAAAGAATGCCAGACAGCTTTTGAAGAATTGAAGAAGCAATTAGCGTCCCCGCCTGTCCTTTCCAAACCAATGTTGGGAGAAATGCTCTCTATATACTTGGCCGTTTCAGAACTAGCAATGAGTGCAGTCCTTGTGAGAACCGAGCAGGGAGTTCAACGACCAGTCTACTATGTCAGCCAGGCCCTGCACGACGCCGAACTCCGATATTCTGAAATGGAAAAACTAGCCTACGCTTTGATAATGTCGACTCGAAAATTAAGGCCTTACTTTTTGGAGCATCAGGTTGAAGTGTTGACGAATTACCCCCTGAGGCAGGTGCTACAAAAACCCGAGATGTCTGGGCAGTTATTAAAGTGGGCTGTAGAGTTGGGGCAGTTCGACCTTGTTTACAAAGCGAGAACCGCCATCAAAGGGCAAGCCTTAGCTGATTTCATGGTGGAGCTCACACCGGCTCATTTAAGTTGTTGTGCGGAGATGGATGTGACCTGGAGCTTATACGTCGATGGCTCATCAGCAGGAAACCGGGCAGGGGCTGGGGTCGTCCTAATCAGCCCTGATAATCAATTCTTCTGCAGCTCCTATCGTTTTGATTTCGAGGCGACCAACAATGACGCTGAATATGAGGCTCTGATTGTAGGAATGGACATGGCTCAAGCGATGGGTGTTGATAGCCTTATCCTGCACAGCGATTCGCAGCTGATAATCAACCAAATCCAGGGAACGTATGAAGCCAGGGGTGAAAAGATGAAGACCTACAGAGAAAGGGTTTTGGAAGAGTTGAAGAAGTTCAGGCATGCAGAGTTTATCCAGATCCCTCGATCCAAAAATAGTCAAGTTGATGCCTTAGCCCACTTAGAAACAAGCGAAGGAACGTCTGAATTGGAAAACATATCAATCGAGACCTTGTCGCAATCCGCCTTGAAACCATCACCTTCAACCGTCCTGCAAACCTCTCTGAAGAGGACATGAAGGATGCAATTATCCAATACTTGCGAGAAGGGACGACGCCACCTGATCAAGTGAAAGCCAGGAGTTTGAGGATCAGATCTGTGAGGTATACTATAATTGGGGATGACTTGTACAAGCGAGGATTCTCCCTACCACTGTTGAAATGTTTAGACAATGAAGAGGCTGAATATGTGATGAAAGAAATCCATGAGGGCATTTGCGGGAACCATACCGGGGGACAAGCGATGGCGTTCAAAATTATCAGGCAGGGGTATTTTTGGCCTACCTTGAAGAAGGACGCGATTGAGTTTGTAAAGACACGCGACAAATGTCAAAGGTTCGCCCCAATTATGAGGAACCCTCCAGAAGAGCTGACTTCAGTGATGAGTCCATGGCCGTTCGCTAAATGGGGAGTAGACCTGATCGGGCCATTACCAACGGCAAAAGGGGGAAACAGGTTTGCTATAGTTGCAGTGGATTATTTTACAAAATGGGCAGAAGCTGAACCGTTGATCAAAATTACGGAGCAGAAAACTACAGACTTTATATGGAAGTCAATCATTTGTAGGTTCGGAATCCCACAATCCATTGTGACGGACAATGGGAAACAGTTCGACGACGAAAGGTTTAAATCCTATTGTGAAGGGCTGGGCATCAGGAAACATTTCTCTACTCCGAACCATCCTCAGTCCAACGGGCAAGTCGAAGCGGTGAACAAAATTATCAAGCATAATCTTAAAACCAGACTCGAAAGCCTGAAAGGAACGTTGGCGGAAGAACTACCAGGGGTATTGTGGTCCTACCGGACCACCCACAGGACGTCAACAAGAGAGACCCCGTTCACTTTGGCCTTTGGGACAGAAGCTGTAATCCCGATCGAGGTGGGTATGCCATCGTTTCGAGTCGTTCACTTCAATGAGAAAGATAACAATGATGCCCTCACTGCTGAATTGGACCTTACGGAGGAGAAGCGATTACAAGCACAGGTCAGGAATGCAGTATACAAGCAGAGGAGTGCGAGGTATTACAATGCTAGGGTGAGGCCGATGAAGTTCCAAATGGGGGATCTGGTGTTAAGAAAGATGACCACGACGCGAGAGCCTCTAGGACCGAACTGGGGAGGTCCGTATCGAATCAAGAAGGCCGTGAACAATGGGTCTTACGAACTAGAATCACTTGATGGAATTCAACTTCAACACCCTTGGAACGCAGAACACTTAAAGAAATATTTCCAGTAGAACAGGATGTGAAATGGAATGTGAATATTTCATCTTTGATGTCGATAGAAATGTAATCAAATGAATGAAGAGTTTAATGTTTCGAAATATGCAAATCTGAATTGATTTTTCCAAAACAAAGACCTTAGTTTATGAGCCGTAAGTACCTGTAAGGTAGGATATCATCAACATCGCAAGGCAATCCATCTCAAAGGCGAGAAAGACCTCCGTGAGAGGCAAGAAAAAGACCTTAGTTGATGAACCGTAAGTACCTGTAAGGCAGGATATCATCAACGTCACAAGGCAATCCGTCTTAAAGGCGAGGAAGACCTCCGTAAGAGGGAAGACAAAGACCTTAGTTGATGAGTCGTAAGTACCTGTAAGGCCGGATATCATCAACATCACAAGGAAATTCGTCTCAAAGGCGAGAAAGACCTCCGTGAGAGGCAAAACAAAGACCTTAGTTGATGAGCCGTAAGTACCTGTAAGGCAGGATATCATCAACATCGCAAGGCAATCCGTCTCAAAGGCGAGAAAGACCTCCGTGAGAGGCAAGACAAAGACCTTAGTTGATGAGCCGTAAGTACCTGTAAGGCCGGATATCATCAACATCACAAGGCAATACGTCTCAAAGGCGAGAAAGACCTCCGTGAGAGGCAAGACAAAGACCTTAGTTGATGAGCCGTAAGTACCTGTAAGGTCGGATATCATCAACATCACAAGGCAATCCGTCTCAAAGGTGAGAAAGACCTCCGTGAGAGGCAAGAAAAAGACCTTAGTTGATGAGCCGTAAGTACCTGTAAGGCAGGATATCATCAACATCGCAAGGCAATCCGTCTCAAAGGCGAGAAAGACCTCTGTGAGAGGCAAAACAAAGACCTTAGTTGATGAGCCGTAAGTACCTGTAAGGCAGGATATCATCAACATGACAAAGTGATCCATGAAGAAGAAGTAGTTCCCCCCGAGAAACTGAGGTGACGAATGAACGACCTCCATTCCACAAACGAGGTGTTTTGGTGAATAAAAACCGAGGTGGTAATTGATCGACCTCCATTCCACAAACGAGGTGTTTTGGTGAATAAAAATCGAGGTGATAATTGACCGAACTCCATTCCACAAATGAGGTGTTTTGGTGAATAAAAACCGAGGTGATAATTGACTGACCTCCATTCCACAAACGAGGTGTTTTAGTAAATAAAAACCGAGGTGATAATTGATCGAACTCCATTCCAAAAACGAGGTGTTTTTGGTGAGAATTTATCGAGCTGAATATTTACCAACTTATAATTCACCTCTGCATGTTATTTGGAGTGAATTGACGTTTGAAAATTTCTTAAGTGTTCACTTCGTTTATAATTCACCTCTGCATGTTATTTGGAGTGAATTGACGCTTAAAAATTGCTCAAGTGTTCACTTCGTTTATAATTCACCTCTGCATGTTATTTGGAGTGAATTGACGTTTGAAAATTGCTTAAGTGTTCACTTCGTTTATAATTCACCTTTGCATGTTATTTGGAGTGAATTGACGTTTGAAAATTGCTTAAGTGTTCACTTCGTTTATAATTCACCTCTGCATGTTATTTGGAGTGAATTGACGTTTGAAAATTGCTTAAGTGTTCACTTCGTTTATATTTCACCTCTGCATGTAATAAGACTTAGACACAATAAAAATCTTCTTCATTGAAAATCGCAAGAATACAAAGGCCGAAATAAAATGAAAAGAGGGGGGGGGGACAAATATAAAATTCAAGCTAATCCACCACATTGATGGCCTCGTCAACTTCCGGAGGTTGGAGCTCTGGCGCAGGAGAGAAAAGATCCACTTCTTCGTTATCAACCTCGGTTGGCATTAACTCAAGATATTTCTTGTAAATCAGATCGAGCTTCTCCTTGAGAAATCTGATGTCAACCTCAGGTCGCTTCTGTTCCAGGTCTTCCACTATCTCCTTGAAGGTGAGATAGTAGGTCTCATCAACGTCGTGCTCGTACTTCGTGGAATCTTTGAACCTTTTTACGGCCTCCTTGTAAGCGAGCTGAGCTGCTGCCTCCAATTCAGATTTTTCTTTTTTGAGGTCCGCCTCGATGCAGTTAGTAGCCTCTAACTCCTTCAGGAGCCCCTCCTTTGACCTTTTTAGCTCGGACACCTCCTCCTTCAAGTCTTTTAACTCCTCCTTCAGAGGAATCACCTCCTCCTTCAATAGTTGGAGTTCCTCGTTGGCTCCTTTCAACCTTTCCACCTCAGTCAAAGCGTTCTTCAATTTATCCTCGGCCTCGTTCCTGGCCTTCACCTCGTTTTCAAACATCCCTCTGGCCTCGGTGGCTAGTTTCTTGAACCGGTTGGTGTCACTAGCCATCTCGGACAGCCTAGATTGAGTCCGGGTGAGATAATTCATAGCTTGGCCGAGGTGCGCCATGCCGGTAGCCACCAGGTCGTCAACTGGCATATCCTCGCAATATTTTTCGTCCCTAGGTGTCCAAGTTTTGGCCGGGATGTCCATCGCCACCTTGGTCCGATCTGGGAGCCTCATCAATCCAACTGGGGTCAAGTGGGCAGCAGAAACAAAGTCCCGGTAAATCTTAGGACGACTCCCCTTCAGCGAGTTCACCAAGTCGGCTCGAACTCTGTTGATGCCAAGGTAGGAACCTTCAGCAGCATGAGTTCCTCGTGAAGATTCCGCCTCGTTGAAAGTTGGAGGAGGAGGAGGAGGGATGACAGTGTCAGGTCTTCCCTTTGAGATTTCAGCCCGCTTATGTTTCTTCTGAGGAGATGGAGGAGGAATCTGACCCTCCTTACGAGGCGGTGAGCCCTTGGCCGCCCTTTTTTGGGCAGCTCGTTTGCGTACTTCAGCTTTGGCATGGGCCTCTTTCTTTGCCTTCATGGACTCCATCCCTTTTCTACCTTTTCGAGCTGAAAATAAAACACAAGAATTTATACAAGTATCCAGTTCGTAAATAACATAGGATATAAATCTGCCGGGTGGATGCTTACATTTCCGAAGTGGAGGGTAATAGTCTGACGGATCAATATGAGTGAGTCCCGCTTCAAATAAATGCTCCTCAGTCAATAACTCTTTTACCGACTTATCTGGTTCCGGTATGTCTTTTAAATTCACTATCCTTTCAATTGTTCCCTCGTCCAACTCCGGTTCCTTCACCTCTGCGAAAAACGGAGTGATTAATATTAGACCTTTTAAGTTCTAAATTATCTCAAAATATAACTTACTGATCTTTTCCCTATAACGAATGGATACGATGTGGCTTATGTCCTCGCTTCGACCAACGAACTGAATCAGGCAGGTCTACCAGAAGTTTTTTCCCTTCAAAGATCGACCTCTGCATCACATAAAACGAACCCGTCCGTTTCCCATCAGCCCGGAATTGGTAGGCGTAATGGAATTCGTCGATGGTGGGGTCGCCATATCCCATTAGATTGAAAAAGGATATGAGGCCCAAGATATGTCTCCTCCCGTTAGGATGGATCTGAGTCTGTGCGACCCCCCAAGCGCGGAGGAAGTCGGTAATTATGAAGGGAAGGGGAAAGCGTAGACCGGCCTCTAGGATCTGATAGTTTGTGGCCACGCAGCCGCGAGGTGGCTGGTCGGCTCTTTCAAAACTCTCAGGGAGGAAGAAATGCACATAGCCCGGGATTCGATATTTTTTTTCCACATGGCTAGTTCGTTTTCGGTGGCACTAGAACGGAAGTGTTTACAGGCGAAGTCCGAACTGTAGCTGGTACATGGATCAGGTCGGGTGAAATTGGGGCAAGAAGGATGTCGGAACGAACTGGGTGAGATGGTTCGGGAAGCGGGGACTATTGTTAACGGAAGAGGCTGAGCGGTTTCTCCTTCCTCCACATCGTCTCTAAATAAGCACTGAGTTTCCAAGCTCTCATTCCACGACACGGAAGGTTCCCCGGTACTACCTACACCAACCGACCTCACGCCACTTTCGCTAGAACTCAGGTCTCCACTCATTTTTTCTTATATATATATATATATATAATAATAATAATAATAATAATAATAATAATAATAATAATAATAATAAAAGCTAAGAAATGTTAATGAAAGATAAATGGGCCTCACCTCGGATTTAAAAACGAACAGAAACGGAGAACGGAATATAAAGCGACCTTGCAGGAATTTGAAGAGAATCAAGAAAAAATCGTGGGAGAAGGTGGCAAATGAACCTTTATATAAGAAAGGAGGAGAGAGAATTGGGCGGCTGTAATTATGACAAGACGCGTTGTCATAATGATGGCGGCTACGCGTGATCCGAAGCCTGACACACCAATCAGATATTGACGCGTGGCAGGGTTTACACAATTAACGGAACGAACGCCGATATTAAAATTTTCAATAAGTGATTGAATTTCTAGATCCGCCCTCATAATTTCGAACCGATCTAGAGGGGACATTTGTTATACACCGATCTGAGGTGGAAAGCAGTCAAACAGTCAACGGCTAATAGTTATCCAAAAATTGACGAAACGGTGGCATTCTGAATCACGACCTCGATGTCCTGCATCACGACCGAGGTTATTTAAGCATACGAGATGAAATGTCAAAGGCCGAAGTGATTTGTGGACCGAGGTGATCTATGCCGGCGAGGTGAATTCGTGAGACCGAGGTGATTTGTGGACCGAGGTGATCTATGCCGGCAAGGTGAATTCATGAGACCGAGGTGATTTGTTCGACCGAGGTGAATTATGCGAGCTGACCTCAACGGTGGAAGACGAAGACGATGTGGGAGTAGGTAGTATTGTCAAATCAGCCGTATTATGTGTCAGTAATCATCATTATTTGTAATATGTCAGAATAATCATTTGAGGTATGCTTGTCAGAAGGGTCAATCACCCTTTCAGTCACCCCCTGCAGAAGTGATATGTTGTAATGATTATGTTTGAACTCCTCAACTACTATAAATAGGAGGAGTAAATGCTCATTAAGGAGCAAGAAATATAGAAAAAGCTCTCAAAACTCTTGTTATTTGATTTCGTTAAATCGACTTGGCAACCAGATCGGTATCGAACTGGACGTGAATTTGTGTGACTTTGATCTCAGTTCGCTTTCGATCTGTTACCTTTATTCTTTATTGTAATATTTCAGACTTTATTACAACGACGATTATTCAATTCAAGAACTGTGTACTTAGACAAATTTATCAAAAAAACATATTATCCACCTATCAATTCGAAAGTTCATACTATTTTTATTTGTTGACAAAAATAGACGTCAACAAGGGCTATTATTTCTATTCAAGGTAGTAAAAAGTATTTGGACAATTTTTATTTATTTATTCTATGACCATGAGACATAAGTTTAAAAAATTTTATAGTTTAATTTAAGTTTGAACAATTGTTTAAAATATATTTTGTCTATAACAACTTTCATGCATAACAAATGTGTGGACAACCATAAACTGCAGTAAAAAATATTTGGACACAATTTTTATTTACTCTATATAATATAGGTTTCGAAAATTGCATTATTTAATTTAAGTCTAAATAATTGTTCAAATATATTTTGTCTATAACAATTTCTCTGAACTAAAATCATTTTATATTGTTCTCCCGTGCAACGTACAGATGCGATACTAGATTATTAAATAAACCAATTACAATGTGTTTGGTTGCTAAAGATGCCTTTTTTTTTTTTTTAATTTTTGGTATTTTCTAGGTAGATCAATGGTTAAAAATTGGAGAGAGAAAATATGTGTGATTAAAAAATGGGAAAAGTACAAAATTATACAACTAAAACTTTCACTTTTTAAACATAACAAACTTTAAGATTTTTTTTTTTTTTTTTAAAATCAGGTGTCAATTAGTTAATTAATTAATATAATATTATAATAATTATCATTTATATATTAAATTAAAACTTATATAATATTACATAATAAAATCAAAACAATATCTAATCCACAATCACTCCATCCCAACCCAACCCCGCATTCATCCCACCCCACCTCGAAACCCACCCACCCCACCCCACCCCACCCCAACTCAACTCAAAAAATGATTTTTTTCCTTCTACTTTTCCTCACTCACCCCCACCCCCGACACAGCTTTACCCACCCCACCCCACCCACTACTCACCCACCCCATCCCACCCCACCACTAAAATGATTTTACTTCTATTTTTTTCTCATCTCATCTCGCCCACCCACCCACCCCCACCCCACTCCTCCCTAAACCCAAACCCAACCCACCCACCCCTAGTCCCACCCCACCCAACCCAACCCAACATCACCCCACCCTACCCCACCCCCACCTCACTCAAAATAATTTTTTTCTACTACTCGCCCAGACCCAACCCTATCTTACCCCGCCACCTACCCCAACCCCACCCCCACCCACCCCATCCAAAATTAATTTTTTTCTACTAATTTTCGACTCCCCCACCAGCCTCGCCTCAGACCCTACCCCAACCCACCTCATCCAAAATGATTTTTTTTACTACTTTTCCACGACTCGCCCAGACCCTATCCCGCCACCATCCCCAACTCCCACCCCACCGTTATCCTAACCCACCCAAATATGATTTTTCTTCTATATTTTCAGACCCCACCTTAACAACCCCACCAGACCCCACCCTAATAACCGCACCACAACCCACCCCCACCCAAAAATGATTTTTCTTCTATTTTTTCACACTTCACCTCAACCTCCCCATCCTATCCCACCCTACCCCCATCCAAAAATGATTTTTCTTCTATTTTTTACACCCCACCCAACAAACCCTACTCCACTCAAAAATGATTTTTCTTCTATTTTTTTCACATTTCCCCCCAACCGCCCCACCCCATCCCACTGCACCCCGCCACCCACCATGCCCCATCAAAAAATTATTTTTCTTTATTTTTTCACACTTCACCCCAACCACCTCATCTCAACCCACCCTACCCCACCCCACCCCACCCACGCACCTTCCCACCCAAAAAATAATTTTTTTCTTCTACTTTTCCCCACCCTGACCCGACCCACCCTACCCTACCCCCACTTACAAAAAAATGATTTTTTTCTTCTACTTTTCCAATCCCGACCCCGCCCACCCCGACCCTATCTAACTACAAAAAATGATTTCTTCTACTTTTTCTAGCCCCACCCGACCTCTACCCCACCCCCAAAATCACAGTCAATCACATAAGTTGACACGAGATCACAGTTAAGTCATACAAGGTCAAACAAAGTCACAATTACAAATTTAGCTGTAAAATCCCACCCCTCAAAAGTCACAGTTAGTCACACAAGGTCAAAGTCCGGTCACACAATGTAGCAGTTTGGTCAAATGAGGTCACAGTTAGGTCACAGGAGGTCACAATTAGGTCAAACGAGGTCACAGTTAGATCACACGAGGTCACAAGTCGATCACATAAAGTCACACTTCGTTCTTACAAAGTCACAGTTCGGTCACACATAGTCATATTTGACACAATTGTAGATCACATCACGTTTTTTTCCAATGGTCACACCAAGTCACAGTTCGTCACAAAAAGTCACAGTTGATGACACAAGATCACAGTTCCATCACACAAAGTCACAGTTAGGTCACAATTGGTCACACAAAGTCACAGTTGGTCACACAAGGTCACAGTTTGGTCACATAAGGTCACAGTCCAGTCACACGAGGTTACAATTTAGTCAAAATTACAAATTTAGTTCGGCCACAGTTATAAATTTAGTTGCAAAACTCACCCAACTCGCAAGTCGAATTTGGTCACACAAGGTCTCAGTTCATTCACATAAAGTCGTAGTTTGGTCAAGCGAGGTCACAGTTAAGTCACAATTGGTCACACAATGTCACAATTCAGTCACAATTACAAATTTAATTGCAAATTTCATCCCAGCCACCTCACCCTACATGCAAAGTCACAACTGGTCACACAAAGTCACAGTTGGTCACATAGGTCATAGTTTGGTCACACAAAGTTACAATTAGGTCACACGAGGTCACAATTACCATTTGATGGCAAATTTCACCAAAACCCACCCACCCCATCCTGCCAGCAAAGTCACAGTTGGTCACACAAAGTCACAGTTGGACCGTTGGTCACACAAGGTCACAGTTCGTTCGTAGTCACACAAGGTCAAAGTTCATTCGCACAAACGTCGCAGTTTGGTTACATAAGGTCACAATTGGTCACACAAAGTTACAGTTTGTTCGCACAAGGTCGTAATTTAGCTGCACTAGGTCACAGTTCAGTCACATAAAGTCATAGTTCGGTTACACAAGGTCACAGTTAGGTCACATAAAGTTTGTAACATATAATTTAATTCAACGGGTCACATCCAATAATTACAAAGTCATAGTTAGTAACAATCTCTCATATAATTGGTCACATTTGTGACTAGAAAAGTCACGTAAAGTCACGGTTGACATAAATCAAACAATCACATTCTACTCATCACAAGTCACATAAAGTCATAGTTAGTCAAACGGTTAGTCAATATTTTTTGTTACGATTACCTAATAATTAAATTACTCGTTTTCTTGGTCACGATTAATCTACAATTTTTTGTTACTCTTTTTATTGATCACATTTAGTCAATATTTTTGTCACACTTGCCTAGTAACAAGTCACATTTGTGACCGATAAAAAATTGTAACATATAAATTAATTAAAATAGTCACGTCCCGTACTAGTTAATGGTCACACTAAAATCGTCACCTAAACCTCCTAGTCACACTCCACCACCACCACCACCCCACCACCACCGGAAGCATCACCAAGCATCATCACAATCGGTATACACACATCACCACGACTGATCCACGGTAGAGCACCACAGGAAGCATCCACCGCAAGCACCATCACCACCGCCACAAGACCCACTGCCACCACTGCCACCACAATAAATAAATAAATAAAAAACCAAAACAGTTCAAAAACACAGCATCAAGCATCGCTGTAGCTTGGCACTGTGCACAGCAATGCAGTGGTCGTTGTGCGCAGTGCAGCACCACTTTCCTCAGTTCCACTTGGAGCGCCGCCTGTGCGAGTGACCACCGCGTGTAGGCACAGAAGCGACTTCGATAGTGGTATAGGTGGCGCCGCTATCTTGCGTTTGCTGCACTAGTGCAGTAGCGCCGCTGTCAAATAAGAAAAATTCTTCGGGTTGTTGTTGAAGTCGGGTCAATTCTTTAAATGCTTTTGGGTGTTGGGATGCTACCTAGTTGGCGAAATCCTCCCCGATCTCGTCGCTGGAGATCACACCTACAGCCCACTCTCATACACCGCACAAGCACCACACTGCGAAGGAAGTAGCAACGAAACCAAAAAAATCTCACCACTCAGATTGCAACACCCATCACCTCCGTCTGTACCCCACCCTCATTCACCACACTAGCACCACTGCTGCACCCAATGCACCACAAACCACCGCATAACACTCACACCGCGAATGAGTCGAAGATGCTACCTCAGGCGGGTTCGATTTTTTGCTCGTTGCCGTACTGAACTTAGAGGATTCAAATGGGAGACCAACGACGACTCCAATTCCTTTTGTTAACGGCTGGGAGCTGGTAAATCTTGTGTGGAAGATTTTTTGAATTCAGGGGTTAGGTTTAGGGAAGGTGATGAACTGATTTTTTGAGGGGTGGGTGTGTAGACGATAGGATTAATATCACGTTTTGTAATTATGTTTAATTAATTAAATGCATCAATTGACTTCTGAAAAGTGAAAAAGTTTTCCGCAGCCCAAGTAATTTGAATTTGAATTGTAAAATTAAAATACATGTTTCTGTGTGATTTTTCTTTAAAAAGTAGTTTGAAAAATTATGTTGTTTATAAATTTATTTATAAATTATAATTATGACGTAAAAGAACGGAGTGTTAATTAAATGCATGCCGCATTTATACATCGCATTGAGAAATAAAAGAAATCCGTGCTTAAAAGACATAAATAATAAATAAGGGCCAATCAATTCATAAAATCAATGGTGCACACCAATTCATCTCTCATTATCATTGACAATCACCTCAAATCATTTTTTATTTTTATTTTTTTTTTCTGTCAACATCATCGTATTTTTTTTAGTCAATAAAATACAGTTTGAGCAAAAAAAAAAAAAAAAAAAAAAGAGGAAGCTAGTAATCACTAAAATCAGGCTCTTTTTTTTTTTCCCCTTAATTTATTTTACTCATCTATGAGCAGTAACCAGTGTCTCTATGAACCTTAATCCATCAAATTTTGGTGCAAATTTATCCGTAGAAGAAGACGATCCCTGCAACGAGGTTGAATTCTCACTGTTTTTCCTTACAATCGCTTCCTAAAAATCACATAAAAATTTATCAAAATTCAACAAATGAACGAAAAAGATTCATTCGTGAAAGGCTAGATCTCCAAAAGATAGTATCCTCAGCTAGAAAATAGGCTATGAATTAAATTGAAAAGGAAAAAGACGTTGGAAAAGGATTTTACCTGGTGCGGCGAGTGAGTTTTGGAAGACGATGAAGCAGAGATGGCCTTGGCAGATGCAGCGACCGAGGCTGCAAAGAGGCCTGATTTCTTCATTAAGAGGCAAATTGATTTTCCCTTCTGAATCTGAATCTGATATTTGACGTAAATTTCAGGGGAAGGGAATTTTGATTTCCTTGGGGGAATGGGGATGAAAAATGGGGATGTGAATATGAAAATGTTTGGCGGGCAGCGGCCTATTTATATAGGAAAAATATGTTACTCCCATAGTCTCATTTACATTCTAGCCCTTTTATTGACTTTGAATTTCATTGTTTTTAAAGTTGACTTTGTATTTGAATTTGATTAGATCGTAATATTATTATTGGTGCAGGCCACACCTTAGGAGCTCTTATCTATTCTGTCTTGAGCTTTAGTGAAAGAGGCAAATTACAGGATATGCCTTCAACGGTATAGGATGGAAGACTTACTTTTTAACTTTCTCTATACAGGACTTCATACTTATTTCAGGATTCGAATCATCGTCACATCAATTACATGCTGGCTGGAGACTTTCCACCTCCCTTCCACCATTAGAAGATGTGCCTTGGGGGCTACTACTACGGTATTATTATTACTAGTATCATACTAGTTCGTTGTACGGAAGAATAATATGAAATGATTTTAGTGTAAATATCATTACAAAATAGGAAAAAAAAATTAAACACATAATTTGTTTTGATTAATGTTACAAACTGTCAAGGAATGTTTAAAATAAAAATAAATTACAATTCTTATCAATTTTGAAAAATCTTTTCAAAGAATACATTGTTTGTATAGTTTGTGTTGTTCACAACCGTGTGATACACGATAGTTGCTATATATAAAATATATTTAAATAACTGCTTAAATTTAAATTAAATAATGTAATTTTTCAAATATATATTGTATAGAATAAATATAAAATTTCTTTCAAATATTTTTGACTAAGGTGAATAGAATAATAACTCTCAAAATATTATAATTTACATAAAATAAAGTAATTGTAACAAATTAAATATATGCGGTCCTATATATAGATAAATGTAACAAATAAAGCAATATTGATGATGCAGGAAAGTAAAAATCAACATCAAAATTTAGGGATACATTTTTAAATGACTTTGTGACATGACGCACATACATTATGTTGTGAAAAAGTATGTAGTGTAGTAACTATTTACACCATTCAATGTATATTTGCCATGTCACAATATTATTTAAAAATGTCAATTAAAAACATCTCCTTATAATTATTATTATTTAAAATACTAAATATTTTGGGGTAGTTGGTGTGATTCCCAATTTAATAAGTCACCGTTTACTACCTATTATTTAAAACTCATTTTTCGACAAATTCGTTTTAATTCAAACATTATATTAATAAAATAATTTACACATAACCTCAAAAAAAATTCTACGTTTTCCACACATTTCCCAAAAAAGGGAGCTCAAACAAAGCGCAATTGTTTGGTAAATAAAATAAACTGATTTATAAACCAAATTATAAACTACATAATTTCTCAAATCACTTTTTATTTACACACATTTTCTCTCTTCAATTTTCAACCACTATTTTTTATCTCAAAATTATAAATAAATTAATTTATAAATCACAGAGTGTTACAAAATAGAGTTGGGATCCACACATGTTTCCCTCTATATTTAAGAAAAATGAAATTATATACGGGGAAAATAAATTTAGTCGCATTAAAGCTTCATTCTTTAAAATTTATATATTTACAATTAAATTTTAAAAAAATATATATATTTTTTAATAAAATGATATTGCGTATAAATAATTTTTTTTTAAAATTTTAATTTTATATTCTCTAAAAATTTGACTTTTCAACCAAATTTCAACCAACAATTCTCATAAAAATCACTATTCATTTAAAAAAAAAAAAAAACTCATTTTAACAATACCAAACACACTCTTAGGCTGCGTTTGATAGCCAGGGTGGAAATTGGGTGAAAAGAAAATGAATTCTAGGGAATTAAATTCCTAAGAATTGAAAGTTTAATGTGTTTGATTAGTTTAATTTTCTAGGTAAAAAAAGTGGAGAATTTTCCAACTTTTGTTGTTTGATTGACACTATTTTCTATGGAAAATAAAGAAAAATTTACCTATTATAATATTTTTTATTTTATTTTTCATTTTTTAATAAGTTTGTACTAAGTAATAATAATGTTAATTTTTGAGAAAAAATAAATCAATTAACAATAAAAAAATGATCAAACATGATGAAAATTGTACGCAATTTTCCCTGAAAAATAAATTCTCCTATCCAGCTGGAAAAACAATTTCCTTGAAATGAAGGAAGACGCGCGCGTGCGGAAAAAGCTAGAAAATCCATTTCCATGGAAAAAAATGCAACCAAACAATGAAAGATGAAAAATAAAGTAGGAATTTGATATTTTCCATGGAAAATCATCCAAATCAAACACACCCTTAGTTAACAATCATACTATTGATATAAATAAAAATGGTAAATGAGAGTTATGTCAAAATCTTCTGACTAAAAATGTTAAAATGTGTTTGCTTTAAAACTTATATATGATGTGTCATAGTGACAAATTGACATCCCATACAGTGTTTATGTGAAGGATGAGTTGTAATATGACTGTCAGTTAAGCAATTTTTAATCAATTTGGGATATGGAAAGTAATCGAGGAGTGAAATTTGAAACTAAAGTTAAAGTTGAGTTACCTAATTGAGACAATTAATAGTTTGATGATATTTGGGATTTTGTTAAAATTATAGTTCTGCATATGAAATTTTGGAAATGATATATTTCCCAGGAACATAATCCATGGTGCCACCAACCAATCAAATGACTTGTGAGAATGGATTATGTTCCCCACCGTGAGGAAAATTTACTATTCTTTATTAGCTTTAGAATTATTATTTTACCATAACTCTACTGTATATTATTTGATTTTGTTTGGAAAATCAAGATTTGATAAAAGTTATTTCAAATCAGTTGACTATTAATGAAGAGCTGGTTGGGAGTTGTAATTTTGTTGAAATGTAAGCCACCGTCTAGTAATCGTCATTTTTTAAATTTATAAATCAATTTATAAATTACACAATTTTTAAAATCACTTTTTAAATATATATTTTTCTCTCTTCAATTTTCAACTAATACTTTTTATTTATATTTTCTAGGTAAGAAGTGAGATTAAAAATTAGAGAGAGAAAATATGAATGGTTAAAAAATGGTATGAAAAATTGTATTATTAATTTTTTTTTTTTTTTTTTTGTCTTCTAGTGGAATAGATTGCCTCAGTCGAACAGTGCCTAAAACTAAAAAGAAACAATTTTTTAAACAATACATTTCTCCAAATCACTTTTTAGCCACAAATATTTTTTTCTCCATTTTTCAACCACATATTTTATTTCGAAAACATAAAAAAAACATGTTTTTAAATATAAATTTTTTAACAAACAGGGCCAAATAATAATAATAATAATAATAACAACAAAAAAAAAAAGTCGTACTAAAATCCCTTAAAGTCTCACTCTATTAACCATGCTATAATTCATCTCCAAACTACTGTTTGATGTTGTTTAAAAAATATTTATTTGAGATAAATATTAATTTTTAGGAGAACGCATGATTAAAAAATAACAAACATTTTTTGAATTTATGTATAATATTATTTTATTAATAAATATGTAGTTAAAAAGAAAGAAAGTGAAGAACGTGTTAACTTTTTAAAGGACGCCTGACCGGAGCTAAATTGCAATTGCACGATGATCCTCAAACATATGAAGTGATTTATTCAAATATTGATTATTGAGTACATGAAAAGTTTTTTTACTTTAAAAAAATAAAATAAAGTAAATTGATACTAAACAGTTTTTTATCATTTCAAAATTATTTATTATGATTATAACTTTACTTCCAATATATTTTTCTTCTAAGGGTGTTTTCATCAACAATATCATTATTTGCATTATTTGATTTATAAACAGATTTATTTATGATTTTGAGATAAAATGTAATGATTGAAAATTGAAAAGAAAAAATGTATTTAATTAAAAATTAATTTGAAAAATTATGTATTTTATAATTGATTTATAAATTAATTTATTTTGATTACCAATTGGAGGCTTATAATTCGCCACTTGGCAGAGGATAAAAACTAGCCAAATGAATGTGTATGATCCAGTTTTTTTATTTGACTCAATTCTGAAAGTTAACTTACGTCTAGAAGAGATAGGGGTAATAATAAAGTAATAATAATTGTCTCAAAAGAAAGAACTTTACAAAAGATTTCCCGCGTTGGTTGGTTATTATCATTTCTCTACAAAACTGACAAGATAGGCTGATATTTTAGAACTAGCAGCCAACATAAGTGCAAAACGTGTATGATTTTGATGAGTCCACAAGTGTTCCACTAGGTTTAAGTTTAACTACGGAATTGGTCCCCCACGGAATATCGACGTGGGGTTTTTTTTTTTTTTTATGTTTGTTTTTTTTTTTTTTTTTTCTGTTTTCGCTTTAATTTTTTTTTTAATTAAATATCTCTGTCGACTTAAATTAAATATTTGTATTTAATTTTACTAAATTGGGTTTTATCATTATTTAATTTTAAAAAGTTTATTTCATTTTACGAAATTATAAATATTGAATCACATGATTTAACAGACGAAATTTCACTTGAATTGAGACGAGCTTACATTACAACATTGCAAAATTAAAATAATAAAACTAAATTTCATGATTTATTCCCATGATCCGTATACATCATAGTCGAAGAAGTTGGGAAGTTGATAGACATCCGTCTGACGGGGGTGATAGAGTTCTTCCTGAAATGAGTTCTGTGTATAGGATTGTGTATAGTATGTTCCTGCCTCCTCTGAATCCTATGAGTAGAGATGTGGACGGTATGCATTGTCTTCTGCTGATAACGCGTCTGGACATTTTCGTTTGTCATGTTCGGGTCTACTACAAATTCCACATACTCGGTTTGCTTGCTTCATTGATTTTTCTTTCGAGGACTTTAATCGTTTTCCACTGCCCCTGGTTCTTACAAATTCTGGATCCTTGACCGAAGTATCCCCATGTTTGACTTTACATTTACTCTTAGTTGATGATGGGATTACTCCTGTCACAAGTAAATCATTCACTCCAATTTTCTCATCTCTTAACCCGTTAAACACGTAATCTGTAGAGACTTGAGATAGCGATGCATCGTCAAATAGATTGTTTGATTCTGCCCTCATTGCTCCAAGATGCAAGGGAATTGGCATTTGTTTGTTGGACGAGGGTGGTGCATTGAAAACTAGACTCGATTTTGCGTCCTTTGTCCACTTGCGAATCATATAAAATGGTGGCAACTTGTAGATGTTTTTGTGCATGAGATACCTCAATATATGACGGCACGGGATGCCCTCATAAGAGAATAGCAAACATTCACAGCAGGCGAAGTCATCCTCTTTGTAATAAGAAACTGTCCGTCTTCGACCATGGTCATCCCCCTCGACTAGCGTTCGACCTCATATCTCTTTAAACAACTCCAATTTTTAACACGACGTATCCCGTATGATGTGCTTTGAAAAAGCTCCTCCTTAAGTAGGAAAAAAAGAATTCGTGTACACCTTAGATATCTGCTTCTCCATCACGAAGTGTGTCCTCAACCGAGGACGCTGACTCGAATTAATGTGGTCTTCATATTGTTCCTCGTGCCTCTGGTGCACAATAGCACCGCAAACCTTGTTATAAAATCCATCAGGGTGTGATTCCTATTCACGTACCACTTCATGAAGGAATGGTGCACCTCGACACGTTGGCCGCTTGACATCCCACCAGAAAAATAAGGTTTCACGTACGCCGGTACCCAGTACCCCCGTATCTCATACATATTTTGCAGCCATTCGTTGTTGCCCAAAGTAGTGATACTCATTAATGTCTCCCATCTGCTTTTGAACTCCCCCACAATTTCTGATTGATGGATTATGTTCATTAGGATACCCTTGTGCATTGCATACAATACGGGTCCCAATTTTTCAAAAAAAATTTCTGTAATGTGCCACAAACACAATCAATGGAATGTAGAAGGGAAAACATTAGATACGGAATTAGCTATCGCTTGATCTTGGTCTGTGATAATAAGTCTGGGTGCCTCGTGTCGTGTGTTGGCATGGCTTCCAAGAACTTTGTGAACAACAACTCAAAAGACTCTGTCGTCTCATCGCTTAAGAGGCCACAACCAAGTAAATCTTTTTGGCTATGGTTATTAATTCCTACGAATGGCGCAAGGATCATACCACATTTGTTTGTGTTGTAGGTTGTATCAAACACAATACAGTCCCCGAATATAGTATTATTGTGTCGCGACTCCGAATCTGCCCAAAAACAACGTCTGAAAATCCCATCACCGAAGGTCTCTGTGCAAATAAATAGTTTTCATCCCGTCGCCTCTCATTGGCCATGTACTGTATAAACATTTCTGCATCGTACCCCATTAGCTCGAGACGTTGGTCTCTTTGAGAGTTTCTGACGTCTCTCTCGAGGTATCCCATCGATGATGGCCCGCCGGCTCCACCTCCATTATTCGAATTTGTTGCCACGTTGGTACATTTGCAGCGGACAACTCTTTGGCTTGGCACCTCCTAGCCTTTGGCAATTCACGGTGTAAGCATAGAAAGTGGACATCATCTTGTGAGCTAAGGGGTGGTTGTGTTGCTCATAAAAAGATGTGACGCCCCATGTGTCCATACCTAAATGCTTCGTCATCAACATCTGTGCCTTACACTCTGTTCTCGTGTGCAACCAATTTCTCTCCCCGATCCTTGGTTGCTGATACTTTTTGTCATTCTGCCATCAAATATCGGTCTTCCCTTGTTTTACAAAAGTAAATTGCTTCCACTAAACCTCGTCGATGTACTTTCTCTTCTTACTACTGTGATTAAGCAAGCTAAATCCGCCTGCTTTAGCATACATATTGTAGAATTCGAATGCTTCATCAATATAAGAGAATCTTAGTCCTTCTCGCGGAAGTAGATAGGGAGTTTACTTGTGGCACAAACACGTCACTTTCGCTATCCTTGCCGAATGATGGAACAAAGATGAAGAAAAAATAATTTTATTGAAATTGTGGAGAGTATGGAAGTAATTTGATGTTGAAATTTTGTGGAGAATTTGAACATATATATAGTGTACAAAAAAAAAAAAATAGCTGTTGGAGAAAGATAAAAAAAATAAATAAATTAAAGTGACCGTTTCTTTATTTTTAAAAAAAAAAACAAATAGGAGGCTCCCACGTGGATATCCCGTGGGGGTAACGGTTACCTGTGGGAGATCATTTGCCGGTTTAACTACTACATGCTGCTTTTTTTTTTTTTTTTTTGAATACTAGATGGTGTTTTTGATTAAGTGTTTATTTGGTATTATTTAAAAATAGTTTTTTTGAGATGAATAGTAATTTTTAGGAGAATTGATGGTTAAATTTGGTTAAAAAGTCAAATATTATGGGTTTCACTTTTAGTGAATGTTTGAGATTGAGTACTATAAAAAAAGAGAAAATTTTAAAGAGAACCAAACAAGGGCTAACTGTGTAAAATAACTACAAATGAAATTGACCAGTCCCGATGTAGTTCACACAGTAGGCGCCATAAAATGTGTCCACTATGGTTGTGCTGTTGTCACGTGTCCCAATACATATTTTTTAGGACACATGACAACATCACACCCTTCATGGGTACCATAAATTTTGATCATTGTGGATACTAGATCAATTTCGTGAAATTGAAATAACGTCTTGTAATTGACTATTACCGACCCCTGTTTGATTCAAGCTATTCTTAAATCAATTTTAAATCAAATGTTCATGAATAAAATAATTTGTACGTAAACTAACAAAAAAATTTAGTTTTTTACTGCACATTTTTTATAAAAACTGAATCTCAAAATCATACTTACTATATATAAGGGAGAGCACTTCTCAAAACACAGGCTGTGGAACTTTTTGATGTGATCTCGGGAGGGGGTCATGACGAACACGTGGAATTATCGCTTGGGCGTCATGGTCGCCATCGCGTGGTTGTCCCTTAAAGTCTCGGGTTAATTTTTGATGTTCTTGCGAGATCGCCCTCCATTTTATACCATGCGGTCGTGTGGTTCAAATTCTCCTATCTTTGTTTGGCTTGAAATTTTGATTTTTTGTCAAGCCCACTACGATTCGTATCATTCCCTCCTTCTTGAGAATGATTCGTCCCGAATCGTAGTGTTGTTCATCAGTTACCGTTGCTCCTCTCAGATCAAATGGAAAATTTCTGCTTCCATGCCATGAATTCAATAAATTGGGCTCCTTTGATTGGAAAACACGGAAGAGATGGAGCTTGAACTTCCTTTGCCATTTGTAGTGTGGTTGAAGCTTCCAAACTTAAATAGCCTGCAAGAAAGAATTAAATAAAACGGGGTGGGAAATGTTAGTTTCATGAAGTACAAGGTATGGATCATGGTATTCATAATCAACCATCACCAACTCCACTTTTTGGATCACGAGGCTCTTCTCTTCGCCTCTCTTCTCCTTTGCAATTTCTTGTTCCATTTTTTTATCTTCAAACTCAACCACATCTCCTACCCCCACATTTGTATCACCATGTTCATGTACTACCTCATCACTACCAAAATGTGGATCTTCCAATTCAAAGTTCAAATTTTGAACTTCTACCCCAACTTCCAATTTTTCCTCATCAAATATTGGAGTTTGATCACCTAACTCCACATTTTCATCTCCTATCACAAAATTCGGGGTCTCTTCAACTACTTCAAATTCATGTTTCAAGTCTCCCTCCTTTTCAACATCCATATCCTGAGACTCCAATTTTAAATCCGCTCCAATCTCACTTTCATTCCCCTATGGCAATTTAGCTTCAGCTTCCCTTTCACTCTCCCGTTGCAACTTGGCTAATTTTTCCCTTGCTCTCTTTGCAATCATTTCCTCCTTTAACTGCTTTAATATCATCCTCACCTCATCAAATTCATCCCTCATTTCTGAGACACCATCTCCTATTTTTGAAGCACCATCTTCCAATACTTTCAGCTCATCCCCAATTCCAACTCTAGGTTTATGATCAATCCTATTCTCCCTTCTAACTCTAGGAACTGTTTGAGATTTTTCCCTGAATTAAGACATTATGGAGTTGGATGTGGAATGTAATGGAAAGATTCGATAACAAGGAGTTATGAAACTCAAGGAAGTGGTCCTTGAATTTTGGAATACTTCTTCTTCTTTTTTTTTTTGATTAATGGATGAAATTTCGGATTAAATAAAAAAAATTAGAATTTTTTTAAATTCGAAATTCGACAACAAACACGGCAAAACAAACGGGACAGGATTTGGACAAGAATCGAATAAAATAAACAAGATTGAATTTTTGATGGATCTTTGTATGGATTAAACAATGAAATTTTTTTACCGACACGAAGAACAAGATATAGATGATTTTATGTAGACTCTATGATAAAAACACAAAATCAAACTGGATAGAATAGAAAAATAAAAACCTAAATTCAGAATCCAACTCTGATGCCAAATGATGTGATCTCGGGAGGGGGTTACGACGAACACGCGGAATTAACACTAGGAAAGTTCCGAATTCAGGTTGGAACGGACGGTAACACTACTACCCGAGCCTCATGACGCAAGAACCAAGGGTATATTAAACTCGAGACCCGTTACGATGCGGAAACAAGAACCATAATGGGGGAACGCCACAAAGGTTGTCCACGCCTTTGATAAGTTCAATTGGTGAACGCCACAAAGATATGATAATCTTTGATAAGTTCGAAAGTTCATTCAAGAACAATATTTGGGAGAGAAATAACTCAACACAATTTTTATTCATCAAAGTTTTCCTGTTACAATGAAAGAAAATCAATATAAATAGTAAAACGGAATTAAAGAAGCCCTAGCCGCTATAAAAGCCCATAATAAACCCTAAAATAAGTAAAGACGGAATTTAACCTAAAAACGCGTAAACCCTAATTTTATAACTGCTCGATCGCTTGGGCGTCATGGTCGCGATCGCGTGGTTGGCCCTTAAAGTCTCGGGTTGATTTTTGATGTTCTTGCGCGATCGCCCTCCATTTTATACCACTCGGTCGCGTGGTTCAAATTCTCCTATCTTTGTTTGGCTTGAAAATTTGATTTTCTGTCAAACCCACTACGATTCGTATCACTTTTCCTGCATATATTGCATTTCCTAAAATAAAAGGGGTTGTTCTCTTTGTGTTTCAATTTTAAATTTTGAGTTTTGAAATTTTTATTTTGGATATTTGTTTTGAGATTGCTGAAAACGTGTTCTTTTTGTGATTCTGAAAAATTGTTTTCCAAAACAGAAAATTGGAAAATGCATTTACTTTGAACTTTGAGAATCATGGGGTGGGGTATTTAGATGTTACAGACTTACAGTAAACCACGCATAAAAGATATATAAAAAATACTTTTAGTCAGTTTATAGTTTCTCAAGATATGAATTAGACACATGAAAATCTGACAACCAAACATTAAACCATGGAATATTTGTCCTCCAGTCTCACCTGCTATACTGGCATTTTATACATATTGATTAATTAAAAGAATTTTCTGCTGCTTTTATACATATAGATTACTATTTTCGTTTTCCATCTAGTCCACAAAACATAAGTATATATATATATAAACTGTAGAGACTTCAATTCAGACAACATATGCAGATTTCATCCAAGATAAGGTTTCTTATGGAAGTTTGTTAGCTAAGTTACATAAAAAGCCATAAATTGATACAAGAGCCATGAATAAGACACATCTCAATAAAATCCAAATCACTCACCACCATCATAAATTTTTACAAACTACAAATCTCAAATCAAATCAACTCCACAAATCACAATATTTAACGCTGAAATGTCAAGTAAAACTAATCAAATCAATTAAACAAAACCCTTAAATTTACTTTATAACATAAGTTCAATGATTAAAAAAACACAAATCCAAAGGGATTACATCTAAAAATCAGTTGTTTGCCCAAAGTACATCATTACAGGGGCGGATCCACACTGGAGCCTGCTAAGGCACATGCCCCAGAAAATCTTGAACTTTTTTTTAATTCCTTTTTTTGGGGACATAAATCAGATACATCATACAGAGGAAGGAATACTGACCTCATGTTTCCTCCTCTCGAGTCCCGGCTCCCAAAGACCAAAGTCCTAAATATTTCCTCTTCCCAGCTCCCAAAGTCCTTATTAGTCATCTGCAGAAGAAATGCCGGCACCCTCCCCCTGCCCCTCCTCTGCAACTCGTCTGGTCGGTTGTTCCTAAATAGCAGGTTACTAGGTTAGATTTCATTATTCAATTTTCAGTCACATACATTTTAGCCATTTACATTGATTCCCTGAAATTTGCTGTTGTTAATTCATTAGAATTGGATTATTGTTAATTCATGTGCATTTGGTGTTTGGAGTTTGGATTTGAAAATTGAAGATTTGAGAAAATATTATGTTATTTGATTGTTTGTTTGTTTAGAATTTGAGTTTTTAGAAGTTTAGATTTCACTGCAAATATGCGTTTATAATTATTTATTGGGGAATACCAGTATATAACCCTATCTCATATAACATTTTCAAATGCTTTTGACCAGAAAAATACTTTTAAAATTAAATCAAAAAAAAAAAAAAAGAAGTAATAACTAAATGACATAAAACTCCTCACAATATTAACACTATATTTTTTACTGCTATTCTTATCTTCACAATATTCCTCTTCATTCTTCCTCCTTTCTTCTTCAACGATTTTTCATTATTCTTTCCTCCATTTCTCTTCATCTATATCTCTTTTGCAAGATAAATCATTGGTGATGAAAATCTTGCAACATTAGAATCATTATACACAAGAAACCAAAACCTCAAACCATCAATGGTGATTTTTCTCATTTCATGTTAACAAGGTAATTTATAAATTCTATTTTTTTGGACAATATTGATTGTTGGTGAAAATTTTCGTCATTTTTTGATGTAGATGAAGATGAGCTATGTATAGTTTGGATGTTGGTATTGGGTTAGAGCGTAGATAATTTTTGAAAATTCATATATATATGTAAAGTGTGATGACATGAATAATGCTTTTATGGTGTTTGATGAAATGACTCTAAGGGATGAGTTTATTGAAAATAATCATTACAGGACACTTAACGGCACTAATGTCGTTTCAGTTATACCATAACGTCATTTTTGCCGTTATGAGTCAGAAAACTTTCAATTGCATTCTCGATCGCTTGCAAGCACTTAAAATGTTAGATACACAATATTTAGCTGCTTTGAGACTAGAAATATTCAAAAAATATATATAAAATTCTGTAACGGCATGCATGCCGTTATATGTTATTTGTATGTTGTTATAATTAAATTATTGTTGAGTGTTTTCCGTTATTATTTAAAATAGAATATATCAAATATAGAATGTCCGACAAAAGTGCATAATTTCATATTAGTAACTAAACAAGTTTTGTGTTCATAACTGTAGACAAATTTTATTTTCATGCTTGAAGATATGTTTTATGAGCATGCTTGTGGACAAATTTTATTTTCATGCTTGAAGAGATGTTTTATGAGCATGCTTGTAGAAGAATTTTTGTTGACATTTTATATGGACATGTTTTGCGGGCATTTTTTGACCAAATTAGCACTTAAGTGCTTATAGTTATCACATAACGCCACCAATACTGTTACAAGTCAAAAGCATTTAAAAGGGTTCTAAAATATCACATTAACTATTTAGCATTAATTAAATTTAAATAAGACATTTGAGGTAAATGAAAGTGAGAGATAAGAAAGCCATGATAGTAACAAAATTTAAGTCGTTATAGTTATACCATAACGTCACCTATGATAATTTGAAATATTTTTTGTGTTCTTGCTTGTGGACGGGTTTTATGTTCATATACTAAAAAATATTTTATTATCGTTATTGATAACTCAATTGCTTTGCAGATCCGAATATGGACCTTTTACAGTGAAGTTCTTCGAAATTTCATTAACTGAGTTTTATTTATGCTATTTTATATAATTTTGGTCTATTATCAGTTTCATCAGTTTTCATGACTTTGTATTGGTTTTTGTCATTCCATTTTTAGTGCAAAACTCTGTTTCTCAATATGTTGACAATTGGACTAAAACACTTGTTAATTTCTTTTGCCAGATTTGATTGTGCGGTCTTTACAGTGAAGCTCATCAAATTTTCCTTAGCTAAACTTGACTCGCATCTTGTTCAAACTAAGCATATGCTAATGTGGAGGTAGAAAAAGGCAACTGAGATTTTTGAAGGGGAATTCGACCCTTAGAACGTGTATTATTGACTGAAATGTGCTAATGTTAGAAAAAATTTAATTAAAAGTCGAAAGAAATTTTATATAAAGATTTAATTAATTTTCAAATTTTGAGTGGCGCGGTATACTTAATGTACATTGATAAGTGTATTTTATACATTTATTTCAATTCTAAAAGTAGGATTTTATTTGTTTGTTTAAGAATATTTACTATTTATTTAGTTAATATTGCTTGTATTTCAGAAATAATCCAAAGTCGAGAAAACAAAGGAAATGAAAAAAAAACAAGTCATTTGGATGATAAAAGAGCTAAAGTGTGAAAAAAAAGAGCCGATGAAGTAAATCAAAAGGGTCAATTGGAAGAAAAGTCAAAGAAAGAACCAAATTGGAAGAAATTAGGAGTTCAAGGACTAAAGTATACAAATCAAAAGAAGAAGGACCAAATTGCAAATATTCAATAGTTGATTCGGATCAAGATAAGATACTTGAGGACTTTTAGGAGTAAATTGGATGCAATTAGAAGGAAAAAGGGAATGAAATATGGTAAGAATATTACCATAAATTCATTTCAATCAAACAAGGTCTTCGGGCAGATTTTTAGTCAGACTTTGAAACCTAATTTCGGGGAAATAAAATTTCCAATTTGGAAAATCCTATTTCAGGAAGAATTGTAGCCCTTTACGTTATCTTTCTAACGGACTTTGAAGCACCTCAATCACATAAGCGAAATGAAAGATATGATCAAAATACTAAATACTGTGCAATAAAAGGATGATGACCAAATTGCTGAAATTTAAAGAAGAAAATTGTTGCTGCCAATATAACCGTGCGGCCGCACAGTTGAAAAAGCGTGCGGTCGCATGGCCAAAAAAATCAGCGACTGAAGGTTGGCTTTTCGAGGCTGCGATCGTGCACTTTTGAAACGTGCGATCGCACGGTAGTCCCGACTGGGCCGCAACTGGGCTTTTTTCGAGGAATTCAGCAATTTTCTCCTCCATTAACCTAATTCTCTTGGAAATCTATAAATACCAGACCTAAGGCACGAAATTAGGGGTTCTCAATCTTCATAATTCATGCCAAAACGCTGTCGAATTGCGAGGGGATCCGTAGGAGGCCAAATTCAAGATTGAAGAATAAGGATCAAGGAGATGAATAGGGTGACATCTTTTCATACTTCTTGTGATTTATTTTCGATCATGTATTTAGGCTAAGTTTTCATTGTTAGAATTGTGATGAAGCTTTAATTTATTGATTCCATGTTTTGACGGTACATTTATATTATGCAATTTATGAGATTGATGCAATTAATTACGTTTTTATTCTCATCTATGATTGTGGACGCATAATTATTGATGTTTGTGATAGAGTTCTATGTTCGAAAGAGTAGGAATCTATTAGACCTTGATTAATTGCCGCGAAGTCCGATAGGGGATAGAAATATACCCTTATGCTTCGTGTTATCCTTAAAAGTGTTCATAATTCGTTATTGCTTTTCTACATGTTTGGATTGATCATAGAAATATAGGCTCGTCTCTTATAGGAAAATGTGTTTATGCATCGCTCGAAAGGGGACATAAATAAATATAGGAACACGGATTTTCAATACTCATACCTTATTATTAAATGTTTAAGTCAAATACATGGTTGATATGATTAATGTGGATTCATAATTCTAACATATTCATCTCATCGTTTTCATAAATCAAATTTTCTTATTTTCTTTAGTTTAATTTTTAATTTATTTTTCAAAATCAAGATTTCCAAATCCTAAATCTTCTTGTTTCGGTTAAGGTAGTATTCTAAAAATACGATTTAAAACAATCTCTGTGGGAACGATATTCGGACTTAAAATCCACTTTATTACTTGCACGACCCGTGCACTTGCGGATTGTTATCATACATGTAGCATTTTTTATTTTGATTAGTTTTGTCTTTTTTAAAGTTTCAAATTCAATAACATTTTGTATTGAAATTTTATTTAAATTATGTTTTTATTTGATATGATTGTACAATCAAGATATTTTCAAAATTATAATTTAAAAATTATATATTCCGTACATCGCACAGGTAGATAACTAGTTAATTATTAATTTCAAGTGTTTTTCTAAAAATAATAATAATAATTAATTTTAAAAAATATTGTTACATTAATTGATTCTTTTTTCTTCATATTGACAATTTCTTTATTCATATTGTTACATTATGATTTTAAAAAAAAATTACTGATCAATCAATTGTTTAATAGAAATTATATGAACTAATTGTTAAAATCTGTAATATATTTTTGCATATTTTAGTTATTTAAATTTATAATGAAAAATAGGAAAATGAACATAATTAGCAAATAAATAAAATTTATATGAAAATTATGAATGAATTGAAGAAATCTTTATTTTGTAAAATTAACCCAACTTAATTGGATTTGCCTTAAAAAAATTTATATTTTATATTTATTTTAATTTGATGAGAAAAAAAGGAACAGATATTAATCATCTATAACTAAAATGAATTTAGTTAACTAATTTTAGATAATATTATAGGACTTAAATGATATAATTTAAAATGAACTAGATATTGAGGAAAAATAAAAAATAAAAATTAAACTTTACCTTTAATTTTTGATATGATTTTACGGATAATATATTTACAATTTGTTATCACTTATTTGCTTGCATTAAATTTCTAACTGTGATATTTAGTTTGACACCTATATTACATATTTTTTTATTTCAAAATAATACAATAATCATTAAAAGAATAATAATAAAACAAAAAATAACATTTTTGATGTTATTAATAGCATAGCACGGATGCCAATACAATTAATGACACATATAAAATAATAATTGCTAAAATATTTAATATACTATTTTTAGCAAAAAATTTCCAAATTTAGAAAGTTTTTCGACAGGAAACTATGTGTGTATTTTGGTAATGGTTATTCTACTTTTATTATATAAATAAATAAATAATAATATATATGCTAGTATCACACCCGTGCGATGCACGATATTTCTATCCATGATATGAATTTAGAATTCATAAAAATATGTTGATTATACAATCACATCAAATAAAAAATATAGTACAAATAATATTTTATTACAATATATTACTAAATTCGAGATTTTTAAAAAGACAACACTAGTAAAAATAGATATTTACTTATTTTGTTCATTTATTTATGTTTAACATTATAGATTTAAATAATCAAAATATGCAAAATATATATTACATACTTTAACGATTAGTTCAACTAATTTTTATCACAAAAAAAGACATGTTAGCAAACTCATTCTATTTCAAAAAAAGATGTGGTCAAACACGTTTATTTAAAACGTATAAATATAGTTTTTTTTTTTTTTTTTTTTTTGCCCGATAACATGACACCTTGATTAATGGACGAAAAATGAAAAAGTCACGTTGTATTGAAAAATTATTGAATACGTTTTTGAATATTTTGATATTTCGAATCTATGATTTTTTTTTTTTTTTAAATTTTTGTCATTGATCACGATTTCACATTATAGACCGATTTATACGTAACTTAACCGTTTGATTTTCATGTGAAAATGATTTTTTAGAATGTGTAGTTAAAAAGTAGTATGAAAAATTGTAAAATAAATTATTTGTTAAAGAATGTTGATTGAGAATGAATGGTAAAAAGTAAATTCTTAAAAAATTAATTCCACACATGTATGTGATAAATTATTATGTATTGTGGTATAACAGTTGTGCCACTTTTTATAATTGAGATGCGTAGATAATTTCTTGGTATATAAAGTTAAATGTATTTGTAGTATAAATTTTGTAAAATTTAATTAAAACTAACATTTCATTTTGCTTAATTTGTTATATTCATTTAAATAGGACCACGAGCATTTAATTTGTAATGTTAAAGTAAATATGAAATGAATTTTTTTTAAAAATATATTTAAATATAAAATATTGTATTAAGATACTTAGTAGTTAGTACTAATTCTAATAATACTATTCGGGTAGTGATAATCTAGAAATTATATTTTGAAAAGATTAATTAACTAAATAATCATTAAAATTGGATAGTTATGCAAATGTCATTGATATATATATTTTAAATATATAGTAAGTCATTCAAGTTCATTAGTAGTTAGCACCAATTCTAATAATACTAATCGTGTAGTGATAATCTAGAAATTATATTTGAAAAGATTAATTACTTAAATAATCATTAAAATTGGGTAGTTATACAAATGAGTAATGCAAATGTCATTGATTTTTTTTTTTTTTAATATATAGTAAGTCATTCAAGTTCATAACTATTTCAATTGTGACCACTTGGTAAACATTGGCCCATATTATGTACCTTTATTTAAAATCTCATTTTTTTAAAAAATTCATTTTCAACCAACATTCTACTAATAAAATGATCGACAGATAGACTCAAAAAAAATCATAGTTTTAAACTAATCATTCTCCCAAAATTTAATGTTTCAAACTAAATTATTTGAAATAACGAGTCTCAAACAGGAGTTTAAGTACACATTCTCCCAAAAATCACTATTATAAAATTCATTTTCAACCAACATTCTACGAATAAAATGATTGACAGATAAACTCAAAAAAATTCATAGTTTTAAACTAATCATTCTTTCAAAATTTAATATTTCAAACTACATTATTTGAAATAATGGGTCTCAAACAGGAGTTTAAGTACACATTCTCTAAAAAATCACTATTATAAAACTCATTTTTGTAGATAATGAGGGCTCAAATAAGGTATGTGTAATTGTATCTTTTTGTAATTAATTATCTTTCTTTGTTTCTCATTTTTAATTAAATATTTATTTCATATGTTAACATATAAAATTTGATATATATGAGTAACAAATGATCGTTCATCTTACGTGTGTAACACTAATTTGATATAATTTCTTACCATCAATAGGGGTATTTGGTGCCAGACGCAAACACATGAGGCTACACCCACCAATATAGGGGCTCGCACCCTTGTGTCTAGCATGTTATGTTGCCAGACGTCTGGTAGCATAATATTTTTGCTACAATCAAATATAGAGTATTAAGCCGCTGTTTAGTAAAATATATTTGTTTATAAATAAAGAATGTAATGATATTTTTAGTTTTAAATTCAAGTTCACTATATATTTCATGAAAATCACAATTTTATTTTTTATCAGTTTTTAATCAAGTATTTGAATAAATTTTTATCCAGATCTATCCTTTTTTATTTTAAGTTTTCGGAAATACTGAAAATACGTTAACTTATCTATTTTCAAAAACGAAATTTCAAAAATGCAGGGACAAATAACAAAGGAAAAGGAAAACAACCAAAATTCGTTATGACTGTTTTCAATGGAAATCAACCCAAAATCCAAAAACCCGGAATACAACTTGATTTCACCAAAGCTCGGTTGGTAGCGTTTCTTGTTTATGGAGGTTAGGTATTCGAATCAACTTCAATGAAATTCAATACAATACAAATGAATTTTCTTTTTAAATGCACATTACAAATTTGTTGAATAAAATCCGAGGGAGGTGAGATTCGAACTCAATCCCCAAAGTGGAACGTGTTTTCAGAAATCTCAAAATAAACACTCAAAACACAAAAACAAATTTAAAACTCAAAATTGAAAACTAAAACTAAAACGTGAAGAGAATGGTCTCTAATTTTTTAGCTAAATCTAATATCTGCTAAATATGTCTGTCAAATTTGTCCCTTACCAAATGAGTTAAATTGGTGACACTAAAATGAATTGTAATTAAGTCAATGCAATTACTTTTTTTCAAATATTATTTTGCATTCATAATCTATGAATTATTTGATATTATGGATGACTAGTTACAGAGGGACCATTTCGTTTTTGTAGGCTGGTCCTGAATCTATTCTAAATGTATATGCCATGGACCGACCTCTCCTTTTGGCCAAGATTTTCATTTGGACTACCTCCACTAAAAGTCAATTGACAATATGTGTCAAGATCATGCTTTGGGATGACCTGTTTACAAGCACGGTATGGTATCGCCATGGGCCGACCTTTTCCCTAAATACGCTAATGGGCCATATCGTGTGCCCTTTGTCTCAATATTAAATTAGTTTCCATATAAATATTTTCTTCTCCAAAAATAATCCAACTCCAATAAGGAAACATCTCGAGAGAGCACTCCCTCCTCTTGGGATAAGGAGACTTATTTTGGGCACTAGAGCTCAATTGTACATATATTAAGGTACATTTCTTAATCCCTTTTTTATCTTCATATTACATACATTTTTCAGAATTTTCAATATCTAATCCTTATATCGGAGGGGCGATAAGATCACACCTCAACTCCTTTTTTGCAGGTTCATTGGAGTTTAGATCTTCTTCTTCAACACTATAGCAATCTGAGGTCTTGTTAAGTTAAGGTCTGAAATTCTGCAGCATCACCATCGTTCCTTATTTAGACACTGTACAAATATCTAAACTTGATATTTTAAGATACTTTTTCAGATCTATTATCGAGCATGGGTCGAACTCTTCTTTGGTGTCAAAATAATTGCTATGAATAGTCATTGACTTTTGAGAAAGAGAAGAGCTAATGCTTGGTGGACATTTTTGTTTGGCACTACTTGACACCCAAAACAAAAAGAAGGCAAGTATCTAAGTTTTTTTTTGCTCTTAAGACCATATATATCCTCCAATATTTAAATTTCTTTTCTCAAATTTATTTTCAATCACATTACCATAGTAAAATATTTTGTACATAAACTTATTTCCTAATATTTAATCATACATTTTTACAAAATTCATTATTTAAAACTTATTTTTTTGCTTGAGAGACAAACTGTGGCTACATTTTAATTGATTTGATAATTAATACCCTGTTCTATAATCTGTTTATAAATCAATTTATAAACAATACAGTTTTCCAAACTACTTTGTAACCATATGGTACTGTAAAAATTATTGACCTTGACGTGGAAAGATCAATAACTATGAGATTGTTGGAAAAGATGACCTAACTTGCCGACGATTGACCTGCAAAAAAGGCGGGGAGGAATTTCCTCTTCGCCCCTCCGATATAAGAATTAGTTTTCTAAAGAAGGAAAAAATAATAAAGAGAAGAAGCTTAAGGTTTTTGAGAATATGAATGAATACTTTACGTACCCTAGTTCTTTGCTCATTGAGACGTGGGACCTATTTACGTACCCTAATTTATTTCAGTGCGAGAAGGCCCAAGTCGAAATAGGCCTTGTGCATACCTCGATCTTAAGGTACGATCTTGTAAATTGCGATTGAGGCCATCTGGGCAAGGTCGGTCAAATGGGCCAACCTTAACCAAAAAGGTTAGACTAATCAAGAAGGCTCAACCTTAGCCAGGTGAGCTGGACTTAATTGGGAAAGGCCGACCTTAAAAAATATAGACAATCTTAACAAATGGAATCACAACCTTATTAAATGTTGATGAGGTCGGGATTTAGGCCAATCATTGGCCCCTGTGCATAAGAGATTAGACTTAGACCTCTTTACGCATTTATAATTGACAAATGTCACGTGTTTTTATCAACTAATATATTTATTGTTTGTGAGAAGATGAATAGTCATAGATCGGATGTGAGACTCGTGGCAAAGTCGAAGGTGGAGATCTTTCATTTTTCCCGCCAAAAGCTTCCTATTTCCCACCAATTTGGGCATATATATATGTGGTCCCTATGCTCTCATTCTTTTTACTTTGCAATAATTTGTTAGAGAGCAGAGAACTCCCAGGGAATTTTAGCACGACCTTCCCCTTCCTTACCAAAAAAGTACATCTAGCTTTAGGTAAACTTGACCACCACCCCCACCTTGACCATAGTTAATTTTTAACTTATATCTTTTTATGTTTATTTTTAAGATATGATTAGATCTGTGTAAGTGGACGACCTTAGGTTAGTGGAGGATCTAAATGAACCTTTAAAGGTTGAGCCTTTAGGTTTTTACTAACTCCTGCCTGAACCCCGGGATGAGGAGTTTGAGAATGGGGAGGAAGTTGAGGAGAATCCACGGGGTGGATGTACACTGAGGCAACCCGACCTTGAGCTCCCTTCTTTTAGGAATGTAATGAAGGAGCACTTGATAGATAATGATATGTGGAGGTTCGGGTTGTCTAGTAGATATTCAGCTAGGATCCTAGGCTTAGATGAGGTTTTTTACCATTGCCAGGAAGGTGAAGTTGTAGTTTTCCATGACGCCTTGATGGCCGGGCTGAGGTTCCCCCTCCATCATTTCTTTGTTGATTTCCTTTTAACCTCCAGCATAGTCCCGGGGCAGCTCGCTCCCAACGGGTGGAGTTTATTAGTTTATTTTTTTGTATGATGCAGAAGTCTAGGGATCAAACCCCACACTCGACCTTTGTAAATGTGTGTTAGAGTTGAAGTACCTTCCCCAGTGTAATTTCTTTATGGGCAGCTCGCTCCCAGCGAGGGGAAGTTATTAGTTTATTTTTTTGTATTATGCAGAAGTCTAGGGATCGAATCCCAAATTCGACCTTTGTAAATGTGTGTTAGAATTGAAGTACCTTCCCTAGTGTAATTTCTTTATGTATTTGAGTGAGAAAGGTCATTTTGAGGTCTCCTCGGTTCCTTCTTCCATCAAACATTGGAAGGAGAAGTTCTTTTTTTCGAGGGAGGGGAAAACCATTTTTTGGCCGAATTATAGGAAGCCTGAAGTTTATAGCTTCAACCATATGGGGAACATGGGTGAGGAGGTGATGTCTGATCTTATGGACAACGTTATTAGGGTGTGATTTTGGCCAACTAGTCAAGGAAGCTTCTAATATCTTTTTTCAGTTATATCCTTGACTTGCAGCCGGGTAGGAGTCTATCACTTAACTTACGTAAGTATTTGAACTCCCTACATGATTTTCCCTTCTCTCTCTCTCTCTCTCTCTCTCTCTCTCTCTCTCTCTCTCTCTCTCTCTCTCTCTCTCTCTCTCTCTCTCTCTCTCTCTCTCTCTCTCTCTCTCTCTCTCTCTCTCTCTCTCTCGACCTTCAGCTCGGACTCTTTTTTGCAGGAATGCCTTTTGATGGAGATGCACTAAGGTTGCCTGCTGTGGTTAAGGCACGAGCAGCTGCAACCAAGAGTCGAGGAGGGGGTTGTGCAGCGAAGGCCCATGAAGAGGTCCTAGGAAACATCGTCGGTACTTGGTGAATTATCCCGAGGAAATGTGGAAGTTCCTCGAAGAACTGAGAGCCGACGTCTATAAGCTCGGGATCGATCTTATTTTGAACTAGCCTTCCAATTTGAAGAGTAGCAGGAGGGTCCTAGTTTGGAAGAATGTCGGCAAAGGATACAAGTAACCCTTCACCTTAGCATTGTGGAGAAGTACAAAGAAGAGGTTGGGCTTGAGCATTTCATGAGCACGGCCTTTGTTGTGTTTGAAATCACAAGTGTACGATATCACAATCAAGTAATAAAGTGGACCTTAGAGTCCGGATTATCGTTCCCACGAGGACTGCTATTAATTAACGAAATATTTCAGTTTTTAACTTTATTTGAACAAATGAAAATCGTTTTAAGAATAAAAATCTAGAATTAAGAAATGGAACTAATGAATTAAAAAGAATTTTTAAATTGTTTTGTTTTCAAATAAGATTGTAAAGTAGTTGGGATTCACGAATTCACCTAGCTAATTAAATCAATTCCAATTCCAGTTTTATTTCCTATTTGTGTGTTCGGTCGAATTCACTAATTTAAATTGGGATTCCTCTCTTGAGTTTAAATCAATCCTATCTAAATAAGTCAACCTTGTATCTCTACAGCGGGTCCGAATATTCCTTAACTAGATGCATTACACACAAGAATTCACACACGACCGCAATAATTACAAGAGTATATCTCTATCTCTCGTTCAATTACCGAATTTATTACCTAGATCTATGTTATTAACTCACCTCTCGGATTATGGAAATAACACATGAAATCATGAATAAGTGACCAGTTCATTCACGCATTAAACGCAATAATAAATCAACACATGCATTAAAGCGTTAAAACAAGGAATATGACATTAAAATAATTAACTAGGCTACATCGTTCATCCTAACGTTAAAATTAGTTACACATCATCATGAAATAACAAAAACAGTGAAAATAAACGTTCATTGAAAAACAATATAAAGAATGGAAAGATTGCACCAATTATCAATTCTTCAACTGTTTTCAATTCACGCCTCTCTGCGATGCTTGATTCCCCAAGGATTTGATGTTGATTTATCGATTGTGGCTCGTTCTATGGAGAGGCAAAGGTCTGATTTTCGTGCAAAGAGGTTGTATTTATAGTTGGTGAAGAGATCAAGTTGAAGAAGGAAAGAAATTCATCAAATCCGCGCGCGAGTCTTTTTTGGTATCTGCAAAACGTTTAGTATTTAGACCATATCTTTCTCTTTCCTTATCCGATTACGATGATTCAAATTGAGTTAGAAAGATAACTTAAAGTGCTACAATTATTCTTTAAATATAATTTTCCTAATTCGAACGTTTACTGCCCAAAAATTTGGTTTCAAAGTCCGACTAGAATTCTGTCCAGAATCTTCTAGGATTGGAATCAATTTTATGGTAATATTCTTATCATATTCCATTCCTTTTTGACTTATACTTGCATCCAATTAACTCCTAAAAATCCTCAAAATATCTTCTTATTATCCAAATCAATCATTGGATATTTGCAAGTTGGTACCTCATGTTTAATTTGCTTTTCAGTCCTTCAACTTCCAATTGCAACAATATAGTCCCCATACTTTGGAATCTTCTCAATTCACTCGTTTCAACTCTCAATTCCTTCAACTGGGTCCTTCAACCTCTGATTTGTTTACTTCGCCACATTGCATCTATCCGGTTGACGTCACAAACTTATCAATTGCTCATTTTAGCTCCAATTAACATCCGATTATGCATTTTTCTCATCAATTACTTCATTCTTCATCTTTTGAGATATTTTCTGCAAAGTAAACAAATAAACACAAATTAAATAGCATATATTCTAAAACGATAATAATTTATTCTAATTTAGACGTACAAATAAGTATATAAAATACACTTATCAGCCTTGCAGGTGAACATCCCGACCTTTCTTTCCTTTCAGGATTTTTGTGTAATTTCTTACTTTCTCGATTGCAAATGCTTAGCATAGGTCGTGGTCTTGCTCTTTAGGGATTTGAACGTGGTGAAATGTCTAGCCAACTTATCGATTGTGTTTAGTACGAGGCTACAAAGGCGAAGGGCGTGGAAGAGAAACTTGAGGCCGCCTTGATCATTGCCATTCAAGAGCGCCACCAAGCTCGAGAAGAAATCGCTAAGCTTGCTGAGGAGCTTTTCCAAGCAAGGGAAAGATAATGTTAATGTGAGGTCGGAGGCTGTTGAGGCATTTAAAGGAATTGAAATGTATAAGTTCGTGGTAGGGAGTTATGCTCTTGAATCCTATGCTCAAGGCATGAAGCAAGCTCGAGCATGGTGTCTGCTAAAGGTCCCCGATCTTGACACCAATGCCTTGGCTCAATTTCCTTTGGGAACAGGAGATCTAGATCTTACTCCCTTTGAGGAGCAGGAGGGGAGATTGAGTCCGATTTGGATGCAAAGGATTTCAGTACCCCCGAGCATGTGTAGTATTTTCTTTTATTTTAATTTTGTAACCCGAGTTTTTTCTTGGGGAATTTTTGTAAAGAAAATTTCAATGTTTAACCGGGGTTTTTCCAAGAGACTTCTTGTAATCCAATTTTTGTGAATGAAGTCATAATATTTTTGTTGTATGTTTATGTGTTCTTTATTTTGCATGAACAAAATGTACAGGCTATGCTTTCTACTTTATAAATTTAGGAAGAATAATTTATGAAAGCCGTGCTCAGTGGCTGACCTTGTACATTATTTACACAAGTAAAGGTCTTACCTTTTACTTTGTAAATTTTGGAAGAATAATTTGTGAATGTCGTGCTCATTGGATGACCTTGTAAATTATTTTTACAAGTAAATGTTTTGCCTTTGTATTTTTTGGAAGAATAACTTGTGAAGGTTGTGCTCATTGGCCGAACTTGTAAATTATTGTACAAGTAAAGGTCTTGCTGTTTACTTTGTAAATTTGGAAGAATAATTTGTGAAGGTCATGCTCATTGGCCAACCTTGTAAATTATTTGTACAAGTATAGGTCTTTCCATTTACATTGTTAATCTGGAAGAATAATTTGTGAAGGTCATGCTCATTGGCCGACCTCGTAAATTATTTATACAAGTAAAGGTCTTGCCATTTATTTTGTAAATATGGAAGAATAATTTGTCAAGGTCGTACTCTTTGGCCGACCTCGTAAATTATTTGTACAAGTAAAGGTCTTGTCGTTTACTTTGTAAATCCGAAAGAATAATTTGTGAAGATTGTGCTCATTGGCTGACCTTGTAAAATTATTTGTACAAGTAAATGTCTTACCTTTTACTTTTTATTTTTGAGAAATAGTTTGCAAAGGTTGTGCCTTTTGGCCGACCTTGTGAAATACTTTCACAAAGAAAGGCCCTGCCTTTAACTTTGTACGATTGATGTGAGGTCTTTCATTTGACAAAATGACTTTTATTTATGTAGGGAACTAACTTTTGGGTCTCGTTAAAACCTTACCCTGAAAAATCCTTTGGGAAAGAATCTTAGTGAGGAAAAAGTGTGCCTGTCCCTAACTCTTGCAGTAAATAAATGGCTACACAGACTTGACATTAAAAGAAAAAATGAAATGGGCGTACAAGCCTGACATTGCGATGAAGTAAAACTTCCATTGTATTCCCAAGCTGGTTTGCAAACTTCTTGTTGACCAACCTTTGATATGTGGCACCAACATTCTTCAACCCGTAAGGCGTAACATATTAGCAGTACAAGATCATCTCAATAATGAAAGATGTGTATTCCTTGTAAGCAGGTTAACTGCAGCTCGTGAAGGTGTGACCCAAGAAACTCGCAGTTCACACCTTCTTGACATTTGAACCACCTGCTCGAGTCACGGGTCAGCCCGTGGTTCTGGGTTGACCTGAGCAGATTTTCATAGGTCTGGTCCGTCCTTCCATCCATCCATCCATCTTGACACCTTTACTGTGGGGGAATTTCCATTGTTGGAGGAGTGCTCTCTTTATCTAGTAGGGACTTCTCGACGATGTTCCGAGCTTGCATCTCGCTTACCAATAAATTTACCTAGCTATCTGCAATCCTCTGTGTCATGGCTGTAGCTTTTATGGTTCCTATAGTATGCAGAAAAGAAAATCTGATTTCCTTAGGGAGCTGGAGGTGCACTTGTACCCGTCTCGAAGTACGTCGGGAGAGTAATGCCATAGTTGTAGTAACCCTAGCTCTAGATACTTTTCTTGATAGATAGGAGGAGAGGAGGAGATCGCATACTTTCTTGAACGAAGGCCACATAACCTATTACATGTGTTATGTCAACTGGATAGTTACTCCTGAAGGGCCTGTTAAGCTTGCCCCCCTATCTAGATGACACCCCTGGGGTGTTGACACATTGGCATAGTGGAATAAGGCTTTGATATCTCCGATTACTTTGTATTATCATATTTTCATTGGTGATCTCCTCAATGATCATCTCGGCCAGTTGATCAAAATTGGAAGGGTTTTTGTTGCGAACATCCCTTCAGAAGGGGGTTCATATTGAGGCCTCCTTTGAGGGAAAATAAAGATTCAGTATCAAAGACACATGGGCAAAATAAAATTCTCTTATTGAATCGGATAAGGAATCTTTGAAAAGTATATCCCTTAACTTTCCTTATGTTGTAGAGGCGCTGGACCGAGGCCAACCTCAGCTTCCCAGAGGAGAAGTAAGCGACAAATGTCCTTTTTACCTCAGGCTAAGTCATTATGCCAACTATGGACAACTTGTACCATTGGCTGGCTTCTCCTTTCAGAGTGGGATAAAAGGCTTTGCAGTTAAGTGCAGGGCTGGACCTGAGGAGGTTCATGATTGTTCCATAGGTGCGGACACATTATAGAGGGTCCTCACGACCATTGTATGCCTCTACTTTTTGCATCTAGTAATTGGGAGCACTAGAGCCATTCTGATTGCGATTGAAAAGTGAAAAATATCATCATCGTCATCATCATCATCGTTGTCGTCGTCATCATCATCATCATCTAATCTTGGGGGAGCACATACTCCATATCCTCATCCCCTCCTTGTCGTACATGTTGCGGAGGATAAAGAACAACAATGCATCTTTTCGAGAGATATGGGGTGTGAAAACTCATGGGATGGAGCCAGTTGGAAGTTCTGTTGCTGGTAAGTCTATTGGTAGTGGTCATGCCACAAGGCTTGTGTTAAAGCCTGTTGATGGGTACCCTGTTGGAAAGTCTTTGGTGTTGGCTATAATGTGGAGCCTGTTGGAAGGCTTGTTGCTAGGAAGCTACTTTCGAGCTGCAATATCTGTTGGACTTCTCAGGCACCTATTTATATGCGCTTCTTGAGGTGGACTTTCAACACTAGTAGATCTGGCAGGTTGCAGATCCCTTTCATAGACCATAGAAAAATTGACTTCATCTTCATGGGGTCCCCCGCGCTTTGCCTGAGTTGTGATGTGTCAAGCTCTACTTCCCTTTCAGGGGGCTAGGCTCTCTTATTTCTATTGCTCTTGTGAGAAGTAGTTGTTCACTTTAGGATCTTCTCTTTATCATTCCTCTTGTTGGTCTCAACCAACTTTAGCTGCTTGGGAAAGCCGTGGTGGATGACTAACTCCCCCTTGCATTTGTTGGATGAAGGCTTGCACGGTGATATGCTGCCCAACAAGTTGTTTGATTTTATCAACCATGGCCTTATCTCTCTTTGGATATTCTAGCATTTCAGGGTCCTCCCATGAGCTTGTTCTTTGGTGCTCATTTCTTCTTAACTGATAATTCCTCCTCAACGATCATGAAGGTGGTATTTTGCTTGTAAGGCTTCTTGGTAAAAGCGAGATATTTTGTTGGCTTTTTTATCACATCTCACTCGTGGTTAAATGTGTTTTTTGTTCACAAACGGCGCCAATCTGCTGACCACCAAATCTGGTTGGGACACAGTGCTCAAGCCTCAACATATGCCTCAGTCCTTCATAATTTGAGAGCTAGGGATGCGTGGGGTGAATGCACTCAGATGGTAAAGTAAGTTTTCATTCTAGAAAATGATGGAAATATTTGTGTGTGAGAGAGATACGTATAGGCCGAGGCTATAGGGTAGGGACTTTATAAGAAAACTACCATGGAAAAAATGGTCAATTCATCTAAGTTTGCAGGTAGAGAGAGTAAGTATTAGTTGAAGCAGTATAAATTGCATTCTCTTTGGTGAACGAGGTTGATGAGTATTTAAAGACATGCATTCTACTGAGGTGGATCCATGCGATAGTTTACACATGGAGCAATCTTGAGGACTTACATATCTTATCCGAGGCTTCCAATTCCTAGCCATCGCAGACCTACTAAAACTTTCCCTATGCCTAATGTGCATTTAATGCTAGATACTCGTAAGCTATCATTGTAGGTTGTCTTACCAACCATGTTCAATCCCATCCTTCCTATTACATTTAGCCACTTGACAAGTTGTGGCAGATAGACTTCTACTGCTTTTATACCAAGCCATGGTATAGCATCAAATAATAAAAGAGGAGCTTCCTCTCTCGCTATAAAGATTCGGGAGATATTATGAATGCTAGGCGGAGAAGTTGTAGGGGAACTTGCCTTTCCCTATCGAAGGTTTGTTCTGGAGCTTGATAGACATACTGTTACTCCTTAACCGATGTACAACTGGGTCTTATCAAAAACTGGTTTGTCAACGCTTATAGAGGAGTAATATTATGTCTATCAGTTTAGCAATATTTATTAACTTGAGAGATGACATGGTATAGAGGTGAAATTTGATAATAAAATTACAAGTTAAATGATTCATATAAATTCAAGCCTATGTTCTTTAACACAATCATTACAATTTATAAACAAAATAATTTTTCAAACCACTTTTTGACCATATACAATTTCTCTCTCCCCTTTTCAACCACACATCTTATCTCATAAAAATAAAAATAAAAAAATAGTCAAATTTATAATTGGTACAGTGTTGCCGAATGGAGCCTAAATTGAAATTTATTAACTCAATTAAAATAAATCAACATATAGTGACTTAAATAATTTTTTATGAAATTCACACCTTTATTTAGAGTTGTCCTCGTTGTAAAAGGTTAAAAATCAACATAACTGTTTGTGATTGAGGGCACTTCAAGTCTACAAATAAATGTTTACGTCGATGTCTTTATATTATAAGGTTTAAATAAGTGTGACGTACCGATAAGTTGACTTGTCACACATCTAGTTTATGAAAATTTTTGTAGTTTGTCTGTCAATTAAGCAATATTTATTGATTTGAGAGATGATGCAGTATAGAGGTGAAATTTGAAACTAAGATTACAAGTTCAAGGATCCGTTTAAAATTAAATTGAATTTTGGTAACTCAATTGAAATAAAACAAAATGTAGTGACCCAATAAAATTCTTATGAAATTCACACCTCCTTCATTACTACTTACAACTGTACTCATAGTGAAAGTTCAAAACTGACTTACCCTCTATTCTATAATGTTATAATTTATAAACAACACAATTCTTCAAATAACTTTTTAGCCATGCATATTTTTGTTGGAAATTGGTTTAAGAATTCGAGAAATTGGTTAAGTGTTGAAAACCAACAAAAGTGATTTCGTTTCAACTTTGACCAAATATCCAGACCCGACCCAATTCATTTAGGCAAAATAGTTTGTCATTTTTCCGTTTCGAGGCTTTGAAACCAGTCCGGTCAGGGCTCAGGGGCAACGCCCTCGAAAGTGATTTCAGATTTCTTTGATAATGTTGAATGGTATATTTGGCATCTCGAAAAGAATATAGAATGAATGAGAAATTATGGAGAATGACAAGTCAGGTAAAAATTTTACCATGCGATCGCATGGGTCTAAAAACCATGTGATCACACGTGAAATGTTTTTTGATTTTATTCAGTTTCACTCAATGCCATGCCATCGCATGATTTATAACCATGCGGTCCCATGGTAGAGCGAAAAGTCGTGTCCTTTCAAAGTGTTGCACAATTTGACTCCACACCTCTTCGTTCCCAACTCTTCATCATCTATAAATAGGATCCTTAGTGCATCCTATTCCCACACCAATGATATGCAAACATAAATATCATTCTCTTGAACCAAACTCTTGCATTCTCGTTACATAAATTTTGGTTTTATTTTCATATTCATTTTGGAGTACAAAGCCATTATTTTGGTTCATTGTGCTTGTATTTTGAAGTACTACAAATACAAGTGGTAGTCGTTGTATCTCGGAAGTTGATTGCCATAAATCGTAGGCACCATTGCGGGGCAAATTCGACATAAGGACAAAGTGTTCAACACTTGTCTTGACTTTGCATATTTTCAATCGTTTTTCTTTTTCTTGTTTCTTTACTGTCATTCTGTTCATTTTTCAGCACGTATTTTCATATATATTCGGTTCTTTGCCATCACTATACACAAAATCACCCAACAATTTTCTCTCCCCATTTTCAACCACACATTTTACCTTAAAAATATAAATGAACTAATTTATAATTATTACAGAGTTACTGAACAGATCATTAATTGATTGTTATTAATGGCACTACAAGTCCACAACTAAACTTTTGTTGTAACCGATAAGTTAACATGTCATGCCTTCGGTATATGAAAATCTTGTTGTTGCGTGTCTGTCAATTAAGCAATATTTTATCAATTTGAAAGATTACGTGGTAATAGGTGGACAAAATAATGAAATCAAATAGACTAAATCAGACCCAAACCAAATCAAGCGGGTTGGTTGGATTCTACATAAAATAAATAATGACTTGCTTCTTAGAATCAAAAACCATTTATTTTCGTTGCGCTCCTTAATCACCATCGATAACGTTGATATTTCTTTTTAAAATTTACGTATATATTACTAGCTTATGAATGTGATGATAAATTTTAATTGTATTTGTCATTTGAAAAAATTAGGTAATGGAATTAGAGCCAAATCAAACCAGAACCAATTGATTTGGTTGTGGTTCGGTTCTTTACATTTGAAAAAACCAAATGGTTCCATTATTAAAAAAATCATCGATTCATGGTTCGATTAGATTCTCTTAGAACCAGAACCAAATGAACTCATGTCCACCCCTACGTTGTATAGAGGGAAATTATACACTAAAATTACACATTCTGCGATCCATTTAAAAATAAATTGAAATTCAGTGAATCAAAATGTAGTGACCCACATAAAATTCTTGCAACATTCACCTCGTTCATTCCTACTTAGAGTTGTACTCATTGTAAAAGGTTAAAAATCAATTTAGTTTGTTGTGACTTATGGTACTACATGTCTCCAACCAAGATTTTTAGTAATGAGTGGGGGTGGTGAGTGGGTTGAGAAACTTAGGCTGCGTTCTCTTTGTATTTCAGTTTCCTGTTTTCATTTTCGAAAATGTTTTCTGTTTTTCATTTTCTGTGACTTTTTTCGAAATTGCTGAAAAAGCGTTTGATTTATTATTTCTGAAAACTGTTTTCGAAAATGAAAAGCTGGAAAACGCGTTCTTTTTAAAATTTTGAAGAAAATTATTTCATATTGTTTGTGAATATAAATGAAATAAAGATATCATATTTTGAGTTACACAACAAAAATAAATGAAATAACCCCTATCACACAATTTGGTTATACTAAAAAAGTTCAAAAATTCATGTTGCCTTTCTAAAGTAATCGTTCCACGATTTTCCCTTCTAAAGTAATCGTTTCATTTAATACTTTATATAGATACATCCTTCTAGTAAGCACTCATAACGTTTAAAATTTAAGTTTCAATAAAATTTGCAATAATCAATTTACGTTAATTAATTATGCCCTTACAAAATAAGTGTCTACAATACAAAAGTAAAAAAGAAATGCTTAATAATTAAGCACATGATACATCATCAGAAAGATTGTTGAATTTGGAGTTCTACGCAAAAAACAGAGTTCAATTCGGAGTTGTACATCAAAAGTTATACATGTTTGAAGACAATGACCTATAAAGCAAATACGAAAAGGACTAAATTGAAAGAAAAGTAAAATTTGTGAATTAATGTGCAACAAAATCTGAAGTTGAGGGACCTAAGTTGCAAATAAATTAGGATATTTTCGAAAGAAATTTCAAAATTTGAGGATTAAAATGACAAGTTTTGAAAATCAGGGACCAATAATGTAATTAAAAATGATACATTTTGACAAATTTCAAGTTTTTTTGATTATTTAAATTTTTTTTTTATTTAAAGTGGAAAACGCGCGTTTTCCACTTACAAGGCAAAAATTTCGAAAAACGCGGAAAACTTCACGTTTTCCATTTCCTTTACAAATTTTGAAAACATTTTCGAAATTTTTTTTCGAAAACAGCGCAAGAAAACGCATTTTCCGCGTTTTCGGAAATGAAAAACGGAAAACGGCTGAAAAACGCCAAAGAGAACGCAGCCTTACAATTGCATAACTGGAAAAACGAGTTATCAATGTTGTTCTTATTTAATTTACCTTCTATTAAATTCTTGAAAAATTAATGCATTAACTTTTACTAGCAATAGGAAGATATCAAATCAAATATGATGTCATTTTGTAGCTCCAATAATTTCTTTTAGAACTGAAAAATACTTTCAAATTATACCCGCTAGCGTAAATTTGACACCCAAAATTCAACTTAAAACACATTTTCGTAGATCCTTTTTATTTCTCCTCTTTTCTAACTTGTTTATTATTTCTCTTTTAACTTTTGCACGTCAAATTTGAATTAAAGGACGAGGATAAAAATGTACAAGCGAAGAATGATTGAGATATCTTAGTCAAAGGGTCAATTTATTCTATTGTGATAATACACAATTGTATTGAATATTAAAGTTTACTTTTTGATCTGCCCCTTGCTTTTGGTGCTTGAATAGTTGATCTTTGAGAGTTGGAAAAGGAAATTCATTATTGGTGCTGGGATCTGCACATTATTGGAGAATACGAATCACTTGTATTGCGGCATTTATGTGGTTAAAAAAGACAAGCACTAGAAAGTGCAACATGTTTATTGCTTCGTTCATTTAGAAAGTGCAACATACGAATTGCTTTGTTGCCAAGACAAATAAGTTTCTCCATAGGATACTTCTAGATTGAAAAAAGAAGACTTTTGATTTTAAATAATATCTATTAGAATCTTTTTGACAAATATATACATTTCACTTCAAAGTGTTACCAAATTTCGCACCCTCTCTCTCTCTCTCTCTCTCTCTCTCTCTCTCTCTCTCTCTCTCTCTCTCTCTCTCTCTCTCTCTCTCTCTCTCTCTCTCCTCTCTCTCTCTCTCTCTCTCTCTCTCTCTCTCTCTCTCTCTCTCTCTCCTTTCTTTTAACTTACACCTAGTGGGTGAGTAGGTGTATAATGAGGAATTAAAAATTAATTACTAAATAACTAAATTTAGAAGGATAACAATCACTCCAACGAGTAGCAGTGAATGTATCAATTATGATAAATAATGTGTTAAGTATATAATACCAAATCTTAGTAAACCCTGACCACCCAACATGTTCATCATCAACTTCATGATAGGTCTTGAAGAGGGTCCTACCATAGCACACATGGATGGTAGCACAAGTGTCATACCAACATCCTTGGTTTTCTTTTCCCTTGACCACACTTACAATGCTCAAGGTTGCAACAATGTTATGGGTATCAATGGAGTTCACTTTATCTTCTTGCTTTGATTTACGATTTCTGCATTCATAGGCATAATGTCCCTACTTTCCACACACGTAACAAGATACTCTTGAATTTTTCCTTGTCTTTTTGTTTGTTTAATTTGTGGGAATTGAAGGATCTCATTTTCTTCAAATCCTTGTTAGATTTGTTGGATTGATTCACAACCTGGACTTTGGAAGTGCCTTCATAAGAATGTTCATTCCCATCTACCGTCCTTGAATCTTCCTCAATGCGAAGATGCTTTTGAATTCCTTCGAAAGAATAATCTTCGGAACTGTAAAATATCTTCTTCCTATAATTCTTTTGAGAATATGGTAACTTTGAAATTATCACACCAACTTGAAAGGTTTTGGGAATGAAAGTGTTGGGACTCACGATAGTAATTTTGTTATCCTATTCAATTTCTCTTCTCATGTATTGTTTCAAAAGTAGTGTTTATCGAATTCACAATTTTATCCAAAATTTCACTCTCTAGTTTAAATTGGTTCTATCTAGATAGGTTAACCACATATCTATATGATGATCAGAATAAGCCATAAATAGATACATTCTATGACAAGAATTCAAAATGATTACGACAACCACAACTATGTATCTCTACCCTCTTGTCAATTGTCGGATTTTATTACTAGGTCTAGGTGTTAACTCACCTCTCGGATTATGAAAACAACCCACAAATCATCAAATTGGTGATCAAGCAATTCATGCATTAAAACACAATAAAAAAATCAAAACATAATACTTTTAAACCCAAAAACTTGAGAATTGAATTGAATATTCTAACATCACATCGTTCGCCCCAACAAATAGATCTATTTACACATGATAAAATAAAAACAAGAAGAATGAAAAATTGACAACATCACCAAATTCTTGAATTGATTTGAGAAGAAGAAAGAATTCTTGCACTAAGATCCAATCTTCATCCCAAGTTCTTGTAGGAATTTCTCCTTAATTTCTTGTAGAATGTCTATGATTTATGAATTCGGGACTTCCCTTCTAGGTTAAAATATATATATATATATATATATATATATATTTTATAATTTAGAAGTCAAGAAAGTGGTTTAATCCTTATTGGGCTTGAAAATAAATGAAAAAAATAAAGGAAAAATAAAAAAATCACGAAAACCCTACAAGCGGGCAGCGGTTGGACCGTAGGTTGCAAACCACGGTTGACCCGCGGTTGAAATGTCTGATATGTCAGCCAGATTTCAAACGTGTATAACCTTTGATCTACAACTCCGATCTGTGCACTGTTTGTTGCGTTGGACTCTAAATTCAATTATATTTTCAATGATATATTATGGGCTCCATGGGGATATTTTTACTGAAAGTTGTGCATTGATTTCTTCACATACTCCGCATATGACTTCCTAGTTTTGCTTCCAAACACGTTCAAATTCGAGTTTTTCCTAAAATAAACAAAATATATGAATAATTAAGCAATATATAACTCTAAAATACTCATAATTTTTTAATTTTGAGATCAAAAATAAATACGAAAAACGTACTGATCAAATCCTCCAAACTTAAACTCTTGTTTGTCTTCGAATAAGATAAATCGTACAATTACACATAGTAGCACTGTAAAATTCATAACACTATCACGTGTTAAATAACTTGCCGATTTTCTTCAGGATTTAAAACTGCAGTAATCCTTGAAAAGTTTTCAAAAAATGCTGTCCATCTTAATTTAATCTATGCTCAATGTGTGTGTGTGTGTGTGTGTTCAATCAACTCAATCTATCAACTAAATTCTAATGTCATGCAATACCTTTCTCCATCAAGCTAATAATGATCACTGTAGCGAGCTTTAGGCCTGTGACTCCCAAGTTAGTTGATCATAGGGCACCAACTATAGCGAGCTTTAGGCCTGTGACTCCCAAGTCAGTTGATCATAGGGCACCAGGTTTTGAAATACCCCTACGGGCTTAATCACTTGAGTCACTACACTCCGAAGAAAGGTGTCAAATGAATGCAATGTCCTAATTTTTTTTTCTCTTCTTTTTTACTTTTTGGAACAGAAATAAATCTAAAAGATGCATGCATATTCCTACTTTATGCAAGGGATTAAATTACTAGCATTTGGTCATTACCTAGCTTTCTCTTATCAGCCAAGGTCACTCCACATATCAGTTTTACACACATGTAATCAACACTACCAATTATACACCCCCAAACTATCTAACTAATTTGTCAAAGTGATGGAATAGAATGTTTCAAATTGAAATGTATCTTAAGTTCACAATGACAACCTGCAACCACTTATTCGAGTGCCACCACTCTGCGTAATAATCAAGTTGATGTGCTCAAAGAATAATCAAGCATAGCCAATTACTACATGCATAGCACTCCTGTCCACAATTCATTAATCACACAGTCTCAAACATGAAGTAACAGCAATGGTATTAAACTTAACAGACAAACATAAAAAACACAAAACACTGCTTCTTTTTTTTTTTTTTTTAATAAAAGCTAAAATTTAACTCAAATTTTTGTGCACACCCCCAAATTTAAGTATCACATTGTCCTCAATGTGTCAAAAAATTATTTAACTAATAAAAACACAAGAAGATAGAATTTACTCCCCTGGGGTATGGCTTGAAGTTGGTGGAGACCATTGATAATTTTGCTCGTTAAATGTGAGGACAATCTTCTTTCTCACTCATTGCTAGACTAGAACTTCTGCTTCAAGAATTCAAAATAAACATTAGTGATAACATATAAGGTGTAAAAATTAGCAATGAATCCACACCAAGAAAATTTGCAATCTCTAACTTTAATAAAAATTATCTTAACAAAGTGTACCTTTCTGCAAAAATCCTATAAATAGGAAAAGATAAGTTTTACAAATTGTTTTGAAAATCAAAAATTTAAGTGCAACCTTATAAACAGTGATTTTTTTTTTTTTTTGTAACAACCTATTAGTGATGGGGACAACGATGAATCTTTTTTATTCAAAGCAATAAAAACTCCACAAAAATTGTGGGAAACATGTCCTAAATTCTAATGCAAATCCTAATGCAAACTATATGACATCAAAATTAAAGAACAAAAGTTTAGGGTTTAGAAGTCGGGTCACAGTCCTTTAGTTCTTGATTTATAGTCTCAAGCTTGACTATTGAACAATGTTTCAAGGCACTCTAAATAAGGCTTTTGATAATCTGCTATACTTGCTGAAGTTTCCTTTGCACCAAATTGCACTTTTGCTCCAAATTATTATGCCGCCCTGATCAAACTCAAAAATAATTTTACCATTAGATTCAAACTCAACGATATATATTTTGATCTCTTCTTCGGGCCCTATCACAAAATCAATTTTAAGAGAATCAGTTGAGTGTACGGATTGCTTGCTAGCTCTACACTCGTCAGCTGTTATGTTCTCCATTAAAATCAACTCCTCATTCTCGACATGATCTTCTTCCCTTGTTGAAGTTTCCTCGAGCTAGATGTCCAAATTCAAGATTGTTGACATAGAGACAATGATATCTTTGTGGCACTTATTTTCATCTTCTTGCATTTGTTGAAATCCCGATGGTGGTGATTCATTTATTGACACTCATTTAAATTTGGTGGAAGGAATAATTCAAGGGAAATTACTCTCATCAAATTTTGTCCAGCTGGAAAGTCATTTAGGACAACTTCATTAATTTCATATTCAACTTTTATCTCTTGTATTCGATGCCTTATGATACAATCTCCTATAAGCATATCTTCCTCTTCAAATCCTTGATCAATCAATTGTTGTTTCCTTATGAAGAAGTCACGTACAAGCATTTTATTGAAGTCAACCGCAGTCATCTCGAATGTTCAGTATCATTACCTAATAAGAAAATAACAAATAAAAAAGATCAATCTAAAAAAAACACAAATAAAAGATATTAATCTAAGCTAATAATAAATAAAATTTAGGCCCCGGCAACGGCGCCAAAAAATTGTTGTAAAAATATCACAAGTGCACGATATCGCGAACAAGTAGTAAAAGTGGACTTTTTGAGTTCGGATGTCAATGCCACGAGGACTAACTTATTTATTACTGGTTTCAATTAATCATTTCCTAAACTACAAATAAATGCAAATATTGATTTTGAACTCTTAAACTAGTGAAACAATTAAATATCAAAATAAACTAATAAAGCAAATAAAATATTTGATTTTTGTTTTCTTTATGAATGAAAGTGTTGGAACTTACGATAGTAATTTTTTTATCCTATTCAATTTCTCTTCTCATGTATTGTTTCGAAAGTAGTGTTTAAATGAATTCACAATTTTATCCAAAATTTTCCTATCGAGTTTAAATTTGTTCTATCTAGATAGGTCAATCACATATCTCTATGATGATCAGAATAAGCCCTAAATAGATGCATTCAATGACAAAAATTCAAAATGATTACGACAACCACAACTATTTATCTTTACCCTTTTGTCAATTGTCGGATTTTATTACTAGGTCTAGGTGTTAACTCACATCTCAGATTATGAAAACAACCCACAAATCATCAAATTGGTAATCAAGCAATTCATGCATTAAAACACAATAATAAAATCAACACATAATAATTTTAAACCCAAAAACTTGAGAATTGAATTGAATTGAATATTCTAACATCACATTGTTCGCTCCAACAAATAGATCTATTTACACTTTATAAAATAAAAACAAAGGAAAGTGAAAAATTGACAACATCACCATATTCTTGAATTGATTTGAGAAGAAGAAAGAATTCTTGCACCAAGCTCCAATCTTCATCCCTAGTTCTTGAATTGTCCTTTGGCTTCTAGGAATTTCTCCTTGATTTCTTGTAGAATGTCTATGAATTACGAATTCATAGACACTCCCTTCTAGGTTAAAATATGTCTTTTTATAGTTTAGAAGTCAAGAAAGTTGTTTAATCCTTGTTGGGCTTGAAAACAAATGAAAAATATAAAGGAAAAACAAAAAAATCGTGAAAAATCCTAAGGCGGGCCGTGGTCGAACCGCGGTTGGGGCGCAGAAAATAGGGCCCAAACAAAAACTGCGGTCGGCCACGGTTTGCAAACCGCGGTTGACCCACGGTGAAATTTTTTGATTGGTTAGCCGAACTTCAAATGAGCATAACTTTTGATCTACAACTCTGATTTGTGCACCTTTTTTTAGTTGGACTCTAAATTCAATTATCTTTCCAATGATATATTACAGGCTCCATGGGAATATTTGTACTGAAAGTTGTGCACTGATTTCTTCACAAAATCTGCACATGACTTCCTCGTTTTGCTTCCAAACATGTCCAAATTCGAGTTTTTCCTTAAAAAAAAAAACCAAAATATATAAATAATTAAGCAGTATCTAACTCTTAACTACTCATATATAATTGAACTTGTAAAAGTTGTAAGATATGGAGAAATTTAGAGCACAATTGTTTAATTTTGAGATCGAAATAAGTACGAAAAACGTACTTATCAAATCTCAATCTCCATAGACTTCATTTTTTCAACACTGATTTGTAACTCATGTATTTGTCCCATCAATGACACGTTACCCAAAACTTAAAATAAAAATATTTGGAAATCAAAAACTTTCTAGTACCTTCCTCCTCGGCCATGTATTTGTTTTCCAATGCGTTCGGAATCTTCTTAGCTTAAGTAGTGTTGGTGTAGAGGTCATAAAGGCGACCAGAGGGAGCATTTATGATATGTCCCCTGCATATTATGTCATGGTCCATCCCGAATAGCCCTAGTGGAATCGAGACGTGGCATGAGCCGATGAAGGATGTCAGCTAGACACCAGACCCACCACAAGGAAAACTTGGCCTATTTTCTGACTGTTAGAATTTAAAATAAAATTGACAATATTCCCCTTATAACTTTAACTAAACTAATCTAAAAAGCAACAAACTCTCAAACAAAAAATATATACATTATCAATTGAAACCACAAGTCCCAAAATGCACAAAAAATATAAAATGTAGCCACCTATTTAATATATCATTTACAAAAATAAGCCGAATACGTATGAAACCCAATAAGGCGACAAGTTCAACAAACTACTACATGTTACATGTGATACAAAATATATGTACAAATACTCAACATGTAACTCATGAATAATAAGACTTGTTTAATGAAATGGAATAATAAAAACAGTTAATTACATGGCTTTAGTTCTGTTTACTGTAGTTTCTTCAAAAAGTTGCTCAAAACACAATGCGTCCTAAATAGAAAAAAAATGGTAGGATATATGAATCTACAAACTCAGTGAGTGAAGAGTTCAAAAATAAGAATACTTTTTCATTTATACATATTTTCTAAAAATTCTTATTTATTCGGTTATAAATTTACAAAAACTTGAATTCTAATATTTGCCTTTATTACCGAAAGTGTTGGATGCATAAGATCATTTATTCTTTATACTAAATGACATATGTCAAGTATAAAGATAATAAGTAATCTGATATCAATAAAAATTAGAACTAACAATCATTTAACCATACTATAAGCTGAAGTCTTTATTCTATACACTGGATAAATTGAATTCTGTTATCTGAAATCTGATAAATTGAAGTCTGTTATCTAAATTTTGATAAACTATAATAATAATGAAAATCACACCAAAATGTACTCAATGAACAACCTTACTCATGTGCAGAGTAATCTCATGTATAAGGCTAACCATTTAAATCTGATAACTGATAAATAGAGTCGGATAATTTGATCGTACACGCATAGAGCTGCACCAAAGGCTAAGCATATGGGTACAAGGCCCAAAGCCTATATGCGTATAAGAGTAGGTCCCAAAGACCTCTAATAATCTGGTCAAACACTGTTGAAATGAATTCACACCAGTGCAGAATGGGTAAAATAACATATCTAGTCATACATTTTGGAAATGAATTCACACCAGTGCGGAGTGGGTAAAATAACATATCTAGTCATATACTGTGAAAATGAACTCACATCAGTGTAGAGCGAGTAAAATAACATATCTGATCATACACTGTGGAAACGAATTTACGTTAGTGCATAGTTGGTAAAATAACATATCTAGGTACTTTTTGTTGGTTTTAAAATAAATCACTAAGATATGTAAGACTGACATATTATTCCAAAGAAATGATTGAACTGAATGAAAGAGAACCTTAAACAGAATATTTTATAAAAAAATCACTTTATTCTAAAATTTATGCTTTTCTAACTTAATCTTAAAATGAATCACTTTAGCAACTTATATGATATAATAAAAGCAATATGTAATAAATAAACATTCATATAAACTTCAGAAAATTGAATAAGAGCTTATTTTCTAGAAAAATAAAGTTTCCTACTCATGGAGTTAGAAATTGTAAGCTAGGTTGGATGATATGATTTTCCTACTTCAACGTCAGCTCTTGAAATAAAGATAAGATTCTTGGATCAACTTTAATCATAAGAAAACCTTAACAACTTGTTTCAAGGAACTCTACAATTCAATAAATATTCAATTGCTCAACTCTCCACTCATATTCACAAGGAAAAATCTAAAGATTTTCATATCCATGAACCAATTGAAGTTAATTGATAACTTACTCCGAGCCAATTTCTCTCCATATACCCAATTTCTTTTAAGTACTACGACTGTCCTTCTTAAATATCACATGAAGATGATCTTTATTCACTATCCAATTTACAATCAGAGAGAAAACCCATGTACATAAAATCATACTTCTCCAATAACTTTAAAAAATTAGCCAGTAGCTTGACATAATCACATGGTGAACTAGACATACCGTAACTCCATCAAATCAAACATTTATAAGCTAAAATGGGCTTCAAGAACTAAACTCTACTAAAATCATGAATTTAAGCCACAAGACTATAACCCTATAATTCCAACCAATTATTCAATCACCACACGCAATTAAATATGATATACTTAAATCAACATTTCTCTCATTTTAAGTTTCATATTGAAGTCAATAAGCAAAATCCTAAGTTCAGCTCATTACTCAAATAAATAATTTCTTGTTCACCTTATGGAACTTGATGTATAGAACTAGAACTTGGCAAAAACCCCAATTTTTCATTTCTTTATCTTTCTTTCCAAGCTTTGGTTCGGCCCCTTCTTCCAAATTTTTCTCTCTTGTAATTGTATGGTATGATGTCAATTTGAGATAAAGGTAATAAAATTAAAAGTAAGCCCCTCAAGATTAATTTGTAAGTTAAGCCCCTAATTTCTAATTAAAGTCACTTTATCCTTAACTTTAAATAATGATAAGATGGCCCACTAAAATTCTCATTAATACAAATTGGTCCAAATTTGACTTTGACTTAGTAAAATAAAATGCTTGACTTTGACTAATAAAATTGACATTGACTAATTAAGAGTGCATTGTAACGATCTTATTAACTCTTTCGAAGAATATCATCCTTGAAATTTAGTTGGCGGGTTTGAAATAAATGAGGAAATCGTTTATGCGTCTGGTCCTCACTCTTCAATGTAGCCTCATCTATCGCATGATTTTTCCAAAGGATCTTAACAAGTGAAATTGTCTTGTCCTGCTGAACTTGCTCCCATCTGTCTAAGATTTTTATTGGTTCCTCTTCATAAGTCAAGTTCCCCTTCAACTGAACTCGCTAGGACTAGAATATGAGAAGGATCGGTAACATATTTATGAACATAGAAACATGAAATACATCATGAATCCTCGACAACTCAACTAGCAAGGCTAAACGATAAGCCACTGGACCAATTTGTTCAACAATTTCATAAGGTCCAATTTATCGTAAACTTAATTTTCCTCGCTTGCCAAATCTCAACACACCTTTCCAAGGAGACAATTTAAGAAAAACGTTATCTCTAACTTCAAATTTTAGATCTCTTTTACGTCTGCCGGCATAACATTTTTGTCTATCTTGTGTTGCGTTTATCTTATCCTAAATCACTTTATTTTGTTCTGCAGTAATCTAGACAATCTCAGGGCCTGCTAATTTCTTGCCACCTACTTCACCTCAAAAAATTGATGTTTTACATTTCCTACCATTAAGGGCTTCAAATGGAGCCATCTCTATGCTTGATTGATAACTGTTATTATAAGCATACTCCATCAAACGTATCTGAGCATCCCAATTGCTTTTGAATTCCAAAACACAAGCTCATAGCATATCTTCTAAAGTTTGTATAGTTCTCATCGATTAACCATCTGTGTGTGGGTGAAAATTTGTACTGAAATGAAGCTTAGTACCCAGAGAACTCAGTGGACTAGGTCAAAATCTAAAAGTTAAATGTAAATTCATGTCTAACACAATAGACATTGGAATTCCATACAAACTGATTATCTCATCCACAAATAACTTTGCCAATTTGCTTAAGGAAAGTGTGGCTTTGAGCAGTAGAATTCTTGCAGGCTTGGTCAAATGATCAACAATCACCAAACTCCACCATGCCCACTCTGAGTGCGAAGAAGACCAAATAAGAAGTTCATAGTAATATGCTCCCATTTCTACTCTGAAATAGGCAACGGCTATAGAGGCCCAGCTATTTTCTGATGAACTGGCTTTACTCGCTGACAAGTGAGACACTTAGATACAAAATCTTCTCTCTCTCTCTCTCTCTCTCTCTCTCTCTCTCTCTCTCTCTCTCTCTCTCTCTCTCTCTCCCCCCCCCCATACCGTGCTACTAATAATAATCTTTTAACTATGATACATTTTTGTAACTGTGTGCCTCATCTGAATCTCTTGCTTCGATTTTGGTATATCAGGAACATACAATCTACTTTCCATAACCAATGCACTATCTTTGATTTCGTAGTTTTCCTCAAGGTCAAATCCTGAGATTGAGCTTCTCTAATTCTATCAATCAAGATAGGCCATACTAGAAAATGAGTTAGTAGTGCTCTTGTAGTAGTCACTGACAACTAAGCATGCAAGTCCTTAAACTCACAAATCAAAGAAACACATACTGTACAGAGTTGAGACGAAGAACTATCAGTCTTTCGGCTAAGAGTATCTACGACAACATTAGACTTCCTTGGATGATAATCATTTCTGCATTCATAATCTTTAATCAACTCTAGCCATCTCTTTCAACTCAAATTCAATTCTCTGATAAAAAGAATATAATTATAGATCTTACGATCTGTAAATATTTGACATTTCTCACCATAATAATGTCTCCAAATCTTCAATGCCAAAATCATTGCTCCCAACTATAAACCCTGTGTTGGATAGTTTAACTCATGCTTCTTCAATTGTGTTGAAGGATAAGCTATAAATTTTGCATTCTGCATCAAAACAAAACCAAAGCCCTAACGTGAAGCATCACTATAAATCACGAACTCTTCACCTGGAGATGGAAAAGTAAATACTGGGGAGAAAACAAATCTATTCTTCAACTCTTGAATACTCTTCTCACATTCTTCAGTCCACATGGATTTAGAGTTTTTTCAAGTCAAACTGGTAAAAGGAAGAGCAAATTTAGATAAACCCTCTATAAATCAATGGTAGTAATCTGCTAGTCCCAAAAAACTTTGTACTTTTGTTAGATTTGTCGATCTTTCCCAATTCATCACCGCTTCAGTCTTGATTGGATCTATGTAAATTCCTTTGGCCGAGATAACATAACCTGAAAATACCAGTTTGTCCAGCCATAATTCACATTTGCTAAGCTTACCATACAACTGCTTATCTTGTAAAATTTGCAAAATAAACTCCAGGTGCTCAGCATGCTTTTCGCGACTATTAGAATAAACTAATATATCATCAATAAAGACAATCACAAACCTTTCTAGGTATGTTTGAAACACTATGTTAATCAAATCCATAAATGATGACGGGGCATTACTTAACCCAAATAGCATCACAAGAAACTCATAATGACCATATTGAGACTTGAAAGCAGTCTTCTATAAGTCGAAAACTCTAATCTTAAGTTGATGATACCCTTAATGGAAGTCAATCTTACAGATACAGTGGCACCTCAAAGTTGATCAAACAAATTATCAATACAAGGTAAAGGGTACTTGTTACCGATTGTCAATTTATTCAACTATCTGTAGTCGATGCATACTCTTATTGTGTCGTCTTTCTTTTTCAAAAATAAGACTGAGTGCTCCCCGTGGAGATGCACTAGATCTAATGAAACCTTTATCGACTAATTCTTGCAACTGCAATTTCAACTTTTTAAACTCTATTGGAGCCATTCTATAAGGTGCCTGCAAATAGGAGCTATCCCAAGAATTAAGTTGATAGTAAACTCAATGTCCCTATCAGGTGGTAGCCCTGGAAGTTCTTCTGGAAATACATCTGCAAATTCTCTTACAATAAAAATATCTTCAAGCCTCACCTTAGTGATTTGAGTATCAATCACATGAGCTAGATATGCATAGAATCAAGTGCAGATATTACACAAGACAGCAAAATTATTCGCTCGCCAATAATATAAATTCCAGTTTCTTCGTGCCTTCTGAACACAATTTCTTTGGGAAAACATTCAACTGAAGCATGATTTAAAACTAAGAAATTCATGGCTAGAATAACTTCAAAATCATCAATGTCAAATGAATTAGATTAGCTTTCAACTCTTGATCATTCACTCTAATCAAACTGTCTCTATAAACACTGTTAGCTAAAAGTGAATCTCCTACTAGAGTCCCCACAACTAAATCATTATCTAATGGTTCCAATGTACAATCCACATGAATAGCAAGATCATATGAAATAAATGAAGGGGTAGCATCCGAATCAATGAGTCTATGGAAATTTTTACAAAAACTGAATAACATACCCACGACTACATCTGGTGACTCCTCGACATCCTACCGAGTCATTGAAAAAACTCTCCCCTGATTCTTGGAACGTCCTGCCTAGCTCTTTGGTGGAGTACCACTATAGCTAGCAACATTAGTCTATACTCCACTAGATGCACCTACCTTACTTATCAAAGCATCATGATTCTTAGTCTTCCTAGTACCATTGACATTTGGCTAGTGTGCAACACTCCCCTAAGATCAATTTGGACAGTCCCTCATCAAATGCTTGACCTAATGGCATTGGTAATAAAAACCAGCTCCTCTGAGGCACTTGCCTGGAGGGAATCTTCCACACAACTAACATTGTGGGAATCTAGTGTGACTGGAACTCCCACTCGTTGTAGAAATAACCGGTCTCTGAGAAGAACTCTAAGTATGAGGGCAGTGGCAAGTTGGCTGCTGAATCCAGAACTTTGGCTCCATTTGGTTTTCGTCTTGAACCTAGCTGTATTGGAAACATCACGCCAGAATCCACATCTATTTTTTTGAAATGATGTACCTCTAGAAGTCCCTATCCCGACTGTCCACTTGTGCCATTGACTAAGTGACTTCCTGAATCTGAAATACACTGCTCAACCGTCAAAGCAGCTTCCACTTGTTTTTCAAAGTCCTTATGATCAGAAGATGTCACTGTTGATTTAATCTCTCTCCTCAAACCACCTTCAAATGTTCTGCACCTGTCATCTTCATTAGCTATCAAAATTGCAGCATATTTTGATAGCTCCACAAACTTTTTCTAATTTTCAACCATTGCCAGGGACCCATGTACTAAATGGAAAAATTGTTCTTGTTTGGCATTCTTGTAAGCTTGAGGGTAATAGGATTTATTGAAAGCACTCTTGAAGTCTTCCCATATAATAACACTAGGATCTGTATATCGGCTCTGAATTTTCAACCACCAATCATATGCTCCTTCTTCCAACAAGAAGGTAGCCAAGTGCAATTTATTTTTGTTAGGACACTCCATGATATTGAAAAACCTTTCCAATTTGGTCATCCAGCTATTTGCATCTGCTGGGTCACCCTTACCATTGAAAAATATTGCTCTCAATTTTGTTACTCGTTCAATACTGTATTTATCTGTGCCTTGCTTAAAGTTTCAAAAGTAGCAAATCTCTCAGCGTGGGGATCATTATCAACCTCATTTCTAGGTCCTAGATTTTGAGTAGTCTAATGAACTGACTCCTCAACTCTTCTAGTCTCTCTATCGTCTTCTCTATCAAAAGCATTACGAGTTTTAGGCAATATACATGAAAGTTTGCGTGTCTTTTCACCACGAGCCATGAACAATATGATGTAAATAACATGGTTTACAATAAGTTTATTGTATATGCAATGCAAGTCTATAGACCCATGATCGTTGTAACACCCCATGTTTGAAACTTTATGTTCAACTAAGATTATTCACATATTGTTTTTGATTATGACTAACAAATTTATTTGTATTTCTAACAAGGTTTCAATTCTTGAGTCTTTCTTATATATCTCGTTAAGTTTTCAAAGACTCAAATCGTTATCCATTGAAGTACAAGCGATCAAAAGAGACTCGAAGTGAACAAGAATGTCAAAGACTAGAGTTTAGGAGTTTTTACGTTGAAACTTCAAACTATATGTAAAGGTATGGACTCATCAATATTTATTAAGTACATAAAGCTCAAACCATTTCATAAAGTCATCAGTTATGGAAAACCAAAATATTAAAGGGCATTCTTAAAATCGTCCTCCATTGTTTGATGGCACTCATTAAAATTATTGGAAAACCAGGACGATGATATATATTCAATCCATTGATGATAATGTTTGGGAAGTTATTGAATTTGGTCCTCATAACTTACTAAGGTAATTAAGGTTGGCAAAAAATCGGGATGAAACTATTTCAAAACATAGAGAAGAATATGATGAGGATGATAAAAAGAAGTTGTCTTTAAATGCTAGATCCAAAAATCATCTCTATTGTGCTTTAAATATTAATGAGTTTAATAGTATTAGCATATGTGACTCCATATATGATATTTGGCATGCATTAGAAGTTACACATATGGGTACAAGCAAAGTTAAAGAAACTAAGATAAATCTGATGCGATTCCTTTTGAGAAACGTGACATAAATGCGGAATAACAACACAAACAATAGGAATGATCTAAATTCGGAAAACAATAACAAGAAGACCCACGAAATAAAAACAATAATAAAAGATATAATTTAAAACTAAGACCTTGACCTAACAATCATGACGCGATAAATCGACGATGCAGAATGAAGAACCAAAGTTGTCGAATTCCACAAGGGTTGTCAATTTCCTTGATAAGTTCTGGTTGGAAAGCCACAAATATTTGAGAATATTTGATTAGTTCAATTGGTTGTTCTTGAAGAACAAGAAAAGGGAAAAAATCTCAATTCAATCTTAATAATGTCAAAACTATCTTACAATAATTAAAATAGGCATAATTTAATGAAAAAAATCCTAGCACTAATCCTAGCCACATTAGGGTTCAAAAATAGAATTAATAATTAATAAAATGGAAATTAAATTAAAAATTACAAAAATATGGAACAGTCTCAACCGCTCGATCGCGTGGCATAGGCCGCACGATCGCGTGGTAAGCTCTTAAACTTTCAGGTGGATTTTTAGTGTTGTGGCACGATCGCCACCTTGTTGTGCCACAAGATCGCGTGGTTGGCCCGGTTGCACCATTTTTTGCCACTTTGAAACAACTTGATCTGGTTTGATTCTCGATTCGAGCCCAACATGAAACTTGCTCAATTTTCCATGTAGATCATCATTGCATCGCCCGTTGTTTGACTTATCCTTTGATCTTCTACCTTGGATCAAACCAAAACCTTTTGTATAAAAACTTTGAAAACTTCTTTATGAAACAAGATGAACCCATTGCTAATATGATTACTCAATTCACTAATATTGTTAATGGGCCTAAAGGCTTTGATAAAAAATTTACTAATGTGAACTTGAGACTCATTAAGGATGTTGATAGAGAACACCAATGATGTTAACACATAAGCTTTGGAAGAGCTCTATGGAACTTTGATGACGTATGAGCTAAATCATGCCGAAATAAAGGGAAAGTCTAGAAAAGCAAAAGAGAAAGAAAAGAAGGCTCCTTCTAGAAGAGAAATTGCTTTGAAATCTTCAAATGATGAAGAAGTCTCAAACTCAAACAAGAGTGATGAGGAACTCGATGATCTCGTTCTTCTTGTCAAGAAGTGGTGTGGCTTTCGTAACAAGCTTAGATTCCAAAAGAAAGAAGATAAAAGTTAAGAAAAGAAGGTTGTGTGCTATGATTGTGACAAACCCGTTCACAAAAGAACTGAATGTCCCAACAAGAGAAAATTCTTCAAAAAGAAAGCTCTACAAGCAACTTGGGATGATAGTGATGATGAGCAAGATTAAAATGAAAGTCAAGATGAGGTTGCAAACATGTGTTTTATGGCCATTGAGAATGAGGTAAACATAAATGACATTCCCTCTTATGATGAAATCATTGAAGCCTTCGAAAAAATTGCTCTTAAACATCCCATTCTTAAAAGGGAATACATTTTGTTGAAAAATGAAACCGAAAAGATGTTAGAAAAACAAAAAGTTATTGAAAAGGAAAATAATGATCAAAATGCCTTGATTATTGAAAACGTTTCCCTAAAAGAGAAATGTGTCTTTCATAGAAGTTGAATTGGTTACAAACCATCTTTGAAACAAAAATCTCTCAAAATTTTTTTGTTAAATCTTCCACTTCTTATTCTCATCAAAACATTACATGTAGTTTTTACAATAAAATGGGCATGTAGCTTTTAATTGTTTGGTGAAAAAGAAACTACATTTTGAAAGAAAGCATAAGTGGGTTCAAAGAACCACTAGCACTAACTATCAAGGACCCAAAGTTATGTGGGTACTAAAAATCAAAAATTAAATCGTGATTTGTTAGTGTCAACAAAGATAAAGAGCAATCGGTTCTTGGATAGTGGTTGCTCAAAAAAATGACCAAATCACTCTTATCAAACTTCAAAAGAAATGATGAACGTCATGTCACTTTTGGAGATAATGCCAAAGGAAAAATCATCTGCATTGGAAATATTGTAATCATCTATCTCCCTCTATTGAGAATGTTCTACCAGTAGATAATCTCAAACATAATTTACTAAGTATTAGTCAATTATGTGATAAATGTTATCATATTAAATTTGATTCTTCAAGATGTCTTATCAAAGATGCTACATCAAAAGAGGTATTGCTTAAATGAAGACGAAGTAAAGATGTTTATACCGTTAATATTGAATTTGAAAAAGAATTAAAATGTTAGTGTGGACCTAATTTCAAAAATATCAAAAAATTGCTTTTTAAAGGCCTACCAAATTTGAAATTTGAAAAAGACAAGATTTGTGATACTTGTCAATTTGGAAAACAAAAGCTCTTTCAAAACTAAGCAATTTTCTTCAACCTCAAAACCTTTACAACATTTTCACATGGATCTCTTTAGACCTTCTAAAACCACAAGCTTAAGTGGTAAACACTATGCTTTTGTGAGTGTTGATGACTTCTCAAGATTTACTTGCCTTTTATTTTTGAACTTGAAAAATGAAGCTTTAAATGTATTCAAACATTTTTGTAAAATGGTTCAAAATGAAAAAAAGATATTCTATTACAACTATTAGAAGTGACTACGGTGGAGAATTTGATAACATTGCTTTTGATGAGTTTTGTAAGATAAAGGATATGAACATAATTTCTCGGAGAACCCCTCAACAAAATGGTGTACTAGAAAGAAAGAATCGAACATTGCAAGAAATAACTAGAACCATATTTAATGAAAACAATTTACCCAAATATTTTTGGGCCGAAGCCGTTATCATCGCTTTCTATATTATGAATAGAGTTTTGGTAAGTCGAAAGAAATCCAAAACTCCTATGGATGGTAATGGGTCGGGTTTGGTACCCGAAAATTAATTTTTTTTTCTCTTTCTCAAAATTAGTAATGAAATTTTAGGTGAAAAACTTAGGCATTGAACTAGTTAGAGTTTTTAAGTTTGAACTTTAAAAATAATATTTATATATTTGAAGGGAAAAAAAATGGATAAATAACATAATGGTATAGTGGTTGTATATTTTCATACCCCTAAATCCCACCAATGTTCAATTCTTCTGGACTTCATTAAATTTATTTTTACTTTCTCATTCCAATATTGAAAATATATATATATATATATATATATTTCGGGTCACGAGGTGGGTCTGCCCCGAACCCGGCCTGAAAAACTCCGCGGGGTGGAAAACCCACCTCAAACCCGCCCCGCCGACCCGATTGGGGGGGGGGGGGGGGGGGTCATTTCGGGTCCTTCGAGTTTCGGGTTCTTCGAATTTTTTTGCCATCCCTAAAAGCACCTTATGAGTTTTGGAAAAATAGAGTTCCCAATATTGGTTATTTTAAAGTTTTTGGTTAAATACAAAAGAAAATTTGGGAAAATTTGATTCAAATCTGATGTTGGAATATTTCTTGAATATTCACCTACTAGCAAAGCATATAGACTTTTCAACAAAAGAACTCTAGTAGTGGAAGAATCAGTGCATGTTACTTTTGATAAAGCTAATTCTCTTGATCAAGGACACTAATGTTGACCTTATTAGTTATTCGGAATCCAATTGGGTGGGATGCACTATTGATAGAAAAAACACAAGTATTCTAGGCTTTGCTCTTGTGTCATGGTTTAGCAAGAAAAAAAATTCCGTTGCACTATCCACCACCGAAGTCGAATATATCTCGGTCACTAGTTGTTTTGCTCATGTTTTGTGGATGAAACAAACTCTTAGCGATTATCATTTAACGTTTGAAAATACTCCTATTATGTGTGATAATACTAGTGCTATAAGTTTGTCAACAAATCCTATCTTGCACTCTCACACCAAATATATTGAAATTCGACATCATTTTCTTAAAGATCATGTGCAAAAAGGTGATATTTACTTGGTATTTGTTAGTACCGCAAAAATACTGGCTGATATTCTTACTAAACCACTACCTCTTGATAGATTTTCTTATATTAGAAGATGTTTGGGTATTATTGATAAATCTGATATTTGTGGCAAAATTTATTTTATATACTTGATTTAACATAAATTTTTGCAAAGTTCAGTTTTACAGCATTTCGATCGAACAAAATGTATTGGTCGAAAAAAATGTTAAACCAAAACCTATTTTGGTTGATTGGCTATACGATTGAAATTAAATCTCAGATCGACCATCAGTCAGCCGAACCCTCTGCAACAACCCTTTTCAAAAATTGCAGAGTTTTGATCTATCAATAGAATTTCGGTTGACCGAAAGTTGCGCGATTCAGCTTTTTTAAAATCTGTTTTTCATCCCCAATTTCACATCTCAAACACTAAAACTCAAATTCTCTCTTCTCTTCTTCAAATAAAATCACTCCAAACTCGATTTCTTCCACATAATTCATATTACCCATCCAAATTCATCTAGTTCATCGATTTCTCCTCCAGAATCATAAAATATTTCCACCAATTTCACAATATTCTCGAAAAATTCACTTCTTCCCACACTTTTGATAAAATCGAATGTTCACTCATAAATCCATACCAAATCCTCAAATTTCTTCAATCACTCCCACTCATTTTTCTCAACAAAAATTTCACAAACTCGAAATATCTCTCACATTTAGCCTACAAATATTCGAATTTCACTATGCCTCCAGAGAAGAAATCGAAGAAAGGAGAAGCTAGCTCATTGAATGATGATATTGACAAACCATTGCTCGATAGATTTTTTGAATTCCCAATTCTAATTGGTAAGTATATTGATTTTTTTAACTTTTACACACAAGCCCCATCATTTCGTAGTGAAGAGTATTTTGAGGGAATATGTGTAGCGACCAAGAAATTTCCAAATTTAAAAGTTAGTTTTTAACGAACTTGTCGTTACGACTCTTCAAATCTTAATGGTCAAAATTAGCGCTCTTATCTAACCTATTAGTTATTTTGAGATTTTAAGGAAGAAATTGAAATTTATAATTTTAAGTCCAATTTGGATTTTTTTAAAATTTTGTCCAAAAAATTATTATTTCATTTTGAATCCAAATCTTTATTTTAATCCAATAATCAAGTACCTAATTTTTAAATTATTATGGCTATTGATTTTAAAATTTTATTGCTGTTAAATTCTCAGGGTAACCACTAGCCAAACCCAAATGCAATCAGAATCTCAAACGTCCATGTATTTTATTGCTATTCAATGGCTGATTAATTCATCATCAACACACAGGAGTTACAGATCAGCCTACATATAATAATCTTCTTTCTGTCTCCATTTTTCTTCCCTCACGCACAAAATCACTGCAAGAATTTGGTAAGAATTTTCCCTTGGCTCAACTATCCGCCTTCCACAAACTTCACACCACAATACCCAAACCAAGCCTCACCTCACCTCCACAACCCAAATGGCAGCCACGACTGCAATGCTAATTGCCAAAAAAAATCGATCGACAGTCTGTCCATTTCGCCGCTACTCCAAAACCACCTCTGCCTCACTTTGAATTGACACCCAAAATTGAACCCAACTCCACAGCAAGGACCGTTCGAAGCCAACCAACGCTGCCCACTTCGAAGCGGCCACTACCCAGCTTCAAATCCAACAACCATCGGCCATCGCACCCCCATCTCCAAATCGGGGCTGCCCATTTGAAAATTGAACCACAATCAAACCAAAAACCAAGGAGAAAGAATGCCCAAGCACTTACCTCAACCACAGGCACCTTCAACCTCACTTTCGCTGGAAATCGCCCAAAATCGAGCCACGGTTTATCTCGGTTTTCTCGCCAAAAATCTGCTCAAACCTCATCTTTTTCGCCACTCTTTACCAACCCAGTCCCCGCCACACGATGGCGGCTCCACCGCCGGTCGAATGCCGGCGTTTGGCGCCCGGCAGTCTCTAGTCGAGGATGGCCGATGGCCATCTCTTCTCCTCTCAATCTCTCACGAAAATGAGAAGGGAGGAAATGATTGGGTGTACAAATTGATTTTGGATAAATTGCCCTTTAAGTATCAAGCTTTACGAATTCCTTACTTCAGTCCTTACAATATTTAAATGTTCTTTACTTTCAGCCCAATGTTTCAAAACAGTATATTTTGACCCAAAGTTTCTGCTAAAATTCTAATTTGGCCAGAAGCTATCAAATTTTGTAAGACCAGTCCCTGATTCCAATTCCATTATTGCACGAACAGTCCCTAACTTTTCCAATTTTCACGTTTTAGTCCCTAAAGTTCTTAAAGCTCTATTTTTTCTTTTACACAAATATACTTTTAAAGCTTTCTTTATCCAAAAGTCTAATATTAGTCATTTATTTATAGAGTTAGACGAGGCGTGAGAGAATTAGAAGTATTATTCTCGTTGGTCAATACTCGAAAAATAAGGTAGACTCTTATCTACAAATTATCTTTTCAAAATGTGCATATATGATTATTTGGAATATAAATTTAGCATGTATGAATGTGTTCATGAGAATTACTTACTTTTCAAGCGTGAGACTATGTTACGAGAATTTACTTGCTTAAATGCATGAGACTTGGACTTGTATTTATTTACTTGTTCATGAGACTACTTGACACCCGAGACTTGAATATCATGATTATGTATTTTAATTTATATTGTCAAGTGATTATTGTGCTCGAGTTTACTGAGTATTTCTTTGAAATACTCATATTTTTCAAAAACCAATTTTGCAGATGATGGAGTTGGCGGCAAGACGTGCGATGGTGGATATTATTGAGTCTTTCAAAATGTTTTATTTGAAATCGTAAACTAATCTGTTTTTTCGAGTTATTCCAAGTTTCGATTTGTTGTCAATTTGAATAAATTTTTATGAAGTTATTTGAATTAAATTTCAGCCATTTTCCGCTTAATTATCATTTTGAAAGTTAGTTTGAGATGATGAATTGACATTCCGGGTATTTAGAATTCGGGGCGTTACAATAAGATGGAGTAATGTCATATCAATCTTCGAAAAGGCTTACCCTAGATTAATTAGGGAATTCTTTCGGAATGCCACCTTTTTAGGATGAAATTTTGTGTCATATAAAAGAAAAAGGATCGCTATCACTCGAGCACTTACCTTCTAGGCTTAAAAGCTTGAGATAATTGTGCTTATGTTACACATTATCCTGTTAGATTTGACAGTTATAACGAGCTTGAGGCATGTAGTTGTGTAACAGACTGACCACTCACTACCTCCATGACTTTAAACCTCAATCACGTGACCATCCATGCAAAATTCTACATCGTGCTATCGCACACATTTTTTTGTAACAACCCAAAGATTTCGTACCTCAATTTTTATTTATTTAGAAAATTAGACTCTATTATTTTATTAGAAAGTGGCCAATTGTATGAAATGGTAACGCCTTTGTAAGAAAGTGGAGGAGAAAATTTCGTAAATTGCGATATTAAGAGGCTTAATTGACATAAAATGAAGTTATGAATGATGTTTGAGCTTAATTAAGCTATAAATGAGGAGTAAGTTGAAAATTTTAGGAAAGTTCGGTTTATTTACAACTTTTCCATTGTGATGAATGTGACTTTAGAACTATTTTTGGGTAATAGGTAGTGATCTTTAGCAATTACATGTAATACAATCTCAAAGTACATGTCAAGATCTAAGTATTGGTATCAAGTTTGATCATAAATGAAGTCGGGAAGTGCTTCAAAAATCGAGCTAAAGTTGAATATGAGAAATGGTTCAAATATGAGAAAAATGGGCCTTAAGTTCATCTATTTTCTATTTCAAGGTACCACTTTTGAGTCAATTAGATGAACTTAAGGCCCATTTTCTTAAACTATCGGTGAAGAACAACATGGGACAAGAGAAGAGAGAAATCTACATAATTTCTAGTTGCTGGTCATAACTTTCAAATGACTTTAAATCATCATTTATATTGAATTTACTAAGATTTAGAGACTTAATTTTTGTATGGAAGTATTAAAAGATGATTTAAATAGAAGTTTTGGACACTTAGTGATGAAGTTTCATGATTTAACAATGCGTACAAGTGTAAAATTCTGATTTGATATGCACGTGATCTTGGTATTTCAAGTTAGTACTTTCACACTTTGTTGTGAACTTTCAAAGATTGATGAAGTCTTACCATAAGTTGTGAACTTTGTGAATTGAGATAATATTAAAGAGATAGAAATTTACCGACATGTTTAGTTCTGGTTTATGATTTAGATTATATCAAATGGACATGTTATGTTGAAGTCAATAGGATTGAAGATCCAACTTTGATTGAAAATGTTGAAATAGGATTGAAGTAAAAAGTTTCTAGATCATGTTCTACCTTATAATTTAAACTTATCTTTGGATTTCATGTACTATGATCTTGATTTGAAAATGATTATTATTAATGTAAGAATCTGATTTTGATCTAATGTTGTGAAAGTATTGAAGTTTTAGGACATTTGATTTTGATATGCTAAGGTCTAAACATACTTTTGAGGTTGTATGTATAAGAAATTCAGATTTGGAGATGATAGTTACGGAGATAAGAATTTGAAATTATATTAAGATGAAACTTTGTTGAAGTTTTGAGCAATGAATGATAGCTAAATGTTATATCTTAAGCTTGTAAATTGATATGCCCCATGTTAAAATTAATCCATGTGATTTAAAGTTTTCAAACATGTATACTTATGGGTGAAAAATCTGCTGGGATTTATTTGGGTTAATTGTTATTATAAGGATGTTAGAAATGAATTTTTTGAAGACCTTAAGCTATGAAACGTAGGGTGAAACCTTGATATAGATTTAGATTGTATTTTTATGTTTATTACACATTTGGGAAGAGTAAGAAAATGTGACATAAGTGATGTAAAATTTTGCTTGGGTTACTTTCTTGATTATGTTATCTTCTGCATGTTAGAATCAAGATTTTGATGAAATTAAGGATAAGTTCAGCTTTTAGGATGAAACTCAAAGGTTGGGATTATATGTATTAAACATAGGAAATTTTATTCTATAGTGAAATAATTTGTTTTTAATCATTTATGTGCTAAGATAAGGATAATATAGTATGTTTTCATACGTGAATGAATGATGAAATACAAAGTCTTTTACATGATATTTGATGATTAGCATTTCATCACATCATCACAAGCATGCATGATAATTGTTGGAATAGTGTCCAAGCCCAATTGGTTGGGCCGAACTTGGGTTATTAGTTGGACAAGAATGGCCCAAGCCTGCTATCTTAACCCTAATTAGGGTATTACTTAAACATACAAGAACTAGAGTTAGGTGCAAGAGAATCAAGAGAGTCGCTTTTCTAGCATTATGTTTTTCTCTTGCTATCACAAAGGAAAAAACAATATTCTCTCGAATCCATTCCAACTATTGGAGATTGATGGAGTTCCAGATTCAACTCGCTGTGTGAATTTCTGTTAGAGGCTGGACAATAAGACAGCTCGTGGTGACAAGGTATATTCTTTGTCACAAATTCTATCTAAGTGCAAGGTTGATCCGGGCTTATGGTTTCAAGTTTATTTTATTTCCGCTGTGCATGTATGACCCGAAACATTACAGTGGTATCATAGCCTGTCTTGTTACTTGTTAAAATTTTTTTAATTCTTTGATGAATTCAATATGATTGAATTAATTTTCTTGTTATCTAGCTTCTGAAAAAATTGATTTTTTCTTGTTGAAATCTAATTCGAGAGAAGAAATTAATTTTGGGTCGAAAAATGGATCAAGAAACAAGTTTTTTTTTTATAAAAAAAATAAACCAGGTGGCAACCACAGCGGAAGGTGGTGGCGGCACGACAACATGGCTGTAAAACACTGCCGCGATGGTTGCTAGCAGCAGTATTCGCTGCAACGTGGTTTTGCAGCGGTAGCAGGTGCTGCTGCAGCGGGAAGCTGCCGCTCAACAGCGGTGGTTCCCACCGCGGGTAAGAGAGGTGTCGCCGATCGCCTAGCCAAGAGGTAGAGAAACCTTCAGCCAGGGTTTCGGTTTGGAGAGAGGTAAAGACGGGGGCTCCTTTGTAATTTTGAAAATTGTAAGGGCCCATTTGCAATTGTGAATCTGGGTTTGGCAAATTGAGGCGGGGCTCGTTTGCAATTTATGAAATTGCGAGCCCCTGTCTGCAATTATGTAATAGGGTCAAAAATGCAATTTTAAAATGAAGGACCTGTCATGTAATTTGCGGGTATGAATGTAGTTTTAAATATGGGTCAGATTGTAATTTTCAAAATTGGATTTTAATTGTTATTTAAAATGAGTTTTAAATTAGATTTTCAAATTGGTTTGACCCAATTTAAGACATTGACCAGAATTTTAATTTTGACCCAATTCAAAATTTTATTTTAAAATTCATAACTTTTAAATTATTGTTAAAATTGGACTTTAACAAATATATAACTTTGACCATAAATTGAATTTTATTTTATTTAGGAGTTTTATCCTAAATTAAAATGTTAATTCAATTTGCCCTAATTTTGGAATTAGAATTTGGACTCTAATTTGGTGTTTAATTAAAATTTTATTTTAATTAAATTCGATTTAATAATTAGTTAATTCGATTAATTGATTATTAATTAAATCTTATTTAGGATTTGATCCTAAATTCAATTAGTCCTAGAATCTTAAAATTGGAGTTGGACTCTAATTTGATATTTAATTAAATAAACCCGTTTATCAATGTAATTGATTATTTGATTAATTGATTACTAAATTGAATATTATTTTATTTTAGGAGTTTTATCCTAAATTAAGATGTTAATTTAATTTGCCTCTTTTGTAATTAGAGTTGGACTCTTATTTGGTATTTGATTAAAATATGATTTTAATTAAATAAGACCCGCTACTAAAGTTAGTTAATTAATTTGATTAATTAATTACTTTTCTGATCTGTTTTTCTAAAATAGTTTAGACGACCTGGATTGCTAGAAATTTGAAATTTGTCTTATAATATTAAATATTATATTATATTACATTTATATGATGAATGTGTATTTAGTGGCTGGTTATGGCTCGACCCATTTGATTGGTTGGATGATTAATTTATTCTACTTTTGTTGGTTGGGTCTGCAAGTCTATTATTATTTAATTGGGCATGCGTGCATATTATTTAATGAGGAACAAACATGTTTTTATCTTTTGATTTTCAGAAATCAGGTTGAAAGTTTTTTATACAAAAATCAGGTGAAAATCAAACTGACATAAATCCATACCCCAAACCCCACGGCCCAGATTAGGATAAAATCAGTTGCCCTGTTCCCATTCATTTCAAATCTAGTTGGGTGACGACAATGTTTTCCTCTCCGATCTCCGGCGTCTGCTTCGGTTGTGGACTTTGCACGGGGCAATGTCTTTGCACGGTATCGGCACGGCGGCTCCATCTTTGCAAGAAGACCATACAATTGCGGTGTCTCTCTCTATTCGTGGCTGCCCTCTTTTTAGCAAGATTGGATATCCGATGTCTCTTTGGTGTTTATTGGTTGTTGTTGCGGGTGGAGGTGATGTAGTGGCGGCGGCGGCTATGGAGATGGTACTTGTGGTGTTGGTGATGGCTATTGATCGGAATTATTTTCCTACTCCCTAAATTTACGGAGAATTCCATGACCCGACCTCTTGAGATCGTGGTCCTCCTTTGACCGACCTATTACCGAGAGCTCCATGGTCGGTATATGGCCGACCTCTTTGCTGTTCAACAATAACCAATGTCGCCTCATTAAAATACTCGGTCTCATGAAGGTCGGGGTCATCCTGATCTACTTCATTTTGGAAATTGAAGATAAGATCGTTCTTTACCGACCTATGGCCCGTATTTGAAGGCTTCCCAATCTTTTTCATCACTGGGCCTCGTTAGTGGGCCATGTACTTGAGCCTCACGACAATACATGATCCACAAGGAAACCCTTTACAAAAAGTTAACTGAATCCTTATAAGTATGGAATTCTTCTTAAAAGGTAAGTTTATGACAAAATGACTCATTCCTTAAATAAAGGAAGTTATGGGCTTTTTCAGCCCTATAAATACAGTTATTTTCTTATCAAATTATTTATTCACAATTCTTTACGTTTTTCCAGTTAAATATTCTCTCTACCTTTTTCCAGAAAACTAATTCTCACACCGGAGGGGCGACGGGGGGTTTCCTCCTCGCCTTTTTTGCAGGTCATCCCAGGCGAGTTCATCATCTTTTCCAGCAATCAATTTTCATCAGATTCGGCCACGTCAAGGTTAGGATTTTTGACAACATCAATTGGTGCCGTCTGTGGGAAGAGATACAACTAGCCATGGTTAATAGACATCAAGTCCGTCCCTCCGCATCTACTGGGCAATCCCTTCCGACCAACGCCTCGGCTGAGGATGATAATCCTCCACCTCTTGAAGATGTTGGGGAAGAACAAAACTCCGAAGCCACTCCAGACAATGAACCTGTTAGTCGGGAAGATTTTAACAAAATTCAGCAACAGCTTCGCGAACTTCGTCAAGCTCTTCAACAACATAATAGTCATCAAGCGCAACCTGACCCGAACACTCCTGGCACAATTCCCAGGGAAGATCTCCAGCCAGCTAATCCTATGGCTGACAACTCCCCGGGAATTAGGGGTGCCCATCCCATGACAAAAGGATCCTCCAATTTGACATTGTAAGAGCTCTCAAGAATCATTCAAGAAGGAATTGCTGATGGAATACGACAGAACACCCAAGTTCGGGCTTCATTCATAAGAAGAACCCCCTTTACTCCTGAAATAACATCCTTTCCCTTGCCAGATCGATTTAAATATCCTCGGATAAAGGAATACGATGGAACAACGGATCCTAACAACCACTTGAATACCTACACTGATGTCATGGACATGCAGAATGCTCCCGATCAGATTCTGTGCAAGGCCTTTCCGCAAACCTTGACAAATTCAGCTCGAGACTGGTTTTCTACGATACCTCCAGGGTCCATCTCTTCCTTTGCAGATCTTACTAAGAAGTTCACTGCTTTCTTTGCAAGTAGCAAAAGGATCAAGAAGACCGCCGCATCCCTTTTGCAGTTGAAGCAAGCTCAGAATGAGACACTGCGAGAGTTCATGACTCGGTTTAACGCTGAAAGACTTCAGATTCCAGATCTCCATATATCATCGGCAATTTCAGCCCTTACCATGGCTATTCGAGGCCCGGAATTCAGAATGTCCCTGTCCAAGAACCCACCTTCAAATGTAACAAAACTTCTTCGGAGAGCAGAAAAGTACATAAACATGGAGGAAACACTTTTGTCAGTTCGGGCGCAGGATCAAGGGCATGGGATAGTAGCACAGTCTTCACAATCAACAAGGTAGGGGAATAAGAGATCAAGACAGGAAGATGAGAAAAGTTCTTCCCGAAGTAACCAGAAGGGGAACGGTCATGGGCATCAGAGTTTAACTCCGCTAAACACACCCCGATCTCACATTCTTATGGAAATCAAAGGACGTGAAGATTTGCGATGGCCCAAGCCTATTAAGGGGAAAGTCGACGAAAAGAATCGACATAAGTATTGCGAATTTCACAAGAGCCCGGGCCATACCACGGACGAGTGCAGAACTTTAAAACAGGAGATAGAAGCCCTCATAAAAAGAGGGTTCCTGGGGCACTACATAAAGAAGGATGATAAAGAGCATGGAAATAGGGAAGAAAATACCAGATCCGCTGGCACCATAAATTTTATCGTCGGAGGAATAGCATCTGGAGGTGATTTGAATAACGCCCGAAAAAACCATGCCCGTGCTCTAAGTGATCGGGAAGAAAGGTCGGGAAGTCATGACCAGGAGGTCTCGAACAGCATCAGCTTCAGTAATGCAGACATGGAAGGAATTTCGTATCCTCATGACGATGCTGTTGTTATCAGTGCAATAATAGCCATTTTGATGTCAGGAGAGTGCTAGTTGACAACGGAAGCGCAGCCAACGTTCTTTCCTTGGAAGCTTTCAATTAGATGCAACTTCCCAAAGATCGGCTTCGACAAGTCCTTACTCCCCTAACTGGGTTTGGTGGAGGAACCGTAAAACCCTAAGGTCTAATTGACCTTCCCACTTCACTAGGATCAGAGGAAAAACGTGTAAAGAAGATGACTTCTTTCCAAGTCGTGAAAACTCCTATGGCCTACAATGCCATCTTGGGAAGACCATTCCTAAACAACCTGAGAGCTATAGTATCAACTTATCACATGGCAATCAAGTTCCCAACTTCCGCAGGCATAGCAACTATTCAGGGAAGTCAATCTGTAGCCAGGAGTTGCTATATCAGTTGTATTGGAAAGGGCAAGACGGATCTGATGTCAATAGAACTTCCTCTCGAAGAAAGAGTGTCTCCAGTAGAAAAGTTGGAAGAGGTTCATGTCTCAGAAGGGAGGAGCTTCACAATTGGGAAAGAACTCCCCAAAACGATGAAGGAAGAGTTGTCATAGTGTTTAAAGAAGAATATCGACGTTTTTGCTTGGAGTGCTGAAGATATGCCCGGGATAGATCCAGAGCTCGTCGAGCACAGACTCAACGTCATGCTCGACAAGAAGCCCGTAAAACACCGAAAAAGACAGTTTGCCACAGAAAGGAGGCAGATAATAAAAGAGGAAGTAGATAAACTCTTGAAAGCAGGATTCATCAAAGAAGTGAAGTATCCAGAGTGGCTAGCCAATGTGGTCTTGGTGAAGAAGCCAAACGTCAAGTGGCGAGTTTGTATAGACTTCACAGATTTAAATAAAGCATGTCCGAAAGATAGTTATTCCCTTCCCAGAATCGACATATTGGTGGATTCCACGTCTGGCTCCGAACTTTAACCTTTCTTAGACTCCTTCTCGGGATATCATCAGATTCGGATGGCACAGGAAGATCAGGAAAAAACTTCCTTTATGGCGGATGAAGGGATATATTGCTACAAGGTCATGCCGTTTGGATTGAAGAATGCTGGAGCTACTTATCAAAGGTTGGTTAACACGGTCTTCTCTCGACACATTGGGCTTAACATTGAAGTCTACGTTGATGACATGGTAGTAAAAAGCTCAAGAAAGAAAGACCACATTGCTGACCTTGAGGACATATTCAGTACACTTAGAAAACATCGGATGAAACTAAATCCTGCGAAGTGCGCCTTCGGAGTAGGCTCGGGAAAGTTCTTGGGATTCATGATCACTCAAAGAGGTATCAAAGCTAATCCAGATAAAATCTCAGCCCTAGCATCCATGGAACCTCCCCGAAACATCAGGGAAGTGCAAAAGTTAACAGGAAGAGTAGCAGCATTGGGTAGATTTATGTCAAGGGCAGCGGACAAATGTTTTCCCTTCTTCAAAACTCTTCGAGGAAACAAGGACTTCAGATGGGATGAGGAGTGCGAGGTCTCCTTCAAGAAGTTGAAAGAATACTTGGGAACACCTCCGATACTGGTAAAGCCGAATCCAGGGGACAATTTGTTCTTGTATCTAGCAGTATCTGATCATGCGGTGAGCACCGTTTTGGTTAAAGTGGAAGAGAAGACTCAAAAACCTATATATTACATCAGTAAGATGACGTTGGAAGCAGAAACCCGATATACATTGGCAGAACAGCTCGCACTTTCCTTAGTTACAGCAGCGAGAAAGTTAAGACCATACTTTCAAGCCCATGCCATAACCGTCCTTTCAAATCAGCCCTTGAAGTAAATCTTACAGAAACCAGATGTATCCGGCCGTCTACTCAAGTGGTCAATCGAGCTTGGAGAGTATGATATCGAGTTCAAACCTCGACCTTCTATCAAAGCACAGGTCTTGGCCGACTTCATTTCCGAACTCTCACCAAGACCTCGGGGGCCAACAGGTCATGAGAGGGAAGAGGCCACATGGACCTTACAAGTAGATGGAGCATCGAATGCTGCAGGCTCGGGGGCCGGAATCATATTAAAGAAAGACGATGGCACAATGGAAATTCAGTGTGCAATACAGTTTGACTTCCCAGCAACCAATAATGATGCAGAATATGAGGCCGTAATCGCTGGACTTCAAGCAGCACAACATCTAGGGGTCGAGCACGTCAAGGTCCTAAGTGATTCACAATTGGTGGTAGAACAAGTAAACGGCACTTTTGAAGCAAAAGATGAGAAAATGTCATCTTATAGGATGATGGTCTTAGACTTGCAAAGGAAGTTCAAGTCTTGCTGCGCAGACAAAATTCCAAGGTCCGCCAATCACAAAGCAGATGCTTTGTCAAGACTTACTTCTTCGAATCTAGACCACTTGGAGAGAACCGTGTTTGTACGAACTCTTCATGAGCCTAGTATAGTACAACAACCCGAGGTCATGGATATTTCAGATCATGAGCCCAGTTGGATGGATCCAATAATTGAATATCTAACATCAGGAAGGTTGCAAGATGATAAAGTAGAGGCCAGAAAATCAAAACAAGGGCCCCGAGGTATACCTTGCTGTAGAATACCTTGTTCCGTCGAAGCTTCACACTTCCTTATCTACGATGCCTAACTCCAAAAGAAGCAGCTCTTGCTATGACCGAGGTTCACGAAGGAATTTGTGGACACCAGGGAGGAAGAGCTCTAGCACTGAAATTAATAAGATACGGGTACTACTGGACGAACATGAAGAAAGACGCTCTTAGTTATGTGAAATCCTGTGACAAGTGCCAAAGATTCTCAGCCCGATTACATCAACCCGCGGAAGAACTATCCTCAATATTGTGCCCATACCCTTTCGCCCAATGGGGAATCGACATACTCGGACCTTTCCCTATAGCCCAGGGTCAAGTCAAGTTCTTGGCAGTTGAAGTGGAATATTTCACTAAGTGGGTGGAAGCCGAACCGCTGGCCGTGATCACAGAACAAAAGTTGGAATCATTTGTGTGGAAATTAATAGTTTGCCATTTTGGTCTTCCCAAGACATTAATAACAGATAATGGGCGTTAATTTGAGTGCCAAGCCTTCAAGCAATTCTGCAAGAATCTGGGGATAGAACACAGGTTGACCTCCATTTCGCACCCGCAGAGTAATGGGTTAGCTGAAGTTACAAACAGACTCATCTTACAAGACTTGAAGACTCGCCTCGACAGTGCCAAGGGAGATTGGCCCGATCTTCTCCCAGAAGTACTTTGGACCAACCGAACCACGTTCAAAACGGCAACAGGGGAAACCCCATTCATGCTTGCCTTCGGGATGGAGGCCGCTGTCCCCGTAGAAGTAACCATTCCAAGCTTCCGTACTATGGCCACAGGGTCTCCCGACCACATCGAAGGACAGAGAGAAAGTCTGGATCTTCTAGAGGAAGTCAGGGAAAATGCATCATTAAGAATAACAGCTTACCAACAGGCCATGTCTAAGAAGTTCAATATTCGAGTAAAGAAAAGGGAATTCAGAATGGGAGATCTTGTCCTTCGCCGCAGTGAGGCTGCCGATCATCAACCAGGTAAACATGGGCCTATTTGGGAAGGACCTTATGAAGTCATTTGAAAGGCGGGCAAAGGCTCATACAGCCTCCGCACGATGGATTTAAAACCTCTTCCTCGGCCATGGAATGTGGAGAACTTGAAGCCGTACTACAAGTAATCATATTTCTATTGATATCAAGTCCTAGTAAGGTCAGGCCTGCGCGCCCATTTTTATTTTTGTTTACGGACTTGCACGTCCATCATTGGATATTATGGTCGGGCCTGCGTGCCCATTATTTTATCTTTCAGCGTCAGGGACGGGTACTCTTTTTCCTTGTCCAGATTTTTTCCCAATGGGTTTTTCTGGATAAGGTTTTAACGAGGCCCACCGTTTAGTCCCCTTTAATAAAAGTACTTTTTCCAAAGAATGAGCACTACAAAGATCAGATATGAAAATAATTTACAAGGACATTCACGTGACTTTACAAATTATTCTTCCACGAATAATCTACAATGTCTCATGGCAAAACTTTACAAATTATTCTTCCACGGATAATTTACAAGGTCTCATTGCAAGGCGTTACAAATTATTTCCCATCAAATAATTTACAAGGTCATTCACGTGACTTTACAAATTATTCTTCCACGAATAATTTACAATGTCTCATGGCAAGACTTTACAAATTATTCTTCCACGGATAATTTACAAGGTCTCATGGCAAGGCGTTACAAATTATTTCCCATCAGATAATTTACAATGTCTCATGGCAAGACTTTACAAATTATTCTTCCACGGATAATTTACAAGGTCTCATGGTAAGGCGTTACAAATTATTTCCCATCAGATAATTTACAATGTCTCATGGCAAGACTTTACAAATTATTCTTCCACGGATAATTTACAAGGTCTCATGGCAAGGCGTTACAAATTATTTCCCATCAGATAATTTACAATGTCTCATGGCAAGACTTTACAAATTATTCTTCCACGGATAATTTACAAGGTCTCATGGTAAGGCGTTACAAATTATTTCCCATCAGATAATTTACAATGTCTCATGGGAAGACTTTACAAATTATTCTTCCACGGATAATTTACAAGGTCTCATGGCAAGGCGTTACAAATTATTTCCCATCAAATAATTTACAAGGTCATTCACGTGACTTTACAAATTATTCTTCCACGAATAATTTACAATGTCTCATGGCAAGACTTTACAAATTATTCTTCCACGGATAATTTACAAGGTCTCGTGGTAAGGCGTTACAAATTATTTCCCATCAAATAATTTACAAGGTCATTCACGTGACTTTACAAATTATTCTTCCACGAATAATTTACAATGTCTCATGACCAGGCGTTACGAATTACTTCCAAATAAGAAATTGAAAGTTAAGAAAGGTCGGGGTAGCTCGGGCTCTCATTGACCGACCCTTGTGAAAACTACGTCCATTTTAAGGTAAAAAAGCATGATCCTATCTTTGAGGAAATTTCCTAGAAAGAATCGGATTTATGACGAGACGTTGCAAAATTATTTCCAACAAGTAATCAACACGACTCTATCTTCGATCATTACGCTCGGTCTCTCTAAATGCTATTGATCGCATAGTTGAGAGCTCGTTCACATCCCGATCATCTATAAAAACGGATTGGGCACTTAAAGCGACTATTCACATATCATTGAAACACAAGTAAAAGGTGCGAACGTTGACAAAAAATAAACATTCATTCATGGAGAATTACAAGCTATCCTAAGGGCATACCCCGGGTTGTATGCATTCAAAAAAAAAAGGGGGTACAAAAACGCCTTTAAGGCTCGGGCTCACTCCCGATCTCATCATCACCCACCACTTCGCAGTCCTTGTCCTCATCATCAAAGGGGGAGAGATCAAGCTCGTCAGCGCCCAAAGGAAATTCTGCCAACGGGCTCCTATCAAGGTCGGGTGCCTTTAGAAGGCACCAAGCTCGGGCTTGTTTGATTGCTTGAGTGTATGATTCAAGGGCGTAATTTCCTAGAGCAAGCTTATACTCTTTGGACCCCTTGAATTCTTCAACTGCTAGTGCCCGGGTTTGGAGCTCCCCCTCACGAGCCAGCTTGAGCTCTTCCTCCAAGCATTTACTTTGGTCGCGGGCTGATTCCCGCTCTTGGACAGCCGCCTCAAGCTCGAGTTTCACCTTCCTGAGCTCTTCCTCGGCAGTATTAGCCCGGGTCGCTTCATATTGGACGGAGTGAACCAACTGGCTGGCGGTCTCTCCCCGTTAAATACTTTGATTCGCAACACCTCGGGTAATGCTGAGCATCTGGAAATCGAGAAGATAAGTTAGAATAAAATTTAGCTGAATGAAAGCTAAGTAGTAGAAGGACACCCCAAGCCATACCTGAAGTGTTGCGCTCATTATATGTTCCACTCCTCGTTCTAACCCGATCTCGTATTGATACTTCTTTACAAGATCAGGGTGGAGGGAATCTTGGAGCTTCTTCCGGCAGTCTGCCAGGGAGGGGTTCTCAGCCTCGAGCTCCGAGTCAGAGGGCGGGGTGCCCGACCCCTCTGCTACCGTTCCACCCTGGCACGAGGAACTTCAGCAGCCATGTTAGAAGATTGGCCCGGGCCTGAAGCGGAAGGTCTTGATTTCTTTTGGGGCTTTCGTCGAGTCACCCAGTCCACGGTCCTTTTGTTCCGAGCCACTTGGGCCTTATTCATAGCAGCCTCCTTTAGAGCCTCGGAGTCAAAAGCCATCCCTGAAACAAAAAACACATGTCGGGTTAGTTAGGTCTCCTATAAATAAGACAAACCAAGAATACAAGTAGAAGTGCTATTTTTACGTCGAACTCTACCGAGCTGGAGACCAAGGCCAGCTATATCAAGGATGTCATCCTCCTCGGCCAATAGACCAAAGTCCCACACCCTTACAGCATCTTCCATAAGCTTGGTGATGGCATCCTCACTTAGGTTCCCCATCCTATTGAAGCTATCTACGTCGGGTTTCCTAAAGGTCAGCCAAAAAATGTTGTCCCCTTCTCTTGGCTTAATAAAGAAAAATTTTTCTTTCCAGTACTTGATGGAGGATGGAACCCATGGAGCTTCAAATCTACCCTTCCTGCACAAGTAAACAAAGGAATTACACCGGGGAAGAAACTTGAGTTCCAAAAGACATTTACAAAGGTTGACAGTAGGTTCTATTCCTAAACTCCTACACAGAATAAAAAAGTATACAAGGATCCTCCACCCATTTGGAGCGAGCTGACCCGGCAATATGCCCGCGGTAAGCAAGAAGTCCACAAAAAAATAATGGAGTGGGAATCGAAGCCCGGCCATTAAGGCCTCGTGAAAGACTACTATTTCCCCCTCCCGGCAATGATAAGGGTTCTCATCTCTATCAGGAACCCTTGCCGTGTACCTACCCACCAGGTTATATCTCCTCATATCTACCTCGATCATGTGTTCTTTCATTTTGTTGAAAAATGTAGGAAATTCTAGGTCGGCCTCTCTCGAATCTCTATCTACCCCGGGATCATTTTCCACTTCCTCTTCATTTTCCGACTCATTATCCTGAGGACTGGTCGGGGGTTCGTAGAAACCTAGAGGCTCGACCTCTAATGGTTCGTCTAAGTTTTCTATTTCCCTAAGGTCGCTCACAGGAACCCGCCTAGCCATTACGTTAATAAATAACAAAAACAGAAAGAGAGGTCGGGGTAGGTCGAGCTTACCTAAATACTAAGAGGATATTGTTGGAGTAGACGTGATAACCCGAGGAGTTCTCTGATCGCTATTTTTCAAAAAGTAAGATTAATGAAGCTATGGGGACCACATATATATAGGCAAAATAGGCAGGAAAAATTTCAAAATCCAAAAGTTATTTTTTCTGCCACGTGTCAACATCATAGGCAATTCTTTTATGACTAAAGCAATAAATATGATGAGTTGGCAAATTTAATATAACAACTGTCATGCTTCCAGAAATCTTGTCACGATCTCTGATACACGGGGGCCAATGATCGGAATTATTTTCCTACATAGAAGCGCCTTCGCGCTACTGCTGCCGCTCAACAGCGGTGGTTCCCACCGCGGGTGAGAGAGGTGTCGCCGACCGCCTAGCCAAGAGGTAGAGAAACCTTCAGCCAGGGTTTCGGTTTGGAGAGAGGTAAAGGCGGGGGCTCCTTTGTAATTTTGAAAATTGTAAGGGCCCGTTTGCAATTGTGAATCTGGGTTTGGAAAATTGAGGCGGGGCTCGTTTGCAATTAATGAAATTGCGAGCCCCTGTCTGCAATTATGTAATAGGGTCAAAAATGCAATTTTAAAATGAAGGACCTGTCATGTAATTTGCGGGTATGAATGTAGTTTTAAATATGGGTCAGATTGTAATTTTCAAAATTGGATTTTAGTTGTTATTTAAAATGAGTTTTAAATTAGATTTTCAAATTGGTTTGACCCAATTTAAGACATTGACCAGAATTTTAATTTTGACCCAATTCAAAATTTTATTTTAAAATTCATAACTTTTAAATTATTGTTAAAATTGGACTTTAACAAATATATAACTTTGACCATAAATTGAATTTTATTTTATTTAGGAGTTTTATCCTAAATTAAAATGTTAATTCAATTTGGCCTAATTTTGGTATTAGAATTTGGACTCTAATTTGGTGTTTAATTAAAATTTTATTTTAATTAAATTCGATTTAATAATTAGTTAATTCGATTAATTGATTATTAATTAAATCTTATTTAGGACTTGATCCTAAATTCAATTAGCCCTAGAATCTTAAAATTGGAGTTGGACTCTAATTTGATATTTAATTAAATAAACCCGTTTATCAATCTAATTGATTAATTTGATTAATTGATTGCTAAATTGAATATTATTTTATTTTAGGAGTTTTATCCTAAATTAAGATGTTAATTTAATTTGCCTCTTTTATAATTAGAGTTGGACTCTTATTTGGTATTTGATTAAAATATGATTTTAATTAAATAAGACCCGCTACTAAAGTTAGTTAATTAATTTGATTAATTAATTACTTTTCTGATCTGTTTTTTCTAAAATAGTTTAGACGACCTAGATTGCTAGAAATTTGAAATTTGTCATATAATATTAAATATTATATTATATTACATTTATATGATGAATGTGTATTTAGTGGCTGGTTATGGCTCGACCCATTTGATTGGTTGGATGATTAATTTATTCTGCTTTTGTTGGTTGGGTCTGCAAATCTATTATTATTTAATTGGGCCTACGTGCATATTATTTAATGAGGAACAAACATGTTTTTATCTTTTGATTTTCAGAAATTAGGTTGAAAGTTTTTTTATACAAAAATCAGGTGAAAATTAAACTGACATAAATCCATACCCTAAACCCCACGGCCCAGATTAGGATAAAATCAGTTGCCCTGTTCCCATTCATTTCAAATCTAGTTGGGTGACGACAATGTTTTCCTCTCCGATCTCTTTGGTGTGTATTGGTTGTTGTTGCGGGTGGAGGTGATGTAGTGGTGGCGGCGGCTATGGAGATGGTACTTGTGGTGTTGGTGATGGCTATTGATCGGAATTATTTTCCTACTCCCTAAATTTACGGAGAATTCCATGACCCGACCTATTGAGATCGTGGTCCTCCTTTGACCGACCTGTTACCGAGAGCTCAATGGTCGGTATATGGCCGACCTCTTTGCTGTTCAACAATAACCAATGTCGCCTCATTAAAATACCCGGTCTCATGAAGGTCGGGGTCATCCCGATCTACTTCATTTTGGCAATTGAAGATAAGATCGTTCTTTACCGACCTATGGCCCGTATTTGAAGGCTTCCCAATCTTTTTCATCACTGGGCCTCGTTAGTGGGCCATATACTTGAGCCCCACGACAATACATGATCCACAAGGAAACCCTTTACAAAAAGGAAACTGAATCCTTATAAGTATGGAATTCTTCTTAAAAGGTAAGTTTATGACAAAATGACTCATTCCTTAAATAAAGGAAGTTATGGGCTTTTTCAGCCCTATAAATACAGTTATTTTCTTATCAAATTATTCATTCACAATTCTTTACATTTTTCCAGTTAAATATTCTCTCTACCTTTTCCAAAAACTAATTCTCACACCGGAGGGGCGACGGGGAGTTTCCTCCTCGCCTTTTTAGCAGGTCATCCCAGGCGGGTTCATCATCTTTTCCAGCAATCAATTTTCATCAGATTTGGCCACGTCAAGGTTAGGATTTTTGACAGCATCAGCTATGGAGATTGTGGCAGTGTTAGTGTTGATGGTGGCTGTGGAGAAGGTGGTTGTGGCTCTAGAGATGGAGATGGTATTGGTGTTGGTGTTGGTGTTTGGTTGTAGCTGTGGAGATTGTTATGGTGTCGATGGTGGCTGTAGGGTGGTGGTGGCAGTGAGGTTTGATGGTAGCTGTGGAGATGGGGGAGTTGGGGTGCTCAGCAGCGCTTGAACAGATACAGTTTAACAGCGGTGGGTGGTGGTGCAATTTGGAGGTGGGTGCGGTGCGACTACAGCTGGTGATTTTTGGATCTAAGGTGACTGGTGGAGAGGTGACTGCTAGTGGTGGTGGTGGTGGTGGTGGTGGCAGCGGCAATAGTTGGTGTCGGTGGTGGTGGTTATAAATTTGTGACCTCGTTGTGACTTAATAAATTTGTAAATTGTGATCGAAAAATAAGTTGTGAATACAAATTGTAAAAATTGTGACTCATAAAATCGAGATTTGTGACCGAGAAAAAGTTGTGACCTATAAATTTCGATAATTCTGACCAAAAAATAAGTTGTGAACTAAAATATTTAGAATTTGTGACCTAAAAAGATGTCGTGACTTATAAAATTTGTAACTTGTGATTGATAAGATAGTCATGACCGATTAATTTGATAATTTGTGACAAAAAATTAATTTGTGACCTGTGACCACAAATCGTGTAGTTGTAACCATAATTTGTTAAATTGTGACTAATTGACTCGAGATTTGCGACGGGAAAAAATTATGACCAACGAAATTTGAAATTTGTTACCGAGAAATAAATTGTGACCAATGAAATTTGTGATTTGTGATCAATTGACTTTAGATTTGCAACCGAAAAAAATCGTGACTTACGAAATTCGAAATTTGTGACCAAAAAATAAATTGTGACCTAAAAAATTGTGATTGTGACCATAAACTTATGATCTGATTTGTGACTTGTGATCTAAAAAATTGTGACTTGTGACCATAATAAGCTGTGACCCTAAAAGTCATCCAAATAATTTTATAAATTGTGACCTACAAAATTTATGATATGTGACCAAGAAAACTAGTGATTTGTAAGAATTGTGACCTAAAAAAATCTTGATTTGTATACGAGAAAAAATTGTGACCAATTGACTCTAGATTTGCGACCAAAAAAATCGTGACCTACGAAATTTGAAATTTGTGACCGAGAAATAAATTGTGACCTAAAAAATTGTGAATGTGACAATAAACTTATGATCTGATTTGTGACTTGTGACCTAAAAAAAGGTGACTTGTGACCATAATAAGATATGAACTTAAAAATTGTGACTTGTGATCATAAACAGTAAAATATATAATTAATTAAGATATGATTTTTGAAATAAAACATTTTCTTAATTTTGAAAATGACTACTTTAAAAACCTTAATTAATTATAATTAATCATTTTTTGGGAGGGGTTGGGTTGGGTGGGGTGAGGTCGGGGTGGGTGAGATTGGGTGGTTGGGGCAAAGTGTGAACAAATAGAAGAAAAATCATTTTGGGGGTGGGGTGGGATGGCGGGCTGGGGTGGGTCGAGGTCTGCGACTGGGGTAAGATGAATTTGTCGCGTTGTGATGATGTGGGGTAGGGTAGGGTCGAGTGGGGTGGGGTGGGTTAAATAATTTTGGGGTGAGGGGGTGTGGCTTTGGCGAGATCAATTTGTAACTTTGCGATGAGGTGGGGTGGGGTGGGGTGGGATGGGGAAGGGTAGGAAAATATCGACCAGGAAAAAAAATTGGGGTAGGATAGGGTAGGTGGGTGGGGTGGGGTGGGGTAGGGTGGGTAGAAAACATCGAGCAGGAAATTTTTTTTTTGTTTAGGGTGGGGTGGGTGGGATGGGGTGGTCAGGTGGTGGGCGGGGATGAGAGAGGTTGTGACATCAAAATTTGAGTTTTTGATTTAATATTGTATTAATTTTAATATAATATGTAATAGATAATTATGTTTATATTATATGTAATATTATATTTATTTTTAATTATGAAATACCCGATTTTTGAAAAAAAAAATGTTAAGTTTGTTAGTTTTGAAAAGTGAAACTTAAAGTATTGTAGTTATGTACTTTCCCCTTATTTAATTTATTTAGGCATGCGAGCTCCAGTTTGTAGATATTAGTCTACGCGTCCGTTGATACAGGTCTACGTGCCAACTAGTATAGGACACGGGTTGCAGCTGGCCACAAGAAGAAGTTAAGTATTTACCAATTTGTGATTCTAGATGCCCAAGGGAATATTTATCGTAGTTAAGGTCATGGAAGTGAATCATGTTTCTATTCCAGTGCTTCCAACAGTTATAGACAGAACAATAAGCTATATGCTTAAGACCATCACGAGATGAGATGTCAAACTTATCAAAGTTTTATTCCATGAAAAGTTTACGTGATAGGTGACCTTTGAACCTTAATGGTTCCAGATTTGTACTAAAAGGTACCAGATTTTATGTTGACTGCTATGTGAATACTTACTATTTGGGTAGGGGCCCAAAGTAAAATAAAGTAAGAACGAAAGAAAGCATGAGAAAAGTGAAAAATATTTTTCAGTCATGCATATCACTTCATGCATTGCATTCATGCCATACATATTATTTTGATTATTTGAATGTGATTATATGGCATTAAGTATTGTGAATGTGATGTAGGTAGATTATTAAGTGATCGCCTCTAAGTGATTATGACTTACTTGGTCATCAATGGAAATAAGTATTATGAATAGGATATAAAATGATTACTAAATCATAGATATTAAGTGAATATGACCCTATTTACTTAGATGGGAGATGAAGAACCAAGTCGGAAAGCAAAGTGTATGATGTCTTATGGATTAACCGTATTAATGGGTTATATGTTTTAAAATACAGTTCTTGAGATTGTTCCTTTATAAGTTGAGAAATCTTGAATTCAAAGAGTTGATGACAGAGATCTTAGGAGATATTGAGGTTAATTGATGAGGTATAAATTAGAAGATATTTAAAAGAGTTAGCGTGTTAAGTATTGACAAGAGAATGTTGAGGATGATACATGTATTAATGATTTTCATACACTTTATGTTAAAATTAATCTCTCATTACATGTATTAAGATTTATTCACTGGACCTTGTGGTTCATAGTTGTTCATTTCTCTTTTTATAGACAATGAAGCATTTATTTCATGCATGTGGATTCCCTATGGAGAATGCCGGCGGAGAATGAAGAGTACTTATTAGTAACCAAAAGTGAAGAAGGATTAAACTTCTCTATAGTTTGAAATAATTTTCAAATATAAATATTACTCTCTTTACATTTAAAAGTAAATTATTAGTTCGGGCTCAATTTTGAGATGTAAAGTAAATGTTTATGAAAATAAACGAGTCTTTTATTTTAAAGTTTCGCTTGAAATTATTTTTGTAAGTTTTGAAATGTTATTGAATCAATTGTTATTAAAATGTTGAAGTCAAAGTAAGGATGATGATCATAAATTGTTTAACTGGGTAAACTCATTGTTCAGGACAATTAATATCGTTCTAAATAAATTTAGAAAGAGTTTTTGGTAAATTTATTAAATCTGCCCTATTTCTGAAAAATACGCTACTTGTAGCCGCCTGTAGCTATGTTTTCGGTTCAAATGGAGACTACTAGTAGCCATCAGCAAATTCTTGCAAAAAAAAAAAAAAAAAAAAGCCTGAATTTTGGGGTCGTCACGTTATTGTACCTAGAAGTGGTCAATTTAAAGAAGTCCATCACCCTTGACTCTCTTCTCGTAGGTTAGAAGTTGGATTTTGCGTACATATTCATGCAACATATTCGTCATTTCCATTCTTCCCCGCGTGTCTTAGGCCTACCTTATGATATGATCTTTACCAAAATCTTTAATCATTTCAATGTGTCCTTAGAAAATGAGCCTATTCTTAAACCCAAACATACTGAGGTCATAAATCTCAACGCCGTTAGACGCATAAAGATTACCAAGGGTGTTGGGAAATGGGTGTGTCATACTCAAGGCTTTGACAAATAATTCTGGACCAAGTTCTTAGCCATTTACGGAAGAAGAAGTGAAAGAGGAAATGGATGTAGGTGAAGTTGCAAGTGCGGGTGAGGGTGAAGGTGAAGGTGATGGTGATGGTGATGGAAATGGTGATGGTGATGGCTCCCCTCGACCAAGACCTAGATGTAGCAACCATAAATTTTAAATTTAACGATGAATTTTTATGTTAAGAGTTCAAAAGTATTTTAATGAGCTTGTGATTTCGCTGCGACACTTCCTGATATTTTAAATTAATTATTGGTCACGATATAATGTACATGCACTTTCCTAGCAATTATTTTGTTTAATTGTGAGAAATATTTTATCATTGTTATGAATTAATGGGTGTGAGGTAAGAAAATTAGGTATTAGGTTTGAATGAAATATTACTCTTATGCCCCTGTAAAATTTACATATTACGATTATACCATTATCCGCCCCCCTATAAATAGGGCACCATATATTCATTTGTAACTTGCACCATTCTTGAGAATTAAGAAGAATCCTCCTCCTCTCTCTAGCTCTCAATGTCTCTCTATATTTCTAGTTTAGAATTTTGATAGTTTCACAACACGTTATCAGCACGAGTCTCTACCCTATTGAGTAATATGACGGGAGTATGCTCTACAGTTGCATCTAAATGATGAACCTCTGTATCAGAAACCAGATTATTATTAATCATCATTTATACATCATAGATTAGAAGATCAATTCCAAATACGTAGAAAATTGAAGAAATTGTATAATCCGAAACTTCCAAACCAAATTCACGCCAAACCGTATATCCAAACGATGATCGGAGACCGGATCCATGACCACGGCGACCGGACGATTCTTCCGAACCGGCGCGTGTCTACGTCACCAGCACCGGCGCGGCGGCGCGTGAAGCGCGTGAGGACCACGCGCAGACGTCGTCACGGCGCGTGACAGCGCGTGGAGACGATTCAGGCGATGACGTCAACAGGAAGTTTGTTCATATCGACGTTCTTGATTTTTCTATGATCTTAATTTTCTGTTTTGTGCAGTTCTGAGATTTTCCGGCGATCGAACGTGGCGGTTTTCTTAAAAACCGTTTTTGAAGCACTTCCGACGGGATTTTGAACTTCGGACCAAAAGTAAGTTTGTTCTAAATTAAATTTCAAACCTATTGACGATTTTGATTTATCCATATGAGCAACATATTAAAATATGGACAATTTTACCCTTGGTAATACATAAAAGTAAATTAATCGAAAATTAACGATTAATATGTGATCAACAAGATAAATTAAAGATTTAAAAGTAACATAATAGTTGCCATACCGTGATGAATTGAGTTTTATGGACTGGATTTATACCTTAACTGGAGATGACTCATTATCGTAACGGATTGGACTATTATGAATACCTTGACTGGATTTGAAGATACGACTCGCTCACTCATGAAAGGTAATTATTTCATTATGTTGTTGCCACCTACATGGTTGGTTCTACCACCTACATGGTTGGCTTTATCAGTTTAATTATTTCATTATGTCGATTCCGCCTATATGGCCGGTTTAGCAATTGAATATATAGAATACTTCACATATATTCATATTTTATATTATTTCAGAAACACCTCAATTGTTGGTTAATTCTAACATATTAGAGGATGTTGTCAACATATATACGTGGTGATATTATTATTGTTTAACCTATATACATGGTGATATTATTGTTATTTGATACTTCATCAGATGATACCAAAAGTTATCATTACCAAAAGATTGGTAAATGTTGATCAAAATATTTCATCCAATGGTACCAGAAGTTACTAATATCTGAATTTGAATGGGTGGATGAAAATTATTCAACAAGAGAATGTTGATGTATGATAAAATAATATCACATGATAGCACGGATATGGCTAATGTGAAAATAATCTCATCAGTATTATGAGATGAATATTAGATGATAAGTGTCTGGAAAATTTCTTGCACGAGCACTTATGTATTCCAGAAGAAGTGTATATTTACTCCAGAAGAAGTAAAAATTATCATCTAAACATGTTGAAATGATATTATTATTGCTCCTGAAGAAGCATAAACGAGACATACATGCAAAACGCAAAAGGGGGAAACATTTATGATCCTCAAAATGAGAGATGTGTTTCGGGAGTAGCCGTATCCTACCACCTCTGACCTTTTGAGGAAATAAAGAAAAAGGTGTGTTTCAAGAGTAAGAAATACTCCATACTCTACCACCTTAAATTTTTGAGGTACACAAGATTAAACATTAACAAAATCCTAGAAATTTATGGTGTGTCTCAAGAGTGAGAATACTCCGTACTCTACCACCACCTATTCTAGGGTTCAAAAAGATAAATTTACATTAACCGGACTCCATTTTCCCTTGATTCCCCTTCCTTGCGACCAATCTATCTTAACTCCTGCTGGATCTTGTATTGGAATATATGATTGCAACTTATCCAGCAGTTCCTCTATAGTAGGAGCAGAAATAAGGATTCTCCTAGAAAATGGAGAGATGAATCCCTGTTCCACAGCATAATCAAGAAATGTTAGTAAACCATCAAAGAAATTGTTTACATTTAAAAGCCCAATAGGCTTAGTATGAAGATCTAGTTGAGCCCATGAGGTAATATTAAAGATTTCTTCTAAAGTACCAAAACCTCCAGGCAGAGCTATGAAGGCATCAGAACCATATAACATGCAAGTTATGCGTTCATGGATAGATAAGGTTTGTACTTCATGACCTCGTGTTTTGCCTGCGATATCAGCTAAAGGAGTAGGTATAACACCTATCACTCTGGCTTTCTCTGCTAGAGCGGATTGTGAAACACAACCCATCAATCCACTGCTACCTCCTCCATACACGAGAGTGATACCTTTCTCTCCCAATTTCTTTCCTAAATCCACGGCTGCTTCTAGATACCCAAAACCTTTTCCTACTTTTGATCCACAAAATACACAGATAGTTTTGATCTGTCGAAGTTTTAGTCCTTCCATCTTTGAAAGAATAAGGAAGGAAAAACTTACAAGAAAATGTTATTTTGGATGCATGAAACTGTGAAAATCATTGGCTTTTAAACTTGAAAAACTTCACTATTTACTACTCGTATTTCGAAAAAGTAAAGATTTACTTTTGACAAAATCACCCGACTCACCTTTCGGTGATTTAATATATTTAACCAACCTTTATCAAAACTCGTGAAAGGAAACAGAAAAATATTTTATATGTGCATATATATCAAATGATTTACCTTGTATTAATGCTGCATAGCCAAAACATCATTGTTTATAACAGCCTGGCAAACAGGATCTTTTGCTATTATATTTTTGAGACTATAACGCTCTTTATCGCTGATAAATTTAGCCCATAAATATTGTAGCTCACGCTACACATACCCACTAGGGTGCGTCTCAAGAATCAATCGGATATCATCCAATGACTCCTTACTCAGCCCACCCTTAATGAAATCTATCTTATCATCTCGATTTATAGATGAATACCCTATTGACTTACAACGGGTATCACATGTCCATCGAGCACATTTGTAGCAACTATTTAATCTTTTTGCTCTTCGCTTCTTTGCAAAAGTACTCTTACCTAAGCCAGGCTTGTGCTTAGGAAATGAATCTGGTAATTCACCAGCTAATCAAACTTTCGCTTCGATCAACCAGCGAACATCTTCTGGGATGCCATGATCCATCAGCAACCTCAATCTTTCGAGCCTAATTCGATAATTTTTTCTCAAATCATTTACTGGAAGATTGGAATAATATTTGCGAATATTTGAAAGTATGATATCCATTTTTGATAGATCTAGCCTTCTTCCCAAATCATCTATTTAAATACATTATTCAACGCGTGAAAGAGCGATGGCTCCGCGTGTCAGTGATATCGATTCCATTAAGAGATAATGGAATAAATTATTGAAAAGGTGAGAACAATGAGATAATGCGTCATTACCTTTTTCGATATAAGGGAAGATTTGGCGACAAGATTGAGATCATGAGATATTTCCTTGGATATTGTACCTGATTTTTCCGGTATAAAAGTAATAAAGGTATGCTGATTTGAACTGTACAGAAATACGTACTGATGAAATAAATACTGTATTGAACCAGAAGTTCATACATATGTACAAGTGAAATATCTTGTTGAACCAGAAGTTCTATAATAATTGGTTAGATTCCAATTCAATAATGGCATTCATTAAAGAACCAGAAGATTGTTATCATTGCTGCTTGTTCTCAAAAGAAAATTAATTATCTCACTAAGAATATGAATGACTGATTATTTGCTCAAGTAATGATATTACGAGTAAAGTGATAAATGCTAGCATGAATATATCTTAAAGTCATTAATGATTTTACGAATTAGTTGAGATAATAGAATATTATATTGCTAATGGTTTAGCAGATTAAAAGCCTCAAGTTATTTGCTATGAGAACAATTTGATTATGCAGCAATATTCTACATATAAACATGTCAATACGATGAAATAATGATTTGCTTGTGAAACTTTATGATTTTTAAGAAGTGCGATATCTATATACACTCCAACAATACGCACTTGATATATGATTGTATGACATGTGTTGCGGCATTTTAGCCGATTGATATAATATAAGATTTGTGAATATTATGGGGAAAACACGCTTAAAGCGTAATTATGCCTGAAGCATAATGAGAATCGATTCCAAAAATAAATATCTCTTGAATGATTGAGATGATCCCTTTGAGGCTGAATACTCATAGTGAGTATAAGGGACATAGTTAAAAGAGATTTAGGTACCTGATGATAGAACATATACAGAGATCTCTCTATGTTATATTGAGTTGAAATGGAATCGATAAATAAGTCGACTACATACAACCCTCTTATGAAAATGAGGTTGATGAAATTATAATACTTTGGCCAAGTATATAAACCCAATGTAGGGATTATTATTCAAGGACCAGAAGTCCAAATGCTTAAATGTGTAAAGCCAGTAATTATATGTACAAATGAAAAATATTTCATAGTCGTAGATGACGACTCGTTGCGCGCAAGATTTTTCATTGAACTGGCATGACATATGGTGGATGTGACTATAATCTAAATCACTAGCTTGAGCTCTTTGATATACCAATGAGTGAGATCAAAAAGTGTGATTCTCATCTCGGTATTTTGAGGGTATTCTTTGATGTACCAGTTGATCGCGGTACGTTGGGATTTCAAGTAAAATGATTGTAGATTATATGTCAAAATTGATATCTATTTCAATGATTGATTATGCTCCTGCAAATTAGAAATTGCAGTTTATAAAGTGCAAGAACATACATGTATAAATCATTGAAAGATTCAATATGCCCATATTAGTATCACTATAGGATGATACAAATGACCCCATAATATAATATGTTGAAAATGAAATTGAAGTGTACTATTATTATATTTGAATATTTGGGCATGCAATTGATTTTCAATATGCAAAATTATATTATCCACCGGAAATTGATTATTCACCAGAAGTGAATATGAAAATGAATATTTAATTATTCATCAGATGTGAATTCTAGATTTTGATAGAAGTGAATCAATTCTAGATTTGAGTAATGCAATCAGTTAAATAACTAAACATTGCTTGGTATAGCATGTTCAGTAAATGAGCCATGACTTCATAAATGAGTTATAAACTATTTATAAAAGCTCATCACAAACTATATGTTTGATGAAATAATTTAAGATTGCATTAATATACTTATGATATTCCTATGAAGGGAACAAATACGCACTGCACTCTTTTTCCCTTAACTGAGGTTTTGTCCCACAGGATTTTCCTAGTAAGGTTTTTAATGAGGCAGCAATTATGGAACAATTATTGCGTATCAATGAGAATAATGTACTCTTTTTCCCTTCGCTAAGGTTTTGTCCCACAAGGTTTTCCTAGTAAGGTTTTTGAGACATTGTCACAGTTATCTGCAAGTTATTCAACAACAAGCTCTCTCTCTTTATTGTGCTGGAATGATATCAACAAATGAAGAAAATCATACACATCTTATGAAGAACGTTATGATATCAGCTACACACTAGAAGATTTTCGTATATACATATTCCAGACGAAAGATGATATCATTATTCAAAAGGTTCATGAATACTTGATTGCACACTTTAGGGGGAGAATCATGTTGTCATGCTGTACTCTTTTTCCTTCGTCCAGGTTTTTGTCCCACAGGGTTTTCCTGACAAGGTTTTAACGAGGCAGCGGCTGTACTCTTTTTCCTTCGTTCAGATTTTGTCCCATTGGGTTTTACTGACAAGGTTTTAACAAGGCAGACCTAAAGCAAGGCAGCACTAAAGCACTGAAGCAATAAAGCAATGAAGCACTTCAGCACTTCATAATTCGAAGTTTCCAGTACATGATTTGTACTACTTATCATTGATGTCATTTTGAATATTAGAGTCAATGATTAATGATGGCCAACATCAGGAGGAGCAGCAGTACTCTTTTTCCTTCGCTCAAGTTTTATCCCACTGGATTTTCTTAGCAAGGTTTTAACGAGGCAGACAATTGAGCAAGCGAGTAATATGTCATTCAAGGGGGAGTGTTATGAATTAATGGGTGTGAGGTAACAAAATTAGGTATTATGTTTGAATGAAATATTACTCTTATGCCCCTGTAAAATTTACATATTACGATTATACCATTATCCGCCCCCTATAAATAGGGCACCATATATTCATTTGTAACTTGCACCATTCTTGAGAATTAAGAAGAATCCTCCTCCTTCTCTCTAGCTCTCAATCTCTCTCTATATTTCTAGTTTAGAATTTTGATAGTTTTACAACAATCATGTTGCATGTTTGAATTTGTACTCATTTTAAAATGTTGAACTTATTAGTCAAGTTTGAAATACTTTTCAAAGAAAATTCAACTATTTTAATTAATGTCATTCTTTTTGAAATCGATAGTTTTAATCGGGTCAAATATTTAAATATATTTTAAAGGTTGATAAAAGTATATCAATATTGGTGTCATTTTGTAGCTTACTAATTGGTTTGTAAATCATGTTCCTTGTTAGTTTTCTTGAAGAATAAATTGGTTGTTTGTAATTCATCTTCGTGATCATGGCGCGTTGAACGAGCAGCAATTTTTCTATTCGACCACGTGAACGCGATTTTTCCGTAATAAAGTAAAAGACTGTTCCTGCTGTGGGGAAACTCTTTTTGGTAGTTCCCGGTCTTCTTGTTTTCATAGAACACCCCTTTCTTCGGTGCGTGAATTCAAGCTCTCATCTTGCGAATTCTAAACTACAAATCTCAAAGTTCTTACAATCGACGCTGCTTGTCCTCGTAAGCGAGAGACATTTGAATATGGATCAGCCTCCATTGGGGCAAACCTTTGCAGAAACAGTTCTATATAAACGAAAGCCAATTCCACATATTTCCAAGTCGTTTGAGCAAATAATTATTGAAGGTAAATCGAAACTTGTTGCAATTAGAGGAGTGGAAGTATATAGAAATGAGCCCTATATTCCGGTTACCAAAGATAAAATTGAAAGCTTATCTAGATGGTTACATCACTCACTCATTGGTAAATTCTCTCATAGCAAGCCCTCCAATCAGGAAGTCAAGTTTGCACTGAATGCTCTTGGAATTAAAGGTGAATGTACTGTTGGTACATTGGATTATAAACATATTATCCTGAATTTTGAACTTGAAGAGGATTATGTTCGTATATTTTCTAAACCAGTGTGGTTTTTGAAAGGGTTACCAATGCGTGTTTTGAAGTATGCATACGACTTCAATCCACAGAAGGAATCTGCTATTGTCCCAATGTGGATAGGCCTTCCAAATCTACCTCTTGTGTATTTTGATAAAGCGATTCTGTATTCAATAGAAGCTGCAATTGGTAGACCATTGAGGATTGATGATCTAACTGCAAGTAAAGCTTGACCTAGCTTGGCAAGGGTTTTTTTGGAGGTGGACTTGAGCAAACCAAGGTTAGGAAGAATAAGAATAGGACATGATGAATTTGAAATCTGGAAAAATGTGATATATGAAGATGGAAAGAGGAATGAAAAATACCAATACTGCCAATATTGCCACCATCTAGGACATCAAGAAGAAAATTGCTTCAGGAAAAAGGATATTTGAAGCTCAAAGTGATCACAAAAATTCCTGAACCACAGGTCCAATAGCAGAACAAGGGGAAAGAAAAATGGACTGAAAAGCAGAGCAATAGTAAATTTGGCACATAGGTGTTATTAAGGAGCTGAATATTGAAGACTTACAAATCCAAAATGGGAATGATAATACCATTATGGAAGGAAGTATACAAAGGGGAATCATATGTTCGAACTGAGGAATTTAGAAAACCAATTTTCTATTCTTGATGGGCTGAATGATGATAGACCAATTGAAACTGAGGATAAGGAAAAAATTTACTATCTGGGGAGGCATCTGGTAATGAAGAGGATCTAATTGAGAATGAATTACCTGGATTAGAATCCACCTGAAAGGAGATTGAAGTTACATTGATACATGAGGAAGTAATATGTGAGGCCATGGGGAAAGTTAAAGAACTTGAACTGCAGGAATTATTGGTGAGTACAAGAGATTGCTCTTCTGATGCTGAACTAGACAAAAGGAAAATTGATGCTAAAGAAGGTTTTCAACTAGTTAAAAGAAGGGGAAGACCTAGAAAAGGAGGGAAAGAACTAGATCAACATTGATTCTTATGGATTTAAAAACTCTATTCTGGAATGTGAGGGGAATTTTTAAGAAAACTACTAGAAGAAGGATCAAAAAGTTAATTCAGTTGAATAAAATCCAATATATTTTTATATTGGAACCAATGATAACCAAAAGAATAGTGGAAGAGTATAATAAAATCCTCAGATTTGGAGAAGGCATAGCTAATTGCAATGGTAAAATATGGATGTTCTGGAAGTCTGATATTCAGGTACAGGCTATAAAGAATGTTGAACAACATCTAACTGTGAATTTGGAAACTAATGGAAAACAAATTGTAGTAACTGCAGTGTATGCCAAGAGCACATATATTCAGAAGAGGGAGCTATGGGCTGATCTACTAAATTAGGCACATCATATGGATTCTTCATGGATAATAGGAGGAGACATCAATGCTATTAGGCATAGTGGAGAAAGATCAGGAGGAGGAGATCCCATTACTATATCTATGAATGAATTCAACAACTGGATTAATGAATGTCAAGTTGTTGAACCACACAATGAACGGCAGTTTTTCACTTGGAACAAAAATCAAATGTGGGAAAAACTTGACAAGATTTTGGTGAATAGCAAATGCATCAATCAATTCACTTCCATTCAGCCCAAGACACTCAATAGCAATACATCTGATCACTGCCCCCTCATGATCACGTTGCAGGGAACTCACAAATGCGAGTTAAATCATCATTCAAATTTCTTAATGTTTGGTGTAATCATGAAGATTTCTCCCAGGTAGTTGAGAATAACTGGAATCTACCACTTAAACCATTTGTAAAATAAGTTTTTGGCTTCTACTACAAATTAAAGAGGCTTAAAAGATGTCTCAAGGAATGGAATGTGAATAAGTTTGGAAATGTTTTTCAGAAAGTCAAATAGGCTGAAGAGAGGGCTAAAAGTAAGGAACAAATATATGTTGCAATTCAAACTCCGGAGGCAAGAAGTGATGTTTTTGAGGCTTATGCTCAATTGAATAAAATATTGGCTAAGGAAGAAAATTTTTCGAAACAAAAAGCTTGTGTGAAATGGCATTTTGAAGGAGATAGAAACAAAAAATATTTCCATGTCAGGGTCAAAGCAAATAGAGGAAGAAATCACATTTTTCGGATTAATAAGAATGGCACTTGGACTGAGAATATGCAAGAGGTTAAAGATTCAGCTGTTCAATTTTTTTTCTCACATGTTTGCTGCTGAGAATAATGAAGAGGAATCGGTCTTTCTAAATTGTATTCTTACTATCCTAAGAGAAGACGATAATAGGCGACTTAATGCATTACCATCAGAAGATGAAATCAGAAACACGATATTTGATATGGATGCTAATAGCTGCACGGGGCCGGATGGATATAATGGCCTCTTCTACCAACAATGTTGGGGAATAATCAAAGCAGACCTGATTGATGTTGTACATGACTTCTTTAAAGGGAGATTACTACCAGCTGGTGTAACTGCTACAACGATTGTTCTAATTCCAAAATAAGAGAAGCGAAGGGAATGGAAAGACTAAAGACCAATAAGTCTGTGTAATGTGTATAATATGATTATCTCCAAAGTCCTCAATACCAGGTTGCTTGGTATCATACTTAAAATCATTTCGGAAAACTAGAGTTGATGTGATCCAAGACCCTCGACCATCGGAGTCATAGCAGGCTTGACGGGAAAATTTAAATATTCAAGCCAAAATAAGAATTCAGCAGGTTCGACAAGCTTTGAAGATCAAACCGTGTCGAAAAGAATCGAAAATTATGCAGAAGAGCTTTCACGGCCGTAACCAACATATGTCACGGCCGTAACCTCCCCTCGGGTTAAAATGCAGAATTTCAAGATTTTCAATTTACGGCCGTAAATAAGGGATCACGGCCGTAACCTTAACCAGAAACACACTTACGGCCGTAAGTGTCATCTTTACGGCCGTAACTGCTTAACGGATCAGATTTTTCCAGATTTCGCATTATTTTATTTACTTATCAGTTTTAGTTATTTTAGTCTAATTAGAATTCTATTTTGAGTAGATTAGCGAGTAGGGTTTTATTTTGCTTATATATACGCTTTTTCCATTCATTATAATTAAGACTTTGATGATTGAATAAAAAGATATTGAATGTTTTTCAATTGTTTAATGTGTGGATTCACATTACAAACCCAAACTTATCAAGATTGATTATCTTGTGGCGTTCATCCAGAACTTATCGAATATTCGCGAGAGTATTTGTGGCGTTGAAAATCAGAGACTTATCAAGGAGATTGGGCAAATCCTTGTGGCGTTTCGAAAGTCGTGGTTCTTTATTCCGCATCGTCGAGCCATCGCGTCGTGAATATCGGGTCATGATTCATCCGTCCAACCACAACCTGAGTTCGGAACTTTTCGGTGTTTCTTCCGCGCTTGGGATCTCATCATCTGGTATCAGAGCTGGACTCTGAATTCAGGTTTTTTATTCTATCCAGTTTAATTCTTATGTTTATCATCGAGTCTGCCATAAGAATTATCCATATCTTGTTGTTGAGTCTTTCTTTTCTTGAGTATTCTTCGTGCCAGTAAATTTTTTCTTTGTTTGATCCATATAAAAATCCAACAAAATTCAAAAGTGTTTGTTTTGCTTAATTCTTATCCGAATTAAGTTCTGTTTGTTCTTTCGTGTTCGTTGTCGAATTTTCGGATTTTATAAAATAAAAAAAAAAATACTTTATTATTTTATTTATTCCGAAAATTAATCCTAAAAATTCAAAAAAAAAAAAAAAAAGAGTCCATTCAAAAACCACTTTCTTGAATTTCTTGATCATTTGTTTTTATTATTCTTTTTCTGTGTCCTTCCACATAAATTTCACAATGTCCAATTCCCATGAAAACGTCAAAGATCGTATGTGGAGATTTTTGAATGAAACTTTGATGAGGTTTGATAAACTAGATGAAAGGGAAGGGAAATTGAAAAAGGGGCGATCTCAAGCAAATCGTAGTGATTATAGGCGTGATCCTAAACCTAGGGATGGAATCGGGGTTAAGAGAGGAACTGAGATTGATCCAAAAGTAATTTTGAAAATTCAAAAAGAAATTTATGAGGAAAGATTGAGGTGTGAACGGGAGGCAGAAAGAAAATATTTGGCTAAATTACGAAAGAAGGAGGAGAAACGAAAGGCAGTGATTAAATGGCTAGAGGAGAGTGAAATACATGTTATAGTTGAGCCTCGGGATATGAATGTTGAAAAGAAGGAGGGAGGCTTGAAACATGAATTAGAAGTAGTTGAAGAGACCCCGAACTTTGTGGTAGGAGTTGAAAACGTGGAGTTATGTGAACAAACTCCAAAATATGACGAGGAATTAGAAGTTGGGATAGAAGTTCAAATTTTGAGCTTTGAATTGGAAGATCCACATTTTGGTAGTGATGGGGTAGTACATGAACATGGTGATTCAAATGTGGAGGTCGGAGATGTGGTTGAGTTTGAACATAAAAAAATTGAACAAGAAATTGCAAAGGAGGAAAGAGGCGAAGAGAAGAGCCTCGTGGTTCAAGAAGTGGAGTTGGTGGTGGTTTGTCATGAATACAAGGATCCATACCTTGTACCTCATGAAGCTAACATGTCCCTCCCCATTTTGTTTAAATCCTTTTTGCAGGTTAATCATGTTTGGAAGCTTCAACCACACCGCAAATGGCAAAGGAAGTTCAAGCTCCATCTCTTCCATGTTTGCCAATCAAAGGATTCCAATTTATTGAACTCATGGCATGGAAGTAGAAATTTTCCGTTTGATCCAGGAGGTGAAGTGAAACAACAGGAACAAAGCTATGATTCAGGAGGAATCATCCTAAAGAAGGAGGGTATGATGTGATCCAGGACCCTCGACAATCGGAGTCATAAGGATTTTTCCCAACTACTAGGGGTGTCAGGCAAGGTGACATTATATCTCCCCCACTTTTTATTATTATGGCTGAAAATCTCAGCAAAGGAATAAATCAATTGTTTGATCAGTCCCAATCAATGGCATTTGTATATGAAGGAAGAATAAAGGTATCCCACCTTGCCTTTGCAGATGATATGATGATCTTTACAAATGGCCAGGTTAATTCATTGAAGAGATTAATGACATTTCTGAAACAATATGAAAGGAACTCGGGACAACTTATTAACTGCTCTAAAAGCTCATTTGTGATTGGATCAAAATTCTCTACTGATGTTACTAAAAGGATCACGGGATTTCGAGAAGAAAGGCTCCCATCACATACTCAGGAGTTCCAATATTTGTTGTGAAGAAAAAGATATTCTTATTTGAAAAATTTGTTCAGACTATAAGCAAGAAAATAGGAGGATGGGAGAATCAACTATTATCGTTTGGAGGGAGAATCACATTAATTAAACATGTATTACAGTCCATCCCTATCAATCTACTGCAAGTTCTTGCTCCTCCATAAGGTGTGATATCTAAAATTGAGAGTTCATTCAATAGCCTTTTTTGGGGTGACAAGGAGAATGAGAGAAGGTTACATTGGTCTACCTGAATAAAGTATGCTTCCCACTACTGGAAGGAGGTTTGGGATGTAGAACAATTGATGTCATGAATCTTGCATTTGATTGTAAACTTTGGTGGCAATATAGGCAGCAGAAAGCACTTTGGAGTAAAATATTGCATAACAAATACATCAAAAATCTTCACCCCAATAATATGTTAGCCAAAGCAGCTAATTCTAGCCTATGGAAAAGGTTGATGAAAGTGAAAAACATCATGGAGAACCAGATAACGTGGAAGATTGGATCAGGGGAAAGTTTCTTTTGGACATATAAATGGCTATCAGTTGGAGATTTGTCACAATTTGTCTCTTTAGAACATCTCAGCAGCAATAGAATTAAAGACTTCTATAATGAAGGAAAATGGAAGTTACAGTAGATGCAAGAAATATTACCTAATTGGATCATGTATCAGATTTGCAAAATAAAAATAAAAGAGGAGAAAGATCAGATTGTTTGGATGGCAGATAAATCAGGTAACTTCTCAATTTCTTCATGTGTTGATATGATTAGAAGGAAAGCAACCATACAAAAATTGTATGAAATTATATGGTCTAAAGAGATCCCAACCAAAATCTACTTTTTTATTTGGAAAAATGTGGTATAACTGGATCTCGACTGATGCAGTGATTAAAAAAAGACTTGGAGTTCAAATGGCATCCAAGTGTCAATGTTGTAAGCAGGAGGAAGACATGAACCACTTGTTCCTCTATGGACTTATTGCTGTTGAAGTATGGACCTACTTCTTTTCTAAAGTTGGTAAACCATGGAGGGATTATAGACATTTGATGTGCTTATTTAATGCTTGATGTCGAAGTTGTTGTAAATTCCTTGAGTTGTGGATATTGCTACCCTTGTCTGTCTTGTGGAATCTATGGATTGAGAGAAATCATGCAAAATATGAGGATAAACAAATGTCTGGCCAGAGAATTATTAAAAATGTTGAAGGAAGAATGCTCTTAATCCTTCATGAAATGACCATCAGAAGAGTGAAACAAAAGAAAAGCCGTATGCCTGTTGCTGGGAGAAACACGAAGAGAATATGATCAAAATCAATGTATCTGCTTATGAGAAAAAGGTGGAAGCTGGGGGAGGAAGCATTGCTAAAAATAATAATGGAGATATAATTTTTGCACTGAGTAAAAGATTAACAAGAAAGAATGGATTTGAAGCTGTTATTGATGTGATATGGGATAGTATTCAAAAGTGTGAGGAACTGAATTTGAAGGGCGTCAAGTTTGCTACAGAGAACCAGGATGTTATCCGGAGTATCAATGCAATAAATTCTTGTGCTTGGTTAGTGTATTTTCAACTATCTGATATAAGAGATTTTTTGTGAGAAAAATATGAAAGCAAGATTGAGATTGAAAAGAAGATTACTAATAGAGTTGCGGCTAGGCTAGCTGAAGAAGTAGTCCTATCCGGAGAGCACTTTTGGTATAAATCAGTAAACTACCCCATAATGCTTAAGAGTATAGTGAAAATGGATCAGCTGCAAATTCCCTATGTTTTGGAACCTGATTGAATGTCTGAATTGATGATTGTGTCACAAAAGGTTAACTAGAGTTTTTAGCTTGAACTTTGAATTATAAAGGGAGTAAGTACTCCTGATTTATAGTCTTTTGCATTTGCAACACGAAATTATGTTTTTTGGAGTAGTACTCCATTTTGCATGCATCATTATAGTTTTTGAGATTATTTTGAATTTTGTATCAGGCATTCCACTTGGAGGCAAGGACTATATCCTCCTTCTATAGGTGTAATAATTTTCCTTTGTTAATAAAATGGTAGGGGAAACCAAATCCCCCCACACGAGTTAAAGGAGGAGGAATAAAATCCACTCCAATAACTCTTGAGGGTTTTGTCAAAAAAAAAAAAAAAATGTAAGTCCGAGTCAAGAAAAAATTATTTTTAACGAGATCAACCTAAGTTATTTCAACTTAAAAAAACATGGAATTTTATACAATATTTTAATATTATTTGAGAGATTTATGCATGTTATATATATATATATATATGATAGTAGCACATACGCATTTATCAGTTGGTCAGTCCTTTTCAAATGAGCACTGGATAAATACAAGCATCCAATACCTGATTTTTAGCCAAACAGCAACCCACTATTCCTCATTCCTCTATCCACTTCTTTTACAGTTGATGCATGTGATAGGTAAATACAAAGTCCCATCTTTTTCCAAAAAAGTTCTCACAGTCATTCAACACGTTCTTTCTTTCCTTTTCAAGTCTCTTTATCAAGGACCAATATTTCAATAGAAACTTAAACTTCTTCATTCTATTGTGACTCTTGATGTGATCCGAGATAGGAGTTCAAAGGAGAAACCAAGACACGGGCGATGCAACAATAATCTACATGGAAAATTGAGCAAGTTTCGTGTTGGGCCCAAATCGAGAATCAAACCGGATCAAGTTGTCTCAAAAGGACCAAAAAAAAGGTGCAGTCGGGTCGCCCACATGACTGTGTGGTGAAAAAGAGGCGTGATCGCACGATGGCATCAAAATATAACCTTAGAGTTTCAGGCATAACCACGCGATCGCGCGAGTTAAAACCAAGTGATCGCTCAGTTGAAATCAGGACAGAATTTTGCATATTTTATTTCCTTTTTTCAGTTTTAGTTATTTTAGTTTAATTATAACTCTATTTTGAGCCCATTAGCAGCTACCCTAGTTATTAGGTCATTTTTCATTATTTATATGCTTTTCATTCATTGTAACAATTAAGGTTTGATTTTGATTAAACAGTTTTTTTTTTTATTAAGGATTCAATAAAATTATATAGGTGGATTCCTATATACTTCGAACTTATCAAGAATTATTTCTTGTGGCGTTGATTCCGAACTTATCAAATATTCGCGAGAGTATTTGTGGCGTTCAAAACAGAAACTTATCAAGGAAGTTGGATAGATCATTGTGGCATTTCAAAAATCTTGGTTCTTTAATCAGCATCGTCAATTTCATATCGTGATTGTCGGGTCAAGATTCCACCCATCCATCGACAACCTGGGTTCAGAACTTTCCAGCGTTTAATGCCGTGCATCTCGATTCGTATCATCTGGTATCAAAGCTTGGATCTAGATTCAGTTCTTGGTATTTCTTGACTTTTCTTGTTTTTCTTTGGTTTTCTTGTTTTTTTTGGTTATTCGTGCCAGTCAAGTTTTTCTTAGTTTTGATCCATAAAAATCATTCCAAAAATTTTAAAAGTGTTTTTCGAGTTCGTTTCTCATCCAAATCCAATTCCCTTTTTTTTGTCGTACTCGTAGTCAAATTTTCTAATAGTTCAAAAAAAATGTCTTACAAAGAGGGATCCACATCATCATCTTCTGTGGGTGACAAAAAACAATTCAGGGTGTGAATAGGAAAGATAAAAAATTGGTTTGTGAAGAGATGAGTGAACAAAAAGATATAATTGTTGACAAGGGGCATGAGGAGAAAAATAATAGTGAGGTTAAAGTGACTGAGAATAATATTGTTGATGAGAAGAATCAATTGGAGGTTGGGGTAGAAGTGCAAACTATGAACTTTGAAGTTGAAGATCCACATTTGGGTAGTTATGAGGGAGTGTATAAAAATGTAGATAAAAATGTGGAGTTAGAAAATGTAGCTGGGCTTGAGAGAAAAGAAAATGAAGAGAGAGAGCAAGAGCAAGAATTTGAAAAGATTGGAGAAGGTGTAGAGATGGGTCTCGTTGTGGGCAAAAATGAATTGGAGATAATGAGCCATAAGTATGAGGATCCCTACCCTGTACATGGTGAAACTAACATTCTTCATTCCATTTTGCTTAATTCTGTTTTTTTTTTTTTAGGATAATTGCACTTGGGAATTTGGGCCACACTACCTATGCCCAAAGGAGTTTATGATTCAAGCCATTTATATAACCCCAGTTGCCAAATACTATTGATTGGTCTTGTGACAAAGAATCAATAATTTTCTATTCAATCCAGGTGGAGCTATTTTACATCAAGGCCCTAAGACCAGGAAAGGTTTGACAAGCAGGCCAAAAATTGATTCGAGGTCGAATCCTTGACAAGAGAGGGGGGATGATGTGATCCAGGATATGAGCTCAAAGAAGAAATCAAGACACGGTCAATGCAACAACAATCTACATGGAATATTGAGCAAGTTTCGTGTTGGGCCCGAATCGAGAATCAATCCGGATCACGTTGTTTAAAAAGGACAAAAAAAAAAGGTGCAGCTGGGTCGCCCACGTGACCGCGTGGTGAAAAAGAGGTGCGATCGCGCGATAGCATCAAAAAACAACTCGAGAGTTTCAGGCATAACCACGCGATTGCGCTAGTTAAAACCAAGCGACCGCTCAGTTGAAATCGGGACAGAATTTCGCAGATTTTAGTTCCTTTTTTTGGTTTTAGTTATTTTAGTTTAATTAGAACTCTATTTTGAGCCCATTAGCTGCTACCCTAGTTGTTAGGTCATTTTTCATTGTAACAATTAAACTTTGATTTTGATTAAACAGTTTTTATTGAGGATTCAATAAAATATATAGGTGGATTCCTATATACTTCAAAATTATCAAGAATTATTTCTTGTGGCGTTCATCTCGAACTTATCAAATATTCGTGAGAGTATTTGTGGCGTTCAAATCAGAAACATATCAAGGAAGCTGGACAGATCCTTGTGGCGTTTTGCAAATCTTGGTTCTTCAATCCGCATCGTCGATTTCCCGTCGTGATTGTCGGTTCAAGATTCCACCGTCCATCTACAACCTGGGTTCGGAACTTTCAGGAGTTAATTCCGTGCGTCTCGATTCGTATCAACTCTACACTACACATTTTTGGCATTTTAAATACATTAGCAAGTTTTTAATTTTGGTGATTGTATATTTCAAGTGCAAATTCAACTCAACAATTTCTGAAAAGTTTAAGGTAGTATCCTCTTCCATACACACGTTGCTATGAAATTTGTGTCAATGTTTTATATTTGATAAAATGCATAGCTTTTATGTGCTAATTAATTAGTGGCATGCTATGAATTTATTTATGATAGAATTATGATTGAAGGTAATCATCTAATATGCTGTGATTGAAGGTAATCACAGTAAAAGTTATTAATTGGCCATGTTATAATGTTTCCCAAAGATGAAAGTTGATACTTCCATATAATCGAATGTTGGTATATTTTAATCTCATTAGCATGTGTATATACTTCTAAGTATTTATTCGAAATGCTTATTATATAAAAACTTTACAGATTGAAGGACTGAACATGGCATGATGGTGGGCGGTAGTGAATGTAATTTAAAATTTTCATGCCTTTGTGTTTGGACTAATTTTTGTTAATTTTGAGATACATTTTGAACTCTTGGAAATTTCTTGAGTGAATGTAGATCTATGAAGTATTACTCGTGGAGGAAAAATGTATATTGAGAATGCTGCCTTGAAAATTTCAGATTTTGGTTTCAATTTGAAAATTCACTGCGAGTTGTATATTTACAATTTCTGAATGTTTCAAAATGAAAATTGAAACTTTATGTGTTATCTATCATATGAAACTGAAAACACGTCATTTGGAGTCCCGTAGAATTTATTATGAACTTTTTGTAAACTATGACGAGGCAGTTTCGGAAACAATGATCATGCTGTTTAAAAAAAAATTGTACTTCAAACTTGATCATCAAGACCCCAAATTTTAATATGTTGTATTTATACGAGTCCTTGAAACTTTATTAAATTTCATAATTTTTTGACATCTTTTGCCATGTTAAATAATTTTTACAAACCGACTGCGTTACTCCGGAAAATGGCATAAGTTGCTGAATTTTTCTATAACATCTTCAAATTGTTTATTTCGTGTTTTTCTAAGTCCATTTGAAATAAACTGTTAAGATTTTGAAAAATTAGTTAAGTATTTCAATTTAAAGCATTTTTCCTAAATTTATTGTTTTCAAACATTTAAGGTGAACGAGATTATGTTTGATAATGCGTCGGGTTAAAAGGAAATTCGGGGCATTACATAGAGCTCACATTCCACCTCGTGGACCACCCACTGGACGTTACTTATCAGAGGATCAATTCAACCTCTTGAATGGGGGCATTGACACTCACTAGCTACCTTCAAGACATGATGGAGCAAATGCACACGTCCCAAGAGGCATTCTTTGCTCATTTCTACTCCATTCATCCCCGTGATCCTCCTCCACCAACGGATGGTTGATGACTCTTATGAAGTTACTAATTTCTTGTTCTTGAAACTTTTTTTGTGTCTTTCAAATTGCTTTTAATTTCATGTATGGAACTTATGAATTTCACCTTATGTTTTCAAACTTATGAGCTCTTTATGTTATTACAAGTTCTTGTTTATACTTCTTCATCTTCAAATGATCCTATGATTGATAATGTGGTTGATGATTGTTAATTGTTCATGTGATTTTTGATTGGTAATTTGGTTAATGATTATTCATAGCCATTTTTTCACACTTGTATTATTACAACCATGATTATCAACAAGTATGTTGTTAAGGGGGAAAATAATTGCAACTTTTTGCTTATGCCAAAATGGGGAGAAGATATATATATATATATATATATATCTGTGTGTGTGTGTGTGTGTGTATTGATATAATTTTTTATGTTAAGTTACAAATCTATAGGATGAGCATTAGTTCGTAAAAGAAAGGGGAATTACTTACGGTATCATTACAAATCACATTGTTTGTTATAATAAAAAAAGGGAGAAATTGTTGACCTATGATTATTCACATACTTATTGTTTTGATTATAACAAACAAAATTACTTGTATTTCTAATGAAGTTTCAATTCTTGAATTTTTCTTATATATTGATTTGTATTGATATAATTTTTTATGTCAAGTTACAAATCTATAGGATGATCATTAGTTCGTAAAAGAAAGGGGGAATCACTTACGGTATCATTACAAATCACATTGTTTGTTATAATAAAAAAGGGAGAAAATATTGACCTATGATTATTCACATACTTATTTTTTTGATTATAACAAACAAAACTACTTGTATTTCTAATGAAGTTTCAATTCTTGAATTTTTCTTATATATCTCGTTAAGCTTTCAAATACTCAAATCGTCATTCATTGAAGTACAAGCAATCAAAAGAGACTCGAATTGAACAAGAATGTCAAAGACTAGAGTTTAGAAGTTTTTATGTTAAAACTTCGAACTATATGTAAATATATCAATTCATCAATATTTAGCGAGTACATAAATCTCAAATCATTTTCATAAAGTCATCAATTGCATAAAAATATTATTACTCATAATACGAAATGGATTTTGGAAAAAATGAATATTTTGATATAAAATTAAAATCCCAAAAATCACATATTTTGGTTGATCAAAATTCCAAAGTTGATCAACCGAAAGTGCCAGAATTGGATTTTCTTGATCTATAAATAGTCATATCTCTTGCATTCAATTTGAACAACTTACAAGAGCAGTTAAGAGAGTATATTCACTTGATAATCATTTAGCTTACTTGATTTTATATTCTATTCTATTTCATTTATTACAAAGATTCTTGTGATTGATCAAAATATTTACATATTTTTATCAAAGAATCTATATTGAAGAAAACTCACTACTTTCATTTATTCTTGATTATTTATTGAGTTCTTCATCACCAAACACTTATATTGAAGTGTACATCTCTCTTCATACTTAAGTCATATTATTTGTTAAGAGAGATCATTGATTGAAAAACTTTGATACAAGCTAAACTATAACATATCATTCATCAAAGTTTTCACAAACACTTGAGCTTTAAATATTTGCTATCTATTGAAGTGTTTTCGTAACTCTCGAAACAATTGACTTGATTAGATCATTTTTAGAGAGAGTTCATTCAATTGTAAAAATTCTCATTTGTATTTTGGTGGTTTCGAGATCCTTGTGAAAATTCGATTGTAAATTATAGGTGCTCATTGTTGTACGTCACCTAAGGATAAGTGCTTCTTGTTTTAAGGCGCTTAAAGATTTGGTACTCTTTGTTGTAAGTTACCATTGTAGTGAATTTGGTCTTACTCGTGATGGAGAGCTCCATAACAGAGGATGTAGATCGCATTGGTTGATTGACCTCTTTAAATCATCGTTCGCACTCTTTTATCCATTTTACTTACTTTCATTGCACTTACTTTATCTCATTATTTCATATTGTACAATACTTTCATTAAGTGTTATTTACTTCATTGTTTAAGTTTACTTATTCTTGTCACATTACTTTGATAATTTAGTTGCTTGCAACATTAATCACTTTAAACCTAGATGTGTTAACTTTTCTTTACTTAAATGCGGAAATGAATCATTATAAACATTAATATTTTCCTTTTTCTATTGAAAATTCTAATGAAATTTCAATAGAGTATCTCCTCTAAATTGGACTTAACTAATCGTAGGGGGTCATCACAACCACAACAACAGTTTCAAAATATCAAATCACACTCCTTTCAATATCCAAGATCCAACCACAGTTCAAAAATCAACTTCAACATCTCCAAACTACTCAAAAATCAATTCCAAATCCTCAATAGAACAATTTCAAATCCATAAATTCTATCTAACTGAATAGAGAATTATTAACTAGTAATGAAATATAAATGACTTATTCAAACTAAATCCAATCAAAATAATTTTAATAATAGACTAATAAAAGAATAACCAATGAAAAAATTAACAAAATCCTTAGTTCAAATTTAAAGGAGAATAACTAAGGGTACTGTCTGAGTTTGCCACCAGATGCTCTCCTCGTATCATCTAGCTTTCATCATTTGAAATGTTAGGAAGTTATTGGGGTGAGCTAAAAGTCAGTAAGTAAACATTATGCACTTGATGCATGCTCATGACATGAAATGCTTTAAACACTTTGAATTATGTATCCCCATTCACTTTAACTTTTCAAAAATTTCAAACTTTTCAGACTATCACTTTAACATTTCAAAACTTCAATTCATTTCTATCGCAAGTTCACTTGGCAATGTGCAATTCCTTATTTGGAACCATATTCACTACACCGCAATGAAGTACGTAAGTTTCCACTCCACCGTAATGTGGTACATTCATTTTTACTTTCAGTCAGATACGCTGGTCCCCCGAGCCCCATTTCCTACTCACTTCTTTCATGACATAGAAGTACACCCAATTCATTCTTAAAACATGGAATACATAACTTTTAAGAAAACTTGCACTTTTAAACATTCTTCAAGACACTTGACCTTTCAAATTTGATGACAATGCATGCTTGTCAATGCAATGACATGATAACATACATGCTTGAACATTTTTCTTATTGGCACATTCAAGTATAAAGTAAACAAACTCATCAAAATAAGTAAAAGACAAGCACTTAGATACATTAGTTTCATACTAACATTCAAACTTGGTGAACATAGGGAAGTTTACTTACCTGACGTCCTTAGTTTTTATTGTTTTCTGGATTTGCAAGTGGAAGAGTCTTGGTTTCCTGTGACGTCAATATACCAAATATCCTGATTATTCACATTCATCAATAAAGTATAAATTTTAACTCAAAACGCGACTTTAAACTATGACCAATACATTTAACACCACATTCGAAACAAACAGTCAATTTCAATGCACATTAGAATCTTCTTATCCGTTTTAATTCAAACTCAAATTCAAAATTATATAATTTAACAAAACTTTACAAAATCACCCAATTACAATTCTAATTGTTCAAAATCTGGAAATTCTCAAATAAATTTATCATTTAAAGCTAAAATCAATCAAATATAACCTCAAATTCTTAAATTTCTAAATCCAAAAATAATCAATTTTAATCCAAAGTTTAAACTAAGAACTTAATTTAAACTAGATAAACCAATAATTTCAAATATGAAATTTATATAATAATACACACACACACACAAAAACAAATCAAACATTTAAGCTCAAACTACAAATTTCATAATTCAAACATTTAACTGAACCATTAAATCTCACAATTTCGAAAATCTAAAAATTAGTCTACATTATTTGAAAAAAAAAAAAAAAAAAAAGAAAAATATGGACTAAACTGCATATGGCCCATTACATATGACCCAACATAAATGGACTCAAGCACAATTTGTGTTTACGTCCCAAGCCCAAGATCATATCAAAAGCGCCCATGTTAGAAAACCTTGTCCTCAAGGTTAGGGAAACGACACCATAAGGCTTCAAGGTCTTCCCAGGTAGCATCCTCGTCATCAGCTCCATTCCACTGCACCAAGACTTCGACTCTGGTGTGTGTTGGGATGCACCAAAATTTAATAAATTCCTCACTTGCCAAATATCAGCTAAATATGTAGTAGCGGGAGCAAGAGTCGAACCCACGAGGAACAGTGAACCTAATTAGTATCTCGATCAATTAGAGTAGAATGGGAGGGTTTTTTTGTTGAGTTTGAAATATTTGTAAATGACTTGAATAATAAAGCAAAGCACTTAAAGTTTGTTGAAAAAAAAGTCAAATGTTAAGAAATCCTAGTTCTCAGGTTCGGTGTATTCTTTTGCAAATGTCATCACCTTCAAAGTAACGTGTATATATTCTATTTTTTGATTCATCATCCATAAGTAGTTAACAAGCTCTAACTACTCCAATTTTTCCTTAATTGTATTTATTATTCAGTTAAAATAATCTCTCTAACTAGACCTTAGCTATTGGACAACCTAAAATAGGCTCTTTAGGTTTAATTCAATAACTAGATGAATTTTTAGAAGAAATAGGATAAACTAGATTACCAATCACATAAGCTCATATTGGTTAACCTAGGTTGGATTTTTATTAGAAACACAATATTCCCAATTGCTACTTTGAATTTAACAATAAGACAATTACAGATCAAGTCATTCAATCTAGCATATATCAATACAATAAAATATAAGATAAGGCCTTGATCAAATAAATTATTGCATCGATTGATTTGAAAAGTTTGTAAAAATGCCACAATCAAAACATAGAAATCAGAGACTACATTACTACAAGTTTGGGAAAAGCGATAAAATAGCGATCTAAAATACAACGTCCCCTTCTAACTAGGTAGAGAAGCTTAGCTGAGCATAGTCATGGAGATACCCAGAATTTTCACTCTTGTTTTCACCTTCTTGTTGAATCCATTCTTGTTCCAAAGCTCCAAGAAAGCTCTCTTAAACCCTCTATTTTTTATTCCCCTTTTGTGCTTGTTTTTCTCTTTTTTATACGTCCAAATCATGCCCTAATAGTCCCATAAAGAGTTTCCAAAGATAGACCCTAAATTAGATTAGGAAAATATTCTGCGCAACAGTTACAGTAGTGAGATATGCAGTTACGGCCATAACTGTGTTACTGAAATTTTCTTCCTGCGGCATGTGACTTACGGCCGTGATAGATACACTTATGGCCATAAGTGATATGTTGTTTCGATCCCCGATTCTTGACTTTTAGCACTTTTTGGTACTTTTTCAATTCTTTTCTTTCTTTGTGGTCCTATACAACTCAACGCACAAAAGTGAGGTAAATGATACTTTAATGAAATGAAACAAGCAGCAAAACATAACAATAAGTGAACCAAATATACTTTAATGAAATGAAACAAGCAGCAAAACATAACAATATCTGAACAAAATATGTGCTCTAAAATCACTCATCAAAATTCCCCCACACTTAAACCATTATTCGTCCTCGAACAATGATGTAAAAGAAAAGAAACGTGACTCAAGCAAACAGATAGCCCCAAAATTTGGAAAGTCAAGGCTACAACTCACTTCTTTTAAAAATGAAAATCAAACTACATTACCGGAGTGTGTTAGTGTGCGTGTAAGAGATGCATCATCCAATATCCTCCGAGCAGATAAGAAAATCAACACCCCCGACCTAATTCATTACCCAATGTAGTAGTTTGTATCCTCCCACCTCTTGTGAGTTCTCTCTTAACATCTATCAATGGTTTACTACAAGGGTGTTAGATTCACCTAACTCTAGCAAAAGCCACCAGATTGGTGTGAGTTTTCCATGGTGAGAATATTTTCAACACAACGTCCCTAGTCCCAAATCAAAAACACAAAACAGAGACCAAGGAATTGAAACCACCCAGAAGCATATGTAATGGGAGTCACCACCCTCACCTGATGTTTCCACTCTTCGCACAATAGTATTTAAGGAAAGAATTTCACTCAATTCACTAGATGGATAACTCATTACCACAGACTGCTCAAATGTCACACTGGAGCCAACAATAACACAAATGCAAGTTAAAGGTCTTTATTTGGTTGTAACGGGGCTTTAGGTTAGGTATGATAAAAGGGAAACATTTGGGCTGAGTCGAGAAGGAATTTCAGTGTAACTTTTGAAACTTAGTCTACCACACAACCATCAACCAACACAAGCTTGTGAATTCCTTCTCTATAGGTTCAAGATGGAGATAGTATGAAAGAAGGGGTATTCATAGTTTATAACATGGCTTTCAAATTTGAATGAAAGGCTAAGGCTCAAAGGAGCTTCTATATGTAAATTCATTATGGTAGGCTTGTTTAGGGAGTCAAATCTGGCTTAACCTAATGCATTTAAGTCATTTTGCACTTGAGCCAAGAAGCTACATAACATGTACATGAAAGCAAATCCAGAAACAAACCAACCAAGCAAGATACACATCAAAGAATAAGGACTTAATATCAAGAGTTAAAGTAGCTCATAGGCTCAAAAGCTCACAGATTATGGTTCATATGTGCTGCTCGCATCCATTTATGAGTATAGGTCATTATTCAGTCATGGTTCCGAATTCAAAATCTAGTTGCTAAGAAGAGTATCCTACAAAAATCAAACCATAACTACTCACACAAGTCTGATAACATCTGCTAGAATTAGGTCACTTTGGTTGGTATTCTATCATATCTAATTCAACTTGGCTCCATTAGGTTGCAAAAATTGTCAATTTATCCCCATTTTCAAATCCATTCAAAAATTATTGGAAAAGTCATCTCTATGTGCTCATTCTTTGTCTGATTATGCAATTTAGGAAGTTGGTGGTTCAAAAATCGTCATAAGTGTGGCTTCTTCCTATTAAACCAAAATGTGAGTCTGAACATAACAAAAACTAAATAACGCAACAAAAGATGATAAATAAAAATAGAAAGAAACATGGTAAAAGATAAAAGACAACCATCCCCCACACTTGAATTCTACATTGTCCTCAATGTGAAACTAGACAGTACAAAACATAAGAGGGGATGTGAAAACTCCCATGGGTCTATTTGGAAGGTGGTCCACAATGGGGCCTCTGTAGTGTGCGAATTTCTTCCCGAATCTCCTTAGTCTCTGCTCAAATGGCCCTCTGCTCGTCAAATATCACATGCTGATCATCGTGCATACCAGTCATCTAAGTTCGGAGCCCTTGCATCATCTCCAACATTTGTTGCACAAAGGACGAGTAAGTCGATTTCAATGGGTGCTGCCTCTTCAGTGGCGGCCTCTTTGACAACTCAATCATCGTCAGACTCTCACGAGCTTTCCTCCCCTCTACCTCTCTTTGCATCAATCTGTCTACGAGCATTTTCTAGGCTAGCCTTTATGAGGTGATTACTGTGACTCAAAGTATCATCGGTCACAGGTTGCGGGGACTCTCTGAGCTCAGCATATAGTAGTGATAAAGCACGAAAATGGCATACCGCTTTTTTTTGGGGCAACAGGTTGGAGTATGTGCAGATGGTGTCATAAATGTGCTACCCCAAGTCAAGTTTTATCCCCCTACATATGGCATAGTATGTGTGGAGATACCGGATAGAAACGGTGGTGAGGCTGGCAGATGGAAATAAACTTCCCAACCCCCATTGGTGTAGGTACCAGTCGTTTATATGTAGGTCTCAATTCTTGTATTAGGGAAGGACGACATCCAGTGTGTCGTGCATATGGGGCTATAGAGCCCATTAAAGTACCTCGAAATCAGGAAAAAATGCTGTAGTTGTTAAATTTTAGGGGCACGGTTCTCAAGCCATCAATTCCCAGGTAGGTCTCTATTTCAATTTTGGAGAACCTAATTCGTCTCTCCGTGACCCTTGTATGGTGATAATCTTGAGACTCCTCATCACCAATCTCCCCATTGAACTGTTTATAAAATTTGAGTATGAGTGGGGGGTTGCCATTGGGTAGATCACTTGAATATTTCACCCATCCGAACTCCACAAAACTGGCCCAAAAAGGGCGAGGTGCAATGGAGATTTCGGTGTTTTGCATGCCTTAAAAATATTTTGGTATGAATAACCTTTCTTTTATGCATTGCTTGGATTGGACTCTCTCTTTATGGGGTACGGATGACGATTCCACTACTACTTGCTTCTTCTTCAGTGGAGCCATAAAGTGGTACTGCACATAGAAAGTATGATATCAATAGGTGGAGAAAAAGTCTCATCAATAACACAAGGGAGATATAGAGAAAAGTTCAAATTTTTGGTGATGCAATAATCTATGTTATCAGGGAAAGAAACACTTCAACATCATTTAGGCTTTTTATCAAACATGTGGTATGCGAGTTAGAATTAGTGCCTCTTTGTGTGATTTGGAAGCAAAGAAATATACCCACAAACAAATTAAATCATCAACATTATGCCACAAAATCAAAGCATGAGGAAACTTCGAGAAAATTAAAGATTACATGCACCATGGGTAAAGCAAATGGAAATCAAGGGTGGAGGAGTGCTTACCTTTTGAATCTTGGGAGGAGGTGGATGAATGAGTAGTTTATAACCCTAGGATGCATACTTGATGCACAAAATTTAGTGAGGAATGACTGAACATAGGGGAGAGTTGGGAGGGGAGAAGTGTTAGGGCTTGGGAAATTTGAAAGAGAGAGAGACATGAATGAAAGTGGAGTTGGAGCTTTGATTTTTAAAAGTTCGCAACACTTACAGCCGTGAAGGAGTTCACTTACGGCCATAAGTGTATTTCCAATTTTAAAATTTCCTGAGATAGTTACGGCCGTGAGACAGGTCACTACTGTTGGAATTATATATGCCCATAGAGTATAATTCACGACATTCAAAATAAAATGTTTATTGATTGTATTAATATAAAGTTGCGGTTGTCCATGGGTCGATTTAATATTACAGATTGAGTGTTTAAGTTGTTAAACACAGAAATATTCAATTTGTAATTCGATCTAAAATTAACGTTCACGATCAGTAAATAAATATGGACAATTTATTTTGATAAGATCGTCTCGGTTTTATTAAAGTCTATCTTTGACTTTGGCAATAAAATTGAAAGTATGTTTGGAACGTATTGGACGGGACCACATGAAATTAATTTGTGACATTGACCATACAAGTTTAATTTCACTTGACTATTATACGTGGGACCTTAATCCTAATCGGATAATGGACTTCGATTACTAACTTGAAGTTCTTTGAGGTATCAATGGGTGAGATCAATTGTTGATCAATATCTCGGTACTTTGGGAATCAAAGTGAACTAACGAGGAATTCGATAGTGACTGTTGAATTCTATGATGTGATGTGATCACATCGAACTGTCAGATAGAAGATGAGAGTTTAGAATTTATGAATATTCGGAGAAGGGCATTTTGGTCATTTTAACTTGCTCCGAATATTCGAGTTGATCGACGGGGGTAACATGTAAGAACGATAAGTCAGAGGATATAATTATTGATTAATTGTTTCGGTAATTTCAATTTTACTAAGAGTGCAATCTCGTTCTTTTAGTGGAATCGAATGTGATTAATAAATTAATTTTGACTGATCAAGAGTTGACCGGGTCATAATTAATTTATTGGAGCTTAGTTTAATTGGGTCCGATCAGGTTCCCTCGGTGGCTTCACTATAATGGGTTTATACAGGCTTATTACCTGTATTGGGTTATGCAGAAATGGGCCTGGGTTATGGTACTAGGCCTGGTAGGGTTTTGGAGTGTAAAGAGGTTACAAATAGTCTCCCAAGACTATTTTTCTTAACCTAATTGGAAAAGTGGCGAGACACATACTAAAGTGTGTAGTGTGTTTCCTCTTTACAAAGAAACCCTGATCCTAATTTAACCTAAGTCTTGAGAAAGGTGACCACACACCTGCATAGCTGCCATTGGAGAACACCGAGGAAAGCTTGAGGGTTTGAAGCTTTGGTGGAATCAAGAAGTAGTTGATAAAGATTATTGTAAAGTACGCTACAAGGGTAATTTTCTCAAAATCATTTTTGTGTGCAAACTTATTTATTCCAAGTTGAATACATAGAACAGAAAATCCTGTAACGGGATGATCTAGTCACAACAAATCAATTTTTGTGAGTAGATCAACCCGGGTTCCCAACAACTACGACTGTAACTCAAGTGCTGGAAAAAGTGATGAAAGTGGAGTTACGGCCCTGAGATAAGTCAATACTTTCGTAACTCAAGTGCTGACAGAAAATTGTGATAACTGAGTTACAGCCGTGAGAGACTAGGTTACGGCTGTAAACTAACTTTTGTTCCAATTTTTTATTTTTTTTAATTATTATTTTTTTTACAGGAGAAATTTAAAAGAATTAACAACTAAAACAAAGAGAGTAAAGAAACTCCCCTCTTAGGTTGCCTCCCGAGCAGCGCCTTTGTTTACTGTCGTTGGCTCGAGTTGGTCATGGCACGATCATTTATCTTCCTTTTTGTTCTCCAATGTGATAACTTCCAAGTTTGTCATCTAGAACCCTTCATATTGATACGGTGCCCATTTACCTTAAACATCTTGTCGGTCTTCAGACTCTCGATTTCGACTGCGCCATGTGGGGCAACATTAATGACAATGAATGAACCAACCCAACATGAACGAAGCTTACGTGGAAATAGTTTTAGTCTAGACTGAAAAAGAAGCACTTTATGTCCAATACTGAAACTTTTTCGTGAAATGCATTGGTCATTGAATGCTTTCGTCCGATCTTTGTATATCATTAAATTCTCACATGCTTCATTTCGAATCTCTTCAAGTTCTTGTAGTTGGAGCTTCCGGTGATCTCCTGCCGTTCCCCAGTCCATGTTCTACTGTTTGATGACCCAATAAGCTTTATGCTCTAGCTCAACTGGCAAATGGAAAGGTTTTCCATACACTAATCGATATGGTGACATTCCGATCGGGGTTTTATATGAAGTTTGGTATGCCCATAGAGCGTCATCAAACCTAATGCTTCAATCCTTCGAGTTTGATCAGAAAGTCTTCTCGAGAATAGATTTGATCTTTGTATTAGATATTTTTGCTTGTCAACTTGTCTGTGGGTGATATGCAATGCAAACCCTGTGCATCACTCAATATTTCTTCATTACATCCTCGATGGTACGATTGCAAAAGTGAGTCCCCCTATCACTAATCATAGCCCTAGGAATCCCGAACATGCTGAAGATGTTAGATTTGACAACATCTGCAACCACTTTAGCATCATTAGTTCGGGTGGCCTTTGTATCCACCCATTTAGAAACATAATCTACAGCTAAGAGAATATAAATGCAATCGAAAGAATTGGGGAATGGTCCCATAAAATCGATGCCCCAAACATCATAGATATCACACACGATGATTGGAGTTCGGGGCATTTGATTTCGGTGGGATAAACTACCTGTTCTCTGGAAGTTGTCGCAGGACTTACAAAATATGTATGCATCTTTGAAAAGTGTAGGTCAATAAATACCACTCTCCAATACCTTTTGTGTGGTTCTCCTGGGTCCGAAATGTCCTCCACATGCGTATGAGTGGCAAAATGTGAGGATTGATTGGTACTAGGATTCAGGTACGCACCTTCGGATGATTTGATCTGGACACCTCTTCCAAAAATACCTTTTCCTATGAAAGACCTGTTGGTGTTAGCTTAGAAGTCATATAATTCACAAGTCAACATACCATGGAGGGTTCGTTTCAATAGTAAATAGGTTTTCATTCGGAAAGGCTTCGCGCAAAGGTAGGTCATCTTCAACTTTCACTACCCAGTTGAGGTGATCAGCTACCACATTTTCAAATCCTGCTTTATCCTTGATTTCCAAGTCAAACTCTTGTGGCAAGAGTATCCATCGAATGTTCTTGATTTTGTATCTTTTTTCACAAGTAGGTGTCTTAATGCTGCATGATCTGTAAAGACAATAACCTTATATCCTAATAAATAAGAACAAAATTTTGATAAAGAAAATACCACAGATAGAAGTTCTTTTTAAGTGGTGGTGTAGTTGGCTTGGGCTTGAATCAAAGTTGGCGATGCATAGTAGATCACATGGGCTGCTCTCCTAGCTCTTTACCTTAGGACTGCCCCCAGAGTATTGTCACTGGCATCACACATTACTTCAAATGGAAGATCCTAGTCAGGTGGTTGAATAATCAGAGGTGTAGTCAATCACTCATTAAGTTGGTCGAATGCCTTTTTGCACAAGTCAGTGAAATCAAATGGTACATTCTTTTGCAACAAATTACACAATGGTGATGGAATTTTAGAGAAGTATTTTATAAACCTACGATAGAACCCTGCATTTTCAAGAAAAGATCGTATATCTCGCACACTTTTGGGGTAAGGTAATGCGGATATGAGATCTACTTTAGCCTTATCAACTTCTATTCCCTTGACAGACACTACGTGACCTAACACTATCCCTTGATCCACCATACAATGGCATTTTCCCAATTAAGAACTAGGTTAGTGTCAATGCATTGTTTCAAGATTAGTCTCAAGTTATCTAACCATGCATCAAACGAGTCACTCCACACTCTAAAGTCATCCATGAACACTTCTATGATTTTACCTATGTATTTGAAAAAATGCTCATCATATAAAGTTGGAATGTAATGGGGGCATTACATAAACCAAAAGGAATGTGCCTATATGTAAATGTGCCAAAAGGACATGTAAATGTGGTTTTTTCCTGATCCTCTAGTGTTATAGCAATTTGAAAATAACCCGAAAAATCATCTAAGAAACAATAATGGGAATGATCAGGTAACTTCTCTAACATTTGATCAACAAAGGGAAGGGGAAAATGATTCTTTCAGGTGTCAGCATTTACCTTTCTATAATCAATGCATACCCGGTATTAGATTCATACCCTAGTTGATAAAAGCTCTCCTTCATTGTTTTCGACAACTGTCACTCAAAATTTCTTTGGCACCACTTGCACTGGGCATATCCATTTACCATCTGAGATAGGGTAGATCATTCCTGCCCCTAGTAGCTTTAGAATTTATTTCTTTACTACCTCCATCGTTGCTGGATTTAATATTCTCTAAGCTTGCCTTGATGGTTGGGCTCCTTTTTCAAGCAGTATCCTGTGCATGTAGACTGATGGACTGATTCCCTTGATATTTACAATTGCCCAGCTGATAGCCTCCTTGTGATCCCACAAAAACTGAACTAGTTTATCTTCCTCCACCGTAGTTAGGTTAGATGAATCCCTGTAAAATAGAGGGTTGCAATTTATTAGGATAGTCCGTCAACTGAATTGTTTTGACATTATACCTGCTCAGGATGGGTCCCAATGAATTCAAGGTTGCTATGGTATTCTACAATTTGTTGCTCATCTCGACCTCTTCAATTTTAATTTGTTCCAATGATTCGGAGAGGGCTATCTCAAGCTCATCCCTGTAATTTAGCTCAAAAAATTTCTGTACAACAGGAGCAATAACATTAATAGCATAGGCAGTACAAACATCAATTGGATGTTTCATTTCATCATAGATATTAAATTGTACTACTTCCCCATCAAATTCCATTATCAAAACCCCTTTTATTAAATCAATTATGGTTTGGGAAGTCCACAAAAATGGTCTTCCGAGCAATATAGGAGTGGAGTTAGGTGAGTGATCATCATTCATATCTAACACATAAAAATCTGCAAGAAATACTAGACCCCCTGCTTGTACTAGAACATCCTCTACCACCCCATCTGGATAAGTAATAGAGCGATCAGCTAATTCAATTATGACACTAGTTTTAGTTAGTTTAGCCAGTTTTAAAGAGGCATATGTGGATCTAGGCATTACATTATTTGATGCTCCCAAATGTATCAAAGCACGATCTATCTTAGTGCTACCTATTTGACTGGGTATAGTGAACATATTTGGATCCTTGCACTTGGGAGTAATTTCCTTTAGAACAGTGCAGAAATAGTTTCTCCCATCCTCACCTTCTCATTCCTCTTCAGCTTCCTCTTATTGGTGTACAAATATTTCAAGAACTTTGCGTAACACGAAATTTGCTTGATTGCATCCAAGAAAGGGATGTTCAACTCTACTTTTCTGAAAGTCTCCAACACCTCCTTTTCCTTGGTTTCTTTGTTTTCTTTGGCTAACCTGTTTGGAAATGGGGGCGGGGTCAATTTAGCAATCAAGTTAGAGTCGAATTTTACTTGAGGGGTTTGTGAAGTGGCATTCTCCTTTTCAATTTCTTTTTCCTCTCCTTCTTCATTTATGGGGTTTTGTTTTTGTGAACCTTCAATTTCCTTTCCACCCCAGAGAGTCATGGTACTAACGTTTTTTGGGTTGACTTTAGGTTGAGATGGTAACGTGCCTCCTATTTGTGCCTCCAATATGTTATTAACTATAGCCATCTGGCTCATTTGGTTCTTCAAATTAAGAATGCTGGATTTTGCATCCTGTTGAAATTGTAATCTGTTAGAGGCTAATGTTTTAACCATATCTTCAAGAGACATACCTAAATTTTGGGGGTTTTGTTGATATTGCCCATGAGGTTGGAAATTCCCTTGCTACTAAAATTTCCCTTGAGGTTTGTCGGAGGCAAAACCTTAGGGCATGTCAGCTCCGTAGCTTAGATTTGGGTGATTCCTACATCCAAGGTTGTAGGTATTAGAATATGGATTGTACTGTTGTCTTTGAAAAGGGAAACCCCCTACATCATTCACTTGTTCATTATTCTCCTCTTGCAACACCGGGCAAGCATCCTTTGGATGTCTAAAATTTGGGCATATCCCTCATGCTCTGACTTGTTGTGAGTTCCCTACAGCAAGTTGTTTTACAATATTTGTGAGTTTAGATAATTTATTTTCAATATTGGAACCACTTACCTCATTCACACGCCGAACTTGCATATCTCGATACGAATTAAACTGCTGAGTGTTCTCTGCTGTATTAGAAATCATGGCCCATGCTTGTTTTGGTGTTTTATCCATTAGTACACATCCACTTACGGCGTCTATCATACTTCTATCTATTGATGATAATCCTTCATAGAAGTATTGCATCAGGAGTTGCTCAGTGATCTGGTGATGTGGGCAGCTTGAAATAAGCTGGTTGAAATGCTCCAATATTCATAGAGTGTTTTGCCACTGTTCTAGCGTACTCCATAAATTTCTTTCTGAATGGTACCAGATCTAGATGCAAGGAAGTACTTCTCTATGAAAAGTTTGTTCATGTCATTCCAAGTGGTGGTTGTTCTGGGTGGCAAACAATAAATCCAATCGGTAGTAGCATCTTTCATTGAAAACGGAAAAGATCTCATTTTGATTTGCTCCTCTATAATACCCATTGGTTTCATATTTCCGCACACTACATGAAATTCCTTAAGATGTCTGTATGGGTTCTCACCGGATTGTCCTCGAAAAGTTGGCAGAAGATGAATAAGACCAGATTTGAGCTCAAGATTTTTTCCTTCCTCCACTGTTGGAAAAGTGATGCACAATGGTTGCTGAGCGAGATCCAGTGTAGCCAACTGCTTGAGAGTTATACTGTTATTTGATGCTACCATTGGTTATTGTACTACCCTTCTTCACTGTCGAAAAGTTCTCTCGATCTCTGTATCAAAATCAAAATACTCAATATTAGTTGATCAAGTCTTACGCATACAAGCAAAGAAACAGACAAGCAAGGCTTAGTGAAATATATATAAATAGAGACAAAAATGAAAATGAAAATAAAAGCGGAAAGGAAAAATTGTAATTAATTAAACAACTATATTGGTTAATCGTTCCCCGAAAACGACGTCAAAAAATTGGTGAGTGTCGCGATGCACCAAAATTTAATAAATTTCTTACTCGCCAAATATCAGTTAAATAGTAGTAGCGGGAACAAGAGTCGAACCCACGGGGAACAATGAACCTAATTTGTTGCTCGATCAATTAGAGAATAATGGAGGGTTTTGTTATTGAGTTTGAAATATTTGTAAATGACTTGAATAATAAAGCAAAGCACTTAAAGTTTGTTGAAAGAAAAGTCAAATATTAAGAAATCCTAGTTCTCAGGTTCTGTTGCATTATTTCGCAAATGTCATCACCATCCAAGTAACGTGTATCTATTCTATTTCTTGATTCATCATCCGTAAGTAGTTAACAAGCTCTAACTACTCCAATTCTTCCTTAATTGTATTTAGTTAGAATAAGCTCTCTAACTAGACCTTAGATATTGGACAACCTAAACTAGGCTCTTCAGGTTTAATGCAATAACTAGATGAATTTTTAGAAGAAATAAGATAAACTAGATAACCAATCACACATGCTAGTATTGGTTAACCTAGGTTGATTCTCATTAGAAAGACAATATTCCCATTTGCTACTTTGAATTGAGCAATAAGACAATTACGGATCAAATCGTTCAATCTAGCATACATCAATACAATAAAATATAAGATAAGGCCTTGATCAAATAAATTATTGCATCGATTGAATTGAAAAGTTCATAAAAATACCACAATCAAAACATAGAAATCGGAGATTGCGTTACTACAAGTTTGGGAAAAGAGATAAATTAGCAATGTAAAATACAAGGTCCCCTTGGAACTAGGTAGAGAAGCTTAGCCGAGCATAGTCGTGGAGAAACCCAGTATTTTCACTCTTGTTTTCACCTTCTTGTTGAATCCTTTCTTGTTCCAAAGCTCCAAGAAAGCTCTCTTAAACCCTCTAATTTCCATCCCCCTTTTGTGCTTGTTTTCCATTTTTTTATACCTCCAAATCGCGCCCTAATAGTCCCATAAAGAGTTTCCAAAGATAGACCCTAAATTAGATTAGGAAAATATTTCGTTAAAAAGTTACAGCAGTGAGATATGCAGTTATGGCCGTAACTGTGTTACTAAAATTTTATTCCTAGGGCATGTGACTTACGGCCGTGATAGATACACTTACGGTCATAAGTGACATGCTATTTTGATCCCCGATTCTTGACCTTGAGCACTTTTTGGTCCTTTTTCAATTCTTTTCTTTCTTTGTAGTCCTATACAACACAATACACAAAAGGCAGGTAAATGATACTTTAATGAAATGAAACAAGCAGCAAAACATAACAATAAGTGAACAAAATATGTAAGGCCTCAACCGGAGGTAAAAATATCACCGACTTCAAACTCTTGGCTCCTTCTTTTCTTATCAGCAAAATATTTCATTTTAGCTTGTGCTTCTTGCAGGTTTTCCCTGATGAGCTTTGCTATAAAGTCACGAATGTGCAGTTCTTCATCAACCGCTTGAAATTTGGTAGCTCTTGACTCGTATGGTAGCATTTGAGGAGGAGGCTGACCATAGACAACTTCAAAAGTAGATATCTTTGTTGATGTATGTACTGAGGTATTGTATGAATACTCAGCTAAAGGTAACCATTTAACCCAATCTTTTGGTTTGTCACTTGAGAAACATTTGAGGTAATACTCAAGCACTTTGTTCATAGCTTATGTTTGACCGTCCATTCGAGGATGGGAAGCAATACTGAGTAGTAAGTCTCTTCCACTTAATCTAAACATTTCACTCCATAAATTGCTAGTGAACACAGGATCTCGATCACTTACTATAGTTACTTGTAAACCATGTAATTTGAAGACATTGTCTAAGAACACTCTGGCCATTGTTAATGCTGTGTAAGGGTAAACAATAGGCATAAAATGAGAATACTTACTTAGCATGTCCACCACCACGAGGATTACTGTCTTGCCTCCAGAAGGGGGTAATCCTTCAATAAAATCCATGTTGATATCTTCCCAGTTCTTGTTAGGAATTGGCAAGGCTGGAGTAAACTTGATGGGAGATGTAACGCCCCGAGTTCCGAGGAGCGCGGGAACGTCACTTTTCTAAATTCTTGAATAAACTTTGTTGCGGAAAAATGATTAAATATTAAATATCGCATTTATCGAATAAAAGTTTAGCAATAATTCAAATGGAATAAGTATTTTCGTACAAATTTGTAAAAAATGACAATTCTTGATAAAATGAAATAATCATTTCAAAGTTCACGACTTTTAAAAAAATATCAATTTGTAATTTGCCGTCATTGCCCATCACTCGCCATCGTCTCCGAAATCTGCAAAAGTGTTAAAATAACGGGTTGAGCATTTCAAAAATGAAATACTCAGTAGACTCATCGCCAGTAATTAATCTACAAGATAATTGAACACGCAATCATGCAAATAATGTAGTGACATTCTTTTCTTATTCATAGGCATCACATGGTGAACGCAAATGAACACATTCTTTTCTTTTCTTGGCTAGCAGATAAGTTATGCCCAGCATAACATAAATTCTTTATCTCAAAAGAGATATTCTTTTCTCATGCAATTAAGCATAAAATCACACAAATCTACATAACGCATGCAATTATAATATAAATAAATTAGTGGGGGCGAATCTACCTTAAATCCGACGAGTGCAAAGTTGAGCGGGATATGACTTAAATCTTTCAAATCTCTGTACGCTTCGTCTAGCCCATAAGTTACATTAGTATTTTGAAATTTATATTTTAAATATGATAATTTACAATTTGGGGACTGAAATTGATGATTTGAAAGTTGAGGGACTAAAATGAGTACTTTTGAAAGGTGAGGGACTAAAATGAATACTTTGAAAGTTGAGTGCTAAAATGAATAATTTGAAAGGTGAGGGACTAAAATGTAAATTTTTAAAAGTTGAGTTGAAACTCAAAACGAATATTAAACAATAGGGCTGAAATAATAGATTTTTTAAAAATAAAGCATATAGTTTTAAAATATTTGAACTCATGGGTCGAAATGAATCAATTGGAACTTTGGGGACTAAAATGGAACTTTTCAAAAGTTTAATTGAAACTCAAAACGAAATATTTAAATTATAGAGTTTAAAATAATAGATCTTAAGAATGAAAGGGCTGAAATGATATGTTTTAAAACTATAGGACTGATTTAAATAACTTTGGAAAAACGAAGGATCAAAATGCAATTTCTGAAAGTTTAAAGTATAATATCTCAGATCTTATCTCTCTCTTTCTCTCAAACGCGATCAGGGGAGGGGAGAAAAGGTTGTGACGGCGGCGAAAAAAATTGGGAGAAACCGGTCTTCAGCCGGCGGAACACCGGCGCAACGCCGGCGCAGGTTGCAGCCCACGGCGAGGGTAGCTGTAGGCTAGGTTTTTCTTTGTGGATTTGGTGCGAGAAAAGGGGTACGAAGCCGAGGTGAAAGATCGTGACTTGGTCTGAAATTCCGACCATGAACCCGACGATTCAAGGTGAGTGTTTAGTATTGAATTCTCCTTGGTCTTGGGTTTTGATTTGGGTTGGGGTTGGCCGCTATTTGGTGGATGGCAGTGGTCGGTTTTGCATTTTGGTGGTATTGTGGTGGTGTTGATGTGAAGATGAAAATGGTTTGGATTGATGTAGATGAGGTGATAGCCGGTTATGGATTTGTTTGGAGGTGGTGGTGTCTGTTGAGAGATAGCCCGAACTTGATTCTGCAGTGATGATGAAAATGGGTTTCGCAGTGGTAGTGATGACTGATGATTGGTGATGATGAACTGTGGTGATGGTGAGTTTGGGGTTGATGCTAGTTGACAGATTGGTGGTTTCCGGTGGTAGTGGGACTGTGGATCGGCTGCGTGCGGTGGTGGTGCTAAATTTTTGATTGATGATGATGAACGAGGTGGTGGCTGAATTGAGGGTGGATTGATTTTGGATTTTGTATGTCTGATTGATGGCAGTGGGCAGGGGAATTGGGGGTGCGGTTGGTGTTGAATTGGTTGATTGTGGTGATGGTGAAGATGGTGCAGTGTGATCCGGTTCGATTGAGGCAGTATGCTGATTGTGTTCTCGGGTGATGATGATGAACGGTGTTGGTTGAGTTCTGATCGAGGAGGTGGTTGCAGTGTTACCAGAATATTGCTTGGCTGCGTTCTTGGCTTCTGAGGATGAGGATGGGAGAGTGATTGAACATTATATAATAGGGCACAAATTTCTAGGTTTAAATGGGTTTGGGCTGCAAGAATTCTCTAATTGGGCTGAAATAATTAAAATATGTATATCATAATTTTGGACACAAATAATAAAATTTGAGCTTAACTAAATTGGACTCAAAATTATAACAATTTTGATTTAAAACTGATAAGGAATTTGATACTTTAAAATATTTGAATTGGACTCAATTGAATAGATTTTGAATTTATTGGACGTAAAATCAAATTGGACTGAAATTTACATATTTCAGCTCCAAATTTATAACTTGGCTAAACGATCGCGTCACGACTTTCACGTAAAAATAAAAATAAATGGGTGAGATAGTAGCGATACGATTTTCTAAATTTTAGAAATAATTCTTAAATGCGTAAAATTTTTTGGTCGCTACAGGAGAAGGGCTTCAACTTTGTTTCTTTGACATATATCACATTCTCTGATGTGTTTCCGAGCATCACTCCTTATGTCAGGCTAGTAAAACTCCTTTTTTATTATTGCTTGTGTTTTTGGTACTCTTGCATGCCCCCCTAATGGACTGCTGTGGAATTGATGTAGGATTTTTTGTTTGAAGTACCAAGGACCCGAGATGTACCCTACCCTTGTAAAAGAGGAGCTCATTTTGGAGTTGGTAACGAGATTGGTCCAAGTCTCCATTATGGTATTGACTGATAAGCACCTACAACATGCGGTCCTCTGGATAAGCTTTCTTTAGCAACTGAATCCACTGTGCTTGAACTATGCTAACTGCTTGGACTTGGATTAGGTGAAGTGGGAATGTCTGGTTGGTTAGTGATGCGGACGATAACCTTTGGGGGAGGTTTTGGTGTCGGAATTATTGCTGGTAGTAATTGTTTGGTTTGGGTTTAGAGATTGTATTTGGTTACCATTTGAGTCAATTTTCTCTGGGTAGTGTACCCTAGAGAGTGCATCTGCCACAGCATTATTTTTCCCACATTTGTATTCAGCTGTGAAGTCATAACCCAACAGTTTAGACACCTATTTCTGTTGCCCAGGGGTTCCCACCATTTGTTCCAGCAAGTTTTAGAGAGCTTGCTGGTCAATGCATACTTTGAAGGAATGTCATAATTAGTGCCTCCATTTTCTCACTCCCATCACCAGAGCTAGTAGTTCCTTTTCATAGATGGATAAAGTCAGGTTCCTTCCTTTTAAAGCCTGGTTGAAATAGGCTAGTGGTTGCCCTTCTTGCATCAGCACTACTCCCAAAGCTTCTCCTGAAGCATCACATTCTACAACAAACATTTTAGTGAAATTGGGTAATATGAGCACAGAGGGACTTACCATAGCTGATTATGCCTTATCATTCCACGAAAAAGCATTCTTTCTCAGAAGACGAGTAACCAGGGCTACAATTGCTCCATATCCTTTTATAAACTTCATGTAGTAACCCGTTAGCCCTAAAAAAACCTCTTAGATCTTTGAGATTTTTAGGAGCTGGCCATTCTTGCATAACAACCAGTTTTTGGGGATTAGCTTTGACCACTTCCTTAGAACTAAGATGTCCCAAATAATTGACTTCCTTGCTACCAAAAACACACTTGGACATCTTGGCAAAGAAATTTTCAGCTTCTAGTATCTCCAAAACCCGTGTGAGATGTTCTATATGATCCTGGATTGACTTGCTGTATATTAAAATATTGTCAAAGAATACCAGCACCAACTTCCTCAAATAAGGCCAAAATATTTCATTCATCACCCCTTGAAAAGTGGAAGGAGCATTAGTAAGGCCAAAAGGCATCACCAAGAACTCATAATGACCCTCATGTGTGCGAAAGGCAATTTTAGGAATGTCATCAAGGTGCATCCTTATCTAATGATATCCTGACCTTAAATCTAGCTTTGAAAATATTTCAGCACCACCTAATTCATCAAGTAACTCGTCAATATTAGGTGTAGGGTACTTATCTTTGATGATATCCTTATTGAGGGCACGATAATCCACACACATCCTCCAACTTCCATCAACTTTCCTTACTAGTAACACGGTGAAGAATAAGGACTTTGGATGATCCATATACTGCCGTTCTTGATCAAATCAGCCACTAGTTTCTCTATCTCCTCCTTTTGGTAATACGGATACCTGTAGGGTCTTACACGTGGGTTTACAACCCTCCTGCAATTTAATTTTATGACAAAAAATCCTAGGAGGTGGCAGCCCTTTAGGTTCAGCAAACACCCCTTTGAATCTATCTAGAAGTGGTTTCACTGCTTTCGAAATGTTATTAGAGAAACTTGTAGCGTTTCCTTCCATAATTTGTAGCCATATTCCTTTTTTTGTTCCCTTCTTAAGGCCACCAATTTCATCTTCCTCAGTCACATTTATTGCTGGTCTCTTGACTCCATTCAAATCTATAGTCTTATAATCACAATGAAATTGCATAGTTAGGGCAGAGAAACTCCATAAAACTGGTTTGAGTCTGCTTAGCCAATCAATACCCAAACTAAGTCACAACCCCCAAGAGTCAACACATATAAATTAGCCTTACACGTGTATTCCTGTAGCTTCAAAGAAACTTCCTTGTAGTAACCCAATCAAGGAAGAGTGGTGCCATTTGCCACTTGAACTGTTAAGTGGCTCTCTTCCCTTAACAGATTGGCCTTTCTTGCTACATTTGGATCTATAAATCTATGAGTACTTCCCGTATCAATCAAGACTAATACTCGATGGTGATTAAGATCTGCAAGCAACCTCATAGTTTTAGGAGCTAAGGATCCAACAATAACATGTAGGGTAATTCCTAACAGTGCACCTACCTCCTCACCATTATCTTCTAGCACGACAAAAGTGGTTTCCTCATTTTCTGGTTCATTAGGTTCTTCTATGTCTCCAATCATTCCTTCTAAAAGGTAAATCCTGGGTTTGGTACATTTATGTACTGGATGGTACTTCTCATCACAAAACCAACATAGACCTTTTTCCTTTCTTTCTTGCATTTTGGTAGGAGAGTCTTTTTATGGGAAAGCTATTTTTTCTTGGATTATTAAAGATTTGGGGTCCCTGGTTGGGTTTATCTGGAGGCTCTGGAAATCTCAAAACTAGGGCTAGTGCAGGCACTTTAGGCTAGTTGCTTAGGTGGACGTTTTGGTAGTTTTGGAACATGGTTAAAGTAAACATACACGCCTAAGAACTTCCACTTCCTGTAACCTAGCTAAAGGCTGCTGACAGTGTAGAAGGCTTAAACATGGTTACAGTGATCCTTAAATCATCCATGAGACCACTGAGAAAGGTACTAATTCAAAACTCTTCAAATAGTCTAGTTATTTTATTAGATAGCATTACAAATTGTGTCTGATATGCTTCTACAGTACCATTTTGCCTTAATTTAGTAAACTCCCCTACAAGATCCTCATAGACTGAGAGTCCAAATCTCGCTTTTAAGGCTGCAATAAAACCATCCCAGGAGTGGAGTGGAGTGGACTAGGCTAGATTCTTTTAACCAACTATACCATGACAGGGCATTTCCTTCCATATGGAAAAAAGCTATTTGAAGCCTTTGGTCGTCGTGCATTTTGTAATACTAAAACAATTGTTGTGCCTTCTGAATCCATTCATCCGGATTAGTATTAGGAAAATCTAACCTCAAGGACCTAGCTTGAATTCCTCCATTTCGTTCAAACAAAGGATTGTTATTGATCTTAGAGTTGCCTCCCCCAGAATAGTGATGTGTTGCTAAAGCCTCTTAGCTAGATGCCATATTTTTTATTTGTTTAAGGACTGCGGCTAACATCTCCTTCTGTTGCTCCTATTCTTCAGACAGGTGGATGTTCTCTCCTTTCAGTGCTGCCAAAACTTCCGCCATTTGTGCATACCTAGTACCGTCAGCCAGGTTGTAGGAACGCGACTCTGATAGCAATTGTTATTAAGAATAAACTTGTGTTGTAGAATTTGATAATTTTGTTGGTAATTCGAGGATACCGACCTCCACTTGGTTTCTCTGATTGAATAATCACTTCAATGTCTCTTTCATTGAATGATAGCAAAATATAAATAGGCCAAGGAACACAGGCCACTTCACAATGTGCAAATAACCAATTACTACCAAATCAAATAATTGACCAACAGAATCCTGAAAATATGGACTAAACTGCATTTGGCCCATTACATATGACCCAACATAAATGGACTCAAGCACAATCTGTGTTTATGTCCCAGGCCCAAGATCATAACATGGAGGGTGTGCGATATGTGTGTGTGCAGTGCGATGTCGTGAGGGGAAAACAGGGTAGAGGTCTTAGGCGGTGGTAGAGGTGAGCAACAGTGGTTGGTGTGGCTGGAAGAGGAGAACTGAGTGGAAGAGATGGGGGTTGTAGGAAAAACTGTGAAGTTATGTGTGTGTGTGTGTGTGTGTGTGTGTGTGTGTGTGTGAGAGAGAGAGAGAGAGAGAGAGAGTATGTGTGTTTTAGGGTTAAATTTGATTTTTTGTAAATTTGCAAGTTTAGTCCCTAGCCTCCTCAATTTGGTAATTTAAGTGCAAAAGTTTCATAATTTTTGAAATATACCCTAAAACATTTTCCCCAAATTCAATTTAACGATTCTAGGCCAATTATAACTTAATTAAATAGGAAATAGCTTGCTAAGGTAATAAAAAAATAATCATATGAAATTTGCACATAAATAATTTATAAACTTTCTAATAGGTACATTGATCGTGACGACTTTCAATTCCTTCCACTATAAAATAAGTCAAATATAAACAACAACAACAACAACAACAACAACAACAACAATAATAATAATAATCAGTTACATAATTTATAATGGCATCCACATAAAATTTCGTGAAATTTAAGAAAGTGCGTAAAACGAAAAATGGTATTACAACCATACTCTGATACCGTCACAACTTGTCCTGAATCACCCTAGTGGACCCGAGACGTGATGTATGCTGATGATGGATGGAAACTAGACATCAGATCTACCACCAAGGCAAACTCCACCTATTTCTAACTGGAAGAATTTTTAAAAAACTTGACAAGATTTCCCCTGTAACTTTGACTAAACCAACCCGAAAAACAACACACACACACACACACATCAATTCAAAACCACATGTCCCAAAATATGCACAAACAAAATAAAATGTAGCCACCTGTTTAATATCATTTACAAAAATAACCTGAATATATGTGAAACCGAACAAAAAGCGACAAGCCCAATAAACTCCTACATGTCACATATGATACAAAATACTCAACACATGACTCATGAATAAGGACTTGTTTAATGAAATTGTATCATAAAAATTGCTAGATTACTTGAAGTTTGATAAATGCATTGATTTGATGATTGTAATTAGATGCAAGTGAAGGACAAACATATATGGATTGAAACATTGGTGGATAGGGATATATTGAATCTTTCTTTAATTTGATCTATTTTCATGCCTTCCAAAATTATACTTTTCTTTTTGTTACATTTTACAATTTTCTTAGCATATGTATCATTTGAAATTTTCGGGTTTGCTTAAAACCCTTGTCTTGACCTATACATTCCTTTGATTGTTTTTAAATCCATTTAATGTAATATGTGATGAACATTTATTTTTTATTTTCTCTGTACATAAATTCTTAGAAAATTTATCGTAGATAATTATTTATCTATAATCGAAAATCAATATGCTGAATTATCAAGAATCAAGTAACTGAAGCGGAAGCGTACCTTAATCCAACATTGTTCACGATGATTGATTCTGGTGGTTGGGTTTTCCAAATAACACATAGTCCTTATTTTCTCTCTGATAATGGGATGTCAGAACATAATGAATAATATGTGTGATTCAGGGACCATAACCAACTTTATATACTGAATTGCCTGTTAACCTAATTCAGTCTATCATGAAATAAAGAATAGTGGCCTAGTATCTACACATAAAAGCCCATACATTAATTAAATGCATAAAAGCCCAATATACCAAATCCTTATTAGATCACTTTAAATGGGCTTAATCAAATTTGATAGTCTTTGATTCAATACACAATAATTCACATATAAGCCCACATGATTGATTAAATCCTTACAATCTCCCACTTGGGCTCTACTGTGTATCAATCATAACCTTGTACGTACTTAGAGTTTTTCTATCATTACTAAATGCATCCCCAAACAATCTGGTCCATCAATCATATCAACATAGGATCAAAGCGGCTTTCGCTACATTTAACGTAACTAAACCCATCAATGGTCACGTATATCGACATAACTGAATAACATGGATCAAGTATGGATGTGTAGCATGGAAATTGCATGTAATGTGATCTTTAACATGCCTATTTCCAACTTGTCCAACCTTATACCTTAGTGAGATCATCTTCAAAGAAGTTCATAGATAATAAGTCTAAAACCTTACAATTGTAAATAAATTTAACCTTAAACCGTATCGAAAAGGACAATATATGTGTCTAATGTAAAAGCACCCAAAATACAAACTCCCACTGAAACCAAATATCCTCAAGAAACATAACACCCCTATGAGCAGTGTGGTCTTGAAAGACTTTAGGTGGTAATACCTTAGTAAGCAGATCCCCAATTATGGAGTTTGTCCTAATGTGCTCTTATTGACACCTGTCCACTCTGAACTATATTCTTCACAACTAGGGACTTATGTCAATGTATTTTGACTTAGTTGAGTTTCTGTAGTTATTGAATATAGAACTGTTGAGTTATTGTCATAGTATAACTTTAGTGATCTTTCTATACCATACAAAATACGCAGCCCAGTGACAAGATATCACAGCTATATTCAATAAGCAAATGCCTAGAAAATGCTACAAACTCTGCTGCCATTGTGGAAGAAGCTATAAGTGTCTGCTAAGCACTCCTTCTGAAAATAACTCCTCCAACTAGTAGATAGATGTAGCCTGATGTGGATCTCCTACTTTTTGGCATCTAGTAAAATCGAAATCATAATACCATATAATCTTCAACTGATCCGATTTTCTGCATGTGAGCATGTAATCTTTTTTTCTCTTTAAATACCTTATAACCCTTTTGGTTGCTTTCCAATGATCCATCACAGGGTTACTTTAATATCTCCTTAGATCCTTACAATGTACGTAATATCCGGACGCGTACAAACCTGAGTATACATCAGATTCCCTATAGCTGAACTATATAGGATCTTCTACATTTCCTTAACTTCAAGGTAACTTTTCAGGCATTAGTTGAGACTAAATTTATCTCCCTTAGCGACAGGGGTGTCCTTTAGTTTACTATCTTGCATCCCAAACCTCTTAAGTACTTTAATGATATATCCCTTTTGTGAAAATCTAAAAAACACCCTTAGAGCGATCCCGGTGTATCTGAGTCCCTAATACAACAGTGGCATCACCAAGATCTTTCATCTCAAAATTCCTTGATAAAAAATTTCATAATTTTATATGACATGCTTATATCATTGGTGGCAAGCAATATGTTATCAACATATATACAAAACCAAGAAAATATACTTACTCCCACTGAACTTGTAATACAAACAATCATCTACAACATTAATCTCAAAACCAAACTAGATAATTAATTGATAAAATTTGTAGTACCCTTAACACGAAGCTTGCTTGAGCAAATAAATGGATTTCTTTAATTTGCAAAACATATGGTTTGGGTCTCCTGATACAAAGCTTTTTGGTTGCACCGTAAACATCATCCCAACAATGTCGCCATTGAGAAACGCCGTCTTAACATCCATTTGATGTAACTCAAGGTCAAAATGTGCAACAACCTAACTTTCCTAAAAGAGTCTTTTGTTGAAATCCAATGGAAAATCTCTTTATAGTCGATGCCTTCTTTCTGTGTAAAGCCCTTAGCTACAAGACGAGTCTTATATCTTTTTACATTACCTTTCGAATCCCCCTTAGTTTAAAAAATCAACTTAAAACCGATTGGCTTCTCACCTTATGGTAATGGGACAGATCCCGAACTTTATTGTCTTGCATAGGCTTATACTCCTTATTTATGTCATCAATCCACTTTGAGAGTTAGAACCCTGCATGGCCTGATGGAAATTGATTGGACCATCTTCCACAATTTCCTCATATTCTTGGAAAAATACAATTAAATTACCCAGAATAGCATTTTTTCTTTTTCTCGTGGATCTCCATAATGACATTAGTTCTTGAGGTGGTTGAGTTTGTACTTCTAGAATAATTACCTTATTTTGAATGGGATTGTTCACGGATATCTCGCTATGCGGGATACACCCGCAAGTGTACGGGATCGTAAAAAGTAATAAGTGGACCTGAGAGTCCGGATTATCGTTCCCACATGGACTGCTATTAAGTATCGAATTGTTTTAGTTCTAAACCTTATTTGAACGGATGAAAGAATTTGAGGTTTTTAAATTAAAACTACAAATTAAACTAAAGAAATAAAAAAAATGCAGAATTTGTTTTGTTTTTAAAAACTATTGTAACGTAGTTGGGAATCCCGATTTCATCTAACCAATTATATTAATTTCAATTCTAGTTTTATTTCCTAAATTTGCATTCGGTCAAATTCACTAATGTATATTGAAATTCCTCACTCGAGTTTAAATCAATTCTACCTAAATAAGTCAACCATGTATCTCTACAAAGGGTCCAAATATTCCTTATCTAGATGCATAACACACAAGAATTCACACACGACCGCATTAATAACAAAAGTATATCACTATCTCTTGTTCAATTACTGGATTTATTACCTAGATTTATGTTATTAACTATCCTCTAGTATTATGAGAATAACACATTAAATCATGAATTAGTGGCCAGTTAACTCATGCATTAAACACAATAATAAATCAACACATGCAATGAATCATTAAAACAAAGGAATATGAAATTAAAATATCAACTAGGCTACATCGTTCATCCCAACATTGAATTTAGCTACACATCATAATTAAACAACAACAAAAATAAAATATAGCATTTATTGAAAATAACATAAGAGAATGGAAAGCGTGCACCAAGTATCGATTCTCCACATGATCTTCAACTCGCGTCCCTTTGCTATGCTTGAATCTCCCAAGATTTGAATGATAAAATCTAAGTTTTGGCTTGTTCTTAGGTGAGGCCAAGGTTCATATTTTGTGCCAAGAGGTTGTATTTATAGTTGGAGAAGAGACCTAGTGGAAAAAGGAAAGAAATTTGTCAAACCAGTGCCCGAGTCTTTTCTTGTATCTGCACAACATTTAATATTTCGACCATATCTTTCTATTACCTTATCCGATTGAAGTGATTCAAAGTGAGTTAGAAATAAAACTTAAAGGGATAAAATTCTTCCTGAAATAGTATTTTCCCAATTCGAACGTTTATTGCCCCAAAATTAGGTCTCAAAGTCCGACTAGAAATCTGTCCAGAATCTTCTAGGATTGGAGTCAATTTTATGGTAATATTCTTATCATATTCCATTCCTTTTTGACTTCTACTTGCATCCAATTGACTCCTAAAAGTTCTCAAAGTATCTTCTTGTTATCCAAATCAATCATTGGATATTTGCAAGTTGGTCCCTAATGTTAATTTGCTCTTCAGTCCTTCAACTTCCAATTGCAACAATATAACCTCATACTTTGAAATCTTCTCAATTTGCTCGTTTCAACTCTAAATTCCTTCAATTGGATCCTCCAACTTCTTATTCCTTTACTTTGGCACATTGCATCTTTCCCTGTTGACGTCATTAACCTCTCGATTGTCCAATTTAGCTCCAATTAGCATCAATTTATGCATTTTTCTAATCAATTGCTTCATTCTTCATCTTTTGGGTTATTTTTTGCAAAGTAAACAAATAAACACAAATTAAATAGCATATATTCTAAAATGACAACAATTTATTCTAATTTAGACATATAAATAAGTGTATAAAATACACTTATCAGGGAGGTTCTTTAACATTGTCTTATTGAGGTTTTAGATATGCTTCTTGATCAATGACAGGTATAGAAACTTGCTCATTGTCAAAAGTAATAGTAGGAATCGAGAACGATCCTTCCTCAACTTCTTCCTTAAAGACAATATCTCTCTAACCTTATTTCTCCCCCCCCCCCAACACCCCAAGCTCAACATCCTGAAAAAAATGTAGCAATTCCCGTTTCAGAAATTGACTTAAGCGTAGGATCATAAAATTTATAGCCCCTCGATCGCTTAGAATAACCAATAAAGTAGCTGATTACTGTTTTGGAGTCCAATTTCTTTATATGGCCTATAAGGCCTGGCCTCAGCTGGACATCCCCAAATGTGGAAATGCTTTAGACTAGGCTTTGTGCTATCAAAAGCTCTTAAGGTGTTTTATCAGCAACTTTAGTTGTTACTATGTGCGCTTTCTTCAAATGTCCAAATTTATGACAAAAGAAACAACCTTTATTGTCTTTATGTGGTTTCTTTTGTTATGAACCCTTAGAAACATTTTTTTTTCTTTATTTATTTTCTTGTCCTTATCTTTAGATGTGTTTTCGATGTGAACACTTTCAGTTCTGTTCTGCTTCAACTTTTCTTCCTCTTGCAAACAAAATAGAATGAGCTCGTTAAGAGTTCATTTCTCCTTTTGATAGTTACAACTGACCTTAAATTGATTGAATTGTACAAGAAGCTTGCACACTATGAAATGAGCTCATTGAGTGTAACGCCCTGAATTATCTTTTAACCCGACGCGTTATCAAACACAATCTCGTTCATGTTAAATGTTTGAAAATAATAAATTTAGGAAAAATGCTTTAGATTGAAATAGTAACTAATTTTTTTTTTTTTTTTTTTTAAAGTTAACAATATATTTCAAGTGGACTTAGAATAATGAGAAATAAATAATTTGAAGAGGTTATAGAAAAATTAAGCAACTTATGCCATTTTTTCCGAGTAACGCAGTATGTTTGTAAAAATTATTTAACATGGCAAATAATGTCGAAAAATTATGAAATTTTATTACAGTGTCCAGAACTCATATAAATACAACATATAAAAATTTGGGGTCTTAATGACCACGTTTGAAGTAGGAAATTATTTTTTTAAACGGCTGATCACTGTTTGGTACATCAGTTGGCTTAATCTTCAACTGATGGTAGCCTGACCTCAAGTCAATCTTTGAAAATACCTTTGTGCCCTTCAATTGATCGAATAAATCCTCAATTCTAGGAATGGGATACTTATTCTTGATCGTCAATTTATTGAGTTCACGATAGTTGATACACGTCCTCATTGTATCGTCCTTCTTCTTTACAAAAAGTATCGAAGCTCCCCACGGGGACACACTCGGTCTAATAAATCATTTGTCCAGAAGTTCCTCCAGCTGCATTTTTAACTCTTGTAGTTCCTTTGGTACTATCTGATATGGGGCCTTGGATACTGTGCCACTCCGGTACCAAATCGATTGTAAATTCCACTTGCCTATTTGGGGGGAATACCTTGTAGATTATCTGGAAACACATCAGCATACTCTCGTATCACCGACACATTATCTAATTTTGTCTCAACTGATGGGATTCCAGTAAGGTTGACAAGATAACCTTGAGGTAAGGCTTCTTCAATAATCTCTTCGCTTTCAAAGCTGATATGAGGCGAGGGAGTGCCTTAATCCTTGATCTATAAAATCTGAACTCATCATGACCATTTCTTCGAAAAATCACTTCCTTCTCAAAACATAAAATTGTAGCTCTATTATTACGTAACCAGTCCATTCCCAAAATGATATCGAAATCTTTCATTCCTATAACATGCAAGTCTGCTTCTAGTATTAATCCATTGAAATCTATCGGTAATGCCTTAGCTACTCTATTCGTATCAATAGTTCCCCCTGTGGCATACTAACCTCAAGCATACTATCAATTTTATGACACAAAACATTAATCTTAGCTAGGCATGCATCAGATATGAATAAATAAGTTGTACCAGAATCAATGAAAACGTAAACATGAATGCTAGAGACTGATAGAATACCTGCAATTACGTCCGGGATCTGTGCGGCCTCATTGTGAATCATAGCAAACACCCTTTCCTTTCCTTTCTTAGTTTGTTCGTTGTCCTTAGTTGGTGCTGCTCGACACTGCGAAACATAGTGACCTGCTTGTCCACATCGAAAACAAACATTCTTCCCAAATAAGTATTCACCCTTGTGGTTCTTCTGACACTTAGGGCAAAGGGGAGTTTGATTGCTCTGCTGACCCCCACTGGGTCCATGATTCTATTTTTTGAACTGTCATTGTGTAGCGACCGAGGATTTTTCATAACTTATTTAAATAAATATTATTTAAAAAAAATGTGTCGCTACGACTTTCTCATTTATTTTAAAAACTCGTGTGTGTCTAGCCATTTACAAGTGAAATTAATTTATTTTGATCTGAATCCAATTCATAATTTATAAAATATCTCAATTTCTTTATTTAATTATTTTTAAGTCCGAAATCACAAATTCAAATCTTATCTCAAAATTTATTATTCTCAAATATATTTTTCAGTCCAAAATATATCAATTTTAATTCCATTGCCTAATCGAAGTTAGTCCAATTTTAGTTATTTATCCTAATCAAAATTATACCTAACTAATTCTACCTAATTTTCCCCCACGTTTGCTCCTTCTTTCTTCTTCTTTTCCACCTCATTATCCAATCACAAAGTATCTCCAACTAATCTTTACACCAATTCCATCATCATTTCATATCAAACAATTATGATGCTTTCCACTCAAATTCTTTTTCTCCATCATTTCAGCACATTTTTTTTCTTCTTTCCCATGATCACTCTTCAATCCCTCAATCAACTTCAACTCCTTTACAAATGCCACAATTCTGGCCTAAACCAAAACCTGTCATAACTTACCAAAATTTGAGTCAATAACCAGCCAAATCCTCCCAAAATTCACACTTTTCCTTCCCCATCATCACTCTACGTTTTCTTCCTATAATTCACAGCCAAAATTCACTCACATGTTTATTTCCTCTAACTGGTCAGCACCCCAAATCTCTCCTTCAATTTCCCCCATTCAGCCAATATTTCTTTGCATATTCCCTCAACATTCCTAAACCAAAGGCTGCCACACATTAACCAAAATGATATAATCTCCCACTCACCTGCATCACACACACACACACTCCAGCTCAAACACTCTCTGGTATGAACTTTTTCCCCCTCAAACTGATCACATTCATGAGATCATACACTCGAAACTCATATGTATCTTGCCACCAACAAATGTGAGGAGTCCCAAATTCCCAAAAAGTTCATTACACACACAATCGAATTCGCTGCCTCCAACCCCACATAAACTGATCCTCACACATTGCAACCAAAATCTACAGAACCTCAACTAAGCCTCCATAACAGACTGAGACACCCAACCACAACTTATATACAATCTACAAACTTTAGATTTCACACACAACCCCTTATCAATTCAAAGGTCAAACCATCACCAGCCGCTAACTATTGCCCATTTAGTCCATGAACCATCACCATCCTTCACCATCAGAACACCACCACCCCGTTTCCCACATCACACCCAAACCAAGAATTTATTTCACAACCGCCACCTCCATGACTCCCAACCGAACGAAAACTCCAAACGCACCACACCATCCCACTGTCCAGCCAAACCGAACCACCATCTCAAACAAATAAAACCCAATCTCACAAAACCACCACACAAACCGCAGCCTCACAGCCCGGACACCATAACCATTGCCCAATTCTACATTGTTCGAGGACGAATAATAAATCTAGTTTGGGAGTATTTGATAAGTGTATTTTACACACTTATTTATATATCAAAATTAGAATATTATGTTATCTTTTAGGAATAAATACTATTTAATTTGTGTTTATTTGTTTACATTTTATAAAATGTCTCAAGATCATGAGAATGAAGCAATTGATGTAAATATTGAACAATTGGATGGCATTTGAAGCTAAATTAGACAATTGAGAAGTTAATGACATTAACGGGGAAAGATGCAAGCTGCTAAAGTGAAGAAATCAATAGTTGGAGGACCCATTCAAGAAGTTGAGAGCTGAAACGAGCTAATCGAGAAGATTCTAAAGTATGGGTATAAATTGCTTGGATTGAAAGTAGAGGACCAAAGCTGCAATTAAAAGTCAGGGACCTACTTAATTAGATTTCAAAATTTGAAAATTGCAATTGACTAGAAGACCACGCGATCACACTCCATCAACCTACGTGATCGCGGGAAGGTGTTAAAAAATTACCTAAGGCTAAAATGCATAATTGCTCGATCGCGTGGTAGTCCAACTAGGCTGCGGGTTAGGTTTTGTTTCTCAATTTTCAATAGGTTTTCTCATTCATTCACCTAGGTGTCTCCAATACCTATAAATACAATATAGGAGATAGGAATATGGACATTTGCCCCACTTAAGAACAAGCCTGAACTCAGATTTATACATTCAATTCTTGGGAGATCAATGCATTGCAAAGGGGCGCGAGTTGAAGATCACGTGGAGAATTTATACTTAGTGGAAACTTTCCATTCTCATATGTTATTTTCAATTAACGCTATTATTTGTTGTTTTTGTTGTTTAATCAAGATGTGTAACTAAACTCCATCTTGGGATGAACGGTGTAGCCTAACTTTATTATTTTAATTACATATTTCATTGTTTTAATGATTTGTTGCATGTATTGATTCATTATTCTGTTTAATACATGAGTTAATTGGCCATTAATTCATGATTTAATGAGTTATTTTTTATAACCCAAGAAGTGAGTTAATAACTTAGATCAAGGTAATAAATTCAGTAATTGGACAAGAGATAAATATATAGTTTTGTTATTATTTCTATCGTGTGTGAATTCTTCTTCTCTATACATCTAGGTAAGGAATATTCGGACCCTCTGTAGAGATACATGTTGACTTGTTTCGATAAAATTAATGTAAACATGAGAAAGGAATTTCAATATACATTAGTGAATTCGACCGAATGCATATTTAGGAAACAAAATTGGAATCGAAGTTAATATAATTAGCTAGGTAAAATCGTGAATCCCAACTACTTTACAATCGTTTTTAAAAATAAAACAGTTTCGCAATTTTAATTTTTTAGTTAATTTTCTTTGTTTAGTTTAAAACATCAAACAATTTTGTCTATTCAAATAGAGTTAGGAGCTAAACATTTTGGTATTTAATAGCAGTCCTCGTGGGAACGATAATCGGGACTCTTTGGTCCACTTTATTACTTTTTACAATTTGTACACTTGCAGGTATATTTTGCATCGCAAAATAAAGTAAACAAAGTGTGGATTTCCTTCGCACTTGGACAAACAACCAGCGTGCAACGGGAGCTGGGGTGACTCCCGTACGCACTCGATGCTCAAGTCAGAACTCATTTCAAGTAAATATAATTTAGGTGCATGAAATATAAGTGTGTAAAAGAGAGAAAAGGGAGTGAGATCTGTGTATTGAGTTTAAGTATTGAATTTCTAACATTTTACTTGAAGGCAAATGTGATCTATTTATAGTGGTAGCCGTTATCCCAGATCGTGACACGTGTTATACTTTACAAGTGGAAAATTCCTAATCCTTCATAAGGTAAACAATTTCCTTAATTATAATCATAGCTATATATCATAGAGTTTCAGCAGTCATCACATCCCTTTAAAGATATTGTCACATCAACCTCAACTTGCAGAACGATCATATCTCTCTGACACACTGACTTATCTCATCACTAGTCCAGAGCATGGACTCCGGTAATAATAGTCCGGCGTAAGGAGTTCGATCTATGTGAGTCTGGACCTTATGACGATTGTTATATAGCCTGGAGTACATTAGATGCCTGTGGGTCCCAAGTGGATCTTTTATAGGTGACTTGTCAATTTCATTTAAGCATGATCGTAAAACTTCTCATTTCCAGACTCGACATTGGAAATGTCCAATTTTTTGCGCTATAGAAACTAATTTGCGTAGGATGCAACAAAAAGAACCATAATAATTATAAAAAGGAGAGAGAAGAGATGAGATGAGAAGAGGAGGAGAAAGGGGAGAAGCCTTAAAAAGAAATTGGGAGAGAGAGTAATGTCTATTCCGTTCATCAAAAGTACAAGTACTGTTTTTTCAATTCATTAAACGTCAAGTTACAATACATAAGCTCCCTTGAAATAGGGTTTAAATGAATCTAATTTAAGTAGTAGCAAACAACCAATAAAATACTAGAAAATCTAAAATTTAGTAGCAAACAACTAATAAAATACCGTTATAATCTATAAAACCAATACAATCTATAAAACTAAACTCTAACTACTTTTTCCTAAACTAGTATATAACGCGTGCTATGCACGTGATATTGTAACGATATTATTCAAGTATAGATGTTTTTGAAATTGAATAAAAATTGTCCAAATTTTCATACATTTTTTACCTAAAAAATATTCAAAGTGTTGATTTAAACAAAATCAATATCGAACTCAATTTGCTCTAAACATTATTCAAATTTCTAAGTACGCAATACATTCATCAATAATACCATCATTTTTCTTTTAATTACTGACTTTTGACTTTTTTTAATTTTGTATCTCCTGAAATGTATTCTTAGGCTACCTTATTCGAAGAAAGTGAAGTTAGGAGGATTTCTTCTTCTATGTCTGTATATAGTTCATAATCAATCTATTGCTGCAGTGATAAAGAATGATAAACCTTATTTGACAGTTTATCCAGATTTTAGAATCAAGATGAAAAAAATCAATTGTAATCTGACGTAAAAAAAATGTTTATCATGCATGTGAAGTTAGAACTCAGAATAATATTTGGTCATAAAGGTCTAAGAAAAATTGAGATGTATCTAATTTAGGTTCTTTAATAAGGTATGATTATTTGAGACACAGAAGATATTATATTTAAATAGAGTAATGTTTGATCAGGAAAATTGTTCTGAAATCGGTGCCTTCAAATTTCTAGCAAAACAAATTAATTCAGAGTGCTATGAATCCAAAATTAGCACACACATTTCTTTAAATTGATAGAACCACCACAAACCATCATCTCAAATTTTGCTTCAATCTAATAAGATGTGGTCATCGATTTGATGGAACAAAACAAATAACAACATGCCCTCGTGATTTCTTTTCATCGTTTGACATAGTTAACACATGTTAATAAAATGGTTTCAGAAACATAGGAAAGCAGTCGAGGTGAAGAAAATATAATACATATTTATAGAATATTAACTTATAGTTGCGCATACCTCGTAACATTTTTATAAACTGAAAAAACTAAAATTTCACTTTAAAATGCGAATACAAAATAAAAATATATACATATAAACCAACTTAAAACATAAAAAAAGGTCTAATCAAGAAATTTGCACCTCGAAATCTCATCGTAAAAATTAAATACAATAAAAAATTAAATTAATTGGAAAACAAAACTTAATTAATTTTTCATACAATTAATATTTTAGAAAACAAATTTACACGCATCATACTTCAATAATTGGTTTTCTAAACAAAGAATTGAATCTTCACAGTTTTCTATTTTTATGGGTGTGGTGAAAATATAATCAGCGTCAAATTAATATTTGACAAAAAAACTTAAAATTGGAATATGACTTGTTGACAACCGAAATATAAGTATTCCAATCAGGAAAGAAATAGATGAGTGTCAATTATGTAACACAAAATTGTATGAGAAAAAGGTGGATCCCAGATCGTGCAAATGATCTGGATTCCACGTATGATTTCTTATATATGTAGTATTAGCTTTAAATAGCTAAAGTTTGGATCCTTTGTGAGCCACTACCTGACATTAGTACATAATTGAACTACTTGTAGCGACCAAGAATTTTCACGTATTTAAGTAATTATTTTAAACTAGGAAACGTGCCGCTGCGATCTCACCCATTTTTAATTTAACGTCACGACGTGTTCGTCTAGCCAAATCGAGAAATATCGAGTCTATTCGATTTTAAATAAATTCCGAATTTCTAAAATTTTATTATTTTATTTATTTATTTAAATTATTATTTTCAAAATCATTTTAAATTTCAAATTACGTCAAGCTCATTTTATCAAATTCATTTTCCGACCCAGTTGAATTCACGTATTATTTTTCTCGAATTTCGTGTATTACTTGTCTAGGTTTCCATAACATCCTACATCAACCTATACTACCACCAACTTTCATCAATCACATCCAATCCCATACCCTACATCTACATCACCAACCTCTCCAATTCACACTTCAACAATTTCAGGCTCCCTTTCACGACATTGGACTCAGTAAGCCTCAACTCTCTTCCTCAACACTGGTTTCCAGCCACCTCCCGCAGCCAGGTAACCACCTCTCCACCACCTCACCATTTGAAGCATCATCATCATCATCACCTCGACCAACCACTGCCAGTACCGGAGCCAACTGCAAATCACAACTCCTTCGCAACCCACACTGCCACACGCAGGCACCAACCACCCAAAATGCACCAATACACCACCCGGCCAAAACCGTCATCACCGCCACCTCCAACTCACCTCCATCATCACCACCACAATACTCCACAATCACCATCCATTTTTGAACCAACCACCAGCCCACTGCCAAGACTCCAAGGTCACGGCCAGCCTCCACTGCTCGCACCACCGGAGCCAATATCACACCTCCTAACCTAGAACCACCTATATCATCATCATCACCTACCACCCTTCATTCCCATCAAACAGCTACCATACCTCCACAAGTCGCCCCACCAACACAACGGAAACCGCCACTTCCATCAAGCCACAACCGGCCAACCCAACTCCAATCTCAACCAAAAATCAAACCCAAAACCCAAAGAGGAGAACCCATAACCCCAGAAATCCTTTTCTTACCTCAATCGCCGGTTTCTCCGTCGGAAAAAAATCGCGAACTCAGCCCCAGTTTTCGCACCCAATCCACACCAAAAACTTGCCCTTTCTCTACCATATTCTTTCCTCTTTGTCACCGCCACTTGACGGCGGTGATACCGCCGTGGAATCGCCGGAGGTTGGCGCCGGCAGTGCACTCCCCGCCGGACTCCCCTGGGCACGCCCTCTCTCTCTCTCTCTCTCTCTCTCTCTCTCTCTCTCTCTCTCTCTCTTCTTTGCTGAAATGGGAAAGAGAGAATAAAGATTTGATTTTTTTAATAATTTTGATTTTCAAAAATTGCAGCTAAGTCCCCAAGTTTTTAAGTTATGTATTTCAGTCCTTATATTTTTAAACTAATCATTTCAGCCCTCTTAGTTTTTAAATGATTTTAATCAGTCTCTTCATTTTAAAAATCAATTATTTCAAGCCCTATAATTTAATATCCATTTTAAGCTTCAACCCAAGTTTTGAAAATTTACATTTTAGTCCTCAAAGTTTAAAAGTATTTGTTTTAGTCCCCCGACTTTCAAATCATCAATTTTAGTCCCCAAATTGTAATTTATCATTTTAAACTATAAATTTCAAAGACTAATTTAATTTATTTTTCTAATTGGCTAGACGAGGCGTACGGAGATTTAAAGGATTGAAGTCATTTCCCGCTCAATTTTGCACTCGTTGAATTTAAGGTAGACTCGCCCATATTAATTGATTTAAATTATGATTACATGTGAATGTGTATGTTACATGATTTATGTGAAATCTATTTCATGAAATGAGATGAGAATATATTTCTTATACAATATTTATGTTGTTATGTTTGTCATAACTTATATGCTTTTATACATGAGAAAGAAAGAAGAGAATGTCTTGCAAGATAAATGATGATGTTATGCATAACTTATGTACCTTATGTGCACGAGAAGAAAGAGCAACCCATACCCTATGATTTTAAAGAGCCTATGATTTTTCAAAGAGAAGCCATGTGCTTTAGTGCACGGGAAGAGCAACCCACACCCTATAATTTCTAAAGAGCCTGCATTTATGTGTTTAATTATATTGTAGATTAATTAATTGGCGATGAGTCTACTGAGTATTTATATGAAATTCTCATGTCTATTTTAACAATATTTACAAATTTTGGAGAGGGTGGCAATTGATGGATGATTGTGGCAATAGTCGTTAAATAATTGAGAATCTTATTTTGATGATCCATATTTCTAAACTTTGGCTATTTTTGAGATTTTCAATTATTTGAGAAATTATGGCATTGCCGAATGTTTTGTATTATTAATGGCTTGATTCGTTATTTTGAATTGTTTCATAAACGTTTTCGAATTTTATCGACCATTACAGTTTATTTAATGTTGCCAAAAATGAATTTCAGTTAATTCTTTCGCTAGAATATTATTTTAAAGTTTAGACCAGAAAATGACGTGGTGAACCGGGTATTTAGAACTCGGGACGCTACACTACTTGAGTTCTAACATAGTACAAAGTAGTTGATTTTTGACTGATCTACCTAACTTTGTGTTCGAATAACTAGATTAACTACCATATGACAAAGTTGTTAGGACCCCATCCAATCTTTGTAAATTGATGTACGATCTGGTGATCAGTTCGGCAGTTGTTCATTATCTCGACCTTATGACCATTGAAGATGGCCCTTGTAATGACCAGATCTGATGGTCGGTTCAGTTGACTCTGATTATTCCATTAGGTCCGACCTTACTTGGTATGACGTGTCGAGCCATACGTTGTTGTTTCATCATCTAAGTCCAATCACTCATCAACAATTGCCCCTAGAAGTTGAGTTGAAAGAATTTCAGGTCTACTCCTACCATCACTTGTCTTATTTTCGAGCTTAATATGAGGATAAGTCTATGATGATGGCTCCACGTGTCAACTATCCATTGTTGTCAGATCTGATGGTGTCAAAGAAGTACAACACCAATTGTCAACTCCCTTTATATCAGTTGTAGGGCTCGAGATGTCTCTTCAAATTTTGAACTAGTGATTGATGCCGACTCTATAGAAGGGGGACTTTACATTTTCTCTTCTCACTTTACTCTCATAAGTTAGTAATATATACGTAAATTTTAAAATATAAATATTAACGTCGTCGATGGTGATCAAGGAGCACAACGATTGAATCAAAATAATGAGTACGATGGACTAGCGCGGTGAACTGGCTTGCAGAAACAAAGGATTGCAATATTAGTGGCTTGTTTCCAGATATTTCGAATGGGGAAAGTTGAATCTAAGCTCTCTTGAATTAAGAAAATTTTAAATGAACAACTACATTGAACAATTTTGTGGATAACACACTCACATGGGTGGGGGGGGCACACATACTATGTGTGGGCCCCATCACCCATGTGAGTGAATTGTTTACAAAATTGTTCAATATAGTTGTTCATTTAGCATTATTTTAATGTGAATAATCTAGATAGACATTTTTAATTGACATTTTTAAGCGACATGGCGCACATACATTTGGTGGTAAAATAGTAAGTTATGGGATAGCTATTTACACCATCTAATATATGTTCGAAATGTCATAATGTTACTCAAAAACGTTAATTAAAAATGTCTCTATAGAATTATTTTTTTAATGTGTGTTTTCATACGTGGGTCATTAACTGATTTGATTTATTCAAGAGATCTGCCTCGAATTTATTCAAAATCTTTACTCTATAATCAATCAATTCGTTAAACATAAACTAATAATAGGAATGGAATCAATTCAATTTCTTGGCATTCTTGCCATATATCCTACCATCCAAAACATAAGCTCCTAAACTAAGCGTGCCCCAAAATTTACTCGCATTTGTATAGTTCTTTTTAGGATTCTATAAAGCACGTGAAAATGTAAATAATAAATCGAATTGTAAAGCAGAACTTGATTACTAATTGGGTAATTATATTACCACCACAAAATTTATTTTACTACACCACAATTAAAATATATTTTCAATAAATACACCACAACAAATTTATAATAATACTCATAATCCTATAAAAACTTAAAAAAAATATATATATATATATATATATATATATATATATATATATATATATATATATATATATATATTATTGTGTTGTACTCATCATCCCAAATTCCCAATATTTCTCCCATTTTTCCTCATCATTATCACCCATTGTTTCCTTAATTACAATTAATTAGGTTCAAATTTCCATGTTACACATTTTTTTAATTGATGTTTGATGGATAATTGAAATAATAAGATATTCAATTTTTATATAAACATAGTAGGTGGTTGGCTTCTAAATACTTGATACACATTTTTTTTTACATACTAGATGCAATTGGAATTACTATTTTTTTTAATACTAGATGCAACTGAAAACACGATAGGTGGAATGCAGTATGAACATGTAAATATATATAATAGAAAAATCATAGAATTCGAAAACCGAATATAAAATTTAATCGAAAATCAAATATAATTAAATAATCAAAATCCTGTATGATATCAAAATATAGGGAACCTTGAACAATAAAAATCTTTCACTAACCTAAAGTTCTAAACTTTAATTTATGTTAATTTTTGCATGATGTTAATATTTGAAAACTCATATGAAATTATTGTATTAACATAGAGAAGATAAGAGAATATTTGAAAGATGTGAAGTATATGAAAATTATTTTTAGTGAGATAATATTAAAAGAATATATATGTAATTTTATTTATGTCTATTTTTATAAATAAAGAAAATACTTTAAATTGTGATGTAAAAAATAAATTTTGTGATGGCAATATAGTCACCATAAATATAAAGAAAAGAAAATAAATTTATTTGAAAGATTGTGGTGTATTTAAAAATAGTGAGAAAAAAATAAAAGAATATTTTTGTAATTTATTTTATGTCTATTTTAGTCAATAAAGAAATCACTTAAAAATATGGTGTAAGAATTAAGTTTTGTGGTGGCAATATAGCCACCCTTACTAATTTACTACTCCCTCCGTCCCATTTATATAGACTGCATTTCTTTTTTCTCTTATCCCAATTATATAGACATATTTCTTTATTGGAAAGTATTTATTTTGTTTGTTTACTAATGTACCCTTATTTATTACTTTCAATAATAATAATTTTGATACTTAAATAAGGATAATTTGAGAATTTTCTTTACAAAAATTATATTTTCAAAAACATTAAATATATTTTTTTAATATGTGTGAAAAGTCATCACATTCCATATAAATAGGATAGAGATAGTATGAAAAACAGCAGATGGAAGATTGGCACTTACTGACTTCCGGCACCCCACAATTCTTTTGTCATAGTAAGCTTGATAATGGCAGGTGCTTCCTGCAAGAAAATGTAATTTAGAGAACGCGCTGTATATGAGAATGATTGAACATAGAACACACAACACATTTGAAATTGTGAAAGAGAAAAAGGGGTTAAAAAAAAAAAACTCAAACAGTCACCAAACTCTGGGACTTGTTTCATTAAAGTCGTTCATCTTTAATTAGTTCCAAAATTATCACTGAAATTCAGGTTAGTCAATCTATTTTTCGTCACTAACATTCAGAAATTAATGGTGGATATAAAAGGATCGACCATCCTGAAACAAAAATAAAGGTCCAATAAATGACTTAACATTTTGTCCAAAGAACATAGTAATTCTCAACAATAAATCCATGACATAATTACTTGCTTTATTCTCGACTCTCTATTTTCTAAGAAGTAATCGTGTCATCATGACATAGCAAGGATAAAGGTATATATAATATTTATAGACGTTGGTTTATTGAAAATTCTCTTTCTTCCAAAAATTTACTCGAAAAGAGTAATAAGAAACATACACCATTTGTGATCAGTGGCGATCTGCATGCTAGCTAGCGCGGCTAGCCGTCAGTGGATTCGCCGGTTGTGTCTAAAGTTTTGAAATTTTTTGGATTTTTTATTTTGGTTGTTGTTAACTAAAATCTGCCCAATTATAATCCAAACCTAAACAACAATGCTACTTATCCCACCCAATTTCACAACCAAACTTGACAACTAATGAGATATCGCGAGATATTGGTCATTTCACAAGAAATTGAAAATATAAAATTATAATTCAAATTGGGAACATGAAATCACAGGTTCTGAAACTCTTCAAGAGGAGGAGGTTACCCAAACCCACGAGCAATTAGCTGTCAAACATTGACGGAGCACCAGCGACCAAATGAAACATTTCCTGTGACCATTTCACCCACACCAATCCCATTTCATTTTTGTTTTCTGGGGGGAGCTTCCATTTCAACCACACCAAAAACCGTCATATAAGAATTTATCCATCGAGATTGAGGTCACAGGTGTGCGTTTTCGACACGACTTCAAAAGGAGATGGGTGGAGAGCCTTTGAGCCGATTGACGAGGATAGGGAAAATGAGCTTTCTAGCCTTTGCGGTGTTCTAAGACATGACTCCTAGCACAACCTACCTCATCTATGACTATGAGTGTCCTTCAAAGTGAAATTCTAGACAAGTCATTGAGCATTACTAGAGAAATGTAGACGTAAAACACATTTCATGATTATTGAAGTAAACATGCATACAATTTCAGTCACAAGTTGAGGTAGATTTTGTTGGCTCACAAAATCTTCTGTTTCTTTGTTGCAGAGATATTGATAATTTCCAACGAAAAAATGATAGAATCTCCTCGAGAGTCACCTCCCACATGACCGCCCTCTAGGGCCACTTCAAAATTGGCCCCATCACCCTCTATGTGAGAGGGCAGTCAGGCGGGAGGTCACTCCCTTGGGAGTGTATCATTAGGCATATTTTCCTCTATAGAAATTTGGTAACTCATTTACATAGATCTTTGGTGTTAATAAGGTAACGATTAGTGAATCACATGGTAGCAAAGTTAAAAGATAGCAACATTGCATAATTTATCAAGGCAACAGATGAAATCTACCATTATTTAATCATAATTTACATTGAAGTATCAATACATTTCCTTTGTTTTAATACTGTACAATTGCAGCATTTCCCTAAATAGCATAATACAATCAATTCCTTATCTCTGCACTTCTATCCCATACGATACGCTATTTGCATAATCCTTCCCCGTTGAATTGAGCAGGTAAATTCCAGCCAGCAGCATCATAGCAAAATCCACAAAGCAATAGCAGCAGCATCTAGGTTCCTACCAAAATGCAGACCCAAACAAACCACCACCAGCAGTAGCTGCCCAATTCATCAGAGCGTTAGTAGCAGTAAACAGGTTCCTATCAGTCCACAATCCAGAGGGAAGATACAAAATCAACAAAGTTTTCCATCAATATCAGTCAATTTTCACCCGAACACTGATTGAAGATACAAAATCAACAATTTTTTGGCCCCAATTTCTGTCAATTTTTCACACCAAAACAAGACTCGCCATCTTCGCACATACAAAATCTGGACTCAACATACTTAATATACAAAATCAATATAATTTTCCCCCAATATCAGTCATATGCGGACTACATAATACAGACTCAAGGTAGAAAATCAACCAATTTTTTTGCCCCAACTTTCATCAGGTTCTTACCGATTGCAGCTTCTTCCCGTTCTCCATACGTTCTTTGACGGAGTTTAATAAGCCCCAGAACCAGGAACCCCAATCTTGGTGGAATAGTGGTAGAAATGATGGTTTGACATGTTGAGAAAATTTCTTGATCAAGAGAAATATCCGCTTGAAATGAAGTTGACACAAACTTGAAAATAAAGAATCAAGAAGAAAGCAAAAATTACAAAATGACTTGAATCGCAAAGAATACTATCCTAAAAGCGAAATTTGCGCTCTCTCGTAATGAGAATGCTAAAGGGCCTCCAAGTAAATTGCTTTAGCGGATTTCAAGTCTCAAATCAAGTATCAAATAGCACAATTGTTAAACTTGGAGAATAGGAACATGAAGAGCAAATTTGCAATATTCTAAGTATAGAAGATCAAAATTTGGGATGATAATCACAATTGAATGTATGATGATCAAAAGGTTGTTTAAAACCATGAATTCTATGCCTATTTATAGAATTCCACCACCCCAATTCGTGATCTACACAACTCTTCATGAAAGAGTGCCAAAAGTTGTTGAAAAGATGCGTGAGAAAATCTAAAAATTTTCTCCAATGGTCAAATTTTATCTCCACGTGATCGCTCGGTACGAGTCTCGCGCGATCGCGTAAAACCCATTAAATTAAGCAGATTCAAAACCATTCAACCACGCGATCACGAGACCACCAACCACGCGATCGCGTGGTTTTCATTTTGGTCCGACCTTCAGGTCCGGTCCGGACCAATTGGTCCGTCCAGTTGAATTTGGTCCGATTTTCACATTTCTTGGACCGGTTCTCTATATTTTAGACCGGTTCTTGCACTTTTTCAACTTTATATATATATTTGAACAACATTTTCATAACAATCCCCCACTTGTTCAAATATATAAACTCAACTTAGAATCATAAACGATGTCACGCATAAAATAAGGTATATTTCGATTTTAACATTATATTAGTGCTAACATTGCAAAGTAATAAAATATTTATTATCACCCCTAGTTAACATGCCATTTAGTTCACAAATGTCGGTATGAACTAAGTCAAGAATATTGGATGATCTTTCTACACTTTGAAAATGTTTTTTAATCATTTTTTACTTAGTACAAATTTCAGATTTTTCATTCTTTGTAAAATCACAAGATAGCATGTCATTTCTAATCATTTTATGCAAAGTAGAATATCCAATATGTCCTAATCTATCATACCATAAATTTAAAGAACACACAAAGTAAGAAGAATTTATTTTATTGATTGCATTGTCAATAGTACATAATTTGACCATTCCATTAGTGGAATAGCCTTTACCAACAAAGAAACCATTTCGGGACAATACAAGCTTTCCCGACTCAAAAATACATTTCACGTCCGGTTTTCCCAACAAATCACCACTTACAAGGTTTCTATTCATATCCGGCACATGTAAGACATTTGTAAGAGTTATAACTTTTCCGGATGTGAATTGAAGATCAACATTCCCTTTGCCTATGACTTTTGAACAATGTTCATTTCTCATTTGAATTTGTTGACCATCATCAATCTCTTGATAGATCTTGTATAGGATTTGTCATACCAAACATGAACGGTAGCGCAAGTATCATACCACCATCCCGGAATTTTTTCTTTGACAGAATTTACTTCGCTTATAGTAGCAATAATTTCATTCTTGTCAATGGAATTAGCCTTGCCTCCAAAATTGCTTTATTTTTTATGTCGACAATCTTTCGCAAAGTGGTCGAATTTTTCACAAACAAAGCATTCTCCCTTGGGCTTTTTTTTGAATTTGTTGTTGTTACTAGTAAACTTTCTCTTATTTACTTTGGTCACTTTGTTGTTCTCCACGGCATTGGCTTTAGATGTGCCAACATGGGAATTCTCAATCCCATCTCTTGCCCTCGACTCTTCCTCAATTCGGAGATGTTTTTGAATTTGCTCCATTGAAAAGTCTACGGAGTTGTGAAGAATTTTCTTCCTATATCCTTTCCAAGTAGAAGGCAATTTTGCAATAATTGCTCCTACTTGAAATGATTCCGGAAGTTCTATCTTCACCGCTTTTAGTTTATTGGCAATCACTTGCAATTCATGTACTTGGGGTAATAGGGGAACATTTTTCAAAAATTTAAAATCAAAGTACCTTGTTATAAGGAACTTTGTAGTTCCTTCCTCTTCGGCCTTGTACTTATTTTCAAGTGCATTCCAAATCTCTTTTGCAGATTTAGTTTTGGTGTGCAAGTCGTAGAGACGATCCGAAAGTGCATTCAATATATGACCACGGAAAATGAGTTCATCTTCTTCTCGCTTCTTTCGATTGATCCTTGCTTGTTCGGTATCTTTATCGGAAGGTTCGGGCAAGTCCTCCAAATTAGGATCAAGAATGTAGAAGATTTTCAACGCCGTTAGTAGAAACTTGATTTTGTCTTACCACCTTGTGAAGTTGGTACCATCAAAGCGATCCAAGCGAACCAAATCTTGATTCATCAACTTGATTGTAGCCATGGTTGTGTCTCCTTCGGTTACCATTCCAAATTTCGCTTTTAGATTGTGAGAAAATTTCTTTCTCAAGTGAAATATCCGCTTAAAATGAAGTTGACACAAACTTGAAAACAAAGAATCAAGAAGAAAGCAAAAATTACAAAATGACTTGAATCGCAAATAATGCTATCCTAATAGCGAAATTTGCGCTCTCTCGTAATGAGAATGCTAAAGGGCCTCCAAGCAAATTGCTTTAGTGGATTTCAAGTCTCAAACCAAGTATACAAATAGCACAATTGATAAATTTGGAGAATAGGAACAAGAAGAGCAAATTTACAATATTTTAAGTATAGAAGATCAAAATTTGGGATGATAATCACAACTGAATGTATGATGATCAAAATATTGTTTAAAACCATGAATTCTATGTCTATTTATAGAATTCTATCACCCCAATTCGTGATCTACACAACTCTTCATGAAAGAGTGCCAAAAGTTGTTGAAAATGTACATGAGAAAATTTGAAAATTTTCTCCAACGGTCAAATTTTATCTCCACGCGATCGCATGAAACTCATTAAATTAAGCAGATTCAAAACCGTTCAACCATGCGATCGCGGGACCACCAACCACGCGATCGCGTGGTTTTCATTTTGGCCGGACCTCCAGGTCCGGTCCGGACCAATTGGTCCGTCCAATTGAATTTGGTCCGGTTTCCACATTTCTTGGACCAGTTCTCTATATTTTAGACCGGTTCTTGCACTTTTTCAACTTTATATATATATATATATATTTGAACAACATTTCCATAACATGACAAAATTTAATTCTTCCCCTATATCACGAGCTCTAATCATCAGTGGAAGAGTGGAAGAAAGCCAGGACACAAGTTTGTTAGGGATGGGTTAAGTATTGAAGGGATGTGGTCAGCTTGTAATTTAAAAAAAAAAAAAAAATTAAGGGTATGTATGTATTTTTACCTAGATTATCAAATTGGGTTATGAAATTGGATGGGACAAGTAGCATTGTTGTAACCTAACAATAAGACAAGTAGAAATCCATTTCAATACCCCTGCCTTTTCTCGACACCGTCGATTATCCTTTCTATGATTTCAGGCCATCCAAATCCAGGTTCCAGACAGTCGCCACCCCAGCAAAGCGAACTGAGTTACTGAGTTACTGTTGGCTGCTATTAGAATTTAGAAATCTTGAAATGTCCATGTTCCCTCTCCCTCCATAAGCAGACTCCTAGTTCGGGTGCAGAATTGGATTTGCTGGTAAAGATGACATTTTCTTCATTTTGCTTTATAAATTGTAAAGGTTTGCAAGAGAGAATGTTATTCAAATGCATATTATTACTTAGAAATCTTGATAAGTGTTATTTGGAAATTTTGATAAATATTACTTTTTTTTTTTAATGTGGTCACTTGTGAGCCTTATATTTCCCTTGCGTGAATTGTGAATTGTAATTTGGTGAATATTTGATTTATGAATTGTGATAATTGTGATTTGGTCATATTTGATTTGATTTGATTTTTGAATTGTGATTACTAATTTACAAATTACGGAACTTTTTTTCAATTAAACGAAAGTCTCAACCTAGTGATCCTCGTTCTAGTGGTCCTGCAACTGATTTTAGTAGACCATATGAGTTATTAGACTTTGATGACACAAAGAATTTTCGCAGTGAATTCAATATGGATGAACTTGTATCGGATCTAGAAAAACGACTCCCAATCAAGTTATATGATCCTAACATTAGATACGATGTTATGATGACATCCTTAGAGAAAGGTCTTTGTCAGCCACATGAACAAGACTTTCCAAGAAGACCAATGTGAAGAGACAATAGATGACATATCACATATTTTGTCCGAGTTAACAGTTACTGAATGATGTCATATTATATATATTTTGTCTCTTACTTTTGTTTGTAGGTGACTATGTTGCCACCACAAAAATTATTTTCTACACCACAATTTTATATTTTTTCATTATTTACAAAAATAAACATAATAAAATTACATAAATAACCTTTTAATTTTAAATGATAATTTTTATGTACACAACATCTCTCATCTTCTTGTCTTCTATATTTATCACCAATGACTTCTCCACCAACGGAGAGAGCATTGATGGCGGTTTCGATTCTACTTCTTCGTTGTAGATGAAAAATCCGTCACAGATTGTGTGAGAGAGATTGAATCAATGTGCAATTTTTAAATGAGGGACCTATGATGTGAATATAATTTCTTATTTAATGGTTAAAGGAGGTAGAAAAAGGATCTTCTTGTACTGATTTTTCTTCTGGCCGAGAATAGGGAAAATGACAGAGAGCTTGAAGGTTCTCAAATGGTGATTAAAACTCCTCCAGAATGAACCTTGAACTACATAAAATTTTCAGATAAATTTTTTACAACCAAGCTCAGTCCGACCTTATTCAAATACAAAAGTCTCAATTTCATCTTCTTCAAGACTCCCATTATATGTATAGGCTCAAAAACCATATTCTGATGCAACACTTTATATTTGGGACCTCTCTCCATAACGAGGCTGTGCGTCGTGAGATTCAACAACTGTGGTTGGTTTAGGTTATAATAAAAAAAACTGGGAGAAGAGCAGTGACCTGGAATCAAGAACGGTATAGTGTAGAATAAGGTTTTGTTGAAGAAGAAACTTATTTATTTCTGCCATTGATGGAGGATTTTTGAAGCCTTGACAGTTTGATTTTCTGGAATAAATTTTCGGGAAGGGATGGAAATTTTGGAAGAGAATGATTCTTGGTTTCCCAATTTATCTCGACAAAATTAGCGAGGCTTTTTTTCTTTTTTCTTTTATTACTCAAGTAGTTCAATATTTAGCAATTCAATTTTATTTGCACATTTTGTTTTCATTCGACCAGATCTCCACCAACTTTATACAGTACTCCATATCGTGAACTCTGAATGTAATAACCATCAGAGCCACCACATTAAAGCGGAGTGTAAATCTTGCTGTTGAAGACGCCATTGATTCACACACTTCCACTCCACCGTGTTTTCTGTGAACAAGAATGTTCGTATGCGGTGTAAATTATTTTCTTATTTCTTATTTTCAATTGGGTAAGGTTGCATTTGTAAATTGCCTTTGGTGTATTTATCAAAATGTGTTTTTAATTGTGGTGTGTATATAATGTGGTGTAATAATTAAAAATTGTGGTGGTAATATATTTATCCTTGTTTGTATTGAATTAATTTTTATATATTTCATTACAATGTTTTAATATAAAATAATTCTTTAATTTTTAAATTATTTAATTAAATAATAATAAAAAATTTCGCTATTGAGATCGTTGATGATCGTCTAACAATGGTTAACAATCTATGATCAATGGTCGCTGTCTCTAATTGAATTTTAATCCTAGATCCGCCCCTATTTGTGATAATTTTTTATAAAAAGAAAGTTCACGGGATTATAATAATTCAAAAATAATATTATAAATAAAATTATCCCAAAACAAATTTTTTAAAAAAATGCTGCATGATAAACCTATTTTCAGTACTAGATTCGCCTTTACAAAATAAAAACTCGTCAAAATTCCTTCTGTCCGATAAAATTCAGAAACCATCCACTTGGTCATCATTTTCCTTAGCAAAACTCAAATCCTCCTTTTTTCTCCTTTCGCCCTTTTAGAGAAGGGTTTTTTAGGATCTAATTGAACTTCACAGAGCATTCGTGTCCAAAGTCCTTCAAATTGGTCATGAAACCCTTCTTGAAACCAATCTCGAATTTCTGAAAACAATTCTGTCGGATCATCATTCCACAACTTCTTTAGCATGGCACGACTGTCAACAATTCTTCCCTTTTTACTTAATTTATTTAATAGATTACCAACCCGTTTAAGACCTGATGCCTCTGGCTTCAAAATGCTAGCTGGTGGGGCTGCCATGAACTCTCGGACAGCTTTCAGGCATGGCAAAACCTGTCCTTTAAGTAATGAAAAAGCAAACACAGCTACACGACTTGCATCTTCTTTGATGGGCAAACCATGAAGAGGGAGTGGCCATAGATGAGGGCCAAAAGTTGGAACCACCCATGAGAAAACTTGGTCAGCGACAGGTTCGTAATATGGTTTCGGATCTGCAAGGGGGGCAGAAAAGATACAAGATGATCGAGCGTATTTAACCAGCCAATTTGATTTCACACTTGTTGCACCATGAATATATGGCCTTTTTGTATGTAATAATTCACTGTAGACTAGAAATTCAGGCAGAGATCTAGAAACAGACGAGCGACGATGGAGAAATACTGTTTCTTTGACCATGCAAGCTTGATATCGCGCTGCATTAACTTTTCTATCTCCATCTGACAGCCCTGAAGCCCCTTTAATGCGTTTAGCAACTCTATCGGCCCAGCCTGCACAGATAGCCTGCCCCAAAATCTCCTCCTCGTACAGTAGAAGAGGGCATTTATCGAAAGAAACCCTCCAAGCACGTTCTATATCCTGCATAATCCCATGAGTCCAAGAGAATTCATCACTACGATTGGAGCTAAAGACTAGTTGAAGAAGCTGCTTTCTCAGCTTGGACATTTCTTCCATTGTCTTGTAGTGCAATCCATTGTCACTACAGAATTCTATAGGATTTTCAGAGAGTTCAAAGCACTGCAGCACATAAGCTATGGTTAAAGCATCACTGGTGGGGTTACAAAACTTAGCACGAGATATTCTAGCAGTTTCTTTGAGTGTCTTTTTCCTCAACTTTTCTTCCTTGTCTGTAATTTTCTCGCTCCAATCATGCTTCAAGTCATCTGTGTCATTGTGGCTTTCTCCAAACAGCATAATGAAAGGATTTGACAAGCTCAAAGCTGCAGCTGCTGCAACAGCATAGCCAAGTACTAGATTTGACCGGGCATAATCTTTCACCTTTTGCATGATTTGAATAACCGTAAGAAGCATTCTGGAGTGGCGAGGACTCATTGGATAGCGTGACATTGCCTTCCCTAGTGGTGTCAACCTTCCTTCATTATCAAGTGCCTCAAGAGCCTTTAGACAAAGCTCTGCTTCATCAAACGCACTGTCCTCCGGAGGGGTTGGAAATGGGAAATTCTTAACCTGAGGTTTGAGTAAATATGAGTTTTTTCAAACTTGTAAATTGTATGAAATAGAGCTGAAGCAAATAAACAAAACAAACAGCAGAAAAAAGTGCCTAAGAAAAGAAAACGAAATGGAAAAACATAAATAATACAAGGCAACCCGAAAAAAAACTTGCCTTGCCAATATGCATGGATTTCATGAGAAGAATAACACCATCAACTGGTACTTTTAATATTTCAGCACGTGAGAATTCAAGAAATATGTCATTGAAGACTGCAGAGGAATAGAGGCGATAACAATGTCCAGGCCCAGTTCTTCCACCTCTTCCAGCACGTTGAGCAGCAGAAGCCTTGCTTATCCACTGTATCTCATATGTTTCCATTCCATTAGAGGAGTTGTAACTCTTGACTTTTTCTCTTCCAGTGTCAACAATGTACTTTATCCCAGGGATAGTCAAAGAGGTTTCAGCCACATTAGTGGCAACAACAACTAGGCGCTCTCCTTCCTTGACCTCTTCAAAAACACGAAGCTGCGCTGCTGCAGGAAGCATGGCATAAAGGGGCAGGATCCGCATTGGATCAGCACAAAGACGCTTTCCTTCCCTACTTAGCTGTCCCAAGATGGAACTTGATTGCTTTGAGGTTCCTTCAGGACTGACAGGAACCTCAGAAACAGGGTCAGATGTTTTCTTACCTGCCAGTGCTTCAAAAGATGCCTTCAATGAAGCAAGGCTTCCTTCATCTCCCAAAACATCTGCAAGATTACCATCAGCCTCCAGAGGCGTTGGTTTCAACACATCACCCTCATCACTGTAGAATTCAAGATCACTGTCATTCCCTGAATCATAAGACACATCAGAATCTTCTTCAGATAGATCTCCATGATCCTCAGTATGAGAACAAAAACGATTCATAATGTCATGATCGTTGTTCCCTTGAAGTTCAAATGCCTCACTAATGTCCTCAATATCATTTTCTTCCAGAGGTTTTTCTTCGGAAACTGGAGACGATTCTTCATTTCCTTCTGATGCATTTTTAACTATTTCCTGAGAAGCTTTTCTTAGTTTCTTACACAGGTACTCCACCTCCCTCTGCCCAGTCACAAAAACAAGAATTCCCCCAGGCGGCAATCTCTTGTGAATTGATAATACTTTCTTATAGGCTTGGCCAATGTAATCTATGATCTCTGTCCTCTTAGAGAAGTGCATAGTAACTGGATACTGTCTAGTCGGGACTTCTATTACTGGTGGAGGATTATGAAATATTTTTGCGTTAGATATAAAGTCTTCAACACACAGGGTAGCACTCATCAGCACAAGTTTCAACGGATAGATCCTATTTTCAGAGCTAATAATTTCCCCAGCAAGAATCCTTTTTTGCTGCATCTCATATTCCCACTGTCAAAAAACACAAGAAATTGAAAAGAACGGTAAACAGGAACAAATATATCTTTTCTGAAAAACAAGTCCCAGAGTTTTAAACCTTTCAAAACATATATAAAAAATAGTGAAAGGGCACATTATTTAAAAGAGGTTCTGGGAGTTACTTGGCGCTCACGTATAACTCGAGAAAGCATCCCAATAAGTATATCTGTATTCAGGCTCCTCTCATGAGCTTCATCCAAAATTATGATTGAGTAGCGTTTCAACCAAAAATCATTCTGGAAAAAGAAACTAATAATTAGAGAACAAAATCAGTCATGGAGGGCAGAGAATTCCAGGAAGGAAATTATTCCAAGTAGAGTACAAAAAAGTGAACCGCAAAATATATCTACGAAATTGTCCCAGCAGGAAGTCAGAAAAATTAAATGGAGGAACAAACCAATAAGCATAAAAATAAAACAGCAATAATCAAATTCACTTCATAATTCCAACTCGATAAAGAAGTTAGAAATTCTCCATTCACGAGAATGTAGAGTTATACTGGCTATGTGACCAAGAGAGGAAAAGAGAAGAAAGTTGTAAAACCAATATTAGATTGTAGCTCCTCTTCATCATAGCATATCATAACTTATTATCCTCAATGCACATGCCTAATGTGCAAAGGAATGTAATGGCAATTGGCAAATAGTTGGTGGATATAGAAGCAACCGGTGAGATAACAATGTTGTGATTCTGAGAGTCAACAGCTTTATCAATAGCTCACATAGAATAACTGGAAACTTTTTCCCAAAGAAAAGATACTAACAATAAAGATAACAAAATTTCCCAAGCAAGATCATTCACATGTGCTGATAAGAGCAAGAGTGAAGGCAAAACCTGAACTTCCCGAAGCAAGATTCCGTCAGTCATAAACTTGATGGAGCAATTCTCTCCAATCCTTCTGTCATGCCTGACTTGAAAGCCTACCTCCTTACCAAAACGAAGACCAAGTTCGTATGCCACTCGCTTGGCTGTTGCAAGGACAGCGACTCGTCGGGGTTGGGTCACCCCAATAACACCGCCTCGAACATCACAAAGGCTTGAACCAAATCCAGTCTCGTAAAGGAACTGAAAGACGATAATAAAATGCAACAATAAGACTTCATTCCTAACAGAATGTTGTGTGACAGAGAGATGAAACAGAAAAGAAAAATAGCTAACCTGGGGGACCTGAGTGGTCTTACCACAACCAGTCTCACCACATATAATAACACTATTATTCTCACTAATAGCTTCCATTATTTCCTGTTCCATCATTACTATTGGAAGATTCCTTCTGTTCCTCTCGACCTCCTTCGGTCTTGATACTTGCACTACAATTGGCGCAGTAGTAGCTCTCAGTGGAGTACAGATCCCATGGTTCATTATATTGCTGAGATTTACACTTGGACTTTCATCCACTGTAGCCTGTTCCAAGTGCCCAGCATGAGTTGCTTAAAATATTTTAAATGCAGACATGGTTATCTTGAAACGCATCAAGTAGAAAGAAATTGTCCAATTATAAACTCTTTTGAGATTCAAAATAAAAATTGTGAAATAATCTGATTGATCAAAAAATTCACCAGAGTATGGAAGTATACCAATGGCTCTGACGGTTCTTCACTAGGAGGAAACGCATGCAGAGAGTTTTCTGGCTGTTCTGGTATTAACGATTTACTAGTTTCACTATCTACTTCCTTGTCAGTCAAAGCAGCATCTTTTCCATGAGTAGCAGGTTCATTCCTCCAAACTAGTTCTTGGGAAGATTGTAGTAGGGTGCAATTCTGGAGCTCTCTTTCTGATAAAGATGGTTGTGGAGATTTACTGTCATTATTTACTTGTGATTTGTTATCGTCAAGATGCAATTCAACACCACCAGACACATTATTGCTGGTCCTCTTCTTGAAAGGTCGATAATCATCTAATTCTAAACCTGCTTTAGAAAACTGCACTTGCCTCCTACGTTTTTCACGGACAGTTTCAACCTATAAATATTAAGCCACTTCATAAACTATGGTCCAGAAATTCCCTTCCGTTTTTAAATAACAATATTGATTATCAAGAGTGACACAAACCTGACCCAAGTTCCGTGAAGACCACATAAGAGAATATACATCATCTCGAATCTTGTACTTCCTGAATGTAAATAATCCAAATCCCATTATCAAGACTAAAATGAAGTTCAACACCCATAATAATCAATGAAAGACAATATCAGTGGCATTCATACTCCAATTCCTCGATGCTTTTTGACAAAAGTATTTCTTTTTCCTTCTCCTCCTACATGCCAGAAAATTACATCATTAAACCTTGAAAACCCAGATAGGCAGAAATAGTTGGAATCTACATGGAGACGTCAAGTAAAACATTTACATACCTCAAGTTTCTTTAACTTTCTTTTCTGGGATTTGCTTAACTTAGGCTCCTTATTTATCCTGAGGTTTTCGGACACCTGATAATCAAAAAATAGACATTAAATTGTCAGATTAAATATAATCCAATTGAGAAAGTAATTCAGGGAGAAAGTGCTTATCAATTTCGTACACATATACCTGCTTATTTTTGTTCTTTTTACTCTTTTTCTTGCCTGGCAACATGATTGCATTGCTGCCATTATCCTCCAAACTATCATAAATTGCAAATTCACAGAGCAAACCTCACTCAACCGCCATAATTAACTATAGATATAACAATAACGAATTTTGCTCTTGAGAATTTCAATTTCAATTATTTACCTTAATAACTCTGTTCCAATGTTCAAGTCAGTTGAAGAGTCCATTTTTACGCTGACCGCCTAGTCTAGAAAAGGAATGAACTCAGTTCTGTAACAAAAAAAATACGTTATATTAACTTAGACGCAAAATTAGAACAACATCAAAGGTGGGAAGACGAATCCTATAAGAGAAACAACATTCTTAAATCTACAGATTTTAGTCATGAAAAAATTTCATATTCACCAAAAAAAAATAAAAAATAAAAAAAAAATAAACTAGAATTTTTAGACCTACATGTTGGGATGAATACAATTGTCATTGGACGCTTGGATAGAGGGTGGCGCATAGGCAATAAAAGAGTTCGTCAGCACAGATCTGCACACGGCCACTTGCCGTTATGCAGCGGTGTAATCTTGTTGCTCCAGCGGTTAGACCCTGCGAAGACGGTTAACGGAGTCACCACCGTCACTTCACCATTTCCAACGGCAGACGCAGCACTCGACGACGTCGTCGCAACAGTGCATTCGCAGGGTCTAACCGCTGGAGCAACAAGATTACACCGCTGCATAACGGCAAGTGGCCGTGTGCAGATCTGTGCTGACGAACTCTTTTATTGCCTATGCGCCACCCTCTATCCAAGCGTCCAATGTCAATTGTATTCATCCCAACATGTAGGTCTAAAAATTCTAGTTTATTTTTTTTATTTTTTATTTTTTATTTTTTTTGGTGAATATGAAATTTTTTCATGACTAAAATCTGTAGATTTAAGAATGTTGTTTCTCTTATAGGATTCGTCTTCCCACCTTTGATGTTGTTCTAATTTTGTGTCTAAGTTAATATAACGTATTTTTTTTGTTACAGAACTGAGTTCATTCCTTTTCTAGACTAGGCGGACAGCGTAAAAATGGACTCTTCAACTGACTTGAACATTGGAACAGAGTTATTAAGGTAAATAATTGAAATTGAAATTCTCAAGAGCAAAATTCGTAATATATTAATAATAATATTATTATTAATATATTAATTCATAATCTATCTATATTATATATATCTATATCTCATGTGGAAAATTCAATGTATATGATAAGAACTTTAAAAATTTCTTTGTGTTTGTGGAAGATAGTCTTTTTCCATTTTTACATCACATTTTGTTATATTACAAAGTAATATTATTAATCTGGACCAAACAGATCTATGACGAGTAAACACATCAGTCCTTTACTTTAACATGCAAAAAAAAAAACCATATTTCATGACCCAATAGTGATGCGTCAAAATAAATATTGAACCAAAAAGCTTAAAAAAAAAAAAAAAATAGACAAACGAATTAAATAGATATGGCGAGTTTTAGAGCGGTACCTGAATCGTTGAGGTTGATCTGCGTTTGCATTTTTCTCACCGCGTGTGCCTTCCATCTAGGTGTGCTTTTTACAAGTTATTATAGATTAGATTTGTTCTCACATTTACACTTCACTCAACCACATAAAAAAAACTAAATTACTTTTTAAAAAACTAATAATATTACAGACCAATTATTATAATAATAACATAAAAATAAATGTGATTAGATCTATGCCGTTTGAGCCTTTCCCCGGATCCGTTGCGAACTTATTCAAACCCGTTCGATCTGTGACAGTAACAAAAGTCGATCAAAAAATGGAAAACAAAAAAATTGAGATAAATCATAGTAATGTACTTATCTTGATGAACCTGAACTGGGAAAACCTTATTCCAATTGAATATAAAAAAAATCAGATTTTTTTTGGCCGAAACCTTCTACATTTCCCTGGTGCTTTCACACTCCGAGCAAGAAAAGATATCAGTTGTTTTTTCTATGGATTCTACCTTCACCATGAGGAACAAGCGAAGATTTGGGCGATGCTTTGTTCATCTGTACATTGTTTTTGGGATGATCTCAAAAACAGGGGAGGTGCATATGAGAATACAAAGGGTCAACTGCTCTATTTATGTGAATTCCATATTTTTCTAGGTTTTCATATGCTTGGGCCGGGTTTTATTCCATCGGACCTGATTTTTCTATTTTTTTTTTTTTTTTGTAAGGAATTGGGTCGAATTTTGTAAGATGACCATTTCATAGTAATACTTAAAATATGTGGTTTGGTCCTCTTTCATTTATTTTGTAATGTATCTTTTGTTGTTCTTTGATAAAAGTTAAATAAAAGATTTGAATTATATTTTTTTTCATTCTAATTCAGCTTTATTTGATATTTTTTTATTTTTTAGTTGTTTATGTCTTCGAGATCTTACGGTTAATTAGTTGTGTTATTTATGATGTATATGACAATTAAATTATGAAGTTTTTAATATAGATTTTTTTTCCTAAAACTAAGAAAACAAATTTTTAATTTAATCATCTTCTTTTCTTATTATTTATGACTAATACTAACATGTTTTATAATTTCATATATTTTTCGTAATTCATTTTTAAATTAGTCATGTTTTTTAACGTAAGAATTATCAAATTTTTTTTTTTTTTTAAAGTTGTTTAAATGTTACATTATAAACTTATCAAATACAAGGTTTTTTTTAATGGATGTGTGGATATTCATATTTCTTATTTGTTGCGTTGGTTTCACCGTATTATTGATCTTCATCGTTGTTAACAATTTTTTTTTGTCCCTCAACTTTATTTATTATTGGTTGTGTTACTACGTCATTATTTGATTTTTGTGATTACAAACTTCAGCATTGAATTTATAAGAATTGATAAAAAATGATTTGGTCAATTATCCGTATTGAACACGAGGTATAAGTAATTTTTATAGATTGACCCGTTATACTGTGATGATATTCTATTAAACAGATTATCATGTTTTCAAATGTCCATATGTACAACACTTTTCAATGTTCTGTAATTAGTTTCATTAAAAGCCTGATTGTTTTTATGATTTTTTCAACTTTTTTTGTGTGTTATTTTTCATTTTAAGTAAAATATTATATCGTTGACTTATATTCCTTAAAATGTTCTCTTATATTAACCTTTTTTTATATTTATTGTGCTAATGTCCAGAATACATGGATTTAGGTGATCCTTCATTTAAGTGTGCCTTCTGCAAGGCTTATTATTGGTTTGATGAAAGGGTGGATAAGCGTTATAAAACCTGTCGTAATCCCAGGTTTTCTTTGTGTTGTATGCAAGGAAAAGTTAATATTCCTCTCATGGAAGATCCTCCTATCATTATGAAAGAACTATTATATGGCCATAATGAAAGGAGCAAGAATTTTGTTGATAATATTCGGACTTACAACATGATGTTTTCTTTCACTTCAATGGGGGGTAAAGTAGATCATGGTATTAATGATGGAAGAGGGCCTCCTGTCTTTAGATTACATGGTCAAAATTGCCATAAGATTGGGACTCTATTGCCTGTTGATGGATCTGCGCCACAATTTGCTCAACTTTACATTGTTGATACCTCGAACGAGGTTCAAAACAGGAAAATGGCTGTAGGGTATGAATACCATATTTTATTTATATTTTTTTTTCTTTTGTTACATTTAATTATGTTTTCATTATCTAACCTCAAATTTTTTTTTCTTTTTTTCCCCCCAATTAGGGATGATTTAAGAAATTCAAGATTGCATGATAATATTGTTTCTGATCTAAATGATATGCTTGACAAGCATAACAATTTAGTGAAGCATTTTAGGTCGGTTAGAGAAAAAATGCTTGAGGAAAACACTGTTAATGTAAGATCGAAGCTTATTGGTCGACGAGGTACCGACGATAGGCGTTATGACATGCCTATCGTTGATGAAATAGCCGGTTTGATTGTTGGTGATTTTGATACCCAACCTAGATACAGAGATATTATAATTGAGCCACGTGGAGGATCATTACAGCGGATTAGTGAGGTTCATCCTCTTTATTTGCCTTTACAATATCCATTGCTTTTTATATATGGCCAAGACGGCTATAGGGATGACGTTCCCCTTAATGGATTGGGTTCAAGCTCAACAGCAGGTCGAAATAAGCTGAGTATTCGAGAATTCTTCGCTTTTCGAATACAAGAGAGAGATGGTGAATCTCCACACATCTTATTTTCCAGGCGTTTATTACAACAGTTCTTGGTAGATGCTTACACAATGGTGGAATCGTCACGTTTGTATTATATACGGTCTCACCAAAAGGAGTTGAGGTGTGAGTTGTATAATCGCTTGCAAGAAGCGTTATTGAGAGGTGAGACGGATGCTGCTGCTTAGGGTTTAAGGGTATATCTGCCTCCTACCTTTACTGGTGGTCCACGATGGATGATCCAAAACTACCAGGATGCAATGGCTATATGCAGATGGGCTGGATATCCTAATCTCTTTATAACATTCACATGTAACCCAAAGTGGCCAGAAATTGTTCGATTTGTTGATAATAAAGGATTGAAGGCTGAAGATCGCCCTGATATAGTTTGGAGATTTTTTAAGATGAAGTTGGATCTTCTGATTAAAGATTTGCGTGGCGGAAATGTATTCGGGGTGGTACGATCAGGTCCGCCATATATTACCCTTAAAATTTAAAATTTTATGTAGCTATGTATACTATTGAGTTCCAGAAGTGTGGATTACCGCACGCTCATATTCTTCTATGGTTGGAAAAGTATACGAGTTATCCCAGTGGCGACGACATAGATAAGTTCATATCAGCTGAGATTCCTGATGAGTTGAAGGATCCAAGCTATTATGTTGCTGTTAGAGATTTCATGATGCATGGTCCATGCGGCGTCTTGAGGAGTAATTCACCTTGCATGACTAATGGGCAATGTACAAAGCATTTTCCAAAAGGTTTCACCGAAACTACCGCTGTTGCAGAAGATGGATATCCTGTTTATAGACGACGAGATAATGGCTCTTCTGTAAAGAAAAATGGTTTTGATCTCGACAATAGGTATGTAGTTCCTCACAATCGGTACTTTTTGCTTAAGTACGGAGCTCATATAAATGTTGAATGGTGTAATCAGTCGAGGTCCATTAAGTATCTCTTCAAGTATGTTCACAAGGGCAATGATCGCATCACAGCGGCTTTTTACCAAACAGCTGATGATGATGGTTCGAGCAGATGTGTGGATGAGATTAAAATGTTCTACGACTGTAGATATTTATCTGCATGTGAGGCTACTTGGAGGTTGTTCAGCTTTGACCTTCACTATAGGGATACACCTGTTGAGCGGTTGTCTTTTCACCTTCCCGATGAACAAAGAGTATACTTTTCTGGTGAAGATCATATCGAAAATGTGATGAGTAGACCTGCTATTAAACACAGTATGTTTGTTGCTTGGATGGAGGCTAATAAGAAGTTCCCTGATGCTAGGGAATTAACTTATGCAGAGTTCCCTATGAAGTTCGTGTGGGACAGTAAAAAAAGAGAATGGCAGCCACGACAACGTGGTTTTTCAATTGGTAGAATATATTACGTTCCTCCTGGAAAAGGGGAGCTCTACAATTTGAGAACTTTGTTGACTATTGTAGCGCCCCGAGTTCCGTATACCCGATTCACTACGTCATTTTCTGTCTAAATTTTTCGAATAATATTTTTGCGGAAGAAATAATTGAAATTCATTTTTGGCAACATTAAATAAACTGTAATGGCCGCTAAAATTGAAAACATTTATGAAACCATTTGAAATAGTAAATCGAACCATTAATATTGTAAAGAAATTGCCAATATCATAATTTCTCAAATAAATGAACTTCTCTAAATTATTCGATTGTTTGGAAAATACGGAAATCATTAACGTCAAACTTTCAACCGTTCAACGATTATTGCCACCATCATTCATCGCTCGCCACCGTCTCCGAAATCTGCAAAACTGTTAAAAAGTAGGGTGAGTATTTCATGGGGGAAATACTCAGTAGACTCATCGCAAATTAATTTAATTTATAAGATGATTAAACACATAAATCCCGGCTCTTTATAAAACGGGCATTGATAGAGCTTCTTTATAAAACTGCTCTTGATAAAACTCATATTGTGCATTACAGCACGGGACATATTTTACAAATCATAGGCTCTTTGAAAATAGCTCTTTGAAAACAGCTCTTTGAAAACCATATACTTATAAAAACATTTTAATTATGTCAAGCATAATTTCTTTTGAAAGCATAACATAAGATAGGATTTAAATCCTCATAAACATAAATAGACACAAGAACTTTACCGAACTTAGGTGGCAAGAATTCTTATGCAGTAAAATCATAATAACAGTAAGTTTTCATCATAACATAGGATAATATCGAAATCCTCATAAACATAGAATTTTACCGAACTTAGGTGGCAAGAATTCTTATGTAGTAAGTCATAATAACAGTAAGATCATAATAACAGTAAGTATACGAAAACATAATTCATGAAATTCATAGGGATCATTTCCATCATAACATAAGATAGGATCGAAATCCTCATAAACATACGCGACAGGAATTTTACCGAACTTAGGTGGTAAATCCTCATAAACATATGGAAAGGCAGGAATTTTACCGAACTTAGGTGGTAAATCCTCATAAACTTATGGAGACACAGAATTCTACCGAACTTAGGTGGTAAGAATTCTTATGTGCATAGCAATGATCCAAAACATATAAAACATTATCGTAAAAACATAGGGTATACTTACTTTTCATAAAAACATAAGGTATATTTACCTTTCATAAAAACATACTTGTTTTTCTTGAAAATTGACTTTCACAAGTCACATGACATTTATATGAAATCATAATTTAAATCAATTAATAAGTGCGAGTCTACCTCAAATCCGACGAGTGCAAAGTTGAGCGGGAATGACTTCAATTTCTTTTAAATTCTCCGTACGCTTCGTCTTAGCCAATAAGTCACTTTAGTCTATCGAATATATAGTTCAAAATGATAAATTATAATTTGAGGACTAAAATTGATGTTTTGAAAGTTGAGGGACTAAAATGAATACTTTTGAAAGTTCAGGGACTAAAATAGATACTTTGAAAGTTGAGGGATTAAATTGAATACTTTTGATAGTTGAGGGACTCAAATGAATACTTTTGAAACTTGAGCTTAAAATCAAATAAAGTAAATTAGCAGGGACTGAAATGATAAGTTTAAAAGCTGAAAGGACTGAAATAAAACCTTTTTAAAACATAGGGACTGAATTGAAAGGCTTTTAAAACTTCAGGGACCAAGCTGTAATTTCTGAAAGTTAAATATAATATCAAATATATCTTCTCTTCTCATTCAGATCGAAGAGAGAGAGAGAGACCACACAGAGAGGCGGAGGCGACGATTCAAGCCAAATCCGACCTTCAGCCGGTGACTCGCCGGCGCAACACCGGTAGCAAGGTGGCGGTGAGTGGCGGTTAAAGGTTTTGAGAGTATTGGGTGAGAGTTTGTGTGCGAACCGGGGCTGGATTCGAAGCTAGGGTTCGCGATGATACTCCGGCGGAAATTCAGCGATGGTTTAAGGTAGGTATTTGGTACTCTATTTCTTGGGTTTTTGGGGTTTTGATTTTGGGTTGCGATTTGGAGTTGGGTTTGATGTTTTGGATCGGAGGTTAGGTGGTGATGATTCTGGGTAGTAGGCTGGTGGTAGTGTTGTAGGTAGAGGTTAATTGGTGGTCCAGCTGTGAGCTGCAGGCGGCTGGAATGGTTGCTGGAAGTGGGATTGCAGTTGATTTGGTTGGTTGCAGTGGTGAATTGCAGAGGCAGGGAAAAAGTGTGCTTGGTGGTGTTGCTGTGGTTTGGGTGGTGATTGGCCGGTTTGAAGTTGAGGCGTGATGGAGGTTGGCTGTTGAAAATGAAAGCTGGCCATGAGTGATCTAATACAGATTGGTGTTGATTGATGATGATGATTAAGATTGTTTGATTTGGAGATCAAAATGGTGATAAACGAAATGGGAGGTGGTGATGCTGCTAATGATGATTGGTTGAGTTTCAGACAAATGGAAATTTGATTCAGATGATGGTTGCTTGTTCATGATTCAATTGGCGTTGAAAAAGCTGCAGGGTGCCAACTGATGATGAATGATTTTGGTTGGTTTCTGATCGTGATGAAAATGTGGATTGGAGATGGAGGTTTGGATTCAAATGGCTGCTTGATAGTGGTAGCTAGATGGTTTAGATGCAAGATACGAATATGGTGGTGATGATGGCAGATTGCTGGTTGGTTTGATGGTAGTTGGAGTGTTTAAACGCAGTAGCTGTGGTGATTTGATATGGCAACGGTTTTGGAGGTATGACTGGATTAGAACGGAGTTGAGGAAATTGGGCAGTGATGAATTTCCGGTGGTGATCTGATTGGCAGCTTCTATGTTGATGGTAATTGTATAGAAAATGGTTGCAGTGATGGAATTCCTGTGGTGGTGGTGGTGATGAAGATGATGATGTGAATTTGAATTGTAGACAGTGGAGCTGAAATGGTTGCAGATTGGGATTGAAGTATTGTTGCTTGTCATTAGAGCTGCTGGTGGTGGAGGAGATGATTTCTTGAATTCATGATAATTGGTCTGATATGTATAAAGAGAAGCATCTTTCTTGCTGGAAAGATGGTTTTTTGTAAAATAATATGGTGGAGAATATCATGATTTGGAGGGGTGGTGATGATAATGATGATGCTTGTATAATGTGATGAAAAGGAGTATAAAGAGAAAGCAAAACGTGTGAAATAAAATTTTGATTATGATAAGAATTGGACTAACTTTGATTAAGAAATGTATTTAAAACAGATATATTTTGGACTGAAAATAAATCTGAGAATGGATGAATTTTGAGATAAAAATTGAATTACATATTTTGGACTTAAAATAATTTAATAAGGAATATTGTTGGGATATTTTAATAAATTTGGAATTCAAAATGATTTTGAAAATAATACTTTGAATAAATAATTAAAATAACATAATTTTAGAAATTCGGATTTTAATTTAAAATCGAACAAATTCGATATTTCTTGACTTGGCTAGACGAATCCGTCGCGGCGTTAACTTCAAAATAATAGGTGAAATAGTAGCGATACAATTTTCTAAATATTAAAATAATTATTTATTGCATAAAAATTCTGGGTCGCTATAACTATAGTTCGAGGTCCGACAAACTATGAAGATATTAAAAGTGTAAATGGTGTTATACATGAAACTTTTAGAGATCCATGCTATACACTAGGATTATTGGATGATGACAAAGAGTACATTGATGGTATTATTGAGGCCAGTCATTGGGGTTCAGCGCAATCTTTGAGAAGTCTCTATGCAACCCTATTAGTTTCGGATTCCCTGTCCCGTCCAGAATGTGTTTGAATGAATTGTTGGGAGTACATGTCAGATGATATATTGTATCGACGCAGGTCATCATTGGGAAATCAAGGTAATTTTATGTTGTGAATTTGTTAGGGTATATAAAAATTATATTGTATTTCTTAATTTGCCTTCTTATAGTAATTTAGTAGTTTATAATAATTCTTTATATATTACAATACTTTTAAATTAGGTTTGGAGCTGACTGGTGAGCAAATTCAAAATTATGCTTTGTTAGAGATTGAGAATATTTTGCGTAGTAGAGGTAGGACCCTTAGGGATTACCCGTCGATGCCATTTCCGTCTGTTGTTGATGATTCATTATCATGCAACCAACTTATATGCGATGAATTAGCATATGATAGAGCTTATTTGTCAGATGAGCTCAAGAGGTTTGTGGGTCTTTTAACAGATGAACAGAGGGATGTTTATGAGACAATAATGGCATCTGTAAATTCTGGTAAGGGTGGTGTATTCTTCCTTTATGGATATGGAGGTACGGGAAAGACTTTTGTTTGGAATACTCTATCTGCTGCTTTACGGTCGAGAGGAGATATAGTTCTTAATGTTGCTTCCAGTGGTATAGCACCCCTTCTTTTGCCTTCTGGTCGGACTGCTCATTCAAGATTTGCTATCCCTCTGAACCTTGATGAAAATTCAACATGCAATATTAGACAGGGCAGCCCACTTGCAGAACTGATTTCAAGGACAAAGCTTATAATATGGGATGAAGCACCCATGATGAATAAATTTTGCTTTGAAGCGCTTGACAGGAGTATGAGAGATATATTAAGGTTCGACAATCCCAATAGCTCAGAACAACCATTTGGAGGAAAGACGGTTGTCTTTGGTGGAGATTTTCGACAAATTCTTCCGGTTGTTCCAAAAGGCACCAGGCAAGATATTGTTCGGGCAACCATAAATTCATCTTATTTGTGGCAGCATTGCAAGGTGTTGCGGTTGACAAAAAACATGAGGCTTCAACATATGGTGCACATTGATCATGTTAAAGACTTAAAAGCTTTTTCTGATTGGATGTCAAGCATCGGCGATGGCACGACAGATGGGGACAATGATGGTAACACTGAAGTTGATATTCCAACTGATTTATTGATTGATTCAACGGAAGATCCAGTTAGATCTATAGTTGAAAGCACATACCCATCATTCTCTGGCAACGTATGTGATGCATCTTACCTGCAAGGAAGGGCAATACTGGCACCAAGAAATGATGATGTTGATAATGTTAATGAGTATATGGTCTCAATGGTTAATACCGACGAGAGGACGTACTTAAGTGCTGATGTTGTGTGCCGAACAGAGGGAAGTGGTACTTTGTTTGAAAATATACATTCAACTGAATTTTTGAACAATATAAGATGTTCTGGTATTCCCAACCATAAGTTGAAACTCAAAGTTGGAGTTCCTGTAATGCTTTTGAGGAATGTCGATCATACCCAGGGCCTGTGCAATGGAACAAGGTTAATAATTACGAGGCTTGGTGATCATGTTCTGGAAGGTCAAATTTTATCTGGAAGTAATGCAGGTCATAAGTTTTTCATTCCAAGAATGTCATTGAGCCCCTCTGATTCTAGGATTCCTGTGAGATTTCAAAGGAGGCAATTTCCATTGACTGTGTCCTATGCAATGACCATAAATAAAAGTCAGGGTCAATCACTTTCGAATGTTGGCCTTCTTCTTAAGAGACCTGTTTTCACTCATGGACAGCTTTATGTTGCGATTTCTAGGGTTACCAGTCGTTTGGGTTTGAAAATGTTGATTTATGATAAAGAAGGAAGATCTACTAATTCAACAACAAATGTTGTTTACAAGGAAGTTTTCCAGAATTTGTAGTAATGTTTATAATACTTATATTGACGTCAAATTTAATTGTAATTGATCTTAATAAGTCGTTCGTTTATTATTCAGACACAGTTTCTTTATCCAGACATTTCTTCTCGTGCATCGCACGGGTGATTCACTAGTAATATATAAAAGTAGCTGTGTTTTGACGGGAAAACTCAGCTTTTATTGTCTTCACACTGTTACTACTTTTGACCAATGATGGAATGATGCTTAATTATAAAGAATTTTTACGGAGAATTGTTTTACTTATTTATGTTTGCTTATCCCTACTATATATAAAGTTCACTTCATTATTACTATTCATAAGGACGAAAAACAACGCTTTTAGGCCAAAGTGAAACACGCGTTCTCTTATTTTCTCTTTGGTCTGTACAGAGAGACGATTTCTTGCTTTCAAAAAGAAAACGCAGAAGCCAGCTTCATTTCCGTCTCTTGCACCACTCTCGCGGCGTTTCCAGATGGTTCTCGTCACTGGGGAAAAATCAAACAGAGGCTAGCACCATTTCTTTCTCGGTTTCACAGGTTCACTACTCTTCCCCGCGTTTCCAGAAGCTTCTGGCCACGGTTACGATTTTTACCCTCTTTCGTAGTCGCCGGTTAGTTTCTTCCTTTCCCTCTTTTTTTGTTGTTTTTGTAATGTATATTGTGTAGAGATCTATGATTTTTTTGGGTTTGGGGTCCGACATCAAAATCTCCAACGGGTTGTTTCGAATCGAAATATTTTTTCTTCAGTGTATAGTATGTTTTCTGGGTGTTGAACTTTGTTCTTCGAGGCAAAACCAATTTTAATAGCTTACTACCTTCTCCAATCGCGAGTTCTTCATGATCGGGGCTAGCTGATTTTTGAGGTTTTGTTGGATTTCGGTAATATAGGTTCTCTTCAACTAATATTTTCAGCCTTATTTCTCTGATTTGGGTTCTTCCAGGTCTGGGTTCGCGGTCTACTGTTCATTCGAGAATGAAATTTCTATTGGAAAGAGTTTTGAGCTTTAGGTATTATTCTTCCTATTTTTATTATTCAATGATTTCATTTTTATGTGACTTTAGCAAGTTTTGGAGGACTGTAGGTGATTGATCTCTGTTATTCTTTACTTTTTTATTGTAATCTAGCTATTGTTTTCTTGAATCTTGACTCAATTTGCCTTTAAATTATATCCAAGATGATTTGCTGTCCATCCCTCGAGCACCCAATTTTGGAGAATCAGGTTTAGAACTTCTACCTCGCCCGGGATAACGACTTCGATCTTGTTTGTAGTTATAGGTTTTGCAGTTGAAGCTCATAGGTGATCTGCCATATTTCATATTCATGGGATTTGATGATGATTTTTGAAATGGGGCAGAAATGCACCGCAATGCTCACGTCATCAGTATGCTTGTTTTTGAGTTGTACATGATAATTGTTAGCAAAATTATATGAAGACTTGACTTTTCGATGGAAACCAATTCCATATATATTAACTGTAGTGTTTTATTGAAAATGAGTGATTGTTGGAATCCTTCAGCAATTTGTTAAATAGGACTACTGCAAGAAACTTTCGTAGGTCTATTGGAATATTAATGCTAAGAAATCCAGATATATTTGTTTTGCTTTGTATGCTAAATTATCCAGATTTACTTCCACAACCTTTCTTACGACTTTTGCCTTTTTTTCTTTTTTTAAATGGCGGTAAAGTTATCAGGATTTTCATTTTAACTTCCGTATTGATTTTGTAATCTTTCTGGACAGGATGGAGAACTCCAAAACTTGATGGAACAAGATTATGATATAGGGTAAGCCGTATTTTTCTTATTTTCTTGCTTAGTGGTTTTATTTTTACTAAGCTGGTCTATTAGGATATTCTATGTATGTACTATGGGTTTAACGTAGTGTTGTTTCCCAATTTTAGGAACCAGACAAAATTCTTGCACTTTTGTAAAGAGATGAACTATAAATGGAGGAGGAGAGTTGGAAGTTCTATCGAGAAAAATAATTTATGGGGTTGACAGAATACTAGAAATCAATTTATTAGTCGAGAATTACGGGGTAGTTATCTTACGGAATCTTCTTAATATTTTTTAGTGGTAAAGATTTACCACTAAAAAATATTAAAGATTTTGTCCGATAGAGTGCAAGGTAAATAGATTATCATTTTCATTATCTATATGTAGTTATCAGGTTTGTCATTTGTTCCTTATGTTGCAGGAAAAGCAGTCGAACGTCATATAATCTTTTGCTAGACACATCCCAATTTGCCTCGGACCCATCACTAAGATTCCTATTTGGACCGGTGTTTTCGTGAGCCCCCTTCTCTATCTGCCAATTTTATTTTTGGTTTGAATTATAGATGCTAAGATGCTCGGTGTCTTCCTGAAATTGATAATCTAGCATCTGTTGGGTCGGATTCTAGCTTATATGAGGATTGCTTAAGTATTGATAAGTTATGGGTATTCGTAGAGAATAAATTGAGGTTGAAAAAATATAGTCTGAAATTCATGACTTTTGCTGGACACACACAACAATATGAGTTGCTAGGGAGAACACTATAAAGATATAATCTGGAGTTAGTACGAGGGATTTGTTATGATGATCGATAAAGAATAAGAACGTAAGGCACTGTATTGATTTTTGTAATTGAAAAGGACATGTTTAGTTTTATTGAATTTTAAATGAATTTAAATCCTACCAGAGTTCTTATAAAAATGTATAAAGTGAAAGTTCACGGTTATGGCCATCTGCACAGTTTTTAGTATAGCTGTATTTTGATGTCTTAATTATTGATAAAAAATAACTCTCTAAACTGCACTTGAGTGCTAAATACAACTACCAGATTATTGAAATTTTTCATTTTGCAGTTAAATGGCTTCTACTGCTGCTGGAAATTATGGAGTTCCTGATGTGGTGGTCTGGTGGATGGTTTCTTTTATGGCCGAGTCACTGAAATGACACCACGTGCACTGTTATATACTTACTCATGTATATAATCTTTGGAACTCGAAAATTATTTACTTGGCTGATTTGCATCAAATACATCATTTATCACCTAAATGTAAGAACCCTTACATTAACTATTACAGGGAGTTATTTTGCATAAATGAAAGAAATCTGCATAAATAATAAAATTGCAGTTTACAGATCTATTTATCCAACCACTAGAACTCTTAACGGATGTGTTAGCAGCAATGGATCAGGTAATCATCTTTTCTCAATAAAATGATAATTTAGAGTAAAATCTATATACTACTAAAACATAAAAGATAAAATTCAAATTTTGATTTGGGTTCTCTTCACTCTCCTGCAAGCGGTATTATATGGAGTGGATATTCTAACACTTGACATAGGATTAGGATCCGATTCACGGCCATAATATACTCTTACATTCTTATCAAAATTATTTTGTCATCTTTTCAGTGAAAAGTAAGAGTAATTTTTTTCCATCGTTCAGTGTAAAGTAAAAATAATTTTTTACCCTCTTATTTCTTACCGAATTTTGACGTATGTAGACAAAAGTTTACTGTTCTGTGCCACCTGTAGGTGGCAGGTAAGATTTTCTACCTTTAGTATCTCAAGTGCTTGATGAAAAGCCTCAAAGAAAAATTACATTGCTTTGTAACTTTTTCAACTCCTTACTATATTATAGCTTTGATTGTTTCTCAGCATCATCTGATGCCGCCTTATGGGACTCCAGTTCCGTATCCAGCTTATAAGCTCCTGGGGGGTCATTTTAAAGTTGATTAGCACGGTTCTTTTCTATTCAGTCAATCATTTGAACATGATATCCTTACGGTCTTCCAACTGGTAAACCCTTGACAATTGTTGGTGAGGTATGACACTTCTCGTGTAGACAAATAATCTTCTTCATTTATATATTCAAAAGTTAATTTCAAAACTAGACTGTAACTATTGATTTTACAAATCACTTCACTTCACTTCACTTCACTACTATATATAAAAACTACTTCTGAGTTTACTGTTCCTAAGGCCGAAATGTACTTACCATTGATTATACTTCTTGCAAATTGAGTTTTTCAATTGATTATACTTCTTGCAAATTGAGTTTTTCAGAATCAAAAGGTGCATTTTTGTTGTCATCTGATGCATTTGCATTTTGAGTATTTGACTTCCATTGCAGGCTAATTTAATTTTGCTGAAGGTATTGGTGGCCAAATCACAATCAAATAACTTGCAAAAGCACTTGCAGAGCCTGGTTGATGTCTTGCTGAATGGGCAAGATAGCACTAAGAACCATTTCAATGCAAAGGCAAGTATTTGATTATTCAGGTCTGCTTATGATTTACGATCCTTGATGTTTTCACTCTGAAATCCAATACTTAAATAGAAACTTTCTATTTCTGTTTCTGCTGCACTGAAGTTGTGTGCTAAGATTGTCAGTTTTGTGTTAGGCCAACTCTTTAGTGTCTAGCACATTTATTTCTCTGGTGTATTTGTGTAGGTTAAACTACTCCTTGAAATGTTTGTAAAAAATGTGGAATGGATGCTGTGAAGGAAGTCATGCCTAAAGAACATACAAAACTTCTAACCAACATCAGAAAGGTTTGCCATCTCTGGAAACAAACAACTGTTTTTCGAATTCTTTAATAAACCACACATATTTCAATTTCAAATTTCCTCGCTCTATTCAATTGTGACTGCTATGTCAGTAATTCTTATTTGAAACCTTTTGTCTTCCTTAAATGATTTTTTGTTCTGGGAATGAGCCTGTTTTCATTATGTTGTTGGTTTGAGTTGATTACTAACTATTTGTTCCATTTGTTGATATAATGTTAGTTATTGTTAAGCATTCCATGTCAATGACACTTCCGTTAGACAACTAAAAAATCAAATCCATGATATAGGATTAAACTTCAGATCACTATCTTCAAATGTCCTTGAAAAATCTCTTTTTCTTTGACTTTTACTTGGATGCTTGTTCTTTTCGTATAAGAAACTTTGCTTAAAACTGTGGTTGTTTGAGAAGTAAAGATGAGTTGGGTTTTGGGATTGATTAATGATTCTTACCAAAATGAAGTTGATGTTGCTATAATTATTAATCCAAAGTTTGTAATTGTTTGATCATCAAAGGTACACTTTCTTGGGATCTGATTAGAGATTCTTTAGTCTCAGATTTATATTATTAAAAAATAGGTGTTAAAAATCAAAAAGGGTGTTTGGAAGGTGGCTTTAGACATAAATTCCATTGCTTATGTCCGCAAAAACTGATTGCAATTCTGTCTGGCTCTAAATTAGGACTTTCAGGTAATATTGAAGGACATTTTTCATATTTTAGGAAGCATCTACAGGAAAAAGCAAAGAAAAACTGAGATCAATCATCTATAGTTCTCCAAAACTTGCTAAAATCACATAAAAATGAAATCCTTTTCACTTATGAAATTCATTAGCATTAGTTTCATTGGGTTTGGGTACTGAACATTCTTCTTTGGTGATATAGGAGTTATATTTTTCTCTTTTTTGTTAGATTATGGCCTCTGCATACTTAGGTATGCATTGTGTAAAATATATAAGAAAAATAATCATTAGCCAAGGAAAACAGATTACGCAAAAATATGATTTTGTTTATTTTGTTAAAGTTAATGTTCCATTTGTTTTAATTATTGTTATTTTGCTATACGTGGATTTTCACTGAGAAACTTTTACCAGTGAAGCTATAATTATGTTTAACTGGGTTATGTACTTGAGCATATTTGCTAAGCCTAAAGTTACGTTTAGGTAACTATTTATCTGCACATGTTGAGCTACTTTTTAGTATTATTATTATTATGAATTCCGTCTTTTTTTCTCTACTTATAACTATCTCATTAGTTTTTTTTTTTTTCCTTTTTTGTTTTCCAAATATGATAAAAAAAAAAAAAAACTATAGTTTTCTTTGTTCTTTCCATTAAATTTTATATAATTTTTTTCTTTGTCCTATATATTATCCCTTTTAATTTTTATTATTATATTTGGGTACATGAACAAATTATAGCTATTAATAGTTAATCTCAAATTAAGATTTGATTATTAGATCTTTTTAAGGGAAACTATTATCAATTTTAATGAATTTATTCCTTTGTAATGATTGTTGAACAGTGATTTTACCAAGTAGATTTTAGGCCCTCGAAGTAATTCTCTCCTTGATCCTTACCTTCTCCTTTGATTTCTTCCTTCCTACCAATTGTAGTTGAAATATGTCAATAATACTTATTATTAGTTACATATGCTACTTATCATGATTTTAAAGCTTTCATGCTTATAAATTTCTCATCCTTTCTGAAGCAAATGTTCAATGAAGTTTATTTCAGAAATTAATGTTTTCTTGTGACCAGAGAGGCTGGAAATCCACTTGTTAGAATGGTGTTTTAACTGTTAAGTAAGGTCATTTCCTTGATTTATATGACTGCACTGGCTTTCCATGTTAAAATGTTTTAAGAGTTATTAAAAAACTTATTATTAGTTAAAATGCTTGATGGATTAGTTTAAATGCTTGCAGTATCTATTATTAATTGAAGTAATTGATGAATTATATTCTCTACTTAATTTGTTCTACATTCTTATTTTGCAGGAGCAAAGTTAAAGACGGCACTTGATTTGGTGAATCCCAACACACAAGTTAGTCCTGAAGTTCAATAACTGTAGTATGGCTTTGTAAACCTAAAAATTCTATTTTCATTTTGCCCTAATCCAACCATTTATGTTAGATAACGTATATTTAGGTACCTTGGTAATTTTCTTTTCTGCCTTTCTGGTCTCAAACGGGGAAAAATGGGATTTTTAAGATTGAAAAGCTAATTTTATAAAATGGTTTTTTTTTTTTTTTTTTTTTTTTTCAGGTTGTATAGGATAGTGAAGGAGAGGAATGGAAGAGCCGGGGCAAATTAAACAAGCTTTGATTGAAGCCACGGCTGGGGCATTAGCCGGCTCAATCTCAAGGATTGTCACGTCACCTCTCAACATAGTTAATATTAGATTTCAGGTGAAGTTTTAATTTTTTATTCTTTTTTATGGTTTCAATTTTTGAAAAAATGAGTGTAGTTGTATTCTGGTTAGAGGTGTTGAATTTTGGCTATAGTTGAAGAGATGCATAACTCAAAATGAGATGATTGATTGTATTTGTATATTCTCCATTGGTAGTATTATGTAGCTTCATTTAGTTATTTGGGTTGAAATGATAATAACTCGATCGTATTTGTTTAAACTTCCAACTAATAATTCTGAGAAAGGAACAAACAATAGCACAGTTTTGAACACTTGCATGCATGTATGGTTGAGTCTGACTCAGATTTTAAACATTATACTCATTTCCTTTTCTCAATTTGAAGATTGGAGAAAAAAAATAGCCTTAAATATGATCAAAATGTGAAAGGGTTGATGTTAGTTGATGATGATTATAATTTCATGTCATTTTCTTTTTCTTTTTTTAGTTTCTGTGTATTGATTATGCATGATCTATAGTAATAATAGTTTGATTTTTGTTTTTTGGATATAGAAAGGAAGAACAAGATGCACAAAATCAGTTGGAAAGGAATAACCTTCAAAATAAGGTGGGGGGTCACTTTCTTTTATGTCGGTGCCATGGCAAGTTGATATCTATTATATTCAATTTATTTGCTCAAGATACAAGGTACTTTTTTTTCCCCCATTTGAGCACTGACTGGAAAGAGCATTTTTAAATAAATAGTTTTTTTTGATAATTTTGAGTTTTAAAGTATTTATTCTTGCTCACTATGTTGATTAATTACATTATTTTAACCTATGAGTTGAGCATGGAAAATAAGTGCGTTAGAGTATTATTGAATTACTTGAACTACCAAAGGTTTGTACATAGTAGCAAATAATCTATATAATTGACCTTGCAAGTATTTGACATACGACATACTTTTTACTTTTTTATTAAAATTAAAATGTTTGTCGACATTATAATAATCACTGTAGGTTCAACTACTTATACATTATGATTGATTCTCAATTTTAAATCAGGCCAAATTTATATCATAAGATGTTTTTCAATCTTATTGTTACCTAATGTGTACTGACATATAGATATTTTTTTCATTACTAATTTCACGCGAATAAACACAAATATAATACGTTTCGTGCAACGCACGAAAATCTTACTAGTTTGTGTTTAAACCTCTATATTTTCATAAAATTATTCTGAACTTTTAATGTTTTGAATCTTATAAATAAGTATTCATGTTTAGTCATACAAATTCAATGTAAATTTTTTACTTCAAAATTATATTGAAGTTGTATTACACATCTAATACTAAATAAACCTTATCGTATAAAACTTTTTATAAATAATCTAATTTTTTGTTATTTAATACATCTAAAATTCGAGCTTCTTTGCATTGCATTTTATTAAATTAATGAGTATTTTTTTTTATAGAAAGTCACATTTAATACGTAAATAATTTTTTAAAATGATTGTGATATTTTATTGGTCTTAATCTTATAGATAAATAAATTTGTGCAGTCATACAAATCCAATGTCGAATCAAGTTGTAATAGATTTTGTTATAAATAATCATACTTTTAATTTTTTTGTTACATATACATAATAACGTTCGTTTCTATATTAGATTATTTATCAAAATAATTTTATTTATAATTACATTTAATTATTATTTAATTTTTTATTCCAGAAAGTCTCATATCACATTTTTTAACATTAATGGTTAAAAAATTTATTTATATTGTTTTGAAATGATATAGTTATTAATGATTTTTTATCCTAACTGTTAAGTCTAAATTTTAAAAATAATTAACTATGCCATGATATAAATTGTTATATTTTAATTCAAAATTTATTATTCTTAAATTTCTACAATAATAAGTAAATTGTCTCCCAATTTACTCAATTGAAAATTGAGATGATCAATATTATATTATAATTTTCATAAAAAAAACAATTACGTTGCATAAATATTAAAACAATTCATTTTTTATACGTATTGTTTTATATTGTCAATAGTCAAAACAGTGAATCTTATCTTTTATACTCAGAATCTACATTATTAACTTTTTCATCTATTATTTGATTGTTCAGAGTACATGGACATTGAAGATCCGAAATTTAAGTGTTCATTTTCCAAGGCAAATTTTTGGTTTGAGGAGAGAGTAGATAAGCGCTATAAAATATATCGTAATCCGAAGCTCTCACTTTGTTGTAGGGGTGAACACAGTTTGTTTTGGGCAGTTTGTAGTAATATTTCAAACCAAACAATTTAAAGCAGTTTAAAATTTTTCCAAACCAAACTATTTCATTTTCTAAACAAAACGAAAGCAAACCATTTTTTTATGGTTTGGTGCAGTTTGACACCGCGGATTGCCGACGAATGAATTAGTATATTCCAAAGCGATTTCAAATACACATATTCATCTAAAATCTTGAGTTGAAACTAGCTCAATAATAGTATTTAGTTTTTAATTAAATGCTTTATTGTGAATCAATTCATGTTGATAAACAAACTAATTATATAGAAGCAAACATTTAAATTTTCTTAAATAAACTGTAGTTGGTTCTTACATTAAAAATTTTATTTTAAGAAAATGTCTTGGATGATGATTATGAAATACAGAAGCAAGAATTATTCCAAATGGATGTGGATTTGAACAAATTAATCTTTGACTCCTTAATTTTGGTTTGTTGACAATAAAAAGTGCGTTGCATTTTTTTTTTTAAAATTGAACGTTTGCCTTTATTTTTATTTATTTTTTAAAATTTGGCAGGTGGCTGTTTGAAACCTCGGTTTTGACAATTGAAACCTAATCTAAACAGTTTAAAGAAATTTGGAATTTTTCCAAGCTGAACCAAACCATACCATTTGTTAAGGTTTAGTTCGATTTCGCGACTTATTTGTTCACCTCTACTTTGTTGTATGCAAGGGAAAGTGAAAATTCCTCTTATGGAAGATCATCCTCTTATTTTGAAAGATTTGTTATATGACAGGGACGACGTGATTAAGAATTGGATTAATCTACTTAATCAGATTGATTTACTTAATGATTTACCAATTTCTGTGTTGGCACAATTATGGTGGTTGATTTTAAAGATGATGTGATGGGTAAAGTGATGGATGTCTGCCAAGTGTATTGTAGGTAAGTCAGTCGGTAAATCAATCTGATAACATAGCATGGTTCTTAAGAATTTCGTTGAGAACATTTGGACATATAATTTGATGTTTTCATTCACTTCTATGGGGGAAATATATAATGGGCTCAATGATGGTAGAGGACCTCCCATCTTCAGATTACACTGTCAAAATAGTCATAAGGTTGAGGTCTGTTACCTGATAACGGTTCAGAACGGCAATTTACTCAGCTTTACATTGTTGACAATGCGAATGAGGTTGAAAATAGAAAAAGGGTTGTGGGGGTACGTATTATGTATTTATTGCTTAAATATTTATATTGGTTACGAATAATTTTGTTGTGATAGTCTAAAATTTAATTTATGTCTTTTAATGTCCCCCGATAAGAGTGAATCATGCGATTCAATGTTACATCATTGTATAGTTTTCTGACTTGAAGGATATGCTAGATAGTAAGGTAGTTCGGTTAGAGAAAAGATGATTGAGGAAAACACTTCAAATGTAAGACTTATACTTATTAGTCGGTGGGCGACTGATGATAGGAGATATGATTTGCCTATTGTCGATGAAATTGCCGGATTGATTGTCGGTGGATTTTGGTACACAACCTGGACACACGGATATCATTATCGCGCCGCATGGTGGACCATTGTAGCGGATAAGCGAAGTGCATCCTCTTTATTTACCTTTGCAGTATCCATTGCTCTTTCTGAGAAATATTAATCATACAGAGGGATTGTGCAATAGAACAAGGTTGATAGTTACAAAATTTGGTGATCATGATCTAGAAGGTCAAATTCTTTCTAGCAGCAATGCATGACACAAGTTCTTTATTCCAAGAACGTTGTTGAGCCCTTCTGATTCTAGGATACCTATTAGATTTCGAAGAAGACAATTTCCGTTGATCATGTCCTATGTCATGACTATCAATAAGAGTCAGGGACAATCACTCTCGCATGTTAGACTTTTTCTTAAACGATTGGTGTTTACACGTGGACAAATTTATGTTACGATTTCTAGGGTGACAAATCGTTCTGGATTAAAGATGTTGATTTGTGGTAGGAATGGAAGACCAACAAAATCAACAAATAATGTTGTGTACAAATAAGTATTCCAAAATTTGTAGTCATATGAAATCAATAAATGATGATCTTATCCCTTATTTGCGAAATTTATTTATTTTATCTAAAGGATTCATCTAATTTCACATTGAATTATCTTTATCCAGACGTTTCTTCCTGTGCATCGCACGGTTGATTCACTAGTTAAGTATAATAATGTTACTCTACCCTATTTGGTATCAATTGGGTTACATACAAAACATTTGCCATATATTCATCACTTTACCAATCACATTATTACCAAAATCAACTATCATATTGTACCAACACACAAATCGATAAATTATTAGGGTCAAGTAGACTAATTCTAATAAGTTTATAAACACTTTATTTTGGAAAATTAAAAAAAAAAAAAAAAAAAATTCTTGAATTTAGCGATGGTAACAGGCAAGCTTGGGGCGGAGATGTTGTTTTTCGTCCCGCCCCATCCCCGTTTAAATAGAGGCGGGATAGGGATGTCAAAATCCTCATTTACATCCGTATTTATTATTATATTTTTATTTTTTTAACAAGTATATTTAACAAGTAAAAGCTCAAAATCAAATTAATCTGTTAATTCTTATTCAAGCAACTAATCTTTTAATTTATAATCTTCTATTTTATATATCCACTTTGCTAATTAAACTAGCATATTCCAATAAATAATTAAGATCATACCCAGTGTATATATAATATAAGCAGATATACAAAATAGATCTATGTCATCTAACCTTAAAAGATACAATTCATACGTGAGAACTTATGTTTGTTGAGTATAGTAAAGTTCAAATATTTATGGAAAGTGAATTAGAATTTCTTGTACCAATGCACATATTTTAAAGATGAAGAGTCACCGAGTTAAGAGATTCTGATAATACAATTAAAATTTCAAATAAAATATAGTGTTTGGTTTGAAATGAAATATTTGGTGAGCTAATTTTCATCTTTGAGTTTAGGATGTTTTTAATTTGGTTGGACTTTGTTAATTGGATTTGCTAATCAGGTACTGATTTGGGGTGGATTTGGATCAGGGACCGTTATTCATGATTTGGAGATACTTTTTCATCACAATCCCTACTTTTGTTGAGGATTTTTTCGTCCTGTTCGAATCGAGAATCTATCAGGTTAGATGATTTCTCGCTCCCTTACCATCCCTATATGAATTGAGAAGTTAAAAGCAGGGGTGTAAATTACTCCAAGATACTATAACTGCAATGAGTTAGGTCCAGTTTGGTTTAACATTTTTCTTCTGGCAATTTAGAGAAAAATGATTGAATTCAAAAAAAAAAAAAAATATGATTTCTGTTAAACATTACACAATTACAAAATAAATTAGCACTTAAAAGAAAAAGAAAAAAATATTAACCATGTATTTTTTGACGTGTGACCTTTTTTTGGCAAATTGCAATAAATGTAATTTTGTACGTGTACGTAAATTTTTACAATGAATGTAACTAACGTTGCGTTTTAATGATATTGTATAAGTAGTTTTTGTAACACTGATTGTAACTTACGTATTAAACTTTATGTTAAATCCCGTTTCAATATATTTAATTGTTCAAAATTGCAACTTACACTTTGTAATACTAGTACTAGTATAAAAGCGTATGATGCACGTGATTTTGTAATATTATTGTGAGGTGTATTTATTCAAATATTACACAATTTATGTTAATCAAATCATATTTATCTTGAGTTCGTGTACTACTCGAGAAGAAAATGACAATAAATTTATTCATGTCAGATATTGAAAGAATTGAAAAATGATTGAAATTGGAATTGAATGTTGTACAAATATGAAATATGTTTCAGGGATGCTACTTGTACTTGTTGGTTGATAAGGAGTTGACAAAAAATGACGTGGTGAGATTGTATGTATTGATTTAAGAGTTAATGTGATGAGTAATAGGATTGTGTAATTTATGTATTATGTCAACCTCCTTGTTAACCTTTGCAATTTTTCTTGGATGTGTGTGTAAACACGTTAAATTTATTTACGAAGAGTTCAGACCAATTAAGCATGATTTGAGATTTTATTGGAATTTTTAACCATGCAAAACTTAAACATAATAATTAATGAATATATATATAAAGCCAACTGAGATTCTGAATTATTTTTCTCTCTCAAAATCTCAATTAACATTATAATTGGCCAGTTTTCTTTGGTTGCATTTTTTTTTTCCCCATTTTCCAGTTTTCACACATTTAGTGAAGTAGTGAGCAATTTTCGGGTTAATTGGATTGTATTAGTTGTGTCATAACTGAAAAATGTAATTAACTTCATTTATCGAAAATTTATACACACGACCGGCGTAACCCCAGTTGGAGTATACTGATACCAAATTTTGTCCACCAGAAAGTTCAAATCCCCTTTCAAATTTTAATTTTGCAAGAGAAGGAAGAATTCATGGCGGACCAGATAATCACATAATATGAGCAAAAAAGATTGGAAAACAATGGAATGATGAAATGCTTGCCACCCTTAAGATTCAATCCATAATCAACGATCTCTCCGCCATCAAATGATATAATTTAAAATGAATGAGATATTGAGAAAAAGTAAAAACGTAAATAAAAAATTTTACATTTGATTTTTGAGACAATTTTATGGACAATATATTTTCAGTTTACTTGCACTTGTTAACTTGTATTAAATTTTTCGTTGAGATATTCTGTTTGACACTTATATTACATATTTTTCAACTTAATACAATAATTTTTGGAAGAATATTAATTATTACAAAATAAAAAAAATACTTTATACGTTAAAATAAAATAAAATATTGATGTCAATACTAGCATAACATGAATTCTAATGTTTTTAATTAATGGCACATGTACCGTAATAATTGCATAAACACTTATAACATTATTTTTTGCAACAATTTTCATATTTCGAAAGTCATTTTGGGCGGAAAACTATGTTGGCGTTATTTTTTACTAGTATTTACCCCGTGCGATGCACGAAAGTTATTTTTTGTAATATCTATTTCAATAAGTATTCATAAAATGTTAATACTTTTACATAATCAAAAAAATAAAAATACATAAAATAATAATATTCTATTACAATAATTATTAAAATTTAAAAAACAATGTCCCTATTTGGTAGGTAATAAAATCAGGTTTTTATTAGATTTTAATAATAGTTGATGGAATGTGTTGAAAGTTGTATGAACTACGAAATGTGGTTCAAATTAATTGTTGACTTTGAGTTGGATTTTAATAAAAAAAATTAGAATTATCAAACATGAGAAATATAAGTAATCCAAATTATTAAAAACTTATTTGCATAGTAAATGCTAATTATAATATTTAAATAATAAAATGTCAATTTATATATATAAATAATAAATGATCGTATGTTTCAATAATTTTTATGAGTTATTGTTAAATTCATTGAAATTGCAAATTTACATGATTTCTGCATTTGCCTTATGTATTTAATATTTTATTTTTTCAACTTTCATTCAAAAAAATTATAAATGTGTGTTTATTCTTAACCAAGCTAATATTTATAAATATTTAATTAATAAATTATACTTTTATTTACAAAATCAAGAAGTTAAAATAATAATTACAAAAACTCTTCAAGTATCATTATATAACAATCGGACAACATGGGAGATCAAGAAATTATATCGAAAACCTTATACCATATAATTTTTACATAATTATTAAAATTAAGAACGATTAAAAATATTAGCATCCATTCGATAACTTTGTCTATAAATTTAGTTACAGACAATATATTTTTCACTTACTTTTTAGCTATACACATTTTTTAAAACCATTTCTCGACATTATATTTTATTTGGAAAACAACAAAAAATTTGTTTAAAAAAAGAAAAAAAAAACAAAGCCTGTGAACGGAGGTTTAAATTTATTAAATAATTAATAATATTATATATATAATATATATTTTAGAAAAAAATGATTTATTATTTAAAGGATAATAAATATTATCTGCATAGATTTTTATTTTATTTTAGTTATTTTTTCCCAAAATTGTAAGTGTATTTTGGAGGGAAAATGATATTTAATGTTTCTCTCTCCTCAATTTTACTTTTATATATGTATAGATTACACAGACGAGTGGCTATATTGCCACCACAAAACTTATTTTCGACACCACAATTTTAAATACTTTCTTTATTTATAAAAATAAGCATAAATCAAATTACTTAAATGACCTTTTATCTCTCACGGCTCAACTAATTTTGATGTATCTATAAATGGCCTCACACAGCAACAACTCTGTCAAATTACTTAAATAACCTTTTCTCTCACGGCTCACCTAATTTTGATGCATCTTCATTTCTTGATAATAATAAACTGAAGATATGGTGCTCGAACTTTGCTTGAAATTTTTAGTAAGCAAAAGGTCCTCAGCCTGAGATTTCTTTTGGCTTAATGTTAACTTAAGTTTTGGTTGTTTATGATGAATTTTGTATAAATTTGTGGGTAATATGATTTTCTCTTGGTATGCGTTTGTCATCCGGTTGTAATGGAAATGGATATTTTTAAAATAAAATAATGTATATATAATCGAGCTTGAGAGAATGAAAAGGAATGGAGTTCCAGAGCATTGCACAAACTTCTTCGAGTTTCTTGGAGTTTCCCATTAGAAATGCCATTGGTTTTAATAGTGCCGCCGCTGTAGCCCTCCTCGTCTCTAGTATTTTGTACCTCTTTTTTCTTTTTCTTGTTCTGATTTGCCAAGAAATTAAAGATATGGGAAAATAAAGGAATAAAAAGGGTTTCGATTTTATTTAACCATTTTGGTGAAGGGGAACTCACGATTGCATCTAGTTTTTGGAAAAAATTAAACTCACGACTGCATCAAGATTTTGGTGTACAGATTTTCAAGATTGTGGTGTATAAATTTTGGTGAAGGGGTGTTGGACGCACTCAAGAATCAAGAAGGATCAAGATCAAGCCAACTCCTACATTTTAGGCTTTTTAGCTTTGTAACTATTTTTTGTTTCTTATCACTATGTTTGTTAATTAGTTTCCTACTTTTGTGTATATTTAAAATTCAAATATTCCTTGTAATAAACCTATATATTACTTACAATCATTGAATGAAAACATAAGTTCAAAATCATTACTTCTTCTTCTATTCTACTTGCAATTTTCACATGGTATCAGAGCCATAATTTTTTTTCTTTACCATGTCTAATGAAAATCCTACTACCAACATCATATCATCATCTTTATCTCCACAGTCATCAACACCTATCAAAACAGATCCTTATGCTATTCATCACTCAGATAGTCCTTCTACTTTTCTTGTTACACCTTTGTTGACAAGAGACAATTATGGCCCTTGGAGCGTGCAGTGATAATGGTACTTTGTGCAAAAAGCAAGCTGGGTTTTGTTGATGGATCACTTCAAATTCCAAAGGAGAAAGATGATATTTCCAACTGGGAAAGATGTAATGATTTGGTTGGAAGTTGGATTTTTAATTCAGTCTCACCTGAGATCCGTCCAAGTATCTTGTATGCTGAAAACACAACACAAATTTGGACAGATCTTAAGGAATGTTTTTCTCAATCAAATGCTCCTAAAATCTATCAACTGAAACAATCAATTTCTTTCCTCAAACAGGAAGGTATGTCTGTTTCATTATATTTCACACAACTCAAATCCTTATGGGATGAACTAAGTTCCACTGTTGGCTCCACTCCATGTATCTGTGGTAATGCTAAAAGCATTATTGATCAGCAAAATCAAGATCATGCCATGGAGTTTCTTCAAGGACTCCATGATCATTTTTCAGCAATTCGCGGTCAAATTCTCTTGATGGAGTCGTTCCCTTCTATTCAGCGTATCCACAATTTGGTACGTCAAGAAGAAAAACAAGAAAAGATTAATATTCGAACAACTCCTACCATTGATTCGGCAGTGCTTCATACATTTAAACAACCTTCTCAGCCATCAGGAAAGCGTCAACGTCCTTTCTGTGAGCACTATAACAAGCATGGTCATACTCTTACCACATGCTACCAGATTCATGGCTTTCTAGATAAGCAAGTGAAGAAATTAGGACTACCTCCATCCACTTCCGCTACTAATCAATTAACACCTGAACAATACAACAAACTTCTTGTACTTTTATCCAAACAGGAATCTGGTGGACCATCAGTCCATTTAGCAGGTAAAATTCTCCCTTGTTTGTCCTCTTGTTGAATAATTGATTCGGGTGCTTCTAATCATATATGTACATCTCTTTCATTTTTTTCTTCATATTCTACTGTTCATAAAAGTATGGCAGTTCAATTGCCTGATGGTTCTCATGCGCATGTGATACACATAGGCACAGTTCATTGTTCACCATCTCTTATTCTCACTAATGTTTTTCACATTCCATCTTTTAAATTCAATTTTTTATCCATTTCACAATTAACAAATTCAACAAATTATGATGTATTTTTTTCATCTTCTGAATGTATATTTCACGACCAAGCAATGAAGAAGAAGATTGGTCAGGGTAGTGCACGAAATGGTCTTTTTTTTTACCAAGATGCAGATTTAGTTTTTAATTCTACTTTTCATTCAAGCATTGTAATAATCTGGCCTATGGCATTCTCGCCTTGGTCATCCATCTAGGTCTCGTTTTGATTTCATTGTTAAGAATTTTCCAAGTATTATTACAAATAAAGATTTTATTTGTCATGTATGTCCACGTACTAAACAATCACATCTTTCCTTTCCTCAAAGATCATCTTGTTCTTCTTATTAATTTGAATTAATTCATGTTGACATTTAGGGTCCCTTTTCTAATCCATCCAAAAATTGATCACATTTTTTTTTAACAATTGTTGATGATTATTCAATCTGTACTTGGATTTATTTAATTAAAAATCTGGAACTTTCAACATGTTAATTCATTTTTTTAATCAAATCAATTGTCAATTCAACACAAAATTTCTCTTATCAACTCTGGTAATGGGAAGATTTTTCTTCCTAACTTCAAACTATTCGTTCAGAAAATGGTACTGAATTTCTTTCTAAACAAATTCAAACATGGTTTCATGAAAATGGTATTATTCACCAACATAATTTCGTTGCGAACCCCCTCCCCCCCCCGCCCCAAAAAAAAACAAAAAACAAAATGGTGTTGTAGAACGTAAGCATCGACATCTTCTTGATGTTGCTAGAGCTCTACGATTTCAAGCAAACTTGCCTCTTTCTTTTTGGGGTGAATGTATTCTCACTGCCGCTTTTATTATTAACAAACTTCCAACTCCAATCTTTAAATATAAATCATCTCATCAAGTTTTACTTGGAACTGTTCCTTCATACTCATCTTTTCGAGTTATCGGTTGTTTCTGTTTTGCTAAAAATATGAATATTCAACATACATTTGATGAGCGAGCCAAACCGGGTATATTTTTTGGTTATCCATACGGTCAAAAAGGATATCGCATATATGATTTTAAAACTCGTCAAATCTATATTTCTCGTGATGTTATATTTCATGAGTCAATTTTTCCATACCGCGATCTTCCATCTCCATCATTAAAAACTCCAATTACTATTACTCCAATTAATGATGATGGAACTTTTAACTACACCACCGATTGTCCCCACGAATATTTCTTCTAGTGATTCTATCCCTCATAATCAAATTGATTATTCCAATGGTTCTCCACTTGATGACACAACCAATTCTCCACCATGGATACTTCCTCTAATAATTGTCCTTGATAATTCTAATACTTCCGAGGACACTCATTCTAATACTTCTTCAATAGCACCTGGTTCTATAATTAATAATCATTCACAATGAATTCGTCATCCACCAAGTCATCTCAAGGATTATATTTGTAATCAAATTTCCCTTTCAACTGATTTTCCACTAGCAAATTATTTTTCTTTGTCCAATCTAAGCCATTGTCATCATGCTTTTCTAACCAATATTATTGAACATCAAGAACCACAATCTTATTCTCAAGCCATGAAATCTGGTGAATGGCGCGATGCCATGGCCAAAGAAATTCAGGCCCTTGAATCAAATAACAATTGGTCTTTATGTCCACTCCCCAAAGGAAAATCACCCATTGGTTGTAAGTGGGTCTACAAAATTAAATATCGATCTGATGGTTCAATTGAGAGATATAAAGCTTGTTTAGTTGCCAAAGGTTATACCCAAGTTGAAGGAATCGATTATCATGATACCTTCGCACCTATGGCCAAACTAGTTACTGTTCGTCTCCTTCTCTCCATTGCTGCCATTAAAAATTGGTCCTTACATCAACTCGATGTCAACAATGTATTTCTCCAAGGAGATCTCAATGAAGAAGTTCATATAAAATTTCCTCTCGATTTCTCTCGTAAAGCGGAGACTCGTGTATCCAAAATAAATAAATCCATCTATGGTCTCAAACAAGCTTCTCATCAATGGTTCTCTAAATTCTCAACCTGTAACGACTCCAGTCCCACTTAACGGGCTGTCCCGACCGTTAGATGACGGCGTACTGTCCCCACTGTACCAACACGAGTCGTTTCAGCATGCTTTGTCCTCACTCGCACGCTCCCCGAGAAAACTTCCCAGGAGGTCACCCATCCCAAAATTGCTCCAAGCCAAGCACGCTTAACTGTGGAGTTTCTAACGATGGACTTCCGGAAAAGAAGGTGCACCTTGTTGGTATGAGTAGTACCTATCATATCTCTTAAGTTTTCTTGGTCGGGGTATTACAATCACCCCCTGTTAGACTCATGACGTCCTCGTCGCGCTTAACTCATTTGAGGATCTGTTGCCAGGCGTTGGAATTCTAGAGGTGGCTCCCGCCCTATGGTGTAGTACTTAGTTCCCGATTTTCGGCTGGCGGCAGGCTCTGATACCATTTGTAACGACCCGGGTCCCACTTAACGGGCTGTCCCGACCGTTAGATGACGGCGTACTATCCCCACTGTACCAACACGAGTCTTTTTAGCATGCTTTGTCCTCACTCGCACCCTCCCCGAGAAAACTTCCCAGGAGGTTACCCATCCCAGAATTGCTCCAAGCCAAGTACGCTTAACTGTGGAGTTTCTAACGATGGACTTCCGGAAAAGAAGGTGTTAACCCAAGATAAACTAACCAAGAGGGGGGTGAATTGGTTTATAAAACTTTTTCGATAAGTAGTCTAAAACTTAAAAACCAATGAGTATACGTATGAGCACTTAGTATAACAAGTAGCTAAACTATCAATATAATGTGCTATAAAAGTATAAACTTAAGTAATAAAGCAAGTATAGCAATTAGATATAGTGTTGCACAATATAAGTTGATAGACAAGAGAAAGTGCAATGCAAGTAAGTAAAAGGGAAAAGAGATTGCAAACGCGATTTAGGAAGGTTCAATCAACCAACGTGATCTACGTCCTCCGTTACCGAGCTCTTCGTCACGAGTAAGGCCAAATTCACTATATTGATAACTTACAACAAGGAGTATCGAATCCTTAGGTGACTTTACAACAAGGAGCACTTATCCTTTACAATCGAGTTTTCACAAGGATCTCGAAACCAACAATCGAGTTTTCACAAGCCTCTCGAAACCACAAGATATAATGAATTGAATTTACAATTGAAATAACTCTCTTGACAAATGATATACACAAATTAAGTACCAAGAGAGTTAGGCTAACACTTCAATAGATAGCAATAAATTAAGCTCAAGTGTTTATGAAAACTTTGAAAAAGGATATGAGATAGTTTTTCTTCAATCAAAGTTTTTCAACCAATGATCTCTCTTTCCAAATAATACTTAGTTAAGTATGAAGAGAGATATACACTTCAATAAGTGTTTGGTAATATAAACTCAATCAATGATCAAAAATGAAGTAAGAGTGTTGAATTTTCTACAAGATGGAATTCTTGATAAAGATATGAAATAGTTTTGAACAATCAAGAAATTCCTTGTAATAAATGAAATGGAATGTAAAACAAAGTAAGCTCAATGATTTTCTCAATAAATTTCTCTCTTAAAATGCTCTTGTAAGTTCTTGTCAATGAATGCAATAGAAGTAGCTATTTATAGAGTGAATTTTGCATATACTGACTCTTGCGGTCGACCTATTCAACCATGCGGTCGACCTCAATATAGCCGTTGCAAAAAAATAGCCGTTGAGTTCAAAATCATGCAGTGCGGTCGACCGGTTTTTGGCATGAGGTCGACCGGTGCGGTCGACCGGTTAAATTGGAGGTCGACCGGTTCAATTGGATTTTTCAGATTTTGATTTTGCAAGGCTTTTTGATCAGGGTTGATTTTGAAAACGATATTTTAATGGTTTTAAAAATGTTTCTTGAGCTTTATGAAATGTATTGCTAGCTATTGATGCATTAACCTTACATAACCTTGAAAAGCAATTATAAGATCTCCATTCTTTGTAAACTCCATTCATCGATCTTCATACTATCGCATCTTGTGTTTTTGATCTTTTATCTTCGAGAGATGATTTGTCCTTTGAATGCTATGAAGATAATCCTTACATGAAACACTTGAAATACATTTGTTAATAACACAATATAATCTTGTTTGTTATTTATCAAAACAATAAGGTTAAGAATTGACCATAGGTCAACAATTTCCCCCTTTTTGATTATGACAAACAAGATGATTTAAAAATCAATATAGGCAATTGAAAGTATAGATACATGAGAATAATTGATATATATTCCCCCTATTTTTTGCAAACTAATAAGTAATCTTTCAAGGCAAAATAGTGGCATGAATTATTATATAATTCATGTCTATCCATATAGATTATCCATATCAAACGCCAACAAATCATCACATCGTTTCCCCCTTTTGTCGTAAGCAAAAAGGCGGTATATAGCCCTCAAGTATGAGCATAAGATAGAATATCATGAATGTAATAGTATTCCCCCTTCATTTTACAAGCGCATAAGGGTAATGTCCGACCATAAATTTTATCTCATCAATTCTATCATATACACACCATAACATAAACAAGCACCATATTCACAAGAGCATATCTCAAATCCAAGTACGAATTAGCATTTGATAAATCTCAAAATACTCATAATCACAAGATCAAACCAGTTTTAAACAAAGGAGAAGAAATGTGTTAGATAGCATAAGTAAAATACCATAAGTTTACTACCATAGCAAGAGAAGCAAAAGAGATGGTCACTCCATTGGAGGAGGTGGTGGAAAAGGAAACATGTTATTGAACTGAGCTTGAATGTTCCCAAGTGTCTCCATGATGGTATTTTGATTAGCCAACAATTGTTGTTGTATGTTCATCATGTGGTGTTGCATATTTACCATGCCTTCGACCGTGTTAGAGAGAGAGTCAATGCGGCCATTGGTTTGATTGTAGAGTTCCTCGGTGAACACCCAATCAGTCGGTGGAGCATGTTGAGGTATGTGTGGATGGGGCACGGCATGAGCTTCTTCCTCCCCGTCACTCCCTTGAGCTTCGGCGTCATCTTCAATAGGAAGTGTTGAGGGCCCCGAATGTTCATCAAATCCTTGGGTATGACAAACCCATTGACCATGCTCCTTGGAAATTTTCATTTTCTTCAACGTGTGTTTGTTGATGGTATCGGTTGGTTTTTGTTCAATGAAAGCCTCACCCTCAAGAGAAATATTGAAATAGGTAAAGATTTTAGTAAGGATCATACCATATGGAAGTCCTAGGTTTTGGGTGGAGGTTCTCACATGATTCATGTGTTGAATTGCAATGTGAGGGAAATCAACTTTACGACCCGACAGACAAGAATCAAGCAAAAATAGGTCAAAATGTGTAACACTTTCGAGATGACCTTTCCGAGGGACGAAAATGTGGGCTATTGTTTTATGTAAGAGCTTACAAGGGAGAGTTAGATGATATGTGTTAAGTTTCATGGGATGATTTATTTCCCTCCCTGTGACCCGATGGCGTGCAATAGCGGGAGTATAACCCTCACAATGAGGAACACTACTCTGTGCATAAACAAGATTATCACAAGTATTCAAATTCAAAATAGTACGCAACAAATCTCTAGTAATTCTAATGCGAGTCCCCTTTACATTACTAGAGAGAGAGGTAGGGGTTTGAACAAGATTTTTATAGAATTCTCGAATAAGATTAGGATAAGCTTTTTCATGAATGGCTACAATATTCGGCCAACCAATGTTTTCAATATACTCCTCTAAATGAAAAGATGGAGCTTTCAATGTAAAAGCGAAGAGATCAACGGATTTACCTATAAGGACGGGGCATTGTTGAATGCGATCGTCACCAACATCTTCATCACTATCACTGGAGGATGGAGGGGGACGATGTGAGACTTGCTTTACTCTCTTTCTTGGAGGCATTGAAAATTTTGATGGGAAAAACTCGGATTTGGTGAAAAACTTGCGAAAATGGTAGGATGGATGAAGAACTCGAAATTTTGAAGAAAATTTGGAATGAGAAGTATGGGTTTTATGTTTAATAGGTTGGAATTGAAGTGAAAACTTGAAAATTGGAGTAGAGGAGAAGAGAATTAGAGAGAGATGTGCGAAAAATTGAGCTAGGGTTCGAACTAAATGGGTAAAATCTGATTTTTAAAAACTTGTGTTTCGAGCAAGCGGTCGACCGGTCTGAATGTGGGGTCGACCGCAGTGTGCAGGTATGGACTCTCTGGAATTCCGGGTAGCACAGACCGGTCGACCTCAAAAGTATACCGGTCGACCTCAGTTTGATGTCCGGTCGACCGGACACAATTTTTTTTTTATTCACATATTTCACTTTCATCAATAATTCCCAAACCTCTTCTAATATAAGAGAATCTATCAAGAGTGAGAGGTTTAGTCAAGATATCGGCTAATTGATTTTCCGTGCTAACAAATTCTAAGTAAATATCACCTTTTTGCACATGATCTCTAAGAAAATGATGTCGAATTTCAATATGCTTTGTGCGAGAGTGTAAGATGGGATTTTTAGACAAATTAATAGCACTAGTGTTATCACACATAATAGGAGCATTTTCAAATGTCAAATGATAATCATGAAGAGTTTGTTTCATCCATAGAACTTGAGCACAACAACTAGCGGCCGAGATATATTCGGCCTCGGCGGTAGATAGTGCAACAGAATTTTGTTTCTTGCTAAACCATGACACAAGTGCAAAGCCTAGAAAGTGACAAGTTCCACTTGTGCTTTTTCTATCAATTGTGCACCCGGCCCAATCGGCATCCGAATAATTTATAAGATCAAAATGAGTGTCTTTTGGATACCAAAGTCCCAAAGTTTTAGTGCCACATAAATATCTAAAAATATGTTTTAATGCACTTAGATGAGATTCTTTAGGGTTGGATTGAAATCTAGCACATAAGCATACACTAAACATAATATCGGGTCTACTTGCGGTTAGGTAAAGAAGGGATCCAATCATACCTCGATATTTTGTAATGTCAATGGAAGCGCCTTGCTCATCTTTGTCCAATTTGATTGAAGTACTCATGGGAGTATTCATTGGCTTCAATTTTTCCATCTCAAACTTTTTGAGCATATCCACAATGTACTTGGTTTGACTAATGAATATCCCTTTACTAGTTTGTTTGATTTGAAGCCCGAGGAAGAACTTTAACTCTCCCATCATGCTCATTTCAAATTCATTGCTCATACATTTTGAAAATTCTTCACAAAGAGACACATTAGTTGCACCAAAAATAATATCGTCAACATAGATTTGTACAACAATCATGTCTTCCTTTTTGGTTTTGATAAAAAGTGTAGTATCCGCATTTCCCATTTGAAAATCATTTGAAATAAGAAATTTACTCAGTCTTTCATACCAAGCTCGAGGAGCTTGTTTCAAACCATATAGAGCTTTTCTTAGTTTAAAGACATTATCCGGAAATTTATGATTTTTGAAACCGGGAGGTTGTTCAACAAAGACTTCTTCTTGAATAACACCATTTAAAAATGCACTTTTGACATCCATTTGATAAAGAGTAAAGCCTTTATGACAAGCAAAGGCAAGAAGCATACGAATGGATTCAAGTCTAGCAACCGGTGCAAAAGTTTCTTCAAAGTCAATTCCTTCTTCTTGATTGTAACCTTGGGCCACCAATCTAGCCTTGTTACGCACAATTATACCGTTTTCATCCTTTTTGTTTCGAAAAATCCATTTTGTACCGATAACGGTTTGATCATTTGGTCTATCAACTAAATCCCAAACATGATTTCTTTCAAATTGATTTAGTTCTTCTTGCATTGCAAGAATCCAAAACTCATCGAACTCGGCTTCTTTGAAATTCTTTGGTTCAATTTGAGAGATAAAAGCACAAGTATTTAAGAATCCTTTAGTAGAGTTTCTAGTACTTACCCCTTTTGAAGGATCACCAATTATAAGCTCTTTTGGGTGAGATGAAGCAAATCTCCATTCGATAGGAAGTGTTAGATCACTTGAGTTATTGGAAGATGTTCCTTCTTCTTGTTGAGGAGTTTGTTCTTCCAAGTCTTTTTCTTCATTGACTTTGGATATTTTATTTCTTTGATCTTGTAAATTCATTTCCTCAAAAGGAATTTCCAAACCTGCGTCAACACCTTTCTCTTGATCAAGAGAATTAGTCTCGTCAAAAGTAACATGTACGGATTCTTCCACTACTAGAGTTCTTTTGTTAAAAATTCTATAAGCTTTGCTAGTGGATGAATAACCAAGAAAAATTCCAACATCGGATTTTGAATCAAATTTTTCCAAGTTTTCTTTTGTGTTGAGAACAAAGCATTTACAACCAAAAACCTTAAAATATCCGATATTGGGAATTCTATTTTTCCAAAGTTCAAAAGGAGTTTTAGTTTTCTTTCGACTTACCAAAACTCTATTTATAATATAGCAAGCAGTGTTAACGGCTTCGGCCCAAAAATATTTTGGTAAGTTATTTTCATTTAGCATGGTCCTAGCCATTTCTTGCAATGTGCGATTCTTCCTTTCTACTACACCATTTTGTTGAGGGGTTCTAGGAGCCGAGAAATTATGTTCATATCCATTTATTTTGCAAAATTCATCAAAAGCCATGTTATAAAATTCTCCACCATGGTCACTTCTTATAGTTGTAATAGAATATCCTTTTTCATTTTGAACCTTTTTGCAAAAATGTTTAAATGCATTTAAAGCTTCATTTTTCAAATTCAAAAAAGAAACCCAAGTAAATCTTGAGAAGTCATCAACAATGACAAAAGCATAGTGTTTACCACTTAAACTTGTGATTTTAGATGGTCCAAAAAGATCCATGTGAAGAAGTTGTAATGGTTTTGTGGTGGAAGAAAATTGTTTATTTTTGAAAGAGCTTTTGGTTTGTTTTCCTAATTGACAAGCATCACAAATTTTATCTTTTTCAAATTTCAAACTTGGTAGGCCTTTGACAAAACAATTTTTGGATATTTTTGAAATAAGGTCCATACTAACATGACCTAATCTTCTATGCCATAACCAAGTGTCATCTTTAAAGCTTGACAAACATTTTAGTTCTTTCTCAAATTCAATGTTGATGATATAAACATCTTTACTTCGGCTACCTATGAACAATACCTCTTTTGATGAAGCATCTTTGATAAGACATCTAGAAGAATCAAATTTAATATGATAACCTTTATCACATAATTGACTAATACTTAGCAAATTATGTTTGGGATTATCTACTAATAAAACATTTTCAATAGAGGGAGAAGGATGATTACCAATATTTCCAATGCCAATAATTTTTCCTTTGGCATTATCTCCAAAAGTGACATGACCTCCATCTTTTCTTTTAAATCTTGATAAGAGTGATTTATCTCCGGTCATGTGCTTTGAGCAACCACTATCTAAGAACCAATTGCTCTTTACTTTTGTTGATACCTACAAAACATGACTTAATTTTTGACTTCTTGGTACCCACATAATTTTGGGTCCTTGATAGTTAGTCCCTTGAACCCTCTTGTGCCTTTCTTCAAAGTGTAGTTTCTTTTTCAATAAACAATTAAAAGCAACATGCCCACTTCTATTACAAAAGCTACAAGTAGTTGATGTTTTGACAAAGGTGTTTTGATGAAAGGAAAACGAAGTAGAGGCTTTAACAAAAGTATTTTTGGTAGATTTTTGTTTTAAAAATGGTTTGTATCCAATTCCTCCTTTATCAAAAGCATATTGTTGTTTACCAAGCATTAGTTCAAAAATTTTCCTCCCTTGAGTGAATTTGTGAACAATGGACGTTAAATCTAAAAAATTTTCTTTTAGGGAGAGATTTTCTACCATCAAAGCATTTTGATCAAGATTCTTCTTTTCAATATCCTTTTGTATTTCAAAATTCTTTTCGTTTTCATTTTTCAACAAGATGTATTGCTTTTTAAGAGTGGAATGTTTAAGAACAAGTTTTTCAAAAACTTCAATCATTTCTTCATATGAGGTAGATAGTTCATCATAAGAGGGAATGTCATTAGTATTTACCTCATCTTCAATGGCCATGAAGCACATGTTTGCAACTTCATCTTGACTTTCACTTTCATCTTGCTCATCATCACTATCATCCCAAGTAGCTTGTAGAGCTTTCTTTTTGAAGAGTTTTCTCTTATTGGGACATTCGGTTCTTTTGTGACCGGGTTTGTCACAATCATAGCAAATAATCTTTTTCTCTTCACCTTTGTCTTCTTTCTTTTGAAATCTACGGTTCTTGCAAAAGGCTTTCCACTTCTTGACTAGGAGGACAAGATCATCGAGTTCCTCATCACTTTTGTTAGGGCTTGAGGCTTCTTCAACAATTGATGACTTTAAAGCAATTTGTCTCCTAGGAGGATCCTTCATTTCTTCCTCTTTTGCTTTTCTAGACTTTTCTTTTGTCTCGGCATGATTTAGCTCATATGTCATCAATGTTCCATAAAGCTCTTCCAAGGGATATGTGTTGACATCTTGAGTGTTTTCTATCAACATTCTTAATGAGCTCCAATCTTCCGAGAGACACCTAAGCATTTTGCTAACAAGTTCACCATTAGAAAATTTTCGATCAAAGCCCTTAAGACCATTAACAATATCGGTAAATCTAGTAATCATGCTAGCAATAGGTTCATCTTGTTTCATGAAGAAATTTTCAAAATTTTTTTACAAAAGATTTATTTTTGTTTCTTTAACTTTATTTGTGCCCATGTGTGTGACTTCTAAAGCATGCCAAATATCGTGTGCGGAATCACATGTGCTAATACGATTAAATTCATTAATACTAAGTGCACAATAGAGAAGATTTTTGGCTCTAGCATTTAAAGAATTTTTTCTTGTCATCCTCATCATATTCTTCCTTTGGTTTTAAAATAATCATATCCGGTTTTCCATCAACTTTAATAACCATAGTAAGCTCATGAGGACCGGATTCAATGACATCTCAAATATTATAATCAATAGATTGAATAAAAATTATCATTCTAGTTTTCCAATAATTATAATTAGTACCATCAAACAACGGAGGACGATTAGTAGAATGACCTTCAAAATTTTGGTTAGCCATAACTCAAGATAGTGAAATCTAAATGAAAGAGTTCCTAGGCTTTGATACCAATTGTTTACCCAAGATAAACTAACCAAGAGGGGGGTGAATTGGTTTATAAAACTTTTTCGATAAGTAGTCTAAAACTTAAAAACCAATGAGTATACGTATGAGCACTTAGTATAACAAGTAGCTAAACTATCAATATAATGTGCTATAAAAGTATAAGCTTAAGTAATAAAGCAAGTATAGCAATTAGATATAGTGTTGCACAATATAAGTTGATAGACAAGAGAAAGTGCAATGCAAGTAAGTAAAAGGGAAAAGAGATTGCAAACGCGATTTAGGGAGGTTCAATCAACCAACGTGATCTACGTCCTCCGTTACCGAGCTCTCCGTCACGAGCAAGGCCAAATTCACTATATTGATAACTTACAACAAGGAGTATCGAATCCTTAGGTGACTTTACAACGAGGAGCACCTATCCTTTACAATCGAGTTTTCACAAGGATCTCGAAACCAACAATCGAGTTTTCACAAGGCTCTCGAAACCACAAGATATAATGAATTGAATTTACAATTGAAATAACTCTCTTGACAAATGATATACACAAATTAAGTACCAAGAGAGTTAGGCTAACACTTCAATAGATAGCAATAAATTAAGCTCAAGTGTTTATGAAAACTTTGAAAAAGGATATGAGATAGTTTTTCTTCAATCAAAGTTTTTCAACCAATGATCTCTCTTTCCAAATAATACTTAGTTAAGTATGAAGAGAGATATACACTTCAATAAGTGTTTGGTAATATAAACTCAATCAATGATCAAAAATGAAGTAAGAGTGTTGAATTTTCTACAAGATGGAATTCTTGATAAAGATATGAAATAGTTTTGAACAATCAAGAAATTCCTTGCAATAAATGAAATGGAATGTAAAACAAAGTAAGCTCAATGATTTTCTCAATAAATTTCTCTCTTAAAATGCTCTTGTAAGTTCTTGTCAATGAATGCAATAGAAGTAGCTATTTATAGAGTGAATTTCGCATATACTGACTCTTGCGGTCGACCTATTCAACCATGCGGTCGACCTCAATATAGCCGTTGCAAAAAAATAGTCGTTGAGTTCAAAGTCATGCAGTGCGGTCGACCGGTTTTTGGCATGAGGTCGACCGGTGCGGTCGACCGGTTAAATTGGAGGTCGACCGGTTCAATTGGATTTTTCTGATTTTGATTTTGCAAGGCTTTTTGATCAGGGTTGATTTTGAAAACGATATTTTAATGGTTTTAAAAATGTTTCTTGAGCTTTATGAAATGTATTGCTAGCTATTGATGCATTAACCTTACATAACCTTGAAAAGCAATTATAAGATCTCCATTCTTTGTAAACTCCATTCATCGATCTTCATACTATCGCATCTTGTGTTTTTGATCTTTTATCTTCGAGAGATGATTTGTCCTTTGAATGCTATGAAGATAATCCTTACATGAAACACTTGAAATACATTTGTTAATAACACAATATAATCTTGTTTGTTATTTATCAAAACAATAAGGTTAAGAATTGACCATAGGTCAACAGAAGGTGCACCTTGCTGGTATGAGTAGTACCTATCATATCTCTTAAGTTTTCTTGGTCGAGGTATTACACAACCACTCTTATTCATCGAGGTTTTCGCCAATCTATTGCAGACTGTAGTCTTTTTACATATTCATGATCAGACTTCTATTTTTGTTCTCATCTATGTCGATGATATTATTAGCACTAGCAAAAATGATGATGCCATCACTGAAATCAAACTGTAGCAACCCAGAATTTTTATGCAATAAATAATAATTATTTTAATATCTAGAAAATTGTGTCGCTACTATTTCACCCATTGTTTTGAAGTTAACGCCGCGACGGATTCGTCTAGCCAAGTCAAGAAATATCGAATTTGTTCGATTTTAAATTAAAATCCGAATTTCTAAAATTATGTTATTTTAATATTATTTTCAAAATCATTTTGAATTCCAAATTTATTAAAATATCCCAATGATCCTTATCAAATTATTTCAAGTCTAAATACGAAATCCAATTTTATCTCAAAATTTACTTACTTCTCAAATGTATTTTTTCAGTCCAAAATATATCTGTTTTAAATACATTTTTAATCAAAGTTAGTGCAATAATTATCATAACAAAAATTCCCATACTTTACACCATTAACCTAATTTGCAATCCACGTTTTTCTTCCTTTCCATTCATTTATCTAATCACAAAGCCAAACCCACTCAATGAATGATTCCCCTCCCCAAATTATGATGTTCCCCATTCATCAATTCTTTTTCTTTCTTTTCTATCATGTTTTTCAATTTAAGCAATCATCCTCAGCACTGCTCCATCGCACCATCAACCAATTTGTAAAACCACAGTATTCATCATCATCACCATCACTGCTGAATCACCCTCACCTAATTGCTACCACGAAACCATCACCACCAGCAGCTCCATTACCAGACTCCAAAATCAATTCACAGCCAATTCATAAAACCAATCTGCAACATCATCCTAACCATAGACATTCACAATCCAGCTACCACAATTATAAGTTGCATCCCCAAACCAAAAACACGAAACTTATGTATCATCAGCATCTCCCTCTCGCAGCCAACCTCTGCCCTTTTACCATAATCACCAAACTTCACTTTCCATTTTTCCATAATCAGATACCACAATACAATCCACTGCCGCTGAACCACTGCCATAACCATTACCTTCTGCCCAAGTTGAACTCTAAATCATTTACGGATCATTCTGCACAATCACAGACCAACCGAACCACCACATGAACACAATCCATCACCACAGCCCACATCGCCGATAGAATCACCGCCACCAAAACCACCCACTGCCCACTTCAGTTTTGACAAACAATTGAAACCCAAAACAAGAAATAAACCAAGCCCAAGACTTACCTTCGACCAACACCGGAATTGTAGCCGGAGAAATCACGACCTAAACCGTGAACTCTAACCTCGGTTTCACTGTGAATTAGCAACTCCAAATCGCGAACCCTAGCCTCGGGTCACTCTTCGATTTCGCACCAAAATTTGTACCAAATCTACCCAAACTTGACAACCCTATTTAACCACCTTTTGCCGCACCCAGCGCCGGTATTGCGCCGGCGAACCGCCGGTATAAGATCGGAATAGCCACTGCGTCGCCAGCTTTCGTTTCACTTCTCCGCCCCCTCTCGCTTTGCTCTCCCAGTCTCCTCTGCCTTTCTCTAGTCTCTCTCTCTAACGCTGAATAATGAAATACAGAAAGTAAAGGTTGATTTTAATATTTAACTTTTCAGAAAGTTGCACTTTGGTCCCTACATTTTCAAAATGATTTAAATCAGTCCTCAAGTTTCGAAATGTTTCAAATCAGCCCCTATGATTTTAAAACAATCCAATTCAGTCCCTTTTAGTTTCAAAGGTTTTCAAATCAGTCCTTTCAGCTTTTAAACTTATCAATTTTAGTCCCTCAAATTTCAAAAGTATTCATTTTAGTTCTTCAACTTTCAAAACATCAATTTTAGTCTTCAAATTATAATTTATCATTTTGAGCTATATATTCGATAGACTAAAGTGACTTATTGGCTAAGACGAAGCGTACGGAGAATTTAAAGAAATTGAAGTCATTCCCGCTCAACTTTGCACTCGTCGGATTTGAGGTAGACTCGCACTTATTAATTGATTTAAATTATGATTTCATATAAATGTCATGTGACTTGTGAAAGTCAATTTTCAAGAAAATTAAGTATGTTTTATGAAAGGTAAATATACCTTATATTTTTATGAAAAGTAAGTATACCCTATGTTTTTACGATAATGTTTTATATGTTTTGGATCATTGCTATGCACATAAGAATTCTTACCACCTAAGTTCGGTAAAATTCTTGTGTCTCCATAAGTTTATGAGGATTTACCACCTAAGTTCGGTAAAATTCCTGTCTTTCCATATGTTTATGAGGATTTACCACCTAAGTTCGGTAAAATTCCTGTCGCATATGTTTATGAGGATTTCGATCCTATCTTATGTTATGATGGAAATGATCCCTATGAATTTCATGAATTATGTTTTGGTATACTTACTGTTATTATGATCTTACTGTTATTATGATCTTACTGCATAAGAATTCTTGCCACCTAAGTTCGGTAAAGTTCTTGTGTCTCCTTATGTTTATGAGGATTTCAATCCTATCTTATGTTATGCTTTCAAAAGAAATTATGCTTGGTATAATTAAAATGTGTTTTATACGTATATGATTTTCAAAGAGCTGTTTTCAAAGAGCTAATTTCAAAGAGCCTATGATTTGCAAAATATGTCCCGTGCTGTAATGCACAATATGAGTTTTATCAAGAGCCGTTTTATAAAGAAGCTCTATCAATGCCGTTTTATAAAGAGCCGGGATTTATGTGTTTAATCATCTTATAAATTAAATTAATTTGTGATGAGTCTACTGAGTATTTCCCCCATGAAATACTCACCCTACTTTTTAACAGTTTTGCAGATTTCGGAGACGGTGGCGAGCGATGAATGATGGTGGCAATAATCGTTGAACGGTTGAAAGTTTGACGTTAATGATTTCCGTATTTTTCCAAACAATCGAATAATTTAGAGAAGTTCATTTATTTGAGAAATTATGACATTGTCAATTTCTTTACAAAATTAATGGTTCGATTTACTATTTCAAATGGTTTCATAAATGTTTCAATTTTATCGGCCATTACAGTTTATTTAATGTTGCAAAAAAATGAATTTCAATTATTTCTTCCGCAAAAATATTATTCGAAAAATTTAGACAGAAAATGACGTAGTGAATCGGGTATACGGAACTCGGGGTGCTACAAGTTGGTATCAGAGCCAGTCTGCGTTTCTGTAGACTGGAAAAATTTTCAAAAAGAATTTTCAAGAAATATTTTCCATTATAAAATATTATTGATGAAGATTGCCACTGCCATCATTCGTTCCACCAACTCCGAGGTAAAGAAGTTTATGATGTTTAAAGTTATTTCAGTATTTCGAATACTCATTTTACTGATTTATGAGAAAGAATGAAGAGTATTTCGGATACTTATGATTTATGAGAAATAAGAATGTATTTCTTCGAAAATAATGATGTTGTTATGCTTTGTCATAACTTATATGCTTTAATGTATGATTATGAGAAATTTTTTTTAAGAAAGAAAACGAGTGTTGAGCATAATGGGAATAATATGATTTAAGAATGATTTTTAAATAATTTTTGTCCTCGAGTTAGAAATGATGAACCCTAGATGGACTTTGCATAATTGATTTTAGACATGGCACTAAGTATGAGAAGTCAACGGAAAGGATTTGATTATATGTTCAGATTATCTATCGTTTAGATTAAACGAGAAATAGCAAGCCAGTTATGAAGTTGTGATAAGATGTTAAGATTATAACTGATATGATTTTATTGAGACTTTTATGAGAAGCATTATGAAGTTAGAGATTTAAAGATTTGGTTCTTAGTTTTTGGTATTTTAAGTAATGGATATTGTTGAGTAATGAATTATGCCTCTATGTTGAAGAGAAATTTATTATGAAGTTTGACCTTGTGAATAAATTTTGGAAATATGATTTATGGCATATATTTATAAGTATGAGTAATCTTTTGAGCCAATTAAGGTATTGAAGGAAGTGATATTGTGATATTGAAAAATATGATTTGAAATTGTTATGTTGAGGAATTATGAATTGAATTATGGGATATTTTTGATGATATTGAAGTGTTGGAATCGTTTTCAATATTTTTAGATCGTTGTGATTAAATGTGGAGTTATTTATTATTGTGAGTTATGAAGTATGCTTATGGTTTGAGATAAGTCCAAATTACAAGGGAGACTCTGTCCAGAATTTTATCATTTGGAATTAAGAGCATAATATGATAAGCATCTACTAAAGGAATTAAGTTTAGACATGCAAGTTCATTTACATCACAAACGAGATTTAGTAGCTGATAGCAGAGATTTTATTATTTTCTCATAAGGAGAACACACAAGAGTCACACTGGAAAGGAAATACATGAAACACACGAAAGCATAAGAGAAAAACATGGAAAGATCCTCAGAATGAGAGATGTGTTTCCGGAGTAGCCGTATCCTACCACCTCTGATCTTTTGAGGAAATAAAGAAACCTTCAAAGAGGTGTGTTTCGAGAGTAAGAATACTCCGTAATCTACCACCTGGAACCTTTGAGGTACACACAAGATTTAAACATTAAGGAAATCCTAGTAAATGGAGGGGTGTCTCGAGAGTGAGAATACTCCGTACTCTACCCCCACCTATTCTAAGATTCACAGAGTTAAGTTTACATTAACCGGACTCCATTTTCGCTTGATTCCCCTTCCTTGCGACCAATCTATCTTAACCCCTGCTGGATCTTGTATTGAGATATATGACTGCAGCTTATCCAGTAGTTCATCAATAGTAGGAGCAGAAATAAGAAGCCTTCTGGAAAATGGAGAGATGAATCCCTGTTCCACAGCATAATCAAGAAAAGTTAACAAACCATCAAAGAAATTGTTAACATTCAGAAGCCCAATAGGCTTAGTATGGAGATCTAGTTGAGCCCACGAGGTAATGTTAAAGATTTCTTCTAAGGTACCAAAACCTCCGGGCAGGGCTATAAAGGCATCAGAACCATATAACATACAAGTTATGCGTTCATGGATGGATAAGGTTTGAACTTCATGCCCTCGTGTTTTGCCTGCAACATCTACCAAAGGGACAGGTATGACACCGATTACTTTTGATTTCTCTGCAAGAGCAGATTGGGAAACACAACCCATTAGACCACTGCTACCACCCCCATATACAAGAGTGATACCTTTTTTCCCCAGTTTCTTTCCAAGATCTACAGCCGCTTCTAGATAACCGAAGCCTTTCCCCACTTTTGATCCACAAAATACACAAATAGTTTTGATCTGTCGAAGTTTTGGTGCTTCCATCTTTGATAGTATAGAAGAGAAAACTTACGAAGAAGATGTGATTTTGGGATGCCTGAACTATGAAATATGTTTGGCTATTTAAAGCCGGAAAAATTTACTGTTTTTGATTGATTCTGAAAAAGTAAAGATTTACTTTTGACAAAATCAGCCCACTTTTGAAAATTTTATCGTATCGAGGCTGTCACCTTTCGGCGATTAAATATTTTATTTCCAGCTTTATCAAACCTCGAGAAAGGAAAAATATTTTTTATTTCCAAAACGCGTTACAGAAAGCAGCAAAATATTTTAAAAGATTTACCTTATATCATTGCTGAACTGCCAGAAGCCTCATTTTGTAAAACAGACTGGCAAACAGGATCTTTCGATATTATATTTTGGAGACTATAACGATTTTTGTCCTCGTTAAACTGAGCGTATAAGGAGAGAAGTTCACGTTGTACATAACCACTTGGGTGCGTCTCAAGAGTCAGTCGAATATCATCCAAAGACTCTTTACTCAGTCCACCCTTTATGAATTCGATTTTATCATCCCGATTAGTAGAAGAATATCCTACTGATTTGCAACGAGTATTACAGTTCCAACGAGCACATTTGTAGCAACCACCCAGTCTTTTTGCTCTTCGTTTCTTTGCAAACGTGCTTTTGCCTAAACCAGGCATGTGCTTTGGAAATGTTGATGGTAATTCACCAGATAGTCGAACCTTTGCTTCGATCAACCAGCGAACATCTTCTGGAATACCATGAGTCATCAGCAACCTCAATCTTTCGAGCCTTATTCTATAGATCTTTCTCAGATCATTCATAGGAAGACTGGAATAATACTTGCGGATGTTTGTAAGGATGATATCCATTGCTTGATGATTCAACCTCTTCCCATCACGAACTATTTAAAAGCGTAAAGGATCTGAGTGAATCCGCGTGATGTTGTGACCAGCAAGAAAGCGCAGGATTATTTTAATGAAAAGAGGAGACAAGAAGTAATGCGCTGTTAAATTTTATCGATAAAGGAGATTTGATTGGAGATTTGGAATATTTTCTTGGATTATGGGTACTGATATTTTGTTTTAATAATGATAATCATGGTATAGTGTGATGATACGTGGAAAGTAAAATGAGTACCGTATTGAATCAGAATTCATACGTATATACAAGTGAAAGAAATACTTTGCAGGAAATGTGGTGACATTTAAGTATAGAATCTTAGTTTTGGGAGATATTTGTTTACTGAATTTTGGGTTACAAATATTGGAAAGATAAGTTAATGATATTATGTTGATATGTTATTGGGTATATTACGTAGAGAGAATATTCAGGTAATTCTTTGATTATTTTGGGAATATTCGATGATAAGAAGAAAGGAAAAATTATTATGATATGATATGTCAGTAAAGATTTGTTGAAATTTTAGAGATATATACAAATATTTGAGGTCACATGATACGATGATAAGTGACAAGTTACATGAATACTACAAGATATGATGAAATATCACATACGATTGGGAATTTTCATTTTGATTCAGAAGAATTTATGAGTAGACACATATGTTTATTATTGATAGAAAAGTCCATGTTCTTAAGAAAACAAATTGATGCATTTAGTCAAAGTCCAGTGGGTTAAATATGGTTGGGTTAAATATGGTAGCGATGATGCTACATAAGAGAAAGAAGAGATTCTGATTAAGTATTCAGAAATCATAAGATCAAGTAAGTTTAATTTCGAGGACGAAATTATTTTAAGGGGGTAAGATTGTAGCAACCCAGAATTTTTATGCAATAAATAATAATTATTTTAATATTTAGAAAATTGTGTCGCTACTATTTCACCCATTGTTTTGAAGTTAACGCCGCGACGGATTCGTCTAGCCAAGTCAAGAAATATCGAATTTGTTCGATTTTAAATTAAAATCCGAATTTCTAAAATTATGTTATTTTAATATTATTTTCAAAATCATTTTGAATTCCAAATTTATTAAAATATCCCAATGATCCTTATCAAATTATTTCAAGTCTAAATACGAAATCCAATTTTATCTCAAAATTTACTTACTTCTCAAATGTATTTTTTCAGTCCAAAATATATCTATTTTAAATACATTTTTAATCAAAGTTAGTGCAATAATTATCATAACAAAAATTCCCATACTTTACACCATTAACCTAATTTGCAATCCACGTTTTTCTTCCTTTCCATTCATTTATCTAATCACAAAGCCAAACCCACTCAATGAATGATTCCCCTCCCCAAATTATGATGTTCCCCATTCATCAATTCTTTTTCTTTCTTTTCTATCATGTTTTTCAATTTAAGCAATCATCCTCAGCACTGCTCCATCGCACCATCAACCAATTTGTAAAACCACAGTATTCATCATCATCACCATCACTGCTGAATCACCCTCACCTAATTGCTACCACGAAACCATCACCACCAGCAGCTCCATTACCAGACTCCAAAATCAATTCACAGCCAATTCATAAAACCAATCTGCAACATCATCCTAACCATAGACATTCACAATCCAGCTACCACAATTATAAGTTGCATCCCCAAACCAAAAACACGAAACTTATGTATCATCAGCATCTCCCTCTCGCAGCCAACCTCTGCCCTTTTACCATAATCACCAAACTTCACTTTCCATTTTTCCATAATCAGATACCACAATACAATCCACTGCCGCTGAACCACTGCCATAACCATTACCTTCTGCCCAAGTTGAACTCTAAATCATTTACGGATCATTCTGCACAATCACAGACCAACCGAACCACCACAGGAACACAATCCATCACCACAGCCCACATCGCCGATAGAATCACCGCCACCAAAACCATCCACTGCCCACTTCAGTTTTGACAAACAATTGAAACCCAAAACAAGAAATAAACCAAGCCCAAGACTTACCTTCGACCAACACCGGAATTGTAGCCGGAGAAATCACGACCTAAACCGTGAACTCTAACCTCGGTTTCACTGTGAATCAGCAACTCCAAATCGCGAACCCTAGCCTCGGGTCACTCTTCGATTTCGCACCAAAATTTGTACCAAATCTACCCAAACTTGACAACCCTATTTAACCACCTTTTGCCGCACCCAGCGCCGGTATTGCGTCGGCGAACCGCCGGTATAAGATCGGAATAGCCACTGCGTCGCCAGCTTTCGTTTCACTTCTCCGCCCCCTCTCGCTTTGCTCTCCCAGTCTCCTCTGCCTTTCTCTAGTCTCTCTCTCTAATGCTGAATAATGAAATACAGAAAGTAAAGGTTGATTTTAATATATAACTTTTCAGAAAGTTGCACTTTGGTCCCTACATTTTCAAAATGATTTAAATCAGTCCTCAAGTTTCGAAATGTTTCAAATCAGCCCCTATGATTTTAAAACAATCCAATTCAGTCCCTTTTAGTTTCAAAGGTTTTCAAATCAGTCCTTTCAGCTTTTAAACTTATCAATTTTAGTCCCTCAAATTTCAAAAGTATTCATTTTAGTTCTTCAACTTTCAAAACATCAATTTTAGTCTTCAAATTATAATTTATCATTTTGAGCTATATATTCGATAGACTAAAGTGACTTATTGGCTAAGACGAAGCGTACGGAGAATTTAAAGAAATTGAAGTCATTCCCGCTCAACTTTGCACTCGTCGGATTTGAGGTAGACTCGCACTTATTAATTGATTTAAATTATGATTTCATATAAATGTCATGTGACTTGTGAAAGTCAATTTTCAAGAAAATTAAGTATGTTTTATGAAAGGTAAATATACCTTATATTTTTATGAAAAGTAAGTATACCCTATGTTTTTACGATAATGTTTTATATGTTTTGGATCATTGCTATGCACATAAGAATTCTTACCACCTAAGTTCGGTAAAATTCTTGTGTCTCCATAAGTTTATGAGGATTTACCACCTAAGTTCGGTAAAATTCCTGTCTTTCCATATGTTTATGAGGATTTACCACCTAAGTTCGGTAAAATTCCTGTCGCATATGTTTATGAGGATTTCGATCCTATCTTATGTTATGATGGAAATGATCCCTATGAATTTCATGAATTATGTTTTGGTATACTTACTGTTATTATGATCTTACTGTTATTATGATTTTACTGCATAAGAATTCTTGCCACCTAAGTTCGGTAAAGTTCTTGTGTCTCCTTATGTTTATGAGGATTTCAATCCTATCTTATGTTATGCTTTCAAAAGAAATTATGCTTGGCATAATTAAAATGTGTTTTATAAGTATATGATTTTCAAAGAGCTGTTTTCAAAGAGCTAATTTCAAAGAGCCTATGATTTGCAAAATATGTCCCGTGCTGTAATGCACAATATGAGTTTTATCAAGAGCCGTTTTATAAAGAAGCTCTATCAATGCCGTTTTATAAAGAGCCGGGATTTATGTGTTTAATCATCTTATAAATTAAATTAATTTGCGATGAGTCTACTGAGTATTTCCCCCATGAAATACTCACCCTACTTTTTAACAGTTTTGCAGATTTCGGAGACGGTGGCGAGCGATGAATGATGGTGGCAATAATCGTTGAACGGTTGAAAGTTTGACGTTAATGATTTCCGTATTTTTCCAAACAATCGAATAATTTAGAGAAGTTCATTTATTTGAGAAATTATGACATTGTCAATTTCTTTACAAAATTAATGGTTCGATTTACTATTTCAAATGGTTTCATAAATGTTTCAATTTTATCGGCCATTACAGTTTATTTAATGTTGCAAAAAAATGAATTTCAATTATTTCTTCCGCAAAAATATTATTCGAAAAATTTAGACAGAAAATGACGTAGTGAATCGGGTATACGGAACTCGGGGCGCTACACAAACAATTTCTCGATCAATCTTTTTCCATAAAAGATCTTGGCAATCTTCGATATTTTTTAGGTATTGAAGTGTCTCGATCTAAAGAAGGAATTTTTCTATGTCAAAGAAAATATACCCTTGACATCTTATCTGATTCTGGTATGACTGGTTCTCGACCATCTGATTTTCCTATGGAACAACATCTTTGTTTAAGACCAGAGGATGGTACTCCTCTTTCTGATCCGACAATCTTTCGTCGACTGGTAGGACATCTTTTATATCTTACTGTCACCCGACCAGATATACAATATTCTGTAAATACACTTAGTCAATTCATGCAATTTCCTTATTCCACTCATCTTGATGCTGCCAACCGGGTTCTTCGTTATCTTAAGGGTATATTTGTATTTGTATTGTGGTGTATTTATAAAAAAATATATTTTATTAGTGGTGATAATATAATGTGGTGTATCTTTATCTTTATCTTTATATATATATAAGTAGAAGTCAAGAGATAGAGTCATTTTGGAGGAAAAATTGCATTTAATGACCCTCCTTTGACGTCTACTTATATATATAATATAAAGATTTTTGTAGGAAAATTTATTACTTATTATATATTTAGTAAGAGTTGTAATAAATGAACTATGTGTAAATATGTTACATTGGAGATGAAAAAATTAGATTAATATATTTGAGCATAAATAATGTGATATCTATGTAAATGTGTTATGTAGGAAATGAAAAAATTGGATTAATATATTTGAACATAAATAAATGTGATATCTATGTAAATGTGTTATGTAGGAAATGAAAAAATATGATTAATATATTTGAACATAAATAAATATCATATCTATGTAAATGTGTTATATAGGAAATGAAAATTTTGGATTTATATATTTGAAAATAAATAAATACATGCTATATAAATTTTTTAAGTTAGAAATGAAAATTTTGAATTCATATATTTTGAAAATAAATAAATAAAATAATTGAAATTTTACTTCCTAATGTGTCAATAAATGAGTAGGTTCTTCAATAAGCATTTTACAAAAATAAAATTATTTGCTATCAACTTTTTACCACCAATGATAAGTTGGTAGAAAATTTAATTATTTCATCATTTTGACAAAAATTGGTATGTTTAAAAGATAAGAAAAAATAAAATATATTTATTAATATATTGAATTTCGAATAAAATATATGTAAGCAACATATTAAAAAATAAGGTTAATTAAAAATTATAACATATTAAAAGGAAAATAGGTGATAATGTAGGCAAATTTTCAGAGAAAAACGTAAATAAAAGTTAAAAAAAAAATTAATATAAAAATTTAATTTAGTGTCAAACTTTGAGTGGCGCGATACACTGAGTGTACATGCAGAATTTTTTATTTTGATTTGTTTTGTCTTTTTTAAAGTTTCAAACTCAATAACATGTGTTATGTAGGAAATGAAAAAATTGGATTAATATATTTGAACATAAATAAATGTCATATCACATCTATGAGTGTTTGATGTTGTTTAAAAATAGTTTTTTTGAAATGAATAGTGATTTTTAGGAGAATGAATGGTTGAAATTTGATTGAAAAGTCAAATATTGTGAGTTTAACTTTTAATGAATGGTTGAGATTGAATACTGTAGGAAAAAGAGAAAAAATTAATGAATACCAAAAAAGGGCTATGTAAATGTGTTATATTGAAAATGAAAAATTTGGATTAATATATTTTAAAATAAATAAATATATTCTATATAAACTTGTTAAGTTAGAAATGAAAAAAATTGAATTTATATATTTTGAAAATAAATAAATAAAACATTGAAAATTTACTTCCTAATATATCAATAATGAGTAGGTTCTTCAAAACGCATGTTACAAAAATAATTAATTATTTTTTATCAACTTTTTAACCATGCATATTTTCTCTCTCCAATTTTCAGCCATTATTTTTTACCTCAAAATCATAAATAAAAAATTTTATAAACCAAACAGTATTACCAAATGGAGACTATCATTTCATCATTTTGACAAAAATTGGCATGTTTAAAAAATAAGGAAAAATAAAACATATATAAGCAACATATTAAAAAATATAGTTACTCAAAAAATTATAACGTATTAAAAGGAATATAGGTGATGAGGTGGGAAAATTTTCAAAGAAAAACTCAATTAAAAGTCAATAGAAATTTTATATAAAAAATTTAATTAAATGCCAAATTTCGAGTGGCGCGGTATGCTTAGTGTACATGTAGCATTTTTTATTTTGATTAGTTTTGTCATTTTTAAAGTTTCAAATTCAATAATATTTTGTATTGAAGTTTTATTTGAATTATATTTTTTATTTGATATGATTGTATAATCATGATATTTTCAAAATTATGATTTAAAAATTATATATTCCATGCATTGCACGGGTAGACAACTAGTTTAGTATAATTTGTGGTGGTAATATATTTACTCTTACATAGACTTTGTTATTATACGTAGATAGATATAGATGTTTTTAAATCCAACCATAAGCCTAATCTTTTTTCATAAATACTAAAACCATAAATTAATTATAGGGAAATACCTACAAATAACCTCATCAACTATAATATTTTGAAAAATAAGCCTTGAAACCATAACATTTGATAAATGGCATTTGAACATTCAAACCTCCTAAAATACTGTTTCGCGCGAAAGTCACCTCGCTAACAATTACCAAAGGGGGATCAACCGAATGTGTAAGGAACAAACCTCTCGAGACAAAGTCCCAACGAGGGGTGCTATATTTATGAAGATTATAGTGAAGACAAAACACCTCCAAGGGGCGCAAGCACACAAATTACACTAAGAGTTTGATGGTAAAAGTAAAGATAAAGAAAATTACATATTCTCTTGTTGAGATTTGATTGATTCTCATTTAAATGACTAAGTTTTTACAATATATACAAATGTACGAACTTCCTTCAACCGCTGCCAATATTTGAGTCTTTGGTTTGCCGCCTTGATTTGTAACACTTGCATGGATTAATTTGCTTCCTCCACGTTGCATAACCGTCGCCCACGTCCTTGTAACATCCGCTTGCCATGTCGCTCTAAGTAACCTCCACAATTCGTCATTTCAACTACCACCTTCATCAACAATTGGCTACGTGATCATAAGACAAGTGTCAAAACTGCTTCCACTTGCTTAGTCGCCCAACTGCTTCATCGCTCGCCCTGTCGCCCAAAATATCCTAGTTGTCGCACAATCGCCCATTAGTCCAACTTCTTGCCTATAATGAGTCTTTAACGTTGGGCCTCTTTTGGTTTGGGCCAAGCCTCTTGTATTTTTGGGTATTTTTTGGGCGTCAACAAATACCCTCTTACATAGAATTTGCAATACAAATCATTCAAGTATAGAAAAACTCCATTTAAGTCCTTAGATAGTTTTGTTTATAATTTTAATAAATTTTTGTGATTTTTGTTCGCTCATAGTAGCACCCCTGAATTGGTATTAGAGCCATATGACAGATCTAAAAGATAAATATTATATGACAAAAAATAAAAATAAATATATAATATATACATCAAGATTAATAATTATCCATACATTAGTACTACCCAATAATTATAAAATAGAAATCTTGAGAACTCTAAAAGATTTAGACAAAGAGATAAGAAGAGATATTTATGATCTAATAAATTTCGATATAATAAATGAAGACTTTATCATAAACAAAATATTAGATTTAATCCACCAAGATATACTAGAAGAATTATATAAAGATTATAGAAATGGATTATCATAAAGCAGATCCTCAATTAATTAGATATCTAGATATAGAAACAAATGAAAAATTAGATTTAATAATAGAACAAAGAATAAATTTAATGGATCAAATAAGAGAAGAAAGAAATATAAAATGACAAGAAAAATTAAGATTAAAATTATTAGAGAAAAAGAAAAAATATTTTAATAGAATTTTGAAGCAATTACCGAAAATACAAATGATTATAGAAGATAAAGAAAAAACTAGAAAAGAAAAATATGATGAAACAAAAACATTGGAAGACTATCTAAAATATTATAGAATATATCATAGAAAATTAATGCTTGGATCAATAGAAGAATATTGTGAATATCAAATAATGAATTATAAAGAAGCAAAATATGAAACGGAACTTATTCTAGAAATCGAACATATCAAAGGAAGAAATTAATGACAGAATTTCCAGAAATAAAATTTGAAAAACAAATAATAGAAAATATAAGACTACCAGTTGGATCTTATCAAATAACAGGAGCTAATACAACTATGTTTCAACCATTAAGTTCATGGAGAGAATCTGATGGATTTCTCAATATGCAATTAAATTGGATAAGTGCCTTTTTATGACAAACATATAAAAATATAAATTTACAAGATAAATTAGCTATTGAAGAATTACAACAATTAAATATACAAGATATGAATATCAAAGGAAGAAATTAATGACAGAATTTCCAGAAATAAAATTTGAAAAACAAATAATAGAAAATATCAAAGGAAGAAATTAATGACAGAATTTCCAGAAATAAAATTTGAAAAACAAATAATAGAAAATATAAGACTACCAGTTGGATCTTATCAAATAACAGGAGCTAATACAACTATGTTTCAACCATTAAGTTCATGGAGAGAATCTGATGGATTTCTCAATATGCAATTAAATTGGATAAGTGCCTTTTTATGGCAAACATATAAAAATATAAATTTACAAGATAAATTAGCTATTGAAGAATTACAACAATTAAATATACAAGATATGAATATCAAAGAAAAATTACAAAATATTCAAAATAAACTAACAATACAATTTAAAGAATTAAAAGATATGATAGGAGAAGTTAAAAATATAGATGAAGAAATTTTAAAAGAATTCCAAAGAAAATCAGGAGAATTAAATAACCAAGATAAAATTGAAATAATTATAGAAAAAATTGATAAGCTAAATTAGAAAATAAGGAAGAATGAAAGAATCATATCAATAGAAGAAAGAATAAAAAAATTAGAAATAAAAATAGATGATATGTATGACAGACTATTTAACGTACAAAAAGTTCAAACTATTAAACCAAGAATATAAAATGTCAATAAGTGAATATATTGAAGATCTAAAAATATTAATAAAATAATTAATAAGTGATGTTCAAGAAGTAAAAAATGAATTAAAAGAAGTAAGAAATGATATAAATATACTAAAACTAGAGATTACAGAATTCAAAGATAATAATAAAAGCAAAGATAAGAAAACTCATAAAACAAGAAATACTTAGAATTGGAAAGAAACACTTTGAACAAGAAAAAATTATAATAGAAGCAGGAAGTATGGATGATGAATTTAGAAAAATATATTATCAAAAATACTAGAAGAAGAGTTAGAATTACAACAATCTATAAAAAAAAACTTTAGGGAAACTAAAAGCTGAAGAAAACACGGAAGAAGAACAAGATAAAAATGAATGAAGAATTAGATTTGCTTATGAAATTTTTTGATCAATTAAACCTAGAAAATTTTAATGAATATCAAGTTTTAATGAATATTGGAGGAGCACCTAACCCACCTCCAATGGGAACTTCCAAACAAAAATTACCAAATCTGGATAAAAGTTATGCACCCTTATATAGTAAACCACACCGACAATATTATGATAGAATCAGAGATAGACAACCACCTAAAGGGAATAAATATAAATATAGATTTGAACCAAATAATAATTACGATAAACCTATTAATCATGGAGGAACAAAACTAGATTTGGATTGTAAAATAGATACTAAAAAAGCTTTATTAACTTGGGCAAATTCAATGATACTATTCTTTTTGTACAATAAAGATGATACATGGGAAAATACTGAAAGAATGATAGACTTTTTAACATCATCTTTTGAAGGACATGTTAGGAATTGGTGGGAAGGAATTAGTAGTGATACGAAAGCATTAATAAGAAGAAATTTACAGACAGAACTAATAAAATCATATAGAAAAGGTATAGAAAAGTTAGTAGATTATATTGCGGATGAATTTTAAGGAGAAAATTGGATAAGTAATGCTGAAACATAATCAATTAGAGAAAAAGATAATGCAAGAGTGAAATTAATAAATTTAACAATATGTGATATGTGTAAAATCAAAGAATACACTTGTGAATTCAAAGAATACTATTATGTCCAATTCTATAGTAATGAAAATCAAGAAGTATACAGAGATATGTATTACAATAAATTACCAGGTTCATGGGGAATATACTTTAAAATAGAATTTGAAAAATTTATCAGAGACATCCTTGGACCACCTGGAACATTAGGATCAAGAATAAAATTCCTATTTGAAAGATTAGCATATATATGTCAGTAAAGACAATTATTAAAGAAATCAGGAAAATTAACTAGAATATGTTGTGAAGATATGGAAAAACCTACCAAATGGGGATGTAATCCTGAAAGAAGAAAAAATAATAAAAGGAAATATAAAAATAGAAAATTTAAAAAGTTCAGAAACTTTAGGAAAAAATATATAAAACCTAAGAGAAGATATTATAAAAGAAGATATAACCTAAATAAAAAACAGAAAAAGAAAACTTATAAAAAAGACAAAAGCCAATGCAAAAGTTGGAATTGTGGAGAAATGGGACATATAAGCCCTGACTGTAACAAAAAGAAGGTTAAAATATTACAAAAAGAATATCTAGAAATAGAAAGTGAACTAAATGAAATATCTGACATTGAAGAATATTATGATCAAGAAGTCTATATAAGTGAACAGATTCAGAAAGCAATGAATCAGAATCAGAATAGAGAAATAGAAGAAATAGAAAATAATAAGAACATAGATAAACAAGAATATGAAGGGATAGAAGGTTATGGATTAAAAGTAACTTTTGACAATAATAAGTTCAGAAAAATACAGAAGTTATCTTTAGATTTGAAAATAGGAAAATGTGAAATATTAGACAGAATATGGAAAAGAGGAAGAGTAGCAATAAATGAATATTATAAAATTGAAAGGGCAATAGATGTTGGAACTACTCAAGGAACACACAAATTAAATCTTTTAACAAAAAATAATATAGAATTATTAACAAAGATCAATAGAAAACAAAGTGAAAAGATCCAATATGTTTATTTAGCAGGTATTCAAATAACGTTTAAATCCTTGTTTAGAGAAGGATTAGATTCACCTTTGACTGTAAGTTTACATGATGGAAAAATAGTAAATTTAAAAGATAGTCATTTAGGAACAGTGGAAGGAAATCTAGCATATAAGAAATTAATATTTACATGTTACCCAAAATATTGTATATCATTGAAAGACAGAAATTTTAATGAAGTTTTAGGACTACATTTCAAATTACATAAAGAAGATATAATGGAACCAGAAGATAAAATTATGACTATAGAATATAGGGCATTATACACATTTACTAATTCTAATTATGGAAACATTTATTCTTAAAAACCATATATTGAAATTCATAAAGGATACAAAGACTTTGGTAAAGCTGTGGAACCAGATAAATAAATAAGTTTGGTCCCAAGAAACTAAGAACTTACTATAACAAAAAATAAACCAGAAATTATAGAGTTGAGAGAAGAAAAATACCTTAATAATAACATAACATTTGAAGATGGCAGATTAATTAGAAGATCAACAAGTTTACCCAATAGAAAATAATTAGGAGAAACTAGTAATACAAGAGAAATAAAACTTCATAGAAATGCTGGAAATATGAAAATAAAAGGTGAATATTTCAATGGAAAAGAACATATAAAAGGATCAAATGTATTAATTGATACAAGAGCTAGTGAATGTCATATAGCTTCAAACAGGAACAAATGACTAATATCTCATAGAACTGATCCGTATAGATATATAAATTTTGATGGACAAATACATATGACTGAACTTGAAGTTAAAGTACCAATAAAAATAGGAGGAATAAATCTCTTAGTACCATGTTATGTAGATAACAGTATGGTAAATCCCCATGTATTATTAGGAATGAACTTCCTAGATGGACTAGAAGATTATAGTATAAAACATGAAGAATTATATATAACCCATAATGGTCAAACTATACTATGTAGAAAAGCTGAATAAATAAATAACCAAATAAGTTTTTCATTAACTGTTTATATTCAAGTTACTATTGTTGAAACAAATATAACAACATGCGCATTAATAGACACAGGAAGTGATATAACGATATTCAAAAATCTCTTAATAAAATCATGGAATACTAATGGAAAGATAAAAATTACAGGAGTAACAAGAGAAAGTACTCAAATAATGAATAGTGCTGATAAAATTGATATAATACTTGGAAGTAAACAAATCGTTGTAAATAAAATATATAATTACAACAAATTAGAATGTGATATATTACTAGGAAATGACATTATACAACAATTTCAATATTACAAACAAAATAATTACATGATAATTTTCAAACACCTTGTGGACATTTACTAAAAATACCAAGAGAATTTAGACCTTACAGAGTTCAGCCAACACACGTGGTGATAAATGGGAGAAAAAACCAATTACATAAAATGAAATAAAAAATAAAAGAATAATGTATAAAAAAGTCTTGAAAACAAATATACAAATAAACATGGAAAAAATCATAGAATAATTAGAAAAAATTTGTGTAGAAAATCCATTATTATTTTGGAAACCACATCATCCAAAAGCTAAAATAGAATTAACAGAAAATGTTATTATAAGAGTTAGACCAATGATGTATACTATACAAGATACACAAGAATTTAAAAGTCAAATAAAAGAATTACTTAACCAAAAATTAATCAGACCAGGTAATGGATCCCATAGTAGTCCAGCTTTCATGGTAATGACACATTCTGAACAAAAAAGAGGAAAAGCTAGAATGGTGATAAATTATAAAGAATTAAACAAATATACCAAATTTGATGGATACTTTTTACCAAATAAAGATGTACTAATAAATCTTGCAAAAGGAAAACAATATTATTCTAAATTTGACTGTAAATCAGGATTTTGGCAAGTAAAAATGGAAGAAGATAGTATTCAATATACCTCGTTTAGTACACCCCAAGGTAAGTATGAATGGATGGTTATGCCATTTGGTTTGAAAAATGCACCACAAATATATCAAAGAAGAATGGATGATATATTTAGAAAATTCAATGAATTCCTAATTGTATATGTTGATGATATATTAATATGTTCTAATAATAGAGAAGAACATAGAAATCATTTGATAAAATTTATAAATGAATGCAAAAAAGAAGGAATTGTTCTTTCAAAAAACAAAACTATAATAGAAAAACAAGAAATTGATTTTCTTGGATTATCAATAGATAAAAGAGGAATAAAATTACAAACTCATATATCTAAAAAGATAGAAAGTTTTCCAGACAAATTAGAATCAAAGGAACAAATACAAAAATTTTTAGGATGTTTAAATTATGCAGAAGGATTTATTGAAAATCTCTCAAAAAAGAGACATTAAATTCAGATCTTACTTAGGAAAACAAATACCAAAGGATGGAGTGATGAACATACAGAAATTGTCAAATTACTAAAGGAAGAATGTAAAAATTTACCAAAATTAAGACTGCCAGATGAAAAAGATAATCTAATAGTTAATACTGATGCCTCAGATAAATATTGGGCAGCAATATTAAAAACAGATCTTAATGAAATTTGCAGATATTCTAGTGGAACGTTTAACCAAGCAGAAATAAATTATACTACTCATGAGAAAGAATTGTTAGCAATTATTAGAGGAATAAAAAAGTTTTCATTATTTTTATTATCCAAAAAATTCATTGTTGAAACTGATAATTCTCAAGTTGCAGGTTTAGTAAAAAATAAGTTACCACCAGAGCCTCAATATAGAAGGCTTCATAGAAGACAAGCCTATTTGGCATTTTATAATTTTGATATAGTTCACATTAAAGGTGTCAGTAATTATCTTGCAGACTTTTTAAGCAGGAATATTGAATTTGCAGATGGATAATATCAAAAAATCCTTGATAAATGCCAAACAGCGAATGAAATTCCTCACAGCGGAAGCTGAAGATATAAAACTTGGAATTGAGCAATTAGCAGAAACTCTCCAGGAAAGTTTCAAGCAATTGATGGAAATCTCGAAATTTCATTACAATTATACCAAAGAATTGAGTGATAATATAATTGAGATTGAATCACAGTTTGAATCATTAATTACCAAACAGGGTGATACTAAACATGTTATATAAAAAATACATACAGGTACATCTTATGGAAGCAGTGATGGACCAACGATTAAAAGAGATGAACCAAGTCCAAAGAAAGTAACCATAAATGAAGCCAGTCCTCGAAAAGTGACAATCAAAGATGAACATACAAGGGTAATCAAAATTCGTGCTGAGGAAGAAGATGATTCCCCTTTTTTACCAAAAGAAGACGAATATAAAACTACTGTCAAAGTTATATATGAACTCCAAGAATGTGATTGTTATTACATTTCATCTGGAGATCATGTATACCCACGATTGATTGTTACTCAGGGAGGAGATCCCGTTATGACAAAAAATGGCAGCAGATTATGAATTTTTAGATCTTATCTACCCAGGGAAAGATTTGAAAGAAATTGAGAATTTTGATGATTTACTAAAAGGAGAAATTTCAAAGTTTGCCCAAGGAAAACCCATATATTTAAAATTTTATTCGATCAGTCCTGAAATTGATGGAAGGATATATTGTCCTGCTGAGCATATTATCACAATAGGGTATGTTGCTCGAAATTTTCAAATTGATGTTGGAAAAAATATCAAGCCATTACCAAATGTTACAAGGTCATGGTTTAGATCTCGAAGGGTGTTGGGAATTAAGGTTCTCTACAATATTGCCAAAAACTTGTATGATAAAAAATTCAAATGCATATGCCAGTTTAATGGATGGACCCTCCTCACTAATGGAGGAAAAGAAAAGTCAACAATCTTGAAAGAATATATCAACAAGTTTGACACCCATCAAATCCATGGAACCTTTGCTACTTTACAAGAGGCGTATATAGCCAGAAATTGCCCCACATTCCAACAGAATTGATGGACAGTTGGTATCTACTCTATTAAAGGAGAGTGAAACGTGGCAAAAAATAGACAGCCCAATGTAAGGGCCATGTGAGAAAAGAAAAAATAGAGGACAGGTGTGTCCTTGTAATAATCAATAAAGGGACAGGTGTATTATTATGTGTCCTTGTAATGTTAATGAAAAGCTGAAAAATTATTAGGTTGATGATGTAAGTAGTGATGTAATTGTGTCCAACGTAATATTATAAATAGAGGCCTCCGGGCTAGTTGAAAGGCAGAACTCACTGGAGCACTCAGTTTGTGAGAAATCCAAAAATCTTCTGTCTTTGAAAAATTCTCTTACCAATCTTGTTTCAATCTTCATATTATCAATAAAATCCTAATCAATTTATCAAATTATGATGAGATTCTAAATTCTTGTCTTCTAAATCCTATTTCCAAAAGAAGATATATTATATTAAGAAAACTCCCTACACTCTATCCTAAAATATTTTCCATCTAAAAAGGTTATAGTGTGAAGGCATATATCCAGGTTTAGCTAATGACCCGTGAAGAAAGGAGGCCATTGAAGGGTGTGGAGCAGAAACCTGTAAGCCTGAAGTTCACTAACAATAGAAGGAAAATACAAAGGTACTGAGAACAGGAAAAGATGTTAGTATTCTTAATGTATCTATCTTTACGGAATTAGGAGGAAGAAGAGCTTTTAACATGACAGAATTCAGAATTGTTAAATTTAATTATCAAAACAGTCCTTATAATGATGAATATCATAGCATAACTGAACATTTATTCATGCATAAACAATTTACTAGACCCAACAATGAAATAAAAAAATTATAACATGTCTATATGCCATATTTGTTAGCTATTTTTCCTAAATTAAAAAAATTATTAGGAATGGAAATTACAAAATCAATCATTTACTTTTGGCTTGATAATGATAATACCAAAATAAATAATGAATTATATTTAGGATATGTGTTTAGTAGCGATAATGATTATGATCCTATAATAGATTATGAAAGTGATGGAAGAGATGAATATTTATTTATCAGTTTTTGAAAATTTTAATATCATCAATGAAAGCAATTATATCATGAAAAAATACAGATCTAAGAGAGGTCCATATAAAGTTAAAAAAATATCAAAAGTAAAAAAAAAAAGTTTTGAATACGAGAATGAAATTGATAAAATAGGATACCAATGGCAACTCTATGCATCACAAGAGATATTAAAAAGTTTTAAAGAAAATTTAATAGAAACTTTGCTAGAGGTACTGTAGGATCTATAATGATACAAGATATTCAAGATATAATTGATAAATTAGAAAAGAGAAAGAAAAATATTTCAAAATATAATATACCATTTGAACCAAGTATAGATATTATGGCTGACATAGATATTATCAATTCTCAAACACTGATAGAATTTGAAAAGTTACTTGAAACTTTATAACTACTTTATACTTCTATGTTTTTATAATGTCTGGATATACTATTGAAGGATTAGACAATTTGTTAGAGAGAATAATAGATAACATTATATCTCAATTAATAGATATGGATGAATCATCTGAACAATATTATATACTTTCAAAAAATCATGACCAATAAATTATAGATTATTATGATATATTACAGCTTAAAATAGATTTAGAAAATAAAATAATGACAAATACAGTCCAAACCTAATGCCAGGATATACAATAGAAAGACTAGATAACCTTTTAGAAAAATTGAAAGATAAAATGAAAGATATTAAACATCAAATGAAAAATGAAAACATATCTTTTGAAGAATATAATAAACTTTTAGAAAAATACGAACAATATATTGCAGATTAGTGTATTTTACTAGATCAAAGAATGGACTTATACCAGAAAATTTTGTATAATAATTTACCAATCCGATAATCTATGGATACTTTACAAGCATCAACTTCTAATAACTGTGATCATAAACTATATTTAGAAAATAAAGAAATTTCATTTTTATTAGCTATTGTTGAAAAATCTAAAAAAATACATTCTATTGGACAATTTAAACTAAAAGAAATATACGAAGATATTGACTACGATATCTTAAATAGAATAAAATTTAATTCTGTTGAAACAGGAAAGAATATAAATACAGTTCATAAAATTATAGAAGCATACGAAGATATAGAAGAAGAAGTTTCAAAAGGAATAATGTCAGGATATATAACTAAAGAAAATCATCCCAAATCTTTTGAGAAATTATTACAATATAGAACATTTTTAGAACTTAAAAGGTTTAAAAAATATGAATATAATAAGAAGTACTAAATTAAATCAATCTGACTAAGTTTGGGGATATATCTTGCAAAATAAACAATCCTTTTCATTAAGGGTAATTCTGACATTTTAACAGTATGATCTATTTTACTAAAGTTATTGTCTACCAAACTCATTTAACTAAAAACCTCTTAATTAAATGATTTAGTATATATCAAAGGGAAGAAGAAGAGTTTATTAACCTACCGATAACATAGTTTGACAGTAAAGCAACTTGTGCGATCCGGCAGCCGACAAGTACCTTTCTTTCTTCTTTACTTTCCTATATATCTTCTTCCTCTGTATTTATTTCTTTTTCTTCTGGAAGGCCTGGTTCTTAAGTTTTTCTCGCTAAACAGCTTCTTATTTATCTATTCTCTCAACAGAATCTACGGTAGATTGGTAGAGAAGATCGTAGAGTAAAAAAGTTTGATCTTTGAAGTATGGGCTCTGTCTATGTTCCATTTTTTATAGGAGAATACATTTGTTTCAATTATTTAGCAGTTAGCACATGTTATGATTTTTCTAATCGAGCCTTAGCCAGCAGACACATGTAATTCTAATCGAACCTTAGCCAGCAGACACATGTAATCCACTATAAATTGATTTATTTTACTGTTTAAATATTTATAAAAATTATGTAGTATATTTAGCCTTGTTTGATTTTGATTAAAATCTGATTTTAATCTGAAGTCAAAGTCAATAATTAATTTTAACCACACATTTCTCATCGACTTTTATTAAAATCTACTAAAAATCGTATTTTAATTTATACCAAATAGTAACTTCGCCAAACATGAGATATTTGAGCTTCTTTTATTTTAGCAATTAGCACGTGTAATGAAATTTTCTTTGATCAGAACCTGTCAGTAGCCACGTTTAATTCACTATACATTGATTTAATTTATTGTTTATGTGACGGGTGTAGAGTGGCTGTCAGGTGGAGCACGATGGGTCCTACCTGACACCCTCCAATAGGGGGGACAAGTGTCCACAATGAGCACTTTAAAATTTCTATTGTTATAAAATTAACTTACCTCAAGAGTTGGAAACGAAATCATCATTTGTCAAATGAAGAATCATGAACCAATCACATTAAAACATCCACTTGAAATCTTGGAAATTTTGATGGAAAAACGCCAAATAAAGGAATCAAATGAGAGGCTTAAACACGTGATTAAATGTTTTCGTAAAAGTACATTTGCCTCCTCTCGGTCGAGATGCTAGAGGGCTTGATAGCAAATGGCTTTAGCGGATTAAACAAGCCTTCAAACTAAGTATTCATCTAGTACAAAGAATACATGGAAGAGAAACAAGAACAAATGAGAAATTGAGTTGAATCTCTTTGATTTTGGATCAACACTTGTTATGAATATGTTATTGAGTTGTATTTCTCTTTATCAACATCTCTATTTATAGACTTGGAAGTTCCATCCATGAATGGGTGCAAAGAACAAGTAAAAAGGTGCCCAAACATGACAAAAGGTGCCAAAAATCAAACAACACAACGGTAAAAAATTTTACAGCGTGCAGTCGCGCGGTTCAAATTCGTGTCATCGCATGGTTATACCATTTAATAAAATTTAATCTAACGTCAAAAATGACGTGTGATCGCATGGTATTTGTACAATGCGGTCACATGGTTTTCCGGATTTTGGATTACCTTTTCTTTTTCACTTGTTTTCATGTTGATATAGATCCAAAATAATTCTTCAATTCATCTACATGGATTTTTTCTACCATAATCAATATTTGAACAACACATTGGAATTAAAATCTCAACAATCCCCCACTTGTTCAAATATTCTCAAACAACTCAATTTAAACGGTATTATACATAAAATAAGGTATATTTCGATTTGAACCTTACCTTAGTGTAAACATTGCAAAGTATTATCGAAATTCCGAGTAGTCGAAGCCTTGAACCCATTATTCCATGTGATAGTACCAGCAACATCACACACATAACACTCAAGTTCTTTTGTTCCTCGCGTTAATGGCTTGCACCCATCCGATTCGCAAACTTTTCAGAAACTCCAAACTTTCCTTGAAGCGGCACCACTTCTAAGTTCATATAGGTGAAGTTCTTCTAATATCTTTGGTACATTTAGAGATACTTATAATATAGAACTTCATTAAGAGTTTTAATACTCAACCCTCCAACTGTAACAACCAACACTTTTAATCTAGAATGGGGTATGTTGTGATAAAGTGTTGACACTATCCACTTATCAAATGACTTATTGTTACCCTTTGAACCCAAGGTATACCTGTTAGTATAATCAAGTAGGTTGTCATCATTGGTGGATCTTTTATAATGGAGTTTCACCCCATTCTACTCGATTACATTCTTATATTTTTTCATAAGATATTAAATCAAGTTTTACTCAACTTTTCACAAGTTATTGAATCACTATTTGATTCAATTTTATATGTTTGTGTCACTACAACAAAGTTAGCCTTTTACGGCGTGCATTGCATGCCGTAAAATCATTTTTACGGCGTGCAGCCGCACGCCGTACAAAGTCACGCCGTAAAAATTTACGGCGTACAAAATCGCATGCCGTAATTACATTTCACGGCGTGCATTTTTGTACGCCGTGAACTGTTACGGCGTGCATTTATGCACGCCGTGAAATGTAATTACGGCATGCGATTTTGCACGCCGTAAACTAGGATTTTAACGGCGTGCATTTTTTACGTCGTGAAATGTAATTACGGCGTGCATGTCTGCGCGCCGTATTTATTTACGGCATGCTATTTTGCACGCCGTAAACTAGGATTTTATTTTTTTAAAAAAAAATTCTATAAATTATAATTCCAAAAATCCTATAATAATAAAACAAAAACACATTAATGCATATATAATCAATAAACGTGATTTCGATAAACAAACAATATCATAGTAAGATTCAACACAATATACAAAAAAATTGATATCACATAACCTACTCAAAAATCTAGATAGGAATTAATGTCAAAAGTCTATAGACAACTACTTCAAAATAAACTTAAAATGTCGTAAAAAATAAAAGTATCCATATCGAAGCTTCTTCTTTGACCAATAGTGCCATGTCAAAAATAATCAACTTCCTGCAAATCACATAAGTAATAAATTTATAATTAATAAATTTATAATTATAATATCAAAAGTATATCAAAAAGTGAAACATACCTTTGTTGTTAGTTCAACTAATCCACTTCAATGTACCTAATTGACCATGCAATTGTACTTCCTAATGCATCTTCAAGAAGAAAAAGCTCATGTGTAGGACGATATAAACTGACATTATCAATCACTTCAATAATCCAGACTTTCCAACATTCATTACCAAGGGGTACATGATGCACTAAATCATTTGGATTTGTGGATGCGATTTCACCTTTTGCAACAACATCACCTTTCCCAAACCAAGATAACAATTTGCATTTCTTAGTTTGAAGGCTATCTAAACCATTCAAACCTTTGTCTCTAGGCTGTAAAATTAACATCAAATTGTACGATTGGTTATTTTGAATATAAAAAGTCTATGTAATATAAGATAACATTCACTAATTATAGTTTTCCACTTACATTATCTTCTTGTACTGCACTTTTGCCCTTCATTTGAAATAAAGCTTTTAATTCTTTAATTTCCTCTCTCAAATCTTGGAGTTGAGATTGCACATTATGATTATGCACCAAAGCATTCAACTTTGAAGGAGTCGCACCAAAACCAAGACCTCTTACACGTCCCTTACGTTCTGGACCAAGTACTTTTGCAACGCCATCATCTTTTAGAGAGTGTTTGCTTGGAGAGTTCACCGTTTCTGAACATGCTTTTATTTTTTGCTGATATTACGAAACAAATTAATTCATTAAACTTAAATAAATATAAACTTTGAATATATCTTAAAAAAATAACATAGTCAAAATTTACCAGTGTTTCTCCAACTAATTCATTAATTGGTTCACCATTTCTCCGTGTGTGTCCTCGAATGTACACATCATCTCTAGTAATGGAATCAGGGTCTTCACTTTCAACACGCTGCAATTTTTTTACACATTTTATATATGCGATATTTGTAGACATAATTTTTCAAACAAATTTAGCATTTTTTTACCAATTCAGCTTCTAAGCGAGCAAAACCCTTTCTACTCGTTGTATGTATTATGGTTTGACTAGCCCTCATCTTTTTGAATATTTCACTCTTTTCCTGAAAAATCAATAACAAGTTATGACCATTCACAAAGAACATTTTAACTCAAATGCATGCATTAAAAAAAGACCTACTGAATATTAAAATTGTCATTTTTCTATTATAAATTTTACAAAAATTTCGGCAGAATCTCCCCTACAAATTGGACTTAGCAAACCTATAGAGGGACATCACAATACTATAAACAATCAACACTTAACCACAATGATTCAAAACACCAACCATAGCTCAATCAAACTCCAACGTCATCAACTACTCCAAAAACAATCTCCAACTCCTCAACGTAACAAATAAAATCCGAACAATAGAATTTAAATCAACATGCAATCCAATAATTGAATGAACAGGCGAATAAATAAATAACTAATGGAAAACTACATAAATAGTCCAACAATAGTGCTTCAACTAAATAAGTCATATTCAACATATTAAAGAACTTGTTGTTTTCGAGTGAAGCAATGGACGCTTACCTTGTATGGTTGAGAATTGCGTTCTTTGACAAATGCTTGCCATTCTTCCATTGAATTAACATTATCGGGCTTGAGGAGAGCAGCAGCTCTTGTTATGCCATCTGTCATTCCTAAGTTATTGATTGCTTTAAGAACATTAGATCTATGATCTCGCCAATGCTTTCCAAGTTTTTGCATGATGTACTTTCTATGACAATTATCAACGTCAAACTTTTGCTGCATCAAAATAGACATCATTAATAGTAATTTCACTTAAATTATATATGTGAAATATGTGAATTGAAGTTATTGTCACCTGCACATGCTCCCATATGTCATCAAGAAAACTTCCGTTGATATATTTCCAACTTTTCCATGTAATTGGTATAAGTTCTCTTGCAGTTGTTCCAAGAAATGACGATAGCTTATTTGAACCTTTACAAATTGGCTGACCTCTTTCATAAAACTCTATAGTTAACTTTGTACCCTTCCCCCTATTGAGACAATTCACTTTCGCTCGACCTCTTCCCTTATTTCCCTTTTCAGTATTGCTAGGTTGGAGTTCAACATCATGTTGCAAATAATTTTCTTGTATTTCTGGAACAGAATTAGAACCTCCTTCTGATATTCTTATACTTTCATTTCCTTCTCTTGTTGCAGCAGCAATTGAAGCCTTTCTAGCTCGTTTCAATTTTTTACTTCCTTGATTAGATGACTGTATTAAACAAATAAGATAAAACTCATTTACTCAAAAACAAAAAGAACCATATATATATATATATATCTAAGTTGAGAACTTACTTCACCAGGATATGTCATCTTATGGCCACTTATATGAACATCAACATCCACAAAACTCAACTTTCATCATTTATATCTACAAATAAAGGAAGACAAACTGGAATTAGATATATTAGCATCTACGTAATGTCACATAAATTTAAAATTAAACTAATTAATAAAGAATCTTGAAGATATACAATTACCATTTTCAATATCAATGCCCTCACAATCATGTCTTACACAACCTTCATCTTCAACAATAATATCAAGTTGTAATACATCTAATGTGGTTGGAGTATAAGCCTCTTCATCAAAATTTTCTAATTCATGAAATCCTCTAGGAGGTGCCTTTAATACAATATACCAATTAGATGTATCGCTTTCTCTAGAATAAAAAACTTGTTTTGCTTGTGATGCTAAAATAAATGGATCTCTTTCAAATTGATGTTGTCCTCTATGAAGATTTACCAACGTAAATCCTTCTTCAATCTTGACTCCACTGTCTATATTTGCCCAATCACAATGAAACACAGGAACTTTAAAACTATGATAGTCTAGTAAAATTATGTCTCTTATCACCCCATAATAAGAAATTTTACCAACTACATGACTTGTATCCTTCACACTAGATCGACAAATAGTTTGTGCTTCAATAGAAACACCACTATTTTGTGTACTTCTACTAACATCGATTGTATGAAATCGATGCCCATTGATAATATAACCAGAATATGACATCACATCACATCTAGGTCGACGTGAAAGCCACTTCAATGTACTTGACATGTTACAGCTGTCTTGTTTGCCTTTTTCAGCAAACCAAGATGTAAACTTTGGTGGAATTTCAGAAAACAAGACTCCCTTTGGGCATGGGCTTTAAAATCCAAATATAGTAATGGAGTTCATTCTACCAGTGTGAATACCAGAATGCAGGACTCCCCAATATGGAAGAGGATGTTAGTGACCAGACAAACAAATAATGGAACCAAATATAGCTTGGAAAGTGGGGGAATGAAAAATTGACGTGTTCAAGGAACAATGGCTACATTCTGGAATTATTGATATCACTTTTCGACAAACTGACATCAACAAGAAATATATCTATGGACTATGAATATAGAAAAGAGGGTGAATGGGATAAGGATAAACTGTTGATTGATCTTCCTATGCATATTGTTAAGGAAAGTTGTGAAATCCCAATAACTTCTAAAGCTGACACTATGTACTGGAAATAGAGCTTTGATGGAAAGTTCTCCAACAAAACTTGTATTGAGTTGCTCAGACATAAAAGAACCAGAAAACTGAGTCTTATATATGTCTGGAACTCAGCTGTACCTCCTAAAATTTCTATACTTGTTTGGAGGCTTTGGAAGAACTGAATACCTGTGGATGAAGTGTTGCAAACCAAGTACGGTATCCAACTGCCCTCAAAATGCCAATGCTATCATGATATTGAGACGATTAACCATGTTTTTATTCATGGGAAAATAGCAAAGGAAGCTTGGAGTCATCACTTTGTTGAAAAAGTAGGTGTTATTATTAAAGATAATTGCAGTCATCCTATGCAAATACTTTGGGACTGGATTCTGGAGAAAAAGGATAGGCCTGGGACACCTCAATCCATCTTACGTCTTATTGTTTTTTGGTTTCTTTGGAGAGAAAAAAACGCGGCAAAACAGAACGGAATCAAAATGCAGGCAAGGAGAGTCGTTTCTAGGATTAATGTCCTTGTCTTTTCTTTATCTAATATCTTGAAAGGAGAAGCCACAAAGAAAAATATCTATCCAACTATTGTGTATTGGGAAAAGCTTAAGGATACTTGGGTAAAATTAAATACAGATTGATCCTTGAAAAATGATAACCAAGCAGCTGGAGGGGGAATTCTGAGAAATAACAAGGGTGAAGCAATCTGGGCTTTTAAAGATTTTTATGGGAGGGTGTTCTATCCTTGAAGTTGAGCTAAAGGCAGTTGATACTGGACTACAAATGTGCTGGAACTGAAATTATACCAAAGTATGGGTTGAGATGGATTCAAAGGCAGCTTATCAACTATGTATTCAATTAGGAAAGGGACCATTTGAGATACAATAAAATTTGGAATCAATTCATCAGCATGCTGAAGCCATGGAAATAAGGTTGTCTCATATTTGGAGAGAAGTAAATAAGGCGGTGGATTGGCTTGCAAACAAAGGATATTATGATAGAGGATTTGAAATTCTAGAAGTTGGAAACTTGCAAGGTCCGATAACAGGAATTCTTAAATTAGATAAGATTGGATTAGGAAATATTAGAATGTCTAAATAATTTTGACTTGATATGGTATCTAAACTGTATGCATTGTTTGTTGTTTTTTGTAGCAGTTTCGATTTGTAAATGGGAGCAGTAATCCTTAAGTCCATGCTAGCATATAAGATTGCATTGATAGTATTTGAAGGTAAGATTCTTACATCCCCCTTCATTGTAATCTTGTTTGATTTGAAATAAAATTTGTATCTCGCGCTTGAATTTTGAAGTTGAGATATTTTGTTAAAAACAAATAAATATATAAGTACTCTAGTTATTGTCCAAAAATATCTCCCTTTAGTGTAATCACTTGCGCTGATAAGTTGGGAACATCACTCTAGATTCATTTATCTTTTTCTTTGATTTATTTAAAATATATGTATATAACTAAATAATTAAAAGTAATTAAAAGTCTTTAAACAACAACCTTGCCCCTCTTCCACCACAGAATACAGACATGCACATATAAGTGTAGGGGAGATATCCTCCACTTTTATTCATTTCTTGAGGTTTTTTATTCCTTCTGACTCTGCGAATTGGCCTTTCTAAGAATAAATAAATTATTTGCTAGACAAGTAGTCAAACCTATATGTCCACTACTGTGTGACAACAAAGTATTCAGCACCTCATGAATTTCAGGTACGCTCATCACAAACGCGGTTGGAAACCAACATTTTTTCAAAGATTCTGTTTCCATTGTTCCTTTTTTCTTTTTACCCTGTTCTTCCAATGAAATGGAAGGGTTAGAATGAAAGTAAATTTATCACCTACTTGTGCTTGCTTTCTTCTAATTCAGGAATGCTGAGCGTGAGCCATCTCTTGTGCAACTTAGTTGGGGATTTAGATGGAAAAGAAATAGAACACTCGAGAGACGCATGAATAAAACTGATACTTTATTAGGACAACTCCACATGATGCATATCAAGCTCAAGCTCTTGCATCTATTTGCCAAGAATATGAATGGCCTGAGGTAGTGGTTTTGTATGAAGACACAGATGATGGCTATCAATTTATTTCGTACCTAAATAAAGCATTCCAAGAAGTTGAACAAAAAATTGGTCATAATTGGGTCATACGACGTCCGTTTTGGGCCCATAAGTACTTTTCGGAAAGGTCTCGACGAGCCGGAATAAACATTGTGTCCTTGGAGAGTGAAAGTGAGGTTATTAGCATATATGAGAAAGAGACTGATACAGACAGTGCTTCAAAAATGATTGAGTTGAGTGAGGGCATAATCCTTCAATTGGTACAAGTTCTGGAAACCTGTGAGAAAGTGGGAGCCCGAATTAGAAGGTGTGTCAATGAAGCTTTAGAGAGAAATCCACCTGAATGGGCTAAGATAAGATTGGAGTAGTCTATCAGCAAAGAAGTGTACAAGGGTAATGCTTCAGGGCCAACTAAGGTGCTCTCTTCTTACCTAATCTATCAAACTTACATTTAAAAAATGCACTACTTAAAAGACATAATTGTTCTTGTCAATGCAAAAACCAGTTCTTACCATATAATGTACGTAATAAGGATAAGCTTTACTTAAATATTGTCTCTGTGTATTTGAATACAGAGAGCAGTTATCTCAGTTCTGGAGAATGTTGGCAATAGAAATTCAGTAACACCATTGGAAAAAACCATGGTTTTTACTGTTGTTGTCATTTCTATTCTATGAATACATATTCTTCAAAGGGTTGACACTGGGAAAACAATAAAGAGAGAGGGAAGCTGTGAAGTTAATTGGAACAGATGCAGAGGGAATTTATAGGTGCAATGGAGAAGTTGACCAATCAGAATAAATTTTCGATAACTTATCAAAATTCAAAGCTATTAAAATATCCCAATCAGAATTCAAATTTCGATAACTCATCAAAATATCCCAATCAAGCAATCAAAATTCGATAACTTATCAAAATATCCCAATCAGAATAAATTTTCGTTCAGTAATTCAAAGCTACCACATTCAAAAATTTCGTTCATCTGAATAAAACAGGGAGAAGGGAAGGATGATGACTGACCTTAGACCAAAATTTTAGCAACTGCCCTAAAAATTCAGCAACTACCCTCGAGAATGGAAGCTATTGATGCCTTGAAAACTCTCCTCCAGCAAAAACTCGAGGTGGGTATTATCCTCTCAGCCCGAACTCGAAAACAACTAATGGAAATTCTTGATTGGGTCACCACCGTGCAATAGGTCCAGCGTCCTGAAGAAGATTCGGTTGAAGAAGAGGTTTGAAGAAGAAATAGATTGGCGGCTTTGGCTTGGGAGCGTTTTTAGGTTTTGGCTTCTGTGAAGAAAAGAAGAACTAAGAAAGCGGGAAGGAAAAGAAAATAGCGCCCTATTTTTTCATCCAAGTTTGGTGATTTTAGGCATTTTTCACGACGTGCGTAAATGCACGCCGTGAATAATTTTTACGGCGTGCAAATATGTACGCCGTGTTTTTTTTTTAATTTACGGGGTTTTGCTTTTACACGCCTAAGGGTGATAATAAATGAAATTTTACGGCGTGCTTATCATGCACGCCGTAAAAGATATTCCTTTACGGCATTCATTTTATGAACGCCGTAAATTCATGTCGTAAAAGGTCACTTTTGTTGTAGTGTGTCTATATATATATATATATATATATATATATATATATATATATATATCATTTCACAATTATTTGACAACACTTGTCAAATATTTCGCAATATTTTGTAGTCTATTTTATGCACTTTATAGACTTCAAAATAATATTACTTAAACTTTATTTAAAGTTTAATCCTACTACCCCCACACTTTTAGGGTAGACTTAAAATTATTCTTTCATTTAGTTGAAAGAACATAGCATCTCAATTTTATGAACAAAACTTTGTTCAATTAATGAATTAATTGTCTTCTCAATGAGTACAATAAATATTCTTTAATTTGTTTGAATATTACCCCCACATTTTTGGATAAATATCAAACCTCTCAATTTTTATTTATTTAAGTGAATGATTCTCCTTTGTGAACCATAATGTTCAACAATAATTCATATTCACTTTTATGTTTCATATTATTACTCTCTATTAGTAATAATGTTTTTCGCACATGATATCAATTATTGATATCAGCCATATAATCTCATATACTTCATAATTAATATATGAGGATAATAACCACAATTGATTATATATAATGGTTCAATAATTTCTCAATTTTTTTCACTCAATTGAAAGAACACATTCATCTAAATTTAGATGGTTGAAAGTGGTCAACCCATATTTTGATTTTATTATCAAAATTATTTAATCGTTTTTCATTGATCACTTCTAGTATGACCATTGTAATAATCACAAAAAGTATAGAAAAATTCAATCTCATGTATTCACAATTATATGAGAATTCACATATTTTCAATAATTGTTATGCATCTCTATGCATTAATAAAAGATACTTCATATAAGTATTTTATTTCAAAAGAGAAAAATACTTTAACGAATCTCAATATTAATCAATAAGTGTAGAGAGCACATATTTTCAATATCACACAAGTTATGCAACATGTACACTTACATGCTTTTTATATTTAGAACATCATACCATAAAGTAAAAATGGTATTACTAATAAGCATATGTTTTATTCACAAGATTCCATGTATTGAACAAAGTTCTAATAGAACTAATCACTTTGCACGTCAAAACAATTGCATGATCTCAATTTACAAACCAATTTATTTATTTAAACAATATGAATCTCAATAATGAGAAATCCCTCTACATTGTAAAGACATTATGCAAATCTAAGTCATGCTTCAATGGTTTCTGGATGAAAATTAATGATTATGAAAATACTATATATAACAATCTTCTTATCAAATCCCATTTAAAATTCAACTTCATACATTCATAATAGTGCTTATACACAAAACCTGACAACACTTAAGTTGTCCCAGAAAAGCTTATGAAAACAAGTTTCACTTCACTTGGCAATTCAAACAATTTAGAGAACTTGTTTTAATGAATCCTCCATTCCAAATGAACATACAGAAGTTTTAAGAACAATCACATGCCATTTAGATATATTTTCCTTTCTTCTATTCAATTAAAATTTGCATACAGATGTTTGAAAAATAATCACACCGTTTCACAAATTTTATTTAGAATAAGATGCAACATCTATATCCAACGGTCTTCGAAATTTGAGAAAGGCGCTGAGAAACTGTAAGTTTATTTTTTAAACTGAAAGACACAACCTTTTATTTAATAATAACATGCATTCTCATGTTTTTCATGCATGGTGGATTTAGAATGCAGTAAAATGATTCATTTTTAATTTTCCGAATCATTCCAGTAAGTCTATATTTATGAAAATCATAATAGCGTTTCACTATTGATTTTGGTGGTATCATGATTCGAGATTCAATAACAATTTTGACTCCATTGGTCAAAATGTACTTTTAGATTGTTATAAAATTAACTGACGTCAAGATTTGGAAATCATCATTTGTCAAATGAAGAATCACGAACCAATCACATTGAAACATCCACTTGAAATCTTGGAAATATGATGGAAAAACGCCAAATAAAGGAATCAAACGAGATGCTTGAACACGTGATTAAACGTTGTCCTAAAAGTACATTTGCCCCCTTTCGGTCAGGATGCTAAAGGGTTTGATAGCAAATGGCTTTAGAAAATTAAACAAGCCTTAATACCAAGTATTCATCTAGCACAAAGAATACATGGAAGAGGAATAAGAACAAATGTGAAATTGAGTTGAATATTTTTGATTTTGGATCAACACTTGTTATGAATATGTTATTGAACTGGATTTCTCTTTTTCAACATCTCTATTTATAGACTTGGAAGTTCCATCCATGAATGGGTGCAAAGAACAAGTCAAAAGGTGTCCAAACATGCCAAAAGGTGCTAAAAATCAAACAACACAACGGTAGGAAAATTTACACCGTGCGATCGCGCGATTCAAATCCGTGTTGTCGCATGGTTATACCATTTAATAAAATTTAATCTGATGTCAAAAATTGATGTGTGATCGCATGGTATTTGTACCATGTGGTCGCATGGTTTTCTCATTTTGGCTTTCCTTTTCTTTTCTTTTTCACTTGTTTTCATGTTGATATAGATCCAAAATAATTCTTTAATCCATTTACATGGATTCTTTCTACCATAATCAATATTTGAACAACACATTGGAATTAAAACTCCAACATCTATTAAGCATGTATAAAAATTATGTTAGTATATATTATTCGAACATGAGATATTTGAGCATTTCTTATCTTATTACCTATATAATAAGATTGAGGCCGGGGGGGGGGGGGGGGGGGACTGTTCATTTATGATAATCATTTTAATGTGAAATAAATGCATATCTTTTTCTTAAAATAGTGGGAATAAATGTAGTTTATATAGGCTGAGCAATGTTTATCTTTTATGGCTGTAAGAGCATCTCCAATGAAATATTGTTAAAGCTAAAAAATAGGTGCCATTTGGCAGACATTAATTGGACTTCTTATGAATGTCTAAAAAATAGACATTAAAGCAAAAAAGTGATCCCCAATGCACCATGTCTACAACCAATTTATGATCCTACGTGTCATTTACCTCAATATATTTTTTATTTATTTTTTCATTTTTTCATGTATGCTCACTTCCGAACAAAATCATTTTGGGGCAGGGGTGAGGATGAAAAGCTTGAATCAGAGAGAATGTGTGGTAGTTTGTATGGTATTCCCAGACTCGATGGGGTCGGTGGGAGGTGCTTGAGATGGAGGAGCGATTGCGGAGGAGTACCTTGGGGGTCTTGTCAGAAAAAAGGGGTTCACTGGAAGCAAAAGTCACGAGAGGAAATTGATGCGGGAGAACAGTGTCAAAATTCGATTTTATTCACTTGAATTTTTGAGGAGATATATAGTCAGTATGTCTAACATGCCTTCTAGAATTGGACATGGAGTTGGACAATGTCTTTTTTTTTTTTTTGCCCAACTCAGCTTAACATGGGTGCATTGGAGGAAAAAAATAAGTAGACATTGTCTATCTTAGTGATGTGGCATACTTTTTTAACTTGAAAAATGTTTCATTGGAAATGCTCTAAGGAATCTTGAAGTCCTTCAATGGCATTTTAGACTTATTTAAACTTACTGGGTTTAATTAATGACTTAATGGATTCTTGATTGTTTTATAATTACAAATGTACGAAAATCATCTATCCACATACGGTTTTGAACGTCGTCTTCTTCCTGATTGTTTGATGAAAATGGGTTCTTTCCCTGTAGAAAGATCTACCAGGTCGCCCTCCACTACAACAATTTTCCCTCTATTATGTATGTGTAATGTGTGTGTGTATATATATATATATGAGAGAGAGAGAGAGAGAGAGAGAGAGAGAGAGGGAGGGAGAGAGATCAGAATCCATTAGCTGGCTGATTTTCCAAATGGATTCGTGTTTGGAACTGCTTCTTGACAAGCTATCCGCATACAGTTTTGAATGTCATTGTAACGCCCAGAATTCCGCATAGACCGGGATGCTAAGTCGTCCTTTAAATCTGATTTTATTTCGGAAATAATTAAAAAATTTCAAACATCATATTTATTATTTGAAACCTTTGAAATAACATTTTTGCGGAAGAAATGAATTTATAAAACATCACATCTATTATTTAAAAAAATGTAGCGGAACATAATTCTAACAAATTCATAAAAACCTTAAATCTTAAGTTTTAAAGTAATGTAACGATAAATAATTAAATTGATGACATTGATGAAACTTGACTTAAAAAGAAAATTAACATTATTTCTGATTTTTCCACCGCTGCCATTTCATTCGCTGCCATCTCCAAAATCTGCGAAAACTGTTAAAATAATGGAATGAGTATTTCGAAAAATACTCAGTAGACTCATCGCCAATAATTAATTTACAGAATAATTGAACACGTGATTATGCAATCATACAGTGACCACATCATCATATTCTTGGGCTCTTGTATTTTCAAAATCAAGGCTGTTAAAATCATAGGGTGTGGGTAGTCTCGTCTCGTGCACTTAAGGCACATAAGTTATGCATAACATCATCATTTCTCATCTTATCTCATAAGAGATATTCTTGTCTCGTCTCATGCATCAAAGCATGTAAATCACGTAATTTCACATAAGACATGCAATTATAATTTAAACTAATTAGTGGGGGCGAGTCTACCTCAAATCACGAGTTTTAAAGTTGAGCAAGAAAGTTCACGTTGTTCTTCTAAATGTCCAAGCGCCTCGTCTAGCCAATATATAAAATAAATCTCAAATTTGAATTTGAAATTCAAATGTTTTGAAACGAAAGAGTTTTAAACGAATAAATAAAAGCTTTAGAGATTAATTTAGAAATCAAACATAGTTGGGATTTGAAAAGAGTTGAGATCAAAATAAATTATTTTGAAAAACTATTGGATCGACTCATGATTTTTTTTGAAGTCATGGGGACTAACTCATTTATTTCCAAAAGTGCAATGTTCGAATAAAAACACTTTAAAATCAAAAGATCGAAATGATATTTTTAAAACTAAAGGGGCTGACATAAAATATTTAAAACTTGGGAGTAAAGATAAATATTTTAAAACTAAAGTACTGAAATAACTTAATTTAAGAGTAGGGGCTGAAATAAGACATTTTAAACATTGTAAGGACTGAATTGAATGATTTTGAGACTTGAGGGACTGAAATGATCACTTTTCAAAACTTGGGGCTTAAGGGGTAATTTCCCAAAATCAAAATTCATAAAAATCAAAAATCCTTTCTTTCTCCCCCATTTACGGGCACAGAGGAGAGGAAGCGAGGGAGTGAGACAGCGACGGGGACAAGCCGCCGGTGCCTTCACCGGCGTTCGCAGGCGGTGGCGCCGCCTTCGAGGGGCTGCGATGGCGGCGGTGTAGGGCGGAAGACGAAGGAGAGTTGGGAAATTTTGGGTGCGATTTGGGATTGAATCCGAGGCTTGGGTTCAGATTTTGGGGCGGTGATTTCCAGCTAAACTCCGGTCGAAGGTTGAGGTAAGTATTGGGTTTAGATTATTTTCTTGATTTTGTGGCTGTGTGGGTCGATTTGGTGGTTTTGCAGTAGGTGGTCGAAGGTGGGGGATGTATCGAGTGGTGTGTGTGGTTCTTTTGCTTTCAGTTTGTGAAATTGGAGTGGTGATTCAAAAGGCTCGGGTTTGGTGATGTCAGTATTGCAGTGATATTGGCCGTGGTTGGGTTTGAACGTGATGGTGGTGAATGGGCAGTGACGGTTGGATGATGAAGGTGGAGGTTTGGGTGTAGTCTTGTGTTACAGCGGTGACTGCAAGTTGAGGCTCGGGGGTTGGAAGTGTCTCGGTTTGCAGATTGGGTTGCAATATGTGAGGAATAGTTTATGTAGGATTGGAGTTGGGCAATAGCTGGAGGTGACAGTGGTCGTGGGTATGAATTTCGATTGGTTTGGCAGCGTGGTGATGTGTTCCGAATTGTGGCAGTGGGTAGGGGCGTTCGTGATGGGTAGAAGGCAGCGATCATGGAGGTGAGACTGGGTTCGAATGGAGTTGGGCAGCAGTGGTGTGGTCTGTGAGAAAGAAGATGGGAAGTCAATACCTTGCGATTAAAATCTGTGTGTGTCGTGAATTGTAATGAGGATGAAGGGGAGTATATGTATTGATTTTTCTTTAGGTCAGAATCATGGAAAGATGGTGAGATTGGGTGATGAACCTGTTGATAGGCTAATTGGCGTGTGAAAGCTGGAGGGAGTATAGTATGCTAACTTACTCAGCTGATTAGGGAAAGAAATAAACATGTGGATGGAATTTCGGCTATTAACTCTGTGTCGTGAGTTGAGGAAATGATGGATTTTTGGAATAGGGAATTTTGTTGTGAATGGAAAGAAGAAACGTGGGGTCTGTTATGTGAAGGATTTGGGAGAATTTAGCTGGTGAATTATATGCTGGTTATTGAATCAAACTTTGGTATGTGATGACAGATTTTGGCTTAGACCAGAATTGTGGGCATTTGTAGAGGAGTTGAAGTTGATTGAGGGATTGAAGAGTGATCATGGGAAAGAAGGAAAAAAAAATGTGCTGTATATGCAAATGGAAGTTGGAGAGAAATTTTTGGGATAAAATGAATGTGAATTGGTGGTTTAAAACATTTTGGACTTAAATAATTAAAATTTGGATTAAAATACATAAATAAATAAATAATGAAAATAAGAACTTTCATAAAAATTAAAATTGAACTACGATAAATTTAAATAATTTAAATTTTAACTTAAATGGCTAGACGAAAATGTGTTTAAAAATAAATAGGTAAAGTCGTAGCGACACGTTTTAAATAATATTTATTTAAATAAGTCATGGAAAATTCTTGGTCGCTACAACCCTACCACCTTAAAATAATTTCGTCCTCGAAATTTAAAATTTTCTTGATTTAAAATAATTGGATACTTGATCAAAATTTCTTCTTTCTTAAACCAGGTAGTTTCATCACTACCATGTCTACCCCATTGAACTTTAAAATAAGGAATGAAACTGGGACAAGTTTAAAGTCGAAACTTGGACTTAAAGGTTTAAACGAATTTAAATTCCTTTTCTTAAAATCTTAAAATAATTAATATGACTAGACAAGAGCGCTAATTTTGATTAATAAACGTTGAGGTTGGAGAGTCGTAGCGACAAGTTTGGTAAAACAAGTCTTTTAAGTTTGAAAATTTCTCAATCGCTACAACCTTCTCCACTAATAATTTTGTCCTCGAAATTTTAAACTTTCTTGATCTAAATATATCTGGGTATTAAGCCAGACTTCTTTCTTCTTTCTTTTCTCAAGTAGTTTCAGCACTACCTTGTCTACACCATTGGACTTTGACTAGAGAAACCTCCTTATTAATCTCTACTATTTCTTTAAGAAATCATATCACACCATAATAATTAATCATTATGAAGTCTATCCTCATATTCTCAAACCTCTTATAACGAATAACCCAAAATCAATTGTAACATTAGAAATCACATGAATATTCTTCCATGTAATATGCCTAATAACATGTTATCCAAAAATCAGCATAATATCATCAGCTTATCGTATACGAGAATCTATTCATATAGTACATTTATGCACCATCTTGATCTCTAACATCTTCCTATATACGTCACCAAAATGTATCACAAATTCAAATAATATTAGTAAACAATTTGCTCACAAGTAACTAAGATTCTGCTCCCGAATGCACAACATTTCCTGCAATATATAACTTGGTATTTCCTATGTATACCTCAAACGATCATATAACTCCACATATACATTGATACTTAATCGATTGCACACTTCACTAGTCAGGATGTTTATAAATAACAATCTCCAAAATTATCAAAACTTTAACTCCAAACCGATACTTTGTTCAAGATTTCACTCTTGTAGTAAACATGCTTACCTAAGCCGCAATGTAAATAAACAACCAATAACTCTCAACCATCTTATACTTGAAAAATAATATTTCCTCATTGTTCATGGGTCAACAAAAATTTCCCTTTCATAATCTCGAAGTGTCTCCAACAAAATCCTCAAATGTTCCTCATATTGTTTACTATCTCTAGGATAAACCAAAATATCGTCCATGAATACAATGAAAAACATGTCCAATTAATGTTGGAAAACTCGGTTCATCAAATCCATAAATACTGTCGGTGGGTACTTATTCTTTATTGCCAACTTGTTAAGTAGTATAGTTACTCCCTATAGAGATACACTTGGCCAAATAAAAACTTTAAATCCTTTTATCCAAATCTCAATCATATGCTTAAGCAAGAATGCAAGACCTAGCCCAACAATAAGTTTCACTTATAAAATCGAGGCATCATTAAATATCAAACACCCAAAATTCAAGTCTTTCTTCTTGCTACTATAAGCTTCATCTTCATATCTAATCCCAAAATTAAATCTTTGACGTATGTGTAACATAACCTAATTCAATCATGAAATAGAACATGATTAAGTCTCCAAATTCAAATTAAATCACTATTTTCCCAAAAAAAAATCAGAGTTATAATCATCAATCATGTCAAATATACAGTAACCATTTTCGACTGATGCAACATCTACGTACATAGTATGATATCCCTTTGATAGGAGCATATACTAGATCTAATTTCCTCGTTTGACTTCTTGTGAAAGGTGCCATGTCCTAAACCAATTATGAAAAGTCCAATTAGGCGGGGTTTATCCATTTCTCTTAGTTAAAATTACGAGGACGTAAAAAATATTTAAAAACTCTTTCAAATTATGCTCAAACTCGTTTTTCTTTCTTTCTTATTGCGGATACAAAAATTTCTCATTCTTTCTCATCAAATTCTCAAAATACTTCATTTCTCATGTATCCGAAATCATCATAACATAAACTTCATGATAAAACCATTTACCTTCGGAGTTGGTGGAGCGAACGATGGCAGTGGCAAAAGTCGTCAAAACATTATTTATTATTATTTTTTTAAAAAATTTCTCTTTTCAAAATTCGCAAGTCTACAGAAACGTAGACCCGCTCACGCCCCGAATTCCGCGGAGCCCGGGACACCACGTCGTCCTTTAAATCTAATTTTATTTCGGAAATAATTAAAAATTTTCAAACATCATATTTATTATTTGAAACCTTTGAAACAACATTTTTGAGGAAGAAAGTTCACGTTGTTCTTCTAAATGTTCAAGCGCCTCGTCTAGCCAATATATAAAATAAATCTTAAAGTTGAAATTGAAATTCAAATGTTTTGAAACGAAAGAGTTTTAAAAGAAGAAATAAAAGCTTTAGAGATTAATTTAGAAATCAAACATAGTTGGGATTTGAAAAGAGTTGAGATCAAAATAAATTATTTTGAAAAACTATTGGATCGACTCATGATTTTTTTTTTAAGTCATGGGGACTAACTCATTTATTTCCAAAAGTGCAATGTTCGAATAAAAACACTTTAAAATCAAAAGATCGAAATAATACTTTTAAAACTAAAGGGGCTGACATAAAATATTTAAAACTTGGGAGTAAAGATAAATATTTTAAAACTAAAGGACTGAAATAACTTAATTTAAGAGTAGGGGCTGAAATAAGACATTTTAAACATTGTAAGGACTGAATTGAATGATTTTTGAGACTTGAGGGACTGAAATGATCACTTTTCAAAACTTGGGGCTTAAGGGGTAATTTCCCAAAATCAAAATTCATAAAAATCAAAAATCCTCTCTTTCTCCCCCATTTACGGGCACAGAGGATAGGAAGCGAGGGAGTGAGACAGCGACGGGGACAAGCCGCCGGTGCCTTCACCGGCGTTCGCAGGCGGTGGCGCCGCCTTCGAGGGGCTGCGATGGCGGCGGTGTAGGGTGGAAGACGAAGGAGAGTTGGGAAATTTTGGGTGCGATTTGGGATTGAATCCGAGGCTTGGGTTCAGATTTTAGGGCGGTGATTTCCAGCTAAACTCCGGTCGAAGGTTGAGGTAAGTATTGGGTTTAGATTATTTTCTTGATTTTGTGGTTGTGTGGGTCGATTTTGTGGTTTTGCAGTAGGTGGTCGAAGGTGGGGGATGTATCGAGTGGTGTGTGTGGTTCTTTTGCTTTCAGTTTGTGAAATTGGAGTGGTGATTCAAGAGGCTCGGGTTTGGTGATGTCAGTATTGCAGTGATATTGGCCGTGGTTGGGTTTGAACGTGATGGTGGTGAATGGGCAGTGACGGTTGGATGGTGAAGGTGGAGGTTTGGGTGTAGTCTTGTGTTACAGCGGTGACTGCAAGTTGAGGCTCGGGGGTTGGAAGTGTCTCGGTTTGCAGATTGGGTTGCAATATGTGAGGAATAGTTTATGTGGGATTGGAGTTGGGAAATAGGTGGAGGTGACAGTGGTCGTGGGTATGAATGTCGAATTGTTTGGCAGCGTGGTGATGTGTTCCGAATTGTGGCAGTGGGCAGGGGCGTTCGTGATGGGTAGAAGGCAGCGATCATGGAGGTGAGACTGGGTTCGAATGGAGTTGGGCAGCAGCGGTGTGGTCTGTGAGAAAGAAGGTGGGAAGTCAATACCTTGCGATTAAAATCTGTGTGTGTCGTGAATTGTGATGAGGATGAAGGGGAGTATATGTATTGATTTTTCTTTAGGTCAGAATCATGGAAAGATGGTGAGATTAGGTGATGAACCTGTTGATAGGCTAATTGGCGTGTGAAAGCTGGAGGGAGTATAGTATGCTAATTTACTCAGCTGATTAGGGAAAGAAATAAAAATGTGGATGGAATTTCGGCTGTTAACTTTGTGTCGTGAGTTGAGGAAATGATGGATTTTTGGAACAGAGAATTTTGCTGTGAATGGAAAGAAGAAACGTGGGGTCTATTATGTGAAGGATTTGGGAGAATTTAGCTGGTGAATTATATGTTGGTTATTGAATCAAACTTTGGTAAGTGATGGCAGATTTTGGCTTAGACCAGAATTGTGGGCATTTGTAGAGGAGTTGAAGTTGATTGAGGGATTGAAGAGTGATCATGGGAAAGAAGGAAAAAAAAAAAGGTGCTGTTTATGCAAATGGAAGTTGGAGAGGAAATTTTGGGATAAAATGAATGTGAATTGGTGATTTAAAACATTTTGGACTTAAATAATTAAAATTTGGATTAAAATACATAAATAAATAAAAAATGAAAATAAGAACTTTCATAAAAATTGAAATTGAACTACGATAAATTTAAATAATTTAAATTTTAACTTAAATGGCTAGACGAAAATGTGTTTAAAAATAAATAGGTAAAGTCGTAGCGACACGTTTTAAATAATATTTATTTAAATAAGTCATGAAAAACTCTTGGTCGCTACAGTCATCTTCTTCCTGATTGTTTGATGAAAATGGGTTCTTTCTCTGCAGCAAGATCTACCAGGTTGCCCTCCACTACAACAATTTTCCCTCTATTATGTATGTGTAGTGAGAGAAATGAGAATCCATTAGCTGGCTGATTTTCCAAATGGATTCGTGTTTGGAACTGCTTTTTGACAAGCTCTGCTTATGCCCACGGGATGACTTTTTGTTTTGAGCATCCTTCAAGAAAGATGCTTCTTATGTAGTAGGGTCGTTTGAGCCGAACAAATCGTGCTATATCTTTTCTAAGGTTTGCTCAATTCTCTATTGCCCCCATAAATCTATATCTATTCATTTTTCACTTTACTCAATTTTGGGATTTCTCTAAACCAACTGTGTTATGATTGGTTGAACATTTGCTACCTTCTACTTTTGTGCCCTGTGTTTGCAAGTAGACACCTTTAGGTCTCGAGATAAATTCACATCGCTCGAAGTTGAGGGACATTGTTGACAAGATTGTGAAAGAAAAGCTTTGTATGAATTTTCCATGAAAAAGAAATTGAAGGTTGTACTCATATTTCTCTCTATTTTTATTTATCAAAAAAACTTGCACACAAAACATATGCTGAGGAAATAGATGCTTATAGAGTATCCTTCAGTTTCAGTGTAGATGAAGTCATCACTACAACTCACTATGTGGTGATTTTTGATGTATTAGAGGACTCCTTTAGAACGACTCCTTTTACCTCCAATGAAACAGTCATAGAGGAAATATTTTAACTACACCAGTAGCAGATGGAGCAAAAAATGGAGAAAACACGAGTTTTCAAGTCCACAGTAACATAAATAGGCCATGTGAGTATTGTGTAAGTTCCTATTTAGGTTTAATCCATGTGAAGCTCCTTTGATACTATTGAAGGGATTGGTTTTAGCAGCTGGCACAATTTAGTATTTATTATTTCAAAGAAAGTGGTTTTCTAGAGATGGAGGGAAGGTGTGCATACAGGTATAAGTTTTGTCATTCTGTAAGATATCTTACAATGTATATATGCCCCACATTTTCACGCTAATTTTTTTGTTTTGAATCCTTAGAATCCTCATCAAGTGGAAAGGGGAATTTTTAGTTTATGCTGAAGGTACGATCGAAAATGAGGTGGAAGATGGAAACCAAAGTTTGCTCTTTGATTTCGTGGAATACATCAAGGTGAATTTAGCGGGACCTTGGTTAATTTTTTTGTTCGAAAACTATATTTTCTATCTGTTTAATTGCTTGTGAGATGTTTTTTTAGATGTCAAGGTTCCCTATTCCATGGAAAAGAAATTGTGTTTCACTTTATATCTCTTTTGTATATGATTTATTAATTTAGTTTTTTTGAAGATGTGCTGTAGACATTTGAAAAAAAAGGAACTTCTGTTTTTGGCAATTATAATCTATGAAGAACCTTTGGAATAAAAAGGAACTGCCAATTTAGTTATGTTCTTAATATTTTCAATTTTATTTCAGAAGCACAAATGCATTCCTTCGGAAGATATTGCTGCAGAATTTAAGTTGCGAACTCAGGTAGCTCTTATGTGCTTTTTTTCACCCTTCTCTCAAAGTGTCTTTGATAAGATTATGATGATCTGATCAGGAAATGGAGTTATTTTAGTTGTCAAGGATTAATAAATGGAAAATTTTCAATGTAATATTTATTTCAAAATCGTACCAACATCTTACTCATTCCTAGAAGTTATACAAGTAAACATTGAACTATTTATTTTTTATTTTGTTTACTGAAAATGTGTTTGTTTCTTTATTAGGAAGACCATCCGGGGTGATGGATGATCGAGGAAATTACCTATACATTTTATATAAAGCGCCGGGGTTGGGTCAGCATCTCACTCCCAGCTAGCAAGTCGAACTAGTTCATAGATTTGGAACCGAAAGCTTAGTTAGTTGAAGATATCAGCAGCATATAGGAAACAAATGTAGCATGATCGACTCGCTTTGGTCCTATGCATGTAAGAACAAACTAATGACTGGTTAGAATTAAACTCTCACTCAACATTGACTTACTAAATCGATGTAAGGTGAAAAATGTAATCATGTTCATGAGTTACAACTGTAGCATAGGGTTTTCATCTCTTGCTCTGCTCTTTTCTTGTGGCATATGCTTGCTCTCTTTGAAAGGACTTGAGAATCTATTTCTTAAATGAACCACCCACGACCTTGCCCAATAACATTTATAAAAGAGTTGTTTAACTGTTTAGGTTCTATCTCCTTATTATTCAGCAAGAGTATAAAAAAGTAGGAAATTAAAAGTGTTATTAACTATATAAATGTCCTTGATTCTTTGTTGACATGGTTCAAGGTTGGATTATCAACTCTGTTACTTGAACATGTATAGTCTTAGCTCTCTTCGACCGAGACTCAGGAGTAGTCCTCAGGGCTTGAGAGTATAGGCTTAACAGAGAAGACATTTTGATGTAAACTACGTAGCAATTATAGCTACACAACCCACAAAAGATTGACTCAACCCAAGAATGCCAAAAGAATCACGATTTATGGATCCAATTAAAATCAATTGAATCAACCAACCAATACAATCAAATTGATATATTGATCTCTTGATCACAATAAGATTTAATTCTCACCCAAGTTTGAACAAACAAGAACAAACTCGCAAGTTCGAATTTTATTCAATGAAGAATAAGTTGTTGAAAGCAAAATAGCCTTACAATAATCTCTCAAAGTTTTGTAATTCAAAAATAAATATAAAGAACCCCTTATATAATGTTAAGGGACGACATTAGGTCTTAGGATTAAACTAGGTAACAACTTAATTGAAAAAGGAAATAAAATAAATCGAAAATCTGCAGAAATTGCGAAAGGTCCTGGTGCGTGTCGTGATGCACCAAGAATTAATTAAATTCCCTTACTTGCCAAAACTCAAATTTAAATGTGATAGCGGAAGCAAGGGTCGATCCCACGAGGAACGGGAACTAATTCAATGCCATGTCAATTAGAATTATAAGGGGGGGTTTTGAGTTGAAATTTTCAATTAATCTAAATAATCAAATAACGATGTAAAATAGCTGGAATAAAAATCAAATAATAAAGAATCCTAGTTCTCAGGTTCGGTTGTGCCCTATCATAATATTGTCATTCCCCAAGCAACGCATGTACTATTTCCTTTGTTTTATTTATCACCCGGAATAATCAAAAGGCTCTAATTAATCCAATTCTTCCTTAATAATAATTAATTAGAATTAGTTCTCCAATCAATTTAGAGTGAATGAACAACCTAGAATAAGCTCTCCAGATTTAATTCATTAACTATGTGAAAACAAGAAGAATTAGGTGAACTAAATTATCAATTACATATGCTCGAATTGATTAATCTAGATTGGATTTTCATATGGAAATATAAAATTACCAATTGCTACAATGATTTGGATAACAAGACAAATACGAATCCAATCACCCAAATTAGCAAACATCAACACAATAATTAAAAGACAAGGCCTCAATCAATTAATACATTGTCTTGACGAAATTAATATTCATGATAAATCCAATAAATAAAATGTAAAAACAAGAACTACGTTACGAGTTTGAGGAATGAATAATAGAATAATATGAACACAACGTCCCCCTTGAACTAGGTTGAGAAGACTAGCCACGCATTGCCATGAAGAACTCCCCAAAAATATTGTCTTGATTCACCTTGATTTTTCCTAGGATTTCTTCTTTTCAAACTTTGATATTGGTGGCTCTCAAAAAAATAATTCTTCCCCCTTTTTTCTTGTCAAGAACTTCCCTATTTATAGCCTCAATTTCGTGCCCTAGCTTTGGGAGCAAGAAATTGAAAAATATGGAAAGAATGGAAATAAGGAAATTTTTGAATTTAATATTTACGGCCGTAAATATTCTTTTACGGCCGTAACTGAGTTACTGCATATTTTCCAAAATTGACATTACGGCCATGACACTTCCATTTACGGCCGTGACATATCCATTTACGGCCGTGACACACCCCTTTACGGCCGTAAGCGCGTCTCTGCATATTTTTGCACAATGACATGAAAATGTTTACGGCCGTGAGTATATATATTACGGCCGTAACGTATTTGCACCCAAGGTCCTCAATCTTCAATTTTAAGCGTATTTTGGTCCTTTTTCCTTCTTTTCTCTTCTTTTAGGATCCTATACAACATGAAACACAACATGCATTAATAATACTTAAATAGAATCCCATTATGACTTATTCAAGGATATAAGTGTATAAAATAAACGTTAATATAACACTTATCAGGTCCTCCGCGATTGAACCGCGCGATTGCATGGTGAATTCCTGTGCGATCACGTGGAATACCCTAAAAACCTGTGCCTTTATTTTTCTACGATCGCAAGATCGCCGACCCATTATCACTGCACGATCACGCAGGCGTTCGGCTAGATCCGATCTTCGTCCACTTGAATCATGTTGATCCACTTGGCTTCTGGACTCGGGTCGAACATGAAACTTGCTTTTTTACTAGTAGAGAACATGTTTTTGTCCATCGCTTCTTGGACAACATTGTCCATTGCATCTTTGATCTTCTTGTCTCTAAATCGAGTCATTGGCCCTTCTTTCACAATCAACGGATCCTTGCTCGGGCTTATATTTGGGCTCTGGACCTGGATCACATCATCCCCTCCCCCTTCGAAAGGATTTGACCTCAAATCTGTACTTGCATCAAAGAAAGAAAGATCAGACATATTAAATGTAACTGAAATCTTATACTCACCTGGTAAGTCTAGTTTGTATGTATTGTCGTTAAACCTTTCAAGGATTTGGAATGGACCATCTCCCCGTGGTTGGATCTTTGACTTCCGGAGGTCTGGAAAATGGTCTTTCCTCAAGTGTACCCAAACCCAATCCCAGGTTCACATACAACGTTTTTCCTACCCCTGTTTACTTGAGAAGCATAGCACTTATTCTTCTTGTCAATCTCCAACCTCACACCTTTTCATGGAGTGATTTAACCAATTCAGCATTCTTCTTTCCATCTAAACTACCACATTCATCAACAGGTAAAGGAATTAAATCCAACGGTGTTAGTGGATTAAAACCATAAACAATTTCAAAAGGTGAACAAGAAGTAGTAGAATGAGTAACCCTATTATATTCAAACTCAATGAATGGTAAATATTCCTCCCAACTTTTTAGATTCTTATTGATGATAGTGCGCAATAATTGAATCATGGTCCTATTAACTACCTCGATTTTCCCATCGGTTTGTAGGTGACAAGTGGTAGAAAAGAGTAGTTTAGTGCCTAGCTTGTTCCACAAAACTCTCCAAAAATGACTAAGGAACTTAACATCCCTATCCAAGACAATACTTTTAGAAATCCCATGTAAACGCACTACCTCCTTAAAGAAAAGGTTTGCTATGTTGGTAGCATCATCGGTTTTGTGGCAAGGTATGAAATGTGCTATCTTGCTAAATCTATCTATAACCATAAAAATTAAGTCTCTCCCCTTCTTAGTCCTATGCAACCCCAAAAAGAAATCCATGGAAATATCAACCTAAGGTTCGCTAGGAACGGGTAAAGGCGTGTATAACCCATGGGGCATAACCTTAGACTTAGCCTTTTTACAAGTAATGCATCTACTACAAACTCGATCGACATCAATCTTTATCTTAGGCCAATAAAAATGCTCACTTAATATCCCTAAGGTATTTTTAACCCCAAAATGCCCCCATCAAACCTCCACTATGGGCCTCCCTAACAAGTAACTCCCTCGTGGAACACTTAGGAACACACAATCTATTTTTCCGGAATAAATAGCCATCATGCTTGAAGAACCTATCAAAAGCCCCTTTACCACATGAATCATATATAATAGAAAATCCGGATCACTAGTATACATATCCTTAATGTATTCAAAACCAAGCAACTTAGCACTCAAAGAAGTTAATAGTAAATAGCTTCGAGATAATGCATCGACTACTACATTTTTCTTACCTTTTTTATACCAGATGGCGTATGGGAATGTTTCAATAAATCCCACCCACCTTGCATGTCTCTTGCTCAACTTATCTTGGCCCCTCAAATGCTTCAAGGACTCATGATCGGTATGAATCACGAACTCCCATGGCCATAGGTAGTGTTGCCATGTCTCCAATGCTCGTACGAGTGAGTACAACTCTTTGTCATATGTGAGGGTAATTAAGAGCAGCCCCTTTTAGCTTTTCACTAAAATAGGCTATTGGTTTTTGATCATGCATTAAAACAGCTCCAATACCTAGCCATGAGGCATCACACTCAATCTCAAAAGCTTTGTCAAAATTAGGAAGTGATAAAACCGGTGCTTTACACAACATATTTTTTATAGTTTCAAATGCATGCTCCTGTTCTACACCCCATTTAAAGCCTACACTTTTTTTGACACTTTCAGTGAGTGGTGAGACAATTGTGCTAAAATCCTTAACAAAGCGCCTATAAAAACTAGCAAAGCCATGGATGCTTCTAACCTCAGTTATGCTTTTATGTGTTGGCCATTCTTTAATAGATTTGACTTTCTCTTCATCTACTTCTATCCCCTTAGCACTAACCACATAGCCAAGAAATACAACTTTTTTCATGCAAAAGGTAGACTTTTTAAAATTAGCATAAAATTTTTCTTGCCTCAAAACCACAAGCACACATCTAACATGCTCATTCAAGGTTTTACTATATACCAAGATATCATCGAAGTAAACTACAACGAATTTTCCTATAAATGCACGTAAATCATGATTCGTTAATCGCATAAATGTGCTAGGTGCATTAGGTAGTCCAAAGGGCATTAATAACCATTCATACAAGCCATATTTAGTTTTAAAAGCAGTTTTCCACTCATCTCCTTCCTTCATTCGAATTTGATGATAACCACTCTTAAGATCAGTTTTACTAAATATGCTAGCCCCATACAATTCATCCAACATATCATCTAACCTAGGAATAGGATGACGATACTTTACCATTACGTTGTTGATGATCCTACAATCAACACAAATTCTCCAAGTCCCGTACTTTTTTGGTACAAGTAACACTGGTACGGCACATGGACTCATGCTCTCCCATATGTACCCATTGCTCATCAAATTCTCCACTTGCTTTTGAAGCTCCTTTGTCTCCTTGGGGTTACTTCAATAAGTGGGGCGGTTTGGAATGACTGCTACGAAATAAAATTTGATTTTCAATACCTCGAATGGGTGGTAACCCACTAGGTATGTCCTCCAGGAACACATCTTTGAATTCCTGCAATAAAGAAATAGCCAAACTAGGAAGGATTTGTTAGTTTTATCAAATGCAAGGAATGATTCCTTGTACAATAAAAGGACCATTGGTTGCTCTTCCATGAAGGCCTTCTTGATTTCACTCTTTTTTGCATAGAAACTCATTTTTGTTTTTGCTTTTCTGGCACTCTTCGCTCCCTCTCCTTTTTCTAAGGTATATACCTCAACACTCTTTTTTCTCTCGCCTCTCCTTTTCTGGAGTCGTGGCTCCAACCCTTTTTTCCTCTCCTTTTTCTGAGGTCGTGGCCTCAACTCTCTTTCTCTCCTTTTCCCTCACTCTTTTTTTTCATCATTTTTCAATTTTATTTGATCTTCATACACTTGTGATGGCGTCAATGGTGCAAGTGTAACATTTTTCCCCCCTTTGGTAAAGCTATACCTATTTTTATATCTATCATGCATCACCTTCCTATCATATTGTCAAGGTCTACCCAACAAAATGTGTCAGGTATGCATAGGAACCACATCACACATAACGTCATCCACATAGCTACCAATAGAAAAACTCATCAACACCCTCCTATTCACCTTAATTTCTCCACTATTTGAAGCCTATAAGGTTTAGGATGTTTCAACAAGGGTAATCCTAATTTTTCAACAAGTGTAGTACTAGTAACATTAGTACAACTACCACCATCAATAATCATACTACATACCTTATCATTGATACGAAACCATGTATGGAATATGTTCTCCCTTTGTTGCTCCAAGTCATCCGTGTTGATTTGAGCACTAAGGGCTCGCCTTGCAACTAATAGCTCACCATGCTCCCCAGATAGCATATCCTCATCATCACAAACTTCCTCCAATGCAGGCATATCACTATAATCCTCTTCTTCACTGTCACTCTCCATGGTTCCATCCTTTCGCACAAGTATTACTAGCCTATTAGGACATTGAGATGCCACATGTCCTCTTCCCAAACATTTGAAGCATTGGATATCTCTACTCCTTGATGGTTGAGATTCCTACTTAGGTGTGAGTTTGCTAGCATGCTCCTCCTTTCCCTTTGGTGCCTCATACTTCCCTTTAGAAACAGCCACATCTCCTTTGTTTTCCCACTTCGGCTTCCAAGAAGGATTAGAACCCGATTGGTACTTTGCTGTCCCTTTTCCCTTCAATTGCTTCTCCACCTTTATAGCCATGTGTAACATATCTTCCAACTCCAAATAATGTTGTAGCTCAACCACGTTAGCTATATCCCTATTCAATCCGTTCAAAAATCTGGCTATAGTATCCTCTCTATACTCTTCCACATTAGCTCTAATCATCAACATCTCTATCTCCTTATGATAATCCTTCACACTCTTGGATCCTTGGTATAGACTTTGTAATTTTTGATGAAGCTCCCGATGATAATGACTTGGCACAAATCTCTTCCTCATGATAGCTTTTAATTCATCTCAAGTATTAATAGGCCTCTTGCGATTCCTTCTCCTAGAAGTCACCAATTGATCCCACCAAGTAATAGCATAATCGGAGAACTCAAGTACCGCTACCTTAGCCTTTTTCTATTCCGAATAAGTGTAGCAATTAAAAATCAACTCCATCTTCTTTTCCCACTCCAAGTATGCTTCCGAATCGCTCCTGCCCTTGAATGACGGAATTGTCATTTTGCTGTTGCTCATACTACCATCCACTCTATCCCCAATAAGATCTCTATTCCTCCTTCCATGCCTAACTCCTATATCCACAACTGCCCCATTGTCAAAATCACTATCTTCTTTATTCTCATCAACCACATCTACTCTACGACCTCGCCCACCTTGCCTACGTGCATTAGGTACTTCCCGAGGTTGTTCAAGTCTTTCTAACCAACCTATCACATCCCCAAACAATTGCTCAAATAGTTGTACCATCTCATCTGACATGTTGGCTCGATCAATGTTTTTTGTAGTAAAAGATTGTTCAGACATCCTAAAACTAAGTAATTATGTCTCACGTATTTTCACTCTATCACTCAATTTGGCTTTTCCGCTCTATTAATTTCACCACTCTTGCCTTTTTCCATTCAATAGCTTTCACACCAATTGCTTCAAAGAACGAACTCGAACTCAAGCAAGTATTAATCTCGAATAATTCAAAGTATGTAAGAGTGAGAATTCAATAATTTATTGGATTAAAATCAATGAAGACTTGACAAAGGAAATTTGGCTCAATGAAGGAATTTGACAATTTTGATTGGAGACTAGAATTAATTCAAGAAGGTAGTTCTTGAATTTATTTCTTTTTTGCTGGAAAACTCAACTATGATAACAACAAAACAAATGAAATTTGATTTGGGATAAAAAACGAATGAATAACGACTTTTGAATTTTTTTTTGGATACTTTTCGAGATCAAAGACTCAAAACTATGAAAAACGCGAAGAACAAAATTAAAGAATTTAAGAAAACAAATAAAGATATAACCTTGATTTTTTTGGGAGCCTAAGCTCTGATACCAACTGATGCAAACCATGTAGCAATTGTAGCTACGCAATCCACAAAAGATTGACTCAACCCAAGAATGCCAAAAGAATCACGATTTATGGATCCAATTAAAATCAATTGAATCAAGCAACCAATACAATCAAATTGATATATTGACCTCTTGGTCACAATAAGATATAATTCTCACCCAAATTTGAACAAACAAGAATAAACTCGCAAGTTCAAATATTTTTCAATGAAAAAATAAGTTGTTGAAAGCAAAATAGCCTTACAATAATCTCTCAAAGTTTTGTAATTCAAAAATAAATATAAAGAACCTCTTATATAATGTTAAGGGACGACATTAAGTCTTAAGATTAAACTAGGAAACAACTTAATTGAAAAAGGAAATAAAATAAATCGAAAATCTGCGGAAATTGCGAACAGGTCCTCCGCAATTGAACCACGCGATCGCGTGGAATACCCTAAAAACCTCTGGCTTTATTTTTCTATGGTCGCGCGATCGTCGAGCTATTATCACTACGCGATCGCATAGGCGTCCGGCTAGATCCAATCTTCGTCCACTTGAATCATGTTGATCCACTCGGCTTCAGGACTCGGGTCCAACATGAAACTTGCTTCTTTACTAGTTGAGAACATGTTTTTGTCCATCGCTTCTTACACAACATTGTCCATTACTTCTTTGATCTTCTTGGCTCTAAATCGAGTTATCGCCCCTTCTTCCACAATCAGTGGATCCTTGCTCGAGCTTGTGTTTGGGCTCTGGACCTGGATCACATCATCCCCTCCCCCTTCAAAAGGATTCGACCTCGAATCTATACCTCCATCAAACAAAGAAAGATCAGACACAGTAAATGTAGCCGAAACCTTATACTCACCTGGTAAATCTAGTTTGTATACATTTCCGGTAATCTTTTCAAGTGATAGACGAGCAAGAGTGATCGTTTTTCCACCCTTCACAAAGGAATATTGGTTTTTAAACCCGTCATGCACCATCCTCCTATCATGTTGCCAAGTTCTTCCCAATAAAATATGTCCAACATGCATATGAACCACATCACAAACCACCTCATTCTTGTAACCCCAATGGTAAAATTTACCATAACCTACTTGTTCACCTTAATTTCTCCCAACTCGGTCAACCATTGTAATTTATAAGGGCTAGGATTTTTCAATTTAGGCAATCCCAATTTTTCAACCAACATTGTACTAACCACATTAGTACAACTTCCTCCATCAATCACCAAACCACAAACCTTTTCACCCACTAAGCACCACCTAGTACGAAATAAATTGTCCATTTATTCATCAATTTCATCCACTTTAGCTCTAGAACTTAGGACACACCTATTGACAAGTAATCCCTTCACAGCATAAGTTAGCCTTTCATCATCTGTACTACTAGCCCCAATATCTTGTAATCTTGGCTTCCCTTTAAACTCATCCTCCAAACTAATCTCTCTATTGCCACGCAAAATCATAGCCCTTTTATTTGGACATTGAGAAGCAATGTGACCCGAACTCAAACATTTAAAACATTTTATATTTCTATCCTTAGTAGGTTGGGAATCAGCAATATTTTTACCTTTAGTTGTTGACTCTTCCTTCCCTTTCTGGACATGATCGTCATTGACTTCCCATTTTGGTTGAGAAGTAGCGTAAATGCCTGAAGATTGCCTTGCTGCTCCCTTCCTCCTCAACTGTCTCTCTACCTTCATGGTCATGTGTACCATCTCCTCTAGTTCCACATATTGTTATAGCTCAATGATGTTGGCAATATCCCTGTTCAACCCACTCAAAAACCTAGCCATTGTAGCTTCTCGATCCTCCACCACATTGGCCTGAATCATTGCCACCTCCATATCCTTATGATAATCCTCTACACTCCTCGACCCCTGAGTCTGACCTTGTAGCCTCTTGTAAATATCCCTATAATAATGAGTTGGCACAAATCGCTTCCTCTTTATAGTCTTTAATTCACCCCAAGTCTCCACTGGCCTCTCAAGGTTCCTCCTCCTATCCATCTGATGTGATCCGGACCAGGCATCGAAGGGAGAAGTCGACCCATCTACAATACGACAGTGATCCACGAGAGAAACGGAGCAAATTCCATGTTGGGGTAGAGTCGGGAGGACAAAAGGATCGAGCCGAAGCAAAGCGTCAAAGTTTGGTAACTAGAAGCAAAGTCATGGTCGTAACGTTTGCAAGACACTGCTGTAACATGCCCTCTGGTTTAAATGAAGAATGGGGGAGTTTCCATACTTACGACCATAAATCGAAGAGAGTTATGGCCATAACCTATCCTCAGGTGAAATAAGAATTTCCATCAAGCAAAGCTCACGGTCGTAAGAGTGCAAGTCACGGTCGTAATTATCAAACTGGAGACTACTTACGGCCATAAGTAGCACTTTCACGGCTGTAACTATATTATTCCAGATTTTTGCGATTTTAGTTGTTTTTCCATTCTTAATTATTTCGTCCATTAATTTGAACCCTAATTAGTGACTAGGGCTAGTTTAGGTCAGTTTTACTTTATATTGCTTTTTTTTTTTCATTATTGAACATTAGTTTTGAGATTATTGATATTTACCCCCGAATATTCCGAATGTTCTCAGTTTTTAAATTTTCTTTTTCTTATTCGTGTCTTATCTTTCCCGACCCTTGATTGAGTTCTTGGATTGTTTCTTGGAGGTCTTAAAAGGGAATTGAGTGATACACGAGAGAAAATTAAACACGTGAGGTTATTCCATTTGTGTCTTTGATCCCTAACAATGTCTGGCGGTCGAGGATCATCTTCTTCATCTGTTGGTGACAACAAGGGAATGGAACGGAGGGAGCCAGCAGCTTTAACAATGAGCCATAACAAACGACCCAAAGGTATGAATAAGGTGGGTGAGAATGATGCAGGAGTAATGGCTACTTTAAATGAGGACTTTGAGAAGTTGATGACTAGAATGGATATGCAAGAGGAGACTATTTGCATTTTTCATGTCCCGAAATTTCTTGATCTGTTTTCCTCTCTTGAAAATCAATTAATTTTTTTTAAAATTCGTAAAAAAAATAAAAAAAAAATAAAAAATTGTCAATATCACTTAAATATTTTTATTTAAAAATAGAAAATAAAAGAGGATGAAATAAAAGCGTTCATCAATCTATTTTTCTTTTCCTTTTTGTTTTAATAAAATTCTGAGCGTATATCACAGATATATCTATTTTTTTCTCATTACAAATTATATTTAAATATAATTTTTCTTGTCCATTTTAAGTTTTAAATCAATTCAAATTACAATATATAAAGAAATTCCTTGAACGACAAACATATTAACTGCAAAAAAATTCAAAATAAATAAATAAATAAAGGTATATTTTATGTACCTTTTGTAATTGATTGTCTTCCTTCGTTTCTCATTTTTAATTAAATAATCATTTCATATGTTAACATATAAAATCAATATATGTGAGTAAAAAATAATCCTGCATCTCACGGGTGTATTACTAGTTTATATTATAAACTAATCATAAAAGAATGAATATTTAGCAACAAAGAACAAAGTGTAAAAATACTTTGAAATAGTGGAAATCATATATATCAGTTGGAAAAGAAAAGAATTGGATGGGGATTGTATTTTTGAATTTTTCCATGGGCTTTCAAATGAGTGAACGATGATGAATCCCATCCCATATATTTCCCTATATATTCCCTATATATTATAAGAGTAGCTTTTAAAACACTGTTCATAATCCCTATATATTATAAGAGTAGCTTTTAAAACACTGTTCATAAGCCAAATAAGCCAAAATGAAGCCACTTTTGTCTTCAGCTTTTAGCCAAGCAAGGCCCATTTCATAGGTTGCAGTCGCTAATTTCTTTGGCCCAACTTCAGATTCCAATCTACATTTTCGAGCCGAGATTATCAAGCCGCAACTCATTTCCTCCATTTTAACACGCAACAAACCATTTCACCTTTCTCCATTTCTCACGCCATCGTCCATGCTCTGCATTCTCTCTGCTTTCCTAAACACCTAACCCTTGCTGAAGCCCCTCTCCTTCGTCTACAGCCGACTGCAGCTTCACGTATGAGATGAGAAGCGTTCCTTTTGCCCTACTTCTTCAGCCTCCACTGTCTCTGTAAAATGATCGATTTTACGCCGCCAACCTTACTGAGTTTATTCTGCTCTTGTGTCCGATAAACCTTCCACTTTCATTCCTTGGATGGAATAATCAGCTCTTTACAGGTATGTTGTGGATTGCGCAGAGAAATGTTGTACAATTTTATGTTATTATTGTCATTATTGAAGTAAATTGTTTTTTAGTCGTGTTTCCCACAAAAATTAAACTTAGGTCTGTAGCTAAATTAATAAAGTTTGATAAATTAATTTCATCGAAGCTCAAGATTTATTATGGGTTTCTACTGGGAGATAATTAAAAATTTAAGTAACGAATCGTTATTTGGATACGCTAAGTTGAGTGTTTTTGGCAAGAATTAAGCTCGGTTCTTGTAGTTGAATTAGTAAAGTTTGAAAAAGTAATGGCTTTGGAAGTCAAAAATTTTGTGGGTTTTGACTAATTGGAGATTATTAGAAAATTGAGCAAGGAATCGTTATTAAGTGGTTCTTGTTTGATTTTTGCGTTGTAAACCTTTTTTTTTTGTTTGAGACAAATGTTTTTCTTTCTAATTTTAAATTTTTTTATTTTTGTTTTCAGTTCATCATTTTTTTTGAGATCTCCTTCTCTATAAAATGATTTTCAATCTTAATATACACTTTCAGTATTACTATTGACTTGTCATTCATTTAATCAGATGGTGTACTAATTGCTTATATTTTGATCCAAAAATTTGTGCTCTTCCAAATTACAAATTAATTGGTTGCTTTGTTGATTTTAAGATGGGAAAGTATCCCTTGGTCTTTCAATCAAATCAGTGGCTGAGGTTTTTAAGGTTGGCGAATTTCTCTCTACCAGAAGGAAGCTGCAGCTTGAGGAGAGAAGACAGTCCACCCAAAGACGGGTATACAATTTTTGTTAGGTTTTATATGTTTATTTCCTGTCTTTTTCTTCAATTTTTTCTTTAGTGGTCGCTTTGTTTTTATCCTTGTTTCCTTTTTTCTGGTTTGGGGATTGGTTAATTGAATAGGTAAAAATTCAAATAAATGAAAGAAGAAAGGGAACAGAAAAGAGTGTGCAAATTGTTACCTACATTCGGTGCGCACAGCTTTTCCAGTGGGCAGTAATTTTTCCTCTCTTCTTTACATTTACAGTGTTCAATGGTTTTATGTTTTTTTTTTTTTTTTTCGTTTTTACATGAATTTTTTTCTTTATGCTTTAGCCATTTTGAAATTTTTATTTTCCCTATGTTGTGTTATATCTTTCTTATTGTTGTTGGAGTGTTGTTCTGGGTTTCTGTTTGATTAGCAATAACGTTTTATCATGTTTGAAAATATAAAAACTAAATCATGCGTCTCTTTTTGTTTTTCAAACAATTATTTTCCAGCTGCCTATCCAATTTGTCTTTATGTTATTTATTTATTTGTTTTGGAGATTGGAAATAAAGTATACATGATTTAGTTTTTATATTTTCAAACATGATTCACGTGTTTGCTATCACTTTAACTTTCTCTTTACTTATGGTCATACTAATATATTTTGTTTAAGTAATGTTTAAGAATTATTAGGGTACATGAATTATCAGCCTTTTGTCTTTTGTGTAGATTAAGCTAACAATGATGAAGACATTTTATGTTGTCTTGTAATCTAGCTCTCTAAATTTGTCTTTTCTTCCAACCATAAATGATGTATTTTATATATATCTACTTCTTTTGATGTCCTCTTTTATGGATTTATACTTTGTTTAATTCTATTTATCATTCCTCAAAAATGTTAATTATTGTTGTGTTTAAATTGAAGACTTTGTACCAAAAATATATATATATTTCTATATTTGAAAGGTTGTTTCTTTTTATAATTAATAACACTAAAAAACATTCCATGTGAAGGAATTACTATGAGTGAGCAATCACGTACAAAGTCAAATAAACAATGCAAAAGAGCTCCATCATGAGCATCGACTGGCAGAAAATCAAGACGTTTATGTAACCTAGAGAAAGAAGGTAATATTTTTTCATTTGATCTATATTCATTGCAAGGATTAAAAAAAGACCTAATATTTGTTATATTTTAATTTGTAGCTCTATTATGTAACTAAAAAATTTATTGGTTGTTGAAGCTATAGGTGTACGAGAAATTCAGAATCTCTCGCAACATGAGCACATCTCAGGTTTTTTTTTTTTTTTTTTTTCCCTACTTAAGTAATTTAGATTCTCCCTACTTAAGTAATTTAGATTCTTTCTAAAATTTTATACAATTTTTTCTTATTCATTAAATCTTCTAATATATTCTTTGCTCTGGGAAATAATTTCTTATATACTTTATATATATATATTTTTTTAGATCTTGTTCCTCATAGTCAACTTCCGCACTTCCATAATGAATTCCTCCACATGACCTACTTATAAAGAAAAATTGTCTCGTTATATTACTTAGAAACATTAACCCATCTGAAGACTTATGTAATGGTACACGATTAATTTGCCGAAAGTTTGAAAGAAATATTATAGCGGCAGAAATTACAGTTGGAGAATATCGTGGAAAACAAGTTTTCCTTCCTAGAATTCCATTCATACCGCTTGAGAGTGATAGAACATCAATTCCCTTCAAAAGAACACAATTTCCTATACGCCCTTGTTTTGCTATGACAATAAACAAAGCTCAAGGTCAAACTTTAGATTTCGTCGGACTATATCTTCCAGAACCTGTGTTCTCTCATGGTCAACTGTATGTAGCTTTGTCAAGAGCTAAAACAAGTTGTTCTATTATAATTTTAGTTTGACCATTAGAAAAATATTTAACACATTTGATATGCACACCCAATGTTTTTTACAAAGAAATGTTATCAACTGTTCATACAAAACCGCTTGCTTCATTAAATGATGGTCTTAAGGTTTGTTTTTTTTTTTTTTTCTTCTACTTCTCTTATCATTTAGAATCTAGCCTTTTGTTTTTTCCTAAGTTATCTGTATACATTTTTTATTATTTATCTACAGTTTCTTTTGTTTTGCAGTTATTAAGTACAAACAATTGAACATGTGAATTTAAAAATACGGTCTACTTATTTTTCTTTCAATACATAAGAGACAGAGTCTACACTAAAAGGTATGGTTTGAAGGATGTCTAGAAATTTTAAACTTCGCGTTTATTTGTTTTCATATTCATATTTTATTTCGTCGTTTATTACTATTTAAACATTGAAACCAATGCAGGCACAGGTTGAAAGATGTTTTATTTATTAAGAAAAGTCAATGACGGGTAAATGAAAACCCTTCATATAGGATATTTTATCACTTGCTAAATTTTTCTATACTTTAACTTAATGATTTGATTGTTGTAGCCATTGCCTCTATCTCTGCTAGAAATGATGAGATCATTGGAACCATGATTACTGATGCAGTTGACAAGGTTGAACCAGATGGTGTTTTATATATTGAGTCATCGTCTTCCTTTGAGACAACTGTTGATGCGGAAGTGGGAATGGAGGTCTGTTCTTATTGTCAACGCCTTCTGTTTGAAATTTTGTTTTGTTTTGTTTATTTATGTTACATATATGTGGGAAGAAAAATCATCGATTCACTATTTTGTTGGTGGATAGTAATTTCATCATCCACATTGATAACGAGACTGTCATTTTTCCCTTAGCTGTACTGCAACTTATATTGAAGAGGATTAGAGAGCTATTGCCTAAATATTTATACTTTATTTTGAATTATTGGTGCTTTTATCTAAGGGGATTTTTTAAAAACGTGATGTTCTAAATAGTTTGTAGCTTCTTTGGCGAGGTCCAAGTGTTGAAAAAAGAGCTGAAATAAGAGAATGAAATTCTAAAGGTATGCAAATATCAAACTTCAAGTTCCGAATAATAAAATCAATTATTTATATTTGGTAAGATTGTTATAATATAATTGAAGTAAAATTATATTGAGCATAAATAAAGGCATTATTAGCACTCAATAATAGTGCTTAAATATTCAAATCGTTTAATAAATTCGGAATTGAAGAAGTCCTTATATTTCTGAACAATCAAAGCACATTTTCAATTGCCTACAACATATTTCCCAAATTAACTCCTTCAAAATACCTTATTCATTAACACGCTATTACATGCTCCACTATCATACGGCACGTGCATTGCACGTGCGTCTAACTAGTTTTATATTAAAAGGGATGAGTTGTATATTTACTATTCATAAGCCGTTAGCCAAGCCAAGCACAGAATTAGCCAGCTGACTTGCATGACTTTTTCACCCAGGTACGTAAATATAAAAAAATAGGGTTTCGTTAATTCCACTCCTCTCACTCTCTCCATTCTCCATGTCTTCTTGCAGTTCCCGTGGTCGGCAATATCCATACCCAGCAATACCCATACCCATTTTATTTACCTCGAATGGTTCTTCGATCCGCTGCTTGCCTTCGCCCCCACCACTCTTCTGTCAGTTGCCAAAGCCACCACAACTCTCGAGAGGTCGTTATCGACTTACATGACTTTTTCACCCAGGTACATAAATATAAAAGATTATAGGGTTTTGTTCATTCCACTAATTCCACTCCTCTCACTCTCTCCATTCTCCATGTCTTCTTGCAGTTCTCGTGGTCGGCAATATCCATACCCAGCAATACCCATACCCATTTTATTTACCTCAAATGGATCTTCGATCCGCTGCTTTCCTTTGCCCCCACCACTCTTCCGTCGGTTGCCAAAGCCACCACAACTCTCGAGAGGTCGTTTTCCTCCCCCATTCTCTTTTCCTACAAAATATGTACCGCTTTCCTCTCGAAATCTCGAAGGGTATTATTGTTTGGGTTTTTTCGTAGACAGATTGTTGATTTGTGGTAATTTTTTTATTTTATGCGATTTGGATTTTTTTTATTATGGTAGATAGATTGTTTGAAATTTTCATCCCTCTTTCTGTGTTGTTCTTTGATTTTTAATAGAGTTCCCGTGTATCTATTTTGCTGTTTTTTTTTTTTTGTAGATAGATTTCTCGATTGATTTTTTTGCCTGTAATTTTATGCATATTTTTGCCTGTTGTCTATTTTGTTTATTTCTTTCATTGATATGATATTTTATGTATTATCTAAAATATTATAGTCCTCTTAACTCAAAAACTCACGTGCTTTTAAGACTTTGAAGTGGATGCTTTAGTGAATCTGTTGAAGAAATAAGTATTCCTACTGTTACTATCTTTAACAAGGACCCAAAGAACCATCGATTTGTTATCAAATTCGTCAACAGCCCCAACTCCAAGGTATATAAAAACTTCTTTCATCTTTTTAGGACCATTGCTAATTACACAGAATGTTCTTGCTGAAGAAGTAAGTTCTATGCAGTATATAAATAGCATATTTTTGTTTATTTATTTATTATCCGCCATGTATTGTAACTACTCATTCTTATGGTAATGACTTAGCATTCTTATTGTGAAGGACATAATTTGTTATTGAAAGTTTCTCATACTGTGGTCAATACATCATGCGGTGTATGCCTTTTTAATAAATTTTATCAATAAAAAAAATATATATGTATGTTGTATAATTCTATGAAGAGTCTTGAATTAGTTCGTTTGAAATGTCCACCTAATCCAAAGAACATTTTTATTTCATGTTTCCCTATTTCTCCAGCATTAAGCCTCTGTTTGTTAAAAAGTTTTTGTTTAAAAACATGTTTTTTTTATGTTTTCTAGGTAAAATGTGTGGTTGAAAATTAGAGAGAGAAAATGTGTGTGATTAAAAAGTAATCTGGGGAATTGTGTAGAAAAAACATGTTTAAAAACATGTATTTCCAAACGGATGCTTAATCATTTAGACATAAACACCTAGGTTCCTTCTAAATTACTAAACAACTGAGATCTCCTCCGCTTTAAAATGTCATTTATTCCTCTTTTTGAGATAGGTTATCCTCCGCCTTATTCACACTCCCCAAAAGGAAAAGGGAAAACACATAGATCTTCAACTCTTCGACCACTTCTGGTTTGTAGGGCAGGAGCTATTAAAAAAGGTAAATGGTGTCCATTTCTCTGAAGAGGTAAGTTCTGCTTTTTCTATTTACTTTTGCAGTTTGTTTCTATCGGGATACCAAGTAATTTGTAGATTGCCCAATTTGTATGACTCTTTTAATCTAATTTATAAAGCTACCTGTGTGCAAATGTAAGTGGTTGGTTCAACTGCTTATGGCACTTGATTATTTACACATGAATAATATTCTTAATCGTGATGTCAAGGTTAGTTGCAACCATATGTCTCCTTGATGGAGTACATTTCCACTTTTTTAATGAATACTTTGAATTTTAATTATGCAGTGATCTATCCTACAAAAATCTTAATGGAACTATCACTGCCAACTTCTCGAGGCTTCCTTATCTGCCTAAATTGTGAACATTTTTTTAATTGTATGCTATGGAAATGATTGTTTCTATGTTCTCTTGTTTCCCAGTTAACTTTCATTTGTCCAGTGTTCAAGATTTAGCTTTCTTGTTTCTCACCTTACAAAATATTTGTCGAATGAGGTATATTTTGTTTTACATGATTATGCAGGTCACTAGCAAATAATTCACTCAGGTGGTTCTATCCCATCCACCATTTGGAAAAATAGGATTCTTAGTGAATCCAAGAGGTTGTCCTTGTGAGATTGATATGGGAAAGAAAATCATCTACCTCCCTTTGAAAACTTTATTGCCTAAGAAGAACATACTGAAAATTTTCTTATTTATCGATAATTTGTGTTGTTACACTTTTTTATTGCAGGGATTTTCAGAACAATATGTTTTCAAATATATCTAGTAATCTTGCCCTCCCTTTGAATGTCACTTTTAGGTTTGTCTCTTCTCATCACTTTCGTCTGCAATGGAATGGCATTTCCATATTCTAAAATAAGCAATTTTCTAGATAAAAATAAAAATCTTGGTTGTATAATAGAGAGAATAAAAGTTGTCTCAGCAAATGATATTTGGTCATGTAGTTTTCTCATTTAGCCTATGTTATTTATATGACAATTTCAGGCTTCACGGAAATCCCATATGCTTAAGAGGCGAACTTGTTCAATTATGTGGATCCCAAGACGAAGGTTTCAACAATCTCTTGAACAAGACATATGTCAGTGTGTGTGTTTCCTCATGCCCACCTCCTTATAAGTTAGCTCCACCATCTCCTGATTCACGTTGTTTCTCTTTTGCACCTCTGCTGGTAGGATATCGCTCAAAGAGTCATGCTTCTTAAGATTTCCGTCCATATATTAATATATTCTAGGAGTACCTAACTACTGACATGAAATTAATATTTATCAGCTCTTCATTGTTTTGACTGAATGTGAAGAGGGGCCTTGATTTGGAATGTACCTGAAGATTTTTCCATTGTATGTTAACAATAGCAAATTTTTATTTCATAACCAACGAGGTGCGAAGTGTTTGGACCTTTTGCGCTTCTCAACTTCACACTTTTGGATCCTTACAGAGATGGCTCGCCTCCTTTCTGAATTGCATGTTTACTCTTGAATTATAAACAAATGGTAGTAATGTAATCATTTTTTATTTTTTTTGACAAAACTCTCAAGAGTTATTGAAGTGGATTTTATTCCTCCTCCTTTAACTTGGGGGGGGGGGGGGGGGTTGGTTTCCCCTACCGTTTTATTAACAAAAGAAAATTATTACACCAAAAGGAGGAGGATATCGTCCTTGCCTCCAAGTGGAATGCCTAATACAAATGCAAAAAAATCTCAAAAGACAATAATGATGCATGCAAACTGGAGTACTACTCTAAAAACATTACTTTCGTGATGCCAATGCAAAAAACTATAAATTAGGAGTACTTACTCCCTTTACAATTCAAAGTTCAAGCTAAAAATTTTAGTTATCCTCTTGTAACACGGTCATCAGTTCAGACATTCAATCAAGTTCCAATATGTAGGGAATTTGCAGCTGGTTCATTTTCACTATACTCTTAAGCATTCTGGGGGCAATTTACTGATTGATACCAAACACACTCTTCAGATAGAACTCCTTCTTCAGCTAGCCAGGCCGCAGCTCTATTAGTAATCTTCTTTTCAATCTCAATCTTGCTTTCATATCTTCTCACAAAATCTCTTATATCAGATAGTTGAAAATACAATGACCAAGCACAAAAATTAACATCATTAATACTCTGGATAACATCCTGGTTCTCTGTAGCAAACCTGACATTCTTCAAACTCAGCTCCTCACACTTCTTAATACTCTTCCATATCACATCAATAACAGCTTCAAATCCATTCTTCCTTGTTAATCTTTTACTCAATGCAAAAATTCTATCTCCATTATTATTTCTAGCAATGCTTCCTCCCCTAGCTTCCTCCTGTTTCTCATAGACAGATACATTGATTTTGATCATGTTCCCTTCCGGTTTCTCCCAGCAAGAGGCATACGGCTTTTTCTTCTGTTTCACTCTTCTGATGGTCATTTCATGAAGGATTAAGAGCATTCTTCCTTCAACATTTTTAATAATTCTCTGGCCATTCATTTGTTTATCCTCGTATTTTTCAAGATTTCTCTCAATCCACAGATTCCACAAGACAAACAAGGGTAGCAACTTCCACACCTCTGGAAATTTACAACAACTTCGACACCAAGCATTAAATAGACACAGCGGATGTCTATAATTCCTCCATTGTTTTCCAATTCTAGAAAAGAAGTAGGTCCATACTTCAACAGCAATAGGTCCACACGAGGAACAAGTGGTTCATGTCTTCCTCTTGCTTACAACATTGACACTTGGATGTTGTTTGAACTCCAAGTCTTTTTTTAATCACTACATCAGTCGAGATCCAATTATGCCACATTTTCCAAATAAAAAAGGATATTTTGGTTGGGATCTCTTTAGACCATATGATTTCATACGATTTTTGTATGGTTGCTTTCCTTCTAATCATATCAACACAGGAAGAAATTGAAAAATTACCTGATTTATCTGCCATCCAAACAATCTGATTTTTCTCCTCTTTTAATTTTATTTTGCAAATCTGATCCATGATCCAATTAGGAAATATTTCTTGCATCTGCTGTAACTTCCATTGTCCTTCATTATAGAAGTCTTTAATTCTGTTGCTGTTGAGATGTTCTGAAGAGGCAAATTGTGACAAAACTCCAACTGATAACCATTTATCTATCCAAAAGAAACTTTCTCCTGATCCAATATTCCACGCTATCTGGTTCTCCATGATGTTTTTCACTTTCATCAACCTTTTCCACAAGCCAGAATCAGTTTCTTTGGCTGACATGTTATTGGGGTGAAGATTTTTGCTGTATTTGTTATGCAATATTTTACTCCAAAGTGCTTTCTGCTGCCTATACTGACTGCCACCAAAGTTTACAATCAAATGCAAGGTTCATGACTTCAATTGTTCTACATCCCAAACCTCATTCCAGTAGTGGGAAGCATACTTTATTCCAAGTAGACCAATGTAACCTTCTCACATTCTCCTTGTCACCCCCAAAGAAAGCTATTGAATAAGCTCTCAATTTTAGATATCACACCTTGTGGGAGGCAAGAACTTGCAGTAGATAGATAGGGATGGACTGTAATACGTGTTTAATTAATGTAATTCTCCCTCCAGTCGATAGTAGTTGATTCTCCCATCCTCCTATTTTCTTGTTTATAGTCTAAACAAGTTTTTCAAATAAGAATATCTTTTTCTTCCCAACAAATATTGGAACTCCTAAGTATGTGATGTCTAGCCTTTCTTCTCGAAATCCTGTGATCCTTTTAGTAACATCAGCAGAGAATTTTGATCCAATCACAAACGAGCTTTTAGAGCAGTTAATAAGTTGTCCCGAGTTCCTTTCATATTGTTTCAGAAATGTCATTCGTCTCTTCAATAAGTTAACCTGGCCATTTGTGAAGATCATCATATCATCCGCAAAGCCAAGGTGAGACACATTTATTCTTCCTCCATTTACAAATGCCATTGATTGGTACTGATCAAACAATTGATTAATTCCTCTACTGAGGCTTTCAACCATATAATAATAAAAAGTGCATGAGATCTAGGATCACCTTGCCTGACACCCTTAGTAGATGGGAAAAATCCTGCGAGTTCACCATTAATCAGCACTGAGAAATTTCATCCTTGGATACACCTAGCAATTTTATCAACCCAGTTAGCATCAAAACCAAATCTGTTCATGACTTTGTAGAGGAAACTCCAGGATAGTCTATCATATGCTTTGGCCATATCCAACTTAAGGGCTAAATTTCCGGTAGCGATCCAGAATTTTTACGCAATTAATAATTATTTTAATATTTAGAAAATTGTGTCGCTACTATTTCACCCATTATTTTGAAGTTAACGCCGCGACGGATTCGTCTAGCCAAGTCAAGAAATATCGAATTTGTTCGATTTTAAATTAAAATCCGAATTTCTAAAATTATGTTATTTAATTATTTATTCAAAGTATTATTTTCAAAATCATTTTGAATTCCAAATTTATTAAAATATCCCAATGATCCTTATCAAATTATTTCAAGTCCAAATACGAAATCCAATTTTATCTCAAAATTTACTTACTTCTCAAATGTATTTTCAGTCCAAAATATATCTGTTTTAAATACATTTTTTTTAATCAAAACTAATCCCACCCACGTTTTTCTTTTCTTTTCCACCTAATTTCATATACGTTTTTACACCAAATTCATCATTTTAAAATCCAAATGATTCCCCATGTTCTCCATTTACCATTTTCTTTCCTTTCTTTTTCTTTTAAGTCATATGCTACCCCTTTCCAGCTCCATTCTCATATCCTAACCATTCTTTCCAGCAAAGCCATTTCAGCTCCATCATTATAATCACCACCTACAGCACCTCAACCACAGCTTTTAATCCACCAAGAAACCACAGCCCAAGCAGTCACCATAACTACCCACCTTCAATCCGTTTTCCCAACTCAATGCCAATCAAAACATCAATCTGAAACCAATCTGCACCTCTGCTACCTAATCACCTCCATCACCCAGCACCACACGCAGATCACAAACCATCCACTGCAACCACTGTATGTATCAACTAAGAGCCACCACCCAACCAACCATCATCAGTATCATCACGGCACCAACCCAAACTGCCACCACGCCACAGTCTGCCCAATCAAGGCAACCACCACCAACTGCAGCCAACCTACAGCTAACTTCCACCAGAATCATCACCTTGACGCCCAACTACCTCAAGCCACTGCAACAGTCATCACCACCTCCACGATCGGACAACACTGCCTACTTCAATCCCCACCAAATCAAACCTTAAAATCAAATACCAAATTACATACCTCGATCGCCGCCATCTTAATCGGACTTTTGGCCGGAAGAACCGCGAACTCTAGTTCCGGTTTCACCTTAAAAATGTACCCAATCAGTCCCAAATCCTAGCCTAGCGGGACCCTCATCCCTCACTGCATCCGGCGCCGGTATTTCTTCGGCGAACCGCCGGTATAAGATCGGAATCACCACTGCGTCGCCTCCTCCGCCAATCGCCTCTCTCTCTCTCTCGCGTGTTCTCTCTCTGTGTTTAGGAGTGAGAGAATAATTTTGATATTATATTTTAAAATTTCAGAATTTGCACTTAAAGTCCCCAAGTTTTAATTTGTTTCAATTCAGTCCTTTCAGCTTTAAATCTTTTTAATTTCAGCCCTTAAGTTTTAAATGAGTCTTAATCAGCCCTTCATTTTTAAAATCTATTATTTCAGTCCCTGCTGATTTACTTTATTTGATTTTAAGCTCAAGTTTCAAAAGTATTCATTTTAATCCCTCAACTTTCAAAATATTCATTTTAAATCCCAACTTTTGAAAATATTCATTTTAGTCCCTCAACTATCAAAAGTATTCATTTTAATCCCTCAACTTTCAAAAGTATTCATTTTAGTCCCTCAACTTTCAAAACATCAATTTTAGTCCTCAAATTATAATTTATCATTTTGAACTATATATTCGATAGACTAAAGTGACTTATTGGCTAAGACGAAGCGTACGGAGAATTTAAAGAAATTGAAGTCATTCCCGCTCAACTTTGCACTCGCCGGATTTGAGGTAGACTCGCACTTATTAATTGATTTAAATTATGATTTCATATAAATGTCATGTGACTTGTGAAAGTCAATTTTCAAGAAAATTAAGTATGTTTTATGAAAGGTAAATATACCTTATGTTTTTATGAAAAGTAAGTATACCCTATGTTTTTACGATAATGTTTTATATGTTTTGGATCATTGCTATGCACATAAGAATTCTTGCCACGAAGTTCGGTAAAATTCTTGTGTCTCCATAAGTTTATGAGGATTTGCCACGAAGTTCGGTAAAATTCCTATGTTTCCATATGTTTATGAGGATTTACCACCTAAGTTCGGTAAAATTCCTGTCTCATATGTTTATGAGGATTTCGATCCTATCTTATGTTATGATGGAAATGATCCCTATGAATTTCAAGAATTATGTTTTGGTATACTTACTGTTATTATGATTTTACTGCATAAGAATTCTTGCCACCTAAGTTCGGTAAAGTTCTTGTGTCTCTCTATGTTTATGAGGATTTCAATCCTATCTTATGTTATGCTTTCAAAAGAAATTATGCTTGGCATAATTAAAATGTTTTTATAAGTATATGGTTTTCAAAGAGCTGTTTTCAAAGAGCTATTTTCAAAGAGCCTATGATTTGCAAAATATGTCCCGTGCTGTAATGCACAATATGAGTTTTATCAAGAGCCGTTTTATAAAGAAGCTCTATCAATGCCCGTTTTATAAAGAGCCGGAATTTATGTGTTTAATCATCTTATAAATTAAATTAATTTGCGATGAGTCTACTGAGTATTTCCCCCATGAAATACTCACCCTACTTTTTAACAGTTTTGCAGATTTCGGAGACGGTGGCGAGCGATGAATGATGGTGGCAATAATCGTTAAACGGTTGAAAGTTTGACGTTAATGATTTCCGTATTTTTCCAAACAATCGAATAATTTAGAGAAGTTCATTTATTTGAGAAATTATGACATTGTCAATTTCTTTACAAAATTAATGGTTCGATTTACTATTTCAAATGGTTTCATAAATGTTTCAATTTTATCGGCCATTACAGTTTATTTAATGTTGCCAAAAATGAATTTCAATTATTTCTTCTGCAAAAATATTATTCGAAAAATTTAGACAGAAAATGACGTAGTGAATCGGGTATACGGAACTCGGGGCGCTACATTTCCCCCTCTCAATTTTCTGTTTATCTGATGGATGAGCTCTTGTACTAAGATCACATTATCAATTATACTCCTTCCTGGCGTGAATCCACTCTGGTTTTCCGAAATGATTTTAGGTAAGATACCAAGCAACCTGGTATTGAGGAATTTGGAGATAATCTTATTATACACATTGCACAGACTTATTGGTCTGTAATCTTTCCATTCCTCTGGCTTCTCTTGTTTTGGAATTAGAACAATCGTTGTAGCAGTTACACCAGCTGGTAGTACTCTCCCTTTAAAGAAGTCCTATAAAGCATCAATTAGGTCTGCTTTGATTATCCCCTAACATTGTTGGTAGAAGAAGCCATTAAATCCATCTGGCCCCGCGCAACTATTAATGTCCATATCAAATATTGTGTTTCTGATTTCATCTTCTGATGGTAATGCATTAAGTCTCATATTATCGTCTTCTCCCAGGATAGTAGGAATACAATTTAGAAAGTTTGATTCCTCTTCATTATTCTCAGCAGCAAACATTTGAGAGAAAAATTGAACAGCTGAATCTTTAACCTCTTGCAAATTCTCAGTCCAAGTGCCATATTTATTAATCCCACAAATGTAATTTCTTCCTCTATTTGCTTTGACTCTGGCTTGGAAATATTTTATGTTTCTATCTCCTTCAAAATGCCATTTCACACAAGCTTTTTGTTTCAAAAAGCTTTCTTCCTCAGCCAACATTTTATTCAATTGAGCATAAGCCTCAAAGACTTCACTTCTTGCCTCCGGAGTTTGAATAGCAGCATATAATTGTTCCTTACTATTAGTCCCCTCTTCAGCCTGTTTGACTTTCTGCAAAATATTTCCAAACTTATTCACATTCCATTCCTTAAGACATCTTTTAAGCCTCTTTAGTACGTAGTAGAAGCCAAAAACTCCTTTTGCAAATGGTTGAAGTGGTAGATTCCAGTTATTCTCAACTACCTGGGAGAAATCTTCATGATTACACCAAACATTAAGAAATTTGAAAGATGATTTAACTCGCACTTGTTGACTTCCCTGCAACGTGATCATGAGGGGGCAGTTATCAGATGTATTGCTATTGAGTGTCTTGGCCTGAATGGAAGTGAATTGATTGATGCATTTTCTATTCACCAAAATCCTGTCCAGTTTTTCCCACATTTGATTTTTGTTCCCAGTGAAAAACTGCCCTTCATTGTGTGGTTCAACAACTTGACATTCATTAATCCAATTGTTGAATTCATTCATAGATATAGTAATGGGATCTCCTCCTCCTGATCTTTCTCCACTATGCCTAATAGCATTGAAATCTCCTCCTATTATCCATGAAGAATCCATATGCTGTGCTTGATTTAGTAAATCAGCCCATAGCTCCCTCCTCTGAATATATGTGCTCTTGGCATACACTGCAGTTACTACAATTTGATTTCCCTCAGTCTCCAAATTCATAGTTAGATGTTGTTCAGCATTCTTTATAACCTATACCTGAATATTAGACTTCTAGAACATCCATATTTTACCATTGCAATTAGCTATACCTCCTCCAAATCCGAGGATTTTATTATACTCTTCCACTGTTCTTTTGGTTATCATTGGTTCCAATATAAAAAATATTGGATTTTATTCAACTGAATTAACTTTTTGATTCTTCTTCTGGTAGTTTTCTTAAAAATACCCTTCACATTCCAGAATAGAATTTTTAAATCCATAAGAATCAATGTTGATCTGGTTCTTTCCCTCCTTTTCTAGATCTTCCCCTTCTTTTAACTGGTTGAAAACCTTCTTGAGCATCAGTTTTCTTTTTGTCCAGTTCTGCATCAGAAACGCAATCTCTTGTACTCACCAATGATTCCTGCAGTTCAAGTTCTTTAACTTTCCCCATGGCCTCACATATTACTTCATCATCTATGATTGCAACTTCAATCTCCTTTTTGGCGGATTCTAATTCATGTAATTTATTCTCAATTAGATCCTCTTCATTACCAGATGTCTCCCCAGAGAGTAAACTCTTTTCCTTTCCTTAGTTTCAATTAGTCTATCATCATTTAGCCCATCAAGAATAGCAAATTGGTTTTCTGAATTCCTCAGTTCCAGAATAGGATTCCCCTTTCTATTCATCTCACTAACTTCGAAAAACATTTCAAGATCTGTGTCAATAAAAATTTCAGGTTTATTGTTCTGTTCCAGCTCCATATTTTCCTTCTGTCCATCCTCCATACTTCCTGCCATAATGGTATTATTATTATTCCCCTTTTGGATTTGTAAGTCTTCAACATTCAGCTCCTTAATAACACCCGATGTGTCAGGTTTACTAGTGCTCTGCTTTTCAGTCCATTTTTCTTTCCCTTTGTTCTGCTGTTGGACTTGTTGTTCAGGAATTTTCCTGATCATTTTGGACTTCATATCATTATTCTTTTTCCTGAAGCAATTTTCTTCTTGATGTCCTAGATGGTGGCAGTATTGGCAGTATTGGTATTTTCCATTCCTCTTTCCATCTTCATAAATCATATTGATTCTTAATGACAAATGGGCATTTGTTATTTGTAAAGTTACATGAGCAGGAGAAAAATAAGGAAATCTTGAAAATTCTCCTGCTTCTATTGCAAACTGGTAGTTATATTGATTTTTTATGTCTTATTTATTAATTTAGTTCTATTTTGTGATGCAACACTGAATGGATCTTTTTAATTGTTGGCATTTATTGATTTTCTTTAAACGTCCTTTTCAGGCAACCCATTTGCATTTTTTATTAAAGGGATTTCTTTTTAATTTTGTAACTCTTACTAAAATTTGAATGTTAATTGCATTTTATATTTTGATGTGTATGTAAATTATGCATTTTTTTTTATTTAAGAGATTTTCTTTTTATTTGATATATTTTGCCTGGACATATTTTAAGGTGTCCATCTGAGATGGATGCGTGTTTGGGGTAAATTCTACCTTATCGTAGCTCCTATTTCCTCAGCATCGATAACGTCGATGACTCATTGTCTCTAGCTGCGTTTACTGCTGGCTTCGTGAAGGTAATTTGTGGTTTCTTTAACAGTGTTTGTTAACTTTTATGTGTATTTTTTATAATTAGGGAAGAGTAACCCAATGCTTAAATTATGCTTTTGTTTCATGTTGTATTGCATTGGAAGGGTAAAACAATACGTGCAATGCATGTTTGTGTTGAGGGTTTATAGTAATTTAATTCTTGTACTTGTAGTTCTTTGATATTATTAATGAGTTGTGTTTTTTTTTTTTTTTTTTTTTTTGAGCTTATGTGAAGTTATTGTGACCAACTGTTGACGTTTCGTTATTCAGCTGTAAACAATTATAACTGTTCAAATATTTGTGAAAATAAATTCATTAATTGTTTATTTAATAACTTTGTTAGAATGGTCGAATAAAAAGTGTAATGCTATCTTTGTTTTGTGTGTAAGTTTTGAGATGAAAGGGCACGGTTTTGGCGTCATTGTGATTTTGTTTCTATATTTTTCTAGATGTGATTTTAAAATAAAAATAAAAAAATGAAGCAAATAGAACTGGTGAAGAGAACATGCAGTACTGTGAATTTCATGATGAAATAGCATTAGACAATCTTTAATTATTGGAAAATAAAATTATTAAACTCATCATGGTTCAATTTTAAGTCAGTCTGATATTTACTTTTACCTTTTCCATGTCAATATAATGTCAACTAATTTATAATTTTTTTACTCCAAGTATGTACATACATTTTAAGTTCTCATTTCATATACTTTATACCAATTTAATTTAGAAGACCCTAAACATGGCTAGCTACTGAAAATTTAAAATAATTTAAGTTATCGATGTTTAAACATTTATTCTTTCCCGTGTGTATATATCAATCATAGGTCCAATGGGTGTGTCTGTTCTTTGATAGATTCAATTGTTGATGTGGATTGAATTTGCTAAGTCTGCATTTGTTTTAGGAAGTTCTAACGGATGTTTAAGCCTTCAAATTGTATCAAAAAGGTTACTTTGTTTCATGTCCAATCCCCAGTCCTTGAAAAAGGATAAACTGTTAAACATTGACTACTGGAAATATATAAGATGAGAATTGAAGAAAAAGGTGATTAGATTAAATGAATGTGCAACTTACCTTTTCTGTTGAGGCGGTGTATTTACTTTTTAGAACCAATTCTAAAACTATTGTATGATTATCTTGCTTTTAGCTGCATTTCTTCGTTGGTTGCAGGGTAAAACAGATCAAATCGGCATTCTATTCACTTTCTAAGGTTATTCACATATGATCTTTTAGTGAATCCATCCATCCATCATCTTCTTTTTAACTGAGGAATCTTAGTGCATAAAATTCATACATTTTCTTGACATCAATCGCCCTACTTGTCAATTTTATCCTCTGTTTCAAATATCTTTGATGCTCTAATTTTTGTATATAGTTGACATTCATTTAGTGCCATATCTGAGGACTCAAATTTTTAGAAGGAAAATCTTCATATACAGATTTATGGAGTCATTGCATGGTAATGAGTTGCGATCCTTTTGATAAATGGAGTCATTGCATGTAATGAGCTTCTTACATGAATTTCGACAGCATTTGCTATCGTGCGGACATACTTCTTCACTTGATAAAACAAATACATATTATGTATGCTTAAAAACTAATTTGCAAAATTGTTTAATTTATAAACTGACTTTTAAATCATTTTTTTAAAACCCAAAATCCAAGCTAAAGTTACCAGACCAATACTATATGAATTCATTCAAATTTTCACTTTCATTTTAATTTCTTCAAATCAATATTTCTTCCAAACCCCTTTTAACCATAATACACACTATCAAACCTTACACTAACTGTTCAGTCATGCAACGCACGTCCAAAACCTATTTTCAAAAAATGGTGGTTGTATTATTAGCTTTTATTTAGTTTAAGTTAAAAAGGAGAAAGACATAGTAACTTATATAAGTAGTAATTCTGGTTTACTTTAACTTGATATATTTTTAATAAATAAATTAAGGTGTAATTTTTTTTTTTTTTAAATATTTATTTGGTTATATGTGAATTTTTCCCGATGTAATTACTGATGCGGTTAGAACTGGCTGCAAAACTTTCTTTTCACTTAAAAAAAAAAAAAAGAAAAGAAAGAAAGAAAGAGAGAGAGAGAATTAAGGAAAAGACAAAGTAACTTATGTAAGTAGTAATTTTGGTTTACTTTTACTCATTGTATTTGTAATAAATAAATTACGGAGTAGTATTTATTGATTTTTTTTATTTTATTTTTTTACTTGGTTATATGTGAATTTTTCCCAATGGAATTTAGGGGAAAATGCATAAATAAGGTGATTATAAATACAATTTTTAAAATTGAGATGAACCTTATATAATTTTAAAAATCAGGTTATAATTAAGATTAATTAATTATATTATATTATATGTAATTAAAAATATTTTATAAATTATAAGTATTAAGGTCACAACATTGTAAAATTCCAAATACAAAATGTATATCTTTTAAGTCACAAGCATAATTTTTAAGGTCACAACCATCAAAATCTTTTTAAGTCTCAATCATCATTTTTAAGTTCACAATCACCATTTTTTAGGTCACATCTTTTTCAAGTCACATATTTTTTGTTCATATTTAAGTTCACAAACATTATTTTTAAGGTCGCAATCACCATTTTTTGTTCACCATTTTTCTCGTATCTGAGAATTCACTCTTCTAATTTAATTGGATCTCCTGAACCTGATTATGAACCATAGTTGTTGAAATGGATCGGCCATCATATGGATGACGGCGCACAAAAATAACAATGTCAAAGAAACTCTCTCAGAAGCACTATTTTTAAGATCTCAAACCTCAACCACCAGCGTCGTCAATTTCAAAATAACCCCAAGAAGTCTCATATCTCAAACCACAATCACTAGCGTCTCGCCGCCACATAAGCCTCAATCCACCACCACCACCACCACCACCACCGTCGCCTTCGGCAACACTACCACCACCACGACCCCCACTACCTTGGGAACCACCACCACCATACTATCGCCTAAACATATACCAACGGATCTCTAGAAAAAATTCCAGATTGCACAAAAAAAATTGCAAATCCAGATGAGAAAAACATGGACATCGTTCCATCACCACTTGCTCGTTGCTCATAGGATTAACTAATGGGAGAGAGTTTTCTGAAATTCTGGGGCTCTAGTTCTTTTCTATTTGGAAATTGAATTGGAAAGATTAGGGTCAGCCGTCAGTGGATGCCGGGATGAGTGCTTGGGGGTGGCTGATTTCTTTTAATTAAAGATAGATTTTTTAATAATTAATAGTGTTAAATAAAAATAATAATTAATAATGCTAAATAGGTAATTATGACATGAAATTTGAAATGATACACGTTTAATCTCATTAGTGAATTTGGATCTTTAAAATTAGGGATGTGTGTAATTTCCAAATTAACTAATGCGGGTTAGAATTGGGCTGCTAAAATTTCTATTCTCTCGACGTGAAAAAAAATGAAGGAAAAGGTGCCTCAAAAAATATTTATTTATTTATTTTTCACAATTAAGAACAATAAACAAAACTAATACAATTTAAAAAAAAAAAAATTACCGATGAAAGTTCCAGCAGCAGTACAGAAGCCAAACTCTTATTTTCGCTTAGTCTAATTTAGACAACAATAAGCAAAAACTAAAAAATAAAAATAAAAAAATAAAAAATAGGGGACTCTTTCTCTTCCCAATTGAAAGGGACTGGGCATTTTTCAAGGTTTGCCTTGAAACTCTTTCTCCAGCATGCACTTATATTTTAATTTTAATTATATTTTTTATTATTATTTTTTTATATATGAGGAAACTCGCCGCCGCTACCCATTGGATAAACCCTCGAGCGGCGTAATAGCCTGCAAACGGCAAACCATGACAACTAGATAAATTGCACTAAACAAGCCCAATACATGCTCGATCGAGAAAGTATTGATGAAAAGAATTGAACTCATGACCAAAGATCTCCACACTCACCTACTCCACCAACTTCAAAACCCTTTAGGAGTGGCCTGCACTTATATATTTTTGTTAGACATAACATGGTTCACGCCCAGTCTTTTACGGGGTGGGCCTAGCAGTTTCTCTCTCACCCAATTTGACCCTTCTATTTCATGCAGCCAAGGAAAAGAATTATCTATACGATTCGATAATAGACAGCCTAAACATGCTTCAACCAGGTGAAAGTAATATAAATTATCTACTACATGAAGTTTCAATAAGTTACACAGGAAATAAAATAACCAAGTGATAACAGCAGAAAAGACTCCGGCAGAGAACAGCCATTGTAAGATTAAATTGACATATGTGAAAATAAGAAGAAAGGACAAATGTGCCTTCTAATCTTTTTCCTGTTGATGGGCTAAAAGTAGGGACACTACATGATAATTCTAATGTAGTTGATCATGAGTTATCCACTTAATAATGGTTATGAGTTAAAGCATAGGAGGAGTGAGTCAACTCATTCATGATACACTTACATGTTAGATTTAATTATCGCCTTGTCATTTTAACCAAAAAAAGGTAGAAGTGAAACATGTTAAGTTAGACACGGTCACATGGAACTATCATACAAATGAACAGGTGATATAACCCACCATTTTCTCCATCAATAGAAAAATCTTATACCCCTAATAAAGACTATAAACACAACTCATGGTAGTTGTGTCCCTTTCAGTTCGAACACTTCTTCACATACAATGATCTTTAAGACTCAATTGAGTACCGAGGCATTTCCTGGCACAAGTCTAGAGAAAATATTTCAAAAGAATATAGGAACAGGAAAATACTCTCGCAACAAACCATTAACCATCTTAAAAATCTATAGTAAAATAAATTGATAAAATTAACAGTCTAACTTCTAAAACAAACAAAATATAGATTATATCTAATTAGTAACCACGGTGTAATGTACACTGTATATCCAATATACAACATAAACTCCCATAAAAAGCTGGGCAGAAATGCTCAAACCAGGTGAAGAAAATATCACATTATCCACTATAGATTTCAATGTGTATACCCCACAAACAAATGTAATATTTCAATCTGAATTAGACAACCACAGAATGTATTATTACATCAAATTATTCTCATTTATATAATCAGTTGAATAGAAGTTCCGAATCCAAATACCAAAACGTAGCAATACAACAATACATAAAATGAGTACAAGTGAAACAAAAAACACATAAAGAAAGTACCTTAAACTCCCAAGTCATGAAGATTTGATAGAATCAACAAACCCGCTACGACATATTTTCCCAAAATATCGACTTCTAAATTAACCTTCTGCCCAACTTGTTTGAAAGGGATCACCACTTTCTGCTGTGTATATACCACCAACATAAAATTAAAACAACCCTCATCATCAAACACATCCACCACAGTCAAGCTAGTCCCATCTATAGCAATGAAACCCTTAGGCACAATGTACTTCAACAATTCCCTCCCAACCTTCACCTTCACCCACAAAGAATCGCCCTCCGGTGCCATCTCCACAATTTCCCCGGTCCCATCCACGTGACCCTGCACAAAATGACCCCCCATTCTAGTATTAGGGCTCAAAGCCCTCTCCAAATTGACCAAAGATCCACTTTCCATTCACTCAAAGAAGTCTTTCTTAGGGTCTCGGGGGATAATCCAACAGAGAATTCGGATAAAACAGTGTCGAATTCTGTAACTGTCAAGCAAGTTCCATTGATCGAGATGCTATCGCCCAAGTGAATATCTTCAAGCATGGTTTTTGCTTGGATCTTCATGGTGAAGCTATTGTTCTGGTCAATGACCAGATTTTTAACAGAGCCCATTTCTTCAACTATGCCCGTGAAAAGGCATTTTACTGAGGTTCTGAAGAAATTGTGCTGGAGGGGTGTGTGCGGTTTAATGAAGAGAGATGAGACTGGGGTTGGTTTTAGAGGAAACTGCATAGTGAGTTTGAATTGGCGTCGAGGTAGTGAGAGGGGTAAAAGATTGAAAATTGATAGGGTTTTGATGGGTGGCGAGGAGTTATGAAATTCAGAGTGCTTAGAGAGGGGCCGGAGACGGGAGGAGATTGCTGCCATTTTTCTATATATTGAGGATTACGTAATGCCCTTGAAAAAATCCTACTAGTATACCGCTTTTTCGCAGGTGGAACTAATCGTAGGGTATACCTTCAAATTCAATAGTAAGTAAATATGAAAAAGGCTTCTGCACACTTTCTCTACAGCTTTCAATCCAGCAAAATGAGTAACATCAAACCTGTATTGAGTGAAATTGACAGCAAAAAATGTGATAATAGAAAAAATCATCTGCCATGATCATTCTAAATCTTTGCCACCCAAATTGGCCATGTATGTAGCATATGAACTTGGGGTGCGCATGTGTGTGTATGTGTGTATGTGTGTCCAAATTAGCCAATGCATCAACATGTATGACAAAAATTTTTGAGAAAAAGTTGGAGCTAACCAGGTAATAGAGTTTGTTGATTTGGATGGAAATCCATGCTATTCACAGCAGATCCTTGATTCGGAATTGCACTAGAATCTTGGGTATGTCATCAGCAGACTGCGAAGTATGAGGATGAATTTGTCAAGAATATGATACTGTAAATATGTTAACAAGCAAATTGTTAACTTGTGAGGAGAGTATCCATATGAACTGGAAATCAATAACATGAGAATCATTAATCAACCCACTAAAAAAACACCCATTAAGCCAAAAATGAATGGAGAATTGATAAATAAGAAAAGAAAACAACAGAGAGGAACAAATTGCAAGTCACAGCAAAATATATTAGACATTGAACAAACATAATCTTATTTTGAAACTAACCCTTAACTTTCTTATTTCTAACTTTAAGTTTTAACCAATCAAAATTGCATGCATGGAATGCATAAATGTTTCTCGTAAGCCTAAATACGTAAAAGTCACTTTAGATTAAAAAAAGTGCGTTTTGGACATTTTTTTTTTTAATGTGAGACACTACCTTCACTTGAAGTTCTTATGTTATTTTGTCATTATATGTAAATCCATGTTAAGAATTTTTTTTTTTTTTTTTAAATGTGAGACACTTCCTTCACTTGAGGTTTTTATGTTATTTTGCCATTATATATAGGTCCATGTTAACATTTTTATTTATTTATTTATTTATTTTTATATATATATATTTTTATTTTTTTTGGTAAATGTGAGACACTTCCTTCACTTGAAGTTCTTATATTATTTTGCCATTATATATAGATCCATGTTAAGATTTTTTTTTTTTTTTTTTTTTTTTTTTTTTTTTTTATATTTTTTTTTGTAAATGTGAGACACTTCCTTCACTTGAAATTCTTATATTATTTTGTCATTATATATAGATCCATGTTAAGAATTTTTTTTTTTTTAGTAATTTTTTTTAGATAAATGTGAGACACTTCCTTCACTTGAAATTCTTATGTTATTTTGCCATTATATATAGATTCATGTTAAGATTTTGTTGGTATGGATTGAATTTTTTTTTAGTTGAAACAATATTAATGATGAATTTATTGACATTAAAATTAATGTAATTCAACAAATCAACCATTTTTTATATATAAAATATCACAAAATAAATATATCAGAAAATTACAAAATAAATGCATTTTTCAGTTTTCTATTTTTGAAAACAGTTTTCCAAAATCACAAATAGAACATGTTTTCAGCAATCCCAAAACAAACAACCAAAATTCAAAATTCAAAACAAAATCCAAAACTCAAAATTCAAAATCGAAACATAAAGAGAACGGCCAATCTTTATGTTACAATAGGTTTCAATTTGAGGCCCAGTCAAAGAAGAATTTCAAATACACTTTTGGAACAAAAAAAGTCTAAATTTGAACTATAAATATGACACTCAAGTGGCAATCACATTTGGACTACTTCTGAATTGAAGTAGATCTTTATGTTAGGTTTTGTCATAGACATAAAGAATATAAGCTAATTATACTGCATGAACAATTCGGAAGCTTGTGCTTTATTTTCTTTTCCAAAAATAAAAGTTTTATTGAGCTGGAGGCTCCTATAAAACGCTTTTTAACTTTCATATGTGGGAAAGATCCTAGAAC